>CM038671.1:96904592-98130740 GCA_021605145.1 Aegilops bicornis
CCCGCCTTGAAGAGGATCCGGAGATATTTAGTGGAGTCGATCGGCTGTGATGTTCTATCAATTGCTCGCATGATGCCATGGTACATTATAGCTAACTATCCGGCTGCTCCCTCGTATGTAAGTAAAACTAGAGTCCCTACTTTCCCAGAAGTATCCCTTTTATGCACTTCACCTACCGCACTATTGCACGCTTTTTTACGGTGGAAGGTCCTGGACGCCAAATAACCCGCGGTAGACTCGCTAAATGGGTGCTGCCGGGCAAAAGTAAAGGAAGGCGATCCGACGGAGACGCCAAGCAAGAGGTATGATACAAACCTCGCTTTGTGGTTATCGTATTTTAAAATACATTAACGCACCTATGTTTCCTAGAAGGGAAAAAGCTTCGCCACGAATTATATGCTAGAAGGTCGCCGATCACGCCTCTACTAGTGGTCTGGCTCCAAGGCCTAATACAGTAGGCGGAAGCTAACACGGGCAATAATGACGGATGTTCCTCCGACAGAGGATGCGGAAAAAATATCCACCACAAATTCAAGTGGAGAGCGCCAAGAATCAAAGGCGTGCCGCCGGGTCAGCATTTCAGACGCTTTTTTTCTCCCAAGAGGCCTTTGGTGCCTTTAACTTAGGGAGACAGCATTACATCCGTTGCTGCTCAAAATGGTTCCTATACAGAGCTAATGGACGATATGTTGAAGAGATATACGGGTAAGAAAATTTTGATATTGATTATATATATATCAAGTAGGCCCTTGAGACTTGGAAACGCTTGGCACAACCGATTTAAGGATCATTATTAAATCTGCAAGGTGTTCTTTTCGAGGAGAAGAATACCCAATTGTCTCAAAAGAGCTGGAAGAGTGCAAGGCCCAGCTACGAGGCTCTAGCTGTCGCATTGAAGGAGTCCGAGAAGGCCCCCTCCGGTAACGCTTATTTCAAAGAATTATAGGTTCCATATAGTATGCGGCATGCCTGCAAATCTAACAATAGATATTGTAGATGACGCCTGAGTGAATCCGGATGAGCAACATGCCATACGGCAGCTAAAGGCTGGCGAGCGCATGCCATTTAAAGTAAGGCACGGGAGAAAAACGACCCCCAAGAGACCAATTTGGCCCTCTTCCGTCATGGAACTCTGGAAGATGTTCGGGCCCACGTTGGGTTGGACTGCGGAAGGAGAATAAGCGATTTCGACAGCCGGGCATTTTCAGCAGAAGTGCTTGAAACGAAAGCTTTTTAAAAGAGTTCAGCGACGAAGTCAAGCTACGAAAGGCGTCTGTGTGCAGGTATGCAGACCCAGGTCGCCCCGCTGAGGAGATGCCCGGTCTCATGGGGCAGTGACCTTTCTACCGTAGCTTCTCATTAACCGCTTGCGTAACAAGTTCGGTAGGTGATGCGAGGGTATTACCCGCATGTGCCTTGTGGCTATTCGCCTCCCTGCCGGAGCAAGTATTGGAGAGCTTATGGAGAAGCTCAAGGGGGAGCACGGCGGGCGCCTCTCAATTATGGAAGATATCGCCTGCCGCCATCAAGGTGCCAGGAAGCTCGGGCCATGGTGAAGACGCGTATACCAGGCAGCCGGACTCCAAACCACATGGCTTCTAGGTCGGACTCAGGGGGCCCGGCGGGAAAGAGATCCCACGCCGATTCGGGTGTACGACCAAGCAGAATTAATGCTAAAAGTACTCTCATCAGGATTGTAGGCTAGACAGTTCGTTGGACAGGGATAGAAGAAAGAATTTAGTAAGTCTAAAGTGACTTTATGTAATGTAAGTGACATGTATGATGTCCCAGCCGGACAAATCTTTGTCATGTATAGACTTTTCACTTGACCCTCGGGACCCGGGATAGGTCCGGAGTGTATCCAAATACCCATTACCGCTATGTAAAAACTCGGGTACACGTGGATACCAAAGTGAGGGAGTCATAAGTGCTAGTGAGCAGACCTTGTTGCGTACCCAACTAGCTATGTTATATTACATGAATAGTAGAAACATACTTCCGAGTGAGCAGAATTATATTAAGGTTTCCTTTCCTCTGAGCACGCGTACTGCCCTAATGTGCATGTCGAATCATAAAAGAGACGCAGGCTATAAACATCTGGGGGGCATGTATCAAAAAATAAGTACAAGTCGCCTTTTGTTCCACCGACCAGATATTCCCTTAAGAACGCTTAGCTTTTCGGCTTCACCTGGGCACCGAAAGTGGCCCTCCCAATGACTGGCAAGAATAATCAGCGAGAGGGGTTAGCCCTTTATGCCCTTGAAATAATTAACGGGACGTGGGGAGTATAAATACAAGAGCCAACAGTAAACCCATTTGGCCAAAAACTAAAAAGTCATATCGATGCGTATAATGGCTTAAAAAAAAGGTACATGCGGAAGAATAACATAAAACATGTCGCGGGGCATGAGGCCCGATAGAATAATTAAGCTTTTGTGTGAGAAGCCCCAGTGTATAATGAGTAACACGGCCAAGGCTGCGTTTATAGTGTGTAAGCAAAACACAAGTTGGCCCTTGAATGATTCTAAGAAAAGAAAAGGAAGAAAGAAGAGAGAGAAAAAGCGGAGATAATGAAAAATGGACGAGGATAAAGGAGACGAACGAGAAAGTCCGGCCGCTTAGGCGTAGAATTCCGCCTGAGTCTAGCTACATCTCCATGGGTTCGGCTCAAGTCGCATTGTCCGAGCGCGATCCTGCGTACCAATTACACTCCACCGGGTCAAGACTTCGGTCAATAATGAAGGGACTCTCTCCGCTTGGGCTTGAGCTTGTTCTTTTTGTCGTTCTCCCAAGAAAGCGAGAACTAGTTACGCCAACGATTATAGAGATTTTGGCCCAGTACATCTCATCGCTTTGGTATCTTCGAGCTCGTTCCCTATTAGAATCTTGGCGGAACGGGCTTTGCCACGCCGCGCTTCCTTCTCTCCAGAAGGCCCAAACTACATCTTGCCGCATCAAGCTTTGGCACTCTTTTTCTGTCATACATGCGCACTCGAGGTGAGTTTGGATTATGTTTAGGGCGTGAACGCTCTACCATACGTATCACCATAAAGAATGGTGTGGTATCCGGTAGTGGTGGATTCGCTGCCGCCCGCAGTTCTCTATAGGACCGGAGTCGAGATCCTCTACCCAAAGGCGTGTTAGACTCCTTTAAGGACCGTGACTAATCCTGAGTTTGATGTCGGCTTCATGATAAGACCATTTTGCTCGCTCGACTTGGACCGTTAGTTTGCGGGTGATAGACGAAGGATAATCGAGCTTTTGATGCCCATGTCATGCATTGCACCAAGAGTTTCACCTCATCGGCACCTGTAAAAGAAGTTAGTGCCGTTTAGTCGATGCGATGATGTTGTTAGACGCCATAACTGCGCAAATGTACAACCGAACAAAGTATATGAAGTCTATCACCGGGTCCGGATTCGGCCAAGCTTTAATCGGGTTTGGCTTTTTTATCCATTTGGTGAATTTATCCACCATGACCAGTAAGTATTTTTTTCTTATGGGTTCCCCTTTAAGGGGAGTCCAACCATATCCAAGCTTCCCTGCATCAAGCATAAGGGCCGTGTAATGGGGGATTGTTTGGAGAGCGGTATGGGCGGCATATGGCTTTTGTTTGCAAAAAATGGCAACTGACGCAGTGGTTATTGGACCAAGTCACGTGCATCTTTTGCCTCTGGCCGCTTACCCATAGAAACCTGGTACGGAAGGCCTTTGCTTACAAGGGCCCGGGTCATGGTGTGGTGGCCGCCGAGTCCAAAGCATGGATTACACTCGGCCAAAGTTTACGCTCTTCCTCTTTGGAGATGCACCTTTGAAGGACTCCTAGAGGTGCTTTCCTTATAAAGCTCTCCTTCGTGGACCTTGTAGGATTTAGATCGCGCGCGACTGCAAAGCGTGCCCTCATTATGGTCTCTTGGGAAGTTCTCTGCATCAAGTTAGGTAGGCCAAGAATGGTCTCCGAATCCCACCTGGGCTAAGCGGACCGCCATTATTACGTGGGGAATTTGAAGGCATGTTATTTCAAAGTGGCGTAGCCTCCGATTGTGTCGAAAGTGTTCAGTTATCCAAGATTCAAGCAGCACCGGTCCCGGACTATTATTGTTACACGGTGTCCCTTCCCCACACCACTCGACATGGTTTTAAAATAGTCTTTCCAAGAAGATGTTAGGTGGGATTGTGGTCGCGCTTAGCGCCGATATGGGTGAGGACTGATCCGCTATCGATTGTTTTTCCGAGCCAACATGGTGGAATTCTGAGCCCTCTAACCGAAGCTGACATCTTGAGGACGGCAAGGCGTTAGATAAGCCACCATTTTCTAGATCCTTGGCATCGAAGTCTCCATTTATTTGGGATATTACGAGGATTCGAGTCCTCACGCGACCTCCGAGGCGCCGTAATGCCCATAGGAAACCCGCCATCCGAAGACCATGTAACAGGCCTCAGATTCGCCATGCGTTGTTGGAGTCTCTGTACAGTATGTTGGATTACGTATTGGACCCAGTATCTCCGGTGGGGACGCCGTGATTTCGACGCCAAATTTCTGGCTGCACTAGCCTAGCATTTTGGAGCCGCCAAAGTGCATGAGGATCCAATTGAGTATCGCGTCAGCAATTTTTAGGGAGTTACGTCTGTCATTCATTCGCTACACAAATCGGGCCAATACATTATCTGCGACTTAATGGCTCGGCCGAGGTTTATAAGTGTGCTTAAGGTGTTTAATCTGAGGAGGCTCAATGGCCCATATTTTGGCAATCCTACTCGTGGGCGTCAGCGCGTTGTTTATATTATGTCGTTGGAGTGGTGATTTTGCGGAATACACTGTGATTGAACACCCTTGAAAGTAGTAGTGTGTCTTAGCTTCCGAGATGCCATGAATACCGTGATATGCGCAATCTTTTGATAGTGCGGTACCGTGATTTGCATGGGGAGTGAGGATGCGGATGAACCCATAATATACTGGCTTTTAGCGGAAATTGAATTTATGTCCGAAGTCCCCGCTTCTCGCTCGGATTTACCTAGTAATCGCTGCGACACGACTTCTGATGAGTTGTCATTATATATAGAAGTATCGTGTTACGCCGATGTTTGGGTGCAACGGCCAATGATTAAAGCCAGGTTGGTACAAGGCCGTTGTAAATTTTTATGTTCTAAATTCGTCTTGTATAAGGCCCGTGCATCTGGCCGTCAAAATCCTCGAAGTGATTACCGGTGCAATCCAAGAAGTTATGTATAAAGGGGTAATGCGTTTTCTCCTTTAATCGGGAGATAAAAGCGGCTTAGGGCCGCCATGCATCTGCGCTAATTTCTGGATTTGCTTGAGGTCGGCTGGGATGGCCAAATCGCGACAATGAGGCTCGGATTTTAGCGGCGGATTTGCTTCAATTCCTCTATCGGAGACTCCATGAAGTTTAGAGCTTTCCTACGGGGTACGCCGAAAAAATGCATTTTTCTCCGGATTGAGCTTGGATGTCGTATGTCTGGAGATTGTCGAACGTGAGCCTCAAGTCTTCTATTAAAGAGAGTTTACTTGGTTCCTGGTTTTAATGACCACATCTTTTACTTATGCTCTCCAATCGCTTTGCCCATCTGCTTTTCCGCACATGTTTGAATGCATGCGTTAATATCGCTATGCGCCAAGCGCTTTTTGAGCCCGGGGAAGGGCATTATTGTGTTGAAATGTATAAGAAGCGTAGTGAGCGTGATAAATGCCGCTAAGTGCTTGGTCGGACTCTTCCATCTTAATTTGGTGGTAGCCGGAGTATGCGCTGAGGAAGCACAATGAGTCGCGGTATCTGCATGTAACGTCCTCATAATTTGATCGATGCTACAGAGGAGAAGGATCCAAAAGCGCTTCCTTGTTGAGGTCCTTGAAATCGACATTTACAGGCGCCAGGATTTGTCCCCTTCATTCGAGTACTCACACCAAAGGTTTGCTAGCCAGTCCCATGTTTTATTTCTAATGAATCCGGCCTCCAATAACTTGGCTAGTTCCTCTCCCATGGCCTTCCATCTTTTTAAGGTTCAGAGAAACGCCGAAGAGTCTGCTTTGACTCCAGCTTTTGAACTTTAGAATGTTAAGGGTTATGCCTCGGCCAGGCTCATGTGGGATCTCCCTGGGCATATCGAGGGATGCCAAAGTAATATGTCCCCACTTCTCACAGCAGGAACTCCCTAGTGAAAGCTGCCTGCCTAGCAGTGGGGTTTAACTTTGTGCCCCGATGGATGCTGCTTTTTTGTAGGGTCCGTTGGATGGACTTGGAATTCTGACTAATATTTCATCCGCTGGTTTAAAAAGAAGTGGACTTGGATCTCTGCGGTCGATTATCACGCCGTCCCTCGTCTACCGTGGGAGCTTAGCGATGCCAGTTAATTCCTACTGGCCGCGAGGGGTCGGATAATGCCTCGAGGGGCTGCTATGGTTGTTTTGTTTTTTGCATGCAGAGTGCTATGTCCTGGATCACTAGTTAGAGTGATGATTCCATTGGGCCCGGCATTTTGAGCTTCATGTACCAGTAATGGGGTATGGCTTGGAAAGATCATGAATGCTCTCCCACTTCCCTAAAAAGGAAGTGTGGTATCCGCTACCATCGAATCCAGGGGCCACATGGAATGTAATTTCTTTGGACCTATAATTGTCCTGAGTGTCGAACATTAGCACATCTAGTGTGATTTTTCCAGCGCGAGCGTGAATACCCTCCCGGATGATTCCTCTGAAGGTCGTGGCCTGTGCTTCTTGCTCAATGTGGTTCTACCTATTTCCATTTTTGAAGAGTTTCCTCATACATGAGGTTTAATCCACCAGCCAGCCCGGCGTCCATGAACACTTTGGTGAGCCGGGAAGTCACCCACAATTGGACTAAGAACCAGAATGCGGCCGGTACTTAGAAACTGTTCGGAATTCAAGCTTAGTCGCTATGGCGTTGAAGAGTGATAATGTGTGTCGCTCCCATGGATTTATTGTCGCCATCGCGGCAGAATTCAGCAAGGCTAGGGAGTGCTCTCTTACGCCTATTATTTGAGGCAAAGGTCTCTAAGACTGCTAGTATCAGTATTCTTATCCTCGGGATGAATTGCTCTCAAGTGGTATGTTTGGAATGAGGAGATCCTCACCGGCTCTTGGCCACCTGCCGGAGTACCCAACATGCTCTAAGGCCGTGTGTTGGTATGGTATCTGCTGTACTATGAATTTTGCAGTCTGCTAAGCTTCATCCCTCCAATATCGCTCCATGTGCCTCTGTAGTGGGCTTTTGCTTCTTTGTAATCGAATTGGAGTGTCTTATGGAGAGTGCACCCTTTTTAATTCGGACTGGGTGTTTAGATCGAGCCTGATTATCCTGGTACATTCTTGATTTCTGGGTTTTCTGTGCACTTTCCATTTACGTTATTTCTAAGTACTATGGACGCCAAGTCAGCGAAGTACATGCTATGGCGCGTACCTGACTTATGGCGTTAAGAGATTCCCTTGTCCGCGTAATTATGGCTGCGTAAAATGAGATTATGCGTTTTCCTCGCTGACCAGTCCTTTGGGACCTTGTTCATTACAAGGAGGAATGCGGCCCAATAATGGTGTAGGTGTGTTCCAAGGCGGGTCTTGCCTGAATGTGGGAAAAAAGATCGTTTATATCTAGGTGGGTGGGTGGAATTGAGTTGCGAACCTCCTAATCCTGATCTGGAGATCCAGCGCAGAGGAGTTTCCACCTTGGTAGTTCGGGCTCCGGATGTCACTTAATAAGTCTGCAAAGCCACGCTTGCCTGATTCTGAGGTTCAGTGTCTTGGGCAATGTCCTTCCATAAACGTGGGTATCCTGCTCTGAGAGGCTCGGGAATCCTGGACATAGATTTGTCCTCAAGATAGAGGAAGAATCGCCAAGCATTGTTCCTCCAGCACCACCGCTTATCTCGACAAGTGACCGTTTACGAGAGTTAATCTCCCTTTTGGCTCAAGTTTAAACCTTAATCCGGATCATAGATCCATAAGTAGCGACTCCTAAAGCTGTGCGATAGGGCGATCCAAGAGCTCATGAAGCGAAGAGCTCCATTAGATTCATCTGCCTTCAAAGCAAGTTCTCGGAGCCCCATTTGGAGGCTGTTTTTCGATGACCCGAGAAGTCATCGCCGGTGCGGCAGCAAATTAACGGGCGGTCACATTACCGGAAACCAGCCTAGCCGGGAGAGTTTGGCCGACAGCCCGTAGCTCCCTGCAGAGGGTGACATTAGCCTCCTTGATAATGAGATGAGCGCATCCTTCATGACGGTGACGCATATCAGCGGAACTCTCAATGAAAGCACCAATGTCGGGTGTCAAAACCATGCGGATCTCTCAGTAGGGAATCCCGAACCAAAAGCGTCTAAGGCTAATGGTAACAGGGGAGGCGGGGACACAATGTTTACCCAGGTTCGGGCCCTCTCGATGGAGGTAATAGCCTACTTCCCGCTTGATTGATCTTGATGATATGAGTATTACAAGAGTCAGACCTACCACAAAGATCGCAGAGGCTAAACCCTAGAAGCTAGCCTTCCATGGTATGTGTCTGGGATTTCGTGTTCCGCAAGACCCTCTAGGATTCTGGACACTTCAGTAAGGTGCACGCGGAGCATTCACACCCTCCTACTTACCTACACCTACCATTAAGCCTGCAAGGATCTAAACTACACATAAAGAAGCAAAACACAAGAGTATCACAAGGTTTATATCGTTCGGGCCACCATTGTGGTGTAATACCCTACTCCAAAGTGGTGTGGTGGTGGTGGATTGCCTCAGGGGTCAAGTGATGATGAATAGTACAAGGAAGAACAGCCTCATGAGGGTCTCTGCTTTTTGGCCAAAAGCGACGAATCGCTAGGGGGAGTTTAGTCGCTTCTCTCTCTCTCTCGGGTTTGTTCTCTCATACCTTTATCTCAGATCTCCCGAGACACCTCTACCGCCAGGCGGCTAGTCCTATTTATATGCAGGGGCCCCGGGCCTCTTCCCAAATATTGAGCGTAGAAGGGCGCCAACAATTGGCCATTTTGAAGGGAACATCTAGTACACTTATCCCGGATTTCAAAGTTGGTCCTCGCCCGCCAAAGGCTCTCGACGATGACGCCGGCTTGGGCTCCACGATGACCTCCTTCCTGCCCTGGTGTTGGTCTTGGTCTTGTTGCAACCAAAATGTTTGCCTTTTGCTTGATGCTACTTCTCTGCGCTTGCCTCCTTTGCACCTAAAGAGGAAATGAGGACACTGGTGTCGCGTCATGAGCTTGCATCATGGGCACCTCGTGAGGTACCCCGGGCTTGATCTCTCCGCATTCCTCGCTCATGAGCCACAGCCTGATGAGGTCGTGGCCTGGAGGAAGCTTCCTGCCGTCCGCCTGCTGAGGCTTGGGCCTCGGCCGCGAGGGTCTTGGGCTTGTGTTGATGAAGACGGGCCGTATGCTGGGCCACCTCCCTCGAGCTTCACGCCAAGCAGTGTGCAAGTCCGGATACCCCCCTGCTCCTGTAACGCCGACAAGAGGCCCCCGAGCCCAAGGCACGCCTGGGCTTGGCTTCAAACAGAGAAGCAGAAGGGCGGCGTGAAGGCCATGGCCGTTCTAACAACAAGGCCTTGACGCCACGTGGCGGTTGATTGGACGCGGGTGTCTCCACTTCCCCACTTGTTTCTAAGTAATCGCATGAATCGACAAGTCCCCTCGCATGAAAAGCTGGTCATGATTACCTCGCGTGATCATGGAGGCTTCCATTCTGCTGGCAGTTTCTCGGCTAAGCAGGCACGGAGCGCGCGTAGCCTCTTCCAGACCATCTCTTCTTGCTTCTCCTCCTTCTTCATGGCTCCGCCGAAGAGTTTCTCGGCCGCGGAGAAAGGAAAGGCCCACCAGGTGGAGCCTCGCTCTCCCCCGGCCAAGCGCGGTCGAGGCCGTCCTCGCAAGCAATTCCCCCCTCGCGGCTTCAGAGTGGCTTCTCGCTGGTCGTGGTGGTGACCTCCCACATACAGTGGACGTGGTGGCAAGGTGTCGCCGATGGGGGCGCTGCTATGGCCGCTGCCCTCTAGGCCTTCCACTCGCTGTAGGTGTTGCCGAGTTTGTCGCGGTGGTCGGCGGAGTCGATTACAGCACTCTGGCTCCAGCTTTTCCCCCGCTTCTTCAGGGTGAACTTCCCGCCGTGCCCCGAGCGCCTCGGCCCTAAAAGTGACGGTTACGCAGCCGGGCCTCTGGCTTCGCAGAGGTTCTCCACCGCCGGAGCGTGTCCCTGACCACATGGGCTGGCAAACGCTTGCCCGCTGGTTTACCCGGGCGGTGCACCCTCGCACTTCAAGTTCAATCGGTGATGCCACCTCTATGTGAGGGTGTTCGGGAAGACGGTCGCCGCACCGGTGCTGCCCCCGAGGATGATGATCGCGACCGCGAGCCTTTAGCCCCGGCGCATTTATCGATCGGGATGAAGATGACAGCGCCGCTGCTGATCGCGGCGCTGTCTGCCGAAGCCGCTGGCGAATTTTCTTCTGGAAATTGCCTCCAGCTGGGGTGGCTATGCCTGCAAATTTCAGCTGTCAAGGCCGCCTAGGGGGAGGTAGCGGTTCCACCACGCTGGCTATGCCTTTGGTGAAGCGAGAGGAGTCATGATGAGCTCCGGAGGCTTTGAGCCTTCGGCCATGAAGCCCAGGCTGCTTAGTCAAGCTGGCTGTGTTTCCTGCTTCTTTTTCCTTTCTCCCAAGCAAGAAAGAGATAGTAGTGTAGGCCCCGTGGGGCGCAAGCTTGGACTGTCGCTGCTAATTATCATACTGCTTCTCTATCTCTGTATTAGGCTTCGTGCTACACGCTCACACAAGAGGCAAATTACGTGAGCTTGGGGCGACTTATCGCGGGTCATGTCTTGCCTTCCGAGGCCGAGGCCTGGGCTTTAACGCTTCATGCCCTACAAAGATTAGCCGTGAGAGGTAGCTTCCGGCCTTAGGTTGTGGAGGCTAATCGACCCAAGTCCGTGGTTCACGTTGTCAGGTGCCTGGGGCACGGATCGAGGGGTGCTCCCCAGAGTGGACCCGTAAGTAGGGAAACCTCAAACAATAGGGGAAGAAGGTGCCATCATCAAGTGTAGGGTGCTCATGTTATACTCCCTTTGCGAGACTCGCGCGAGAGAAATCGAGGCAGGTGAGAGAAGAAGGCAAAGAGTCACAAGCCAAAGAGCGCCGATGATTTCAATAAAACTTCAATGGGAAATGAACGAAATAACCGCAGAAAGCAATGAAAAAGCCGCGTCTGCAAGACTCTAATCTAGTCTTCGACGTCTTTCTCACCAAGCTGAGCTATGCTGCCACATCGGGCGTGGAGGGAGCCCCAGGTCTTCGAGGCCGGGCGCTTCCTCGAGACTCCGGGTGTGTGTACAGCCCCAACTCATTATTACGCGGAGAGTGTCACCGGCTACGAAGCCATGTAAAGGCTTTTGGCCTCTTCTTCACAGCTCGGGCCTTTTATCAAAGATAAGTTTATAGGCGCTTTGCCTTTCTACAAAGTTCGGCCTTTCTCGTAAAGATAAGCTTCTACATGCATTTGCTTCTTCATGTGCTCCGGCCTTTTCCAAAACGCAACAACTTCACATGCATTCGCCTTTCTTCACAGTGCACCGGCCTTTTCCAAAACGCGTTAAGAAACTTCTTGCTGCATTCGCTTTCTTCATAGGCACCGGCCTTTTCCCAAAATGCAACAACTTCACAGCTGCATTCGCCTTTCTTCACAAAAGTGCACCGGCCTTTTCAGGGTAAAACCTCCGGAGGTGCTGGATGTTCCACGCGGCTCGGACGGGCACTCCTCCCGAAGTCTCCCCAAGCGCGGGAAGCCGGGCCTCGAAACATGAACAACCTTTGAACGGGTTTCTCCCCACATGGGAGAGAGCTTATGCAGTCCCCTCCTAGAGAGAACCCGTTCGAAAGTGCATGGCGAGGTATCCTACCTCAAGAGTTCTAGGGGCGCACGTTGTGGCAAAGCAGGTATCGCCAAGCAGTTGCTGGTTGGTACCTCACCGCCAGAAGCTGTAGGGGGGCCTCTCGATGATGCTCCTCCCCAGCATGAGGTCCGGGCTCCCCCGCATGGCGCCCCGCCGCGCTTTCATCGAACGCCATGACCTGCAAGGAACGACGCGCTCGACCTCGGGTGAGGGAGGACCGCCTACCCATACAGACCAGGAAGAACGGGTCTCGCCGGTTGGCTTGGTCGCGGTCATGCGGATGGAACATGCAACACGGACTCGAAGCTCATCAGACAGCTAGCCTCCGCCATGCCCGGGGCTCTTCTTGAATGTCCTCGGTCTTGAGGCTCCTCAGACCTTCTCGCGCGGCCCGCTTCGCCTGACCGTTGCTCCATGGTGCGCTATCAAGCATAGCATACCAAGGCCCACGAAGGTATAGCACAAGATGCTTTGAAGAGGTTATCGGTGAACCGGGCGAACCGTTGTCGGTGATAATGCGTTCGCACCCCGAATCGCTCAGCGATGCCCTCGATGAACTTGGACCGCAGAATCGCGGGATGGTGCGGACGGCCTCAACTTCAGCCCACTTGGTGAAACTTGTCCACGGCGACATAGAGGTAGCGATAGCCTCCTCGGGCGCCTCGAGGAAACGGGTCCTGTGGATATCCAGCCCGTGACCGCGAATGGCCACGAGAGGGGTATAGCTTGCGCACTTCCGCCGGGCCGGTGGACGATTCATGCAGCATGCTGAATGTGGCAGCCTCGGGCAAGCCTTCACCAGCTTCCACCTGCATCATTGAGCCGGCGCGGGCCAATAGAACCGCTGTTGTGGAACGCCTTTGCCAACGAGGGTCCGTGATGACGAAAGTGATGCCTACAGTCTCCACCGTATATCTCCTGCCAAAGAAAGCTCCATCCCTTGCTCCTCCGGAGATGCAACGTAGGGACACATCATTTGGTCGCCTCGTAGAGCTCTCCATCCCCGAGGAAGTACGCCATGGCTTGCCGCCACACCGCCCGCTTCCTCCTCCTTTTCCGGCATAGGCGTCCCTTTTGCGCCGTGTAGCTCCGGAGCTCAGGATCCAAAGACTCCTCCCGAGGTTTCCTACCGCTGCCGGAGAAGCACGCTTCCTTCCCAGGCCGGGCTACGCATCGGGCCCGAGGCAGTGTGCTGGGGAGCTCCTCCCGAGGCTGCACCGTCTGCTTGACAAATATGGCGTGGCTGAGGCTTCTGAAGAGCCGCCTCGAAGACGCCAGTTCTCGAGGTAGTCACACTGATGCCCGCTTACGGCGATGTCGTCACATCCTTCCTTGATTGGTGCCACGGGCACATGCTGCAACTCCGGGGCCCTGTAACTCGCTTTCTCCATCTCTGCGTACCTCCGCAGACTCATGGTAGGCTTCCATGTGCTCATCCTCTGGCTCAGATACTTTGGTTGAAGAAGTTGACGAGGAGTTGTGAATCACCCTTGATGGTAAGGCGCTTCACTCCTAGGGGCAAAGCTGCATGGCTCTGTGTTTGGCATATCGCCTTCATATTCCGCTATGTTGTTGGAGACCTTTTCTCCGTAGTTGAAACAGAGCTGCATCTGGCCAGTAGTAGAGCTTGGTTCTTGAGTAGGAGATATAAGCACCGCATCAGCCTCGCGCTACCGTGTCTGGAGAACGCCTCTATTGAAGGCTACATGACCCAACCGTCCCGTGCCTCGCTTCCCAGTGGAGAGGGATCGATCCTCATCAGCCTCGAGGCCCGGGCGCCTCCGTCCATTCTGCTACATGAATCCGCCAATGCAGCCCCCTTGATGACTCTCTGCTGTGGGTCAATTGAGCCGAAACGCTTGCGTATCGATGTTCCACTCAGCGATTTCTTCCAAATTGAGTTGGGGTTCTGAGCACCCTTTTCCAAGGGGTACGCTGAGACAACCTTGATGTGGATGGCCCTGAAAATAATGCCAAGCTAGCTTGGCGCGAGGCCACCAACAGCGCGAGGAGGGAGCTTCTGGGGCATGGGGTTACCGTGCCCTGCGTGGTCCTCGGGCAACACTGTGGCCGACGAAGTACACATGTGGTGTTCAACGAGGTTGGGAGGCCGGTGTCGTGAAATGAGGAGTGCCTCCTGGGGGAGGTCAGGTGGGCGCCTCCCCGAGACATTGAGCCTCAGCACTGGCCGGTCGCCAGGGGGAGGGGTCTCTTCCTGTTCGGAAGTGCGCTTTCATGGGCGGCCGGGATCCTTCCTCGGGCTGGGTGGTAGGGGTGGTCTCCTCGTGGAGGCTCTTGATCCTGCTTCTGGCCTTTGACCTCAAGTGTGGCTGCCGCGCATGTTTGGTCCAACGCCCTCCCTGCCGCCACCCAGGGGCTGGCACAACAAGGTGCAGTAGGGAGGGCTGCAAGGTAGAGCCACCAGGGGTTCTTGAGGGCGCGGGCCACCATTACCGGGAGGGCTGGTTAGGGTACTCTCTTGGAGATCTTGGAACGCCTTTGTCGGCCTCTTTTCACCGATTCAAAGGGCCCTTTTTCTTCATTAGCTTGAAGAAAGGCAGTCAGCTTCCCGGTGAATTCTGGAGATGAAGCGTCCTAGTGCGGTCACGCTACCAAAGGAGCTCTACATTTCTCCGAGGGTCTTCAAGTGCTCATCGCGTCCTCGAATCTGCCTTGACCTTTTCTCTGGTTAGCTCTGATGACACCGGTGAAGGACACGAGGAAGCCCAAGAGCATGCCCGAGGGGACCCCAAACACATTAACTTCTCCGGTTGAGCCAAGTAGGTTCACCGCATTGAGGCTCGCGGAAGGTTTCCTCCAGTTGTATCAAAGTGGTCCGCTTCCGAGACTTCACCACAATGTCACCGACGTAAGCCTCAACATTCTTCCCGGCTGCGGACCCAAGGTGATGTGCATCACCTGGCCGAAAGGTCGCCTCTGCTATGTGAACGGCTCAACGGGCATGCATGTGTAGCAAAGACACTCCACACGGGTCGAAAAAGCGTTTTCCATCGCCTTCTACCGCCATCTTGATCTGGGTGATAGCCGTGAGAAGGCATCCAGAAATACAAGGGTCGCATTCGGGCGGTGGAATCGACGATCCGATCGACACGAGGGAGCGGGAATGGATCCTGGCGCGGCAAGGCTTTGTTGAGGTTGGTGAAGTCGTGACACAGCGCTCTTCCCCTTTCTTTGGCACGCATAAACCGGGTTAGCCAGCAACCAATCTGGGTATCGGACCTCGCTAATGACCCCTGCCTCTAGCTTGTGGGTCTCTTGACGATGAAAGCCTGCTTCTCAAGCTGACTGTCGCCCCGCCTCGCTTCACGGGCGTATGTTGGGGCACACGTTGAGGTGGTGCTTTCGATCATGCCTCTCTTGGGATCCCTGCCAGCTGATCAAAGTCTCCCATGTTAACACCTTCGTCTCGGTCTGCTACAGAGGAACTTGACCAGGGGCCTCCTCCCTCGGGCTCGAGGCTGGCGCCTATGGTGAAGGTGGCGTTAGTGGATCCGCCCTGCTCGACCAAGATTCCGCTTGGTTTCTGCCTTGTCTTTGGGGTGAACATTCCTTCTCTGGTCATGAGCCCTCTCGGCTCATGGGCATCCGAGTCGGCGGGCCAGCTGTCACGGCCATCTTGAAGACGTGCTTGGAGCACTTGGGTAACGCATCCCCGTGTCCCCTGTGACACGGTGATCACTGCTGCCGTTGCTCCGGCATCTTTATGAGGTTGTATGCGGGTGAGTTGCGGCCATGAATCGGGCTAGTGCAGGATAGCCGAGGATGGCGCGCAAGGGGAGGCCACTGGGGGCAATGTCGGCTTCGATCAGCTCGATGCGGAAGTTGTCGAGGGTGCCGGGAAGGTCACCGGAAGATTGATGTGCCCCAGTGAGCCGGGATGAACCGCCTCGACGCCCAAGAAGGGCCTGCTGGCAGCGTAAGCCGCCTCCCGGGAGGTATGTGGAGTGAGGTCAAGGCTTAAACCGAGATACATCACGCCTCGAGGCCCGCACCGCCGAGCCGATGAGAGTCCTGGTGACTGCCACTGGCAGATAGTGAGGTGCATGCAAAGCATGGGGAGCGCGCCCGAGGAGGCTGGGTTGGAGGGGTGATCCTCCGAGCTGAAGGCCGGGATCGGGCTTGGGTGCCGACCGGCCCGGGAGGGAGCCCTCTATGGCCGCGCTGGGAGGCGCTGGCCGCCGATCTCAAGCGGGCGAATGGCTTGATGTGGGCGGCCCAAAGGTGGCTATGCTATGAGCCGCCCAGAGAGCTGCACGACTCCTGGGCGCCTGGCGGGCGAAAGGCGTGTTGGGCGAGGGAAGAGGTCGCGCGCAGCTCCTCCCAAGAGGCCACGAAAGCCCCGGTGTAGCAGCCACGCGCTACGGGCGCCCGTGAGGCCATGGGAAGCCGCTAGCCATGACCCTGTTGTCACCCCTCGCTTTGAGGATGGCTTCTCGCACGCCAGCAGGAAGGCCAGGATCAATCGCGGCCTGCCAGAAGCGCGGTGGCATGCCTCGCTTGAACTTGCCCCGGCCATCGCACTGCCGCAGGCTGGGGCCAAGGCTCGAGTTCTCGCCCTCAAGGCCGTGCCGGTGACGGAGTAAGCGCGCGGCACATCATTGGGTGAATCGCGATGTTGGCAGAGAGCGAGTTGGCAGAAGGGAAAGCTCCGGCACACCCCTACCTGGCGCGCCAAATGTCGGACTTCGAGGTCCGGCAGACCCTCTAGGTTCGAACTCTGTGGTGCACGCGGAGATCACACCTCCTACCTACCTACACCTCGCTACCGCCGCAAGGATCTAAACCACGCAAAGAGCAACACAAGAGACACAAGGTTTATACTGGTTCGGGCCACCATTGTGGTGTAATACCACCCTACTCCGAGTGTGTGGTGGTGGATTGCCTCAAATTTGATGAATAAGAGTAACGAAGAAACAGTGACCTCGCATGAGGGTCTGTTCTTGGCCGGTGCGATTGACGAACTGCTAGGGGAGTTTGTCGCTTCTCTCTCTCTCGTTTTGTTCTCTTGCTACCTTTATCTCAGTATCTCCGGGAGACACCTCTACCCTGTGGGTGGCTAGTCCTATTTATATGCAGGGTCCCCGGCCTCTTCCCAAATATTGAGCGGAAGGCGCCAACAATTGGCCATTTTGAAGGGGAACATCTAGTACACTTATCCTCGACTAAAGTTGGTCCTCTTTGCCAAAGGCTCGACGATGACGCCGGCTTGGCTCCACGATGACCTCCTTCCCGCTGAAGTTGGTTGAGGAGTCCCAGACTAGGGTGTCCCGGATAGCGGACTATCGCCACGGCCGGACTCCTACGATCATCAACAACGACGCGTGGTCCGTGGTGAGACTTTTCTCCCCGGACAGATCTTCGTGTTCGGCGGTTTGTAATCACGTGGGCCAATTAAGCTGGCCATCCGAGCAGATCGAATCAGCTCGCCTCTGGCCATCAGGTCAGATTTGAAGTTTAAACTATCGGCTGATATCCGTTAAGACTTGATCTTCGACCGGATTCGAGCCAGCAGCCTGCCAGCCAAGACCGTCTCGATGGGCATGATCTGGCTCGCAGCGAGCTCAGGCCCCGGAGGTTGCACCGAGTATTCGCTCCGACCCTTAACCGAGTCAGATTCCTGATTGAGGACGAGTGGTTGACACCGCCGGGCTTACAATCTCTACGGTGATTGAGCCAACTCCATCCTCATTCGCTTTATGAAGATTCCTCGACTCTAGGGTGTCGGACCTCTCCGGACTCAATCCCTCCAGCATACTTCGCCAATCGAATCCGATTGGGCGCCCGGTCATGGAGTTCACCGCCCATGACATCTTTCAAAGACTTCCGCCCTTTGGCGACATCCTAATTCACTAAAGTCTCTCTCTTTATCCGGAGAGCTCTGGCCGGACTACGATGTGAAGGGATGCGATTTACGAAGAAATTCAACGCCCACCCACCACCCACTTTGTAACCACTGTCGATGATTTAACCGACATGCTAGACTACGACTCCGAAGACATCGACGGTATGGACGATGTTGCCGGAAACGACCAAGACCCAACGCCTACAGGGCACTAGAAGGCCACCTCGTCATATGACATATATATGGTGGACATCAGAAAAGATGGGAACGACGACGGAACAATGAAGGATGACCCCTCCAAGAAACATCCGAAGCGCCGACGTCGGGCGCCTGGCGCTCTAAATCCCGCCATAATAAACGGTGATTCCGCACGGAGATAATAACACCCCGGACAAGCCGAAGAGAACCCCTCCAAAGCAGGACTCAGCAGGAGGAGGGAGAAGCAAGTCCGCACGACAAGGCGGCGTAAAGAGAGGTTGAGGACTATAATTATGCGCCTCCTCCAAGATGAGGCAAGCCCTCACGACAGACGAGTTTGTCGTGGCTCGAGGATCCCGCCAACAGGAGCTGCTTTTAAACGCAGGCTTATAGTCGCTGCAAGCAGCCTCAAGAAAAAGCAGCAATACTTAGAGCTGATCAAGACCTGCTAGTCGATGATGGATCAAGTCCTTGCATCCGAAGAGTATGAACTCGAACGCCTCCAAAAGCTACCCCAAACGCAGGCCGCTGCCTCGATTAGAGGAGGAAGCACCCAAGTCACTGCACACGACATGGCAGATCGGCCACCAGGCGGTGACAGAGAAGCCTCTCGACCCTCCGCCAAGCCACACCCCGACGCCGCCAAAATTACCAAGGCATCGGGAAAACGGTGGCGGACTTATAGATATATTGAGGATAAGGCAAAACATACAAGATCGATCCACGGATCGCAGGCGCCTAAAGCAATGTGGGATGATTACCGATCACGGACACAAAGAAAACGGTCGAGCGAACACAAGAGATGAAGCTCATATGAGCTACATCGTGATATAGCCCAATACGGGAAGGCGCCAAGACACCCACAATGCTTCACAGATGAAGTAATGGATCATCAACTCGAGGGCTTCAAGCCCGTGAAACATCGAATCATCACGATGGTACCACAGATCCCGCGGGTCTGGATTGAGGATTATCTCCTCCATATCCACATGGCCCAAGGTGATGATCTACATGCCATCAAATACCTCCCACTGCTTAAAGGACCAGCTCTCGACATCGGGCTCAATAGCTTACTCGCCAGTAATCAATTGGTTGTTGGGAGGACTTAGAAGCCGATTCCTAGATAACTCTGTGGCACATATATGCAAGCACCGCCAGACGCCGATGAACTTAGCCACATAATTCAGCAGCGGAAGAATTGGCACGACAATTACCTGGACTCGGTTCCTAACAAAGAAAAATCAAATCGTTGACTGTCCTGGATGCAGAGGCCTCTTGTAGCCTTCAAACATAACATCCATGACGTAGTGGCTTGCCCGCACCTAGGACAGAAAAGTCAAATCTATGGCAGCCCTCACAACCCTCATGGCGACCGCCAGCGGGAGAGGACAGCTGACTAGCTCGAATTAACAACTTGGCCAAACATCCCGATAGTCCTGATACCAAGGACAAGAATGGCAGGTCGCGTCATAACAAGAACAAAGCGCCAGATTAATGCCGAGCAATATCAAGATACGGCCAATGCCGGGATCCAGAGGCTCTAAACCCGGCCAATGGAAGAAGCTGCTCAAAAGAAATACCAGAGGCCCAACTTGGACCGCATACTCGATCGCTTGTGCCAAATACATGGCACCCCTAAAAACCAGCCAATCACACCAACAGGGATTGTTGGGTGTTCAAGCAAGCGAGGTGTTAAGTGTCAACTCAATGACAAGGGGCTGCATGAGCGATGACGAGGAAGAGCCCCGCCGAACAATAGAGGATGAAAGGTTTTCCCACACAAGTGCGGACGGTGAACATGATATACGCAACTCCACATACCCAAAAGGGAGCGGAAGCGCACCACGGGACGATATGCGATGGAGCCGCCGCCCAAAAGTTCAACCCATGGTCTTCCTGCCCAATCACCTTCGATCAGAAGGGACCACCCCACTAGCTTTCAGCCACGGCGGCTTCGCCGCATTGGTTCTGGACCCAATCATTGACGGATTTCACCTTCACGAGTCCTCGATGGACTGGCGGTAGCAGCACGAACCTGCTTTTATCAGGATACGGTCGTAAAATGGGCATAGACCCATCAAGGATTAAACCTACAAAGACGACCTTTAAAGGCGCCATACCGGTGTAGAGGCCAATTGCATGTGCTCAGTCACACTCGAAGTGGTCTTCGGATCTCCGGATAACTTCCGCAGCGAAGAGTTAATCTTCGACATCGCCCCATTCCGCAGTCGGCTATCATGCAATCGCTTCTGGACAACCGCATTTGCAAAGTTCAATGCGGTGCCACACTACGATACCTTCAAGCTCAAGATGCCAGGCCCTCGAGGAGTAATCACGGTCAATGGAAACACCGAACACTCTCTCCGAACGGAGGAGCATACGGCGTTCTCGCGCGGAGGTGCAAAGCAGCCTCTCACGGCAATTAATAATGAGTCCGACCACTAAGCGTCCGGACACCGCCAAGCGCCGCCGAGTAACCTCGCAAATAAGACCACCTGGCAAGATTCAAGCACGAGTAGTAATCCGCCCCAACCCCAGCCCTCGCGAAAATTATGGCTATTAGTAGTACGCTGCATAATTACGCTCTGGAGATACCATGGGCATATGGGGAGGGAGCAAGACAACGCGACGCGCCAAGAATGCGGCTCGACCGCACTTCCGAGTCTCCTGCTTGTGTCACTTCTTTTCTTTTTTTTTCTTCCTTTTTTACTTTCAGGACTCCGCCTTTGAGAAGTCATGTCCGCACTTCGAATCGCCGAACTCACGATGCAACAGCCGTGGAAGCGGAAAGCCACGCCGAAAGTGTTCAGGTGGTCTCTATTACGCAGCATTATACCTCGCTTTTACATATCATCCAAAGCATCTTACCTGGAGGGGGACATGTTAGATAGTCCCATCCCTTGCTTATCGCACTATTTGTATCGCTACGCTTCCATTACAAAGACTTTTTTGAATAAACAATACATAGCTTTACTTATTATTGCTCTACTTCCTTTATATACACATATGTTCATTACACGACATGTTGCAACCAGACACTTTGGTAAGGCCAATACACCAGGGCTCAAGTATCCCAAAATTATTGTGTGATAAGTCCGAACACTTTCACAAGTGCGCACCCAACTTATAGCATTATATGAATTGGTCTCAATCATGTCTTGGGTCAATAGTTGGTTTGCCCTGCTCCTGATGTTTTGGTACCTTATTACGCCCGCTATATCGGCTAAAGGTAGCATCCTGGAGAACCATCGCGATTGTGCTCCAGCTTATGTCGGGTCGAGCACCTCAAAGGAGAAAGCGTAAAACTAACTTCATGATAGGGCGAGAGCCGGTCGCTGTTCGAGAGGTTTTTCGGTCCCTAAAGACTTATGCCGCTTAGAGCGAGGAACCGAATTGTCCGCCAAGGCGTGATAGCGCTCAACTCGGTTTTCCGAATACTAGGGGCTTCACGAAATTTAAAATTATAGAATTATACTGGCTAAGTGAGAGTGTTCAAGCATTATAAGTCCGGTTGCCTTGTTCGCTGTGTTGAGCGCCTCCCTAGATGGACCCAAGAATGGGAACAAGAGTGCTCAAGTTTATCCCGAACACCCCAAAGACTCGTGGCATAGGGGATGAAGCCAACGACTTGCCATCTCTCAAATTTGATAAACGGCCGCATGTAAGGTAATATTTTAAATTAATAAGTTGCTTAGCGCATATGAACAAATTTTCAGCGTACAGGATAACATATGCGAGTTTATTCACAAATTACATCCCTGGAGCACTCATCCGCTATTCGGCGGGCACCCTTCAGGAGGCCCTCATAGTACATTTCAGGCGTCCGATGCTCATGGCCCTTCGTTGTCTCTTCCATCACAAGCCTCTCCGCATCCAGCTTGCCCCGGTGCACTTTAGCACAGGCAAGGGCCCAACGGACACCTTCAATGCAGACGGAGCGCTTGATAACTTCAAGCGGCGGACAGGCATCCACCAGCCGCTGCACCAAGCCGAAGTAGCTCCCGGGCATGGCCTCCAATGGCCACCACGGCCGCGCTTATAAGGCCCTTCATGGCCTGTTCGGCGACCTTATGGAGCTCGACCAGCTGCTTCAGCTGGTCGCCAGGTGGGCACTGGATGGTCGGCCTCAAGATACCGGGAGACAGAACACCTTTCTCCATGGAGCTCCCCTCCGGTGCGGTAGAATGCGGCGTCACGACGCACCACGGGCAAATCTGCGAATGCTCCCTGAGAGCTCGAATCCGGTAAGTAATAGGTAATTCACTCACATGCTTGCTTTTGCATAAAGAATGCCTTACTCCGCTGCTATCTTCTTTAAAGACTCAATTTCTTGGAGGGCTTTTTGGGCCTCGGCCTTAGCAGCTTTTGGCACTCTCAAGAGCCGAAGTAGCTCGACTCCTCGAGTCTTGAGTCACGCCCAAGCTCTCGTGTTTTTCCACGAGAGCTTGAGCTCTTGCCGCACTCTTGGCCAGCTGCGCCCCCTTCTCTCGCTGCAAGTGCCTGGGCACCGCATGAGCTGGCCACGGACACCGCTTCCTTCTGTGGTCGCCACCTCGCTCGTGGCCCCCGCAGCACTCCAAGTTATTCCCAAGTTATTTTTGCAACCAAAGCCTTCCTATAAGGTATTTCTTTAATAAGGTATTACTTACCTTCCTTGTCCTCGAGCTCCTTCTTGGCTTGTCCGAGCTCGCTTTCCTGATCGACGAGGTTCCGCTTCAATGCATTGACCTCCGCAGCTGGTGCGGGCAGAGGTCAAGAAGGCAGCCGTGCATTCCCATATTGACATACTTATGTTAGACTCACAGATATCTTTTAGATCCTTAGTCCGGCTTTTTCTTCCTAACACCGAACTAAGCATCAGGGCTACTTGTCTATGCGGTTATATTTTTACATATTCTAAAACTTACCTCAAAGCCCGTTAAGAAGGCTGGTACAAGCTGCCAAATCCGCTTCTTGGCGGACTAAATTGAACCGGATCACCGTGACTCATAGCAGTGCGGTGTTCCTCCTCAATGGAAGCGCCAAGCGCCTCAGCAAGCTATCTCGGTGCCTCGTTGGACGGAGGACACCGGCGTCTCACCTTCTTTGCGGATCCATCATGTCCGGACTCCGAACTGGCCGATGGTTCCGCATGGAGTCCGGACGAGAGTCGGCTTAGAGCCTCGGGATCTTGCCTCAAGCGCTCGAGTCCGGAGGTCGCCTTGTGGCACCTCCTGCGCTACCTCCTTCTTGACCAGGCCCCTTTGGGGCCTGGCCACAAGGCGTCGCCAAAGAACGTGAGGGCGAGGAGGCGGTCGGAAGCGAGTACTCTCCATTTCCGACGAGCCTGTGGATCCGCTCAATGAATCGGGCGAACTCGCTTCTTGGGAGGGCTGCACGGTTGTTCAACGTTAGAGAACACTGCAATAATAAAACCATGGGTATCCTGGACACTACGATCTCGCCAGGGCTTGGCCCTTGTAGGCAAGTCCTCCTCCTCGTCTGCCGACGTTGGTGGAGAAGTCCGGAGGAAGGGTTCTTCCTTCTTGGACCTCCGCCTCCCCGGGCGGCCTTCCTTTTCTTCTCTCTCACTGGGGAGGAGCTTCTTCTTCTTCCTCCTCATCTTCGTGAGAAGATTCCGCTCGAATCTAATAAAGACTGCTGGCGTCGGGAGCTCCTTCGAAGTTCCTGTGACCTCCTTCTTGGCCTTCTTCTCCCAAGACTACCACGACGGCTGGAGCAGCAGCCCCACAATTCCAAGGGCGTCTACTGAGTCTTCGGGTAAAGGGGCTTGGACAAGCATCTGTCCCGACGTCTTCACTACCTGCCAAAGATTAGGGAGTTTTAGATCCCACATAGAGTCAATCTATGAAAAAGAGTCCCGTAAAGGGTAAAATAACTTACCTCGCCGGCTGGACGCCGCGTAGCTGTATCCGCAATCTTTGGTAGCGGATCTTTGGGGCTTCGCGCCTTTGAACAGCACTCTTCCGTGCATCTTCGCACGTAGTGTCGAAGAGCCGGTTCAAGGTTTGGTGTCAGGCCGGATCGAACTCCCACAAGTTAAAGGCCCTTTGTTGGCATGGGAGAATCCGCGGATGAGCATCACCTGGATTACGCCGACAAGCCTAAGATTCTTGGCCACCGTGTTTTGGACGATGTTTGAAGTCCGGATGTCTCGGTCACGAATTCCCCACGTCGGCCCGCCTCTTTCCATGACGATTTAGAGCCGGTATGGGGAAGCCAGAATCTGAATTCGGGGCCGCCACCCATTTGGTGTTGCGGGGCTCGGTGATGTAGAACCACCCCGATTGCCACCCCTTTATTGTCTCCACGAAGGCGCCTTCGAGCCATGCGACTTTGGCCATCTTGCCAACCATGGCGCCTCCGCACTCCGCTTGACGGTCGCCCACTACCTTCGGCCCGACGTTGAAGATCTTCAGCCATAAGCCGAAGTGGGGCTGGATGCAGAGGAAAGCCTCGCACACAACGATAAACGCCGAGATGTTGAGGATGAAATTCGGGGCCAGGTCGTGGAAGTCCAGGCTGTAGTAGAACATCAACCCTCGAACAAATGGGTGAAGAGGAAAACCTAGTCCATGGAGGAAGTGGGGAGAAACACCACCTCTCACGGGCCAGTGGGGTCGGAATGAGCGCCTCGCCGGGAAGCCTGCGCGATGTTGCTTGGGACAAGCATCCGGCCTCCCGCAGTCTGGCGATGTGCCCCTCCGGTGACGGAGGAGGCCATCCACCACCTCCCGCCTCGACATGATTGGAGAAAAGGTTGAGGTGGGATGTGCGGACTTGGGCGCTGGAGCTCGAGTGCGCGGAAATGGATAAGCAAAGGAGGAAGAAGGCGTAGGTGAAAAGGTGGATCCTTATCCCCTTATATAGACGGACGAAGCTATGCGTCCCCCACCAGCCTGGTAAAACTCGCTTATTTCCCAAGCGCCGTAATCAATGGCGCGATTGGGTTACCCACGTCCGTATCGATGAGAATCCGGAATAAGGGGGCACGATTTATGCTTTGATAAGACGTACAGGAAACCGCCGCTAAACACGTACCGAGGTGGGAGCGATAAAAAAACGATTCATTTGAAAAGCCTTGCCGTGGTGTGATGTCACGCCACGGAATACGCCGCAGATTCAAGAAAAATTATTCTCTCTACGGTGTTATGTGGAACTTGTTTTGCAGAGCCGACACTATCCTTCCGTTCAAAACCTTCTATGAAGTATTCGGAGGAGGAACCCGCCGCAATGTCAAGACGATCAACGCGCCGGACTCATCGTCCATTGAAGCCTCGGTTCAGGGGCTACCGAGGGAGTCTCGACTAGGGGTGTCCGGATAGCCGGACTATCGCCACGGTCGGACTCCAAGACTATGAAGATACAAGATTGAAGACTTCGTCCCGTGTCCGGATGGGACTTTCCTCTTGGCGTGCAAGGCAAGCTTTACGATACGGATATGTAGATCTCCTACCATTGTAACCGACTGGTAACCCTAACCTATCCGGTGTCTATATAAACCGGAGGGTTTTAGTCCGTAGGGATCTAACAACAATCATACCATAGGCTAGCTTCTAGGGTTTAGCCTCCTTGATCTCATGGTAGATCTACTCTTGTACTACCCATATCATCAATATTAATCAAGGTGAGTAGGGTATTACCTCCATCGAGAGGGCCCAACCTGGGTAAAAACATCGTGTCCCTTTGTCTCTCGTTACCATCCGCCTAGACGCACAGCTCGGGACCCCTACCCGAGATCCACCGGTTTTGACACCGACATTGGTGCTTTCATTGAGAGTTCCTCTTTGTCGTCACCGAGCAGGACCGATGGCTCCTACGATCATCAACAACGACCCACGTCCAGTGAGTGAGACTTTTCTCCCGGACAGATCTTTGTGTTCGGGCGGCTTTTGCAATCATGGGGCCAATTCGCTGGCCATCCGAGCAGATCGAAAGCTACGCCTGGCCATCGTGTCAGATTTGAAGTTTAAACTATACGGCCGATATCCGCGGAGACTTGATCTTCGGGACGGATTCGAAGCCGCAGCCAAGCCGCCAAGACTGCTCTCGATGGGCATGATCTAGCTCAAGAAAATTAACAAAGGCCTCGGAGGCCGCACCAAGATTCGCCTCGACCCTTAATCCGGAGCCGGATTACCCGATCGAGGACGAGTGCTTGGACACCGCCTCGGGGGCTACAATCTCTACGGCGATTGAGCCGAACTCCATCCCAATGCTTTGCGAAGACCTCGACTCCAGGGTGTCGGACTCCTCTCCGGACTAACCTCCGCACTCCCGCTAATCGAATCCGATTGACATACCGGTCATGGAGTTCATCGTCATGACATCTTTCAAGACCGCCTTTGGCGACATCCTGAATTCACTAAAGTCTCTCTTTATCCTGAGAGCCCTCGGCCGGACTCACGGACAGAAGGTTGGGATGCGGACGACGAAGAAATTCAACGCCCACCAACCACCCACTTTGTAGCCACTGCCGATGATTTAACCGACATGTTAGACTACGAATTCAAGACATCGACGGTATGGACGACGATGCCGAGACGACTCAAGACCCAAATACCATTGTGGCAATCGGAAGGCCACCGCTATATGACTTATATATGGTGGACATCCCAAAAGATGGGAACGGGCGACGGAACAACGGAGGATGACCCTCCAAGAAAAAGTCAAGCGCCGACGCCGGGCGCGCCGCCTAAATCCCGCCACAATAAAACGGTGATTCCGCACGGGAGATAATAACACCCCGACAAAGGTTGCAAGAGAACCCTCCAAGCAGGACTCTCAACAAGTAGGACGAGGAGAAGCAAGTCCGCACGACATTTACAAGGCGGGCAAAAGAGAGGTTGAGGACGATAATTATGCGCGCCCCTCCGAAGATGAGGCAAGTTTTGACGCATTTATTTAGTTTATCGTGCCTCGAGGATCCCGCCAACAGAGAGCATTTTAAACGCAGGCTTATAGCCACGGCAAGCAGCCTCAAGAAAAGCAGCAACAGCTTAGAGCTGATCAAGACTGCTATCGACAGATGGATCAAGTCCTTGCATCAGAAGAGTATGAACTCGAACGCCCTCCAAAAAGCTACCCCAAACGCAGGCCGCTGCCTCGATTAGAGGAGGAAGCACCCAAGTCACCGCACACACGACATGGCAGATCGGCCACCTCGTGGGTCAGCGACAGAGAAGCCTCGCCCACCGCTCAGCGACACCCCGACGCCAAAAAGTACCAAGGCATCGGAAAACGCGCCAGACTTATGGTAGATATATTGGAGGATAAGGCAAAACATACAAGATCGATTCACGGATCGCGTGGGCGCCAAAGAATGTGGGATGATTATCGCCACGGGACACAAGAAAAACCGGTCGGGCGAACAACATGAGACAAAGCTCATATGAGCTACGCCGTGATATAGCCCAATACAGTAGGCGCCAAGACACCCACTATGCTTCATGATGAAGTAATGGATCATCAAATCCCCGAGGGCTTCAAGCCCGTAAACATCGAATCATACGATGATACCACAGATCCCGTGGTCTGGATTGAGGATTATCTCCTCCATATCCACATGGCCCGCGGTGATGATCTACATGCCATCAAATACCTCCCACTCAAGCTTAAAGGACCAGCTCGACACTGGCTCAACAATAGCTTACCGAAATAGAATCAATTGGTTGTTGGGAGGACCTGGAAGTCGCATTCCTAGATAACTTCCAGGCACATATGTGCGACCACCGGATGTCAATGACCTTAGCCACATAATTCAGCAGGCCGTAAGAACCGCCATAACACCTGACTCGGTTCCTAACAAAGAAAAATCAAATCGCTGATCGTCTCGGATGCAGAGGCCCTTGCAGCCTTCAAACATAACATCCGCGATTTAGTGGTTTGCCCGGCACTGGGACAGAAAAGCCGAATCTATGGCAGCCCTCACAACCGGCCATGACTCACTTTTAAAGCGGGAGAGGACAGCTGGCTAGCTCAAGCAACAACTTGGCCAAACATCCCGATAGTCCGGATACCAAGGACAGCAATGGCAGATCGCGATACGCGAATAAGAACAAGCGCACAGATTAACGGGCGATAATCAAGATACGGCCGTTAATGCCGGATTTAGAGGCTTTAAACCTGGTCAGCGGAAGAAGCCGTTCAAAAGAAATACCCGATCGCTTGTGCCAAATACATGGCACCCCCA
Source organism: Aegilops bicornis (assembly GCA_021605145.1). Lineage (NCBI taxonomy): Eukaryota > Viridiplantae > Streptophyta > Magnoliopsida > Poales > Poaceae > Aegilops > Aegilops bicornis. Next base: position 96,932,763 of record CM038671.1, read on the forward strand.
AAAAACCAGCCAATCACACCAACAGGGATTGTTGGGTGTTCAAGCAAGCAGGCAAGTTAAGTGCCGAACTCAATGACAAGGGGCTGCATAGCGATGACGCAGGAAGAGCCCCGCCACGAACAATAGAGGATGAAAGGTTTTCCCACACTAGTGCGGACGGTGAACATGATATACGCAACCCACATACCCAAAAGGGAGCGGAAGGCGCACTCACGGGATGTATATGCGATGGAGCCAGTCGCCCCAAAGTTCAACCCATGGTCTTCCTGCCCAATCACCTTCGATCGAAGGGACCACCCCACTAGCATCCGTCACGGCGGCTTCGCCGCATTGGTTCTGGACCCAATCATTGACGGATTTCACCTCACCAGAGTCCTGATGAACGGCGGTAGCAGCCTGAACCTGCTTTATCAGGATACAGTGTGCAAAATGGGCATAGACCCATTAAGGATTAAACCTACAAAGACGACCTTTAAAGGCGTCATACCAGGTGTAGAGGCCAATTGCAGGCTCACCACACTCGAAGTGGTCTTCGGATCTCCGGATAACTTCCGAAGCAAAGAGTTAATCTTCGACATCATCCCATTCCGCAGCGGCTATCATGCTCTGCTCGGACGAACCGCATTTGCAAAGTTCAATGCGGTGCCACACTACACATACCTCAAGCTCAAGATGCCAGGCCCTCGAGGAGTAATCACGGTCAATGGAAACACCGAAGGCTCTCTCCGAACGGAGGAGCATACGGCGGCCCTCGCGGCGGAGGTGCAAAGCAGCCTCTCACGGCAATTCATGAGTCCGGCCACTAAGCGTCCGGATACCGCCAAGCGCGCCCGGAGTAACCTGCAACAAGACCACCTGGCAAGATTCAAGCACGAGTAGCAATCCGGCCCCAACCCCAGCCCTCGCGAAATTGCGATGCTAGTAGTACGCGTACATAATTACGCTCTGGAGATACCATGGGCATATGGGGAGGGGCAAGACAACGGCACGCCAAGAATGCGGCTCGACCACACCAGGGGCTCCCATTTGTGTCACTTCTTTTTCTTTTTTCTTCCTTTTTTACTTTCAGGACTCCGTCTTTGAGAAGTCCTGTCCGGCACTCGAATCGCCGAACTCACGAACGATGCAACAGCCAGGGAAGCGGAAAGCCACGCCGAAAGTGTTCAGTGGTCTCTCACATAAGCATTATACATGTTTTACATATCATCCAAATAGCTTTTACCCCTGGAGGGGGACATGTTAGATAGTCCCATCCCTTGCTTATCGCACTATTTGTATCGTTCTGCTTCCATTGCAGTACCTTTATGAATAAACAATACATAGCTTTTGCTTATTATTGCTCTGGTCAAGGCATTATACCTGTTTTACATATCATCCAGCAGCTTACCCCTGGTACGGCCAATACACCAGGGGCTCAAGTATCCCAAAATTATGGTGTGATAAGTCCGAACACTTTCACAAGTGCGGCACCCTGAACTTATAGCATTATATGAATTGGCTCCGAATCATGTCTTGGGTCAATAGTTGGGTTTGCGGCTCCCTGTTTTGGTACCTTACGTTCCGCTATATCGGCTAATGTAGCACCGGATGAACCATCGCGATTATGCCCCCAGCTTATGCTTGGTCGAGCACCTCGATGGAGAAAGCTAAAACGACCGTCATGATAGGGCGAGAGCCGATCGCTGTTCGAGAGGTTTTTTCGGGTCCCTAAAGACTTATGCCGCTTAGAGCGAGGAACCGGAATTGTCCGCCAAGGCGTGGATAGCGCCCTAACTCGGTCTTCCGAATACTAGGGGCTTCGCGAAATTTAAAATTATAGAATTCTATGGCTAAGAGAGAGTGTTCAAGCATTATAAGTCCGGTTGCCTTGTTCGTTGTGTTGAGCATCTCCCTAGATGGACCCAAAGAATGGAACAAGAGTGCTCAAGTTTATCCTAAACACCCCAAAGACTCGTGGCATGGGGCTGAAGCCAACGACTTGCCATCTCTCAAATTTAATAAACGGCCATTTATGAAGGTAATATTTTAAATTAATAAGCGTTGCTTAGCGCATATGAACAAATTTTCAGCGTCAGGATAACAAATGCGAGTTTATTCAAAATTACATCCTCGAGCACTCATCCGCTATTCGGCGGGCACCCTTCAGACGCCCTCATAGTACATTTCGGCGTCCGATGCTCATGGTCTTCGGTGGCCCGTCCGTCACAAGCCTTCTCCACATCCGGCTTGCCCTAAGCAGACTTTTAGCACGGGCAAGGGCCCGACGGACACCTTCAATGCAGACGGAGCGCTTGATGACTTCAAGCCGCAGACGGGCATCCACCGGCGCTGCACCAAGCCGAAGTAGCTCCGGCATGGCCTCCAATGGCCATGTACCAGCTATAAGGCCCTTCATGGCCTGTTCGGCGATCTTATGGAGCTCGACCAGCTGCTTCAGCTGGTCGCTCAGGGGCACCGGATGGTCGGCCTCAGCATACTGAGACCAGATCACCTTCTCCGTGGAGCTCCCCTCCTGGGTGCGGTAGAATGCGGCAGCGTCAGACGCACTACGGGGCAAATCTGCGAATGCTCCTGGAGAGCTCCGAATCCGGGTAAGTAATAGGTAATTCACTCTCACATGCTTGCTTTGCATAAAGAATGCCTTACCCGCTGCTATCTTCTTTAAAGACTCAATTTCTTGGAGGGCTTTTTGGGCCTCGGCCTTAGCAGCTTTGGCACTCTCAAGAGCCGAGGCGAGCTCAGACTCTCGAGTCTTCGAGTCACGCTCCAAACTCTCGTGTTTTTCTACGAGAGCTTGGAGCTCTTGCCGTACCTTGGCCAGCTGCGCCTCCCCCTTCTCTCGCTCGGCGCGTTCATGCACCGCTTTGTTTTTGGCCACGGACACCGCTTCCTTCGTGGTCGCCACCTCGCTCGTGGCCCCTACAGTACACCAAGTTATTCCTAAGTTATTTTTGCAACCAAAGCCTTCCCTATAAGGTATTTCTTTAATAAGGTATTATTACCTTCCTTGTCCTCGAGCTCCTTCTTGGCTTGTCCGAGCTCGTTTCTCGGACCGCCTTCGAGGTTCTGCTTCAATGCATTGACCTCCATGATCGGTCTTGTAAAGGTCACAGGGCGCACACTTTGCATTCCCATATTGACATACTTATGTTAGACTCTCAGCGTATATCTTTTAGATCCTTAGTCCGGCTTTTCTTTAGAACACCGAACTAAGCGTAACCTTAGCCTCACCGCCAAAGGCTCGACGATGACGCCATTGGCTTGGGCTCCACAATGACCTCCTTCCTGCCCGTTGTGTTGGTCTTGGTCTTGTTGCAAAAGAATGGTTGCCTTTGCTTGATACTTCTCGCTGCGCTTTTGCCTCCTTTGCACCAAAGAGGAAATGAGGACATCACATGGCTGGCGCCCACCACCGCGCCTTCGGGTCCCTCATGGCTTGGCAGCTATGGGCACCTCGTGAGGTACCCCGCCTTGATCTCTCCGCCTCTCGCCATGAGCCACTGATGAGGCCGTGCAGCCCTTGAGGAAGCTTCTGTCAGCCCGCCTCTGGCCGAGGCTTGGCCCCCTCATGAGGGTCTTGGGCTTGTGTTGATGAAGATGGGCCGTCTGGCCACCCCTTGAGCCACGCCGCAGGCCGCAGGCAGGCAAGTCTGGGTACACCCATTCCCAGAACGCCGACAGTATGATTGTTGTTGTCCTACGAACTAAACCCTCCGGTTTATATAGACACCGGTGGGGGCTAGGATTACACAAAGTCGGTTACAAGGAAGGAGATCTACATATCCAGATTACCAAGCTTGCCTTCCACGCCAAGGAGAGTCTCATCCGGACACGAGACGAAGTCTTCAATCTTGTATCTTCATAGTCCAACAGTCCGCCAAAGGATATAGTCCGTCAGTTCTGGATACCCCTAATCCAGGACTCCCTCAAGGTTTATAGGAGAATGAGTAGTGGTAGTACTAGTAGTACATACCAAAGGTGCTCGCATACTATCTGAGGAAGAAGGCAACAAGATGTATGTTTATGCGATGTGCTTCTCTTCTTACAGGACGTGCTAGACCTAGTGGACCTCATTGTTGCAATGGGACTACTCCCTATCATAGATGGCATGATTCAGAGTGGTGGGCAGCGGGCATAATTCGGGGCTGCTTAGTCTTAAACCCCATGAAGAAGTCCCATCAAAAGGAATAGCCATCCTCTACACGTGCTCCTATGTAAAATGAGTAAATGAGATAAAAAGAGAAAGAGACAAAGTAAAAAAAATAACCAGCCTTAGATGCAGCCCTATTGTATCAGTGAATGATATTTCTATGTCGTGATTGACATGGCTATATTATTAACCATGCTACGCAGGTAGAAGCGGATTTTTGTTTATTCGCGAAGGTAGCAGCGGATGGATATTCAACGAGGAGTAAAATGATGGCTGCCTCCTCTGTCAAACATAGAGAAAGGTGGGCCTCGTGATTTCACGGCTTATTAGTCATTATTACTGCTTATACTCTTTTCCCATATATAATAACCGCGTGGTAGTACAGTAGTGGGCTATACTTTTAATAACCATGCTCGAAGAGAAGAGGTGCACGCACCCACGCACGTAGTGTACTAGTAGCACTCTTTGCGTCTTTTGCATCTTCCCCAACCACACACGTGACACGGTGGAGCTAATTTCTGTAAGACAATGCAGCCCACGTGATAATTTGACGCGTCTAGTAGTAGTTACTCACTTATAAATAATGGAGGGTCGAGAACCATGCATGAATGGTGTCGCGTCATTTATAAATAAACTTTTTTTTCTTCAATGGCACATACGCAATATAAATAGGTTTATATGGAGAGAAAAGGAAACCGCTCCACTATATACATAGCTAGGATGAGCCTACACGGTTGCTTCCTGGGGTTGCTCTCTTCACACTCTCTCGCACAAAAGGACTGTGGCCACATCTCTAACATCCCAGCGGATCACGTCCATCGGGGGAAGGGTTGGATGCTTAGTGTAGATGCGTCGCCATGTTGACGGGTAAAAAAACCGCTTGTCAGACGTCTCCGATCGTGGGGTCCCCGCCATTCTCTCTCACAAAGCCGGTGAGGTTGCCTTCGTCCCTTGCTCACTGCCGTGGCGTGGGCAGTTTCCACCTCCCGCCACCCTCCTCTAGGTTGAGCTACATCTCGACATCCCTCAGGTACAACTTCCTTTAAAGCCGGCTTGCACCACTGCTCCAGCTACCCACATCACTCCTATGTGGATATTTCTCTACTTCTTTGCCCCGCACATACCTCTACTGGCTTCTACGTACTATATTTGTGATGAGTTTATGTCTCATCAACTAGTCCCAGTAATCTTATTCTAATCATGCTTCTTCAATTTCTTTGCCACAGGGATGCTCATCTCGATTTTGGTGAAAATGCACAAAATGATCCGATGGTCAAACGGTTGCAAACTTCATTTCTTGGGAAGCTCCAACATTGCCAGCAAATTAAAGCCTGGTTAGGGTTTACGGTTCAAGGGATAGGGACTGCATGGATCATTTTTTTCTTTAATTGTCTCCGTTCCAAAATAAGTGTCAAGTTTAGTAGTAGTACAACTTTGTACTAAAGTTTGCATAAAGTTGAGACACTTATTTTGGAACGAAGGGAGTACATATTGGCTATGATCTATAGCATGCATGTTAGTCTCATTTGTATTTGATGAAATGTTGCAACGGGCAACCTTGGACGCAAGATACATGAAATGCAATTTGGAAGCTTCATAGCATTGTACAAATTTATCTCATTGAGAAATTACAAGACGTATTATACTAGTACAAAGATGACGTAATGAGTTAGGTGTCGCACGGTGTCCAGGAAATATGGTGATAATGTGAGATGGGCCATGTAATCACTGAGCCTGCGTGTTTTCACTGCTTTCGCACTTCTCCGCTGTAAGAATGGAGAAAATTGTGATCTAGTAGTACCTCCTTTCACCGAAAGCGTGGGACATCCAAAGCAATGAGCACCTCGAATTAATGACCAATGAGCTGTCAAATCACATAGACCTAGAAGTAAGTTGGACGGACAAAGAAACCATCACTCTTGAATCCGCTTCTCCCTACAACGCAGGCGCCAGTGAGAGGTCACGTCCGCTCTGCCTGGTCATGAATGCGGCACTGATTCTTTGGAGCGGCGCTGACGCTTTTGGGCGGGAAGCAAGCGCAGGCGATGGAGGGGCTTTGGGTGGGCCAGGCTAGTCAGGAGCGGGCGTGGCAGCTGTCCACCTGTCCCGACCGGCCGCCTGGAAACGAGAGGATGCACGGACTCTCGCGGCTAAATTGTACACTACACACCATCTCTCTATAGGATTAGGTCGATGTGTCGCTCTCTCTAACACACACATGTTGTTAAACATACACACACACACACACACACACACACACACACACACACACACACACCGAGGTAAAATGAGTCTATATCTCAATTAATGAAGACTTGCATGTTAACATCCATATGTTACTACACACTATGAAGGTAGTAGCATAGACTAGTAAGATATGCATGTTACTAGTCCAAGTTACTCACCACTATGACCAGCCTAGCAATGTAACCAAACGCTCCTTACTCTACCTTGTATCTCCCCCAGAAACCCAATGCATGGAGCGCAACTACGTGTTGATCAGTCAAGAGATCAATGTCGGCTTGCATGTGAGTTAATATGTGGCCTGCATGGTAGCTAAAACGGCATCTCTTAGTTGTTGCGATTAATTGTTATGCTTAGAGATAGAAATCAGGGTTTTGATTGGAGGAAGGACCGGTCAAGTTTCTCCTTCTCCTCCAATCTGCTTGCACCTTGGTCCCGCTACACCTTCTAATGTGACTTATTACACCAAGACAGAGGGAGTAGTACGAGATACGGTGGCACACTAACTTAGGTCGAATACAAATGCCCAAAATTGTGTGCATGTAGCGAGATGTATGAGGTAAGATAGTACGTGAGCGAACAGAGGGATCAATTGGATAGTGTTCACGAGCAGTAGCGAGATGTGTGAGGTAAGATACACCGCTGGTGCTTTTAATTTTTCTTATTAATTTGTTTGTTTCACCCTCTGACTGGTGGGACCCAATGTACTACGTCGAGAGGTAAGGTGACTAAGGCTGCATTATTTACGTACTACCAACACTGCTTTAAATCCCAAAAGACCTTACCACCAAAGCCACATGACACGATTATGATTCAAATCCCAATGACTCCCACGCAAAGAAAAACACGGCATGCTTGTCACACGAATGCAGCAATGTGTAAAAGGTTATTTTCCTCTCGTTAAACATAACATGAGGGTGGTGTAGCTGGTTAGCCTATTCGCTCATCAAACTTGAGGTCTCGGGTTCGATAACCACACTTGAGCATAATTTTGTTTTTGTTCGACTTCTTTCTTCCACCCAATGACAGGTAGGCCCCGCATGACAGAGAGAGAAAGTGATCTGGGGTGGTGCCAGGAGGATTCTTTGACTGGTCAAAATGGATGGATATGGAGCTATACGATCTTGGCCTCGGCGCTTGTTTTCTAGGGTTTGCACTCTTCACACTCGCTCTCCACTATATATATACACACTGGAGCCTCAGCGCTTGTAGTTGCTCTCTTCACACTCTCTCACCCTCTCCAGATCTAAACAAGACTTCGTTGGCCTCTGATAAGTCTCCAATGTTTCCATAATTTTTGATTGTTCCATGCTATTATATTATCCATCTAGGATGTTTTATATGCATTTATATGCTATTTTAAATGATTTTTGGGACTAACCTATTAACCTAGAGCCCAAAGTGCGCTTTCTGTTTTTCCTTGTTTTTGAGTTTTACAGAAAAGGAATACCAAACGGAGTCCAATTTACCTGCCAATTTTTGTGGATTTTTTATGGACCAAAAGAAGCCCCCGAAGTAAAAGAGTTGGGCCAAAAGAGTCTGGAGCCATCCACGAGGGTGGAGGGCGTGCCCTACCCGGGCGCCAAGCACTCCCTACCTCGGTGGATGACCTGAGACCCCCTCCTCGACGTGAGACCGACGCCAAAAATTCCTATAAATACTGAAACCCCGAAAAGAAACCTAGATCGGGAGTTCTCTGCCGCAAGCCTCTCAGAGCCACCAAAACCAATCGGGACCTGTTCCAACACCCTGCCGGAGGGGGCAATCATCACCGGTGGCCATCTTCATCATCCCGGCGCTCTTCATGATGAGGAGGGAGTAGTTCACCCTCGAGGCTGAGGGTATGTACCAGTAGTTATGTGTTTGATCTCTCTCTCTCTCTCGTGTTCTTGATTTGGCACGATCTTGATGTACCGCGAGCTTTGCTACTATAGTTGGATCTTATATGTTTCTCCCCCTCTACCTTCTTGTAATGGATTGAGTTTTCCATTTGAAGTTATCTTATCGGATTGAGTCTTTAAGGATTTGAGAACACTTGTTGTATGTCTTGCGTGGGATACCCGTGGTGACAATGGGGTATTCTATTGATTCACTTGATGTATGTTTTGGTGATCAACTTGCGGGTTCCGTGACCTTGGAAATCTATGCATAGGGGTTGGCACCCGTTTTTGTCTTGACTCTCTGGTAGAAACTTTGGGGCACTCCTTGAATTTCTTAGTGTTGGTTGAATAGATGAATCTGAGATTGTGTGATGCATATCGTATAATCATACCCGCGGATACTTGGGGTGACATTGGAGTATCTAGGCGACATTAGGGTTTTGGTTGATTTCTGTCTTATGGTGTTATTTTACTACGAACTCTAGGGCTGTTTGTGACACTTATAGGAATAGCCCAATGGATTGATAGGAAAGAATAACTTTGAGGTGGTTTCGCATGCCTACAATAATCTCTTTGTTTGTTCTCCACTATTAGTGACTTTGGAGTGACTCTTTGTTGCATGTTGAGGGATAGTTATATGATCTAATTATGTTATCCTTGTTGAGAGAACTTGCACTAGTGAAAGTATGAACCCTAGGCCTTGTTTCCAACGCATTGCAATACCGTTTTTGCTCACTTTTATCTTTAGTTACCTTGTTGTTTTTATAATTTCACATTATCAAAACCTATATCTACCATCCATATTGCACTTGTATCACCATATCTTCGCCGAACTAGTGCACCTATACAAATCACCATTGTATTGGGTGTGTTGGGGACACAAGAGACTCTTTGTTATTTGGTTGCAGGGTTGTTTGAGAGAGACCATCTTCATCCTGCGCCTCCCACGGATTGATAAACCTTAGGTCATCCACTTGAGGGAAATTTGCTTCTGTCCTACAAACCTCTACACTTGGAGGCCCAACAACGTCTACAAGAAGAAGGTTGTGTAGTAGACATCAAGCTCTTTTCTGGCGACGTTGCTGGGGAGGTTTGTGCTTGAAGGTATATCTTTATATCTTGCAATCAAATATTTTAGTTTCTTGTTTTATCACTAGTTAGTTTATAAAAGAAAACTACAAAAAGAAAATGGAATTGAGGGTGCCTCATATGCTGCATCTTTTTAATGTCTTCGTGAAAATAAGGATTCCGTAATTGTGCCAAAGTGTTAGAAGAAGAATGCAATAAAATGTTTGGCATACAATCTTTGAATGATGAGCATGATTGGAATGTTGTTAGTATGAACTCTTTGAATATCCATAGTACTAATGATGATTGCACAAGTCATGATAAAAATATCTCTTATAAGCATGTCAATTTTTGTGGAGTGCATGAGCTTGCAAGCACACACCAGATGAGGAAGATAGATTTTGCAAGAGGCATAAGTATTTAGAAACTAAATGGTTGCAAGAGAGGCTAGATGCTTGTGCTGAAAATTTAGAATTTCTTTGCCATCCTTGTGAACTTTGCAATGAACGTGATCATTTAAATCTCAAATGCAAATTGTTTCATGATCGAATCATGTCCAAAAATTGTGATGACATGATTTCCCTTGCGCATCATAATGAACTTAGTTTGCTTGTGGGTTATGAACAAATGAAATGTATAACTAATTATGTTCCAGAAGTTGTTCTGGATAAAGTTCTTGATTTTTATCTACAGGAAATCTATATGTATTGTGCAGTGAATTGCATTGAAAATCCTTATATTGCCAATTACATAAAGACAAGAAAACAAATAGAAGATGAAGAGAATACTAATGAAAGGGAAGAGTGTCGGGAAAGCTGATCCACGAACACCTATGGGACCGGCGGACCGAGCCCCTTTCGGTTCGGCGAAGCGGGATCGCACGAAGAGCAGATCGAGACGAAGCACACGAAAGCGGCTTTACCCAGCTTCGGAGCTCTCCGGAGAGATAACACTCCTACTGCTGCATGTTTGAGTGTATTGAGTTCTTGCTTGGGAGCACCGAGTGCTACAGTACACACTAGCTGCTAACGAGACCGAGCAAGAGTCTTTTTCTGCCCTCGAACCCCCCCCCCCTCTACGTTGCGCGTGGGCCTCCTTTTATATGCTAAAGGGGTCTCCGACAGGTGGCAACGTAGACAGGGGTAAAAATGAAAAAGGAATTGCGGTTGGTACAACTACCTGTACAGTGTATCATACCTAACTCTGACGGCAGGGGACAAAAGCATTAAATGCCCGTCTACGTCACCCAAATAGTGCAAAAAGGGACCGTCAGGGACGCCACCGGCTACACGATGGCAATCTTGTCAAGGTCGCCACACCAGATCACCGGCCGCAAGACAGCCTCTTGCCACGCTGCTACCGAAAGGTCCTGTATGCGACACGTTGGTGGATGTGCTGGAGTGCGGGTACAGAGTGGTAGTTTGTCATGCGGAAGCGCCTTTGTCATGATCGTTGTCTTGTCGCGTCCGGAAGCTTGTCGCTCACCGGCCTCGCCGGACGTATGGCCTGTCGCGGCAAGTTCCTTGAGATGCCTTGGTTGGCCTTCCCGGCAAGCTCCTCTTGCCAGGGCCTTGTCTCCTTGGCTTGAATACTTTGTTCTTGAATGGCTCCAAAGGAACCACGGAGGACCTTGGCGGTCACCCGTCAAGCCTTGCCGCTGGTGTCAGAATCGCTGCCGATGCACAAGTTCGGGATACTAGGGTACCCTACTCTAGTACACCGGCTGTGGAGCCCCGGCTGGGCCACACGGTGCCCGAAGCGGCTGTTGGGCCAGCTCAAAACAGAGCTGCACGGGCACGCGGCTCGGGTTACGCCAGTATCTTCCCGGCAAGGTCTTGCCGGGGCCTTGTGGTCGCCTTGTCTTACGGTTCTCGTGCTTGGCTGCTTCTTTTTGCCTTATGTATCCTCTCCCTGGCGGGGCAGGATGCTCCTTGCCGGAAGGTGGCTTGAGTCTTGCTTGTCGATGTAGCGCCCGTCGCCAGGAAGGCTTTTTATCTTCAGCAGAGAACTTTGACGCTCGATGCGCCGCTCCCGCAAGCTCGCCGCCAGAAGGCTTTTATCTTCGCAGAGAACTCGACGCTCGATGCCGGCTTCCGGCAAGCTTCGCTGCCGAAGGCTTTTATCTTCAGCAGAACTTCGACGCTCGATGCGGCTTCCGCAAGCTCGCGCCAGAAGGCTTTTATCTTCAGCAGAGAACTTTGACGTTCGATGTCGCTCCCGCAAGCTCGTCGCCAGAAGGCTTTTATCTTCAGCAGAGAACTTCGACGTTCTCGATGCCGGCTTCCGCAAGCTCGCTGTCAGAAGGCTTTTATCTTCGCAGAGAACTTCGACGCTCGATGCGGCTTCCGCAAGCTCGTTGCCAGGAAGGCTTTTAACTTCAGCAGAGAACTTCGACGTTCTCGATGCCACCTTCCCGCAAGCTCGTTGCCAGGAAGGCTTTTATCTTCAGCAGAGAACTTTAACGCGTTCTCGATGCTTCCTCGGCAAGCTCGCCGCCAGAAGGCTTTTATCTTCAAGAGAGAACTTCACATTCTCGATGCCCGATTTCAGTGGAGAACTCAAGTTCTCGACACCGCTTAGGAAGTCTTATGGCGAAGAACTTCATCGCCCTCGTTAATCAATTCCCGGCAAGATCCTCACGGAAGGCTTATGGTGAAGTACTTTGTTGTTCTTGACACCGGCTGCCGGCAAGATCGTTGCCGGAAAGGCTTATGGCGAAGAACTTCGTCGTTCTTGACACCCAGAGGATTGGTCCTAAGGGCGCTGCCAGCCCCCGGGCCATAACTGTGTTTAAACATGACAAGTGATTAGCATCTGAAGTGTACTTGACTCACTTGTAAATTTTGACTTCTTCTACATATTCCCTATGCCTGCTGGAATGCTTTCCGGCGCGTACGATCCAGCCAGCTGCACTTGAGGGAACGGGCCCTTAGCGGCTATTCGAACGCCGCCTTCCTGGAAAGGTTTACCTTCGGGCTCGCCTGAATCAAGCACAAGTTGCCGTATGGACTGGGGCAACATGGAGCTTAACTAGCCCCCGAGAAGGCTCCTTGGCATACAGGTCTATGCAGAAATCTCAAATAAATAGCGCATGCTATCTTCCTGCTCAACCTCTCTTTGTATGTCCACCCCACGCTTTTAGGGAACTTGTCGGCTGGCACCTTGGTCATGGCGCCGAGTATGAAACGTCTTGAGCGTCAGCTTCTTTGGTGGTGCCGCTACCAACAAGAAACCTTCTCGCGACTAGTCGCAGCTCACTTAAGTTGTTGAGCGGACTCGAAACAAAGTAAGGGCGCAACTAGCTACGAGTTGGTTCCTCCACGCACAGGTTTTCCATACAAAGCACGGTCGCTCGAGGAAGATATCTTTATATAGAAAGGAAATATCTAAAGTTTCGCATGACTTAGCTTTTACATTTGCTACACCAAGGCGTCGTTCTTTTGGCCGCCTTCTTCTTAGGTGCCATATGGCGATGAAGAACAGTGGGCCAACTCGCTAGACTTCCGCGGCGTCTACCCCACCACCCGTTTGCCCCGGTGGTGGTGGGATCGACGATGGGCCGGAACAGCCGCCGCCAAGCCTTCTTCTTCGGTGGCACGTCGATAAAGAAGATGAAGATCTAGCTTCGCGTGAACGACCGGATCAGGTTCACATAACCTCGACGCCTTCTACCCGGGCGCTACTAAAGATGTCGGGGAAGCTGATCCACGAACACCTATGGGACCATGACCGAGCCCTACCGGGCGCCGCCAAAGATGTCGGGAAGCTGATCCACGAACACCTATGGGACCGGCGCGGACCGAGCCCCTTCGGTTCGGCGGGCGGGATCGCATTTAAGAGCAGATCGAGACGAAGCACACGAGCAGTTTACCCAGCTTCGGAGCTCTCCGGAGAGATAACACTCCTACTGCTGCATGTCTGATTGTATTGAGTTCTTGCTTGGGAGCGCCGAGTGCTACAGTACACACCAGCTGCTAACGGGACCGAGCATGAGTGTTTTTCTGCCCTCGAACCCCTCCCCCCCTCTACGTTGCGCGTGGGCCTCCTTTTATATGCTAAAGGGGTCTCCAACAGTGGCAACGTAGACAGGGGTAAAACGAAAAAGGAATTGCGGTTGGTACAACCACCGTACAAAGGTATCATACCTAACTCGTGGCAGAGGGACAAAAGCATTAAATGCCCGCTCACGCCGCCCAAATAGTGCAAAAAAGGACCGTCGGGGGACGCCACCACCTTGCCACGATGGCAATCTTGTCATTGTCGCTTGCCACATCAGCGCACCGTCAAGACTGACCCTCTTACCACGGCGCTACCGAAAGGTCCTGTATACACGTTGGTGGATGTGCTGGAAGCGCGCTGGTACAGAGTGGTAGTTTGTCAACAAGCGCCTTTGTCAGCGGGTCGTTGTCTTGTCGCTGTCCGGAAGCTTGTCGCTCACCGGGCCTCGCCGGACGCTGTATGCGCGTCAGCGGCAAGTTCCTTGAGATGCCTTGGTTGGCCTTCCGGCAAGCTCCTCTTGTCGGGCCTTGTCTCCTTGGCTTGAATACTTTGTTCTTGAATGGCTCCAAAGGAACCACGGAGGACCTTGGCGGTCACCCGTCAAGCCTTGCCGCTGGTGTCAGAATCTGCATGCACAAGTTCGGGGAATACTTTGAGGTACCCCTACTCTAGTACACCGACAAAGAGATTTCCTAATATCCTCCTATTCTTTCTTATGATGAATCAGGTAACGAGGAGGAGCTTTCTATTCAACCAATCTCATTAATAAGGAGCTCCAAAAAGAGGATTAAACTCACACATGATGCGAAGAAGAAAAAGAAAAGACGAAGAAGCAAAGGTAAAAAGGTATCCCTTCCAAATGATGTTGCTCCTATTACTCATTGTAATGATGATAATTGCTATACTATTGGTGTTATCCATACTATTAATGATGAGACTGATTATGCTTATGATATGCAAATTAATCTTGGGGATGCTATGTTTGATGAGAATGACATGTTTGAGAATTTATTTGCTGCAATTAATGTTTGTCCCAAGCTTGGGGATGCTATGTTTTATGAAGATGATATTTTTAACCTCCCAAGTTTTGATATGCAAATTTATTGTGATGATAGCATGCCTCCTATTTATGATGATTATATTGATGAAAGTGGGTCTGGAAGAGTGTCAACTTTAGGAAGTAATGATCCCACTATTTTGGAGGATGTTGAATCTTATTGTGACAATTATGAAAGTGGATTTGGAGAGGTCATGACTTTATTTAGTAATGATTCCACTATCTTGGAAGAGGTTTCAATTGATTATGATGAGAACAAAGTTGCTACTTATGATGATTATTGTGATGACACTTATGCTATAAAAGCGTAGTGATGATTATATTTATAAAACTTGTCATGATTATGATTACCCTTTTTCTGAACATTACTCTTTAATGTGGAAACAATTTATAGTATTCGAGTTTCTTATGATACTCCCACTATTCCTAATGAGAAGAATTTTGCTTATGTGGAGAGTAAAAAAATTTATATGCTTGTGCATCATGAAAATAGTGCTTTATGTGATATTTATATTGTTGAATTCATTCATGATGCTACTGAAATTTATTATGAAGGATGAACATATGCTTGTAGGAATTGCAATAATATCAAGTTTCCTCTCTATGTGTTGAAAATCTTGAAGCTATGCTTGTTTTGCTTTCCTATGCTAGTTGATTCTTGTTCCCATAAGTTGTTTGCTCACAAAATCCCTATGCATAGTAAGTGGGTTAGGCTTAAATCTGCTAGTTATATTCTTCATGATGCTCTCTTTATATTTCAAATCTTATCTTTTATGTGAGCATCATTGAAATCATCATGCCTAGCTAGAAAGGCATTAAAGAAAAGCGCTTGTTGGGAGACAACCCAATATTTACCCCTACTGTTTTTGTGTGTCCACATGATTAAGCTACTGTATTAATCATGTTTTATAGCATTTTTTTCAATAAAGTGCCAAGTAGAACCTTTGGGAAGACTTGGGTGAAAGTTAATGTGATCTTGCTGTAAAAAACAGAAACTTTGCGCTCACGAGATTAGTTGTCATTTTTTACAGAAGGGTGCTTTTAAGTTGATTAGTTTCGTAGAAGATTAATAGACAAATTCCTCACATCCACCAATTTATTTCAGAATTTGTGGAGTTACAGAAGTATTCAAGAGTTACAGATTACTACAGACTGTTCTGTTTTTGACAGAATCTGTTTTCTATGTGTTGTTTACTTATTTTGATGAATCTATGAGTAGTATCGGAGGGTATGAAACATAGAGAAGTTCGAATACAGTAGATATTACACCAATATAAATAAAGAATGAGTTCACAATAGTACCAAAAGTGGTGATTTTATTTCCTTATACTAACGGAGCTTACGAGTTTTCTATTGAGTTTTGTGTTGTGAAGTTTTCAAGTTTTGGGTAAAGATTCGATGGACTATGGAATAAGGAGTGGCAAGAGCCTAAGCTTCGGGATGCCCAAGGCACCCCAGGGTAATATTCAAGGACAACCAAGAGCCTAAGCTTGGGGATACCCTGGAAGGCATCCCCTCTTTCGTCTTCGTTCATCGGTAACCTTACTTGGAGCTATATTTTTATTCACCACATGATATGTTTTGCTTGGAGCGTCATTTTATTTTCTTTTGTTTTTCTTGATGTTTGAATAAAATACCAAGATCTGAAATTCTTAAATGTTAGAGAGTCTTCACATAGTTGCATAAGTATTCAACTACTCATTGATCTTCACTTATATCTTTCGGAGTAGTTTGTCATTTGCTCTAGTGCTTCACTTATATCTTTTTAGAGCACGACGGTGGTTTTATTTTGAAGAAATTGATGAAATATCATGCTTCACTTATATTATTTTGATAGTATTAAAAAGCATGGTAATTTTCTTAGGTTATGAATTTAGTCCTAATATGATAGGCATCCAAGAGGGATATAATAAAAACTTTCATATAAAGTGCATTGAATACTATGAGAAGTTTGATTCTTAATGATTGTTTTGAGATATGAAGATGGTGATATTAGAGTCATGCTAGTGGAGTAGTTGTGAATTTGAGAGATACTTGTGTGAAAGTTTGTGATTCCCCTAGCATGCACGTATGGTGAACCATTATGTGATGAAGTTGGAGCATGAGGTATTTATTGATTGTCTTCCTTATGAGTGGAGGTCGGGATCACGCGATGGTTAACTCCTACCAACCCTTCCCCTAGGAGCATGCGCGTAGTACTTTGTTTCGATGACTAATAGATTTTTGCAATAAGTATGTGAGTTCTTTATGACTAATGTTGAGTCCATGGATTATATGCACTCTCACCCTTCCACCATTGATAGCCTCTCTTGTGCCACGCAATTTCATGGGTACCATACACCCACCGTATACCTTCCTCAAGACAGCCACCATACTTACCTATTATGGCATTTCCATAGCCATTCCGAGATATATTGCCATGCAACTTTCCACCGTTCCGTTTATTATGACACGCTTCATCATTGTCATATTGCTTTGCATGATCATGTAGTTGACATCGTATTTGTGGCAAAACCACCTTTCAGAAATACATGTCACTCTTGAGTCATTGCACATCCCGGTGCACCGCCGGAGGCATTCATATAGAGTCATATTTCGTTCTAACTATTGAGTTGTAATTCTTGAGTTGTAAGTAAATAAAAGTGTGATGATCATCGTTATTAGAGCATTGTCCCAGTGAGGAAAGGATGATGGAGACTATGATTCCCCCACAAGTCGGGTTGAGACTCCGGACGAAAAATAAAATAAAATAAATAAAAAAGAGGCCAAAAAAGAGAGGGCCCCAAAAAAAGAGAAAACAAAAAAAGAGAAAAATAGATTAGGGCCAATGCTACTATCCTTTTACCACACTTGTGCTTCAAAGTAGCACCATGATCTTCATAATAGAGAGTCTCATGTGTTGTCACTTTCATATACTAGTGGGAATTTTCCATCATAGAACTTGGCTTGTATATTCCAACGATGGGCTTCCTAAAATGCCCTAGGTCTTCATGAGAAAGCAAGTTGGATGCACACCCACTTAGTTTCTTTGAGCTTTCATACACTTATAGCTCTAGTGCATCCGTTGCATGACAATCCCTACTCACTCACATTGATGTCTATTGATGGGCATCTCCATAGCCCGTTGATACAACTAGTTGATGTGAGACTGTCTCCTTCTTTTTGTCTTCTCCACAACCACCATTCTATTCCACCTATAGTGTTATGTCCATGGCTCACGCTCATGTATTGCGTGGAAGTTGAAAAAGTTTGAGAATACTAAAGTATGAAACAATTGTTTGGCTAAAACCGGGGTTGTGCATGATTTAAATATTTTGTGTGATGAAGATAGAGCATAGCCAGACTATATGATTTTGTAGGGATAGCTTTCTTTGGACATGTTATTTTGAGAAGAAATGATTGCTTTGTTAGTATGCTTGAAGTGTTATTATTTTATGTCAATATTAAACTTTTGTTTTGAATCTTATGGATCTGAATATTCTTGCCACAATAAAGAGAATTACATGGATAAATATGTTACGTAGCATTCCACATCAAAAATTCTGTTTTTATCATTTACCTACTCAAGGACGAGCAGAAATTAAGCTTGGGGATGCTTGATACGTCTCCAACATATCTATAGTTTTTTATTGTTCCATGCTATTATATTATCCATCTAGGATGTTTTATATGCATTTATATGCTATTTTATATGATTTTTGGGACTAACCTGTTAACCTAGAGCATAGTGCCGCTTTATTTTTTCCTTGTTTTTGAGTTTTACGTAAAAAGGAATACCAAACGGAGTCCAATTGACCTGCCAATTTTGTAGGATTTTTATGGACCAAAGAAGACCCTCAAGTAAAAAGAGTTGGGCTAGAAGAGTCCCGAGCCATCCACGAGGGTGGAGGGCGCGCCCTACCCCCT
This sequence comes from Aegilops bicornis, assembly GCA_021605145.1. Taxonomy (NCBI): domain Eukaryota; kingdom Viridiplantae; phylum Streptophyta; class Magnoliopsida; order Poales; family Poaceae; genus Aegilops; species Aegilops bicornis. Next base: position 96,951,067 of record CM038671.1, read on the forward strand.
GGGTGCACCCCCTGCCTCGTGGATGACTTGAAGACCCCCCTGACATGAGACCGACGCCAAAAATTCCTATAAATACAGAAACTCCCAAAAAGAAACCTAGATCAGGAGTTCACGCCGCAAGCCTCTCAGAGCCACCAAAACCAATCGGGACCTCTGCTCCAAAGACCAAGGAGGGGGAATCATCACCGATGGCCATCTTCATCATCCTGGCGCTCTTCATGACGAGTAGGGAGTAGTTCACCCTCGGGGCTGAGGGTATCTACCAGTAGCTATGTGTTTGATCTGTCTCTCTCTCTCTCTCTCTCTCTCTCTCTCTCTCTCTTGTGTGCTTGATTTGGCACGATCTTGATGTACCGCGAGCTTTGCTACTATAGTTGGATCTTATGATGTTTCTCCCCCTCTACCTTCTTGTAATGGATTGAGTTTTCCCTTTGAAGTTATCTTATCGAATTGAGTCTTTAAGGATTTGAGAACACTTGATGTATGTCTTGCATGGGATACCCGTGGTGACAATGGGGTATTCTATTGATTCACTTGATGTATGTTTTGGTGATCAACTTGCGGGTTCCGTGACCTTGGGAATCTATGCAAAGGGGTAGGCACACGTTTTCGTCTTGACTCTCCGGTAGAAAATTTGGGGCACTCTTCGAAGTTCTTTGTGTTTGTTGAATAGATGAATCTGAGATTGTGTGATGCATATCGTATAATCATACCCGTGGATACTTGAGGTGACATTGGAGTATCTAGGTGACATTAGGGTTTTGGTTGATTTGTGTCTTAAGGTGTTATTTTACTACGAACTCTAGGGCTGTTTGTGACACTTATAGGAATAGCCCAATGGATTGATCGGAAAGAATAACTTTGAGGTGGTTTCATACCCTACAATAATGTCTTCGTTTGTTCTCCGCGATTAGTGACTTTGTAGTGACTCTTTGTTGCATGTTGAGGGATAGTTATATGATCTAATTATGTTATCCTTGTTGAGAGAACTTGCACTAGTGAAAGTATGAACCTTAGGCCTTGTTTCAACACATTGCAATACCGTTGGCTCACTTTTATCATTAGTTACCTTGCTGTTTTTATAATTTCAGGTTATAGAAACCTATATCTACCATACATATTGCACTTGTATCACCATCTCTTCGCCGAACTAGTGCACCTATAAAAATTACCATTGTATTGGGTGTGTTGGAGACACAAGAGACTCTTTGTTATTTGGTTGCAGGGTTGTTTGAGAGTGACCATCTTCATCCTACGCCTCCCACGGATTGATAAACCTTAGGTCATCGACTTGAGGGAAATTTGCTACTGTCCTACAAACCTCTACACTTGGAGGCCCAACAATGTCTACAAGAAGAAGGTTGTGTAGTAGACATCAGCCTCTCTCTCTCCCCTCACTGCTGGTCAAAGAGCCGACAGATCCGGCTCCGCCGAAGGGAGGAGGCTTAACGCTATCGGTTGCCGGTGCGGAGGGAATCCACTACCAAATAGCTTGTTCTCTTTTCACCCACCGGGCGCTGGAGGGCCTCCGACCCTTCTTCCTCGTCGTCGTACATATTGTGGGCAGAACGGCCTCCGGTCGCCCACCGAACCACGCCCCAAGAACCTTAAGGTATAATTTACTTAATCGACATGCATTTCTCTAGCTGCATGTGGGCTTTTTCCTCTTCTGCACTCGAATGTAGGTGTTGGATCAAACAGGAAAGTAGTAGGGAAAGTTTTATAGCATGAATCTAGGACGTGGTTCAAAGAGGAAAGGAAGGGGGAAAGTTGTATAGCATGAATCTAGGACGTGGTTCAAACAGGAAAGGAAGGGGGAAAGTAGTGGGAAAAGTTGTATAGCATGAATCTAGGACGTGGTTCAAAGAGTAAAGGAAGGGGAAATTACTAGTACAGATTGGCTATCCAGCACCTACGTTGGTTAAAATGGGAAAACAATGACAAATGCAGTGCGCACATCTGTAATGAACTGGTCTTTTTGTTTTGGGGCACAAGGCTGTAGAGTTTGAGCAGGACTAGATTTGCTGCGCTCATGTAGGGAAAGGTGTCTAAAGATAACAAAACTGGGACCAACACAAGCTATGCTCCTTGGTTGTTTGTTCTTTGTTGCACCAAAGAAGCTATAATCAAGCAGCGTCCTTCTCCAACATAGCTTCTCCGACTCACGCCGCCGCCAAGAAGCTAATCGGCCGTAAATGGTCAACCCGCTTAGCTTGGCTTCAACCGGAGGGTAGCAGCGATGGCCTTACTCGACCCGAGCGGCGGAGACCTACCGTGTTCTACTCTTCCTCGTTTTCTGTGTGGCGCGACCTTGTTGGCAGCGGGGCGGGGCCTCGACGGACCCGGCGATGTCCTCTGGCTCATTGCCAGCGGGGCAGCGCCTCGGTGGAGCGGGGAAATCTCTCCTCGCTGCCGGTGCAGTGGTGGAGCTCTACCGAGACGGCGATGTCATCCGCCTTGTTGTTGGCGGGCGGGCCGGGCGGAATAGGGCCTTGCCAAAGCCGGTAAGGACCTCCGCCTAGGTGACGGCGGGGCAGGGCCTCGGCAGAGCCGGCGGTGTCCTTTGCCTCGTTGTTGGCGCCAGGCCTCGTTTTGAAAGGTGGCCTCATCGACGCCCGGAGTGGGGACTCGTTGGAGCCGCATTGTCCTTCGCCTGCCCTCGGTCTCGGCCAAACAGCGCCTCGCCCGCTTCATCGCCTTCTCTTTGTAGGAGGCCGCAGCCTCCGCCACTGCAGATGCGGTACCGCCAAAGACTTGAGGTGGCCCTCGTGGGTGGAGAGCGGTGACGAGTCAAGCAGCGCCTCGCTCCGCCGCTCCGCGGGCGATCTACCTCCGCCGCAGGTGCTCCGCTATAGGAGATCGTGGGTTGTAGGCAGCGGCGTCGGTCACGCCTCCGGAACTGCTTCCCGACATCTTTCGCCTCACCGTGTCCATGTATTGCCACGGGCTCGCCGATGGTCATGGCGCAATGCACCAGCCGAGGATGGCGTGGAGGAGGGTTGGCGCCAGATCATTGACTACCATGTTATCCATTAGGACGTCGTCATCCTCGGCTGCTCGCCGCCGCCCACCGGCAGCAATGGTTGCCATCTCCTTGTGGTCCATCGTCCGCCTGGCTCAAGAGCGCCGGAGCGCGAGGAAGCCATGGTGGGCAGTAGTGGTGTGACAGAGAAAGGGAACGGAGGTGGATGATCGTGGCTATGGCCGGGCATAGCAGCTTTATATAGCAATGGTGGGCGGCGGAGGGACGGACGTGTCGCGCCGGAGTAGCCGCCTTGGCAACCGCGTATCATTAATGTGGGCGGCAGACGGACGGACGGACGGCACTTGTGGCGTTTGAAGGCGGAGCAATCGCCTGCATCGGGAAGCGGGGCGGGCGGTGCTGACCGTTTCGGGCTGAAAGCACGCGTGGGTGAGGGAGGCGGTCTGGGTGGGCCAGGGCAGTCAGACTCGTGCTTGGCAGCGGGTCGGTCCAGCAGCCGGACATGCTGGCTTTCGCCAAAGAAGCTTCGCCGAAATGAGCGCCAACAATCGACGATGGACGAAGCTTCCGACCAGAGCTGCCACCGCTCAAGCCGGTTCATGCCGTCTTCACAATAGAGTAGGTGCAGCCGCACTTCGACGCCTCTAATGGCGGAAGAGCTACCAGTAGCAGGAGGACTCTTGCAACCTCTGTCTCCTCAACGAGCACCGGTGAACAAGCGAACGACATTGCCGTCACGGACATGCGGCCCTATGATCCTGGCTTCCCGAGTGAGCAGCGGGCACTATATCAGACCATCCGTAGAGCCTGCAAGGCCCTCTCCGTCGCCATTCGAAAGTTGCGCTTCGCTGGCATCGCCATCTCGCGTTTGTCAACATGGTCAACGGACATGAGGAATGAGGAGATGACATTACTTGGAGAGGATGATGGGGACCCACCAGGCCATAGCCGCATCGCACGCAAGTGCCTCCTTATTATATACAACTATAATTTTCTTTTGCTTCCTCCTGGTTTCCCGACATCACGGTCCCACACCATTGTCAACCTATGTAGTCAATAAGCGAGAGAATTGCACAAAGAGCGGCCGATAGCTAGGACCAAGTAGCTCGAGCAGTATTTGTGTTTTTATGTGTGAGCACTACTGAGTTTTTCTTGAGCGATGTTTTCATTGTTGTTTAGAGGAGAGCAGTAGACACCTGGGCGGGCTGTGGTCTGACTAGCCCAAAGCCGTATATCCAGCCCAGATATTAATTTTTCAAGCTGAAAATGGCTAGCCCAAATATACTTTTTTTGAGGAATACACAGTGCAAGGTCAACTTGTTATTCGCCACCGGGTTGGGCTGCAAATCTTTCCAAGGAGGGATGCATTAGGCTTAACAAGAAATGGGCTTTAAGAAATAATAAATGGGATGTAATTATAAAAATTGGGCAGTAACTATAAAAAATGCACCAAACACGTAATTAGTTTATAAAATATAATTTTTGGATTTTGAAAATTTTAATTTCATTAATTGTTGCGCGCGCAATGTTTTGTTGGATTTTTACGTAATACAAATTTATATTGAAATTTTATTTAATCTGACTTGAAATTTCGGGATAAAAATATTTCGGATCCCATCAAAATGTGGGAAATTTTATTGAATTCTGTTTTGAACGGTTGGTTGAAATTATCAATCATTGTCCTAGCTAAAAAATGGGTTGTACTTTTAACAAACTGTAAATGGGCTGTAGTAAATTCCATTAGAATTCAAAAATGGGTTGTACATTCTTACAAATCTTAAATGGGCTATAAGTTCTCTGCCACACACTTGTGGGCCTACTAAGTTGATGCGTCCCCTCAAAAAAAAGTAAGTTGACGCGTATGCAAGGCTTTGTCAACTTATAGTCAACACACGGTTCTAGCAGCAGTGGTCATTGGATGTCCATCCAACGGATGTCGTGCTTCTTCTTCAGTCTCGGATATTCTAGCTTCAGCCGCCCAAAAAATGATTCCTCCACCTGACATATGGGGCGCATTCATTTCGGAGGTCGACCAGGCCTACTAAGTTGACGCGTACCAAGGGCTTTGTCAACTTAGTCAATATAAACGATTCTAGCTGCAGAGACCATACAGTGTCCATCCAACGACCGTAGTGCTTCTTCAACCTCTGGTCTTCTTGCTCCAGCCGCCCAAACCAGCGCCGGTGGGACTACTCCGCCCCGCCTCCTGTATTGGTCATGCGATAGGCCGCATTCCACCCCACCCTACTCCATTGTCGGCTAGGCCATTCCTCTACTCACCCACACCTCCTATTATTTTCTCCGGCGACGGGCAGCTGGACCAAGAACCCTCGCATTCCCCACCGTTGGGCAACCATCGTCGAGTCTTCCCTGCCCGTGTCATTCCTTCCTAGGCCTCGCCATCATCCACCGCCGGGTGTTCTCGGCGCCGTGGTCAACATGGTCAACGAACGACATCCATCGGACGTGGATTTGTATGTGGAGAGGTCGATACCGGGTCCACGGCCGCAGCAAGGAAGTGCCTCCTTATTACGCAGAAAATAATGATTCCTCCACCGACAAGAGGGACCCACCGGATCGGCCACCGTATTTTGCAAAAAATCTTTCCCTCGCTTCGCCGGGACCCACCAGCTACATCTTCGCACGCAAGGAAGTGCGTCCATATTACGGCAAAAATGATTCACCCCTTGATCGCTGGGACCCACCAGCTACATCTTCGCACGCAAGGAAGTGCTTCAATACCGGGACACACCCGGTCGAAGCGACGAAGCGTTGTCATTCGGGTCGCGAACGTGTAATGCATATACCTGGTTGATGTAGAGGCGCGCAAGTGTCGTAGTAGAGGCGCGCACGTGTTGTAGTAGAGGCGCGCACGTAGCATGTACATGTACGTATAGCGGCCAGGGTGCAAGAAAGAAAATACGGCCACGTACATACATATGGGCGAGGTCTCGAACGCCTACTCGTGCATACGTATGGCTAGGGCTCATGTACATGGCTGGGTCGGAACGGAGAAACCGCGCCGCTGCCGTGTTCATGGGGAGCCAACCGCCGGGCCGAACGGAATGCATCGTTGTGTTCATCGGGAGCCAACCGCTTGGACGGAACAGCCGATGGAACGAAGTCACGGCTGCATCGCGGTAATAGAGGAACGGCCTTGTGTTCAACCGGCCACGGTCGAAACGGGATCCTGTTCATCGGGAGGATCTAGCGTACCGCAAAACAGAGGAAACGAACTTATCTTGGTCGAAACGGGGTCCTCTTGATCGGGACGGGTATGGCGTATCGCAAAATGGAGGAAACAGACTTGTGTTGCAGCGCTACGGTCGAAACGGGGGTCCTGTTCATTTGGAGGGGTGTGGTGTACCGCAAAACGGGACTCCACGGGATATTGTTCATCTCCACCGTCGACCTCCTCCAGCCTCCACGGGCTACTGTTCATCCACCGTCGACCTCCAGCCTCCACCGCGGATCGCTCATCCACGGGCTCTGTTCATCCAAATTTCCACCGCACGCTTCCTCCACCGCCATCGCTCAACCAGCCCTCTCCACGGGTCCTGTTCAACCACCCTCCATGGGGTCATGTTCATCCACCCCTCCACGGGGTCCTGTTCATCCACCGGCTCGATCGATCGGGGTCTTGTTCATCTAGCGGCAACGGCCTCTACTACCACGGGGTCCTACTCATCCAACCCCCCACCAGGAACTGTTCATCCAAACCCCCCAACAACTCTCACTGTTCATCTAGGGAAGGAGGCAGCAGGGTTCGATCGGCTTCAGTTAGCAGCAGTAGCGAAGGAATCACTCTGGTTCAATTAACAGCAAGGGATCGATCGATCACTCAGGTTCAGTAACGTGTAGCCTGCAGTGCGATCGCTCGGGTTCAGTTAGAGCCCAACACCTCGCACACACCCACATATGTACGAGAGAAATGCGCATCGCTCGGCCCCCGACCACCCACCATAACCGGGAACTCCCCCGATATTTTCCTCGCCCTCGCTTCTACCACGGATTTTTCCGGCCATGGACGGCCCAAAGAATGTCATGCTTTCGTCTCCAGCCCGCCTGTGATGAAAATCCCATTTTACGTCATGATTTCTTGTCATAGAAGTAGGATCCCACCACATCTATGATGATACCGGTTTACACAATTATCGTCATAGAAGTGTCATAAGCATGACAAAAAATTCGCTCGCCCAAAATGTCACGGATGTGTCTTTTGTAGTGATAGGGTCCTTCCCATTTGGAGAGGAGTTTTCCTACAAAGAATCAGAAACGAGAGTTGTACAAAGGAACATATTCTCTAACCTTGAACTCACGCTTTTGGATTCTTTTATCAAGCCAGCTTTTAACTTTTTCTTTAAATAACTTGGAATTTTCATAAGCTTGGGTTCTCCATTCATCTAGTGAGCTAATATCAAATAACCTCTTTTCATCGGGAAGTTTGAAATCATAGTTGAGTTCCTTAATTGCCCAATATGCTTTATGTTCTAACTCAAGAGGCAAATGACAAGCTTTTCCATAAACCATTTTATAAGGAGACATACCCATAGGATTTTTATAAGTTGTCTTATAAGCCCAAAGTGCATCATCTGATTTCTTAGACCAATTCTTTCGAGACCTATTGACAGTTTTTAGTAATATTAACTTTATTTCTCTATTGCTAAGTTCAACTTGACCACTGGACTAAGGATGATAGGGTGATGCAATTCTATGGTTAACATCATATTTAACAAGAATTTTACGGAAAGCGCCATGAATAAAGTGTGAACCACCATCAATCATTAAATATCTAGGGACTCCAAACCTTGGGAAAATGACTTCCCTAAGCATTTTAATAGAGGTGTTGTGATCAGCACTACTAGTTGGAATAGCTTCTACCCACTTAGTAACATAATCAACAGCAACCAAAATATGTGTACACCCATTAAAGGAAGGAAAAGGTCCCATGTAACCAAATCCCCATACATCAAATGGTTCAACAGCAAGAGAATAATTCATAGGCATTTCCTGACGCCTTACCAATATTTCCAATTCTTTGACATTCATCACAAGATAAAACAAACTTACGGGCATATTTGAAGAGAGTAGGCCAAAAAAAGTCGGATTGTAATACCTTGTGAGCAGTTCTATCTCCGCATGATGTCCTCCATAAGCTTCGGAGTGACATTTTTCCGTAGGATTTGTTCCTGTTCATGCTCACGTACACAACGTCTAATAATACCATCTACTCCTTCTTTATAAAGATGTGGATCATCCCAAAAGTAATGTCTTAAATCATAGAAGAATTTTTTCTTTTGTTGGTATGTGAAGCTAGGTGGTATATATTTAGCAACAATATAATTTGCATAGTCAACAAACCAAGGAGTGTTATAAGAAACATTTATTGCAGCTAATTGTTCATCCGGAAAACTATCATTATAGGTTGTGGGTCATCAAGAATATTTTATAACCTAGACAAGTTATCAGCTACGGGGTTCTCAGCTCCTTTTCTATCAGTGATATGTAAGTCAAATTCTTGTAGCAAAAGAACCCACCTAATAAGTTTACCATCTTTCTTTTCCATAAGATATTTTATAGCAAAGACGATCGGTGTGTGAACAATCACTTTAGAATCAACAATGTAAGATCTAAATTTATCACAAGCAAATACCACTGCTAAGAATTATTTTTCAATAGTAGCATAATTCCGCTGAGCACTGTCTAGAGTTTCACTAGCATAATGAATAACATTTAATTTGTTATCAACTCTTTATCCTAGAATAGCACCAACGGCAGTCACTAGCATCACACATAATTTCAAAAGGCAAGTTCCAATCGTGGTTGAACAATAGGTGCATAAATTAAGGCTTTCTTAAGTGTTTCAAAGGCTTCTACACAATCATCATAAAAAACAAATGGAACATCCTTTTGTAAAAGATTTGTAAGAGTCCTAGAAATTTTGGAGAAGTCTTTAATAAACCTCCTATAGAAACCAGCATGACCGAGGAAACTACAAATACCTTTGATATCTTTAGGACATGGCATTTTCTCAATTGCATCAACTTTAGCTTTATCCACCCCAATAGCTCACTCAGAAATTTTATGCCCCAAGACAATACCTTCATTAACCATAAAGTGGCACTTCTCCCAATTCACGACGAGATTAGTTTGCTCACACCTCTGCAGAACTCGATCAAGGTTGCTCAAGCAATCAGGAAAACAAGTTCCATAAATGGAAAAAACATCCATGAAAACCTCAACAATCTTTCCACAAAAGTCAGAGAATGTAGCAGTCATGCATCTTTGAAAGGTAGGAGGTGCATTGCATAAACCAAAAGGCATATGTCTATAACCATAAGTTCCAAAAGGACAAGTAAAGGTGGTTTTCTCTTGATCAGGTTGTGAGACAGGTATTTGAGAAAAAACGGAGTATCCATCAAGGAAGCAAAAGTGTGTGTGCTTTCACAACCTTTCTAGCATTTGATCAATAAAAGGTAGAGGGTAATGATCCTTTCTAGTAGCTTTATTTAATTTTCTAAAATCGATCACCATTCTATAGCCCGTAACAATTCTTTGTGGAATAAGTTCAGTTTTATCATTAGGAACAACGGTAATATCTCCCTTTTTAGGGATACAATGAACGAGACTTACCCATCTACTATCAGCTATGGGATAGATTATACCTGCTTCCAGAAGCTTCAATATTTCGGTTCTTACCACTTCTTTCATTTTAGGATTTAAACGTCATTGGTGATCAACAACGGGTTTAGCATCAGGCTCCATATTAATTTTGTGCTGACAGAGAGTGGGACTAATGCCCTTTAAATCATCAAGATTATATCTAATAGCAGTTTGGTGCTTCTTTAGAACCTTCAAAGAATCTTTTCTTCTTCATGTTACGAAAGGTTAGCACTATAATAACAGGATATATCTTTTTCTCATCAAGATAAGCATATTTCAAAATGTCTGGCAATTGTTTTAATTCAAACACAGGATCACCTTTAGGTGGAGGAGACCTCCTAGAGTTTCAATAGGCAATTTTTTTAAGTAGAGGACGTTGTTCAAAGAAAATGTTATCTATTTCATTTCTTTCATGCAGATGCATATCATTTTCATGGTCTAGCAAATATTGTGCTAGAGGATCAGTAGGAGGCACAACAATAGAAGCAAGACCAATAATTTCATCGTTACTAGACAATTCTTTCTTATGTGCTTTTTACTAAACTTGGAAAAACTAAACTCGTGAGACTCATCACAAAAACTAACACCAACAGTTTGCTTCTCGCAATCTATTTTAGCATTAGCGGTGTTCAAGAAAGGTTCACCAAAGATAATAGGACAAAAGTCATCTTGTGGGGAACCAAGAACAAGAAAATCAGTAGGGTATTTTATTTTCCACACAAGACTTCAACATCTCTAACAATCCCAAGTGGTGTGATGGTGTCTCTATTAGCAAGTTTAATAGTAACATCTATGTCCTCTATTTCAATGGTGCTATATCATTCATAATTTCTTGATATAAGGTAAAAGGGATAGCAGTCACGCTAGCACCTATGTCGCATAAACCATGATAACAGTGATCTCCTATTTTAACTGAGACAATAGGCATGCCAACAACAGGTCTATGTTTATCTTTTTCATCAGGTTTGGCAATTCTAGCAGCTTCATCATAGAAGTAAATAACATGCCCATCTATGTTTTCAACCATGAGATCTTTAACCATAGCAACACTAGGTTCTACTTTGATTTGTTCAGCGGGGTTTGGAAGATCTAATATAACTTTTGTTGACCACAGTTGAAACTTTAACATGTTCCTTTATCCTAACAGGGAAAGGTGGTTTTTCAACATAAGCGAGGAAAACTGGATCAACATTATAAATTATAGTTTCATCTTTTAGCTATTACCGGTTCTTTAGTTTCTTCTTTGATAGGTGGGTGATATTTAAACCACTTCTCCTTAGGGAGATCAACATGAGTAGGAAATGATTCACAAAAGGAGGCTACTATTTCGAGTCAAGTCCATATTTAGTGCTAAACCGCTAAAAAGCACTCGGTATTCATAAAAGATTTAACACAATCATACTTGAGCTTAATACCTGACTCTTTACCTTCGTCGAGTTCCGAATCTTCAGAGTTGCATTTAATTCTTTCTAAAAGATCCCACCGGAAGTCAATAGTCTTGTTCATAAAGGAACTAGTACAAGAAGTATCAAGCATGGATCGATCATCATGAGAAAGTCGAGCATAAAAATTCTAAATTATAATTTCTATTGAGAGCTCATGATTGGGGCATGAATATAACATTGACTTAAGCCTCCCCCAAGCTAGAGCGATACTTTCTCCTTCACGAGGCAAATATATATATATATATATATATATATATATATATATATATATATATATATATATATATAATCTGATCGTAATGAACTAGATGCATAGGATAAATTTTTTGGTGAAATTCCAATTTCAGTCGATTCCAAATCCAAGATCCAATATCATCGCATAGCCTATACCATGCCAATGCTTTTCCCACTACTGCAGGATGCTGCTAACACGACACTACGATCAGAGACCCTTCGACGAAACTATGTGCAATGTAATAATCGCAAACGGTGGTGTAAAAACGCCATAAAAAGTGCAAAACGCTTATGATGATGGAGGCATCAAACACGGTTCAGATTTTAGTTGTGTGTGCGATGTCGGGCATACGGTTCAGTTCAATTAACTATTTACGATGAGGAGGAACAAAAGAAACGGGCGGCCAGATGAAGGTGTATGCGATATACAGCATATGGTTCACTCGGATGAACTGTTTGTGATTAGGCAACACAAAAGAAACGGTCGGCCAGATCAAGGTTTGTGTGATATACGGCATGCGGTTCACTCGAATGAACTGTTTGCGTTCATACAAGAGAACTTAAACGGTTCAATATAACAAGATGTGTGTGATATGCGGCAAACAGGTTGGTAATCGGAAACATGTGGGAAGACCAATACAACATAAACGATTCATGTTAACAAGTCGTGTGTGTTGTGAGCAAACGATTGCTGGTATACAATTGGCAATGATTGATGAAATCATCACCGACGGGTTCCATTGTTTAGTCCATGTGCGATGTGATTTGCTCTGTCTACAGAGCATCAACATATATACTTAAAAAGACAGCATTGCAAAACCAAATTAAGCATACAATTACACAAGTGACTACACACATAACATTTCCGCACACCAAAGTAAGCAATTACATGCATACTAAACTAGGAGAAACGAGGATCTAATCATCTACTTATTGTTGCGATTATGCTTGCCATTTCTCTGCTTCCGGCTGGATCCCTGGCCGTTTTGGGGACGGAGGCACTTCCTCATGTCAACGACCGCTTGTACATGTCAGTAGCTCGTGCACGCCTCCTTGGTCACAGACACGACGTGAGCTTTGACAAGTTTCTGCATCCAGAGCGAGTGCCAGGCACGCTTGCCCTTGTTGCAGGAATCCTTCATGTCTCTCTCCTGCACATAGGAAAAATTTCCATGTAAGCAGGCTATAAGCCCACTATTGTAGTACTTGCTCTTAGCGGCGTGGCGGACAAACCATGTGGGGTGCAAAGTGGTTTCACTTGTGTGGGGACGGTGTCCATCCAGCGGGTGCTAGGTCCGAGAGGACGGCCTTGTCGCCGGCAGGTGACTTCTATGGCAACCGCCGCTTCCCCACTAGCATCTTCTCGTGCTGCGTGGCAACCGGCCCATCGCCTCTTTGCCTTTCCCTCTCGATTTGGAACTGATGTCGCATGCTCTTCCTCCCTCCATTTGCCTTCACCCTTCCTTCTGCCATTGTTCGATCGTCTTCTCCATGGAGGGAACAGGCCGGAAACGATCATGTTATTCTTGACCCGGTCGGAAAGATGACGTGGTGGAGGAACTCATTGATCGGTGCAACGTCATCACCTCGGCTAGCATGGCAGGTTTATTCAAGACCATTCTCGACTCATCAAATAACATCATTACAAAGAACCCAAGGGTTCAGGAGCGGTTTGATCTCCCTATCTTCTTCGCCATGACGCTGGTCGCCGGCATGGGGACGACGGAAGCCTCGCCTTGTGCAAGTTGATGCCGCTTGATAATGATATGTGTGATGTTAAGATGCCATTGCTTGAGGGTAAGGCTTTGGCAGGCGCACATGGAGATTGGGTTATCTATATTGGGTATAACTGCGAGTGTGAACTTGTGAATGTGTACACTGCCACCGGGTTCCACTTCAAAAATCACAGATCGCCCCGAGGTTGAGCACACAGATGATCTACGACTTCAAATACGATCATGGCGATCAGCCGCTCACGTAAGATAGCAATTTGTCGAGTTCCCAACCGCTCTTGGGATTACACGAACTATGATGTTATTGCTATCTTCAACAAGCTCATTGTCGTTATTACTTCCACGCCTCGATGGATATTGCTCAAAAATCAATTTTGTACACGGATGAGTACGCGATGCAATTCAATATGAGCTGCCTTTGTCTTTGCGGCCACCACTGTGGCAATCGCTTTTGGCTGAATCCTGATTGTTTCGGTACGTTTGTCTTCCACCGTAATTAGAATTGTTTCATCCACGTGCATGCGAGTTAGTATCCCCGTACTAATTAACATTCTTGTGTTTCCAAGGTCATGTGAACATTCCACCACCTATACTTGAAAATTTTTATAACCAAGGGGGAGATGACGATGGTGATGATCACGAGCATGAGGACGAGTAGGACCTATATACTCAGTGGCGCCTGGCAACTTATTCCGACGGATCACCTCTTCTTGTATGTATACAGTGGCAATCCGCCGATGTTACTAAGGAAGTGTGTTGTCTCTCATGGTCGCACGCCTGGACCTATTCCAACATCTGCTGGTGGTATTCGGGATGGATACTAGTGTGCTAGTGCCAGCACCTTCTGAATGGTTCCGTATTGATAGTCTTGGAGAAAACTCGCTCTTCCTTGGACAAAACTATCCAATGATGGTGAAAGGCGATCCAGCTGCTGTTGGCACAACATTACTACCATTTATGATAAGCAACTGTATCTATACCTCGGACTTTGCTATGGTTCCCTGCCCTGGCTATCACAATATCCATCCTGGTATCGGCCACTTCAACCTGGATGATGAGTCCGCGTTGGTCTCGATATTGACAAAAGTTGGCCCTGCCTGTAGGCTTACTTATGGTTCAAAGCAAGCTTTCCAACACCGAGGATTGGTTGAGGTGAAGTTCATTTCATAGCTTGTTATTTGTTGTGTGATAAAAAATTTAGTATTTAGTAGAATGCTTTGTTGGAAATAATCTATTATCCAACATGTATCCTCGTTGTTGTTGTGTGTTGATGACTTGTTGTATAATGAATGGTACATTTGCATATGTGTCCCGTCAACTCACACCAGCTCGCACGGCACACGGGTCGCGTGGCGGCACGTATATTGTTTTTCTATTTGGATGATTAATGTTGTCGCTTTATTGCTTAACCGAAGCATGGCACGTATCCATTGTTGGTCTAACGCTCACGGTTTGAATAAATAATCTGTTTGGGATATTGGTTCCCAATTATTAATAATCTCCGCTTGTAATTAGATAAATATTACATCAAAACTGGTCCCAAATTTGACAAAAAAGGTACAATGCCACTTTGTATTGGTGTCCATATGACAACACGATAAGTTTCATGAATTCAAATAAGTTTTGCATGTAATAGAATTTAAAAATCAAGATTCTCAATGTTTGAAATTTCTTGCACAGGGAGTAAACATGTGTTTTTGCAATCCATTTAGGTGCACTGTCACGTGTGCATGTAGCTCAAATGCCTAGAAAACCTAGCTAATGTATAAAAATGTCCAAACGAACTCCCTAAAAATTCCAAAATTTAACACAACACTCTTGTTGTTCTATGTTGACACTAGAAAATTTTTGAAAGCAAAGAAGAGGCAACGATATCGCTTTTAAGTCCCCAAAGGTGACATATGTTCCCACCAAAACCATCGTGCTTGTTGTGAGAAGCTCCAGTTTGTGAGAAGCTTATATCAAACTCCGCCCCAAATGGGACAAACTTACTTTTTACCACGGCATGTTGATGCCACTCCATGATAGCATGCCAAATTTCATGAATTTTACAAGTTTTGGATTTACTAGAATTTAAAAACCAGGTATCTCAATGTTTATGCTTCGAGTGATCAAGGTGGTGTTTGACATTCATTCCCATTTTCTTGCATGGGACCTAAGCATGCAACCAAGGACACAGATTTGAATTTTCAACCAATTTATATGCATTAGAGCATGTGCCTGTAGTTCAAATTTGAATTATGCACATAAATGCATTGAAAACTCAATTAATGTATAAAAATGTCCAAACGAACCCCGAAAAATTCCAAAATTAACACAACACTCCTATTGTTCTATGTTGTACACTAGAGAAAAAAATGAAATCAAGAAGAGGCAACAGATATCGTTTTGTCCAGAAAGGTGAAACGTTCCCTACCAAAACCATCAGACTTGTTGTGAGAAGCTCTGCTTCGAGAAGCTTATACTCCAAACCTGCCCCAAATGGGACAAATTTTACCACGGCATGTTGATGCCGCTCCATGATAGCATGCCAAGTGTCATGAATTTCAGACGAGGTTTGGATTTACTAGAATTTAAAACCAGGTATCTCAATGTTTGCGTCGAGTGAAGGTGGCAAGGTGGTGTTTGACATTCATTCCCATTTCTTGCATGGGACCTAAGCATGCAACCAAGGACACAGAATTGAATATTTAACCAATTTATATGCATTAGAGCATGTGCCTGTAGTTCAAATTTGAATTATGCACATAAATGCGTAGAAAACTCAGTTAATGTATAAAAATGTCCAAACGAGCCCTGAAAAGTTCCTAAAATTAACACAACACTCATGTTGTTCTATGTTGACACTAGAAAAAAATCGAAATCAAGAAGAGGCAATGAATATCATTTCATCCAGAAAGGTGAAACGTTCCCTACCGTAACCATGAGGCTTGTTGTGAGAAGCTCTAATTTCTGAGAAGCTTATATACCCCAACCTGCCCCAAATTCGACAATATTTTAACCATTGCATGTTGATGCCGTCCCATGCTAGCATGTCAAGTTTCATAAATTTCAGACGCGTTTTCGATTTAGTAGAATTTAAAAATCATGTATCTCAATGTTAGCAGTCGAGCGACGGTGGCAAGGTGTTTGACATTCATTCTCATTTCTTCCATGGGACTTAAGCATGTAACCAAGGACACGTATTCCAAATTTGAACCAATTTATATGCACTGGAGCATGTGCATGTAGTTCAAATTTAAATTATGCACATGAATGCATAGGAAACTCAGTCAATGTATAAAAATGTCCAAGCGAACCCCGAAAAATTCCAAAATTGACACAACACTCGTGGTTGTTCTATGTTGACACGAGAAAAAATTTGAAAGTAGGAAGAGGCAACAGATATCGCTTTCGCCCCCAAGGTGGCATGTTCCCTACCGAAAAGCATCAGTTTGTTGTGAGAGAAGCTGTGGTTTGCGAGAAGCTTATACCCAAACCTACCCCGAATGGGATAATATTTTTACCATGGCATGTCGATGCTGCTCCATGATATCATGTCAAGTTTCATGAATTTCAGATGAGTTTTCGATTTACTAGAATTTTAAAACCATGCATCTCAATGTTAGCGGTCGAGCGACAGTGTCAAGGTGTTTGACATTCATTCTCATTTCTTGCATGTGACCTAAGCTTGCAACCAAGGACAAACATTTGATTTTTTAACCCGTTTTTATGTACTGGAGCATGTGCATGTAGTTCAATTTGAATTATGCATATAAATGCCTAGAAAACTCAGTTAACATATAAAAATGTCCAAATGATCCCCGAAAAAATTCAAAATTTGAACAACACTCCTGTTGTTCTATGTTGACACGAGAAAAATTTTGAAAGTAAGAAGAGGCAACATATATCGCTCCGGCCCCCAAGGTGGCACGCCTCTCACCGAAACCATTAGGCTTTTTGTGAGAGAACCTCTGGTTTGCGAGAAGCTTATACCATAACCTGCCCCAAATGGGACAATATTTTTTTACCCCAGCATGTTGATGTCGTTCCATGATAGCATACAAAGGTTCATGAATTTCGGACGGATTTTTTTTATTTACTAGAATTACAAAAGCAAGCACCTCAACATTTGCCGGGGAGCCACTGTGCCGTGGTGTTCGAAATTCATCCCCATTTCTTTCATGGGACATAAGCATAAACCCATGGACACATATATGATTTTACAACCCTTTTTAGTGCACCAGAGCATGTGCATGTAGTTTAATTTTGAATTGTGCCCTGAAATGCCTAGAAAACCAAGTTAATGTATAAGAATGTCCAAACGAACCCTGAATAATTCCAACTTTTTTGACGACACACCTATAGTTGCATGTTCACTACAGATAAAAGTTCTAGCAATTCAAACACCGTCCATTGCAGCTATGACCCCATTATGTAATTCAAATAAAGACAAAAATCAAGTAGATCGCATTACAGCTTTATTATCACCAACCGTGTGAGATGCAGTACAAAAATATCTCCGAGCACCTTTATCGATTGTATATAGTACGCCTATGGCTTACGTGAGAGGGTGCGTCGGCCATACTCCACTGACCCGGGCGTGTCAAGCACACTAGCTCGCTCCCCAAATACTCCCGCCTCTGCATCCCTCGCAATCTCAAAAATATCTGCTCGCCCTTGATCCAAATTTTTAGTAGCCCCGCCTTGTTACTCCCGCCTAGTAAAATTTTCATTTGCCGTGGTATTTCCTCAAACACCACCTTGCCCCCATAGACACACACCACACACTCCCCAAAACCTCCACTCACACAGACACACACCACCCCCGAAACCATTGGTAGGTCGCCACCATCGCCGTCACCTCCATCCTCAACCTCTGCCTGTGTGCCGGGGAGCTTGAGGAGCCAATGGCCAAAAGGAGGTTTATCGTGGCCTCTTCGCCCGACGCCGGCGAGGTGGCCGCCGAGGTGTCCCCGTCATCCTCCATGGGCTCTTTATCGATCCGCCGTCGCTCGTCCCCCGATCCACGTGTCGTCGCGCCCCTATGCCAGTTCGAGGACTTCCCCGTCCTCCCTCAGACCCGGCAGCCGACGAGGTCCTACCTCAGGTTCCGACAGCGGTGGTGGGGGACGTGGGTCGCCGAGATTACAGATCGGGAGACCCACACCCGCCGGTGGCTCGGTAGCTTCCACACGGCCGAGCTCGCGGCCATCGAGTACGACCGCTGGCAGGTCCGCTACCACGGCGTGGCGGCTAGGCTCAATTTCCCATTCGGCACACGTCCGATCGACCTCATTCCGCCGGAGCCAGGGTTGTGCGCTTGGCTATGGCGCGGGAGGACCGCGAGGCGTGGGAGCGCCTTGAGGCCGAGGCCGCCGACGAGGCCTACAAGCAAGAGCTCCGCCAACAGCACCCGGAGCTCGTGGAGGCGGAGCGGGCGATCTTTGCCGGCGCGGAGGGCAGCAAGGTTAACGCACTCTCATCCGATGACGAGGTCGAAGGCGGCGAGGACGGCGGCGCGGATGGCGTCGAGGTGGGCAACGAGGACGAGGAGATCGATGTCGACGAGTGGAGGAGTGTCTTCCCCAACGACCCCGACGACCGTCAAGACTGCCTCGACCTGCCTGTGGGCAAACCGAACCTGACGAGGAAGGATTGGCTCGACCTCCACTTTGACCGAAAGTATTTTAGCTTAGTTTAAATTTATGTTTTATGTTCGGTTATGCAAAAGTATCTATGTTTATGCTTGAATGCATGCTACTTTCAGTTGAACCAGCTTTGAACTTGATCAAATTGAATGGCCAAAAATTGTTGGAGTATATATATATATATATATATATATATATATATATATATATATATATATATATATATATATATATATATATATATATATATATATATATATATACTAAGGGTTTTAGTCCTTTAACTAGTGTACTTTAGACGTGCACAATACTAGTTTGAATGAATATTTGCTTGTTTTTAAATGTTATGCCTGATGTAGTTAACACACCTTTCTACTTCTTGTTTTTCTTAATTATCATGCTTAAGCCTGCACACTGAAGCTATGATTTGTAGATTATGTTGTCTACCATGGATATATTTGGTTGATGTTTAGCTTTGTTGTGCTTAGCATGCCTTTATATGTACTCATACAGGACAATATTGAGAATAGTGTTGTTTTCCATCGAGGTTAGTTTCATCGCATATATGTACTCACTGCGCTCAGGATATCGGTAGTCGGTACCATATAGCTCGGGGCTGATAATGGATTAATCATCGAATCGGACATTTCATCGAATATATCTCGTAACTCCATTTATCAATAGGTTAACTAGGGCCATATTTAATATATCTGAGGCTACATAGCAACATGCATTGTACTGAATGACTAAATATGCAATCCCAAGCTACATAGCAACAAGCAAGAGTATTACCTTAATGTTCTGATGATGTCTAGATATACATGTAATAAAATCTTATATAATGGGATGGAGGGAGTGTTGTACTACATCATTTTGCAATTGTTGTTTAGCTTCTAATATTAACTTGGTGCTTTTAGGTACATATGTTATTGCCAAAGATCCACACTTGGACACTTTCTACGTATGGGGAAATGAGATATTCATGAACCAGCACCAAGTGAGGAAACCGATAAAGATTGTTATTAAAATGGGTCAAAAGATGTCAATCGAATTATTTGTTTACACTTTTATGCAAGACAACAAAGGAACTGCAGGATGGTAAGTAAGAACCTCAGAGCCTTCTTTTTACTGCCCGTAATGAGTTGTGTTAGATGACAATGTCTGAATCTTTTTTCCTTTGAAGTGGATCCTAAAGCAGTTTACTCAAGATTACCTCTCAAGCTACATGATTGGCAACCGGCCATCACAAGGGGTTGGACTAGAGTCGTGCATGCCTTACGCATCCGTGAGAGCACAATAGTGTCATTCCGCTTCACCTTGTTCAAAGAACCGTAATGTTTGTCGCTTCTTTCTTTACCATCCGTAATAGTACAAGTATAGAAACTTGGTTCATCATTCTTAATTTGGTGCTTATGTAATTCTTAAACATATGTACCGCCAATCGAATAATGCATTGGTTGTTTGAACCTCGATGGATATGAATAAAGCTATAGCCTACTTTCAAGTTTAAATTAGGTACAATCTTAAATAGCAGCAATTAAAATTAGGGCGAAATTACGGTGTGCATGTCATTACGGCGCACACGGTTAATAAAGCACAGCGTTTGCGATATACATCATAATCTGACATGGTTCACGGAGAGGAAACGTGTGTAACAATGCACACATTTGCCGTTTGCAAAGCGTGTGTGATGTCAGACACTATCACATACGGTGTCGGAAAACTAAATGTGTGTGATTGTCTAACCTATCATACACGGTTTATAATCATGAACTGTTTGTGATGTGCCAGGCATCGTAAACGTAGAGCCAGTTTGGTACGTGCCTGGAAAACTTCCATGCCTGGAATCTGCCTGGTTTTAGGTAAAACCACAAAACTTCGACTGTGATGGCAACGCGAGCACAAACGAGTAGCAAGGATGAAGCATTTGGGATATTCGACATATCGGAAACAGTTATATAGGGACAATTGTATGCGTCAAGGCTTCCTATCCCCGACGGTTTCTGGTTCGTGTGGGAAGGACCCCCTATCGCCCACACTCACTTGGCGAGGGTTCCAAATGCCGTCATGAAAGGGGTTAAAAATCGCTTGTCTAGCACATCAATGTACCAAAGGTCCCTTCAAAGATAAAGGGAAAACCTTCTTCTTAGCATCATCTCCGGTAAACTCCGCAAACTTAAATAATCCACAAATTTCATCCACATATATCAAGTGCATATCAGGATGTTCGGTTCCATCTCCTGCATAAGGATTAGCTAGCAGTTGTTCTATCATACCCGAAGGAATTTCATAACCAATATTTTCAGTAGGTGAAGTAGGTTGAGGGGTAACTAATTGTGGTTCCGGTCAAGGTGAAGATACCCCAAAAACCCCCCTCAAAGATTGTTTTCCATAGTAGCAAGTGACAATAAATTTCAGCACGTAGTAATAATTTTTCCTTACCGATTTCCACTTACCAAGAGCGCTTCACTCCCCGGCAACGGCGCCAGAAAAGAGCATTGATGACCCACAAGTATAGGGGATCAATCTTAGTCCTTTTGATAAGTAAGAGTGTCAAAACCAACGAGGAGCAGAAGGAAATGACAAGCGGTTTTTAGCAAGGTAATGTCTACAAGCACTGAAATTGTAAGTAACGAGTAGTTTGATAGCAAGGTAATTTGTAACGAGCAAGTAACGGTAACGGTAACGGTAACAAAAGTGCAGCAAGGTATCCCAATCCTTTGGAGGCAAAGGACAGGCCAAAACGGTCTCTTATGATAAGCAAAGCGTTCTTGAGGTACACAGGAATTTCATCTAGTTACTTTCATCATGTTGGTTTGATTTGTGTTCGCTGCTTTGATAACTCGATATGTGGGTGGACGGTGCTTAGGTGTTGTTCTTACTTGAACAAACCTCCTACTTATGATTAACCACCTCGCAAGCATCCGCAACTGCGAGAAAAGTATTAAGAATAATTCTAACCATAGCATTAAACACTTGGATCCAAATCAGCCCTTACGTAATTAGCGCATAAACTAGGGTTTAAGCTCGTCACCATCGCAACCCATCATCTAATAACGACTCCACAATGCATTCCCCTTAGGCCCAACTATGGTGAAGTGTCATGTAGTCGACGTTCACATGACACCACTAAGGGAATCACAACATACATATCATCAAAATATCGAACACATATCAAGTTCACATGATTACTTGCAACAAGATTTCTCCCGTGACCTCAAGAACATAAGTAACTACTCACAAGTGGTAATCATGCTCAAGATCAGAGGGGTATTAAATAGCATAATGGATCTGAACATATAGTCTTCCACCAAATAAACCATATAGTAATCAACTACAAGATGTAATCAACACTACTTGTCACCCACAAGTACCAATCTATAGTTCCGGTACAAAGATTGAACACAAGAGATGAACTAGGGTTTGAGAGGACATGGTGATGTTGAATATGTTGATGGAGATTGCCCTCCCCAAGACGGGAGAGTAGTTGGTGATGATAACGACGATGATTTCCCCCTCCGGGAGGGAAGTTCCCCTGGCGGAATCGCTCCACCAGAGGGCAAAAGTGCTCCTGCCCAAGTTCCGCCTCGAGACGGCAGTGCTTCGTCCTGAAAGTCCTCTCTATATTTTTTTCTAGGTCAAAATGACTTATATACCAGAAGAGGGGTTGTCGGTGTCAAAATCGGCCGATCTCGGGTAGGCGATCCCGAACTGTGCGTCTGAAGATCGAAGGTAACAGGAGACAAGGGGGACACAATGTTTACCCAGGTTTGGGCCCTCTTAATGTAGGTAAAACCCTACTTCCTGCTTGATTGACTTTGATAAGTATAGGGGTTACAAGAGTTGATCTACCTCGATATCACAATGGCTAAACCCTAGATGTCTAGCCTATATGAATTATGATGGCCTCTACAGACTAACCCCTCCGGTTTATAAAGACACCGGAAGGGCTTAGGGTTGTATAGAGTCGGTTTACAAAAGAAGGAAACTATACATCTGGACGCCAATCTTGCCATCCACGCAAAGGAGAGTCCCATCCGGACACGGGGAAAGGTCTTCTACCTTGTATCTTCACGGCCCATCAGTCCGGCCCATGTTACATAGCCCGGACACCCGAGGACCCCTTAATCCAGGACTCCCTCAGTAGCCCTTGAACCAGTCTTCACTGACAATATGTTCGGTGCACAGATTGTCTTCGACATTGCAAGGCGGGTTCCTCCTCCGAATACTTCAAAGCAATCTTCTGAATAAAAGAATTGTATCCGTCTCTGCATGACAATCACAACCCTCAACCACGAAGGTAAAATACTTAGTCAAAGTAATTTCCATCAACTGACAACTTTTTTGGGAAAACGTCACATCTGGCCTCTTTATCATTTCGAACCATTTTTGGCCTCCCTTCAAGGCTTCGAGGTGCGGCCTCTATTGACACGCCTTATCAAAGCAGTAGATCGAGTCCTCTTATTGTGGGATCTTCATCAATATGGGTTTAAATTTTGAATTTTAAACACGTAATATTAAACACAAGAATTTTAACTATTCAAATTTGAAAACTAATGGCACTAACAGAAAGTTTATAATTTTTGTGACCTAAAAGAAAAATAATTAAAAATAAACTTTAATAAAATAAATAAAAATAGCAACAATAAGTATTTTGTTGTAAGTAGAAACAAAATAAAATAAATAAAGCAACAAAGAAAACAAAAAAACAAAAAAGTGCCACCTACTGGGCCCCACGGCCTGAATACGACTAGAAACCCTACCATGGGCCAGGATTCAGGCCCGCAGGAGGCCCACAGGCACACAGCGTACGGTTAGGCCCGAAAGCCTACAATTGGGAGGAACTCGAGAGGGTGGGTGCAGCAGCGCTTATAAACCACTCTCGAGCTCTCTCAGCTAGCGAGGTGGTACTAAACTTTTGATGCGGGCAGCAAGAAGGCTTTTGGTCCCGGTTGGTGCCACCAACCGACTGAAGGGATGCATTGGTACCGGTTCGTGCATCAACTTGGGATTAATGCCGCTTTTAGTCCTTAAGCAGTGCACTAACCGGACCAAAGGTCGCCCGCCATTCTTCTCTCAACGCCGCCAGTTTCCGCTGCTCCTCGACGCCGGGCCCCTTGCCCGACGCCGCTGTCCGCCTCGAAGCCGCTTCGAGGTCGCCGTCGCCGCCCGCTGCCATTCGCCCGTGCCTCGCCGACGCTGCTGCTCGCCGCCCTGCCCGATGCTTGGCGTCGTGCGCCTGCCCTCGTCTTCGCCGTCGCCGCCGCCCCTTCTCGCCGCCGTCGCTCGCCATCGCTGCCCTCGGCCGAACACGCGCCCCTGCTTGCCGACGCCCTCGCGCGAACCCGCGCCTGCCCTTCCTTACCTTGGTCCGCCGCGCCTCTTCCCCTGTCCTTTTTTTTCATATATTATATGCTTGTTTTTTTAAATTATGTATATATGTATATATGTGTGTATATGTATTTTGTATATATGATATACGCCTTCTTTTCAGATTTTTTTGTTCAAATATATGATGATTTGTATTTTTCTTTTTTATAAAAATGTGTATATGTTTGTATGTTCTCTGTGATATATGTTCATATATGCAAAAGTTAGATTTATATATTTAGAAAAGGATTATCTATATATGTTCTCTCGATTTAGTACATTTAGGTTAGTTTCATTTTTAGAAAAGTTTTTATATATTTAGGAGATGAAAAGGAAAATAAGAAGAGGAAAAGGAGAAGAAGAGGAGAGGAAGAGGAAGGAGAAGAAGAAAGGAATAGAGAGAAGAAGAAAAATAGAATACTATTTTTCTTCTTCTCTATTCCTTTCTTCTTCTCCTCTTTTTCTTCTTTTTTTCTTCGATCTTCTCCTCTATTCCTTTCTTCTTCTCCTCTTTTTATTTCTTCTTCGCTTTTCTTGTGTTTTATCGGTCTGTCGTCGTTGATATACCCTCCCGATAACTTCAACACGAGGGGGGTCGATATACCCTCCCCGATAATATTATTTTCCCATGTACGTATGTCGTCGTTGTTTATATTACCCTCCCGGATAACTTTGACATGAGGTGCGGTCGTTATATATACCCCTCTCGATCGTGGATAACTTATACTGCTGGAGCACTTCTCGACCCTCTCGCCGACCAAAACTCTCGAGCACACCCAAACCCTAGAAAAACAGCTCTCGGACTCCCACCCCCTCCCGCCGCGCCCCTCCCCGACAAACTCTCTCGAGGCCACCCCAAACCATTGAAGCGTTGTCGAGGCCACCCCAACCCCTAGAGAAGCAGCGTCGAGGCCACTAATTAATATGATTCCTCATCGTGATTAGCTAGCTAGTTCTACGCTTGCCACTAATATATCCATCTGTCATGTTTGAATAATAATTGCCATGTTGTAAATATTTGTAGAAACTATGGACACCCCAAGAGACAAGCAACAAGAAGCGGTGTTGGGGGACATAATACTTTTGGAAAAAGGAAGTGGTGCCGTCTTCTCGCTTCTCAACGACACCGATGGTCTGGAAGGACAGGGTGAAGAAGCAGGCTATGATTATGATGGCTCCTTTGACCCAATGCTGGTGCAAGAAGGAGACCGTGAGGACGGCTCCGGTGACCTAAATGACGGTGCAAGGAGACCGTGATGACGGCTCCGGTGACCGAACCGTGTCCGGCCAGGTATATATATTAGTTAAGCCTGTGCTGACTAGCTAATTGATGCATTCATGTTTTGGTATGTACACATATTAATTAAATCTCCTATTTCTTCTTTTTCTAGCCCTCCGGATCGAGCACAACTTCGGTAAAGAGACGAGGCCCGAAGAAAAAGTTGTGCTTGGATGAAAGGTTTGAGACCACAACAATCGCGCGCGACGGCCAACCGTTTGAACCCATCCGGACAAAATATGCATTTTCTGCTCAGTGCGGGGTTCTTGTTAGGGACAAGATCCCGATCAGCATCCACCAATGGTATAAGCCTAAGAACGAAGACCCTGAGGTGTCTTATGTCAATGATATGCGTAAAGATGATCTTTGACCGAGGTGAAGTCAAATTCCACCCTACCGCCAAGAGGAGGATCCGGAGAAGCCAAAGTGATAGAGCAATTAATCAAGTCTTTTGCTCTTAAGAAGATGGCGTATCTATTCAGGAGGTGGAAGAATGAGCTGAAAAGTTTGGCCGACAAAGAAGAGACACCAGAATTCATCGGCAAATATGAGAAGATCAGAGATCATCGCCCGCATTTGTGGCCCACAAGACATCGGAAAAGAGTAAGAAGATGTCTGGCGATAAACAAGCAAAATGCTGCGAAGAAGAAGCTTCACCATCGCACGGGTCGTGGCTACCTCAAAGCCCAGCCTAAGTGGGCTAAGGCTGAGAATGATCTCGCTTGATAAAGGGATCGAACCAGAGACAATGAATCGCTGCACTGCTGCCGACTTGGTTCTTCGGGCTGGCGGAACCTTGGACCCTATATCGTGGAAGTGCCTTTGGACGGACGAGCAACTGAAAATACTACCAAGAGGCTTCAAAGAATATATCGATGCAACAAGAAGCAAGGGACGTTCGCTCTGCAGAGAGAACGACGAGCTCACAATGGCCCTCGGGAATCCTGAGCACCCTGGACGGACACGAGGCACGCCAGGCTCCATTCCATGGAAGGCTGGTTTTCCAGATGCAGGCGGTTACAAATGCCAGGAGATGAGGAAGAAAGTGCAGCAGACCGAACTGCAGCCGCTGCATGCAAGGGTACAAGCGATAGAGGAACGAGAAGCAAATCGCAGCAAACAAACCGCCAAGCTTCCCGGTTACCCCCGCTTATCTCGGCCGAGAAGGCGTGGCTTCCACCGAGCCGTTTCACCGGAAGATGTCTTGACGGCTCTCGCTAGCTAACCCGTGGATGCTATCACGGAGCCTCAAAATTGCCACCTTATGACGCAATGGCAGAACTTAAAGTCAAGGCGGCTATCGCCTGCTTGACCTTCTGAACCCGCGCAACTTTTCACCGTCGTCCGATTCCGTATGATATGCTAGGGTGACGGTGGACTTAAATAACGGCGGGATTTGAGGACCTCCAGCCTTGACAACCCTACCGGTGAAGGGGAGACTCGGCTGGGTTCTGCTCAAGACTCCATGCCTATGGCGGAAGGAGTTCATCAACCTTCCGAACTCGACGCCTCCGCCTCCTCCTCCTCCTCGGCGAAGTCAGGGGCACTCCGCCTCCTCCACCGCCTCCTCCTCCGGCGAGTGACGATCAGGGCACTAAGCCTCCTTCTCCGACATTGGCGGCACTGCCTCCTTCTCCGCTGCTTGGCCAAGGCCCGAGCAGCCAGCAGCCTCCTCCTTCTCCGCCTCGCCAAAGAAGGGCGGAAGAGACCACGCCGCCGCCCAGGCTGCTCCAAAGGCTGTAGTCCTTCTCCTCCGCCTACGTAAGCAAATACGAAAAGAAGACAGCCGAGCCGCTGGCTGCCTTTCCCAAGGCGTCTAGCAATACAACCAGAGGCGGGAGGCACATGAATCACGGTCCACCTCTCAAGCCTCTAGAGAAGTTACCGTATGAGATGACCGTGGAGGAAAACAAGAAGATCGTGCGGACCAAAGTGAAGGACTTCTTTGAAGGGTTGAAAGCGCAGAGACATCCACCTCCGGAGGAGAAAGTAGATCCGGTGAAAGCAAAGCGCACTATCGGTTCCCTGAGGAAACCACCAAAGTCTCCACCGAAAACCAACTATGAGCGACATCGAAAAGGCATATCTCGAAGCGGAGCGGTCGGGAAGTACCGCTGATCAAAGGTTAAAAGAACGAGCATCTGGGAAAAAATTGCCCAGCTCGGCGAACAAGCAAAGCAATCGTGTCTCGCGCTCAATGTGTCTAGCGACATCGTCGCTAACGCCTGTGACGGTGTCCAAGTTATAGCAATCTTGGAGATTACTCCGGCCGACGATGTAAATTTTGATTTCATGGAGGTGGTCGAACACAGATAGGAGTACGGAAGCCTCTCGTCAAAGATGAAAAATCTCTAACAACGATGATGCTAAGATTCCATAATTGGTACATGAAAACCTGCAGAGAGTCCGGGGGACTAATACTTTGTATCCGAGAATTAAAGAGGAGCACGACCTCGTTGGAACTGATCTATTGCCTAATCCATTTGAGGAGTTCTTCGAAGTTCTTCAATCAAAAGGCCCTCGATAAATTAACGGTCTTTTGCTACCGTATGTAAGTACTATTTACATCATTAAGTCTCATATATATAGCTCAGCTCTTTCTATTGCATGTATTTATAATTAATTATCCTCACTATATTATGCAGATTGAAGATCGTCGAGTGCAGAAAACAAGAAATGTATGATATTGGGTTCATTAACACAAATATCATAGATGAATTTCTGGTTACAAAGGACGCCGAAGAGGCCGAGGCCTACTTGCTACAATCATTGATCAAAAATCAAAACAAATATTTAATACTCTTTCCTTACAACTTCGAGTGAGTGTTACTGTCGTGTGCATGTTTAGTTTCCCTTATTACTCGAGCGAGGTTATAGTAATGTAATTGATGAGTTATGCATGCGTGCGCAGCTTCCACTATGTTCTTATGGAGATTAAGCTTGAGCGGGACTAGTAACCGCCTTTAGACTCGAGAAGAAAAGATCCCAAAACGTATGCGGGCATGACTAAAATGCTCAACAAGTAAGTTCAATCGATCATTATCGCACCATATCGGCAACTTTTTGTTTATTTCCTGATATCTCAAGTAATAATAATTATTTTCTTTGTCTTGCAGGGTTTGGATACAGTTCATCGCAGAAGCTCCGGATCAGCCAAGGAGCTGCGATATACATACCCGAAAGTAAGTACTACTAGCTAGCTAGTTGCGCCGCATCTCCCGCTGATTCTATAGCTATACTTTCATCAATGCCATTTATAATGCTTCATTATCGCTTTGATCGACCTCTATTTCTTGTAAAGTGCTTGTGGCAGGAACAAGGGAATAATTATCGTGGATACTACGTGTGTAGTTCATCTACAACGCGACTTTTGAAAAAATAAGCGGGCTGTTTCTAAAAGACAATATGAAGTGTGTAAGCAATAATATTCACAATTTCATTTTATTACACCATCATTTCTGTTGAGTTTCATTCATATATATGTATTAACCCCCTTCTTCAAATTAGACGTAATGTATGTGGAATGAACTCCTACCACAAGATCGCATTAAAGTAATTCAAGAGGAATTGGCGGATTCTTTCTTGACCGCATCATCAATAAAGCTCTGAGAATACCATGTGGAAGTTGATTTCAAATGCTAGGGGATTGTAAGAGATCTTACATATTGTATATGTATGTAGCCGTGAGCGCTTCGGATAGATAATATTTAAAACTTGTTGTTCGACCAATCTCTCGGAGAAGGAGAGGTCGATCATCACTTCTCTGGTGATGCATGATGAACTTCAGACTTAATGGTTTCCTTCATTTTCTTACTAGCTAGCGTGTCGAGGGCCTCTATGTATAGTACGAAGGCGTCGACCAAGCATGGACATAAGAGAGGACACTTCTCTATTAATTAGCTGGCTAACACAATATATGAAACACCTAAATTAACCCCCCTTAAAAAAAAACAAAAACCCCAGCCCTCGAAATGTCGACGTGGATGCCTTTTGGTCCCGTTGGTGCCACCAACCGGACCAAAGGCCCTCTCGCCTGGATCAAGACCGCCACGTGGAGGTTCATCTATCCCGGTTCGTGTTAGAACCGACTAAAGGTCTAGGGCATTAGTAATCTATCTTTTAGTCCCGGTTCAAGAACCGGGACAAAAGGCCCTAACCAACCGGGACGAATGGGGGTTTTTCTACTTAGTGTGGGCATGGTACATGACACATGGCCGTGCTCAATGGACGCAGACCTTGAGAGTTCAAAGTTAGCATCCAGAGGTGGATTCGGCTCTCTGATGACAGGGGGAAGTCCTGATTGATTCTAGGCTTGCCAAAGACATAGTTGCCTCTGGGTCTCCGGCAAAGAGCTCTATAATAGGAGAGAGTCCGGTGAGTTCCAAACTCCCATCTTTCGGATTAGGTGGCCTGCTCGGATCTATGGCCGTAAGGTGGATGATAGTTGGTCTTTCAAAGGGTGCTCGATGATGGATCTGATGGGTTTCCTTCTTGAAGATGAGGAATAGTGGTCGAGGTCGTGAACCCTTCAAACATCAAGTCTCCTCGGATATCGGCGATGTAATTCAGTTCTCGAATCTGATCCGATGATCGTGGGCGAATTGTCGATCTGTTCAAGGTGACCAATCGAATTGGCGCGCGGAGCGAAGCCGTCGAACACAAAAAGTTGACCGGGGAGGAAGGTTTCCCTGGAAACGGCATCGTTGTTGATGATCGAACGAGCCATCGAACCTTTTGCCGACGCGACATGTGGAACTCTCAATGAAAGCACCAATGTCAAGGTAAAACCGCCGATCTCGGTAGGGGGTCCCAAACTATGCGCCCGAGGATCGAAGGTAACAGGAGACAAGGGGATACGATGTTTACCTGTGTTCGGGCCCTCTTAATGGAGGTAAAACCCTACTTCGCTTGATTGACTTTGATAAGTATAGGGGTTACAAGAGTTGATCTACCTCGAGATCGTGAATGGCTAAACCCTAGATGTTCAGCCTATATGAATTCGGATGGCCTCTACGGACTAACCCCTCCGGTTTATATAGACACCTAAGGGCTTAGGTTGTACAGAGTCGGTTTACGTAAGAAGGAAACTATACATCCAGCACGCCTAATCTTGCCATCCACGCAAAGGAGAGTCTCATCCGGACACGGGAAAGGTCTTCACCTTTGTATCTTCACTACCCATCATCCGCCCATGTTACATAGCTCGACACCCGAGGACCCCTTTAATCCGTGACTCCTCAAGGGCGCCAGAGGTGGGCCGAGGAGGGCACAACCCACCAGGTATGCACTGACTCTCGGGCGCGCCCAGTGGGTTGCAGCCCACCGGTGGGCCCCCTCTAGTAGTTATTTGCTCCAATAATTTTATTTATTCCATAAAATTCCTCGTGAAGTTCAGCTCATTTGGAGTTGTGCAGAATAGGTAGCCCGACGTAGCTTTTTCAGTCCGTATTTCCAAATACCGAATTCTCCTCTTTGTGTGAACCTTGTATATTATGAGAGAAAAGGCATTAGAATTACTCCAAAAAGCATTATTATGCATAAAAAACATCATAAATAATAGTAGAAAAAACATGATGCAAAATGGACGATCAACTCCCCAAGCTTAGACCTCGCTGCCCTCAAGCTTAAAACCAAAATCGAAAAACATGTCCACATACTTAGAGAGAGAGGTGCCGATAAAACAAAATACAGACATAGAAGCATCATGTATATTATTATAACAGCAACAAACTTTAATATAAAACTTTATCATAGACTTCTCATGAACAAGTAACAATTCATCACAACATCGAAGTATAAAGCATAAACTCTATTGAAAACCAACAAACTATGTTCTCAGTCAACTTTGCAACTACAATTCATCATCTTTTCAGGAAGGGTCACGTATTGGAGCCTTTTTGGCAAGTCCACATACTCAACCATCATATAGTCTTCTATGATTGCTAACACTCATCGCATACACATGAGCAAAACGTTTCAACCAGACACAAAGAAAGATATGGTCTTATAGTTTCGCCTCCCAACATACTCACCTTGAGGGTGATGTCAACAATAATAACTCATGCTACCCATATCCAACTGGATATATGTGCCTAGATCTTTCCTCACCACATGGTGCTTGCCAAAAGAGAAAATAAAAAGGAGTAGAGAGAAGAACTTTGACTCTTGCATAAAAGTAAATACATAAAAGTAAAATATAGGCCCTTCGCAGAGGGAAGCAGAGGTTGCCATGCATTTTTTGTTTGTATGCTCAATCCCTTAGTGCAAAAGAACGTCATGTTATATTGCCCCTTATGATAGCAACCTTTATTATGCAGTCTGTCGCTTTTATTCTTTGCCATCACAAGTTCGC
The DNA here is from genome assembly GCA_021605145.1 of Aegilops bicornis. Classification (NCBI taxonomy): domain Eukaryota; kingdom Viridiplantae; phylum Streptophyta; class Magnoliopsida; order Poales; family Poaceae; genus Aegilops; species Aegilops bicornis. Next base: position 96,982,756 of record CM038671.1, read on the forward strand.
ATAACGCTCAATTTTCTCTTACACTAAAATGATCTAACACTTTAGAAGAAATTTTATTGCCTTATTGCACCGATGACAACTTACTTGAAGGATCTTACTCAATCCTTAGGTAGGTATGGTGGACTCTTCAAAATAAGATTTGGGTTTAAGGGTTTTTGGATGCACAAGTAGTATCTCTACTTAGAGCAGAATTTTTGGCTAGCAAAGATGGGGAGCAAGCACCACATGTTGAAGGATCTATGACAATATAACTTCTATGTGAATATGAGCAAATATAAATCATTATGTTGTCTTCCTTGTCCAACGTCAACAATTTTGGCATATAATATTTTGATGGGGGCTCACAATCACAAAAGATGTCCAAGATAGTATATTTGCATGTGAATCTTCTCTTCCCTTATTAATTCTTTCATGAATTGCATCATTGACCAATGCTATGTTTGTCAATCTCCAATAAAATTTTCTACTTATACTCTTCCTTATGTGATGTCATTACTTACCATAAGATTAGCATATGATCTTTTTCATTTATTTCCTTTCTTTTTATTAAACAAGAAAACAAAACTTAGACTAAACGATGGTGTGACCGAATCATTAGGGTTTCTGGCAGTGGCTATGTCAAATGAACTCGGTGGCTACGGATAGAAAGAATCGGTGGGGCCGAGTTTGAGTTTAGGGTTAGGACATATTTGGATGGAAAAGGTGGCTGAGAGTTTTGGAGCAATATCACTAAGCACTTGAGCAAGTAGACCATTAAGAAACACCCCATCCCCTCTTAATAGTATTGGCTTTCCTATGGACTCAATGTGATCTTGGATCACTAAAATAAAGATGAAGAGTATTGAGCTTTTGCCAATCTTTGTCCTTAGCATTTAGAAGCGGTTCCACATCCTCTTGTCCTTGCCACTCCATCGTTGAACTTATCTAAAACATGCTAGATAAAACCATTAGTCCAACAAGAGATATGTTGACATTAATTACCAAAATCACCCAGGGAGCACTTATGCTTTCATCCTCGGGGAGCTCCTTGCGGAGTAAGTTTGCTAGGAGGGGTTTGGTCCATGGTGCAATAACCGACATGAACTCGTGAGCTGCAGTCATTTCCTGAATGGCTGATCCTCCAATTATGTCCTGCTCCGCTTCGTCCTCGGGTGGGATACTTTGCCATGTGTCGTTTGATTCCGACATTATTGTATTGTCTGCTGCATCACTTGATGGCTTAAAGAGCCATTCGAGGAAGGTGTTATCGGGAACCTTGTCCTTTTCACGCCCATTCGGGCGAGGATATCGGCAGCTTGATTGCTATCACGTGGGATGTGATGAAATTCCAACCCTTCGAACCTTGCCGAGATTTTAAGGACTGCATTCCGATATGCAGTCATCTTCGTGTCTTTGGCGTAGAATTTGCCGTTTACTTGGGAGATAGCAAGGTTAGAGTCACCTAGGACTTCGAGGCGCTTGACACCCATCGAAATCGCTATTCAAGCCCATGCAGTAAGGGCCCTCAGATTTGGTATCATTATTTGAGTCTGTGGTACATGATTTGTAGCACGACTAGACGTTGTCGCTGGCGATGTAAGCACTACTCCAACCCCTAGCCCGACAAGCATTTTTGAACCGTCAAAATACATTGTCCAGTGCGAGTATGTGATGTATTCTCTATGGAGCTCGGCTTCTGTCCATTCCGCGACGAAATCTGCAAGCACCTTAGATTTAATAGCTCGATGCGGCCGTATGTTATTTTGAAGGGAAGGAGCTCTATGGCCCACTTGGGATGTGTCCCGTGGCATCCCTGTTGTTAATTATCTCGCTCAAGGGCACTTCCGATGCCATGGTCACCGAAAGCACTCTTGGAAGTAGTGCCAAAGTTTTCTTGATGCCATGAACACAACATAGGTCAGTATTCTCGATAGTGTAGATATCGTGTCTTACATGTAGTTAAGACTTCAGAGACATAGTAAATGTGCTTTTGAACCTAAAGCTTATGGCCCTCCATGTCTCGCTCGACCATGAGAACTCAAAGATCGACGACCGGTTGGCGGCCGAGATGTATAGTATCATCGGCTCAATGTGCCCGGTGTCGCTTAGAATGGGATTTTTGGCAATGAGGGTTTTAATATCTTCCAGTATGCAAGCGGCTGCCTGGTAGTCCACTCTGAAATTCTTGGTTTGTTTGATCAATCAGAATGGGGTAGAGCTTGTTCCCGAGCCTTGAGATGAAGCGGCTTAGAGCGTGCCATGCAGCCTCGCTAGTTTTTGGACGTGTTTGAGCCTCGGTTGGCACCTCTAGTCGGGCCAGGCTCAATTTTGGCTGGGTTGGCTTTGATTCCTTGGTTGGACACAATGAAGTCAAGAGTTTGCCCGCCAAGACAATCAAGATGCATTTATCGTGGTTGATCTTAGTTTGATACTCCCATAGACTAGTGCATGTTTCACAAAGGTCGTCGATCACCGCCTGGACGGTTTGGTTTTGACAACCACATCATCGACATAGGCCTCTACGGTTTTTCCCATGTGTTTTTCAAACTTGTTTGATTATACGCCGCACGCTATTTCTGGGCGTTTTTTAGTCCGAAAGGCATTATGTTAAAGCAAATGGCCCATAGGGCTTAATAAATGTAGTCACAATCTGATTGGATTCTTCATATTTATCTTATGGTATCCCGAGTAGGCGCCTAGGAAGCATAGTGAGTCATGCCCTACCGTGGCCCATGATCTCATCAATGTGTGGTAGGGGAAAGATTCCTTAGGGCGGGCCTTGTTTTAAAGGTATAATGCTCGGGATGAGAGTCATGGTGCAATGGAAAATCACCTTGGACTTGGCCTTCTAAAACCCGAGAGAACTATTGATCTGAGGAAGTAACATTCCATATCGTCCCCTTCCAAAGTGGCTATCACGCCCTTATGGGCCGCGACACCTTCTAAAAGTTTCAATCAATTCCACATTACGGGTATATGAAGCTCAAAATGCCGGACCCAAATGGGATAATTACCATCTCAAGTAATCCCGACAGAGCACTTAAAGCCAAAAATAAAACGGCATCGCTCGCCTTTGAATCACTATCCGAGGCCCTCACGACCAAGGAGTTGACATCATTAAGAGCCACGGCACGATTGAGATGATATCATCCTCGACAAGCGTCCAAGTTGACCTCATTCAAGCCAATCGATGACATAGTCAAATTTCAAGTACACCCCATCGACTCCAAATAAAAATCGTTGATTGGGGCAACAACTTGAGCCAGAAATTGACGAGGCTTCTACGTAACTTCCTTAGAGAAAATCATGATATATTTATGTGGCACCCTCTGACATGCCGGGATCCTCAAGATTTGCCGAACATAGCCTGAACATCTTGAAAGTCTATAAGCTCGCTACAACAGGCACTTTGGCGTGTTCTCTGAACCCAAGCGCCAAGCAATGGGTGAAGAATTGGCTAAACTTCTTGAAGCTGAATTCATCAGATACATTAAACACCCCGACTGGCTCGCTACCCTGGTCATGGTACCCAAGAAAGATAAGTCATGGCGCTTGTGCGTCGATTTTAAAGACCTCAAGTGGTTTGGCTCTGCTTCGATGCGTGATTTATCAATTTGCACCTTGTCTAGAGTGTCTTCATATATGAGGTTTAGGCTATCGCCTCCGGCCCATTAGCACTTTTCAGAGACGCCAACCGTTAACGATTGAGTCGAGAACTAGGGCGGCCGGGCATATGACCGGGTGCTCCTCGGTTGATCTCTGTGGTCGGAGGTAATTGGTGTGTCTATCCATGTGTCTCGGCTGCTATGTCAATGGAGCTAATTTCTCAGAGAGCCCGCTTCCTCCGGTTTTTGAAATGAAAGCTTCATAGATCATCAGACCTCGCCCTCATCCGAGGACTATTCCATATATTTGTTCTTGCCAAGAAGTGAGGGCTTCGCTTCCCTTAGCTACATGTCTCACCACCCAACAGCCGCCAAGACCGTGGGGTTGGGCTGGTATTTAGCGTAACGGAGTGGATAGGGCGTGGCTTATCCAATAGACTGCCGAGGGCAGTCTTGGGTCCCGCAACCGCTTCCTCTTTTCCGAGGTCTCGTTATCTCGATGATGCATGTGCGCGGTGTTCGCGTCGAAGTGTGAGCCTATCATGCTTTATGTTTTTGTCACAGATTGAATTTGTTTGCTTTTCCCGGGCCAGCCAGGCGTCTTCAATGGTGCAAAATATTAACACTAGATCAAATAGCTTAGAGAACGCTTGGACGCAGCAGCGGGTGAGGGCGTTTGAGATGCCTTTATCCTTGCATCCATGCTGAAAAGCTCTATTATGTCCGAACTCGGTAGTCCGCATATTAATCTTGGACGCAACAGAACCCGCCTGCAATTGTCTTATTGATTCATCAGGTAGTTGTTGCACATAGGCTAAGTCCCATACATCGGATGGGCCCGAATTATCTGGGCAGTATTCGATGTGGGGGTGGTTGGAAAAAAAATTCGATCCCCTTTAACCGCAGGCTCGAGACTCAAGTCTTTATCCTCGCAGCGACATACCGAGCTGGATTGGCCGAGCTGATTTTAAGATCTCGATTCCTCGATCGCTTCCGGGCTATCGTTATCGGGTCGCCTCCAAGTAATACCTTAGCCCTTTGCCCTTTACGGGGATTTCGACCGGGGCAGATGGATAGGCGAAGAGTTCGTGGGTCGCTTCTTGCTCGTCGCAACCTTGCTTATAAGGGAGAAGGTGGATCCGGCGACGGGTATGGAGCATGGAAACAAAGACTGAAGGTTGGAGTCGGTGACCGACGACCCCATGGATCCTTCTTGATCACACAATGAACTCTCAATGAAAGCACCAATGTCGGTGCTAAAACCAGCAGACTTTGGTAGGGGTCCCGAGTCAGGGACCCTCGGATCGATGGTAATAAGAGACAAGGGACACGATGTTTACCTGTGTTCGGCCCTCTCAAGAGGTAATACCCTACGCCTTGCTTTGATTGTATTAATGGTTGTGTATCAAGTACAAGCTTGATCTACCTCGAGATCGTAAGTTGTGTTCTAACCCTAAGGCTAGGTGGATGTGATTATGATCGGATCCCTTTTACAGGCTAAACCCCTTGGCTTATATACACGCCAGAGGGGTACCTATGGTTACATGGTCGGTTGCAGATCTAAGGATGCGTATGGCGGTGGCCGAAGATGTCCTTGGAGTACATGTCAAGTCTTCGGCAGAGGCTGTCTTGATCGCGTCGAGGTGCGAGGCTTCCGGAGTCCTTCCTTATGAGAATGTGGGCCCATAAGCCCGGCTTGAGGACTGTGGACTAACTAGGTTGGTACCCCTAGTCCAGACACCGCCAAGGGTAACCGGGCTTAGGAAGATAGAGGAGTTGAGTGGCTCGAGTGGATTGTTCGAGGATCTTGGCTTGTGGTCTTTCCTTGAAGTTCAAAACAAAGTACATTTTCATGTGCCTCTTTTGGTAGCAAGGTTGTCCTACATCCAATGTGAATGTTGGATTCACCAAAAACCTATAAGGTACTCCCTCCGGCCCATAAGGGGGTATTTATAAGAGTTTAATGTAGATGCCATCTTGAAATGAAGGTTAGATGGCCATTTTGAGGTCAAGAGATAGACTTGATAAAATGTTGGTTCTCTCAATTGGTTTGTCTTCAATCACTAAAACCCCAATAGAGGCGTCTAAGAGATGCACTTTCAACCATGTTCGGCACCCATTTTCCATGTGTAATTCGCATTTGGATTTAAATTTTTCAGCATTGCGCATATTACATGTCTTGTGAATATTTATAAGAAAATAAAATAACTTCATCGATTTTTCTCGGGCCTAAGTAACAAATATAGTGCGAAAGAAATTCTTAAGAAAAAACTTTGTACAATTCAATACAGCAAATCATACAACCCACACAGAAAAATAAAACTAAGCATTTCAAACCTCAAAATTTTCTGCGAAGATGTTTGAATCAAAGAAGCCCTTAACTGACGCAGCCAGCCGGCAGCCAGGGACCAAACTGAAAGAAAGGAGAGTTTGTTATTGGGACCCTGCAAAACAACAGGCGACAGCCATGTTGATGTGGCCTGCCTACCTCCACTACCACTAGCGCCTCCCCCATTTGCCGCGGGCGACGGAGGATAGCAGCGCAGCGGCACAGCAGCCAGAAGACGGCCATGGCGGCTTCCACCGCTTCCCGCCTCTCGCCCCCTTGCCTCCACGCTGCCCCCCACCATCCGCTCCGCCGCTCGCGTTTCTCCCCTCTACGCGCCGCCAAGTATATACGCCCCCTTTGCTCCATCCTTCTTGTTTTTTCACGAAATATTGCCTTCCCAAATGTTAGACTAATATCCGGTTCATGGAGCCTAGAATAAGATAATTTTTGGGGGGTTTCAGGTAGTACATAGGCTAGTGACTAGCGAGTAATGATTATACTGGTCCTTTTTGTCCATTATAATTAATTAAGGAAATTCTGTTTAACCTTTTTTGTGGGTTTTTTTCCTGTTTAACTTGAAGATAGGATCATGTATTATGTTAATTATCTTTATTAACTCGTATTGGCAGCAAGGTGCAAGATTAAGTTGCTTGCTCTAGCTTAATGGTGGACCAATAGTTGGATCTGTTGCAAGTGCTAATTATGGTTTTCAAGTTACTCATCGTGCATCTGTCGGCATTTGGTCATGTGGAATCTATGATTGTAGGTTGGAAGCTTTTTTATCTATTGGAACTCATGTAATCCCACTACCTATAAAGGTTAGACATTTTTGTCAATTCAGTTGTTTGCAAATCATATATTGGGTGGTGCTTTTGCCTTTTTCCATATGTAGAACTGAAGTTCCCTTCTTTGCTCACATTATCAAGGTTGAGACCGGAGGAGAAGATGCTTTCTTTGTGGGCGGTGATGGTGGTGGAGTATTTGCCATTGCAGACGGCGTTTCAGGGTATGCCATCTTTGCTGCAATGAACTCTATTTATTTCGAGAACCGGCCCATTGAACTGCGATCAGCGCCTTTAGTCTAATCTCTTGTAGTTTGGATTGCTTTCAGCACTTTACAAGAGATATATGTTGCTTTCAGCAATTTGCATTGACACATGGCTTTTATCCAGCTAGTCATTCTCTTTATCTACTGACAGATGGGCAGAAAAGAATGTCAACCCAGCTCTGTTTTCTCGAGAGCTTATGGCAAACAGCTCTACTTTTTATCAAGGATGAGGAGGTATTTCTATGTTAGTAGTACTAATGAATAAATTATGTTCCACTACCATGTCATGTACTACTATTGACTAAATATCATGTCTTCAGGTCAGTCAGGATCCTCAAATTCTTCTAATGAAGGCTCATGCTGCAACTTCTTCCATTGGCTCTGCACAGTGTAAGCATGTTCTTACAGAGTTGCAGTGTTTACAGCCTTCCAGATCACTCATTTTCCTAGTAGATGTGTCAAAATTCATACAATTATGTGCGATGATAACAGAATCATCGCGATGCTTGAGAAGACTGGAACCCTGAAAATTGCGAGTGTGGGCGACTGTGGTTTGAAAGTTATTCGAAAAGGTGATTATGAATGAAATTTATATTTATCTTAAGGTTATTAGAATACTTACTTCATGCCAATTTTAATATTTTTTTCTTCTTCAACATATAGGGCAAGTGATGTTCTCTACATGCCCGCAAGAACATTACTTTGATTGTCCATACCAGCTAAGCTCCGAGGCAATTGGTCAAACATCTCAAGATGCATTGGTATTTAGTTGCTTTTTTTATTTCTGTTGAAGCACCAGCAATATGACACGACTATTGTAATGTCGGTCATTTATTACTTTACTGCAGTGATCTATAGAGCCAAACAATATTTAAGTGTTCTTGAAGACTGTTGCTTACTGATCTTGATCCCTTTTGGTTTTATGCCAGGTTTGCACTGTAAATCTTATGGAGGGTGATATGATAGTCAGTGGCTCAGATGGATTCTTCGACAATATATTTGATCAAGAGATCCTTGCTGTCATTAATGAGTCTCCAGGCACAGATGAAGCTGGTAAATCTCTCCTCTTTCAACTCGCAACTGGAGACGAAACAACATGGTGCATCCTTCCAAACCCTCTGAAAACTTTGATGTTTTCCCGCGAAAGCAAAAGCTTTTATGGCGGAGCTTGCAAGAAAACATTCAGTGGATGTAACATTCGATTCACCCTACTCGATGGAGGCCCGGAGTAGGGTGCGAAACAAATACATCCTCCCTGTTATCCTGTCACTCTTCACAAGCTTCTTCAATTCTTCTGCTAAAAAGTGTATGATATCACACGTTTCATTCCGGTTACTTACATGCAGGGTTTTGATGTTCCTTGGTGGAAGAAGCTACTTGGAGCTAAGCTAGTAGGTACGTGACCATGATCCCATCACACGCTGTGTCATGCTCTGTTCCATCCAACAAAACCAGCAAAGCTCATGATGCCTTTTGTTTGTTGATGCAGGCGGTAAGATGGATGACATTACGGTCATTGTTGCACAAGTGAAGACGGTGGTGATCCCAGATGATGAGGTAGACCTGTAGATCCATTTAGTTTCAATACGAAGTTATTTACATTTTACACTGGGATTGCTTATGTGGTGTGATATTTGCAGGGTAGTGGAGTTGAACTGGAGAAAGTGGGCGGCGAGCAACTCGCTGCTGCTGGAGTTGCATCCACTGAACAGAATGAATGAAAAGGAGTTGTATATATTGAATAGCAATTCATTTTCTTTTCCATTTTGGTCATGTTGTACTATACCGCAGTCCAAAGAAATTGAAGTGAAATGTACATGTGAATACCCATGCGTGTATAATTCCTGCAGATTGGGTTTATTAATATGAGTAAAATTACTCTTTGAATCTCGACTTATTGCACGGGTGGATTAACAAGCAGCTCGGCTCGTTAAGACTCATGATCATTTAAGCCTCAGATCGTCAAGCTCATTTTCATTAACGGTCCAGAACCTAACATTGACTGGTTCATTAAAGCTCACGAGCGTGTTAGGGCAACTCCAATTGGCGACCACATTTGGTCCGACCCAGTCCGTTTGAGTCAAAACAGACGCAATCCACAGCCCAACGTGCGACCGCCAAAGCTGTCCGGCTCGTGTCCAGCCTCACCCGAATCCGGCGCAAATTACCACCGGATTTGCGCCCGGGCGAACACTGGACGCACGTGTCTCCCTATCGCTTGTTGGCCGTCCAACTCCCACCCCTCCCCCCTAACCCTAGCTTCGTCCCTCGCTCCCTCCGGCCGCCTCCCCGACATGGGAATGTGGAAGTGGATCCCCAACAAGAAGGGGAATCATGACCACGAGGCGGGTTCCTCGTCCGCGTCGTCCGGGAGCGCTGCCACCCACTCGCCACGCCAAGTTCTCCATCTCTCGCCGGCGCCCATCACGCTTATGGCGGTCATACGTCAAGGCGGAGATCTGCCAGTGCTACTAGGAGACGGGCAGGCTGCTCCCATGGAGTGACGTGCATCTCCCCAACAACTGGCACGTCAACCCAGATCGGGTAGTCGTGCCGCCCATTCCGGTGAGCGGTCGCACCCGCCTGCTGGAGATCAACCGTCGTCGCGCCCGCCTTCCTCCCGACCTCATCAACCACCCGAGGTACGCCGTCGAATCCCCCCGTGGGACGCGTGGTTCCTAAAGGAGCACAACCTGTGTCGACAGACTTTTTTTGTCGGTCGTGCTCCGAGCCCGTCACGGGCACGCTCTGCTAGCCGCGCGCGTGCTCCTTGCCCGCCCCGGTCGTGCATGGGCTGATGCCGATGCCCTCCCCCTTGCTGTCACCTCCACTTTCATTTCACTCACCACCTCCCACCATGTCCGGCTGGCTGAGGAGGAGCCGTGGTGAGGGGCGGTAAAGAACTTTAAAGTGGAGCACGGCAACGCCCAGCGGTAGGGCCTCGACAAGTTATGATGGCCCTGCCGCCGCGGTGACGCCGCCATACAGTGAGCTGGAGGTGAAGGAGGAGGTGTTTGAGGAGCCCCCTATCGCGGACCGGAACCGGCCTTGGGCCGCAAAAATTTGAGTTGTTGAGCTTCCTTGCAAACTGGTTGGGTGCCTCGAGAACCCGACCCAGGGCGTGTGCAATTTTTTGTCCCAATACAACACAAGGACATATTTGCTAGTTGCCATGAATTTAATTTAAAAGATCTGGTTCATGAGATACAAGACCTAGTAATAATTTATTTTTTATTCTCACTTAAATTGCTAGAGAAAACAATGAGCGGTTAGGGAATATATGCAAAAAGAGTACTCGCAATTAAAAACAAATTGGTCCCAACGGGGCTTGAACCCGTGACCTTTGGTATATCAGACCAACTGAGCTACAGGACCTAATTATTTTGTTAATATTTTTTATTAAAATAATTGTTTATTAAAAAGCAATGACCAGTTATTAGAGAATAATAATGAAAAATAGTAATCGCAATTAAAAAAATGGTACCGATTGGGCTTGAACCCATGACCTTTGGTATATCAGACCAACACTCTAACCAACTGAGCTACAGGACCTTATTACTTAAGTAATATATTTTGTACTTTAAAATAATTAAAACTGTAGTTTTTTTTTTTTGCAGGCACTTAAAACTGTAGTTACGCTTTTTACTTGCACTGCGGCCGGGTTGAATAACTGAATAACTCGGAGACGTGCTTTGAATACATTCAAGAAATTATTGGAGTCAACCCTGCGACAGATTGGAGGGTCCAGTCGTTCGCATTCCAGTGAGTTAAAGCTAGGTAACAAGAATATTAACAAGCTTAATGAGTTGCTTGTGAAACTCAGTTGTCTAGATCGTTAAGCTCGTTAGCTTATACTCTCTCCGATCCTTTTTACTCTACACATTGGGTTTGTCGAAAGTCAAATTTAGCTAAGTTTGACCAAATTTATATTAGAAATTATTAGCATCTATATATCTAATAAATATAATATGAAAATATATTTCGAGATGAATCTAATGATATTGATGTTGTTATGTAAATGTTAATAATTTTTTATATAAACTTGGTCAAAGTTGGATAAGATTGACTTCAGACAAACCTAATATGCAAAGTAAAAAGGATCAGAGAAGGTAACAAGCTTAAAATAATGATTGGCTTGGCTCATTACCAAAAGAGCGTGAGGTGAAGCGAGCAATCATTAAAGCCTTTTGTCCTCCTCTACTTATTTACAGCTATGGATGTGCAAACGAGTTCCATTCGTCTCAACTGCAAAAACTAACGTTAGAATGTTACGTGATCACCCCTTTGTCGAAAAAAAAGCTAAATTACCCATAATTGGTTTCTAAATTTTGCAACATAAACCATTATGGAGTGACACCCTCGTCTGGAAAGACGTAGAAACTTATCTCTGACCCTCAACTAGAGCCTACTCGTGTTGAGCCTCCCGAGTGTCACACCGGCGCCGCCATCCACCTCCCCGCCGCCTGCCACTCCGACGGCATCGCCACCTTCCCTTCCTCCTTCCGTGGTCTCGCCATGGCGACCAGCCCGAACTCGGTGGCGGCTCCGGCTCGCAGGCTGGCGACCGTCCGTGGTGTCCGCCCAGGCATCTCCTCCGCCGGAGTCGCCCGACGGCCTCGGCGCGCGAGAGGTCTCGCCGCAGGCGCCGCGCCCCTCCGCGGTCGCGCTCAGCGGATGCCGCCGCGGCGGGCGATGGCGGCCGGCCTTGGGTTCCCGCCCAGCCATCCAAGAGGTCGCTCGGAGGCAGCGCCACGCCGGAGATCGGGCTCTCCCGGCCGCAGCTTCACCCTCCCGCCAGCGCGAGGCCTCCCGGACATGGATGGGCTTCGCTTCCGGTGCCTCCTGGAGGCCATCATCGTTAGGACTGCACCAACAACATCGTTTGCATCAGATGCGGTGAAGAAGGCCATGGTTCCGTGGATCGCAAGTGGCCGCCAGCATTCGCCTTCTTCCGAGGTGGAGCTTGCCGCCTTTCGCCATCGCCAAGGTTGCGCTGCAGACCGCCGGCGGCAGGGCCCCTCTCGCACCCCTCTCCTGCCGCCTCCTCTGCCGGATGTCGGTGTTGCGGCGGACCCATGGCCCCGCCGGTGCTCCTCGCCCGCTCCCGCCAAAATTTCGAGGTTGATGCTGCCGCTGGACATGACCATGGACCCTTCCGAGATGTGTGTGGTCAGGCGCACCCAGTCCATGGATGATCTCGAGAGGCAGCTCCAGTCCACCCTAGTGGTGTATGCTGGCGGAGCGCGCCGCGACCTTTCCCCGGAGTTCATCCTCGACGCTCTGCACTCCAAGGCTGGTATTGAGGCAGAGTGGGTGTCAATTCATCGTTTCAGGCCAGAGGGTTTCATCGTCATCTTTGCGAGGCAGGAGCTCAAGAACAGGGTCAGTGCGATTCCTGCAGTTGATCATAGAGGGGTGCGGCTGTTCTTCATGCCATGGAACCGCTTAAGCTCAGCGGTGCACGCCGCATTTCAGTTCAAGGTCAGGCTGGTGCTTGAAGGTATCCCTCCGCACGCTGTGGGACAGGGAAGTGGTGGAGTGTCTCGCTGGTTCTTCCTACCTGGTGGACATGCTAGAGCCGGAGACGAGCTCGAGGATGACACTGTCGGCATTCAAGCTTTCGCTTGGATGGCGCAGCGAGGAAATCCTTCGCTTAGGTGGCTCGCGGTTCCTCGAACCGGCATGTGCTCACCGCCGATGGAGCCTACAATGCTGCAATACAAAAGTCCCCATCCATCTTGACGAGGTCTCGGATTACACCATGACGGAGGAGCCGACGCCTCGGGCTGTCTCTTCCCGCAGCGGCCAGAGCGGCATACCTGACTCTAGCAAAGTGGGGCAGTGGGGGCGGCGGGGGAGCCAGCCTCTCGCAGAGATTGGAGGTTCGGGCTCGTGATGTCGAGGTCGTTCACCGCCCGCCATGGCGGGCGTGGCCGCCGGCTGCAGCTTGGCGGACAGTTCGTGTAGAGGCGCGGTGAAAGGGATTGGAGGCTTCCTTGCATGCCACAAAGCGCCGGCACCGAGCCCGGCCATTGGCCCAAAGGAGGTGCGGGCAGGATCACGGTCAGGCCGTCACGCTTTTGACCGCTTGACCAGACCAGCTGGGGCGCCTTCCACTGGTGGGAGCCCAGCAGCTAGACCGGCGAGGGGGGCAACGCAGAAGCAGCCTCACCCTCTCGCCGGGTTTCAAACAGGAACGGAGTGGAGTTCAAAAGGAATCAGGGCAGGGGATTCAGTGTGGACGTGATGAGGGGGCCCACCTACCAAGATGCCCCGGAAGTGGATAAGAGGGAGGTGACCCCACCCCAAAGCATGGAGCCGGTAGCAGCTAATCCGGAGGCGGCTTTGGGGCAAAGCCAGGCATGATGGGGTCACTTCCGAGGCTGGAGCCCACCTTGGGACGATCAGGGAGGTCTTGGCGCCACAGGGCCCCCAGTGAATCCCCACCGCGGTTGGTGGAACCGCCTGCCGCCAATCCAGAGGGAAGCGGTTGTGGCGGGGCCACCTGTGATGGAGCCAATGGATTAGCAGGTCACGGATCCCGATCACGTGGAGACAACCATTCAGACCAGGAAGGGATTCGCCTGAAGCAATGATTAGTCATGACGCTGGGGCCACACCGAGCAAGAGATCGTGCGGATGGAACCCGTTGTTGGTTCTCATGCACATGCAGGGCCGCTAATTGGGCAAGGCGGTGCTGTCCAAACCTTATCTCCTCACGATCCTATTCCAACTCCGACCCGAGCGCAGCTATCCGGCCTTGATCTTGCAGTGCCGTGACGCCGAAAAGCGCACAAAGAATACTGGAGCCGCAAGCCACGTTGGAGGTAGCAGACGTGCACTCGTTGGGAGGCATGACAGATCAGGAGGCGATTGCTTATGGGAGGCTCAAGGCGTTTTGCACCAGCATCATGAAGAACCTGGACCGACCTCTGCTGAAGGAAGTCGAGGCCTCCTCCCTGCGTCCTGAAGCAGAGCCTTTCACGCCTAAACGTATGACGAGGGCGACCAAGCGCAACACGGCGGCTTCCACGACCAAGGTGAAACCGGCAGAGAACGTGTTACTACGCACTTTTGGTCTGGTTCCTGACGATATGGTGCCGAATGAGGAGGCAGTCACCGAGCTCAAGCAGCTCTTTGACTCCCCGCTGAGAGAGCAACATGTGCGCGTCCTAGCAGCACTGTTTGGCAAGACAATGCCGTCGGCGGGGGAGATTGTGAGAGGCAGGAATGAGGCCGTGTCGGTGGTCTGAGGTCAATAGACGGTGCTGGTGCATGATTCCGGTTTCCTATGGAGTGCAACCTGGAAATTTTATGCTGGAACGTCCGCAGGTTAAACAATCCCGCGAAGAGAAAGGCGGTTAGGGAGTTCTTGGCCTCGGTCAAGGTTAATGTAGTGTGTCTCCAGGAGACCAAACTGGATGTTGTCGAATCTGCTCGTGGCTCGCGAATGTTTAGGCCCGTCCTTGGACGGTTTTGCTTACTTACCTGCAGTGGAGACCCGTGGTGGTGTGCTTCTTGCTTGGGACACCACGATGATCACCTTGGATCAGATTCAGCTAGATACTAACTTTCTAACAGGACGCGTCCACAACAAGGACAAAACGGAATGGTGGATTTCTGTGGTCTATGCGCCACAAGGGGACGACCTCAAAACCCAGTTCCTCCATGACCTAAGCGCCAGGCGTGCTACTTGCCCGGGGCCATGGATGATTCTTGGGGACTTCAACATGATCCTTCGGCGCATGACGGAGAAGAACAACACTAACATCAACAGTGGCAATGATGGCGAAGTTCGTGAGGCTTCGTGGACGACTCATGAACTTAAAGAACTATACATGCACGGTCGAACGCTTACATGGTCTAATGAGAGGGCATCCCGACGCCACCAAAATCGGCTGTGGTGTTAGTTTCGTTGATCGAGTTGGCACACCGGAGAACTTGCCGCAGCGCCTCTCCTCGGGAGTTTCGCATCACGCCTCTGCACCTTTCTACTAATGCCCACTTCTATCGAAGAAGTGATTCCGCCGAGGTGTCTTGGACCAAACTTGAGGGTTTTAACGAGGCAATCCGGACGCTGGGCATGCGATGAGTCCATCGTGGACCCCTTCAAAAGGCTTGATGCCCTCTTCAGAAACGTGACGGCTTATCTTCAGGCATGGGGGCAATGGAAAACGGGTAATATTAAGATCCTCATTGCAGTGGCCAACTGGCTGATCTTCAGATTCGACCAAGTGCAGGAAGTAAGGATTTTGACTGACATGGAACTTTGGTTATGCAGAACCTTGAAGCTCGCCCTCCTCGGGCTGGCTTCACTGGAGCGGACCATAGAACGTCAAAGATCGCGTATGAGATGGCTGAAAGAAGGGGATGCGAATGTGAAGCTTTTCCAGGCGGTGGCCAACGGCCGGAGATCTAGGAACTTCATCCCTTAAATCAGGCATGGATCGGAGTTTGTCATGGATCAAGGGAGGATGGAGGAGGTTTTCACGAAGGTTTATGAGAATCTGTTGGGCAAGGCGATGGCTAGAGACCATACGCTCGACCTCCAAAGACCTAGGGTTTGCCACTTCTTGAGCTTTCCGAGCTTGAAGCCATTTTTACGGAAGAGGAGGTTTGGGAGGTTGCTACCTCTTGAGCATCGTTGGATTTCCTTGAAGAGGAAAGGTGATGCAGCACAAGATGGCGTAAGTATTTCCCTCGGTTTTTGAGAACCAAGGTATCAATCCAAAGAGGAGGCTACGCGCGAGTCCCTCGTACCTACATTAAAAGCAAATAACTCGTCGCAACCAACGCGATTAGGGGTTGTCAATCCCTTCACGGTCACTTATTTAGAGTGAGATCCGATAGAGATGATAGATAATATTTTGGTATTTTTTATGATAAATATGCAAAGTAAAATAAAATAAAAGTAAAAGAAAAAGCAATAAATAAAGTAATGGAAGATTAATATGATAGAGATAGACCCGGGGGCCATAGGTTTCACTAGTGGCTTCTCTCAAGAGCATAAGTATTTTACGGTGGGTGAACGAATTCATCGTTGAGCAATTGATGTAATTGAGCATAGTTATGAGAATATCTAGGTATGATCATGTATATAGGCATCACGTCCGAGACAAGTAGACCGACTCCTGCCTCGCATCTACTACTATTACTCCACTCATCGACCGCTATCCAAAGATGCATCTAGAGTATTAAGTTTAAGAAAACAGTAACGCCTTTTAAGCAAGATGACAAGATGTAGAGGGATAAATTCATGCAATATGATAAAAACCCCATCTTGTTATCCTCGATGGCAACAATACAATACGTGCCTTGTTGCCTCATCACACCGGGAAAGGACACCGCAAGATTGAACCCAAAGCTAAGCACTTCTCCCATTGCAAGAAAAACCAATCTAGTAGGCCAAACCAAACTGATAATTCGGAGAGACTTGCAAAGATAACCAATCATACATAAAAGAATTCAGAGAAGATTCAAATATTGTTCATAGATAATCTTGATCAAAAACCCACAATTCATCGGGCCTCAACAAACACACCGCAAAAAAGAAGATTACATCGAATAGATCTCCACGAGAGAGGGGAGAACATTGTATTGAGATCCAAAAACAGAGAAGAAGCCATCTAGCTACTAACTATGGACCAAGGTCTGAGGTAAACTACTCACACTTCACCAGAGGGGCTATGGTGATGATGTAGAAGCCCTCCGTGGTGGATGCCCCTCCACGTGAGCTCCTAATGTGCCCCAAGATGGGATCTCGTGGCATGTGAAGGTTATGGTGGTGGAATTAGGTTTTGGCTCAGATCTGATCGCTTGGGGTAATGAGGTATATATAGGAGGAAGAAGTACGTCGGTGGAGCAACATGGGGCCCACGAGGGTGGAGGGTGGGCCCTGGGGGGTAGGCGCGCCCCCTACCTCGTGCCCTCCTTGAAGCTTCCTTGACTTAGGGTCCAAGTATCCTGGATCACGTTCGGTGAGAAAATCACGTCCCTGAAGGTTTCGTTCCATTTGGACTCCGTTTGATATTCCGTTTCTTCGAAACTCTGAAATAGGCAAAAAAACAGCAATTCTGGGCTGGGCCTCTGGTTAATAGGTTAGTCCCAAAAAAAATATAAAATTGGAAAATAAAGCCCAATATTGTCCAAAACAGTAGATAATATAGCATGGAGCAATCAAAAATTATAGATACGTTGGAGACGTATCAGGCATCCCCAAGCTTAATACCTGCTTGTCCTCGAGTAGGTAAATGATAAAAACAGAATTTTTGATGCGGAGTGCTACTTGGCATATTTTCAATGTAATTATTCTTAATTGTGGTATGAATATTCAGATCCGAAAGATTGAAGACAAAAGTTCATATTGACATACTAACTAAGCAATTATGTCTTCTCAAAATAACATGGCCAAAGAAAGTTCATCCCTACAAAATCATATAGTTTAGTCATGCTCCATTTTCGTCACACAAGAATGCTCTCATCATGCACAACCCCGATGACAAGCCAAGCAATTGTTTCATACTTTAGTAATCTCAAACCTATAAACTTTCACGCAATATATGAGCGCGAGCCATGGAAATAGCACTATGGGTGGAATAGAATATGATGATGGCGGTTATGTGGGGAGGACAAAAAAGGAGAAAGTCTCACATCAACGAGGCTAATCAATGAGCTATGGAGATGCCCATCGATTGATGTTAATGCAAGGAGTAGGGATTGCCATGCAACGGATGCACTAGAGCTATAAATGTATGAAAGCTCAACAAAAGAAAACTAAGTGGGTGTGCATCCAACTTGCTTGCTCACGTAAGACCTAGGGCACTTGAGGAGGCTCATTGTTGGAATATACAAGCAAAGTTCTATAATGAAAAATTCCCACTAGTATATGAAAATGATAACTCAAGAGACTCTCTATATGAAGAACATGGTGCTACTTTGAAGCACAAGTGTGGAAAAAGGATAGTAGCATTGCCCCTTTTTATTTCTCCCTTTTTTGGGGCCTTCTTTTTTTTGGCATTTCTCTTTTTTTGGGACAATGCTCTATTAAATGATGTTCATCACACTTCTATTTATTTACAACTCAATGATTACAACTCGATACTAGAACAAAGTATGACTCTATATGAATGCCTCATGATGTACCGCAAGCATATGCAATGAACCAAGAGTGATATGTATGAAAGAATTATGAACGGTGGCTTTGCCACAAATACTATGTCAACTACATGATCATGCTAGCAATATGACAATAATGAATGTGTCATGATAAACGGAATGGTGGAAAGTTGCATGGCAATATATCTCAGAATGGCTATGGAAATGCCATAAAAGGTAGGTATGGTGGCTGTTTTGAGGAAGATATAAGGAGGTTTATGTGTGAAAGAGCGTATCATATCACGGGGTTTGGTTGCACCGGCAAAGTTTGCACCAACTCTCAATGTGAGAAAGGGCAATGCAGTGCATCAAGAGGCTAGCAATGATGGAAGGGTGAGAGTGTGTATACTCCATGGACTCAACATTAGTCATAAAGAACTCACATACTTACTGCAAAAATCTACAAGCCATCAAAAACCAAAGCACTACGCGCATGCTCCTAGGGGGATTGATTGGTAGGAAAAGACCATCGTCATTCCCCGACCGCCACTCATAAGGAGGACAATCAAAGAACACCTCATGTTTCAAATTTGTTACATAACGTTTACCATACGTGCATGCTACCGGACTTGCAAACTTCAACACAAGCATTTCTCAAATTTACAACTACTCAACTAGCACGACTTTAATATTATTACCTCCATATCTCAATACAATCATCAAGCATCAAACTTCTCTTAGCATTCAACACACTCATAAGAAACTTTTTACTATTTTTGTATACCTAGCATATTAGGATTATTTAAGAAAATTACCATGCTATTTAAGACTCTCAAAATAATCTAAGTGAAGCATGAGAGATCAATAGTTTCTTTAAAACAGGTCCACCACCGTGCTCTAAAAGATATAAGTGAAGTACTAGAGCAAAATTATATAACTCAGAAGATATAAGTGAAGCACAAAGAGTATTATAATAATTTCCAAATCATGTATGGCTCTCTCAAAAGGTGTGTACAGCAAGGATGATTGTGGTAAACTAAAAACAAAGACTCAAATCATACAAGACGCTCCAAGCAAAACACATATCATGTGGTGAATAAAAATATAGCTCCAAGTAAAGTTACCGATGGAAGTAGACGAAAGAGGGGATGCCTTCCGGGGCATCCCCAAGCTTTGAATTTTTGGTGCCCTTAGATTATATTGGGGGTGCCATGGGCATCCCCAAGCTTTGGCTCTTGCCACTCCTTGTTCCATAATCCATCAAAAGATTTCACCCAAAACTTGAAAACTTCACAACAAAAAACTCAACAGAAATCTCGTGAGCTCTGCTAGCTAAAGAAAACAAAAAACCACTTAAAGGTACTGTAATGAACTCATTCTTTATTTATATTGGTGTTAAACCTACTGTATTCCAACTTCTCTATGGTTTATAAACTATTTTACTAGCCATAGATTAATCAAAATAAGCAAACAACACACGAAAAACAGAATCTGTCAAAAACAGAACAGTCTGTAGTAATCTGTAACTAACGCAAACTTCTGGAACTCCGAAAATTCATCCAAAATAGGAAAACCTAGGCAATTTGTTTATTGATGAGCAGCAATTGGAATCAGTATTTTATCACGTTCTGGTGATTTTTAACAATTGTTTTTGTGAACCGAAAGTTTCTGGAAATTACAGCAAGATCAAATAACTATCATCCAAGAAGATCCTATAGGTTTAACTTGGCACAAACACTACTTAAAACATAAAAACACATCTAACCAGAGGCTAGATCTAAGATTTATTCCTAAACAGAAGCAAAAGCAAAAAAAACTAAAAATAAAATTGGGTTGCCTCCCAACAAGCGCTATCGTTTAACGCCTGTTGGGGATATTGCTACTGGGCGTAAACCGGCCTATCTGGGCCGGGTTAACTTCATCAGTAGATCAACAGTGTAGAAGCCCAAGAGGCATGAAAGTAAGGGCCCAAGGCCTGTAGTCGGTTTAGCACCTGTAGCTATAAACCGGCCCGATATGTAAACTTGTATCATAAGTTAGGAATAGAGAGAGACCAACCCGGATGTGTATGAACCGGAGATTGGGACTCTCTGAACCGACGGGCGTCACCCATGTATATAATGGGACGACACGGACGGTTCAAGGACAACAACTCGAGGCCTAGGAGAAGCTTATTTTCTCCCTAGTCATCGAAACCATATCAATCCCATCACAACTAGACGTAGGCTTTTACCTTCATCGAAGGTGCCGAACTAGTATAACTCTTGTGTCTTTGCGTCCGCTTTAACCCCTTCAAGTTAAACCGTAGCGATGGCTCCACGACTAAGTCCTTTCATGAGGACATCTGCCGTGACAAAACCACGACAGTTGGCGCCCACCGTGGGGCTATCGCACGATGGTTTGGTGATCTTGGAGGGCAAGTTCGAAGGACTCGAAGGCTATCGTCAGGGCGGATGACCAAGAGTCGCCGCAAGCTCTACATCGACGACGAGGATGGGGCCCGAGACCGGTTCAATTGACGGATACCGGGTCCCCTTTGGTGGCATCCACGTTTTCATCGGCAAGATCGGGGAGCCAGGGCCTGAGCCGGACATCTGCACCAACCTCGTCGAGACGGCTCAGCGTACGAGATCTGCCCAAGCTAAACCGGCCGTGAGGCGTGCCTTTGTGGGAGTTATCCACAGAGGAAGTTATGAGGGCGGATCAGAATCTGGTACCCAAAGCATCATTTGCTCGACGGCGAATCGTCTACGGAGAAACCGAATCAGATCGGCTACAAGATGGCGGATTGGAGGCTGTTCCGATGGTGGCGATATTCGGACCCTACGATCTACCCAACCGGGTTGGAGTATTCATGGCCGGTACACAAGCGGTGCTTCATTCTTCGACGGCTGCGGCGATGATGGCTGGTTCAACAGCGGCGACGGCTGCCGGGGCAGGAGGCCCTGTGCGCCCACCGGCTCAAGTTTTATCAGATCTGTTCGATGTGTTGGCTGCCCTCATGACAGAGGCTAATCCGGGGGATCAGGATGCTCATGACGCAGAAATTGAGAAGGTGAAGGAACAAATTGCTCAGGCTAAAGAGGATCTAGCATTTACGACGCCAGGATGACGGCAGAGCGGGCCGCTTTAGATGCGCAAGGTTATAGGCTCATGTTGGATCAGAACGCGTCGCATGAAGTCATGAAAGAGGAAATATAGATCCCGTTTGCCTTCAGGTTTCGGAGGAAGAGACCTTTTCAAAACCCCCGGAGCGGGAACCAGAGTCCGCCATTGATAACCGGACGGAAGCGCACAGGATGGCTACGCCAGTTCAACCCGTTTGACAGATCTGCCTCGTCATAACGCCAAAGATACCTCAGGCTGTGCAAACACCTCCGGCCACTACTCCAATCGATGGATAACCTTGTTGCGCGGCGCGGCGGCTGGAAGCCATTCGATTGAAGGTGACTCACCGCAGCGGTAGAGACGCGCCGGGTTAAGGAACTCCTTAGAACAGTCTTAGTTCAACAGAGGCGATTCATACAGCATGACCGGATCCACTCTACCCCCGCCCAACCCGGAGCTATAGCGGGCACGTGGATGAACCGGCCGTATCAAGTAATGCACGGCGTGGTGCGCCCCGTGGCAACCACCCGACAGGTGGTGTCGATAACGCCCAGGAGGTAGTAGACCGGGCCCGAGCACGCAGGGAGGCCGAGTTAGCAGCACAGCATCAAGCATATCAGCCTACGCCGGTTCGTCCAACCATCTCGATCGAGCCTGGGATTTCCTCTAGCTCTTTGGGGGTACCTTGCCTCGTCCCTGCCTTATATACGCAATGTGCGCTTGCCCAAAGATTTCAAGGGTCCGCGCAAGGTGCCAAATTACACTGCCGATTTGGCTCCAGAAGCATGGATAGAAAGTTATGAAATGGCCATGGAGATGCTGGATGTGGATGAGGCCGCATGTGCAAAATACTTCACCATGATGCTTGAAGGTACGGCCCGTACTTGGTTGAAGAGCTTGCCACCCAATTCTATCAGTTCATGGGCCCAACTGCGGACCCGGTTTATCCAGAATTTCAAAGATACATGTAAACAGCCCATGTCCGTAGTGGACTTGGCGGCCTGTGTCCAGGGGGACGGGGAGTCAACGACCCGTTGGGTACGCCGCGTTTCGGAAATCCTGCATTCATCAGACCGGATCAACGCTGATTCTGCGATCATAACCCTGGAGGGTAATTGTCGGTTTACACCCTTAAAGTTGAAGTTGGGGCGCATGAAGCGGTTCTGTAATGACATGGGCACTCTCATGGGCGCTTTAGTGAAGTATGCTGATTCTGATAGTACCAAGGATCCCGAGTCTGACGATGACGAGACAGGGAAGGGAAAGAAGAACAGCAGCTCCAAGGGCCAACAACATCATTGGCGGAGTAATGGTGGAGGCAAGCGTAAAACGAATGGTAACATGGACTTTGTAGCCAACACCAACGCGCAGGACAAGGGCCAGCGGCGCAAGGATAAACGGCCGAATCGAAGCGGAGCGCCTAATCCCAATCCGGACCATTTGAACTATCTATTGAATCAGCCATGTCCGAAGCACGGGACGACGGAGACGCCAGCAAACCACCTCTGGAAGGATTGCTACATTATGCAGGAGTTCAAGAATTCCAACGCTTTCCGGTATGATCAAAGTTCTGGCGGCGGTTCAGGATCCGGGCCGAGTTTCGGTGGAGGAAATTCCGGTTCAGGATTTAATGGTACTTCAGGCGGACATAGTAATCAGAATAATCAGAATAACCAAGGAGGTTACAACCAGCAACAGCAACGATCGGGTTATCGAGCCACCCAAAGTGATTGAATAGTGGGCGATACCATGTCTTCACCACCAGCTTAGAAAAGCGAGACCGGAAGCTTCAGAAGCGGGCAGTCAACATTGTTGAACTGGCCGTGCCTCACTACCTACGCTGGTCAGAGCAGCCCATTGTTTGGAGTAGAGAGGATCATCCTCCCCGGGTGGACAATCCGAATTGACTAGCCCAGTAGTGGCACCTCGTGGGAGGTTATAAGTTCACCAAGGTACTCATGGACGGAGGGAGCGGTATTAACATCCTGTACTATGAGACTTTCCGTCGTATGGGGTTAACAGATAAGCATCTCAAACCGTCCAATACAGTGTTCCATGGTGTGGTGCCTGGCAAGTCAGCATATCCAGTTGGTAAGATAGGTCTGGAAGTGGCCTTCGGAGATGAATATGATTCTAGATCGGAAACATTGACGTTTGAAGTGGTAAAAATACAAAGTCCGTATCACGCCCTATTTGGGTGGCCGGCTTATGCCAAATTCATGGCACAGCCTTGTTATATTTATCTGCAGCTCAAGATGCCGGGTCACAAGGGGACAATAACGGTTCATGGGAGCCGCAAGATCGCTTTGGAATGTGAGGAAGGTGACGCAGCTTATGCAGAGAGTCGGTTTGTGCCACCGAGGAGCTGAAGTATTATAAGGACAATGTTGATCCGACGGACATGACTCCATTGAAGAAGCCAACCACAGAGCATGATCCGGCCCTGAAATTCAAATCGGCAGCTGAAACTAAGCTTGTTGACTTCATGCCTGGCGATTCATCCAAACAGTTCAGCATCAGTGCCAACCTGGATCCAAAATAGGAAAGCGCTACCATCGAAGTTCATCCGTGAGAATCGGGACATTTTGCTCGAAACCTTCTCGACATGCCGGGTGTACCGAGGAACTCGCTGAGCACACTCTTAATGTTGATCCCAAGTACAAACCGGTGAAGCAGTTTCTCCGCGGTTTAACGAAGAAAGGCGCAAAGGCCATCGGAGAGGAGGTGGCTGTGCTCTTAGCAGCGGTTTCATCGTTGAAGTTTTCCATCCGAATGGCTTGCTAATCCGGCTGGTTCTTAAGAAAACGGCACTTGGCGATGTGTGTGGATTACACAGATCTTAACAAGGCTTGTCCGTGAGATCCTTTGCCCTCCCCGCATTGACCAGATTATTGATGCCACTGCGGGTTGTGAGCGTTTGAGCTTTTGGATGCATATTCGGGTATCATCGAGATCAAGATGGCAGTTAAGGACCAGGAGAAAGCGGTGTTTATCACCCCTTTGGAGCCTTCGCTATGTGTCTATGCCTTTTGGGCTCAAGAGCGCCCAAGCAACTTATCGGCGTTGTGTATGTAATTGCTAGCATAAACAGATCGGCCGTAATGTGCACGCCTATGTGGATGATATTGTGGTCAAGTCAAGGGAAAAGGAGACACTGATTGGCGATTTGAAGGAAACCTTTGACAACCTGCGGGTTTACAAGATGATGCTCAACCCAGCCAAATGTGTTTTTGGTGTTCCGGCAGCAAGTTATTGGGTTTTCGTGTCCAACAGGGGAATTGAAGCTAATCCGGAGAAGATTACGGCTATTACTTCCCTGGCTAAACCGAAGTGCATTAACGACGTCCAGCGTTTGGCAGGCCGGATTGCCGCACTAAGCCGGTTTATCAGCCGCCTCGGAGAGAAGGCCATCCCTTTGTACCAGAATCTTTGAAGAAGACAGATCGGTTTATGCGAGTCCATTTCTTGATGAAGCGTTGAGGACTTAAGCGGCAATTGGCCAACCGCTGTGCTCGCCGCTCCCATTGACAAGGAGCCGCTTACGCTATATGTCGCCGCTAATGCGGGCGATTAAGCGTGGCCATTGTGGTAGAAACGGAAGGAGGCGGAAGGAGCATCCGGTTCAACGTCCGGTTTATTATATCAGCGAAGTACTTATTGAATGTAAGCAAAGGTATCCGCATTGGCGTAAACTGGTGTATGGGGTTTTTATGGCTAGGGAAGTCAAGCAATATTTCCAAGGGCACCCCATCACGGTGGTCGATTCGCTCCTTTAGGTGATATCATACAAAACCGGAAGCGATGGCGGATTGCTAAGTGGGCTATAGAGCTTGGGCCGCAATCAAAATGCGATGCCTCGGGGCCACGGTAAAGTCTCAAGCACTTGTGGATTTCATTAATGATTGGACAGAGTTGCAAGCACCTGAAGAAATGCCGGATCACACATATTGGACCATCCACTTTGATGGATCCAGGCAATTGGAGGGCTCGGGGTCTGGAGCCATGCTAACTTCCCCACGAGGTGACAAGTTTTGTTACGTTCTTCCCTTAATGTTCCCTTGTACTAATAATGCAACTGAGTATGAAGCCTTGCTCCATGGTCTCCGGATGGCTAAGGAGATGAATTTAAGCCGGGTTAAGTGTTTCGGTGACTCAGACCTAGTGGCTCAGCAAGTGTCCGGCACTTGGGATTCCAAGGACCCGCTCATGGCTGCATATCGTCGTGAGGTGGATATCGTCATGGGTCATTTCAAGGGCTATCGGTGGACCACGTGAACCGTCGGAAGAATGAAGCGGCGGACGCTTTAAGCCGGTTGGGCTCTCAACGTAAACCGGTCCCGCCCAATGTTTTACTGGACGTACTGTATAACACATCGGTCAAGCTCCCTGGTGAAGCGGATTTGGCTATTCCTGATCCGGAGGCTCAATTGGTGGCAGCCCTTCATATCATTCCGGATTGGACGCTCCCTTATCTTGCGTACATGAACCGGGGCGAGTTACCAGAAGATGAGATGTTGGCTCGGCAGATAGTCCGGCGATCTAAGTCTATGACTATTATTAATGATGAATTGCATCATTGCAGCGTATCCGGGGCGTTTCAACGCTGTGTGTCCCCTGAGGAAGGCTATGAAATATTGCGTGAGATCCACGAAGGAGATTGTGGTCACCATGCCGGTTCAAAATCCTTGGTGGCTAAAGCATTTCGCCACGGTTTTTATTGGTTGTTGCTCATGCCGATGCGGAAGATCTGGTCGACGATGTGATGGTTGCCAAAAGTTTTCCAGACGTGCTCATGTACCGGCCCAAGAATTGAGGAAGATTCCGATTACTTGGCCATTTGCAACTTGGGGGCTGGATATGGTTGGACCTTTTAAAAGGTCCAAGGAAAAAAAGACCCACCTCTTGGTAGCGGTTGACAAATTCACAAAGTGGGTGGAGGCAGAACACATTAGCAAGTGTGATGCAGCTACGGTTCGATTCATCAAAAGGTGATTTTCGGTTTGGCTTTCCACACAAGATCATCACGGATAATGGTACCAACTTGTCCAAAGGTGCCATGAAAGAGTTCTCATGACGTGAGCACATCCGGCTAGATGTTTCTTGATAGCACACCCACAGTCCAATGGTCAAGCGGAAAGAGCTAATCAAGAGATCTTAAGAGGCATCAAGCCCGGCTTATGGTCCCTTTGCAGAGGACACGGGTTGTTGGGTAGAAGAGTTACCGTCACGTGTTATGGAGTATCAACACTACGCCTAACAGGTCCACGGGATACACACCGTTCTTTATGGTTTATGGAGCGGAGGCGGTTCTCCCTAGTGACATCCGTCATGATTCACCTCGTGTGGCTGCTTATGTTGAAGCGGACAACGAGGCAACCGCAACAGGGCGCTTTGGATCGGTTGGATGAGGAGGCGTGACATAGCAGCTGCCCGCTCGCAATTTACCAACAGGATCTTCGTCGTTATCATAGTCGCGGGTCGTAACCAGAACTTTTCAAGAAGGAGATTTGGTGCTTGGCTCATCCAAGACCAGACGGATATGCACAAGTTATCCCCGCCTTGGGAAGGACCTTTCGTGGTCAACAAGAATCTGCACTGTGGGTCATACTATCTCGATCGATATTCGAGAGCATAAAGACTCACGCGCGTCGGAGGAGGAGACCAGCAGAGCCGTGGAACATAGCTCATCTTCGCCTTATTATACTCGAGCCATCGGCTCCGCCTATGTACATACTATGACGGTGTATATATCATGAACAAAGTAATAAACCGAGCCTCGGCTAAAGCAGGGTCTCTGTTACATTACATCACGTGTGGTTACATGGAGTTGTTCTGTTTAAAGCGGCCTCCGGTTTACCCCTCGAGTTTGCTTTTCAAAAGCTTTGTGATGTTACTTGGGGGCTTGGTCGTGTCCGAACCAATGCAACACCTTTTAATAGGCGAAAGCCACCAGGTCACTTGGGACATGGTCAAGTCTGAACCAACACGCCTCTTGATCGGCCTAAGGCCATAGAGTCACTTGGGGGCTTGAGTCGAACTCAACCATTGCCACGCCACTTGATCGGCATAATGCCACGGTTTCAGTTGGGGACCTGGCTGACTTGAGTCATAGCTACACCTTATAGGGAGCTTGATCCTGATCGGCTCAGTAAAAGCCTTCTTTTTTGCAAATGGTTTATCATTGCCTTTGCTTCCATGATTTTCTTGCTTATTGTTGTGTTTCTTAAACCGACAACATTTTAAAGCCGGTTCAAACTGTCAATTGACGAAATTCGGTCCATTTTTATCTGGAGATAGTTTCACCAGCTTTGGTTTATTCTGTTAACATCCCATTATGGAGTAACAGGGGCTCGTCATGACTTTAAGACGCAGTTTCTGCTGTAAACCGGCATTATAAATACTGAGGAGCTGTTTTCTCCTTTGACGGTAAGGGTTTATACAACCTCCGCTTCAAGATTGGTTAAACCAACTTTATGCCCAGCGATGGCAGGTATTTTGTATCACAATTTTTGATTGTATACCTCCATATTTCCTTTCATATATATATGAACATCACAAGTCAACTGGCGGTACAAACCGCCGTGGCGGTTTACGATTTTGTGACTGCAGGCAATATAGATTGAAAATTTCGATCATTCACGCAAGGGTATCAGTACCTATGCACGAAGGCATATTCAAGATAAGAGTATTGGCTATCCTATTACAAGGCAACATGGTGCCCAAATAAGATCATTGTTTTTTGGCGGAAAACAATGAAGCAGCTATTTAAACCGGCTTCCGGTTCACACTTGCTCGCCGCCCGGCCCGATGGTTGTGGGTCGTCTGTGCCGCTTGACTTCTTCATTTCTACCCACCGGCCGGAAGTCAGCGATGGTCGATCGATTCCTATTAAAGCTTGAAAGACAGCCTCTTCATGGATCAGGAAGATGGTTCAATATCGGGAGCGTAAGTGTGCTTACGGTTTGGGGAATCAGGTTCTCCGCTTTAGGAACAGTGCAGCCACTCGCTTGTTCCGATCGTCATATTGAGCTTGATAATGTGACAAATTTGCCTCTTCGACTAGTTGGCAAGCGGAGGCGCGCACCGCGGTTTATCGCTCTCGAGATCACTCTCGTTGAACTTTGAACCGTCCTCCTTCAAATCGGGATAGCCCTGAGCTGCCTCCACAGGATCGAATCGCACCCATGCTTTGGCTCGGATTAAAGCATTAATGGCACCGGGTTCGAGCAGCAGATTTTTCAGCTCTTCAATCCGGGCGGGGAGCATGGACAGCCTCCTAAGAGTGTCTTGGATCAAGGAGGGTGCTGGATTGTTGTGGGATGCAGATGGAGATGATTCGCTGCGCCCCGTGTACAATCGCTCTACTAGGGTATAGGCGACTTTCAATTTCATCCGCACATCCGATCCCAAGTGACCAATCCGTGTGCCTATGACAATACAAGAACAATCACAAACCGGATTTATCATAATCCGGGCCAAGTTATTCTGAAGTCAAGAAAAGCTTACCAAAGATAGCAGCAGTCATGGCGTGCACTTGTCGCTTCACGTTGGTCGGCTCCTCCACCACCGGTTTAAGGGCAGCTTGACGTTTTCAGCCCTTTTGTTAAAGCGGCCTTTTCAAGATCCCAGACCGCCCTCAGGACTTGAACCACTCCTTGAGTTGCTCCATTGTGGTCAAGGCAGTTTTCAGTTCCTCTTTGGCTTTGGAGGTTTACGCTGTCGTTGCGTCTTGATTTTCTTGAAGGTCATTGATTTGTACGCCTTGTTGGCATATCTCACTCTGCAACGAAACAAGAGCACGTTCAATGTCTTCATTACAAGTCCCGAGTGCATAACCAGTTATACACTTGGCACTTGGGGGCTAATGCATATTTGATCATCATCTACAAACGGAATCACAAAGTCCCAAGCTTAATACAAGTATTCAACTTGGCACTTGGGGGCTAATGGCTATTTTCTCGAACATGTTACGATGCGGTGATATGAGTTCTGATCCGGTTTAACTATATTACAGTTAAACCGGCCCTTGGGAACTAGGAGAGCTAACAACAATTGAAACATTCTAGTAGAAGGAAACATGGAGATTACCTCAAATTTTTCTTTCATCATCTTCACCAAGCCAGCTTCAGTAATCACGGCTAGTATACGGCGGTTCAAATAACCGAATGCAGGTCTTGGGGGCTCAGAGCGGCGTAAGTTGCGGATCAACATCCCACTTGCCCTTGCTCATGGTGGCAGATTCTTCCTTGGCAGAATGCTTGGCTAAAGCAACGGATTACCCGGTTCATCGTGGCCAAAACCAGTAATTACAACATCATCGTCCTTGCTAACGCCGGTTTGACCAGGCAGTCGTTTTATCGGCAGGAGACGGATTGGGTAGTGAGTTTCTCAATCCGGTCGGGCTTACGGGCTGGTCGGCAAGAAGGAGGAATCAATAGGCATCTTGAGCAACAAGACCGTCATCATGCAATGGCGGATCATTGGGCGTGTCTTCACAAATAGCCGCTTCAGGATTTGGGGCACTATCCGGTTCAGGGGTAGTCTCTTCGTTGACCGTCTTATCTAGACGAGCCTTTTTACTTGGCCTCGGTTTAGCCCTGGAAAGGCACAATAACAGTCAAATACAGCGTATGTTATGTAATGATGCACTAGAAATAATATGAAGTGTATGACTTACCCAAGCACCGTTTTAAGCGGTGGCAGCTGGGTAGCTGATGACTCGCCAGAGGAAGAGTGGGAAGTGACCTGATAATCGGAGTCAGATGGATTAAGGGGTTGACGAACACAGCCCGCTTTAGGGTAAGCACTGACAAGCAAATTAGAGACCTCTGAACGACGTTTCCGAACCGGACTGTTCGGTAAACCGGCGGAGGTAACTACCTGCTCTTGTCCGAGTTGTGCGGCGAGCTTCATGTTGTTGAGTCTTCATAAGAAATTTGGGATCCAAGTAAGCAAGGGGATGAGAAAATCTAATTTTCCGGTTTGCCCGACGGATTTTTAAGGAAGGCGAAGGACATG
The DNA here is from genome assembly GCA_021605145.1 of Aegilops bicornis. Lineage (NCBI taxonomy): Eukaryota > Viridiplantae > Streptophyta > Magnoliopsida > Poales > Poaceae > Aegilops > Aegilops bicornis. The sequence continues at coordinate 97,012,937 of CM038671.1, forward strand.
AATCAGAGGAGAGAATAATTACCTCTACATCATCAGCAATGCTGGCTTCCGCATCATCCTGACAAAAATCATCGTTAATTAGGCGTGTGAAAAGTAAGCCAAGTGAATCAAGTTCTACCTCAGGATCCGGATTACCCACATCAACATCCACGGCCGGATCAGAAGATGCGGTGGTTCTTCTTTTATAAGCAGTTCTCTTGACAGCTTTGGTCTTTTGCCGGATTGGTTTTTCGGTTTATGCAGCTTCTCTGGTTTCTCTTGTGAACATTTCTTGCTCCGAATGGATCATCACCCTAATTGAGCAGCAGTTGAGGTTAAAATGATGTCCAAAACAACAGTAATATATTCAAGAAGCGTTAGTCGAATTCTTACATGTGGTGGTTTGTTGATAGCATGAGCGGAGCAGACCGGTTCGGGCACAGAGATGTTCCGGTTCATTCAACATTTTCTTCACCGCTTCAGTGACCTCATCATCGGTGAGCTGAATATTAATGTGTCGGAGGGGGTCATTGACACTACCAGAGTATTCACACATTAAACCGGAGCGCTGGGAGAGGGGCAGTATGCTCCATGATATCCAACAGCGTGCGAGATCAATTCTGGTCAGACCATTGGCCATGAAGGCTCTGAGCTTGGAGAGTTGAGGAGCGTATTTACTTCTCTCATTAGCGGTTAGCCTTTGCGGGAAGGGATGTGCATTACTGAGTCGTTCAGGACAGAAACCGGGCAAAGGGTTCTCATTGGCAGGTGAGGTGTCTCGGCAATAAAACCATGTTTGATTCCATTCCTTGGGGTGGCTGTGCAGCTTGACATGAGGATAAGTGACCTCCTTCCTCTTTTGAATCGCCACACCACCTAATTCTGTGTTGGGCACTGTCGGTGAATTTGCATGGCGGTTTAGATGAAAGCAGTCTCTAAACAATTCAACCTGGGTTCTTCTTGAAAGTATGCTTCACAGAGCACTTGGAAGTGACAAATATTGGTAATGAATTGGGGCTCAGTATCTTGGGACGGATTTGAAAATTGGCTAGCACATCCCGGTAAAATTTTGAACCGGGCGGATTAAAGCCCCGGGCTAAGTGATCTGCGAATACTACAATTTCTCCCTCCTGGGGTGTGGGTGGGCATTCGTTACCAGGAACCCTCCAATGAATAACGTTTTTGCTGCTTAAAGCGCCAGTCAGTACAAGATTGTTTAGCTGAGTTTCGGTGACACGGGAAGGCGCCCAGTTGCATTCATACACTTGTTTGGCCATCTACAAAAAATATGAATCCGGTTTAAGGAATGTGTTGGGACAAAGAGAGAACCGGTGTGCCATGCTAAATCGGAGGCAAATACATCTAAACCGGAGTTCTACGAAGCGACAGTATCTGATTAAGGAGTTCTGGCGGTTCAACAATTTCAAAAAAAAAGTATTTGCAGACGAAGATATTTTTTTTAGCAAGGATTGACATGAACCTGTTCAAATCAATCTGGGGCCTAATGTTGGGGATATTGCTACTGGGCGTAAACCGGCCTATCTGGGCCGGGTTAACTTCATCAGTAGATCAACAGTGTAGAAGCCCAAGAGGCATGAAAGTAAGGGCCCAAGGCCTGTAGTCGGTTTAGCACCTGTAGCTATAAACCGGCCCGATACGTAAACTTGTATCATAAGTTAGGAATAGAGAGAGACCAACCCGGATGTGTATGAACCGGAGATTGGGACTCTCTGAACCGACGGGCGTCACCCATGTATATAAGGGGACGACCCGGGACGGTTCAAGGACAACAACTCGAGGCCTAGGAGAAGCTTATTTGCTCCCTAGTCATCGAAACCATATCAATCCCATCACAACTAGACGTAGGCTTTTACGTTCATCGAAGGGATCGAACTAGTATAACTCTTGTGTCTTTGCGTGCGCTTTAACCCCTTCAAGTTAAACCGTAGCGATGGCTCCACGACTAAGTCCTTTCATGAGGATATCTGCCATGACAAAACCATGACAACGCCCCTAGCTAGGCATAAAAGCAAGGATAGATCTAGGTATTGCCATCTTTGGTAGGCAATCCATAAGTGGCTCTCATGATAGATTCATAAGGTAATTTTATTTTCTTCCTAGGGAAGTGTTCCATGCCTTTCTTTAATGGAAATTGGAATCTAATATTCCCCTCCTTCATATCAATAATTGCACCAATCGTTATAAGGAAAGGTCTACCAAGAATAATAGGACATGAAGGATTGCAATCTATATCAAGAACGATAAAATCTACGGGCACATTATTCCTATTTGCAACTATAAGAACATCATTAATTCTTCCCATAGGTTTCTTAATTGTGGAATCCGCAAGGTGCAAGTTTAGAGAGCAATCATCAAAATCGCGGAAATCTAGCAAATCGCACAAAGTTTTGGGAATAGTGGAAACACTAGCACCCAAATCATATAAAGCATAAAACTCATGATCTTTGATCTTAATTTTAATAGTTGGTTCCCACTCATCATAAAGTTTTTTAGGGATAGAGACTTCCAACTCAAGCTTTTCCTCATACGATTGCATCAAGGCATAAACAATATGTTTAGTAAACGCTTTATTTTGACTATAAGCGTGAGGAGAATTTAGCACGAATTGTAACAAGGAAATACAATCAATCAAAGAGCAAATTTCATAATTAAATTCCTTGAAATCCAAAATAGTGGGTTTAGCAACATCTAGGGTTTTGATTTCTTCAATCCCACTTTTATTAATTTTAGCATCAAGATCTAAAAACTCCGAATTCTTGGAACGCCTTCTAGGTAAAGGTGGATCATATTCAGTCTCATCATTACCAAGATTCATATTGCAAAAAAAAGATTTAATAGGAAACACATCAATAACTTTTAGATCTTCATCTTTACTTTCATAGGATCTAGAAGAACACGCTTTAATAAAGGCATCTTTCGTAGCACGCATCCTAGCGGTTCTTTCTTTGCACTCATCAATGGAAATTATCATGGCTTTGAGAGACTCATTGATATCATGCTTAGGAGGAATAGATCTAAGCTTTCAAGAATCAACATCAAGAGAAATTCTATCAACGTTCCTAGCCAATTCATCAATTTTAAGCAATTTCTCTTCAAGCAAAGCATTAAAATTCTTTTCTTGAATTCATAAAATCTTTAACACTAGTCTCAAATTCAGAGGGCATCTTATTAAAATTTCCATAAGAGTTGTTGTAGGAATTTCCATAATTATTAGAGGGATTACTAGGATAAGGCCTAGGATTAAAGTTTCCTCTATCTGGCGTTGTTACCAAAATTATTCCTACCAACAAAATTCACATCCATAGATTCATTATTATTCTCAATCAAAGTAGACAAAGGCATATCATTAGGATCAGAAGAAACACTCTTAGTAGCAAATAATTTCATAAGTTCATCCATCTTTCCACTCAAAACATTAATTTCTTCTTTCGCATGCACTTTTTATTAGTGGATCTTTCGGTGTGCCATTGAGAATATTAACCATAATATTATCTAGGAGTTTAGTCGCTTCTCCCAAAGTGATTTCCATAAAAGTGCCTCCCTGGCCGAATCTAAAAGATTTCTAGAAGCAAAATTCAATCGGCATAAAAATTTGTATAATCATCCACAAATTCAAACCATGAGTGGGGCAATTACGTATCATTAATTTCATCCTCTTCCAAGCTTGTGCAACATGTTTCATGATCAAGTTGCTTAAAATTCATAATATCGTTTCTAAGAGAGATGATCTTAGCGGGAGGAAAATACTTAGAGATAAAAGCATCTTTGCACTTGTTCCAAGAATCAATACTATTTTTAGGCAAAGACGAAAACCAAGCTTTAGCACGATCTCTAAGCGAAAAAGGAAATAGCTTCAATTTAACAATATCATTATCAACATCTTTCTTATTTTGCATATCACACAAATCAATGAAGCTATTTAGATGATTAGCGGCATCTTCACTAGGAAGGCCGGCGAATTGATCTTTCATGACAAGATTCAACAAAGCAGTATTGATTTCACAAGATTCAGTATTGGTAAGAGGAGCAATCGGAGTGCTAAGGAAATCATTATTGTTGGCATTGGTAAAGTCACACAATTTGGTATTATCTTGAGCCATCGCGACAAACTAGCAATCCAACACACGAGCAAACAAAAAGCAAGCGGAAAAGAGGCAAACGGAAAAGAGAGGGCAAATAAAACGGCAAGGGTGAAGTGGGGGAGAGGAAAACAAGAGGCAAATGGCAAATAATGTAAAGTGGGAGATAAGGGATTGTGATGGGTACTTGGTATGTTGACTTTTGCGTAGACTCCCAAGAACGGCGCCTTTAAATTCTTCTTGCTACCTCTTGAGCATTGCGTTGGATTTCCTTGAAGAGGAAAGGTGATGCAGCACATTAGCGTAAGTATTTCCCTCAGTTTTGAGAACCAAGGTATCAATCCGGTAGGAGGCTACGCTTGAGTCCTAAATGCAGACACAAAGCAAATAACTCCTCGCAACCAACGCGATTAGGGGTTGTCAATCCCTTCACGGTCACTTACGAGAGTGAGATCTGATAGAGATGATAGATAATATTTTTGGTATTTTTTTATGATAAAGATGCAAAGTAAAATAAAAGAAAAGTAAAAGCAAAAGCAATAAATAAAGTAATGGAAGATTAATATGATAGAGATAGACCCGGGGGCCATAGGTTTCACTAGTGGCTTCTCTCAAGAGCACTAGTATTTTACGGTGGGTGAACGAGTTACTGTTGAGCAATTGACAGAATTGAGCATAGTTATGAGAATATCTAGGTATGATCATGTATATAGGCATCACGTCCGAGACAAGTAGACCGACTCCTGCCTGCGTCTACTACTATTACTCCACTCATCGACCGCTATCCAACATGCATCTAGAGTATTAAGTTCAAGAAAACAGAGTAACGCCTTAAGCAAGATGACATGATGTAGAGGGATAAATTTATGCAATATGATAAAAACCCATCTTGTTATCCTCGATGGCAACAATACAATCGTGCCTTGCTGCCCCTACTATCCTTTGGGAAAGGACACCGCAAGATTGAACCCAAAGCTAAGCACTTCTCCCATTGCAAGAAAAACCAATCTAGTAGGCCAAACCAAACTGATAATTCAAGAGACTTGCAAAATAACCAATCATACATAAAAGAATTCAGAGAAGATTCGAATATTGTTCATAGATAATCTTGATCATAAACCCACAATTCATCGGTCTCAACAAACACACCGCAAAAAAAGATTACATCGAATAGATCTCCACGAGAGAGGGGGAGAACATTATATTGAGATCCAAAAAGAGAGAAGAAGCCATCTAGCTACTAACTATGGGCCCGAAGGTCTGAGGTAAACTACTCACACTTCATCGGAGGGGCTATGGTGATGATGTAGAAGCCCTCCGTGGTGGATGCCCCCTCGTGAGCTCCTAACAGGCCCTAAGATGGGATCTCGTGGAGTACGAGAAGGTTGCGGCGGTGGAATTAGGATTTTGGCTCCGTATCTGATCGTTTGGGGGTACGTAGGTATATATAGAAGGAAGAAGTACGTCGGTGGAGCAACGTGGGGCCCACGAGGGTGGAGGGCGCGCGCCCCCCTACCTCGTGCCCTTCTCGAAGCTTCCTTGACTTAGGGTCCAAGTCTCCTGGATCACGTTTGGTGAGAAAATCATGTTCCCAAAGGTTTCATTCCGTTTGGACTCCGTTTGATATTCCGTTTCTTCGAAGCTCTGAAATAGGCAAAAAAAATTTGGGCTGGGCCTCCGGTTAATAGGTTAGTCCCGAAAATAATATAAAAGTGGAAAATAAAGCCCAATATTGTCCAAAACAGTAGATAATATAGCATGGAGCAATCAAAAATTATAGATACGTTGGAGATGTATCAGAGGTTATCAAGGAAATCCCCTCGGATAAATGCGCGGGTCCCGATGGCTTCATTGGCATCTTTACCGTAGGCGTGGACGGTGATCAAGAAGGATATAATGGCAGCGCCGCTGAAACTGTTTGTGGGGATTACAGGAGTTGGCGGGCTCAATAAAGCTCACATGGTTCTGATCCCTAAGAAGCCCAGCGCCATTGAGGTAGGCGATTATAGGCCAATCAGCCTCCCTCATAGCTTCTCAAAGTTGTTCACCAAACTGGTCAGCCACTTTCAGACGCATAGCGGAGGATGCTGCAGATCGTCAAGACTAATCAATCCGCGTTTATTAGAGGTAGAAGCATTCACGATAACTTCCTTCTAGTCAAATCGGGTGGCCCATAAGATTCATAATGCCAAGACCTCTGGACTCTTTCTTAAGTTGGATATCTCCAAGGCATTTGACTCGCTCTCCTGGGCATTCTTGATGGAGGTTTTGAGAGCGAGAGGGTTCGGAGATAGATGGATTCAGTGGGTAGTTGCCTTGTTGTCCATGGCGAGTACGAAAATCATAATCAACGGTGTTCCGGGACAATCCATCTTCCGCGCCAAAGGGTTGAGGCAAGGGGATCCAGTCTCACCCCTTCCGTTCGTTATAGCCATGGATGCACTCACGACGCTGGTTTGCAAGGCATCTGAGGAGGGCATGCTCAGTTTGTTCTGATTGCAAAGGTTGTCTATATACACGGATGAGGTTGCAATCTTCATCAAGCCATCCACGCAGGACTGAACTGCGTTCAAGCTATCTGGATGCTTTTGGCATTGCTTACGGCCTAAGGATTAACTCGCCAAATCTGCGGCGATCTTGATCGAGAGGAACCGAGGAGGAGAGACATCGGTGGCGATCATCCTGCGATGCGGATGGGTGTTTTCCTGCAGATATCTGGGTATCCCTCTCGCTATCAAAGCGCCGCTTGAGGGATCGGTAGCGTTGGTAGACCAAGCGTGGAAGTTCATCCGGCACCGCAACGAGGGTTGATTCAGAGGCACAGACACCTTGTTACGGTCAAGTCCGTAATCTCGGCAAGACCGATCCACCAGCTGCTGGTGCTCGATGCGCCAAACTGGGTCTTTGAGGACATCGAAAAATGGATGCGCGCCTTCTTTTGGGTTGGGAAGGATAAGGTGAACGGCGGTCAATGCCTAGTGGCCTGGGAGACGGTGTGCAGGCCAACTTGTTTTGGCGGCTTGGGAGTGAAGGATCTCAGGTTACACGCATTGGCTCTCGAGCGGATGAGAGTGGCTGCGAACGGACCCAAGTAGGCCGTGGCAGGGCATTCCAATGGTGGAAGATGATGAGGCCAAACTGGTGTTCAACTCTCTGGTGAAGATCATGTTGGGCAATGGCAAAAAGGTGCTCTTCTGGAGAGATAGGTGATACGTCCATTTTGCATCATGCTTTTATATCGATATTTATTGCATTATGCATGGGACGTTATTACACATTATGTCACAATACTTATGCCTATTCTCTCTTATCTTACAAGGTTTACATGAAGAGAGAGAATGCCGGCAAATTTGGAATTACAGGCTGAAAATGGAGCAAATATTAGAGACCTATTATGCACGACTCCAAAAGTCCTGAAACTCCACGAAAGTCAGTTTTGGAATATATAAAAAATATTGGACGAAGAAAGCACCAGAGGGGGGCCACCCACCATCCACGAGGGTGGGCGACGCGCCCTACCCCCCTGGGCGCCCCCCTGCCTCATGGGCCCCTTGGTAGGCCTCCGGTGCCCATCTTCTGCTATATGAAGTCTTTCGCCCTGGAAAAAATCAGAAGGAAGTTTTCGGGATGAAACACCGCCGCCACGAGGCGGAACCTGGCGAAACCAATCTAGGGCTCCGTGAGGGCTTTCATTGGGAAACATCCTCCCGGGTGGGGAAATCACCACCATCGTCATCACCATCGATCCTCTCATCGGGAGGGGTCAATCTCCATTAACATCTTCACCTGACACCATCTCCTCTCAAACCCTAGTTCATCTCTTGTATCCAATCTTTGTCCCAAAACCTCGATTGGTACCGTGGGTTGCTAGTAGTGTTGATTACTCCTTGTAGTTGATGCTAGTTGGTTTATTTGGTGGAAGATCATATGTTCAGATCCTTTATGTGAGTGAATTACGTTTGTTCCTGGGGACATGGGAGAAGTCTTGCTATAAGTAGTCATGTGAATTTGGTATTCGTTCGATATTTTGATAGGATGTATGTTGTCTTTCCTCTAGTGGTGTTATGTGAATGTCGACTACATGACACTTCACCATTGTTTGGGCCTAGAGGAAGGCATTGGGAAGTAATAAGTAGACGATGGGTTGCTAGAGTGACAGAAGCTTAAACCCTAGTTTATGTGTTGCTTCGTAAGGGGCTGATTTGGATCCATACGTTTCATGATATGGTTAGGTTTATCTTAATACTTCTTTTTTAGTTGCAGATGTTTGCAATAGGAGTTAATCATAAGTGGGATGCTTGGCCAAGGAAGGGCAGTACCCAAGCACCGGTCCATCCACATATCAAATTATCAAAGTAACGAACGCGAATCATATGAGCGTGATGAAAACTAGCTTGACAATAATTCCCATGTGTCCTCGGGAGCGCTTTCCTTTATATAAGAGTTTGTCCAGGCTTGTGCTTTGCTACAAAAAGGATTGGGCCATCTTGCTGCACCTTATTTACTTTTATTACTTGTTACACGTTACAAATTACCTTATCACAAAACTATCTGTTACCGATAATTTCAGTGCTTGCAGAGACTACCTTCTTGAAAACCGCTTATCATTTCATACGCTCCTTGTCGGGTTTGACACTCTTACTTATCGAAAGGACTACGATAGATCCCCTATACTTGTGGGTCATCAAGACTCTTTTCTGGTGTTGTTGCCGGGGAGTGAAGCGCCTTTGGTAAGTGGAATTTGGTAAGGAAAAATTTATATAGTGTGCTGAAATTTACTGTCACTTGTTACTATGGAAACTAATCCTTTGAGGGGCTTGTTCGGGGTATCTTCACCCCGACCAGTAGAGCAAAGAGTTTGTCCTCACCCTACTGAACCTACTGAAAATGTTTACTTTGAAATTCCTTCGGGTATGATAGAGAAACTGCTAGCTAATCCTTTTACAGGAGATGGAACATTGCGTACTTATTTGCACCTAATCTATGTGGATGAAGTTTGTGGATTATTTAAGCTTGCGGTATGCCGAGGATGTTATCAAGAAGAAGGTCTTCCCTTTATCTTTGAAGGAAAGGAATTGACATGGTTTAGGCTATGTGATGATATTGTATCATGGAACTACAACCGATTGAAATTGGAATTTCATCAGAAGTTTTACCCTATGCATATGGTTCATCATGATCGTAATTATATATATAATTTTTGGCCTCGTGAAGGAGAAAGTATCGCTCAAGCTTGGGGGAGGCTTAAGTCAATGTTATACTCATGCCTCAATCATGAGCTCTCCAGAGAAATTATTATTCAAAAAATTTATGCTCGGCTTTCTCTCAATAATCGCTCCATGCTTGATACTTATTGTACGGGTTCCTTTATGATGAAGACCATTGAATTCAAATGGGATTTATTGGAAAGAATTAAATGCAACTCTGAATATTGGGAACTTGATGAAGGTAAGGAGTCAGGTATAACACCTAAGTTTGATTGTGTTAAATCTTTTATGGATACCGATGTTTTTCGTGAATTTAGCACTAAGTATGGACTTGACTCTGAGATAGTAGCTTCTTTCTGCGAATCTTTTGCTACTCATCTTGATCTCCCTAAGGATAAGTGGTTTAAATATCATCCTCCCATTGAAGTAAAAGTAGTTGAACCTATTAAAGTTGAAGAAAAGACTATCACTTATAATGTTGATCCTATTGTTCCTACCGCTTATATTGAGAAACCACCTTCCTTGTTAGAATAAAGGATCATGCTAAAGCTTCAACTGTGGTTCGTAAGAGTAATACTAGGACACCTATACCCTCTAAGCAAATTAAAGTTGAACCTAGTATTGCTATGGTTAAAGATCTCTTGGCTGATAATATTGATGGGCATGTTATTTACTTCTGTGATGAAGCTGCTAGAATTGTTAGACCCGATACTAAAAATAAACATAGACCTGTTGTAGGCATGCCTGTTATTTCTGTTAAAATAAGAGATCATTGCTATCATGGTTTATGTGATATGGGTGCTAGTGCGAGTGCAATACCTCATTCTTTATACGAAGAAATTATGCATGATATTGCACCTGTTGAGTTAGAAGGTATTGATGTTACAATTAAGCTTGCCAATAGAGATACTATTTCACCAGTTGGGATTGTTAGAGATGTTGAAGTCTTGTGTGGGAAAGTAGAATATCCCATCTGATTTTCTTGTTCTTGGTTCCCCACAAGATGACTTTTGTCCCATTATATTTGGCGGACCCTTCTTGAATACTGTAAATGCTAAGATAGATTGCAAAAAGGACGTTGTTACTATTAGTTTAGGGGATATGTCTCATGATTTTAATTTTGCTAAATTTCGTAGACAACCCCATGATAAAGAATTGCCTAGTAAAGATGAAATTATTGGTCTTGCTTCTATTGTCGTGCCTCCTAATGATCCTTTAGAACAATATTTGCTAGACCATGAAAATGATATGTTTATGAATGAAAGAAGGGAAATAGATGAAGTATTCTTTAAACAAGGACCTATTTTGAAACACAACTTGCCTGTTGAAATTCTAGGGGCCTCCTCCACCCAAGGGTGATCCTGTGTTTGAGCTTAAACCATTACCTGATACTCTTAAATATGCTTATCTTGATGAAAAGAAGATATATCCTGTTATTATTAGTGCTAACCTTTCAGAGCAGGAAGAAGAGAAATTATTGAAAACTCTGAAGAAGCATCATGCTGCTATTGGATATACTCTTGATGATCTTAAGGGCATTAGTCCCACTCTATGCCAACACAAAATAAAATCGGAGAAAGACGCTAAACCGGTTGTTGATCACCAACGACGGTTAAATCCTAAGATGAAAGAAGTGGTAAGAAAAGAAATACTAAAGCTTCTGGAGGCAGGTATAATTTATCATGTTGCTGATAGTCAGTGGGTAAGTCCTGTCCATTGTGTCCCTAAGAAGGGAGGTAGTACTGTTGTTCCTAATGATAAAGATGAATTGATCCCACAAAGAATTGTTACAGGTTATAGGATGGTAATTGATTTCGGCAAACTAAATAAAGCTACTAAAAAGGATCATTACCCTTTACCTTTTATTGATCAAATGCTAGAAAGATTGTCCAAACATACACATTTTTGCTTTCTAGACGGTTATTCTGGTTTCTCTCAAATACCTGTGTCAAAAGAGGATCAGGAAAAGACCACTTTTACTTGCCCTTTCAGTACCTTTGCTTATAGACGTATGCCTTTTGGTTTATGCAATGCACCTGCTACCTTTCAAAGATGTATGACAACTATATTCCCTGCCTTTTGTGAAAAGATGTTGAGGTTTTCATGGATGATTTCTCCGTTTATGGAACTTCTTTTGATGATTGCTTAAGCAACCTTGATCGAGTTTCTGAGAGATGTGAAGAAACTAAGCTTGTCTTGAATTGGGAGAAGTGCCACTTTATGGTTAATGAAGGTATTGGCTTGGGGCATAAATTTTCTGAAAGAGGTACTGAAGTTGATAAAGCTAAAGTTGATGCTATTGAAAAGATGTCGTGTCCTAAGGACATTAAAGGTATAAGAAGTTTCCTTGGTCAGGCCGGTTTTTATAGGAGGTTCATTAAAGACTTCTCAAAAATATCTAGGCCTCTGACTAATCTCTTAACAAAAGATGTTCCTTTTGTCTTTGATGATGATTCTGTAGAAGCATTTGAAATACTTAAGAAAGCTTTGATTTCTGCACCTATTGTTCAGCCTCCTGATTGGAATTTACCCTTTGAAATTATGTGTGATGCTAATGATTATGTTGTAGGTGTTGTTCTAGGACAAAGAGTTGACAAGAAATTAAATGTTATCCAATATGCTAGTAAAACTCTAGATAAAGGCCCAAAGAAATTATGCTACTCTTTGAAAAGGAATTTTTAGCGCTTGTATTTGCTTGTGATAAGTTCAGACCTTATGTTGTTGATTCTAAAGTAACTATTCACACTGATCATGCTGCTATTAAATATCTTATGGAAAAGAAAGATGCTAAACCTAGACTTATTAGATGGGTTCTCTTGCTACAAGAATTTGATTTGCATATTATTGATAGAGAGGGAGCGGAGAACCCCGTTGCAGACAACTTATCTAGGTTAGAGAATGTTCTTGATGACCCACTACCTATTGATGATAGCTTTACTGATGAACAATTAGCTGTCATAAATGCATCTCGTACTGCTCCATGGTAAGCTGATTATGCTAATTACATTGTTGCTAAATTTATACCACCTAGTTTCACATACCAGCAAAATAAAAAGTTTTTCTATGATTTAAGACATTACTTCTGGGATGACCCACACCTTTATAAAGAAGGAGTAGATGGTGTCATTAGACGTTGTGTACCTGAGCATGAACAGGAACAGATCCTATGCAAGTGTCACTCCGAGGCTTATGGAGGACACCACGCTAGAGATAGAATGGCGCATAAGGTATTGCAATCCAGTTTTTATTGGCCTACTCTTTTTAAAGATGCCCGTAAGTTTGTCCTGTCTTGTGATGAATGTCAAAGAATTGGTAATATTAGTAGACGTCAACAAATGCCTATGAATTATTCACTTGTTATTGAACTATTTGATGTTTGGGGCTTTGATTATATGGGACCGTTTCCTTCCTCTAATGGGTATACACATATTTTAGTTGTTGTTGATTACGTTACTAAGTGGGTAGAAGCTATTCCAACTAGTAGTGCTGATCATAACACCTCTATTAAGATGCTTAAAGAAGTTATTTTTTCCGAGGTTTGGAGTCCCTAGATACTTAATGACTGATTGTGGTTCACATTTTATTCATGGTGCCTTTCGTAAAATGCTTGCTAAGTATGATGTTAATCATAGAATTGCATCTCCATATCACCCATAGTCTAGTGGTCAAGTAGAATTGAGTAATAGAGAGATTAAATTAATTTTGCAAAAGGCTGTTAATAGTTCTAGAAAGAATTGGTCCAAAAAACTTGATGATGCATTATGGGCCTATAGAACTGCATATAAAAATCCTATGGGTATGTCTCCATATAAAATGGTTTATGGAAAAGCATGTCACTTACCTCTCGAACTAGAACATAAGGCATATTGGGCCATTAAAGAGCTCAATTATGATTTCAAACTTTCCGGTGAGAAGAGACTATTTGACATTAGCTCACTTGATGAGTGGAGAACCCAGGCCTATGAGAATGTCAAACTGTTTAAAGAAAAAGTTAAAAGATGGCATGACAAAAGGATACAAAAGCATGAGTTTAACGTGGGTGATTATGTGTTGCTATACAACTCTCGTTTAAGGTTTTTTGCAGGAAGGCTTCTCTCTAAATGGGAAGGTCCTTACATTATCGAGGAGGTCTATCGTTTCGGTGCCATAAAAATCAACAACTTCGAAGGCACAAATCCGAATGTGGTGAACGGTCAAAGAATCAAACATTATATCTCAGGTAATCCAATAAATGTTGAAACTAATGTTATTGATACCGTAACCCCGGAGGAGTGTATAAGGGACACTTTCCAGAACGTTTCAGACTCCGAAAAGGAATAGGTATGTGGTACGGTAAGTAAACCGACTCCAAAACTGCTCTAACGGCAATTTTTCTCCGTTTTGGAATATTTAAGAAAATAGGAAAATAAGAAGTAGTCCGAAAGGGACATGAGGCATTCACGAGGGTGGAGGGCGCACCCTACCCCCCTGGGTGCGCCCCTGAAAGGATCGATATAGTTGACTAGAGGGGGGTGAATAGGCAACTAACAATTTTTAGCTTTTCTTTACCAATTTAAACTTTGCATCAAAGTAGGTTGCTTAGATATGCAACTAGGTGAGCAACCTATATGATGCAACAACAACAAGCACACAAGCAAGCAAGGGATATAACACAAATAAGCTTGCACAAGTAAAGGCACGAGATAACCAAGAGTGGAGCCGGTGAAGACGAGGATGTGTTACCGAAGTTCCTTCCTTTTGAAGGGAAGTACATCTCCGTTGGAGGGGTGTTGAGGCACAATGCTCCCCAAGAAGCCACTAGGGCCACCATATTCTCCTCACGCCCTCACACAATGTGAGATGTCGTGATTCCACTATTGGTGCCCTTGGAGGCGGTGACCGGACCTTTACAAACAAGGTTGGGGCTATCTCCACAACTTAATTGGAGGCTCCCAACGACACCACAAAGCTTCACCACAATGGAATATGGCTCCGCAGTGACCTCAACCGTCTAGGGGGCTCAAACACCCAAGAGTAACAAGATCCTCAAGGGATTAGTGGGGGGAATCAAATTTCTCTTGGTGGAAGTGTCGATCGGGGCCTTCTCAACCAATCCCTAGAAAATCAAGTTTGATTGGCTAGGGAGAGACATCGGGCGAAAATGGATCTTGGGGATGGAAGAGGTGGTCAACTCGGAGAAGAAGACACCCCTTATATAGTGGAGGAACAAATCCAACCGTTATCCACCAACTCAGCTGCAAGCACGGGTATTACAGGTCGGGGACACGGTACTACCGCCTGTCTGTAGAAACAAGAACAACCCAGATGCAACGAAGCAGAGGGCGGTAGAACCGCTGGCGCGGTACTACCGCTCCCCCTTGCGGTACTACCGCAAGGCAGGGATAGTCCAGTTTTTGGGAAGGCACGGACATATAAAAATACATCCGTGGCAACTTCCGCTGAGTTGGGATCTATGCAAAAATCCGACACGGTAGTATCGATAGCCAAGAATGGGGTATTATCACATGGGCGGATGTAAAAATTACATCCCCCTCATCGCCACACATGCTACCAAGCCTGGCCAGAGCGCACGGTACTACCGCGCCAGAGGCGCGGTACTACCGCGTAGGGCGTGAATGTAAAAAAGTACATCCGCCCCTACTACCGCTGAAAAGTCATAGCTGGTTCGCCTAAGACCACAAAGATTACTGCTCCAAGGAAGCGGTACTACCATGGGCACTTGCAAGATTATCAAGGCCAGAGGCCAAGATTATCAAGAAGGGCTCAAGGGTACTACCGCTCCTAGGAGCAAGACTACCGCATGCCCAAACTCAAAGCAATCACGACATTTTGCATAGACAAGAAAAGATGGAGGATGCTCCAAAGTGTCAAAGGAAAGGTGGTGCAAATGGAGTAGATGTGTACGTGATGATTCCACCCAAACCTTTCCAAAGCGGACCCCCTCTTAATAGTACGGCTTTCCTATGACTCAAATCCACCGAAAAGAAACGTAGAGAAACGCCATCTTTAATAGTCTTCGAGGGGCACCAAATCGTCTTGTGCTTAGTCATGATATATCTGAAATACTCAATGCACACAATTAGTCCACAAAAGCATTGTCATCAATCACCAAAACAACTAAGGGATAAATATGCCCTTACAATCTCCCCTTTTGGTGGATTGATGACAATACGGGATTTGCACAAAGGGAGATAAAATAAACATGGGCAAACCCCACATCTATAGAATATAGACGGGCTCCCCTAGATGTGTGCTATCAAAAGAAGTGCTTTGGACTGCATGGCACACATACTAGGATCAACACTCCCCCTATATTTTATAGACAAGGCATATCTTGCAACAATAAAGCTAACTCTAAGCAAGATGATAGATATGATCATAAAGTAAATAGCACAAGATATCATAAGCTCAATAAGGTACGATAGAGTGCATATATCTTACACCATATGATAGAAAGGTCTCACAAGCACAAACCAAACCAAAGCAAATGAGGTTCAACAGAATCTAAATCAAACGTAAACAAACACGACACACGCATCAAGAATCCTACACTCTCTCCCCTTTGGCATCGAGACACCAAAAGGCAGAGAGGACACCTACAACACAAGTGGTGGCTCAAGCGGAGTAATCACTCGCACGCTCTCCGTCAGACTCGGCGGCGGGGATGGGCTCCTCCTCAGAATCAGTCCACTTATAGCCCTATTTTGCCATCCATTCAGCCTCTGGAGTGATGTGCTTCTCGGAACCGCTGGTAATGTCCTCTCCAAAAGTCCTCAAGATCCTCTTGTCGCGGTGGCGACTCTCCTTGGAGGCAACGTGAGTCCAGTACTGGCCCTTTGCTTGCATGTAGAACAAGGCCTTCATCTTGGCCTTTAGCTTCTTAGCCGAGGAGAGCTCAGTAGAAGGAGGAGCATACCCAGCAGAACTGTGCTCATCTGCGTCCTCCTCCTCAATCTCATCCTCATCAACTTCCATTCTAGCAGCCTCAGCCTCAAAGACGTAGTAGTAGTGTTAGCCCACCGGGCTTGATGCAGGTCGATGGGGTCATATGGGGTCAGGGGCCAAAAATCATCCTCCGGGTAGAGCTTCTCCCATGTCTTCGACATCAAGAGAAACAGGTAAGGTCCATAGATGGAACCTTACGGTTGAACACAGCAAACCGAAGCTCGCACCACATGATGTGGGAGACGTCAAGTGGTTGAGTCTGAGTGAGATGCGCCTCCTCACAAATGAGCATCATGTCCACAAGATAGGCATGCACCTTGTCCTTGTCCCCAATGCGTGGAAAGAGAGAGTTGCGGAAGATACGGTGCATAATGTCAAGGAAAGGGTTCAGCACCCACGCCTTCTTGCCACTGGGAAGAGTCTTCTCAACATAATACTAGTGGAGCTTGTTCTTGCTAGCTGACTCGGAGTTGGCATGAGGGCGAACACCAACGGGCGAGTTGAGCCCCTCATCAGGTACGTGGAGCAAATCCATGAAGTCCTTCCACGTAGCAGTCATCTGATGTCCATTGGTCATCCAGGTCATCCTCCGTTCCTCATCAGTATGAAAGTGAACCGAAGCAAAGAACTGAGCCACAATCTCGGGTCAAAGTCCAGGTGGAAAGAGATCACGTCCTCAATGGCAAACTGCTCCACGAGATCCAAGGCCTCACCAAAGTAGGCACGGTGCTTATCCTCCCTCATGTGATTCATGTCAATCTAGTGCACGTCCACATATATGTTCTGCTTGGCCTTGATCACATCCAAATAAATGAGATTCTGTTGCTTGGTCCAGAACAGATCATTCGCTCTGAAGTTGGCACGAGGATTCACATAAGGGTTGATCCTCCTTCGAGTGACAAACTCAGCCAGTGGTATCTCATCCATGCCCATGGAGGGCTCCTTGTTCTTGGTGGCGGTGGTCTTGGTCCTGTGTTGGGGGCATTGAGCCCTCTGAGCTTCGTCTTGGTTGCGCAGACGCTTGGAGCCCGTGGTCACGACCGGGATTGGAACGCGGCGTGCAGGAGCACCGGAGCCACCACCTATGACACAAAAACACACGAACACGCAAGAAAGACAAGAAGGATCAATGCAAAAGCCACGGCAAAACAAGTGAAACAAGTAGAACTAGCAATAGGTAATTGCCACACAGGAGATTTGACAACAACGGTAGTATCACAGGATGTGCGGAACTAAAATTTTAGTGTCAGCCCTAGTCACGGTAGTACCGCTGGCCAGGCATGGTAGTACCGCGTCTTGGAGCGGAAGTACTATTTTAGTGTCGGCGCAGTGCCGCCCGAGGAGCGGTAGTACCGCACGAGTGGTAGTATCAAGATCAAGATGCGGTAGTACCGCACGGGGTCAGATCCGACCTTACAAACAAATCTGTGCACAACCGTGACAACAGAGCGGTACTACGGTTGATCAAATCTATCAAGGGGCAGCATACCAAGTACTATCTCTACGACATTACTCTCCTACATCCTACTCTTGCAAAGATTTGGCCTAAAATCTCAAGAACAACATGCATCTCCCCAAAAACCTAGAAACGAAAGAACGAACCGAAGAGAGAGGGATTTGGGGAGAAACCTTGTTCCATGGCAAGAGTAAGTGGTGGCGAACGATCCCACCGGACGGAATCCGAGGAGAGTGGCCGGAGACGGAGATCCGGCGAGGGTCTCCGGCGCCGTTCTTGGGCAAGAGAGAGAGATGGCGGGGGGAGAAACAGATGAATGGGTATGGGGGAGTTGGAACTCCCCCTGCTCGCTCTTAACCCCCATGCGCTCTCGACTGCACGGTAGTACCGTGTGTCATCGCGGTAGTACCGCCTGGGCGGAAGTACTGCACCGTGGGCGGTAGTACCACTCCCAGCGGCAAAGAAAATTATTGTCGTGGCCGGGTGCTGTAGTACTGCAAGCAGCTCTCATGGTAGTACCGTGGCAAGCCGCGGTAGTACTGTGTGCTCAATAAAATGCAAGTTTCAAGAACAGATAAGACAAAAAGGCTTTAGCAAAGCAACCTTCAAGCGAATGGACACACCAAAACGCTGACACACGAGACAACACACACAAGCTCGGCACAAAGAAAGGGAGACAAGAGACAACAAGGACTAAAACACGCAACACAACCTCTCCAAAGAGAGGGCGGTGGCCGGAGCCACCTATGTTTGAGTCAATTGGTATGGCACCGCGAAGAATTATCCTTGGGCCCATGACCAAAACTCATCTTTGAAGCACAAGTACCATCAACAATGGCTAATGTGAAAGAGTTGATCAATTTATGCATAATGGGGGGAGGGAGAGTTCATTGAGAGAACAACGGTCCCCTATGTCCATGCCTACACCTAAACAAGATAACAAGTTGAGTATGGTGGGGTGTGCAAGGGTTCAAGCAACATTGCTCGAATCAATGATATTTAGCTCATGCCTTAACTCCCGAAATCTTTCTTCATCCAAGGGCTTCATGAAAATGTCTGCAAGGTTATCATGAGTGTTGACGTAGTTGAGCTCGATCTCCCCTTGCCTAATGTGATCCCGGATGAAGTGATACCAAATCTCAATATGCTTCGTCTTGAAGTGTTGCACCGGGTTGAGAGAAATCTTGATGGTACTTTCATTATCACACCAAAGAGGCACTTTGTCACAAATGACACCGTAATCCTTTAAAGTTTGCCTCATCCAAAGAAGTTGTGCACAACAACTACCGGCGGCCACATACTCCGCTTCGGTGGACGAGAGAGACACACAACTCTGCTTCTTGGAAGACCAACTTACCAAAGAGCAACCAAGAAATTGGCACCCTCCGGAAGTGGACTTCCTATCCACTTTGTCTCCCACCCAATCGGATTCTGAATATCCTGCAAGCTTGAAGTTTGCACCTCTTGGATACCATAAGGCAAAGTTTGGGGTATGAGCCAAATATCGAAAGATTCGCTTGACGCCACAAAGTGGCTTTCCTTAGGTGCGTCTTGAAACCGTGCACAAATTCCCACACTCAACATGATATCCGGTCTAGATGCACAAAGGTAAAGCAAGGAGCCAATCATGGAGCGATATACCTTTTGATCCACTGCTTTACCATTGGGATCTATGTCAAGTTGGAATTTGACGGGCATTGGAGTGGAGGCCGGCTTGACATCACTTAGCTTGAATCTCCTGAACATGTCTTGAGTATATTTGGCTTGGTTGATGAAGGTTCCTTCTCTTCTTTGCTTGACTTCGAACCCGAGAAAGAACTTCAACTCTCCCATCGATGACATCTTGAACTTTGAGGTCATGAGTGCGGTAAATTCCTCATTGAAAGCTTTGTTAGGGGAACCAAAGATAATATCATCAACATATAGTTGGCACACAAACAACTCCCTTGACCTTCTTAGTAAAAAGAGTGCGGTCAATTTTCCCAACTTCAAATCCACGATCTTGCAACAACTCGATAAGGTGGTCATACCACGCACGTGGGGATTGTTTAAGGCCATAGAGTGCCTTATCGAGTTGATACACATGATCGGGGAAGTAGGGATCCTCGAACCCGGGGGGTTGTTTGACATACACCAACTCATTAATAGGACCATTAAGAAAAGCACTCTTCACATCCATTTGTTGCAACTTAAAGTTATGATGAGAAGCATAGGCAATCAACAAACAAATGGATTCAAGGCGAGCAACAGGAGCAAAGGTTTCACCATAGTCGATACCCTCGACTTGGGAGTAGCCTTGTGCTACCAATCTTGCCTTGTTGCGAATGGTGGTCCCATGAGCATCTTGTTTGTTCTTGAATATCCACTTGGTTCCAATGACATTGTGGTTCCCCGTTGGCCTTGGCACCAATCTCCACACTTTGTTGTACTCAAAGTTGTTGAGTTCCTCATGCATGGCGGAGCCAATCAGATCTTCGAAAGCACCTCATAGACCTTTTGGGGTTCAACACAAGAGACAAACGCGTGATGTTCACAATAGTTTGCCAATTGTCTATGAGTGCTTACCCCCTTTTGAATGCTTCCAAGCACATTCTTCATGAGATGACCCTTGGTAGAGAGCTTGGATGCAATCTTGGCGGCACGATGCTCCAATTCCTCCTCAGGAGTGAGTTGAGGAGCTGTCACTTGATCATCTTGAGCACCGTATTGAGCTTGTTCTTGATCTTGTTCTTGATCTTGAGGTTGCTCTTGATCTTGAACTTGCTCGGAGAAGAGAACTTGACCTTGGGTATCACTTGGTGATTCAACACCGTCTTGAGATTGACCTTGCCCTTGGTCTTGTTCTTGAGGTTGAGGGCCTTCACTTTGTTCTTCGGAAGCGCGCGGGCCTTGGGTTGGTGATGGCTCCACTTGAGTGGAGCATTGTCCTTCTCCTTCGGCCACAAGGGTTTCCTCAATGGGTAGGATAAAATCGACTCCCATTCTTCTTATGGCTTGAGGAGGAATTTCGGCACCTACATCACAAGTGCCACTTTGCTCCACTTGGGAGCCGTTATTCTCATCAAACTCCATGTTACACGTCTCCTCAATAAGTCACGTGGACTTATTGAGGACACGGTAAGCATGAGAGTTTGTAGCATAACCAACAAATATGCCCTCATAAGCTCTAGCCTCAAATTTAGACAACCGAACACCTTTCTTGAGAATGAAACACTTACACCCGAACACCCTAAAGTACTTGAGGTTGGGCTTGTTACCGGTGAGTATCTCATATGGAGTCTTGTTCAAGCCTTTGTGGATATAGAGCCGATTTGATGCATGACACGCGGTGTTGATGGCTCCGGCCCAAAAGTTGTATGGTGACTTGAACTCCGCCATCAGGGTCCTTGCCGCATCCATCAACGTCCGGTTCTTCCTCTCCGCTACACCATTTTGTTGAGGAGTGTATGGTGCGGAATATTGATGCTTGATCCCCTCATCACTAAGAAACTCATCCAAGGTGCAGTTCTTGAACTCGGTGCCATTGTCACTTCTTATAGTCAAGATCTTTGCATTGTGTTGACCTTGGGCTTCATTTGCAAAGTCAATGACGGTTTGTTGGGTCTCACTCTTCCTCTTGAAGAAGTATACCCAAGTGTATCTTGAATAATCATCCACAATCACCAAGCAATACTTTCTACCCCCAAGACTATCAAAGGATGGAGGCCCAAAGAGATCCATGTGAAGGAGCTCCAAAGGCCTCTTCGAGTAAATGATAGTCTTGGGAGGGTGAGCCTTCTCATGTAGCTTTCCTTCGATACAAGCAATGGAAGCACGATCTTTACCAAAAATAACATTTGTTAGTCCACGGACATGGTCCCCCTTGAGAAGACTTTGCAAAGGTCTCATATTGACATGGGCTGAATGGTGATGCCAAAGCCATCCCACATCAACTTTAGCCATTAGGCATGTCGCGGTCTTAGTGGGTCGCCCAAAAGTTAATCACATAGAGACCGTTCTCGACATGCCCAACAAAGGCTACTTTAAGAGTCTTGCTCCACAAGAGGGCCATGGTATCAACATCAAAGAAAGTGGCAAAGCCCATGAGTGCAAGTTGACGAACGGAAAGTAAATTGTATGCAAGGGACTCAACAAGCATGACCTTCTCGATCATGAGATCATGAGAAATGACAACCTTGCCAAGTCCCAATACCTTAGAGGACGAGGCATCACCCCACTCGACATTGGTGGGCATAGATGGAATCTTGTGAACGCCACCACCAAGTCCTTGCTTCCGGTCATATGATTAGTGGCTCCACTATAGAGCAACCATGATCCCCCACCGGAAGCAAACACCTACAAGAAATCAATGCTTGGTTTTAGGTACCCATTTTGTAATGGGTCCTTTGATGTTAGTAACAAGGGTCTTAGGAACCCAAATAGACCATTCAATGTACTCATAAGAAGAACCAACAAATTTGGCATAAACATGTCCATCACTAGCACAACATAACACATAAGAAGGGTTAAATTCGTCGGCTTTGTTGGGAGGGGTAGCATTGCCCTTCTTAGCATTACTACCCTTCACATTGTTCTTCTTCTTCTTCTTCTTAGAAGCATCCTCTCCCTCCTTCACAAAAGTTTGCTTGAGAGGGGGGGTCGTTTGGCCTTGTCATCCTTCTTCTTGTTCTTGGACTTGGGTGTGAACCCAATTCCTTCCTTGTCCACAACTTCCTTTTGATTGATCAAAAGGTCATTGAGGTTCTTCTCACCTTGTATGCACGACACAAGGCCTTTCTCAAGTTGCTTCTTCAACTTTGCATTCTCCTCAACAAGATGCACATGCTCACAACATGGGTTAGTAGCATTTGCATTATCAATTAAGACCATATGAGGAAAGGTGACTTTCTCCTTGGTTAGCTTTTACTTGGAGTTGATCATGAGACTCTTTGAGGCTAGTATGAGCACCCTTCAAGACCTTGTGAGCCTTGTCAAGTAAATCAAACTCCTCTTTGAGTCTAGAAAGATCAACCCCAAGCTTGGCCTTCTCGGAGTTTAGCACACGAAATACAACAAGAGCATGATCAAGATCTTCCTTTAATTTAGCATGGTCATCGTTGTATGACTCATCAAGAGCCAAACGAAGACCTCGCTCTTCCTCAAGAGCATTGCAAAGATCCGAAAGCTCATCGGCATAGTCACGACTATGCCCCTCCATCTTAGAGATGGTATCTTCGTGAGCCTCGATCATGTCATTGGCTTCACCAAGTTGTTCCAAGAGAGCAACAAAGTGCTTCTTGGATTTACCCTTGAGCTTACTCATAAAAGACTCAAAATCATTCTCCTCCACATTAGACCCCTAATGTTCATCAATGCAATCAGTCAAAGAAGGATTATTAATGATGGTAGTTTTGATGTTGGGGGTTACCTTGTTGGTGGCTTTAGCCATGAGGCACTTGGCGGTGATGTTCTTATTGGGTGAGTCGAAGAGAGACACCCGTGGAGTTGTCGCAATGGCAATGGAGGCCACGGCAACCTACTCACCGCCTTCATCATCCTCATTGTACTCTTCTTGTGCCACCAACCCCTTGGGAGGAGTCTTCTTGGTGAAGTTGCTCTTGTTGGGGAAAGACTTGGCCTTGTCCTTTCTTGGATGAGCTTGCCACCATTGTCTTCCCTCTTCTCATAAGGACATTCCGCAACAAAGTGGCTCACGTTGCCACAATTATAGCAAGTCCTCACTGCTGCTTGACCTTCGCGCCACTTGAGTTGTTCTTGTTGAAGTTGGTCCTTGTGTTCTTCTTGCTCCAAAATTTCCTTGAAGCAAGAGCCATGTGTTCATGATAAGCATACTTTGTATCTTAGGGATTGCTCTCCTCTTCTTCCTCTTTCTTCCACACTAACCTTGACCTTCAAGGCAAGGTTGGGCTTCTTTGCTCTTTAGAGTGTAACACCGCATTGTCGGCGGTCTTGTCCAAGATGCTCATAGCCACAAACTCATCCAACACTTCACTTGAGGACAAGGTGTGGAAGTCCGCCTTTGACGAATGATTTGAGGACATGGCCTTGTGGTAAGGCATCAAGGCCTTGAGGAATTTGGCGCTTGATCCAATTGTCATTTGTATCCTTGCTCCCATGATCTCGGAGTGAGAGTGCGGGAGTAGTTAATCTCCGATAAAGCTCACAAGGTCCTTCATCTTCTTTCGTTGCAAACTCATCGGCTTCATCTTGCACTACTTCATAGTTGGAGCGTTGAATGCTTGCGCTTCCCCTGTAGAGGAAAACAACATGCCGCCATGCATCCTTGGCCACGGTGAAGGGTCGGAGATGAGCAAGATCTTCGGGTGGAATTGCGTTTTGTATGATGAAGAGAGCATTCTCATTGAATTGATTATCCGCGGCTTCTCTAGGGGTGAAGTTGCTTCGGTCATGCGGATAAAAACCTTCTTCAATGATTCTCCAAAGGTTAGTGTTAACATGGTTCAAATGACGCTTAAAGAGATAAACCTAAGAATCAAAGTCCTCATTTTTCACAATCTTAGGGGGAGGACCGTCATGATTCAAATGAGTGGAAGGAATCGGTCCACCATAAGTAAGTGGAGGTTCCACATGGGCAAAGATGTTGTTGCCATTCTTACCACTAGAAGAAGGAGACTTTTCACTAGTAGCTTCCCCCTTGTCGGAGTTAGCATCCGTCACCTTGTTAGTGGGATCACCCACTTTCATCGGTGCGGTAGAGAGTTTAAGCCCTTCTAAGATTTATTAAACATGCTTTCAACCTCGGTCGTCATGGAGGTTTTCAATGTGTCCAAAGTCACATTGAATTCCTCACGAGACCATGGTTCCCCATCGCCCTAGACGAGACCGGATTCACACCGGAGTGCTCCTCCACACCGCTCTACGGTGTCAACCATACTCTTCTGACGACAAAGTCCTTAATAAAGAGACGAGGCTCGATACCAATTGAAAGGATCGATATAGTTGACTAGAGGGGGTGAATAGGCAACTAACAATTTTTAGCTTTTCTTACCAATTTAAACTTTGCATCGTGAGTAGGTTGTCTAGATATGCAACTAGGTGAGCAACCTATATGATGCAACAACAAGCCCACAAGCAAGCAAGGGATATAACAGAAATAAGCTTGCACAAGTAAAGGCACGAGATAACCAAGAGTGGAGTCGGTGAAGACGAGGATGTGTTACCGAAGTTCCTTCCTTTTGAAGGGAAGTACGACTCCGTTGGAGCAAAGGTGGAGGCACAATGCTCCCCAAGAAGCCACTAGGGCCATCAGATTCTCCTCACGCCCTCACACAATGCGAGATGCCGTGATTCCACTATAGGTGCCCTTGGAGGCGGCGACCTGACCTTTATAAACAAGGTTGGGGCTATCTCCACAACTTAATTGGAGGCTCCCAACGACACCACAAAGCTTCACCACAATGGAATATGGCTCCGCGGTGACCACAACCGTCTAGGGTGCTCAAACACCCAAGAGTAACAAGATCCGCAAGGGATTAGTGGGGGCAATCAAATTTATCTTGGTGGAAGTGTAGATCGGGCCTTTCAACTAATCCCTAGAAAATCAACAAGTTTGATTGGCTAGGGAGAGAGATTGGGCGAAAATGGAGCTTGGAGCAACAATGGAGCTTGGGGATGGGAGAGGTGGTCAACTCGGAGAAGAAGACACCCCTTATATAGTGGAGGAACAAATCCAACCGTTATCCACCAACTCAACCTGTGAAGCACGGTACTACCACGCCGGGGACGCAGTACTACCGCAAGGGCACATAGTACTACCGCAGGCCTCGCGATACTACCGAGCAAGCAGTAAACCGTAACAGCCCGTGATGCAATGGAGCGTAGGGCGGTAGAACTACCGGGCGGCATTATCATTCCCTTGCGGTACTACCGCAAGGCGTGGATAGTCCAGATTTTGGGAAGGCACGGACATATAAAAATACATCCGTGGCAACTTCCGCTGAGTTGGGATCTATGCAAAATCCGACACGGTAGTATCGCAAGCCGTGAGCGGCATTACTGCTGGGTGCAGATGTAAAAAATTACATCCGCCTCATCGCCGCCAAGATGTCAGCCGAGCTCGGTCAGAGTGCATTAAAGATTATCAAGGCCAGAGGCGCTGGTATCATCAAGATAGGGCGCTGGATGTAAAAATTACATCTGCCCTACTACCGCAAAAAAAGATGCAAATACCGCCCGAGACCATAGTACTACTTCTCCAAGGAAGCGGTATTATCAGGCACTGGTACTACCACGCAGGCCGGTATTATCAAGAGGGCTCAAGATTACCGCCTCCTAGGAGCAGTACTACCGCATGCCCAAACTCAGCAATCACGACATTTTGTATAGACAAGAAAAGACGAAGGATGCTCCAAAGTGCCAAAGGAAAGGTGGTGCAAATGGAGTAGACGTGTACGTGATGATTCCACCCAAACCTTTCCAAAGCGGACCCCCTCTTAATAGTATGGCTTTCCTACGACTCAAATCCACCGAAAAGAAACGTAGATAAACACCATCTTCAATAGTCTTCAAGGGGCACCAAATTGTCTTGTGCTTAGTCATGATATATCTGAAATACTCAATGCACACGATTAGTCCACAAAAGCATTGTCATCAATCACCAAAACAACTAAGGGATAAATATGCCCTTACAGCCCCCCTGCCTCGTGGGCACCTCGTGTGCTCTCCGGACTCCGTTTTCTTGCACGATACTTCTTTTGGTCGGTAAAAATTCATTATATAATCTCCTAAATGTTTTGACCACCGTACCATGCAAATATCCTCTGTTTTTGTTTTGAGCTGTTTTTATAGCAGATTTGGAGCAAGATGTCATCTCAAGACTCCGACGGAGAGAGCTATGTCTCGCATCTCATTGCTGACCCAAAGACCTATGGGGACCTATCTCCTTGTGGTCGAACTACGGATGATGAGGAGGATGTTCATTTGGGGAAGATCAATGATTCAAGTTCGGAGGAGGAGGATGTTCCTCTACCTCAACCTCGGGATATGCACGTGAAGTTCAAGAAGTCTAGTCTCCCTAAGAGGGCTAAACTGTCTAACAACCGATCTATTCCTTCTCGCTTTTGGCGTAAAAGCAAAGGAGATTTATGTGACAAGATCTTGAAGCTGGAATTTGAGGTCGATGATTTAAAGGAGGAAATTGATCTTCTCAATTACAATATGAAAAAGCTGAATGCACAATTGTCTACATTATCAACAACTCCATCATCACCACCTCCGAGGAAAGAGACATAAACACATGGGTATGGGCACTCCCTTGGCAATCGCCAAGCTTGGGGAGGTGCCCCATCGCATCACCATCACACTCATATCTTTACTGTTTTTCTTAGTTCGATCCTTTTGGTAATATCTTGATCTAGTAGAATTAAATATTAGTATGATTTAGTTTTGAGTTTTGCTTTATGATCTTCTATGTAACCGAGTCCATGAGCTATATATAATAAAGATTACTCTTGAGTCGAGGGCTTGGTTATCTTGCTATGATCTTGTGGGAATAAAATAAAAGAGAAGAGAAAGAATAAAAGAATTAAAGAGATCATATTGATCTTATGGAGAGTAATGACTTCACATATATAAAAGAGTATGATGATTAAAAATTGTTGAGAGTTGACAAACATAGTTTTGGTCTTCAAGGTAAATTAATAGGAAGTGATAAAGAAAGAGAGGTTTTCACATATAAATATACTATCTTGGACATCTTTTATGATTGTGAGCACTCATTAAAATATGAAATGCTAAAATTTGATGTTGGACAAGGAAGACAACGTAATCGGTTATGTTTTCTTATATCCGAAATAAAGTATATTGTCATGGATCATCCAACATGTTGAGCTTGCCTTTCCCCCTCATGCTAGCCTTCTTTGTACCAAGTAGAGATACTACTTGTGCTTCCGAATATCCTTAAACCCAGTTTTGCCATGAGTGTCCACCATACCTACCTATGGATTGAGTAAGATCCTTCAAGTAAGTTGTCATTGTTGAATGCAATAAAAATTGCTCTCTAAATATGTATGATCTATTAGTGTGGAGAAAATAAGCTTTATACAATCTTGTGATATGGAAGAAATAAAAGCGATTTGACTGCATAATAAAGGTCCATATCACAAGTGGCAATATAAAGTGACGTTCTTTTGCATTAAGATTTCGTGCATCCAACCATAAAAGCACATGAAAACCTCTCGCTTCCCTCAGCGAAGGGCCTATCTTTTATTCTTGTCTTATACATTATACAAGAGTCATGGTGATATTCACCTTCCCTTTTTACATTTTATCCTTTGGCAAGCACATTGTGTTGGAAGAATCCTGATATATATATATCCAATTAGATGTAAGTTATCATAAATTATTATTGTTGACATTACCCCTGAGGTAAAAGGTTGGGAGGCTTACACTATAAGCCCCTATCTTTCTATGTGTTCGATTAAAACTCCATACCCATAAGTATTGGCGTGAGTGTTAGCAATTATGAAAGACTAAATGGTAGTTGAGTATGTGGACTTTTGAAAAGCTCTTATATTGACTCTTTCCGATGTTATGATAAATTGCAATTGCTTCAATGACTGAGATTATAGTTTGTTGGTTCTCAATGAAGTTTCTGATTCATACTTGACATTGTGAATAGATTGTTACTTTAGCATAAGAAATCATATGACAATATATATATATATAGGTAAAATATATGGGACACCTAGGTGCCTAGGCACCTTAGGTATCAGCCGTTGGATCAATCCATGATCCTGTCAATGCATATCGGGTTTTGATTATTACACCCGTTAACAGCATTCATTAGCCATGTTTAAATATTGCATGCGGCCCAATTGTGGTATGATTCTCACCTTCCATATATTATTGCATGAGCATGAATTATTTCTGTTGGGGATATACCTCATGGGTATGACCCGCCCAAGTATGACCCGGCTGGACTTGGCGCTTTCTCCGATGACCACGGAGGATCTGGTGACTCACGGGTCTGGGCGGCTCACCGTCGACGACTTTGGATGACCTCGACGTATGGTCACATAGAAGACTAGGCCCAAGGCCTCAGAGGCCGCTCATATTATGGTAGGACGGCTTAAGATGTAAGGTGTTAGATATAACTATTTGTGTAAGCCGCCCAGAGGGGCCAGGTTACGCAAATAAGACTCATCGTAAAGAAGCCCAAGACCAAGCACGAAGATGGCGGTTCAATAAAGGGTCTAAGGCCCACAGCGGCTTAAGGCCCATAGTGATAAACCGCCATGATGACATAACTTGTAACATAAGGTAGAATTAACTAGTCATCGAGCCGGACAATCGCCTATGAGCCGGCAGGACTTCAGAGGTCGCAGGCGGCAACCCGTGTATATAAGGGGACGACCACGACGGCTTAGGGAGGAAAAGAATAAATAATCTCTAGGGCTAGACACAAAGAGCCGCTTACCGCGACTCCCTCATGATCATAATGAGACCTAGCCACAAACAAAGATGTAGGGTTATTACCGGATGATGTTTCCGGGGTCAAGCTGTCTAAATCCTTGTCTTGTGTGTTGATTGTGTTATGCTCTCGATTCCGCCTAACCCTCTCAAGCTACCGTGATAGATGCGTTGGCCTCATGACTAAGTCCTCACACTAAGGACATCTCGCCGTGACAATTCCACGACAGTTGGCGCCACCGTGGGGCCCGCGCAGACCGTGGTGTTGAGTTCTTGAAGGTATTTTTCTTTAGGGATCGAGAAGGCCATGGTGCGCCGGATGAAAAAGAGCCGCATGTAAGATAACATCGTCGGCAAGCAGTCAAAGCAACACATACAGATTTGAGATCAAGGGAAACTAGGGTTGCGTTTATGCACCGCCGCGATCCGGCAGATATACCAAGACCAAAAGAAAACCAATATTTGCTGCCGCCCAATCCATCAAAGTCGCCCGGTGACCAATGGCATAAACCCGCACGCTGTAATCATCAGACACACCGGTGTGCGCCATTTCACCAAAGCAGGAGCAAAGATCAAGGAAAACACTACTTTAGCCGGCGGCCGCTTATAATTTGCTTGATCCGATCTGCTCAAAAGAAAGAAAAAGGTGGGAAAACAGCCCACGACTCAAGAACCGGATTGGAACATGCGCCGGTTTCTACTATCGAGTCGCCTCGCCTCCGCTTCAGGGACGGATGGCCTCAAGTCGCCGCTACCATGTTTTTTGCCTTATATTTTTGCTTTCGAGCTGCCGTGCCTAAATCAGTTGCCACCGTGAGCCGCCACTACCTCCGCTTCAGGTTGCCTGTCAGGACCCCGATTCCAAGTCACATCAATCTAGCCGGTAACACCTCATATCACTTTGCAGCCTCACGCACGGTATTCCCACGGGTGTCGCCTTACCATGGCCCGGGACCGTTTGCGCCTTTTGGCTCACGTATGATAGTGTCGCTAGCATCCATATGACAAAGAACCCGGCCGACATGGCTAGTCGTGGAACCCAAAGCGGCACTAACTCCATGGGGACAGGCATACATGAATCAACTTCGAGCATGTCGGCCGCCAGCTGTGAATCCGGGCTGTAGCACTGGCTAACAGGACACCGGGAACCCGGGTCAGAAGTGTGCTAGGCAGACAACCGGATGTCACCAAGTGACATTTCCAAGGGATGTATACAGAACGAAGTGAAACATATGCCGGCTACCAAGTGTCTAGAGCAAGAGTGCTGGGCTAGCAGGACTCCAAAGTGAACTGGTCAGTAGCGGACTACTATGGCTCAAGGAAGCACTAGACTACATTTCCCCATAAGAGAGGCTGCCAAGGATAAACAACTAGATTGTCGGATCCCACACATACCAAGCATTACAAACATACACACAATATGCTCGATATGTGCAAATACAACATGGCATCACAACACAGCTCTCTACGACTCAAGTATTAATTCATTAGGCTCCGAGGAGCGAGATATTACAAACATGGGTCTCATGACCCAACATTCAGAGCATACAAGCAAAGCACACGCGAAGCTTAACATGTCCGAGTACACACATCTACAAATGAAAAAGGCCGAGAAGCCCGACCATCTACCAGATCTCGCCGAGGGCACAAGATCGTAGCTGAGGTATCAAGCTAAACGCTGAAGTCCACGCTGAACTACTAGCTTAGACCGACGCCTCTCGCAAAAACATAAAATAGGAAAACGTGAGTACAAATGTACTCAAAGAAGACTTACATCGTAACTAACTACATATGCATCATTATCAACAAAGGGGTGGTGAGGTTTAATCGCAGCAAGAAGCCGGCTTTGACTCGTGGCTATCCCGAACTACGACTACAAGTAACTCTTTTGAGGTGGCACACGAGTCCACATATTCACCATATCAATACACCACTATGGATCCACTCCCGCCTCTCTACAAGAACGCCATCCATAGCACTCACGCTTATCTTGCGCATTTTAGAGTATCCACTTTCACTTGTCTATGAACTGCATTGGCAACCCAAAAGTCCTTTATCATGGACAAGGCTATTCGAATAGATCATATTAACCCTGCAGGGTGTACTTCTTCACACACGCCTCGCCACTTACCTCCATGTACAGCTCCGTATCTCGCAACCTTCAAGCGAAGCTCTGGCGAGGAGTCGGCCACGACCGACTAACCACACAAGTCTCTAGTCCTGTGTTTATCGCCTATTCGGGTTCCATCCGCAAGGAGATCCGCCGGGTGTCGCCACGGCCCCAAACGATGTGTGCGGGGTTCCCAAGCCCACCTCGGCGGGTGCTTCTACGCTTGGTACACCGTGCCACGGTGCCTAGTCTATCCCAATCCCTCCTGTATCAGGTGCCACTTGGTAGACTACTAACACTACCTACAAACACCAGAAACTAGTTGCAACTCCTGGACAGAGATCAGGTTGATTAATAAGTTGAGAGGGGTCGAGTTACGGAACCCAATGTGTGGTAGTAACTGCTCATGGATCACAAACACGTAACTCAGTTCCCGAGGACGGCTGCAATGAGACAACCCACCATGTACTCCTACATGGCCTCTCACCGCTACCTTTACCAAATCGTGTTCATACACTTAGCTCACGACACAGAGGACATGTCCACACACCTCCGATTCATCCCCGATGAATCAGACCTGACTCAACTCTAAGCAAAGCAGTGCATGACAAACAAGCATGAATGAGTAGGCACAACAGGGCTCAAACAACTCCTACTCATGCTAGTGGGTTTCATCTATTTACTGTGGAATGACAGGTCACGCAGAGGATAAAGGTGTTCAGCTACCGCAGCAATCAACAGATGAATCGTTGTTGTCCTAATGGAGTAAAAGAGAGCAGGAGTGAGAGAGTGGGATTTTATCGGAATGAACAAGGGGGTTTTGCTTGCCTGACAGTTCTGAAGATAATATAGTTCTTCATTGGTGTCATCGAACTCATCGCTTCAGACGCCATCTATCGAGAGGGGACGAACACCGCAAGAATACGTATGAAACACCATCAATGCAATGCACAATATGATGCATGATCATGACATGGCAATATGCTGTGGTTTGAGCTAATGACACTAGCAGCAGGTTAAATGAAGTTGGTTTGAACCCAAGGTTCAAATTCGAACTCCACATATGGTTATTTAAATGCCATTCATTTGATTTGTCATAAAAAGTACCTATAAGTTGTTCCAACATGCATGAAAGTGGTACAGATGGATAGATTGGATTTTTCTGATCATTTTTCATATATAATTTATCTCATTTGGAGTTACGGTTGAATTCCTCTGATTTTTTAAAGTTTGCAACATTTTCTGAAATTTCCAAATCATTTTTGAATTAGAAAATTCCCAAAATGCTTATCACACAAGATGACATCGCATGACGCCAAAGAGGTCAACTGGTCGGCCAGGTCAAACTGACCAGCTGGGGTCCATCGGTCGCTGACGCAAAGGTTGTTCAAAGATCAATGATGTGGGCTCGTCAACGGCCACGCCACCGGTCAACTCGGGCGTGTGGGCCTACCGGATTTTAAACTAATCTAAACAGAAACAAAACAGGGGTTAATTAGGACATGGGCCCATGTGTCAGTGAGCATGTGTGTTAGTTAGCGGCCTCATTAGCCGCTAATGACGACGCCACGTCGGCATGGCCGGGGTTAGGCTGTCGGCGACCTTCCGGCGCGGCGGAGTCCACTCGGGATGGCGCTACAGGGGCGGCTGGGCGAGCGAAGGCACTGGGTGTTGGGGAACGTTGCATAAAATAAAATTTTTCCTACGTTCACCAAGATCCATCTATGAGTTCATCTAGCAACGAGTGAGAGAGATGCATCTACATACCCTTTATAGATCGAGGCGGAAGCTGCTCAAGAGAACGGGGTTGAGGGAGTCGCTCGTCGTGATCCAAATCACCGGAGATCCTAGCGCCGAACGGACGGCACCTCCGCTGCTCAACACACGACGATCAGCGTGACATCTCCTCCGCCTTGATCCAGCAAGGGGGAAGGAGAGGTTGATGAAGATCCAAAGAAGACGACGGTAGTGGTGGATGCAAAGAAGATTCCTACAGGGCTTCGCCAAGCAACCGGGGAGGAGGAAGAGGTGTAGCAAGGGAGGGAGGCGCCATGCAAGGGTGCGGCTGCCCTCCCTCCCCACATATAGGGTCCCTGGGCGCTGCCCTAGGAGATGGGATCTCCTAGGGGCGGCGGCCAAGGGGGTGGAGTGCCCCCAAGGCAAGTGGGCGCCTCCCCTAGGGTTCCCAACCCTAGGCGCAGAGGGCCTGGGGTGCACCAGCCCACCAGGGGCTGGTTCCCTCCCACTTCAGCCCATGGGGCCCTCCGGATAGGTGGCCCCACCCGGTGGACCTCGGGACCTTCCTGGCCGTCTCCAGACAATACGGGTGACCTCAAACTTTCCCGATGGTCAAACAGCACTTCCTATATATAATTCTTTACCTCGACCATTCCAGAACTCCTCGTGACGTCCGGATCTCATCCGGACTCAACAACTTTCGGTTTGCTGCATACTCATATTCATACAACCCTAGCGCCACCGAACCTTATGTGTAGACCCTACGGGTCCGGAGACATGCGCACATGACCGAGACGGCTCTCCGTCAATAACCAACAGCGGGATCCGGATAACCATGTTGGCTTCTACATGCTCCTCGATGATCTCATCGGATGAACCACGATGTCGAGGATTCAAGCAACCCCGTGATACTATACCCTTTGTCGACGGTATGTTACTTGCCCGAGATTCGATCGTCGGTATCCCAATACCTCGCTCAATCTCGCTATCGGCAAGTCACTTTACTCATACCGTAATGCATGATCCCGTGACCAAACACTTGGTCACTTTGAGCTCATTATGATGATGCACTACCGAGCGGGCCCAAGGATACCTCTCCGTAATACGGAGTGACAAATCCTGGCCTCGATCCGTGGTCAACCCAACAGACACTTTCGGAGATACCGTAGTGCACCTTTATAGTCACCCAATTACGCCAGACATTTGGTACACCCAAAGCACTCCTACGGTATCCGGGAGTTACACGATCTCATGGTCTAAGGAAAAGATACTTGACATTGAAAAAGCTCTAGCAAAACGAACTACACGATCTTGTGCTATGCTTAGAATTGTCTTTGTCCATCACATCATTCTCCTAATGATGTGATCCCGTTATCAATGACATCCAATGTCCATAGTCAGAAACCATGACTATCTATTGATCAATGAGCTAGTCAACTAG
Organism: Aegilops bicornis; assembly: GCA_021605145.1. Lineage (NCBI taxonomy): Eukaryota > Viridiplantae > Streptophyta > Magnoliopsida > Poales > Poaceae > Aegilops > Aegilops bicornis. The sequence goes on from CM038671.1 coordinate 97,047,342, forward strand.
AGGCTCACTAGGGACATGTTGTGGTCTATCTATTCACACGGTATTACGATTTCGGATAATACAATTATAGCATGAATAAAAGACAATTATCACGCAGCTAGGAAATATAATAATAATCCTTTTATTATTGCCTCTAGGGCATATTTCCAACAGTCTCCCACTTGCACTAGAGTCAATAATCTAGTTACATTGTGATGAATCGAACACCCATAGAGTTCCGGTGTTGATCATGTTTTGCACGCAGAAGAGGTTTAGTCAACGGATCTGCGACATTCAGATTCGTATGCACTTTGCAAATTTCTATGTCTCCATCTTGAACATTTTCACGAAAGGAGTTGAAACGACGCTTGATGTGCCTGGTCTTCTTGTGAAACCTGGGCTCCTTGGCAAGTGCAATAGCTCCAAAGTGTTGTCACTGTAAGAGTTTGATCGGCCCCGACGCATTGGGTATGACTCCTAGGTCGGTGATGAACTCCTTCACCCAAATTGCTTCATGCGCTGCCTCCGAGGCTGCCATGTACTCCGCTTCACACGTAGATCCCGCCACGACGCCTCGCTTGCAAATCGCACTACCATCGCCCACCATTCAACATATACACGTATCCGGTTTGTGACTTAGAGTCATCCAGATCTGTGTCGATGCTAGCGTCGACGTAACCCTTTACGACGAGCTCTTCGTCACCTCCATAAATGATAAACATGTCCTTAGTCCTTTTCAGGTACTTCAGGATATTCTTGACCGCTGTCCAAAGGTTCCTTGCTGGGATTACTTTTGGTACCTTCCTACCAAACTTACGGCAAGGTTTACATCGGGTCCGGTACACAAAGCATGGCATACATAATAGAACCTATGGCTGATGCATAGGGATGACACTCATCTCTTCTATATCTTCTCATGGTCGGACATTGAGCCGAGCTCAATTTCACACCTTGTAATACTGCAAGAACCCTTTCTTGGACTGATCCATTTTGAACTTCTTCAATATCTTTTCAAGGTATGTGCTTTGTGAAAGACCTATGAGGCGCCCTCGATCTATCTCTATAGATCTTGATGCCTAATATATAAGCAGCTTCTCCAAGGTCCTGCATTGAAAAACTCTTATTCAAGTAGGCCTTTATGCTGTCCAAAAGTTCTATATCATTTCCCATCAAAAGTATGTCATCTACATATAATATGAGAAATGCCACAGAGCTCCCACTCACTTTCTTGTAAACGCAGGCTTCTCCATAAGTCTCAAGATAAACCCAAACGCTTTGATCATCTCATCAAAGCTTAATGTTCCAACTCCGAGATGCTTGCACCAACCCATAAATGGATCGCTGGAGCTTGCATACCTTGTTAGCATTCTTAGGGTCGACAAAACCTTCCGCTGCATCATATACAGTTCTTCCTTCAGATAGCCGTTAAGGAATGCCGTTTTGACGTCCATTTGCCATATCTCATAATCATAGTATGCGGCAATTGCTAACATGATTCATACGGACTTCAGCTTCGCTACGGGAGAGAAAGTCTCATCGTAGTCAACCCATTGAACTTTCCGATAACCTTTAGCGACAAGTCGAGCTTTATAGATGGTAACATTACCATCCGCGTCGCCTTCTTCTTAAAGATCCATTTGTTTTCTATCGTCACCGATCATCGGGCAAGTCTGTCAAAGTCCATACTTTGTTTTCATACATGGATCCTATTCGGATTGCATGGCTTCAAGCCATTTGTTGGAATCTGGGCCCGCCATTGCTTCTTCATAGTTCAAGGTTCACCGTTGTCTAACAACATGATTTCCAGGACAGGTTTGCCATACCACTGGTATGGAACGTGTCCTTGTGGACATACGGGTTCAAGAGCAACTTGATCCAAGTACCTTGATCATCATCATTAATTTCCTCTCCAAATGGGTGTAGGCACCACAGAACATTTTCTTGAGCTGCACTACTTTCCGGTTCAAGAGGTGGTACTTCATCGAAGTTCTACTTTCCTCCCACTTACTCCTTTCGAGAGAAACTCTTTTCCGTAAAGGATCCGCTTCTGGCAACAAATATCTTGCCTTCGGATCTAAGGTAGAAGGTATACCCAATGGTTTCCTTAGGGTATCCTATGAAGACGATTTTGCCGATTTGGGTTCGAGCTTTTCAGGTTGAAGTTTCTTGACATAAGCATCGTGATCCCCAAACTTTTAGAAACGATAGCTTAGGTTTCTTCCCAAACCATAATTCATACGGTGTCGCCTCAACGGATTTAGACGGTGCCCTATTTAAAGTGAATGTAGCTGTCTCTAGAGCGTATCCCCAAAATGATAGCGGCAAATCAGTAAGAGACATCATAGATCGCACCATATCCAATAGAGTGCGACACGACGCTCGGACACACCGCTATTACCGAGGTGTTCCAGCGGCGTGAGTTGTGAAACGATTCCACATTTCCTTAAGTGTGTACCAAATTCGTGACTTAAATATTCTCCTCCATGATCCGATCGTAAGAACTTTATTTTTCGGTCACGTTGATTCTCTACCTCATTCTGAAATTCCTTGAACTTTTCAAAGGACTCAGACTAGTGTATCATCAAGTAGACATACCCATAACTACATAAGTCAAAAGTGAGAGTGAGAACATAACGATATCCTCCTGAAGCCTCAACGCCATTGGACCGCATACATCGGTATGTATGATTTCCAATAAGTTGGTTGCTCGCCCATTGTTCCGGAGAACGGAGTCTTGGTCATTTTGCCCATGAGGCATGGTTCGCATGTGTCAAATGATTCATAATCGAGAGACTCTAAAAGTCCATCGAATGGAGCTTCTTCATGCGCTTGACACCAATGTGACCAAGGCGGCAGTGCCACAAGTATGTGGGACTATCGTTATCAACTTTACATCTTTTGGTATTCACACTATGAATATGTGTAATATTACGCTTGAGCTTCATTAAGAATAAACCATTGACCATCGGAGCATGACCATAAAACATATCTCTCATATAAATAGAACAACCATTATTCTCGGATTTAAATGAGTAGCCATCTCGCATTAAATGAGATCCTGATACAATGTTCATGCTCAAACTTGGCACTAAATAACAATTATTGAGGTTCAAAACTAATCCTGTAGGTAAATGTAGAGGTAGCGTGCCGACGGCGATCACATCGACCTTGGAACCATTCCCGACGCGCATCGTCACCTCGTCCTTCGCCAGTCTCCGCTTATTCCGCAGCTCCTGCCGTGGAGTTACAAATGTGAGCAACGGCACCGTATCAAATACCTGTGAGTTACTTGAGTAATCGGTAAGGTACACATCAATTACATGTATATCAAATATACCTTTAGTGTTGCCGGCCTTCTTGTCCGCTAAGTATTTGGGGCAGTTCCGCTTCCAAAGGGTTCCCTTCCCTTTGCAATAAAAGCACTCGGCCTCGTGCTTGGGTCCATTCTTTGACTTCTTCCCGGCAACTTGCTTACCGGGCGCAACATCCTTGTCGCCCTTCTTGAAGTTCTTCTTACCCTTGCCCTTCTTGAACTTAGTGGTTTTATTGACCATCAACACTTGATGTTCCTTCTGATTTCTACCTCTCGCGACTTCAAAGCATTGAAAATACTTCAGGAATAGTTTTCACCATCCCCTGCATATTGTAGTTCATCACAAAGCTCTTGTAGCTCGGTGGAAGCGATCAAGGATTCTGTCAATGACCGCCTCATCCGGGAGGTTAATGTCCAAATGGGACAAGCGGTTGTGCAACCCAGACATTTTGAGTATGTGCTCACCGATGTAACTATTTCCTCCATCTTACAACTATAGAACTTGTCGGAGACTTCATATCTCTCGACCCGCATGAGCTTGGAAAACCATTTTCAGCTCCTCGAACATCTCGTATGCTCCGTGTTGCTCAAAACGCTTTTGGAGCCCCGGTTCTAAGTTGTAAAGCATGCCGCACCGAACGAGGGAGTAATCATCAAGACGAGACTGCCAAGCATTCATAATGTCTTGGTTCTTCCGATGGGTGCTTCACCTAGCGGTGCTTCTAGGACATATTGTTTCTTGGCTGCTATGAGGATGATCTCGTGTTCGGACCAATCAATAGTTGCTGCCATCGCCTTTCAGCTTGGTTTTCTAGGAACGTTGAAGTTCATGGTGACATGAGCGTTGGCCATTTGATCTACAAGACATTTTGCAAAGGTTTTAGACTAATGTTCATGATAATTAAGTTCATCTAATCAAATTATATAATGAACTCCCACTCAGATTTGACATCCTCTAGTCATCTAAGTGTTACATGATCCGAGTCGACTAGGTCGTGGTCCGATCATCACGTGAGACGGACTAGTCATCGTCGGTGAACATCTCCATGTCGATCGTATCTTCCATACGACTCATGTTTGACCTTTCGGTCTCTTGTGTTCCGAGGCCATGTCTGTACATGCTAGGCTCGTCAAGTTAACCTAAGTGTTTTGCATGTGTAAAACTGTCTTACACCCGTTGTATGTGAACGTAAGAATCTATCACACCCGATCATCACGTGGTGCTTCAAAACGCATTTAACTTTAGCAACGGCGCATGCTTAGGGAGAACACTTTCTTGAAATTATTATAAGGGATCATCTTATTTACTACCGTCGCTCTAAGTAAACAAGATGCATAAACATAATAAACATCACATGCAATTATATAGTAGTGACATGATATGGCCAATATCATATAGCTCCTTTGATCTTCATCTTCGGGCTCCATGATCATCTTGTCACCGCATGACACCATGATCTCCATCATCATGATCTCCATCATCGTGTCTCCATGAAGTTGTTTCGCCAACTATTACTTCTACTACTATGGCTAACACGCTTAGCAATAAAGTAAAGTAATTTACATGGCGCTTCTCAATGACACGCAGGTCATACAAAAAATAAAGACAACTCCTATGGCTCACGCCGTTGTCATACTCATCGACATGCAAGTCATGATTCCTATTACAAGAACATGATCTCATACATCACATATATATCATTCATCATTCATCACAACTTTGACCATATCACATCACAAAACACTTGCTGCAAAAACAAGTTAGACGCCCTCTAATTGTTGTTGCAAGTTTTACGTGGCTGCAATAGGGTTCTAGCAAGAACGCTTTTCTTACCTACGTGAAAGCCACAACGTGATTTGTCAACTTCTATTTACCCTTCATAAGGACCCTTTTCATCGAATCTGCTCCAATTAAAGTGGGAGAGACAGACACCCGCTAGCCACCTTATGCAACTAGTGCATGTCACCGGTGGAACCTGTCTCACGTAAGCGTACATGTAAGGTCGGTCCAGGCTGCTTCATCCCACAATACCGCTGAAGCAAGATAAGACTAGTAGCGGCAAGAGAGTTGACAACATCTACGCCCATAACAAATTGTGTTCTACTCGTGCAAAAGAGAACTACGCATAGACCTAGCTCATGATGCCACCGTTGGGGAACGTAGCAGAAAATTAAAAAATTTCCTACGGTTTCACCAAGATCCATCTATGAGTTCATCTAAGCAACGAGTGAGAGAGATGCATCTACATACCCTTTGTAGATCGCAGGCGGAAGCGCTTCAAGAGAACGGGGTTGAGGGAGTCGCTCGCCATGATCCAAATCACCGGAGATCCTAGCGCCGAACGGACGGCACCTCCGCTGCTCAACACACGTGACGGTCAGCGTGGACGCCTCCTCCGCCTTGATCCAGCAAGGGGAAGGAGAGGTTGATGAAGATCCAAAGAAGACGACGGCATGGTGGTGGATGCAAGAAGATTCTACAGGGCTTCGCCAAGCAACTGGGGAGGAGGAAGAGGTGTAGCAGGGGGAGGGAGGCGCCAAGTGCAAGGGTGCGGCTGCCCTCCCTCCCCCCTCTATATATAGGGTCCCCAGGGGGGCGCCGGCCCTAGGAGATGGGATCTCCTAGGGGGGCGGCGGCCAAGGGGGGTGGAGTGCCCCCCAAGGCAAGTGGGGCGCCCCCTCCCCTAGGGTTCCCAACCCTAGGCGCAGAGGGGGGCCCAGGGGGGCGCACCAGCCCACCAGGGGCTGGTTCCCCTCCCACTTCAGCCCATGGGGCCCTCCGGGATAGGTGGCCCCACCCGGTGGAACCCCGGGACCCTTCCGGTGGTCCCGGTACAATACCGGGTGACCCCGAAACTTTCCCGATGGCCGAAACAGCACTTCCTATATATAATTCTTTACCTCCGGACCATTACGGAACTCCTCGTGACGTCTGGGATCTCATCCGGGACTCCCAACAACTTTCGGTTTGCTGCATACTCATATTCATACAACCCTAGCGTCACCGAACCTTAAGTGTGTAGACCCTACGGGTTCGGGAGACATGCAGACATGACCGAGACGGCTCTCCGGTCAATAATCAACAGCGGGATCTGGATACCCATGTTGGCTCCCACATGCTCCTTGATGATCTCATCGGATGAACCACGATGTCGAGGATTCAAGCAACCCCGTATACTATTCCCTTATTCAGACGGTATGTTACTTGCCCGAGATTCGATCGTCGGTATCCCAATACCTCGTTCAATCTCATTACCGGCAAGTCACTTTACTCGTACCATAATGCATGATCCCGTGACCAAACACTTGGTCACTTTGAGCTCATTATGATGATGCACTACCGAGTGGGCCCAGTGATACCTCTCTCAGAATACGGAGTGACAAATCCCAGCCTCGATCCAGGTCAACCCAATGACACTTTCGGAGATACCTGTAGTGCACATTTATAGTCACCCAATTACGTTGTGATGTTTGGTACACCCAAAGCACTCCTACGGTATCCGGGAGTTACACGATCTCATGGTCTAAGGAAAAGATACTTGACATTGAAAAAGCTCTAGCAAAACGAACTACACGATCTTGTGCTATGCTTAGAATTGGGTCTTTGTCCATCACATCATTCTCCTAATGATGTGATCCCGTTATCAATGACATCCAATGTCCATAGTCAGGAAACCATGACTATCTATTGATCAATGAGCTAGTCAACTAGAGGCTCACTAGGGACATGTTGTGGTCTATCTATTCACACGTATATTACGATTTCCGGATAATACAATTATAGCATGAATAAAAGACAATTATCATGAACAAGGAAATATAATAATAATCCTTTTATTATTGCCTCTAGGGCATATTTCCAACACTAGGAGGAGGCCCTCACTCGCGCGCATCCAACGGTGGCCGTGGGGGTGCCGGGGACGACGTGTAGCGGCGGCGGCGGCGAGCATATGCGGTGGCGGAGCTTCGGCCATGGCGGGGCTACGGCCTAGAGGACGAGTGCGACCAGGGAAGATGGGTAAACAGCGTGGGTGCTCACAGCGCATCCGATGGCGTCTTCAACGAGGTCGGGGACGGCCAGGTTGCTGCGAATCGATGGCGACTTCCTTCGGGCACCGACGGCGAATTTCCTTCGGTGTGGAGACGAGGTGCTAGACAGTGGAGCTTCTAGACCCGGCGATGCAACGACATGAGGACGGTGGCTACGTGTAAGCGAGACGGCGGCCGGCGCAGTTGTTCTCGGATGGAGATCGGGGAGGAGCTAGGGGGTGAGGGAGAGACCAGAGAGATGGGGGAGTGAGGGAAGAGGTCCGTGGGGCTTCTCCAGGCGCGTCAGATCGGAGTAGAGAGGAAGCAGGAGGTGGAAGCAGGAGGTGGCTTCGCCTCAGCAGGCGCGCCACGCCGTCCCCTCCCGGCAAGGAAGGAGACGTCTGGCGGGCTCTTGTGGGCTGGGCCAGGCCGGGTTGTGTCGTAAGCGCCTGTAAGCCGTAACTCTCTCCTCCGCCTTTATTTCTATTTTCTGACATTTGTTTCTGATTTAGTAAAATACTAAATCAATTTTAAACTTCATGAAAATAATTGTGTCAACTAAGTGGACTTATCCAAAGCTACACAACAATTTCCAGAATTATTGAACATACATTTATGATATAATAAATATAGATCCAATTCAAATATTTATTGGTTTAATTCAAAGGCCCAAAATAATTGTTCCTGATATTCTAGAAATATTGGTTTGAATTTTATCCCTTGCCAATATTTCCAGAGATTAACGGGAACATTTTCTTGGACTCATTTGATGAGATTTAAATCTTGGTTATTTTTAGAGGTCTTCTAAGGCTTTTGAAAATTCCTCAATTCAAATTTCATTGAATTTAAAAATGATGCTCACATGAAGGGCTAGCCTAGTGCATACCAGAACTAGGGATGTGACAACTCGCCCCCACTAAACAAGAATCTCGTCCCAGATTCAAGACGTGAGGTAAGAAGTCGAGGGGTCACAAGCTAACACGATCTTCATGATCCAAAAATCCTTCTCAAGATGTTGATTTATTGCTCCAATTGATTTTGATGTCTTTGCTTTCGAGATCTTCATCCAAAGATGATGGCGACAGAGAGAAACTCTACAGGAATTGATCTCCTCAAGATCAAGCACTCAGGATCAACTCATGGAGTGAGACATTCGATCATCTCTTGAGCCGAGACTCAAACACATACATCGAGAGAGGTGGATAGTAATGTATGACGAGGGTTCAATTTGGTAAGCATAACGCTTAGGTAAGATGGTGCAAGGTTTCAGAGTAGCGAGGAATTGAATTGCCATGATACCATAACGAGACATCTTAAAGGAAGTGGCTCGTAGAATTATTACCTTAAGTGGCAAAAAGAATTACCTTTGATATAGAGATCATTGAGAATCTTTATATCAGTCAAAGGCAAATCACAACGATCGTTTGGCCGAGTTCAAAGGAATGACACATCCGGATTCGAATGGATGATGTGGACTACCTTGTTGAAGATAACACAATGGATGATTTTTGCTTATCATCGAAAATGAATGGGACTTATGGCGCATCGACACAATGACAAAAAGTAGCTGGGAACAAAATGCAATATCGGGAATGACCCAACCATCATATCTGCCGAGATTCAGACCTGGTTGGTGTCGGGACATTCCAGCACTCATCAAGTCTAGAAAGAGAAATGAAAGTTTGCAACACAAATCGATTTAGATGACGTTGCGAGATTCTCCGGGAATGAACCACGATAGCAAGCTCCAAAACATGAGCTGGTTCTGCTACAAACCCGTGGACACACTATCCAAGACAAGCATGACCACGTAGTAGTCTTATAATAAAACACTACCGAGTTCTTGTTGGGAACCCTCATCGAGGATAACGGAATCTTGTGCATGATCTAGAATTAGCACAACACGCTCCTTTTCCTTGAGCAAATCAATCAGTGGCTTGGTGTGCTAGGAACTCATATGGAGTGGAGGTAATTAATCTACCAAACCATAGAATACTTCGCACGTATGCATGACTGACTTGGGATGATTCCAAGGGAAACAGAACAAACCTTTCTCAAATTCATGGCAGCAACTTACACCTAATGCACGTGAATTAGAGGAAGTCACTTCTTCCATCCAAGAATAAGCTTCATGAACGGAACACGAAGGCATTGCTTACAAAGTTTCCAACACTAGGTTGATGTTCAACATGAATCATGGGGGAGAAAAAATGTTGTTGATGGGCTCAACAACAATTCATCGGAATTTCCATATCACTGGACTTCCACCATCATGTGAACACGGTCATAGCATTGGTCAGACCAAAGGATGTAATGGTGTATGCTCGAGGGATCAACCACGAGTAAGACAACATTACGAACATCGTTGGTTCTGATTTGACTTGATGATAGCCCATACTCAAGTCAAAGTTTTGGCAAGACAACAGATCCAACAACTAATCTCAGGGGCCAATCGATGAAGATATCATCTTTCTTCAACACACACTACACAAGAATATCCCTTTGGAACGAACTAAGTTAGGCAAGCTTTTATCTTCCAACTCTCCAAGTTGTTGTTCAGCTTAACCAACTAGCTCAGGGTATTCAACACATATTTTTGGAGAATGGGTGGTTTAGAAGAAAACCAACATGATCACGAGCTCAACATAACAGTCAGGAAACAACCCGGTAATACCTCCAGGAAGATATCCGGAATATTACGAACCACCAATATGTTACTAAGCTCGAGAACAATCTTGCTTTTCAGGGCAAGACGATATGATCAAAAGAGTGAGGGATTGACACAATCCTAACTTATTGATCGAGGTGTGCACCAGAAATAAGGACTAGGTAGCACGATCAATCTTAGGATGATGATTTAATACCCACCACGCTAAGAATGAGAATATTGTCCATTAACTACCAAGCAACGGAGTTGTTAGCAGATTGATTTCACACATCATGATTCACTTGTCGGCATTCCGCCATGCGACAACACGGAACCGAGGAATGAATAATGAGGGCTAAAAGTATCACCGCATCGTAAAATTCATGAGAGATGGTGCAATTCTCATGACATTCCCGACATACAGAGGGCAACACTCCAAGGTAGAACAGAACAAAAGCTGGATTGGCATTTTGATCTGCGGGATACAACTACTTTGACCCAATCCTGGAAATGGAAAAGGGTACTGGAGTTTGTTTCTCCTAGTCATTCTAGAATAGAATGGCTTAACGGATCACAAGAATAATAGGCATCGATGAACACGATCGCACACATACTCTTGACTATCAATTGATAGATGAAGGTCGGAATATAACTGAAGGGGGACAACTCAGAGAATATAAGATTATTTGAGTTGTGGATGCATAGATTAGTATGTCGAGCAAAGCTCAACATTTCTTCCGGATAACCCATGCAGAAAGGCAGAATTGGCAGATTCACAACATAGGATAGGAAACTCATTGAGAGCACTCTTGTTGTGATCTTTCGGTTCAAGAGAACTTCTGCCAAAATGGTTCATGGTATTTGGAAGAAGGGAATACCACGGACCTCGAGGACTATCGCAAAAGTTACTAATAACCTAAAGGAACTAGCAAACGCTATCAACACGAGGTAAGTAGAGTGAATCTTGGGTCAAGAACCTGTGAGTCTAATACCTACTACTAAATGGCATCACGGGATGCTTTCGAGAATGACGGCCGTAATCATCACACTGGGAACACAAAAACATGGCCATATTACCAGGTGATCCTCTAAGATGCCTAGGGTCATAATACTAGTTCCAACATATATGTCAAGGCAAGGAGTACCTCAACAGACGATTAGTGTGCTTATCCTGACCAAAAGGACACCGTGAACAGGAAGGAAGAATTTGCAAATGCATCAGATAGTTTAGAAACACAGGATGACTCGGACAAAGATAACGGCTGTAAATGCTCAAAATGATTTGAGACATCTCGCAAAATAGTGGCATGACCACTCAACATCACAATATCAAGGTTCCGGTTCACCGACAACATACTAAAAGTAGTAGAAACTGAATTGAGGCTCGGAACCTACAATCCTACGAGTCTACGGATTAGTAACACGTGATCCTGATAGAAAGATGAGAAGCCTAGTTCTTAATCCCCGTAGAAGAGAAGAGGATGACTCAGATCAAAAGGCCATAGGGTAAAGGAGTAAAAAGAGCCTTACGTTCCCTTCCACAATCAATTCCCTTACATAACTAAATCATTTCTAGACTCAACTTCGACCAGTTTGGCTTGGTAATCCTACAGGCAACAGCTCTGATACCAAAGCTGTCAGGACCCCGATTCCAAGTCACATCGATCTAGCCGGTAACACCTCATATCACTTTGCGGCCTCACGCACGCTATTCCCACGGGTGTCGCCTTACCATGGCCCGGGACCGTTTGCGCCTTTTGGCTCACGTATATGATAGTGTCGCTAGCATCCATATGACAGAGAACTCGGGCCGACATGGCTAGTCGTGGAACCCAAAGCTGCACTAACCCATGGGGACAGGCATACATGAATCAACTTCGAGCATGTCGGTAGCGTGCAGAATCCGGGCTGTAGCACTGGCTAACAGGACACCGGGAACCCGGGTCAGAAAGGTGCTAGGCAGGACTCCGGATGTCACCGCGTGACATTTCCCTGAAGGGACAGACACAGGAACGAAGTGAAACACATGCCGGCCAGTCAAGTGTCTAGAGCAGTAGTGCTGGGCTAGCAGGACTCTAGTGAACCGGGCTGTAGCGGACTACTATGGCTCAAGGAAGCACTAGACTACATTTCCCCATAAGAGAGGCTGCCAAGGATAAACAACTAGATTGTCGGATCCCACACATACCAAGCATTACAAACATACACACAATATGCTCGATATGTGCAAATACAACATGGCATCACAACACAGCTCTACGACTCAAGTATTAATTCATTAGGCTCCGAGGAGCGAGATATTACAAACATGGGTCTCATGACCCAACATTCAGAGCATACAAGCAAAGCACACGCGGAAGCTTAACATGTCTGAGTACAGACATCTACAAATGAAAAAGGCTGAGAAGCCTGACCATCTACCAGATCCTGCCGAGGGCACAAGATCGTAGCTGAGGTATCAAGCTAAACGTTGAAGTCCACGCGGAACTACTAGCGAGACTGACGTCTCTCTGCAAAAACATAAAATAGGCAAACGTGAGTACAAATGTACTCAGCAAGACTTACATCAGAACTAACTACATATGCATCATTATCAACAAAGGGGTGGTGAGGTTTAACTGCAGCAAGCCAGCTTTGACTCGGTGGCTATCCTGAACTACGACTACAAGTAACACTTTTGAGGTGGCGCACACGAGTCCACATATTCACCATATCAATACACCACTATGGATCCGCCCTGCCTCTCTACAAGAACGCCATCCATAGCACTCACGCTTATCTTGGCGATTTTAGAGTATCCACTTTCACTTGTCTATGAACCGACAGGCAACCCAGAAGTCCTTTACATGGACACGGCTATTCGAATAGATCATATTAACCCTGCAGGGGTGTACTTCTTCACACATGCTCTCGCCACTTACCGCCATGTACACCTCGTGTATCTCGGCAACCTTCAAGCGGAAGCCTGGCGAGGGAGTCGGCCACGACCTGACTAACCACACAAGTCTCTAGTCCAGGTTTATCGCCTATTCGGGTTCCATCCGCAAGGAGATCCGGCCAGGGTGTCGCTCACGGCCCCAAACAATGTGTGCAGGGTTCCCAAGCCCACCTCGACGGGTGGTTCTACGCTTGGTACACCATGCCACGGTGCCTAGTCTGTCCCAAGCCCACCTGTACCGGGTGCCACTTGGTAGACTACTAACACTACCTACAAACACCGTAAACTAGTTGCAACTCCCCGGACAGAGATCAAGTTGATTAATAAGTCGAGAGGGCTCGAGTTACCGGAACCCAATGTGTGGTAGTAACTGTTCATGGATCACAAACACGTAACTCAGTTCCTCGAGGACGGCTGCAATGAGACAACCCACCATGTACTCCTACATGGCCTCTCACCGCTACCTTTACCAAATCGTGTTCATACACTTAGCTCACGCACAAGAGGGACATGTTCACACACCTCCGATTCATCCCCGATGAATCGGACCTGACTCAACTCTAAGCAGTAGCAGGCATGACAAACAAGCATGAATGAGTAGGCACAACAGGGCTCAAACAACTCCTACTCATGCTAGTGGGTTTCATCTATTTACTGTGGAATGACAGGCCATGCAGAGGATAAAGGGGTTCAGCTACCGCAGCAAACAACAGATGAATCGTTGTTGTCCTAATGCAGTAAAAGAGAGCAGGAGCGAGAGAGTGGGATTGTATCGGAATGAACAAGGGGGTTTTGCTTGCCTGGCACTTCTGAAGATAATATAGTTCTTCATTGGTGTCTCCGAACTCATCATCGGTACGTCGTCTATCGAGAGGGGACGAACACCGGCAACACAGAAGGAAACACCATCAATGCAATGCACAATATGATGCATGATCATGACATGGCAATATGCTGTGGTTTGAGCTAATGACACTAGCAGCAGGTTAAATAAAGTTGGTTTGAACCCAAGGTTCAGATTCAAACTCCACATATGGTTATTTAAATGTCATTCATTTGATTTATCCTAAACATTAGCTATAAGTTGTTCTAACATGCATGAAAATGGTACAGATGGATAGATTGGATTTTTCTGATCTTTTTTCATATATAATTTATCTCATTTGGAGTTATGGTTGAATTCCTATGATTTTTCAAAGTTTGCAACATTTTCTGAAATTTCCAAATCATTTTTGAATTAGAAAAATTCCAGAAAATGCTTATCAAGGCCAAGATGACATCACAGACGCCAAGAGGTCAACTGGTCGGCTAGGTCAAACTAACCAGTGGGGTCCATCGTCAGTGACACAAAGGTTGCGGTTGTCAATGACAGTGGGGCCCGGTCAACGGCCACGCCGTCGGCCATTAACTCTGGCGTGTGGGTCCCGCCAGATTTTAAGCTAATCTAAACAGAAACAAAATAGGGGTTAATTAGGACATGGGCCCATGTGTCAGTGAGCATGTGGGTTAGTTAGCAGGCTCATTAGCCGCTAATGACGACGCCACATCGGCATGGCCGGGGTTAGGCTGCCGGCGACCTTCCGGCGCGGCGGTGTCCACTCGGGACGGCGCTATAGGGGGCGGCTGGGCGAGCGAAGGCACTGGGAGGAGGCCCTCACTCGCGCGCATCCAACGGTGGTCGTGGGGATGCCGGGGACGGCGTGTAGCGGCGGCGGCGGCGAGCATATGCGGTGGCGGAGCTTCGGCCATGGCGGGCTACGCCCAGAGGACGAGCGCGACCAGGGAAGAAGGGGCAAACGGCGTGGGTGCTCACAGCGCATCCGATGGCGTCGTCATCGAGGTCGGGGACGGCCAGGTTGCTGCGAAGCGATGGCGACTTCCTTCGGGCACCGACGGCGAAGATGGCGACATTGGCGATGAAGCGGAGCCCTCCGGCTCGTTTCCTTCGGTGTGGAGACGAGGTGCTCGACGGTGGAGCTTCTAGACCCGGCGATGCGGCGACAGGAGGACGGTGGCTACGTGTACGCGAGACGGCGGCCGGCGCGGTTGTTCTCGGATGGAGATCGGGGAGGAGCTAGGGGGTGAGGGAGAGACCAGAGAGATGGGGGAGTGAGGGAAGAGGTCCGCGGGGCTTCTCCAGGCGCGTCAGATCGGAGTAGAGAGGAAGCAGGAGGTGGCTTGGCCTCCTGTGCGTGCGCCACGCCGTCGTCCTCCTGGCAACGAAGGAGACGACTGGTGCCTGGCTCTGGTGGGCTGGGCCGTGCTGGCCGTGTCAGGTAAGCACCAGGTAAGCCGTAACTCTCTCCTCTGTCTTTATTTCTATTTTCTATTTTCTGACATTTGTTTCTGATTTTGTAAAATACTAAATCAATTTTAAACTTCATGAAAGTAATTGTGTCAACTAAGTGGACTTATCCAAAGCTACACAACAATTTCCAGAATTATTGAACATATATTTATGATATAATAAATATAGATCCAATTCAAATATTTATTGGTTTAATTCAAAGGCCCAAAATCATTGTTCCTGAGATTCTAGAAATATTGGTTTGAATTTTATCCCTTGCCAATATTTCCAGAGATTAACGGGAACATTTTCTTGGACTCATTTGATGAGATTTAAATCTAGGTTATTTTTAGAGGTCTTCTGAGGCTTTTGAAAATTCCTCAATTCAAATTTCATTGAATTTAAACATGATGCTCACATGAAGGACTAGCCTAGTGCATACCAGAACTAGGGATTGACATTGCCCTTGGGTAACGTTGCCATCGGGTCACCCATGCCGGCTGTCCTCGAGTCACCATCGCCGCCTCCGCTGCTCTCGAGCCGTTGTAAACGCCCGATGGCCTTCACCATTGCCCCGCCACAAGCCCTCCTCCGCCGGTCTCCACAAGCCGCCCGGCCTTGAGCCGCCATGTTGAGCCGCCAGACTCCGACAGGCCGCCGCCGAGCTGTAGGGGCGCCGGTCTCTGTCAAGCCGGCCTCCGCTGCTGTGGCCCGCGGTCCCGCAGCAACCGCCGTCGCCGTGACCCTGATCTGAGCCGCCTCGCCGGCTTACCTCGTTTGTAGGAACAGACAGCTCCAACGGTGGACTCAGTCAAAGCTAACATGATTAGCATAGACCAGTGCAATGACATATTGGCATAAAAAATCTGCAATTTGGGGACGACCTCCAAAGCTTGATGGATGTGTGGGTGGATATGAAGGCCCATTAAAGCCTGCATGATGAATTTCGCTTCGATTGCTACGTCCGACGAAAAGCCGGGTGTTCTCAACACTGATTTTTTTGTGTCTATACATGTTAATTCTTTTAGAAAATATCTTCTTTTTTCTGGCATGTACTGTTTTATACAGGATGACCCGGAGGAGGACATGGACTCTGCGATTACCCTCGCTCCGAGCCGCCGCCCATAACTGTGTTGAGCCGCACCAGCGCGAGCATTTCTGCCCGATCCGGCCTCGCTACCGTATGCATCACTACCGCCATAGCCACTACTACTCCACGTGAGGTTAAGGGTGCAGTCAAGACGTTGTCCATGTTCACTCGGTGAAAATACCAGGTGCTATCTTCTCTATGTATCTTATCATTACATATTAAAATGTTTGAGAATGATTACTCAGGTCTGTGGTATTCTTTCGCAGGACTTTTAATTATTACAAAGACATCACAGAGGGGGGTACACTAATATGCTTTTTTGTACTAGCGCTTGCCCATATCGTGTTGCTGGGCGGATACGTAATTAAATCGCTGCTCCCCGCTTCATCAACATACGCGACTAACTCGTCGTCCGCGCCTGCGATTGCCTTGCCCGACCGCACCGTCTTACAACGCCGTGGCCGTCTCTCGCGACCGCACCGTCTTACAACGTCGTGGCCGTCTCTCGCGACTGCACCGGCTTACAACGCTGTGGCCGTCTCTCGCGACCGCACCGGCTTACAAACGTCGTGGCCGGCTCTCCCGTCCGCACCGGTTTAAAACACCGCGGCCGACTCATCTACCTGCACCCGCGGCTGACTCACCCATGATTGATTTCAACTTCACCTAGTGATCACCAATTTCATGGCGGTTTATTTCTGACCTGGCACATCAGGTGATATCCATCTAAAATATATCTTATTGACATATATTATTTTTGTCAAAGAGTTGTTTATCTTTGCCTTGGTCTGCAATATTATTTATGCAGGGCAATTATTTATGACAAAAAGTGATATTATACCGCGGAGATGGAGGCACGCCAACATCTTTTGGCACAGGTGGTCGTCGTTACTCAACGGACTCCCGCACCGGCTTACAATGTCGTGGCCGTCTCTCGAGACCATGCCGGCTTACAAAAAGGAGGACAACTTGCCCATCCGCACCGGCTTACAACGCCACGGCCGATTCATCTATCCGTGCCACCTCAGATGTTGCGGTCGTCTTTATCGTCCGTCTCTTGCGGCCTGGTCTACATCAACGCATCGAGCCGCTCTTGTCTGGATGAGCTGTTTATTGAGTATGAGCAAGTCACTACTTGGGAAGCCCGGTTTTATTCCAACAAATTGGAGGCAAATTATCATATATTATCAACCGCCGTCTGCACTGGATGGTTCAATGGGCAGGCGCACAAGTCGCCACTACTACAGTTTGGTTAACTTCAAACATACAATTGGAAGGAACCATTGGCCGAGTTGCTGACACAGCTCATACGGGATCATTCATAACCCGTCGCAGTCACCTCAACCTTCTGTGGATTCACATCGCGCTATCAACGCCAATAATATACACCTTCTGCTATGGTCAAATATGGAGAATCTCAAGCCAACTCCTCGAGTCGTCTTGAGACTCGGGGGATACAATGGTATGACTCGTTAAAATTAGTCGGTTTCAATGAATTCAAAAACTCCGGGTCATTGAAGGGAAGATAACTCGGCCCTGGAGGCTACTGCTTTATTGGCAAATATTTAAAGGCCATCAGAAAAATTTCCGGTTCAAAATGAAGATTCCGGTTTAAAATACAGTTCAAGAGACATCTTTCTCCCACAAAGCTTTGAAGCTCTCAAAACCAGTTCAACATCCGGATCAAGGTAAATTTGTCCCTTGCAAAGCTTTGAGGATCTCAATATCCGGTTTAAGAATTTCCGGTTCAAAAAGAATTAATCTCTCGCAAGTTTGAGATCTCAGACAAATTAATGGTTACCAAAGGGAACTTACTGCCATGATGCACGGTTCAAAACATGGGTATCCTGCCTTACGGCTTATCTTATTATGGTCACTTGGGGGTTTCCTGCTCATCGGGCATAGCTATCAAGACCCTCTTGATCGGGCGCAATGCCAAAATTTATATGGTCACTTGGGGGCTTCCTGTTCAAACATAGGTCGATTCGAACCAAAGAGAACATAGCTGTCGATACCCTTTTGATTAGCAAACTGCTGAACCTACTTGGGGCTTCTTGACCGTATCCGAATCATAGCTCAACCCCTTTGGGAATCGACGTGGATCGTATTCGAATCAGCGTCGTTAAACAACTTTTAAGGTCATTTGGGGGCTTCCTGTTCAAACATAGGTCGTATTCGAACCAAAGAGAACATAGCTCTCGATACCCACTTTGATCGACAACGCCAACGCCACTGGGGGCTATATGATCATATTCGAATCTTAGCTTAACCCCTTTGAAACGGTTTACTGATCGTATTCGAATCAGAAGCCTCAAAAATTTTATCTGTTTTTTATACAATCGCAAGTATTTAAGTTGTCACAAATATCATATGTGCCGGCTCTTACAGAGTTGAGTTATCAACTTCACTTTCCGGGTCACATAAGCCGGCGGTGTCATTCAAAGGATCATAGGGATCTTGTGATCTACTTGTGTGCAGGATAAGACTACATTTGGGTGGTTACCCGCCCTGGCTTTTGACGTTAAGTCGCCAGGCATATGTTGTTTAAACTCTTTG
This sequence comes from Aegilops bicornis, assembly GCA_021605145.1. Lineage (NCBI taxonomy): Eukaryota > Viridiplantae > Streptophyta > Magnoliopsida > Poales > Poaceae > Aegilops > Aegilops bicornis. Next base: position 97,066,181 of record CM038671.1, read on the forward strand.
CAGTATTTGCATAATATGAAGTATAAATGATTAAGTTCAAGCTCATTACCGAAGTTGATTCTTCAAAATGATTATACGTTATGGATTTTTCTCAAATGCTATAATACGTCTGGTTATAAAAATTCGGCCATAATGGAGGTGTATTAAATCGCCATCGCCAAGAGCCGCCGTATTTAAACTCTGGATTTACTTATCAATGTATGAGGTATTCAAAGTCGCTTTGGCGCAAATGGCTATTATTTTATTAATGGATATGATTTATTCTACAATAGAAGGAATAGTCCCGAGTCGCTGCAGGCTTACGACCCGCACTTGGGGGCTACATTATTCAAATTGAGGTTACATCAAATATGCAAGTCTCATGTCGCTGCAAGCATGCACCATGACACTTGGGGGCTAATGCTAAGTCATTTTTGTTCACCTTATTGAAGATCCGACGCATCACATCGAAATGAGCCGGCCAAAGGGGGCTACCAATTGCTCCTGTTAAAATTCAAGATACACAAGCCTTATTCCATTATATTGAAGGATCCACTGCTTAGTTGGTAAAGCACAAGGCTCTTAACCTTGTGGACGTGGGTTCAAGCCCCAGGATGGGGGTTACATCATATGATATTATTTCCAGTGAAAAGTCCCAGCTCAGTATTATCTTATTAAGCAGGCCCTTGGGGGCTAATGCATATTGCTCTTTGCTGAAAACAACTCTAGGATGACCCGGCTACACTACTATGACTATAGCCGACTCATGGGGGCTACACAACTGTATTTGGATTTTATTTAAAGCCATGGTGATAAGTCCCGGCTTATTCATGCTGATTAAACCGACCCTTGGGGGCTACAGGTAATATGGATATAAGGGAGAAATATCTTCAAATTCTCAGTTTTGAGTAAATCAGATTGACCCGGTGTCTGCAAAAATCATAAACCGGCGTCATCGACAATTATGACTCGGCATCATCTATTTATAACCCGACAATTTTGGTAATCATAAACCGGCAAGTTTTATATCTTCAAGCCGGCTGAGTATAAGTTGAATATTTGAAGACCAATATTTTTGTAAGTCAGAGCATTGAAAGCCGACTCAAGTGGATTATCTCTTACAATATTTCTCAACAAGATACCAATGTCAGCAAATTGACTCTGAAGCTGGCATGTTGACTCGGATTTTTCAAAGGAAGTATCTGGATTTTTTGCATTGGCAAAATTTGAACATATCTACTAAAGAGATTTGCTATGAGATTATGGATACATATCAAGAAGGAGATGACAAGGACTTAAGGATGATCAAGTGTCGGCTTACAAAGAATATTTAACCCGGAACACAACCTGTAAAATTTGTTCTTGTGTTTGTTTTACAGGATCAGTTTAACATGGATAAATCCAAATTAAACTGGGGGCTAATGTCGGGGATATACCCCGCGGTATGACCCGGCCGAAAGTATGACCCGGCCGGACTTGGCGCTTCACCGATGACCCGCCGGAGGACTGGCGACCAGGGGCGGAGCCAGGATTTGAGTATAGGGGGGGCCAAGCCAACTTGATAAAAATATCCGTTGCAAAAAATAATCAAATGAAACAATAGTAGTAGGTTGAGAACTTGAAGCAAAGTGGCTTAAAAATTGAATTAATCTTAATGGTGTTTGGTACAGTTTTTTCTCTTCATAACTGCTCATTGGCAATCTCAAAATTAGCTATATTGTATAAGTTCAACATAGAAATTTTTGGGCTCACAAATAGATAGGAACTCATATGACATAATTTGCATCATGATAATTCATTGGACACGTAAAAAATGTGAACTCGTCATAGCATCGCAGATCACACAACAAAACAAGTAAAATCTGATGTATAATTTCAGCACCGAGACAAGATGAGAATTGGGAGAGATTAGTAGTGTGATGTTATACCTTGGCTAGCTCGTTGGCTGGAGGCAAATTAGGCTGCGTTGCTGACCCACTGTATGAACTAGATAGTGAGCAGCAGAGTAGGGAGAGCAGAGAAATCAAGGACAGGCGGGCGGCCAGGGCATGGTTCGGCGGCAGCGGCGCCTAATCACACGTACAGGCTAATCATGGGAGAACGCAACTTCCAGGAGACTAGGGCGGATGCTAATTTACCAATCTGGCCAAGTACATGGGCTTTTACATGGGCCTTTTTCTCTCTTTACGTTGACATAGGGGGGGGGGGGCAAGTACGTCTGTACTTGAGATTGCATCGCTAGCCATACGTATCTGTTCGAAGTTCGGTCGATCATTGGGGGGGGGGGGGGGCTGGCCCCTGCTCGTCCCCCTGGCTCCGCCACTGCTGGCGACTCACGGATCTGGCGGCTCACTGGTCAGACGACTCACGGATGACCCCGACGGCGGGTCACATAGAAGACTAGGCCCAAGGCCCAGTAGGCCGGCTCATATTATGGTAGGTCGGCTTAAGACAGAAGGTGTTGGGATATAACTATTTGTGTAAGCCGCCCAGGAGGGGCCGGGTTACGCAAATAAGACTCATCAGAAAGAAGCCCAAGACCAAGCACGAAGATGGCGGTTCAATAAAGGGTCTAAGGCCCACAGGCTTAAGGCCCATAGTGATAAACCGCCATGATGACATAACTTGTAACATAAGGTAGAATTAACTAGTCATCGAGCCGGACACTGTCTATGAGCCGGCAGGGACTCTGTAGGTCGCAGGGCGGCAACCCGTGTATATAAAGGGACGACCCGCCGGCGGCTTAGGGGGAGGAAAAGAAGAAATAATCTCTAGGGCTAGACACAAAGAGACGGCTTATCGGCGACTCCCTCATGATCATAATGAGACCTAGCCACAAACAGCATGTAAGGTTATTACCGGATGATGTTTCCCGAGGGCCGAAGCTGTCTAAATCCTTGTCTTGTGTGTTGATTGTGTTGCGTCTCTCGATTCCGCCCAACCCCTCTTAAGCTACCGCATAGATGCGTTGGCCTCGCGATTAAGTCCTCACACTAAGGACATCTGCCGTGACAATTCCACGACAATTTCCTTACATGATTTTCACATTATGTTGTTTCTCATTAATTCGATTCTTTTCAAATATGAAAGGTGCCCTCCAATTAGATTTTTTACCAAATAAAGAGCCCACGTACTTGCCATAATTTGCCTAGCAATTGAACCTGGACTAAATACAAGCACGCGTTTGCATACCTATGTGATACGTGATTCAACTCTCCCTCTTTTTCTTCTACACCAGAATTACTTGCGTGGCCATGGTTGCCATTGTCACCGCTGCGGTCGCCCATGGCGCTCGCCAGCTGTTTTTTCTCCATTACATCTATAGCAATTTACCTATTTATTTTTGAATTGCAGGTATCTCCACTGGTTTGTTACACTATTTTTTTGAACTGCAGGTATCTCCACAAGGCCATAATCGAGGAATACACCATGGAGATATGACTGCCCGGATAAGTCAGCTGCGGCCTCGAGATGAACATAAAAAATACCATGTGACCCTTTTCTCTCTCAATGTTAGTCTTAGTCGTGTGAGGTATGTACGATTCATGTATTTTGTGCAAAATATTTTTGTGAAACCTGAGACTTGAACTTTATGTCGTAATTCGCAAACCTTGTCTCATCTACAGATCTTAGCCATGTGCTTGTATTTTTTGACTTATACGAATAGCTCCTATAGGAAGGTACATCTCATTTTTATGTAGATGTATAATAGCGAGGATACTTCAATATATCTAGTAATTTATTCCTTCATTTTCCTTTGTGTTCAAAGCTTTTTTTGTTCATCTAACTGGATATTGTTTCATTTCTTAATTTCTTTTTCAGTTGACTTTATCGTGGCTCTCTTGTGATAGATCTATGAAAAAATGATCTATAGACAAAGAGTTGCTAAGCTAATGTTGAGATGTGCCGGGTGGTTGACAATGAAGGCTTTGGGTGACAACGTTGGACACAATCAGTATGCGAGACAAGAGAATGAGGATACATTCTATTTAATTGTATACTTTCTCTTTTTGGATCTTGCATTTGTAGTTGCAATTTTGAGTGTGATAGCAAATATTAGTCACTTAAAATCGGATGTAATATGGTTGTGCATAGGCATGACAAAATTTAAGAGATACATGTGTATGAAATGATATGTGCTCTCCGTTCATCTTTGAACTCTAATTGTGCATTGGAACTTGTAATTTGGGTTTTAATGACACACATTTTGGGCAACACACTCAGGTATTTTTTAAAATTTTAAACATTACAATGAGTCACACATTCTTATACTTTTGGTTTTCTTCAGGAAGCAGGTACACAAAAGGGACCAAGTACTAGGAAAATAACCATACTGATTTTGGGTGTTACTTTTAGGAAATATATAGAGCACATGGCACCCCTGGCCGACCGATATAGTTGCACAACCTGATACCTAATCATATCACACCATATTCTACTTTCCAAATTTTATAATAGAAATGGCAAATCGCATTTTATTGCACCCATTTTTCCTAGGAACTGGGTACCCAGAGATGTTACATAAGGCCTACTCACTAACCTTTTCAAATTTTCGTATAACAGGTATCAGTTACCTGTATTAGGTTCACATGGTAGCGTATACCTAATGTATGATACCCATACTGTGATGTGCCCAACGACCATACTCAAAGTCTCTTAGTAATAATACACTGACACACTAGTACACAGTCGTCTTTCGAATTTCCTAAACAAATATGGATTTAATGCATTTGTGTATGGGTTATTTTAATGGGTATCTCATACCCAACAATGAAATGTAGTAGAGAAAATACCATCTAACTGTGGATTATACTTTTACATTCATCTAGGTATATCTGGTACCCATGACTGAACTGTATATACAGAGAGAACAAATTGGTGAACCATATAGTATTATACGCCATCATTATACTACATTGCATTATTATTTAGTTTTTCCTTGTGTGCACCAAACCATAATTGACATACCTAGAATTTGTTGTATACAAATTTAAAAGCCATATAACAACGATCTTACTATGACATACCTAAGTTCATATAGTCGACTTAGAATCCACCAAATTTTGTGAGTATGTAGTACACACACGATGGTTGTTATATAATAGGTATCAGATACCTGCAATTTCATATAATTATCGTCGAGAGATACCTAGCCAACGACCATGCAAATTATGCAACAGTACCTACCCACATGGTGCAACCTATGGGCATATAATACTTCCACCTGTGGTGATCTTTAGTTATTCACCTAATGTAATTATGTAAAGCTTGGTAGTTTTCATCCAAAAATTACGATTATGTACAGGAGCAGACACATGGTTCCATTTTATTAGAATTATGATAATGATCTTAATTTATGATTCCCTACTCTCTTTTTTCTGCATTGGAATGGTTCTGCGATCAACAAGATTTGTACTACCTGTGTACGATACTTAGATCGAACAGACACAAAGTGCTTGCTAAATGAGTTGGATAGTTCTGGTAGCATGTCGAACGAACGTCGTACTAGAAATGCATACGTATAGCACAATTATTTTTGCACATACCCTAAAGAAATAACCACTAATCTAATTAAAGAATATATTATATTTCTCGCGGAAAAAGAAGATCTTATATGGTATTGGCCACATTAAAATAAATTAATGTCAAAACACAATTTATTTTACAACATTTAAATTTCCTAGCAAATATATAATTGATGTGGTATAAATTGATTTATTGCGGAGCAATTAATCATGCACAATCAAAACAAAACCTATAAAAACGGTACATACTCCTTCCCTGGGCATTGCATACCTAAGGAAGACACACTGTTCCCCTTGATAATAACAGTGCAACAAAGATCTTTATGATTTCACACTCATTCCATTTTGCATAACACTACACAAAGGTCGTGTTAGTCGAGTGTCACTAGTAGAAAACACCTATTCGCCCCGGTTCGTAAGGGCCTTTTAGTCGGTTCATGAACCGGACTAATGGGTCGTTACAAATACCTCCACCCATTAGTCCCGGTTCAAACACGAACCGGGACAGATGTGCCTCCACGTGGCCGGTCCATGAGCCTGGTCGAGAGGCCTTTGGTCCCGGTTGGTGGCACCAACCGGGACCAAAAGTCCATGTTTTTTAGAAAAGTGGCTGTTTTAGGGGTTTTGGGGGTTATTTTAGGTTGTTATTAGCTAGCTAATGGAGAGAAGTGTCCTCTCTTATATCTTCGCCCTTGGTTTATCAACGCTGCTGCTATGTTCATTTCACCCGCTGATATAACATGCTCATGCATGCTCGCATCATACATCATCATATATAATAACAAGTCCTACTAATCATGCATCATCATACAACTTCTACTCGTTATTAATAATAAGTCATACGATCATCATCCTCATAGTCATCGAACCCAACCCTATTTTAATTGTTCTTAGCACATGATCATCAGTATCAGGTTGGACCTAAACACCCTTAAGGTAAAATAGCATAAAACAATATACACCCTGACTCTCCATATGAAGAATGGAGATCATCCTGTCTCCAATTCTTGCGCTTCGCTTCCTTTTGCTTCCAAGAAGCTCCTTACGACTGTCCATACATTTTTTCCATTCTTTGATTGTCATGTCTCCACTTCTTTTAGAAATCCGGTATGGACAGTTGAGATTCATAGGATGACCTGGATATATGTTCAAAACATGAAGGCTGCCATTCTCATACATCAAATGAGGCACACAATCCTCTGGGATTCTCTGTTGAAAAACATAGTAATAACTTCGTAGTTAGCAATGATGTACTAGTTTTAGAAGTATGCAAAAGATGCACGGATGTCGTAATAGTAAAAAAATCTTATCGTGGTATCTCCATGGTAGTTATCAGAGTTCAACACGTGCACTAGTGGCACGTATTGACATTAATCTTGAGGAGTTCGATTGTAGACATTGTAATTCTCAAGATCAGTACAAAATGCGATCATATGATTTTTCTCCTTATAAGTTAATTCGGAGCCATCGGTGTAGTGGGTTTTGTCTACCATCTTCCGCACATTCTTTGAACAATCAAAATAAGCTGTCAATGGAAATAAGCTGTCAACTATTTTGAAATAAACAATATAAATTACTTAATAACTATGTTAAGCTCACACGGGGAAGAATTGGAGGTGTATCCACAAGGACCCAAATCGAAGGTCTCTCTTGCTCGATTGTAGGATCACCAAGATCCATGGTGACAAGCATACCCTCATCAAGACCATACATCTTGCAAAGTGCTTCCCAATTTTTGCAACCAAAATGGGTTACACTCTGAGCATTGTACAGCTTCACTTGAAAATCCACACCATAATGGGTACTTAAGATAACTTTTTTGGTTTCAAAACTTTCATGGTCTTCAAAACCCATCCTCTCCAAGACATAGCGTCTTGCAAAGCATGGGATAAGCTAGTCGAATTGGAAAACATGAAAAATATTGTCATGATTAAAATAGTTGAAGTCATGATTAATTACGAAAAAAATTATTGTCGCTGCTATGCATCGTATGAACATCGAAGGTCTCGCCGAGCTTAATGCTTTGAAGCGCCGATCTTCGGCCCAGCTCAATGAACCTGTCGCAGATACCTCGGTCGTCGTGGCACAAGTCGCACTCCCCCGGGCGGTTTTCGTCATCCGAGTACGACATTTCCGGCCTATGTTCATAATTCAAATGAAGGTGAACTTATCCAATATGAGCATTCAATAAGCAAAACCAAATCATAAAATAAGCAAAACCAAATCATAAAATAAAGTAGTATTCAAATTAGCATGCATTCAATAATTTTAAGCAAAAGTACATCATCTCTTGGTGTTCGTACATCGTCGAATATTATCACTAATATAGCATCACTAATACAACTAGAACCGTAGCGCCCGATGGGTATCGACGCGGGCGGTGGACACCCAAAGATAAGGAACCATCACAGGATCATAGCTCGTGAGATCCTCAAGAACCTGCCGGTATTGTCGAACCTGCCTCCAATGCAACCATGTAGCGACGGACGTGCTCGTCCTCCTCACGACACGGTGACGTACCACCTCCGCGGTGTCAGGAAGCCTCCGCACCGTCAACGCCCATGCGACCGCCACCAAACAAGGATCGGGTCAACAACCAGCTGCCTCCTCACCAACCTACGTTCCCCGGAAGGTAGCACCTCCCAATACCAGCCCGGCGGAGCCCAGTCCCGAACATGGCCCTGATCAAGCAAGCCTCCACCGCCGATTCGACGACGACGAGGATGCAGGATAGGCATCGCCGACGTCGATGCGGGAACTACTTCTATATATAGTTAAATAAAGTAGTTTTATTAATTAAATCAACTATCTAGTTCAACTACTATACTAAGCATTTACTATAAATAAATAAAGTAGTACTTACTATAAATAAAGTAGCACTTACTATAAATAAATAAAGTAGCACTTACTACAAACTACTTCTATATATAGTTAAATAAAGTAGTTTTATTAATTAAATCAACTATCTAGTTCAACTATACTAAGCACTTATTACTATAAATAAATAAAGTAGTACTTACTAAAAAACAAAGTAGCACTTACTATATAGTACTTACTAAAAATAAACAAGTATTTTTCTAACTAACTCATATTTTTCTAACTAATTATATTACCCAAAAAATCTAAATAAAATAGTAATTATATTTTTCTAACTAGCTAGTTCAATTATAGTACTTACTAACACAATCTAAATATCACCAAACATACTATGAACAAATTAATAAAAAAATCTATTAATAGAAAAAATCTAACACAATATGAACAAATTAATTACACCAAAAAATCTATTAACAGAAAAAATCTAACACAATATGAACAAATTAATTACACCAAAAAATCTATTAACCAAAAAAATCTAACACAATATGAACACATTAATTACACCAAAAAATCTATTAACAAAAAAATCTAACACAATATGAACAAATTAATTACACAATCTAAATTAACATACTATGAACTACATATCTAAATTACTACACATCTAAGTTGCTCACGGCGAGGTCGACGGCGACGGAGACGGCGAGAAAGTGGGCGGCGGCGAGGGAGGGGGCGGCGACGGGCCGAGGCGGGCGGGCGAGGCGTGAGGCTGTCAAGGGTCGTATGACAAGGCGTCGGGAGATCGAGGAGAAGGAGAGATCGAAGTGGGGATGCGGTTCTGAAATTTTCCTTATATAGCAAAGTTTTTGGTCCGGTTCGTGGCTCCAACTGGGACCAATGCACCTTTAGTCGGTTGGTGGCACCAACCAGACCAAAGCCCTCTCGCTGCGGGAAGCAGAGGGCTTTGGTCCCGGTTGGTGCCACCAACCGAACTCAAAGGTGGGCATTGGTCCCGGTTGGAGCCACTTAACCGGGACCAATGGCAGGCCGGCACGGTGCGGCACGAAAGTTTAGTCCCACCTCGCTAGCCGAGAGGGCGCGCAGTGGTTTATAAACCCCACCGCCGCCTCCCTCTCGAGCTCCTCTCCACCGCAGTTTATGCGGGCCTACTTACTACTGCTTTGCCTCGATGGTCTCTTGGGCCACTGCGGGCTGAATCTCAGCCCATGGTGGGTTTCTAGTCATATCTGTGCCATGGGGGCCCAAGAGGAGGCACTTTTTTCTTTACTTATTTATTTTATGCAGCTGTTTTAGTCCCACCTGCATGGCGAGAGGCACTCACAGCTGTTTATAAGCCCCGAGTGAGAGACGATGAAGAAGAAGCTCAATGCTCACCTTACGTTAGTTCGCTTCAAGCCTTGAGGAATAGGGTAGACTGCACGGAGCTATGTGCGGTCACGGTTTACACTATTCCTAACGGCTTGAAGCGAAATTAACTAGCATTGCGCCTCTTTTTATTTTTAATGACTTATTACCACACGTAAATAAATAGAAAAAAATAAATATAGCGTAAAAGGAAAAAACTATATAAAAACTACTCAGAAATAAATAGCGGCCGAATCGCACCAAAGCGGCCGAACTAGCCATGAAGGACTTGGTTGTCCTATTTGTGGCGGCAAGCCAATTCCGAGCGATTACTTTGGGCTCGTGGAAGCGGATTGTGGGCGCTTGCCCTCAGCTTGATGCTGTTAAGCGATCGGTCTGCATAGAGGGTGCGCGTATGGCATTTGCCCATGCAAAAGTTCATTGGGGGAAGCTTGACGCGGAGAAGCTGATGACTAAGGGGCCGCCAGAGGGTAAAGAGCACCGCAAGCCTGAACTATATTATGAAGGTGTACTGAAGGGAGCCCGCCTTGCGGCGGATAAGTGTGCCAAAGACATTATATTTCCCTGAGGGCATTCGTGCGGAATAAATCTTTAAGGATTTTACAACCTCTCGAACAGTTGACCAGCTCTCGCTGTATCATGACAGTCGGTTTTCGGCTTTCTCTACTGAGGTGCTAGTCCGGCAGATCCGGGACACAATCGCGATGAGTTCTCCTGCGCTACCTTAGCCGATATAAGTTCGGGGTGCCGGCGACCGAGAAGGTGGTCGGACTTTATTGACGTCTTGTGAAGCCCCGATCGGACCTCGTAAACCCAGCCGTTATACCGTTGGGTAGCGCGGACTCCTCAGTTGGTGTCCGGATAGTTGGCTGTCATATCGAAATTTTGATAGGCATGCGCGACTCGCTACTCCGGCAGCTGTATGATATCCGCCCTGAGGGCGGGGTTCGGCCTTGCCCATAGGTGTGATTGCATCACATGGTGTTGGCCTGAGTGATTTACCACGTGGTATCTAGTCAACGTGGTTCGTCCCATTAGCATACGGTAAATTACCGCATGGTGGGAAGGTGCCGAAAAAACTATATAAAAAACTACTCCAAAATAAATAGAAGAAAAAATAGTTGTGATTAACTTTACTAAAATCTTTTTTATTTTTATTGACTTATTACAACTCAGAAATAAATAGAAAAAAAATAAATATAGCAGAAAAGAAAAAAAAAACTATATATAAAAATACTCAGAAATAAATAGAAGAAAAAATAGTTGTGATTAACTTTACTAAAAATGAGCATAGATGCTTATTTTTAATGACTTATTACAACTCAGAAATAAAAAGAAAAAAATAAATATAGCAGAAAAAACTATATAAAAAACTAATCATAAATAAATAGAAGAAAAAATAGTTGTGATTAACTTTACTAAAAAATGAGCATAGATGCTTATTTTTAATGACTTATTACAACTCAGAAATAAAAATAAAAAAATAAATATAGCAGAAAAGAAAAAAAACTATATAAAAAACTACTCAGAAATGAGCATAGATGCGCTTATAGAGAAAATTCATAATAAATTTCTACTAACTTCAGAGAAATTCAATATGAATTTAGGTTAAATTCCCTGTATAAGGGCATTTATTTTCATTTTGAGAGGAGCTCAACATGGCAGAGAAGGAGGGGCTTATAAACCGGTCTGATTCCCCTTCGGTTGGCGAGGTGGGACTAAACTCTGACCGCAACGAGGACCAACCCTTTAGTCCCGGTTGGTGGCATGAACCGGGACTAATGGGCAACCTTTGGTCCTGGTTCAAGCCACCAACCGGGACCAATGATGGTGGGCCAGGAATGAGGGCCATTGGTCCTGGTTCGTCCCACCAACCGGGACCAATAGGTCCAAACGAACCGGGACCAATGGCCCACGTGGCCCGGCCGGCCCCCGGGGCTCACGAACCGGGTCCAATGCCCCCATTGGTCCCGGTTCTGGATTGAACCGGGACTAATGGGCTGGACCATTGGCCCCTTTTCTACTAGTGTGTCGTCCTTTTGCCAATTGTTTCGACTTTAATACCTAGGCAACAGGAACTCGGTGAACGTGCATTTTGCCTGAGTAACTTCCTTTTTCCTAGTGTTTTGCGGTAGGTGTGACACTGTTCAAAATCTATGATTTCGGTACTGCTTGTCTATATTCCATCCATTAAAATTTACATTCACATTTCCTAATCCTTTTCTCTAGTCCAAAGTCCAACGTACAGAAGTGCGCTAGTACTAGAAGGAATAGAATTACGCACTGGTATTTTAACATACCCTGAAGATGTAACCACTAATGCAATTAAAGATCATCTTATATGATATACCCATGTCCATAGAATGAATAACATTCAAAGAACAATGATTTTCTAAAAAAATTCATAATATAACATAACTTTATATTTTAATTTGCGCCTACTGTAGGTACATACCCACACACGACCAGACTAATAAACGTATAGAAAATATTTTCTTATTATAGGTATATACCCACAAAACCCAGACTAATAAAATAGATAACATTCAACAATTGATGATTTTTATACAGAAATTCGTAGTGATAAAATACCTTTATATTTTAACTTGCTCCTAGCATGCATGTCAGTAGGTATAGAAAATCAGTTCGGTTTGAAACATTCAGATAACAGATCATTAATTTGACGCACATCTTTGAAAGGTATTTGATTGAGTAGTTATATACCCTTTCCATAAAGGACACGCCATGCAAAAAAAGGAAGGTACAACGGGGAATTATTTCTGTTTGATTTGTTCAAACGATGGCCCACTGATGACATCCCCATCTTTGGAAGGTATTTCATTGCTATGGTACACCCTTTCCATAATGGCGACGGCATGCAAAATTCTTTGAAAGGTATTCAATTGGCAGACATCAATTACTTTTGGAAAGTTCATTCGGGGTATGCATCACGAACACACATATATGGAAACTTATTTCTTAATGTTGATATATAATGCAACATATAAACCTATATCTTAACGGGTCAGACCCAATAACTCATCTAGACATAATTAAAAAAACAGTACGATTCGATCTAATGGCATCTAGACAAGGTGCTTGGGCACCTAGGTGTCCCAAACATATATATATATATATATATATATATATATATATATATATATATATATATATATATATGAAAAATCCATCCTACCACTCGGTGGTAGTTACCCCACATGTCTTATATACTACCATGTGATACTATATATACTATTTTATTATTTTAAATATGTTCATATATTATATCTAATATATTTCAAAGCAAGTTACATGAAAAATTGCATATGAGCCCATAGTTTTCAAGATTATATTTGTAAAATACATACATATTTATACGTAAAAATGAGCATACTCAAAAAATGGTACATACTACCTAAAAATTAGTATATATACTACCTAATCATTATTATATACTACATACTACACGTACATACTCTCGGTTTCAACAGATAGTACATACAACATACAAAACGCAAGTGGTGGTAACTACCACTGCTTGTAGGAAACATTTGTCCTATATATATATATATATATATATATATATATATATATATATATATATATATATATATATATGATGGGTCTATTATGATAACACCCTTAAGACCCTTATTACGCACATCCCCACCTTATTCGCTAACACTCCATCGAATAACAAGACAACAAACCGAACCGCATCGAGAATGTAAAAAACCACCCCACCCTCCACTTTCTTTCTCCCGCACCCATCCCACTCCTCCACCTTATCGCCTGTGGATCGAACCCGCTGCCCTCCTGGCTCCTCGGCTGCGCCATGGCCATGCCTCACGGATCCACTACCTCCTCGCCCGCCCGGCCACCACCCACCGCCGCCGCCACCCCTCATCTTCCTCTGCCACCGGCCCCACCACCACCCACCGCGACCCGCCACCACCACCACCCACCGCGACCACCAGCCACCACCACTGCGACCGCCTGACCACCACCTACCGTCGCTGCCCGGCCATCGCCATCGCTGCCGCTTGCCCTGCTCCACCCCGTCCGGCCAGTAGCGCCTCCTCTCCTCCACCCACGGTGCCACCTCCCCGACCAGCCGCTAGATGGGATCTCGAAGAATCCAGGCCGCGAACGGCCCTCCGTGCCGCCAGCCACTGGATCCACGCCCAAACCCTCTCGCGGCCTTCAGCTGAGATCGTGCCGCGTCGCCTGCAGCGTCTTGAGCCCCGGCGCCCTTCCTTCCCTCCCCACCCGGCAATCTGCAGGAGCAACCAATAAGCTCTCGGTCCGATCCAGCGCTTGTCACGAGCACGAGCGCCACCTCCTGTCGGTTGTCGACCTCTTCGCCAATCGGGCCACGAGTTCTACCGCCCGCCCGTCGGCGTCCGCAGGTCTCGTCCCTGCCGTCCTCTTCTCTACGCCCCCACCTTCTCTTTTCCTCCTTGCGCTCACTAGCGTCGGAAGGAGCTAGTGGTAACCGACGCCCACAAAACACGGTGACCATACTGCAGTCCACCGTTCGCCGACGTGAATCATTTTGCGGCTCACTCCTTTACATTTTGGAGCTCACAAGTTTACATTTTGTTTCTGGAAATCATTTGCAGTGCGCTTGGTAATGAAAAGAAGAGAACATCATTGTTCATTTGAAGTTCATTTTATTATTTTGTGAAATGCAGAGAGAAAGAGTGGTGAAGGAAAAAAAACTGCAGTGCACTTGTTCATTTTGCGTGAAGGAAAAACCTACACAAAAAATTGTAGGAAAAAAGAGATGCAGTTCGGTTCGGTAAAAAAAATGTGGTTTTCTACTGAACATTTTTTTAGGAAAAACCTCAGGATACACTAATCTCAAATGCGGTTCGATGCAGAATGTGCACGAGGTTCACTTGAAGCAAACAAAAGAGAAAAAGAAGTGCACTGCACACTCGGTCAAAAAAAAGAAGTCGTGGACGATGGTTTTGCTAGTTGACGAACCATGAAGTTAATGTGTATTGTGAAGTGCATTGTTTACTTTTTTTCAGCAGAAGACGAGCAGTGAAAGAGAAATGAACTAGCGCCTGCAAGACCTTAGTTGGGAAAAACAAAGTGTTGTACACTCTACCCGCCTCTCGCAGATGCAGACTCATTTATTTTTTTTTTATTATTAAAAAAAGTCATGCAACTCTCTTCTATTTGTGTTGCGATTCGCTTCCCATCGCTCATGCAGTTCGCTAGCCTCGATCATGCAGAACACCTTGTCCTATGCATCACTAAAAAAGTAAAAGAAATATTTTAGTCACAAAAAATAATGCAGTTCTCTTGCCCCATCCACGCAATTCAAAACGTGAAAAAAAATCCTTTATAGAAGTTCACACATGTGGTTCACTTCCGGTAATGCCGTGGTTCACTTACTCGCACTAGTGAAGTGTACAACAAAATATTACGAAAATGACAAAATAATAATAATGTGGTTCACTTCTCGATAGTGTTGCGGTTCATTTGTGTCCGATCTGAAGCGCACTTCACTTTCTCGCCTGGAAAATTTTACATCTAAATAAAAGAAATTATGCAGTTCGTTTGCCAGTCTAATGGAGTGCATATATTAGATGTAGCACGCTCGCTCCTCTGTTGTCCACTTGGTAAACACAAAAACAAAAAAGATCTCAAATGAAGCTCGCTTCTATATTAGATGTAGTTCACTCGCTCAGTCCCTGTGGTCCACTCACTTGGTCAACGCGCTTAAAAAATTAATATGTACAAAAAAATGACAATAAAAACTCATGAGGTTCACTTTTGATAGTGTTGAGGTTCACTTTCGGGAGTGTTGCGGTCCACTCTCGTTCAAAAAAAAGTTGAAAAAATATAACAAAAACTTGTGCGAGAAAGTTTACGTCCGACAAAAAGAAATGATGCAGTGCACTTGACTGTCTGTTGCAGTGCGGTTTTCAGTTTGAAGCAGTGCGTTCTTCTGTCTGACGACGATTTTGGTGTCGCGAAAAAACAGTGTTCGTTTTTCACTAATTTTAAAACTGCTCTTAAACCGTAAGGAATTAGAGAGTGTGTTCTACATGAAAAAGTTCTGTATCGTCGATATCTTTCCAACGGCAAATCATTTGAATCACTTCGACAAGCGGTTTGTAAAAATTTTTCTCAAAAAACGGCCGCTGCCTCTTGTCGTCCGCCGCACAATTTTCAAAATTAACTAAAAACCGTAAGGAATCTCGAAAATATTTCAACATATGAAAGTTGCGCATCGTTCGTAGCTTTCCAACGGCCAGATTACACGCCTCGCTTTTGACAAAAGTTCAAAACTTGGAGCGAAAACAGTACCGAAAATTTGAAAAAAAAATGAAAAATAGAATTCCATGATTTAGTAAATTTGAAATTGCTCTTAAACCGTAACGAATTAGAAAAAAATTATATATGATAAAGATGCGCCTCGACGATATCTATCCAACGGCGTATCATTTGCTTCATTTCGACAAGTGGTTTAGAAAACAACGCGAAAAAACGCTCGCTGCCACTCGTCATCCGCCGCACCATTTTCAAAACTGCTCTTAAAACGTGAGAAATCTCGGAAAGTGTTCAACATGGCGAAGTTGCACCTAATCCATAGCTTTTCAACAATATATTATATGCGTCGTTCCGATAAGCGGTTAAAAAATTAGAGCGAAAACAGTACCAAAAAACAACGCGTGCAGTTTTTTTCGACACGAAGTTCACTCGCTTGAGTTGTGCAGCACATTTGGTTCAAACAATGACGTGCACTTGCGTTGAGCGTGCAGTGCGGAAGTGTTATCAGAATAGTTATTCTGCTAATATTAGCAGAACAGACGGGCTGTATATATATATCCGTATTTTATTTTATCGACACCTCTATCTCTAACATATTTTTCGTTATCGGCTTCCGCTTGAGGACAAGCGAGGTCTAAGCTTGGGGGAGTTGATACGTCCATTTTGCATCATGCTTTTATATCAATATTTATTGCATTATGGGCTATTATTGTACGTTATGTCACAATACTTATGCCTATTCTCTTTTATTTTACAAGGTTTACATGAAGAGGGAGAATGCCGACAGCTGGAATTCTATGCTGGAAAAGAAGCAAATATTAGAGACCTATTATGCACAACTCCAAAAGTCCTGAAACTTCACGGAGGCAGTTTTTGGATTTAGTAAAAAATACTGGAGAAAGAATCAACCAGAGGGGGGCCACCCACCATCCACGAGGATGGGGGCGCGCCCTACCCCCCTGGGCGCACCCCCTGCCTCGTGGGCCCCCTAGCAGGCCTCCGGTGCCCATCTTCTGCTATATGAAATCTTTTGCCCTGAAAAAAATCATAAGCAAGCTTTCGGGATGAAACACCGCCGCCACGAGGCGGAACCTGGCAAAACCAATCTAGGGCTTCGGCGGAGCTGTTCTGCCGGGGAAACATCCCTCTAGAGGGGAAATCATCACCATCGTCATCACCATCGATCCTCTCATCGGGAGGGGGTAAATCTCCATGAACATCTTCACCAGCACCATCTCCTCTCAAACCCTAGTTCATCTCTTGTATCCAATCTGTGTCCCAAAACCTCAGATTGGTACATGTGAGTTGCTAGTAGTGTTGATTACTCCTTGTAGTTGATGCTAGTTGGTTTATTTTGTGGAAGATCATATGTTCAGATCCTTTATGCATATTAATACCCCTCTGATTATGAACATGAATATGATTTGTGAGTAGTTACGTTTGTTCCTGAGGACATGGGAGAAGTCTTGCTATAAGTAGTCATGTGAATTTGGTATTTGTTCGATATTTTGATAAGATGTATGTTGTCTTTCCTCTAGTGGTGTTATGTGAACGTCGACTACATCACACTTCACCATTGTTTGGGCCTAGAGGAAGGCATTGGGAAGTAATAAGTAGATGATGGGTTGCTAGAGTGATGTAAGCTTAAACCCTAGTTTATGCGTTGCTTCGTAAGGGGCTGATTTGGATCCATATGTTTCATGCTATAGTTAGGTTTATCGTAATACTTCTTTTGTAGTTGCGGATGCTTGCAATAGGAGTTAATCATAAGTGGGATGCTTTTCCAAGGAAGGGCAGTACCCAAACACTGGTCCACCCACATATCAAATTATCAAAGTAAGGAACGTGAATCATATGAGCGTGATGAAAACTAGCTTGACGATAATTCCCATGTGTCCTCGGGAGCGCTTTCCTTTATATAAGAGTTTGTACAGGCTTGTCTTTTGCTACAAAAAGGATTGGGCCATCTTGATGCACCTTATTTACTTTTATTACTTGTTACCTGTTACAAATTACCTTATCACAAAACTATCTGTTACTGATAATTTCAGTGTTTGCAGAGAATACCTTACTGAAAACCGCTTATCATTTCCTTCTGCTCCTCGTTGGGTTCGACACTCTTACTTATCGAAAGGACTGCGATAGATCCCCTATACTTGTGGGTCATCAATAGGTGGACTCACAGTTTTACGGTCGCCAAAATTGCTCCATCGATCTTGGAGTTCGTCAGCACTCGGGCCTGCAATACCAGAACGGTCCGGCAGGCCTTGATCGACAATGCGTGGGCCTCTGACGTGCGAGGCGACATCTCCTTCACAGCGCACATACAAATTGCTAATCTCTGCCTCGCGATAACCATGGTACCTCGTAACGAGGAGCAGGCACATCAGTTCGCTTGGCCTGCCGACGCAACCGGGGCCTACACGGCAAAATCGGTGTATCATAGGCTGTGTCTGGGCCTCACTAGATCACCCATGGCGTCGTGCATTTGGAGGAGTTAGGCGCCGTTGCGGTGCAAAATTTTCACATGGCTTGCGGTGCAGTATAGGTTATGGACGTCAGACAGGCGAGCTCGACACGATCTGCAAGACCAGCCTTCCACATGCTTCACATGTCTGCAGGAGGAGGATAACGCCGATCACATACTCGTTCAGTGTGTCTATGCTAGGGAGGTATGGCACCGATGCTTCGACATCTTTCAGATAAACATCGACCTCCCAACGAACTCGAGCAGGTTTCAAGATTGGTGGCTTCATCAGAGAAGGAACCTCACAGGCAGGACCGTTCATGGATTCGACTCATTCATCATAGGGATGGCTTGGGCTTTGTGGAAGCAAAGGAAAGCAAGGGTGTTTAACCGTTCACATCACCAAAAAAAACCTCCACAGTTAGTTGATCAAGTACTCCAAGAGATTAAGGATTGGAGAACAGCCGGTTTCGGTGTAGGAGGCTTAGACCCATTTGTGAGAGAGTAGCCTAGGTGCATTGAGTTGGTGTGGTGTTGGGTGTGCCATTTGGGATGTTCACATCTTGTAATGGCCTCTTGTAATTAACTTTCTGCCTTCTATAAAGCTAAGGTACGGCATTGGCGTACTCTCGAAAAAAACCATCATGGAGTAATTGACTAATACGCAATCATGTGTTTAGGCTTTATGTTTGGTGTTAAAATGAATTTACATGAATTCAACTTCTTCAATTGTGTTTTTGCCTTCTTTTTTTTCTTGGGCCAACCAATTTTTTTTGCTACCTTTGTGACTATTTTTAACAATATTTACAAAAATAGTTTAGAATTTGCTCAAGAGAAAAAGGGAAAACTTTGTTTTTGCCACTCTAGTTTTTGCCCACTTTACTTATGCCACTCTAGAATTTAACATATCACTTTTGGCACTCTTAGCTTTTTGTTGGGGACACGACTACTGAGTGTGAACCGCCCTGGAGGGGCCGGTTTACCCTCGTCCATGATCCAGGCCCACGGAGGAGGCCCGGAGCCCAGAGGCGACTTAAGGTCCATTTATGTAAACCGCCTTAGTGCTGTAACTTGTGTTGTAAGACAAGAGAGAAGAGACCGAGCCGGACACTTGTATGAGCCGGATCGGGACTCTGTGGACCGGCCGGGCGTCAACCCGTGTATATAAGGGGACGACCCGGCGGCGGATTAAGGACAGAGGATTCGAGGCTAAGGCAAAGCTATTGCTCCCTAGTCGCCGAAATCATATCAATCACATCACAACTGGACGTAGGCTTTTACCTTCATCGAAGGGGCCGAACCAAAGATAATTCCCGTGTCTTGTGTCCGCTTTAACCCCTCTAGGTTAACCCGTACGATGGCCCTACGACTAAGTCCTTTCATGAGGACATCTACCGTGACAATTCCACGACAGTTGGCGCCCACCGTGGGGCTATCGCACGATGGTTTGATGATCTTAGAGGGCAAGTTCGAAGGACTCGAAGGTTATGCGATGGGCGGATGACTAAGAGTCGTCGCGGCAAGCTCTACATCGACGATGCGGATCGGGCCCCGAGGCCGGCCGCTTGAGTACGGGTACGGGTCCCTTCGGCGGCATACACGTGTTCATCGGCAAGATCGGCGAGCCAGGGCCTGGGCCGGACGTCTCATCTTGACCTCGCCGAGACGGCTCGTGGGCGAAGAAGAGTCCTGCTCGCTAAACCGCGGTCAGGCATGTTTTCGTGGGAGTCGCCCACGGAGGCTGCGAGGACGGATCAGCATCCGTGACGAACTGTTGTCTACTCGGCGACGAATCGTCGGGCCGGAGAAACCGAAGTCTCTATACCAGCTACAAGATGGCGGATCGGGGCTGTTCCGACAAGGAGAGTGTTCCGGACCCTTCGATCTACCCAACAGGTTGGGATCTTCATGGCCGGTACGCAGCGGCGCTTCACTCTTCGACCGCGGCGCCCACGGTGCGCCGGTTCAACAGCGGTGATGGCAGCCGGGAAGGAGGCCTGTCGCGCGCCGGCTCAAGTTTTGTCGAGCTGACGCATTGGCTGTGCTCATGGCGTAGGCTAATCCACCGGATCAGGACCTGCACAACGCGGAGATTGCAAAGGTGAAGGAACAGATCACTAAAGCTAAAGCGGACTGGCGGCCGCGGACGCGTGAGGATGGCGGCGAACGGGCCGCTTTGGATGCGCAGCTTATAGGCTCATCTTTGGATCGAGCGCGCCGCATGAAGTCATGAAAAGGAAGTACAGGTCCCGCTTACCTTCGGTTTTCGAGGAAGAGAGCTTTTCAACACCCTGTGGGCGGGACCAAGAATCCTCCACCGGTGGTAAACCGCCGGAAGCACTGGGACGGCCGCGCCGTTCAACCCGTGTGATAGATCTACCTCGTCATCACACCGGCGCACCCCAGGTTGTGCAGACACCTCCGGGTCACTACTCCAACCCGATGGATAACCTTGTCGCGGCTGCGGCACGGTTGGAGGCGATTCCGATCGAGGGCGATTCACCACAGGCGGTCGAAACCCGCCGGGTCAAGGAGCTCCTCAGGACGGCCCCTGGCTCAAAGAAGAAGCGTATTCGCATACGGTCGGGATCGGATCCACTCCACCCCCGCCTAAGCCGGAGCTATAGCCGACGGCAGCGACGAACCGGCCGTGTCAAGCAATGCGTTGGCGTGGTCCGCCTCGCGGCAACAATACGACGGGCGGCTTTGAGGATGCTCAAGTGGTAGTGGACCGCGCCAGGCACGAGGGAGGCCGAGTTAGCAGCACAAGCAGAGGATCATCCGCTCGCGCGGTTCGTCCGACCATCTTCGAGCCAGGGTCACGTCACGGTTCTTTGGGGGTGCCTTGCCTCGTCCCGCTTTACGTAGCGTCGCTTGCCCAAGGACTTCAAGGGGCGCGCAAGGTGCCCAATTATCTTTGCCGATTTGGCTCCAGAAGCATGGATAGAAAGCTATGAGATGGCCATGGAGATGCTAGATGTGGATGAAGCCGCATGTGCGAAATACTTCACAATGATGTTGGAAGGAACGGCCCGGACTTGGTTGAAAAATTTGCCGCCCAACTCTATCGGTTCGTGGACCTGGGCCATAACCCGATTCATTCAAAATTTCAAAGACACCTGTAAGCAGCCCATGTCTGTGGTGGATTTAGCAGCTTGTGTCCAGACGCAGGGAGAATCCACAACCCATTGGGTGCGCCGCGTTTCGGAAGTTTTACATTCTTCGGACCGGATCAACCCTGATTCCGCGATCTTAACCTTGCAAGCCAATTGCCGGTTTGAGCCATTGAAATTGAAGCTGGGCCGCATGAAGCGTTTTTGCCATGACATGGGCACTCTAACGGGCGTTTTGGTGAAGTACGCTGATTCTGATAGTACCAAGGATCCCGAATCTGAGAATGATGAAGTGGGGAAGGGAAATGAACGGCAACCCTGTGGGGCCAAAGCATCATTCGGCAGGCAATGGAGGAACAAGCGTAGTTTAACGGCAACATGGGCTTTGTGGTTAACACCAACGCTGCAGGACAAGGGTCAGCGGCGCAGGGTAGGCAATCAAACCGGGCGGTCACAATCCGGATCGCTTGAATTTTATGTTGAATCAGCCTTGTCCAAAGCATGGGACGAAGGAGGCACCGCGAACCACCTTTGGAAGGATTGTTACATTATGCGTGAGTTCAAAACTCCAACTCTTTCCGGTATGATCAAGGGCCCGGCGGCAGTTCAGTGGTCCGCCCGGTTACGGTGGAGGAAATTCCGCCCGTGATTCGGTGGTAATCCGGGCGGGCAAGGCAATCGAATAATCAAAGTAATCGTAGCAGTCGAACAATCAGAACCAAGGGGCTACAATCAACAACAGCAGCAATCGGGTTATCAAAGTAACCCAAAGCGGTTGAACGGTGGGCGATACCACGCCTTTACCACCAGCTTGGACAGACGAGACCGAAAACTTCGTAAGCGGGCGGTCGGCGTTGTTGAACTGCTGCGCCGCATTACCTACGCTGGTCCGAGCAACCGATCGTGGTGGAGCAGAGAGGACCATCCTCCCGGGTTTACAATCCGGTCAGCTTAGCTCGGTGGTGGCACCCTGTAGGAGGGTACAAATTTACCAAGGTTCTTATGGATGGAGGAAGCAGCACCAACATCCTCAGACTACGAGACCTTCCGCGTATGGGGTTGATGATAGGCATCTTAGGCCATCCAGCATAGTGTTTCATGGAGTGGTGCACGGCAAGTCGGCGTGCGATTCGGTCGGTAAGATAGCTCGAGGTGACCTTTGGGGACGAACATGACTCGGATCGAAGCATTGACATTTGAGGTGGTGAAAATTCAAAGCCCTTACCACGCCCTCTTTGGGCGGCCGGGTTTATGCTAAATTTATGGCACGGCCTTGTTATGTTTACTTACAGCTGAAAATGCCGGGTCACAAAGGAACGATAACGGTTCATGGGAGCCGCGGATCGCTTTGGAGTGCGAGGAAGGTGATGCGGCTTACGCAGAGTCGGTTTGTGCCAGCGAGGAGCTAAAATATTATAAAGACAATGTTGATCCGGCGGATATGACCCCTTTGAAGAAGCCAACTACGGAGCATGATCCGGACTTGAAGTTCAAATCGGTGGTGAGACGAAGCTTGTTGATTTTGTGCCCGGCGATTCGTCCCAAGCAGTTCACCATCGGTGCCAACTTGGATCCTAAATAGGAAAGCGCGCTCATCGAGTTCATCCGTGAGAATCGGGACATTTTTGCATGGAAGCCTTCTGACATGCCAGGTGTACCGAGGGAACTCGTTGAGCACACTCTTAATGTTGACCCAAAATACAAACCGGTAAAGCAGTTTCTCCGCCGATTTAATGAGGAAAGGCGCAAGGCCATCGGAGAAGAAGTTGCTAGGCTCTTGGCAGCAGGGTTTATCGTCGAAGTCTTTCACCCAGAGTGGCTTGCCAATCCGGTGTTGGTTCTTAAGAAGAATGGCACTTGGCGCATGTGTGTGGATTACACAGATCTCAACAAGGCCTGTCCCGGCAGATCCTTTCGCCTCCCCCCGCATTGACCAGATTATTGATGCTACGGCGGGTTGTGAGCGTTTGGGCTTTTGGATGCGTACTCCGGTTATCATCAGATTAAGATGGCAGTTAAGGACCAGGAGAAGACGGCGTTTATCACCCCTTTGGAGCCTTACGCTATGTATCTATGCCTTTTGGACTCAAGAGCGCCTAAGCGACTTATCGCTATGCGTTCAGAGTTGCTTGCACGAACAGATCGGCCGTAACGTGCATGCTTATGTGGATGATATCGTGGTTAAGTCAAGGAAGAAGGAAACCTTGATTGAGGATCTAAAGGAAACCTTTGACAACTTGCGGTGTACGAGATGATGCTCAACCCGCCAAGTGCGCTTTTTGGTGTTCCAGCGAGCAAGTTATTGGGTTTTCTCGTATCCAACAGGGGATCGGTTAATCCGGAAAAATTACGGCTATCGCCTCCTTGGCTAAGCGAAGTGCATCAATGACGCCCAGCGTTTGGCGTGCGGATTGCTGCGCTAAGCCGGTTTATCAGCCGCCTGGGCGAGAAGGCCATTCCTTTGTACCAGATGCTGAAGAAGACAGATCAGTTTGTCTGGAGTTCAGCCGCTGATGAAGCACTGGAGGATTTGAAGCGACAGTTGGCCAACCCGCCGGTTCTTGCCGCTCCCATTGACAAAGAGCCGCTGCTGCTATATGTTGCTGCTAATGACAGGCGATTAAGCGTGGCTATCGTGGTGGAGCGGAAGGAGGCGGGAAGGAGTATCCGGTTCAACGGCCGGTTTATTACATCAGCGAGGTCCTCATTGAGTCTAAGCGAGATATCCGCATTGGCGTAAGCTGGTATACGGGTTTTTATGGCAAGCGGAAGCTAAAGCAATATTTCCAAGGGCACCCCATCACGATGGTCGATTCGGCTCCCTTGGGCGACATCATACAGAACCGGGAAGCGACTGGCCGGATTGCTAAGTGGGCTATAGAACTTGGGCCGCACGGTTTAAGGTATGTGCCTCGGACGGCCGTAAAATCTCAGGCACTTGTGGATTTCATTAATGATTGGACGGAGTTGCAAGCACCTGAAGAGAAGCCGGATCATACCTATTGGACCATCCACTTTGATGGGTCCAGGCAGTTGGAGGGCTCGGGGCTGGAGTCGCTTTAACTTCCTGCGAGGTGACAAGTTACATTACGTTCTCCGCTTAATGTTCCCTTGTACTAACAATGCACCGAGTATGAAGCTTTGCTCCATGGTCTCCGGATGGCTAAAGAAATGAATCTCACCGGTTAAATGCTTTGGTGACTCGGACTTGGTGGCTCGGCAAGTATCGTGTACTTGGGATTCCAAAGATCCACTCATGGCTGCATATCGTCGGGAGGTGGATGTTGTTGCAGGACATTTTAAAGGATATCGTGTGGACCATGTGGATCGTCGGAAGAACGAAGCGGTGATGCTTTAAGCCGGCTGGCTCTCAACGTAAACCGTCCCACCCAACGCTTTTCCTTGATGTAATCGCACAATCCGCCGCTTAAGCTTCTCGATGAAATTGGTTTGGCTATCCTCGATCCGGAGGCTCAATTGGTGGCGGCCCCGCATGTCATTCCGGATTGACGCCCCTTATTTGGCATACATGAACCGGGCGAAGTTACCGTAAGATGAGACGTTGGCCCGACAGATAGTTCGGCGGTCTAAGTCTATGACCATTGTTAATGGCGAGTTGCACCATTGCGGTGTGTCGAGGCGTTTCAGCGTTGTGTGTCCTCAAGAGGGCTGTGAGATATTGCGAGAGATCCATGAAGGGGATTGTGGTCACCACGCCGGTTCAAAGTCCTTGGTGGCCAAAGCGTTCCGCCATGGTTTCTATTGGTTGATCGCCCATGCCGATGCGGAGGATCTGGTCGAGACGATGTGATGGTTGCCAAAAGTTCTCGAGCGTGCTCATGTGCCAGCCCAAGAATTGAGGATGATTCCAATTACTTGGCCGCTTGCGACTTGGGGTTGGATATGGTTGGACCTTTCAAAAGGTCCAAGGACAAAAAGACCCACCTGTTGGTGGCGGTTGATAAGTTTACCAAGTGGGTTGAGGCAGAGCCTGTTAGCAAGTGTGATGCGGCCACGGGCGGTTCAGTTCATCAAAAGGTGATTTTCCGGTTTGGGTTTCCACACAAGATCATCACGGACAATGGCACCAATTTGTCCAAAGGAGCTATGAAGGAATTTTGTGAACGAGAGCACATCCGCTTGATGTTTCTTCCGTAGCCCACCCGCAATCCAATGGTCAAGCGGAACGAGCTAATCAGAGATCTTGAAAGGTATCAAACCCGGCTTATGGTCCCTTTAGAGAGGACGCCGGGTTGTTGGGTGGAAGAGCTACCATCGGTGATATGGAGTATAAATACTACCCCAACCGATCCAATCGGATACACGCCGTTCTTTATGGTCTATGGAGCGGAGGCGGTCCTTCCAGCGATATCCGTCACGACTCGCCTCGAGTGGCAGCTTATGTTGAGGCAGATAGCGAGGCAGCACGGCAAGACGATTTGGATCGACTAGATGAAGAGCGCGATATGGCAGCTGCTCGTTCGGGCGGTTTACCAGCAGGATCTTCGCCGGTATCACAGCCGGCGGTTAAAACCAGAACCTTCGGGAAGGAGACTTAGTGCTGCGGCTCATTCAAGACCAGAAAGATATGCACAAGCTATCCCCACCTTGGGAGGGGCCTTTTGTGGTCAGCAAGAATCTATACAACGGGTCCTACTATCGATTGATGTTCGAGAGCGAAAGGACTCACACACGCCGAGGAGGAGACCAACAGCCGTGGAACATAGCTCATCTTCGCCTTATTATACGAGCCATTGGCTCCACTTATGTACATATTAAGACAATGTATATATTATGAATAAAGGCAATAAACCGGATCCTCGGCTAAAGCGGGGTATCTGCTCAGATCAAAGTCCGGTTTGGGTACATGGAGATGCTGTCGTGAAGCGGCCTTCGGTTTAACCCTTGGCCTTGCTTTTGTGAAATTTTTGTCACTTGGGGGCTTGGTCGTGTCCGAACCAATGCAACACCTCTTGGCAGGCGAAAGCCACCAGATCATTTGGGGGCTTGGTCGTGTCCGAACCAATGCAACACCTCTTGACAGGTGAAAGCCACCAGATCACTTGGGGACATGGTCACGTCTGAACCAGTCACGCCTCTTGGTCGGCCTAAGGTCATAGAATCACTTGGGGGCTTGGTCGAACCCAACCAATGCAATACCACTTGATCGGGCGTAATGCCACGATGTCGATTGGGGACTGGCTGACTTGAACCATCGCTACACCTTATAGGGAGCTTGGTCCTGTCCGACCATGGTAACGCCATCTGATCAGGCTCAATAAAGCCTCTTCTTGCAAACAGTCTTTGTCATTGTTTTTGCTTCCATGTGTTTTTTTTTATACGTATCATTTGGCTTTTGTTTGTGTTCTTAAACCGACAAACCTTCTTTCAACCGGATTCAAGTTTTCAGAATTTGGTCCATTTTTTCCGGCGATTGATTGTTCCGGTTTGATTTTGCTGTTAACATCCCATTATGGAGTAACAGGGGGCTTATCATGCCCGACACGATTTACACGGTAAATCGGTATTATACACGCAAGGATTGTTCTCCTTTGACGGTGATGGTTTATAAAGCCTCCGCTTCAGGATTGGCTAAAGCCAACTGTGTGCCCAACACTGGCAGGTATGTTTGTATCACAAAATTTTGATCGTATACCTCGATATTTTCTTATATAAATATATTGGTATCACAATCCGGCTAGAGGCGCCAGCCGCCATGGCGGTTTAAGAATTTGTGATTGCAGGCAAAATATGTTGAAAAGATTCATTACTTCAAAACCAAAGTATCCAAAGACCGCCATGCAAAAGTTCTGACCGAGGTTGTAACGGCATTGTTCAAAACAAAGTAATCGGCTATCCTATTACAAAGCCTTTTGAGGCCCGGGCGTTTCATGTGGGGTTATGCCTTTAAGCTTCGGAGGCGTCACCCGGCTTGACGAGTTACGCTGCTTCGCCGGGTTGACGTGAGGTAGAGGGGGCGCCTGACGTCGGTTCAACTTCTTCTTCTTCCTCACCCAAAGCCCGGAAGTCATTGGTAGACCAGTCAATCCGGTTAAGGCCCGAAGATAGCTTCTTCATTTATCACCTCAGCCGGATCAACGTCGGGGCGTAAGTGCTTACGGATTGGGGAACAAGGCTCGACTTCGTGGATGACAAAATCCACCCGCTTGTTGTTTGCATCATAGAAAGAGCGGTGAACCGCCATGTTGGCTTCACCGCCGATTGACTTCGCCAATGGACGCATTTCCTTTGTTATCCGCTTGTATGCCGTTGTCAAAAACTTCACCGATCTCTTGAGCATCGGGGAAACCTTGGCTATGTCACCGGATCAAGATCTCGCTATCCACGCCTTGGCGCGAGTCGAGCTAGTAGGGTGCCGGCCGAGCCGCTGGATCGCTTTAACTCTTCAAGCTGCCGGAATCATGGACAGCCGGCCCGGTCGGTGTCTCTCTAATCAAGGACGGCGCCGTGTTGTCGTACGATATGGCGCATATGGCTCGCTGGGCGCCGGTATACAGCTGCTCAATCAGGGTGTAAGAAGCCTTGAGCTTCTTCTGCACGTCAGAGCCCAGATGAGCAATACGTTTGCCTGCACCAGGTTCAGACAGCTCAAGTTAAACCGGCGGAAATATCAAAATTAAGATAGTCAGTGTAAATTTTCTTACCAAAGACGGCAGAGGTCATGGCATGCACTTGGCGCTTGAGTCCGGTAAGCTCTTCAGTCACCGGTTTAAGGGCTGCTTCACTTCTTCCGCCCGCTTTATTAAACCGCTTTCGGTGTCCCAGCTTGACCCGGCCGATTTATACCACTCCTTCAAATTGTTCCATGGTGGTCAGGGCAGTTTTTAACTCATCCTTGGCTTTGGTAGCTTCTGCCATTTGAGTTTCCAGATTGGCTCGAAGGTCCTTGAGTTGCACAGTTTGCTGGTATATTTCATTCTGATGACAAAGGGAGCATGTTAGTTGTTTCATTATACAAGTCCCAAGCTCAATACAAGTATTCAACTTGGCACTTGGGGGCTAATGGCTAGTTGATCTCGGTTTGCTATGAGGAGGCACACCTTAAGTCCCGGTTTAACTTTACAAAGTTAAACCGACCCTTGGGGGATACTATACGCTTAAAGTACAAGAAAGGTCAACTCATTACCTCATAGCGGTCCTTCATGCAATTTACTAGACCGGCTTCAAAGTCACGGCTTGTGTAAAGCCGGTTCGTAAAGCCGGAATGAAGTTCTTGGCAGAGAAATTGTCGTAGTCGGCTGACATAAGTCTTCCCTTGTCCTTGCTCATAGTAGTGGAACCTTCCTTGATCTTGTGCTTTGCTAAAGCGACCGGTTGGCTAGGAGCAGTGTAGCCAGACTGTCACAATAACATCGTCATTTTCAGCGGTCTTCTTTGGGCTTGATGTCGCCTTGCTCGCTCGGCGGTTCATCAATCACGACCCGCTCTGTGGACGGGTTTGATGGAGCAGGCTGCGAGGTTTCCACTTGGACCTCCGGTTCAACTTCTGGTGGGTCAACGGTATCATCTTTGTACAACTCGCCAGAGCTGTCTTTGGCGGCTTCAGGATTGTCGTGGGTTTGTTCTGGGGTCTTTTCTGGATCAGCATCCGCAGTAGGGTCAAGGGTTTTTGCTTTCTTGCTCAAGCGAGCCTTGGTGCTGCAATATTCGGAATGGAATAAAGAAAAATTGGACAAAGCAATTGTAAACCGAACGGACGGGACAACAGTTGCATACCCTGCAGCAACTTTAAGCGGAGGCGCTATGCGTGGTTGATGAACCGCCGGACGAACCGGAAGAGGCCCGATAATTTGGGTCGATGGATTGAGAGGACATCGGAAGAAACCCTTTAAGGGATAACGCTTTTCGGAGAGCAAGTCACCTCCGACGACGCTTCCGGGTTGGTGTGTCCGGTAAACCGGATGAGGTAATACGTTGGCCACTATCTATGCCGGGTCAGGCGGCGCTCTTCAGCTTCTTTGTGTCTTCAAAGAAAGGTTTGGGTTTAAGTAAGCACAGGAATGATATCTTTTCACTTTCCGGACGGTGCGCCGAATTCTTTTAACCGGCACAAGGTCGGATTCGGAAGAAAGAAAGATTACCTCAACGGGGTCGGCATGGCTGGCTTCAGCATCATCCTGGGAAGTAAAGTTGTCAGTAAAAGGAGTACAAGGGGACAAATCATAAGCAAGAATGAACACAAAGCGGGAAGCCGGTTTACGGCGGCTCACTCGTAAGAATGTCAAGTTTTACCTCAGCCGATTCTTCTTCTTCCGGGCGGATCGAGGACTCGGCGGTTTTCTTCTTGCCTGCCTTCTTGGTGGCCTTGGACTTTACACGCGCGCCGAACCGGTTTAGTACGCTTTCGTATGAGCTGTCACCGGGAAATAACAAGGATTAATACATATCAACAAAGTTTTAAAACCCAAGAACGGTGAATAGAGCTTTACCGCCGCGGTTTGTTGGCAACATTGTAATGGAGCCAGCCCGTTAGGCTGCAAACGGAGATTGGTTCATCAAGCATCTTCTTTACAATCTCCGTAACTTCAAGTTCAGTTATGGGCAGCTCGTGACGCCTTTTGAGGGTCTTTGAGGCTGCCGGTGTACTCATGCATCAATCCGGGCCGGCGGCTTAGCGGCAAGACGCCCCAAGAAACCCAACACCGCACAAGGTCCACGCCGGTTAAGCCATTGGCCATTAGAGCCCGGAGCTTGATTATTTGAGGCGCGAAGTTCTTCCGTTCCGCGGCGGTTAAGCGTGCAGGCAGCGGATGTTGGTTGCTGAGCCGGTGAGGACGATAACCCGGCAAGGGGTTCTCGTTGGCGGAGCGGTGTTCGGCGGTAGAACCAGGTTTGGTTCCAATCCTTTGGATGACTGTGGTGTTTGGCGTGAGGAAAATCCACCTCCTTCCTCTTTTTGATTGAAACGCCGCCCTACGTGTTCGGACCATCGTAAAATTGATGCACGGCGGTTCAAGTGAAAAAAATCCCGGAACAACTCCACAGATGGTTCTTCCCGAAGGTAGACTTCACGAAGACTTGGAAGTTGCATATGTTTGACACGTAGTTCGGGCCGATATCCTGCGGATGGAGTTTCAAACTTGCGAGGACGCCCGGAAAAATTTTGAACCGGGCGGGCAGAATCCAGTCTAAGTGCTGCATAAACACGATTACTTCACCCTCTTGTGGCTCGGAGGAAACTTCGCCATCCGGAACACGCGATGGAGGACATTTTTGGCGCCAAACCGCCAGTGGTGACATAGCCGTTCAGTTGTGTTTCGGTGATTTTGGACGGACCCAATTGCAAGCCGAGAATTGAGGGGCCATTCCGAAGACTAAGGCTGCGAAAGAAAGGAAGAGACGGTTTACCATTAAACGGTTCAGCATATCATACATTGTTAAACCGGTGATTCACATCCGGCTTCCCGTTCCGTTTAATCGAGGACTAATGGAGTGACGGATTAGTCGCCGAAAGTTAAACCGCCGAAAATGGCAGAGTTGAAAAGTCTACTAAGTATGGATGTAAACAGTTTTCACATACGAATGAAGGTAATCGAGATCTACCAAGCTCTAGTAAGAAAAACTTTACGACCTATGCAAACCTTCATAAAGAGCGGGAGGGTTCAGATATTCTAAACTCGAGGATCTCGAACAAAAGGAAGGGTGCATAAAGAGTTCAATGGACGGCGGAGCAGCCACTTATACAAGATGCACGGTATGGCTGAGGCGACGGCCATGGCGGAGCAAGTGAGAAGAAAGCGATATGAAGCTGCGTGATGAACAGGATCTACAGATGGGATCTAGGGCTTGAGAGGAACCTTACTCGACGGCGGAAACCGCGGAGGAGCGCCAAAACTCGACACGGTCGTTGATGCAGCCCGGCGATGAAGCGCCGTTCGAGCGTCGGGCGCGACGGCGGAGCTTCGTGGCTAGAGCGTCGCGAGGAAGGAGAAGAGCGGAAGAAGAAGAAGAGAAAGGGGCGACCGTCTATTTATAAGGGACCGGAGCAATCAACGGGCGCGAATCGAGGAGTCAAAAGCGGCGGACGGCGGCCGCCTCGATTTCCGGGATAGCATTAAATGAAGGGAATCTTCTTGTTTGGATTTCTTTATTAAAGATGACGTCAAGGTGCCACGACATGGAAATCGGAGGATGACGCCACGGCGGTTCAAGCGGATGGCGGTTTACAAAATATGAAAGGAGATCAAAGAGTTTCTGAAGGTGTTGAAGATTGACTTGAACCGTTCAGTCAACTGGGGCCTAATGTTGGGGACACGACTCATCGAGTGTGAACCGCCTGGAGGGGCCGGTTTACCTAAATCCATGATCCAGCCCACGGAGGAGGCCCGAGCCCAGAGGCGACTTAAGGTCCATTTATGTAAACCGCCTTAGTGTTGTAACTTGTGTTGTAAGACAAGAGAGAAGAGACCGAGCCGGACACTTGTATGAGCCGGATCGGGACTCAGTGGACCGCCAAGGCGTCAACCCGTATATAAGGGGACGACCTGGCCGGATTAAGGATGAGGATTCGAGGCTAAGGCAAAGCTATTGCTCCCTAGTCGCCGAAATCATATCAATCACATCACAATCGGGCGTAGGCTTTTACCTTCATCGAAGGGGCGAACCAAAGATAATTCCCGTGTCTTGTGTCCGCTTTAACCCCTCTAGGTTAACCCGTACGATGGCCCTACGACTAAGTCCTTTCATGAGGACATCTGCCGTGACAATTCCACGACACTTTTGAAAATACATCACAAATACCACTTCATGGCAAAAGAAATACTTTTCATTTCACTTTTGCCACTCTTAGCTTTTGAAAATGTATCCCAATTGCCATTCTAAAATTTTTGCTTTTTCCATGAAATGGCAATTGTGATGTATTGTCAAAAGTTAAGAGTGGCAAAAGTGAAATGTCAAATTCTAGAGTGGCATAAGAAAAATGGTAATTAAATGTTTAGCACAACACCCTTTAATCACGAGTTATGACTGTCCCACCTGCAAAAAAAAAAGTTATGATTGTCCCAACATAATTACACTCCTGACCAATTTGGAGAGCACTCTGCTCGCTTGAGAATCGACCATGCCGACGGGAAGGTTCTTGAACCGAGATCGATTCATCTTCAACCTTTTGTGGTGGATAGCATCATACGCTAGCATCAGGTGCTAAATGTGTAGTGTCATACGAGTTGTATCTTAGACACCGACGGAGCTATGCGAGGGCCAACCTGGGTCGTGGGCCGCCAAAGGTTGGAGCAAAAGAAAAATATTAACAGGTAGGTCAGCCCACACCCTGACCGGCAAACATCACTACAACACGCAGAAGCCCAACGAAGCTCACAATCTATGGGGATCGACGAAGTGTGCTGGCTGAATAAGTGTGACACCGAGCCTTTTCGGGAAGCTTCCAAGACAGGTTCATGGAACCTTCCACCTGGTTTTGGGAAGGTTCCACATGGCTTTTTTCTTTTCATTTTTCTGCGCTCTTCATCGATTTTTCTTTTGATTTTTCTTTTTTTTTTTCAGTTTCATTTTTTATTTTCAAAAATACATGTCGACTTTTTTTAATACACACTGAACATAATACACAAGTCAAATTTGTTTAAATACATGTTGAACATTTTTGTAAAATGCACATTGAACACTTCTATATACAAGGTGGATATTTTAAAACACATGTTGATATTTTTAAAAATCACATGAACATATTTTTGAAATGCACAAACACCTTTTTAATATTATGAAGCTTTTTTGAATAGTACACCAAAGTGCGTGGACAATTTTACATTTCATGGACATTTTAAAAACATGTGAGGAAATAATAAAATGTCATGAACATTGTTTTTCAAATGGTGTGAGCAATTTTTTCAAAGGCGCCTCTTGGTTTAGATTACGTATATGCAAAATTACTAAAGGAAACAATGAGTGGTTAGGGAATATATGCAAAAAGAGTAATCGCAATTAAAAACAAATTGGTCTAGATGGGGCTTGAACCCATGACCTTTGGTATATCAGACCAACACTCTAACCAGCTGAGCTACAGGACCTAATTACTTATGTAATATATTTTGCATTTTAAAATAATTTAAAATGTATACTGTAGTTACGCTTTTTGCTTACACTGCGCCCGTGTTCATTCAAGAAACGATTGGAGTCAACCCTGCGACAAATTGGAGGGTCCAGTGGTTCGCATTTTATTCTGACAGTCACGTACACATACATCAGCGATGCATACGGACTTCTCCCTGAAAAATTAATTATCACACGAAGATAATTACACAGTAGTAATATATAGCCCTAATTTTTTCTTCAGCGTTCAGTGGTTTGAGAAAGTCATGATGCTTTCCTGCTGCAGCATACGGTAAATCATCGCTGCGGTAATCCTGTGGAGTAGGCTCATCTATCTTCAGACCCGGAGTTTATTACTACATTCATCAGTTTTAATACAAATTTGGAAATCCAATTTGGTTCCCGAGAGCATTCCTGTGTGCGCAAAAGATTTTTGAAACGTCAAAAAAATACGAACAAAAAATTTATGTATTCATGGTGACATCCAAATGCTACCTGCGAATTTTTAAGCAAAAAGGTTAAACATTTGGACCATGCAAAAGACACAAATTGAACACCCAATGTTATCCCAAAATGTCACACCAAATTTGTTCTTTTCACCAACGAAACACTATGGCTCCGTTTCGCATGAAAATTGCCAAACATGCTTGCAACTCTAACACGAACATCTAAAAACATTTTACTACTTTTCTGAGTTACTGTTCATGCGGGAGCAAATGCTCCGGGGAGCCAAAATGCTTTCCCCATACAAATTACTTGACAACTCTTTTTGTGCCACACGTCATCTGACAACCTTTCGTCAGATGGTGGTAAACCACTCACCCCAACATTGCCCTCCTGCTTGGGCGACTCGGGCGGCAACCAAGCCCAACTGCCAGGCCCCCTGCCGCAGCTCTCTCCATGCCCTCTGTCGTCGCTGGAGGAGGCCGTCTGGCTAGGCGCCTAGGCCCAGGTGGCTGACGGCGGTGGCAGAGGAGCTCCTTCCTCCCGCGGGGCAGAGTGGTGAGGGGCATCTTGACGAGCTGGAGCGAGTGCCTCGGATTTGGATCTTCACGGTACGTCGGGCTTCCTCGGCGGGCCATCAATCTGACCTCGGATCGGCGGCGGCAGCGTGGAGGGCCTGGTGGACAGGTCGGCGGCATGCGTGGTCTGGCCTCTGGTCAGATCTGATTTGGCCGGTGCGGCCTACTCGATGCACAGCGACAGAGATCGGGGTGCACACAATGCTTAATGGAGGTTCGTTGAGTAGATCAGGGTGAAAACTTTGCTCTCGACTAGTTGCCAAGGCCGGCGATGGCGGTGCTCTTATGTGTCGTCTCCTTCTTGAAGGCATCTCTGTGGAGAAGATCCACACCTCTATCTGCTACCTCCGGGAGAAACCTTAGATCAGTCGATCGGATGACGGCGGCGCTCTTGTGTCGTTCCCCCCCTTGGGGGCGTCATTTTTGGAGGTGTGCATTGGCTAGAGGGACCAATGGACAGTTTCAGCGGTGTTTCATGTGACACATCGACAACATGGAGTCTCTGCAACGTGACGCTGCAGGGTCTCGACGGCGACGACGGATATGTGATGATGGACACGCACGGGGAGGTGGTGTTATCTAGCACCATGGTGGCGTCGACGACAAGCCTGGCAAGGCCAATGCGTCGGTACCTGCTCTAAAGATGGATCGGTGAAAGATGGTGGTGGGCCCCTCTACAATGTGCGCATGATGTGCCCACTGAGAGTGTGCTGGACCGATGTGTTTCCCAGACCCGGCGATTTCGGCTTGGTTTGAGGTCTTAGATGTTGGGCTTCGGTGTGAGGTCTGAGTAGGCGGCCCCGACAATACGCACCTTCATCAAGTTGATAGGAGTACTAACAGATGTTATCATGATGGTGGCTTCAAACTTATTGATGTATTACTTTGTAAAGTCCTTAATGCATACTTAATAAAATGGTTGAATGCATCGCGCTGATGCAGGGCATCCTCCTTTTCAAAAAAAAAATCTGACAACAGCTGGGAACCGACATTTAGCTGTTGGATCTGCTGCTCTTGAAAGATATACTACTTCATAAAGCTTTAAATAAAATAAAGAATGAGAACAGAAGTAGAACCCCCCCCCCCCCCCGTCTTATTCTTATAGGAGATGAGGGACTTGGACCCGGGCTGACGACATCAACCTCTGTGCTGTCCAACAGTCCACCTTGAAGAGCCCCTCATAAAGCTTTAAATAACATTTTGGGGCATCGATTTTGCTTTTTTGTCACGATTTTGAAGAATGTCATATGGTGATGAAACTGCGCAATACCGTTTAGCCAAATGGGATATCATCTGTAGACCGAAAGACCAAGGGGGTCTTGGGATTGAAAATCTTGAAGTCAAGAACAGATGTCTTCTCAGCAAGTGGTTGTGGAAGTTATCTAGCGGAACTGACGCCACTTGGGCACAAATCATTCGTAATAAGTATCTTCAAACCAAAACTTTGTCTCGGGTCACAGTAAGACCGAATGATTCACCCTTTTGGAAAGGGCTTATGAAAAGTAAAGCTTTCCTTGTTTCAGAGGACAAAGTTTATTGTTGGTGACGGAGCCAGTACGAGATTCTAGGAGGATACTTGGCTCGGATGGGCACCCCTAGCCATCCAATACCCGTCGTTGTATCGTATTGTTCAACGACGTGAGGCTTTTGTTGCAACGGTGTTTCAATCAATCCCCCTTAATATTCAGTTCAGACGGCCGTTAGTGGGCAATCGTTGGGAAGATTGGCTACATCTAGTTAGGAGACTGATGGATGTTCAACTTTCCCAACAACCCGATATATTACGCTGGAATCTCACTAGGTCGGGTGAATTTAGAGTTAAATTAATGTATGTTGATGTGGTCAATTCGAGCTCGGTTCCTAGTTCAAAAAATGTTTGGGATGTCAAAGTTCCTTTGAAAATTAAAGTGTTTATGTGGTTTCTACACAAACAAGTTATTTTAACCAAGGACAACTTGACAAAGCGTAATTGGACAGGACCTACTAGGTGTAGTTTATGTGATCGGGATGAAACAATTAAACATCTTTTTCTTGATTGCCCACTAGCTAGAGTTTTATGGAGGACAGTCCATATTGCTTTTAATATTTCTCCACCGAGTTCAGTCAACACGTTATTTGGAACGTGGCTTAACGGGGTAGAGCCCGGGTTAGCGCGACATATTCGTGTAGGAGTCTACGACTTGGTGTGGGCGCTCTGGAATTGCAGGAATGACTTGGTTTTTAACAGGACAACAAACATTCATTTCTTGCAGGTTATCTTCGAGCTACTGGCGCTGATCCGTTCTCGGTCGCTACTCACTCCGACGGAGGCAGGGAGCGTTTGATTCTTGGATCTATCCATTTGGGAAAGCGGTATGGCTGGGATATCTTCAACCGGTTTGGATGGCGGTCATGTAATAGGATAGGCAATTAGTTTTCCTATCTCTTTTTTGCCAGCCGGTTGTGGCTTCTTTCTTTTGGCTAGTTAGTGTTTCTAGCCTTTTTGGTTTTATATGAGCCTTTTTGTCTTTTTTTCACTTTTGGAGACCATGAGACCTTGTTGAACCTTTTTGCTTAGTTAATAAGATGGCCGTATGCATCATGTTGATGCAGAGGCCGGGAGACCCCTTTTTGAAAAAAAAAATGAAACTGCGCAAGCCACGAACAATTTGTCAATGTTTCATAAAAAAATTAGAATTTTTTGGATTGTTTTTCTCCTTTTTTTTTTAACACCCCGAGCTCACATGAGCTTGCGGTGTAGAACAGCCGCGTCCCACTACTACGAAACTATCTCCTGGCTTCACGCAAAGATAACTGGATTTCTGATGGCCCTCTTAGCATCACTCGCTGATGCTCTGGGTCTTGCTGATGCAGACGCGCACATGGAGGTCCCTGCTCTCGTCTCGCTCATGCAGCATCCTGGGAAGCACAGGGAGAGCCTCATAGTCGTCGTATACCAATTCAGTGGGCGTCGGGCAGCTCGCCACCACCTTCGTTTCCAGCCTCACAACGAGCTCCTTGGCCGGAGGGCCCTCCACTGCGACCGAGGAGCTGTACGCCGGCCCGGCGGCGGCTTTATTCCTGACACACGCAAGGGCGACGTAGTGGTAGAGTTCGACACGGTGAATGTGCAAGAGGAATACGCCATCGTCCTCCTCCGCGACCAAGAGCTCCTCGCAAATCTCCTCCGGATCCAGCTCGTCAAAGACATACCGGTGGTCCGTGCCGTAGGTGATCTTGCGGGCGCCCCAGGCGTGCCGGCCAGACTCCTCGGTGAGGTGGCGCACGAGGTCCGCCGGCGAGCCCTCGAAAAGGCACTCCGGGCACGAGCAGGGCGCGCGCGCGCAAGCAGCCGCGTGCGCCGCGGTGTCACGGTAGGCCACCGAGCTCGCGCAGCCGTGCTTCTTGTACGGGCACGCCACCTTCGTGTAGCCGAACAGGGTGTCCAGGTAGGCGTTCTGGACGTAGACGACGGCGGACGCGGCCAAGCCTGCGCAAGGACGGCACTCGCCGCCGCCGCCGCCGCCGCAGTCGCCGCACGCGACGTGATGCATGCGTGAGCACTGCGATCGATGCCATACAGAGAGACAAAAATAAAACTTACGAGTTGACAGTTGTGTGGGGTGTACGGAATGCAGATTTCGGTTCGTTTGTTCGGCTAACCTGATAAACGGGGGCCTTCAGAGGGCCATGGCACTCGTCGCAGCGGAGGACCGCCTTCGGCACGTCGGAGTCCAGCAGCTTCACCACCTCTCCCTCCGGCCCCGCTACCGCGACAGCGCCGCCGGCTAGCACCTTCGCGCCGGACGCCGCCAGCGCCGGCGCATCCACAGCAGCTGGACTGGGCGCCGGCACCGACTTGCGGCCCGGCCGGCCCTTCGACAGCGGCGTCTTGCCGTCCACCGTGTTCTTCCTCTTGCCACCCATATCGCCGGTGGGATCTAGAACACGAGGGTGTGTGAGAGAGGCGGTCTCACGGATTGAAGAGAAAACAGGGGCCAAAATGAAGAACACACACGATAGGAATGGCTGCGCTCACACTAGGAGCCTGCTCAACTTCGTCCCTTCACACTGGACTGGAGTAGCTGATCACATTAGTTTATATAGCAGAAGGAAAAATGCACAAGGATTTGAAGAGACGAACCAACCACGCCGAATGACACATGCGC
The DNA here is from genome assembly GCA_021605145.1 of Aegilops bicornis. Lineage (NCBI taxonomy): Eukaryota > Viridiplantae > Streptophyta > Magnoliopsida > Poales > Poaceae > Aegilops > Aegilops bicornis. The sequence goes on from CM038671.1 coordinate 97,104,995, forward strand.
GTCGGTCAATCCTTCTAGGGACTCGGCTCTCCATAACCAGCGCAGCATCGAAGCTGCCATTATGCAACGACTATTCCTCTACTCCTACCTCGGGCATGCATCATCCAACCACTCCAACCGGACGGGTGTGCTGTTTTAATTGCATCGTGGGAAGATTTGACCCGCCCACACATTTTGTGCACTAGCGGTTGCGGCCCATCCTGTCGCGCCGCTTAAGAGGAAACTGAGTGGTGCCAGGTGAAAGGTGCCCCTTCCACTTTCTTTTCCATACTACTACTAGTATGTAGTAGTGTTATTGCATCATAGACATATTAAGCAGCTCCCGGATAAACCAAGGATTTCAGATATTCAAGAACAAAAAATTTAACTTCATTAAACACTTGATGGAACGAGTGACAGATGCAGCTTGGTTCTAACATCACATTGATAACGAGTATTGAAATAGTCTCCACAAAAAGAAGGGGAAAAAAACAATGTCGTGGACGGAGTGGCTGATCTTCACCTCGAGCTTAATGCCTCCAGTGTCCCAGATCCCGGGCCTGTTTTCGTCGTCGTGGTCACTGACGCCTGTAACCATTGTATCGTTTTGAGCCTCACCTCACAATTTCAGTGCAAAATTTAGAAACAAAGAGAGGCAGTAGATCAAGAGGACGGGGAGGAAGAGAGGCATACCTAGCCGCAGCGGATCCCACACTGGTGCTCCTCCTGGATCCAACCAACGCTGTTGCGAAGAGGCTACAAAATAAACAAGTTCAGTGCTTCTATGGTGCCAGGTAGGAAACACACTTTCCACTGGCTTTTTTGGTCCTCGGTGTGACACATGGAGATGAAACGGATGACATATTCATAAATACAGTAAGCTAGCTGGAAACCATTAGAGATGACAGTAGATTTAACATATGCTGGTGTCCTAACCTGTGTACATATGTGTGGTGATCATGGGCGGATCACGCGGCTCGGGTGCGGGCGGACAGCCACTGCCGCTCGGGCGGCGTGGTTGCGGGTGATTGGTGGAACGAGGATGCGACGAAGGGGTTTGAGCACCGGGGTACACCACTTGCCCGGTCCCTGGACCGGCCGTGGATGTCGTTTCCTCCTTGCAGGCTCCATCGCGGTGTTCCCACCCCTTTCGTGATGCTCTAGGCGAGAACTTGTCCCCGGATTGGACGGGGGCGGCTACCAGAAGTCGTACCCTTCTTGAAGGCACCGTCTTAGAGCCCTCGCTCCGGCAGTGTCCGTCTCATCTTCCTCGATGGAGCTCTCATGGGTGCTCTATGTCGGCTTCAAGCGGTTCTTCTCTGTGTATCTCTAGTTTGCTTGGTTGTCGTAGGGGTAGTGCGGCGGTGCCGGCACCCTTTTATCTTGCCTTGAGTGTGTGTTGTTTGTGTTAATGACGTGAGTTTGTATCGATTCATTTATTGATCAATGCTTTATCTAGAAAGCGGAGCGAATAGCCTTTTTCGTCTTAATGAGCTGCTTGTGAAATTCAGCTGTCTAGATCGTTAAGCTCGTTAGCTTACCAAGCTAAAAACAACGATTGGCTCGGCTCATTGCCAAAAGAGCGTGAGGTGAAGCGAGCCGAACAAACGAGCAAGCGTTAAAGCTTTTTGTCCACCTCACGCTCGTTTGGGATGCATCCATCGGTCTCACCTATAGAGATCGACGAAGTGTGCTGGCTGAATAAGGCCGTGCGTGCTTGGTATAGTTGTAATAAGTTAATATACGTGTATTAAATTTTTGGGTGTAATTTACCGGTCAAGAGTTAGTTTTGGCTGGAAAGCAAAACGACAGATGGAGATCTGTAATTTTTACGGGTGTAAGTGGAAGGAAAACGAAGATCCAAGCAGGGCCTAAGTGTGATACCGAGCCTTTTTTAGAAGCTTCCAAGACAGGTTCGTGAAACCTTCCACCTGGTTCTGGGAAGGTCCCACGTGATTTTTTCTTTTCATTTTTCTGTGTTTGTAAGTGGAAGGAAAACGAGGATCCAAGCAGGGCCTAAGTGTGATACCGAGCTTTTTCTGGAAGCTTCCAAGACAGGTTCGTGGAACCTTTCACCTGGTTCTGGGAAGGTCCCATGTGGTTTTTTCTTTTCATTTTTCTGTGTTCTTCATCTATTTTTCTTTTTCTTTTTATTATTTTTGTTCTTTTTTATTCACTTTTATTTTTCATTTTCAAAATACATGTTGACTTTTTTTAATACACATTGAACATAATACACATGCCAAACATTTTTCTAAATGTACACTGAACACATTTATACACACGGTGAATATTTTAAAACGCATGTTAACATTTTTTTTAAATCACATGAACAAAATTTTATATTTCATGAACATATTTTGGAAATGCACATACATTTTAAAAATATTTTGAAGCCTTTTTTGAATGGTACATATTTTTGTAAATTACGTGGACAATTTTACATTGCATGGAAATTTTAAAAACATGTGAAAAACTTAAATGTCATGAACATTGTTTTTCAAATGGTATGACCTTTTTTTTTTTTTTGCAAAGGCGCCTCTTGGTTTAGATTACGTATATACGTAAAAGCCGCCAACATGACCTAAACTTTTTTGCTAGCTAAACCCTCGAACCGTCGCCCGACTCGTCCCCGGCCGCCGCAACGCAGCGCTCCCCATGGCCTCCTCCTCCTCCTCCTCCTCGCCGGCGACGGCCGCGGCCAGGAAGCGCGCGCTGACGGAGCAGAGGTTCTCGGAGCTGATCCCGGCCCTGTCCCCGGAGGTGGTCGAGGCCCTGGTCCGCGGCGGCTTCCGGCGGTGCACGCCGGTGCAGGCGGCGACCATCCCGCTGCTGCTGACGCACAAGGACGTGGCCGTCGACGCCGCCACCGGCTCCGGCAAGACGCTCGCCTTCGTCGTCCCCGTCGTCGAGATGCTCCGCCGCCTCCCCTCGCCCCCCAAGCCCCACCAGGTCACCTCTCTGCTCCGTGCCCTCTTATCTGTTACTGTTCTTTAGTTTTGCTTATGAAATCCCGTGTAGTAGTTCAGTTTTGATTAAGAGATGAAACGGATTTCTGTAGGTCCTTGCCATCATCATCTCTCCGACGAGAGAATTGTCATCGCAGATATACAATGTGGCGCAGCCCTTCTTCGCGACGCTGAAGGGCGTGTCCTCCATTCTACTGGTTGGTGGGTTGGACATTCAGGTGGAGCTCAAGAAAGTGGAGGAAGAGGGCGCAAATATACTTGTCGGCACTCCCGGGAAGCTGTTCGACATAATGGAGCGCCTGAACACTCTGGAGTACAAGCATCTCGAGGTTGCTTTGGGGAAGAATGGAACTGTGTTTGATTGGTTTCTGCTTTGGCTCAGGCGTGATAATATGTTGATGTTATTTTGGTTTTTGTGTGCCTTGGATGCAGATTCTGATCCTGGATGAGGCTGACAGGCTCTTGGATATGGGCTTTCAGAAGCAGGTTACCTCAATTATTTCAAAGTTGCCGAAGCTGAGGAGAACTGGCCTTTTCTCGGCTACCCAGACAGAGGCTGTTGAGGAGCTTTCGATAGGTTGGTTGAGGAATCCTGTGAGGGTCCAAGTTAAGACAGAGGCGAAGGATGCTGCTCAGCAAGATCTTGGTCCATCCAAGACGCCGCTGGGGCTCCGGTTGGAGGTATGGCGAGATGCTTTTGTACAACCGTTGGCCGTTTATTGATGTCTGCCGCTGTCAGTTTAGCTGATTACAGTAGACCTCTTATGGTTTATTGTTTGTCATTATTTTGTGAATATTGATTGCATATGAAAATCAATCTTGTTTCTGTGCAGTATATGATATGTGAACCAGCAAAGAAGTCATCACAGCTTGTTGATTTCCTCGTGCAAAACACTGGAAAGAAAATCATGGTGTAAGTACATGATGCGTGAAAATTTCAACATATCTGTTTCATTATTTTGCATTGTGCTAATTTGTGTACCTCGGTCTTCCTTGAATGCAGCTACTTTGCAACATGTGCTTGTGTAGATTATTGGTCTGTTGTTCTTCCAATGCTGAACTTACTTAAAGGTTCTCCAGTGATAGCTTACCATGGGAAGATGAAACAGGTTATAGCACAATATGTGTTTTGGTGTACTATTAAATGGCCAGATATGGTGGCTTTATTACTTTCGTAGTATTTATTTGTATTGATTGCCACCATGTTTTTTCATATTTAGGGCCCACGTGAGAAAGCCCTGGCATCATTTTCTGCTCTTTCAAGTGGCATTTTAGTCTGCACTGATGTTGCAGCAAGGGGTCTTGACATACCACATGTTGATCTAATTGTGCAGGTTACATACATTCCAGTGCTATGGTCTTACCCTTCTAAATTATTTCTTTACTTTTATAATCAATTGCAAAGTGTGTATTCTGTTTTCCAGTACGATCCACCTCAAGATCCCAATGTGTTCGTGCATAGAGCAGGTCGTACTGCCCGCTATGATCAAGAAGGAGATGCTATCGTGTTTCTCTTACCGACGGTAATGTAATCTATGTTAAGCTTGTTTATGTTTAATTACAAGTTGGTGGTTGAAGGATTTGTTGGTCTATGCTGCAATTATATATCTGTGTTGGCTATCTTGTTGGAAGTTAAATACTTAGGCTTACTTTTTCTGCAGGAGGATGCTTACGTTGAGTTTTTAAAGCTTCGAGGTGTTCCTCTCATGGAAAGGGTGTGTTCCCCAGATATTGTAGATATTGTGCCCCAGGTTAGTTTGTTCTGTATCATTTCTTGGTAATTTAGGTGCCCACTTGAGCCAAGGTACCACTTAAATATCATTTTGTCATGCTGACTACTGACTAATGTCTTACCTTTGTGCCGCAGATTAGAGCAGCTGCATTGGAAGATCGTAATATCATGGAAAAAGGGCTTCGAGCTTTTGTCTCATTTGTTCGGTCATACAAGGAGCATCACTGCTCGTTCATTTTCAGGTGGAAAGGGCTTGAAGTTGGAAAGCTGGCCATGGAGTATGGATTACTCCAGATCCCATCCATGCCAGAAGTGAAGCACAATAATCTTTCACTAAAGGGATTTTTTCCCCTTGGGAACATCGATTTTTCACAAATCAAGTTCAAGTAAGAACCGTGTCCATGAACACAGCATTATTTGCGTTGTCTCAGCTGACCCAATTTCTTTTAAAAAAGGCCATTAAATGATGATATGTGATATGAACTTGTGTTGGTTCGAGCAATTATGTTAGTGTTAGTACAGAACATGCACAACCAAACATTCACCCTGTCAAAATGAAACCATCAAATTGCTTTCATATGTCTGGTTGTCAAGAGTCGTAAGTTTATCTAGTATCAGCAGTGGGGATTGATGACATGTTTCCTGCCTTGGTTCACTGCAGGGATAAAACTCGGGAGAAACAGCGCCAGAAGGCATTGAAAAGAAAAGCTGAAGAACTAGCAAATGAGCCACCAGTCCCAGAGAAGAGGGTACCTCGGGAGAGGCCCGATAAGCCGAAGCGCAAGCAGACGGGCAAACAGCGCCAGACAATCCAGACCAAGGAGGACATGGATGAGCTGACGAACGAGTACCGCCTCCTGAAGAAGCTGAAGCGTGGAGTGATCGACGAGGACGAGTACGAGAAGCTCACTGGGTTTGGAGGCTCAGACGGTGAAGGCTCGGACGGGGACGCGGCCGGCAAGGGCAAAGGGAAGGAGAGGCGTAGCAAGGAGCAGAAGAAACTCAAGCAGAGAGGAGGAAAGACAGGAGGCAGGAGATATGAAGTAAAGAGTAAACTGAAGAGCAAGAGAAGATGAAACTGTATGCGTATCTTTGGAAGAAATTTTGCCGGTTTAGTTTGTTTCTTCGGTTCATGGTAAATTTCACCGGTGAAGAAACATGCCTTGTGCCAGTGTTGTAGCTTGCATAGTTTAGTGCGTGGCGGTTTTCATGTTCACACGAAAATGAAATCTTGGCGCGGCATTTTATCTGATGTGTCATTCGAAACAAAAATAGAAGGGAATGGGAGGGGAAATGCCAAGAGCAGTCATAATAGGCCAGGGTGAAGCTATAGCAAAAGCAATTTCGGAGGTCATGCCACAAGTATAGAACACAGGTTTTGTAAATTCCACGGAATGAGGAAAGCACGGGAGAAGCTTGGAGGCTTCATAGCAGCAAGAGGTAACATAGATTCAGAGTTTGACAGGAATTCCTTCCAGCTGTTAGTTGAACCTGGCACCAACACGATCAGATCCGAATGCGCAAAGTTCACTAGGGACGGCAATCGGCATACCGTGCATACTGCCACATATTCAGACTCTTCACACAGTTTGGGGTCGACGAAAATACCAGTGCAAAGCAATACCTGGTGCCCAGGTGGACCGCCAAATTTAAAGAAGAGCAGATGAAACAATGCAAGGAGAAACGCTTGGGCGGCCATGGCATAGACCAATCAGAAAATACCATGACATTGGCAAAGAAATATGTGGCGATGGCTCGAAATGCGATAAATTCAGGCTGGAACTAAACACAATTCAGGGGAAAGTTGGAAATGCCAACAGGAGGAACAGTGGGGCGGCGCTAGGGGTATTCTTGGGTCTTCATGTGAATACCTATGATTTTTACAAAACAATGTTGATTTTGGCAAAACAGTGACAATTTTTAAAAAACAGCAATGATTTTGGCAAAATGAATACACATGAATACCCGGTTTCAATTTCCTGAAGCTGCCAACACCTGAAACTTGGCGGTTAGACCGTACTTGTCGTGTACACAAGCTCCGGGAAAGCAGCAGCAGCTCCGTGCGGTGTGGTTGCCGTCATGTGAATCTACAAGGAGATAGGTTGTACGTCTATCTGTGTTGTGTCCAGGATTATGCTGGCATGAGTCTATCTTTACCTGCGTTTGCATATGATATGCTTCACCTTCTCAGAATTGCATAATGTTAACATGGCTGATGCTTCTACCTTACCAAACAATTAAACATCTATTTAAACTGTGCTATAAAATCGAAGCTACAGTGCTGTTTTCCCTCCATGGATCTGATTTTGATGAACTTTTTTTTCGAAACAGAAGTAAAAGATTTGTCTCATCCATTAAATAAGAGGAGAATAGAATTTGGAGTTTTTACAAGCGCCCCTGCAAAATGGCATGGCAATTACTCTCGTATAACAATACGCCCTAGTTTCTTAGCACCTGCCGTAACCCATAGTTTTGTCTCGAGCACAATATTTTGGAGCAGGATAGGCGCCGGCGCGCTCTTGTTGCGGAACACACGCGCGTTTCTCTCATTCCAAATAGTCCAAGAGACGAGCATGGTAAGGGAGGCCATCGCTCGTCTATTGGGGTTTCACATGTTGGTCCTTCTATCCCACCATCGCATGAGGGAATCCTCAAGGTGCCAATTGGAGGTGTCCATGTGCACAAGACCAAACTTGTCGATGACCGATCGATAGAGCCTAATGGAGAAGCGGCACTTGACGAAAAGGTGGATGCCCGATTCTTGCTCACGTTTGCAAAGCGGGCAAAGCCCATAGTTATCCCAACCACGCCGCTCCAACCGGTCGGCGGTCCAGTTCCGGTCTTGCAAGGTCAACCAGGCGAAGAATTTAACCTTGGGGGGGGGGGGGGGGCGCTCGAGACCATGTGGTGAATGGGCGAGTGGGTCAGGCCAACAAATTGCACCTTATATGCTATGGCCGCCGAGTAGTGCCCATAATCAGCATGCTTCCAAACAATGTTGTCCTGAACGTGATCGTCAAGAGAAGTCGTGCACAAGAGCCCAAAGCGAGAAAAGTTCCCGGACGTGAGCGGCGGAGACAACAGTGTCATGCTTGATGTGGGTCATCCAAGCGTTCCCTCGAAGGGCCTCACGAAGTGTCGATCTCTTCCTTTTTGAGGCTTGAAAAATAAACAGGGCAATATCCTTGGGCTTGCGACCAAGCAACCACGGGGAGTCCTAGAACGGTGTTTTTGCACCGTTGCCAACGATGATTGTGATGGAGGCATAGAAGAAATCCAAATCTTCCTCAGTGCACGGGTTGCCCAAGCCAACCCAAAGCTTGGTAGGTTCCTTCCATTTGTACCATGGCCACCTTAGCCGCAAAGCCCGAGCAAACTTGTCGGTGTTGAGGACGCCCAGGCCTCCATAGATCGTAGGCCAACAGACTATGTCCCAATTGACCTTGCATTTTGCACCGGTCATCTTGTCCGATCCCGACCAAAGGAAGGCCCTCTCAATCTTGTTGACATTATGAAGTGTGCCCTGCAGCACAATGAGAGGCGTGATGGAGAAGACCGCTTGAGAGGTGATGACCGATCTGAGAAGGGTAGTGCGTCCAATAGTTGTGATGGTTTGTCCCTCCCAAGTTACTAATTTTCCGGCCGCCTCGTCTTCTAGATACTCGGAGTCGACCTTATGAAGTTGTCGTACTGAGAGCGGGAGGCCCAAATATTTTATTGGGAATGCGGCGGGGTCGCCGGAATGCTACTCAGAATATACTCCAGAGGAAGGTGGTTGCATCGAATGGGCACAACCGAGCTCTTGCAGAAGTTGGTGCAAAGTCCTGTCACCTCGCCGAAACCACTTCGGATGACTGAGAGGTTGTCAATGTCCCACTTAATTGGGGCCATAAAGATGGCCGCGTCGTCCGCATAGAGGGAGGTTCTCATTATGACGCCACGCCCGCGGATCTTGTGGATGATGCCCTTGCGAGTTGCGATGTCGAGGATATGTTGAAGGGGGTCTATTGCAAGGACGAATAGCAGAGGTGAAATTGGGTCCCCTTGACGAAACCTGCGGCCATGCTTGATCGGGGGCCCCGGAAGCCCATTGAGGAGAACGCAACATGTTTGATGAACTGGTGTTTACTGTAACTATGGAAAATCGTGATGCAATGGTTTGATCTTAATCTGGTACGAAATCCGCACTATATATGCAAGCTGTTTTTGCACCCGTTGGGTCTGTAGTACCACACTTGTATCCATTTTAGCATGCTTCTGGTCGATGATTGGCTGTTTGGCTCTATATATAAAACTGGAATGAACATTTTGAAAGAAAAAAGAACAATCATTCTTCAATCTTCCACTTCTGTAAAACTGAAATAAACTTCAGGGAAAAAAGGGATAATTATTCTTCAATCTTGTGCTCACAGTCTTATTCTTGCCTGCTCTGAAGATGGTTCAAAGCATGCGAACAGTCGGGATAAAGTCTGGAAGGTTGCAAAAATCAACAGCGCAAAAGAAGAAGATATCATCCAAGAAGAAAGTGAAGCCTGCCCTGTGGCTTCTGCATCATGTCCTACTAGAAATCCTACTTTCTCCACAAACAAGAGAACCGGGGCCGCAAACTGCGTGCGACATCAGTCCCTGAATCTGAACCACCAATGAGGCCTCTGAAGATTATGAAGCCTGAGGAGACAAAAGGATAATTTGAACGGTGATGCTCAAGAAAACGAAGATAAAGCTTTGGCTTCTGATAAACTGACAGTTATTCCATTGTAAACCTCTCCTAACAGGACTCCAAATCTATGTTTAGTGAGATCAGGTAAGTCATATCTGGGCCATCTAATTAATGAGATCAGTGAGATGTTAGGAGAGAGGGAGCTTGTTTTGAGCAAGATTGGTAGCATGCAGAAGAGGGCTGCAGGTCGCTTAGCCTATTTGCCGAGAGCGGAGCACCTGACCGACTTGTGGTTGCACGATGTCCCAAATGCTCTGATCAGCCTGCTGGCTACCGATTGTAATCTTGTTACTTAATTAATAAAGCTCCCATTTCCACCGCATTTTTTTATGTTTTCTGAACATTTATGGGTTTCTTTTCCTGTTCAAAATTCCGTGCTTACCAGCCTTGCAGAAATTGTGCTTACCGTTAGATATTTGAGTTGCAGTGCAAGAAATCTTTGAATGGACCCAGAGGCCTTGCTCTCCGGAGCTGTGTTCTACTCCCTCCGTTCCCAAATGTAAGTCTTTTTAGAGATTCCAACTAGTGACTATATACGGAGCAAAATGAATGAATCTATACTCTAATATATGTCTACATACATCCGTATGTTGTAGTCCATTTAAAACGTCTAAAAAGACTTATATTTAAGAACGGAGGGAGTACTTCGTTGAAAAAGCAAGTATTTTGCTACATGTGGGATGTGGCCATTCACAGTTACACACACACACTCAACATTTTGTCCCTTGCTTCTTCTTTATAATCTGATGATTTGCATCCATTCTTTATTTAGCATGTACTACCTCCACCCGAAATATAAGATTTAGAACTGCTACAACGTCTTATATTTAGGAATGGAGTTAGTATTTTACTCAACTATTTTTGACTGTTCATGAACTCCGCCTATGTCTTCTAGGCATAGCCGGTCCTAAGCCCGGGTAAAGGAGGAGGGTTGTGATAGGCTTAGCGAGCCAACGTAAAAACTAGCCAGTCTTTTGAGTATGAAACCCATTTGGACGAGAATAGTACTAGGACGGGTGACCTCCTGGAAAGTCCTCGTGAAAGGGTTTGATATCTAGCCTACCCCAACTTGTTTGGGATAAAAGGCTTCGTAAGTAAGTAAGTATTTTTGACTGTTCATGTTAAATTTTGAGGATATATTAAAACACATAGCAGAGAAAAATGACGAGGAAGATATACATCGATCTGGCTATGGTTCTTACAAATAAGAAAGCAAAGAAAAATAAATAGATGGATTCTGATGGCATGTTACAAACAAGTCTATAATGTATTAGACACTTGGGCAATTGTCCAATCACTGAAAAGGCTATATCAACTAGGAATCACTTTGACACAATATTAGCAGTTGCCAACTGATATTTACCTTGCACCGAGATGTGTAATGTAGACAAGGGCACCTATGAGCTTACAAGCCAAGGCAGAGAGGCAACAAACGTAAAAAGCAGACCAAGTTCAGACTTGCTCAGTTTCACCTGATGAATCAGGTGTGATAGATTGAGATATAGAACATCATTAATAGAGCGAAGACACCGTTCAGCTTTACCATTTTGAGAAGATGTATAAGGGCATGAAAAACGAAGAAGAATGCCTTGAGAGAGAAAGAAGGTGCGGTTTTGGGTGTTATCAAATTCACAACCGTTATCACATTGAATAAATCGAATTGGCAAGCCAAAGTGTGTGATTACATATTGTCGAAAGTTGAGAAAGATTGCAGGTACTTCAGATTTAGCGAAGAGGAAAGGTCCAAGTATAGTGAGAATAATCATCCAAGATCACAAGATAATATTTATAACCAGAAACACTAGGGGCTGGAGAGGTCCATAAATCACAGTGAAGTAACTCAAAAGGAAAAGTACTAATGGTAGTAGAGGTTCCAAAAGGTAATCTAACATGTTTGCCACATTGACATGCATTACAGAGAGAGGGATTATGAGGACTGCTAGAACTAGGGATACAAAATTCTTGGAGTAAAGACGTCAAAGTGTTTTTGCTGGGTGACCGAGACGACGATGCCATAGATCAACAGAGGCGAGCATGGCACGAGAGGTGGATGTGGGCGCGCCATGAAGAGGATAAAGATCGCCCGTGCTATTGTACCGAAGCGAGGACCGCCTCCGCTGTCGATCCTTCATGCACAAACCAAAAGGATCAAAGGCCAGGATAACTTTGTTGTCAATGCAAAATTGTCTAACAGAGATAAGATTTTTGATGATGGAAGGAACCACAAGAATATTGCGAGAAGAAAATTGGCATGAGAGGAAGGGATGTAAGAGTGACCAAAGGCATGAAACAGGGATGGTGGAGCCATCGCCAATGGTGATAGTGGAAAAAGCAGAAGGAAAACAAGCTGGCAATAAATTCATATTTGAAGGCATATGCATTGATGCACCAGAATCGAAAATCCAATCCGTACCTGCGTCGTTGAGGATAAAATTATTCATGGCGTTGATGAAGGCGGCTTGGTCCCAAGCCGGCTGTTGGGGAGGAGCAGAGGGCCCAGGAACTTGCATGTTGACGTAGGGGATAGCGGATGGGTAGTGTGCGATTGGGGCCTGCATGTTGTCGTAGAAGGCCGGCATGGTGGTGTAGGGCGACGGTGGTCCTGGCGTGCTGGTAGGCGGAGTAGGAGTGGCGGTGTAGACGTGCGCCGGCGGCCTGGGTCCAAGGAGTCCCGGAGAGCCTGTGGTCGGACGAAGACCGGGCTCCACGTGTCTGCACGCAGGAGGGGCACCATACGGCGAGGGCGACCATGGCATCGACCAAGCTCGGACGAGGCCAGTCCAAGGATCATGCCGAGGAGGCCATGGCGATGGAGCTGGTGGCGCGGGAGCGGTGGATGACGAGGTCGGTGCAGTCCCGGCAGGACGAGATGCAGGAGGCCGGTAGACGGGATTCTTGCCCTTGTAGTTGGGACTCGGGCGCCAGCCTGGTGGTGGTGTTGAGGCCGCGGTAGCCACAGCAGGAGTTGGAGGGGCGGTCGGTTGCCGCGGCAGCCCAGGCGTGGGAGCTGCAGGAGAGGCGGCGCAAAGATGAAACACTGCGGCGCCTGCTGCGCCTTGCGAGCCTGGTTCTTCTCTTCTTGCTGGAGGATCGAGCGGACTTCCTTGAAGGTGGGGTACGGCTTGAGCATGGGATGAAGGACTGCTGCTTCTCGAATTGATCGCCGAGACCTTGGAGAAGGGCGTTGATGAGAGTGCGATCCTCGACGTGATCACCAAGTTCACGGAGATCATCGACAATAGCCTTGATTCACCGGGCGTAAGATGGAGACTTGGACATCTCCCCGCATGGTTGTGCGTAGCTTCGGTGTTGAGTGCGTTGATTCGCAGCGTCGGAGTTGTCCCGAACAATTTGTTGAAGGGAAGCCCGAAGATCGGCGGCGGTGGCGTCATCGTCGGACACCAGATTGAAAAGCTCCGTGGAGATGCGTGTGTAAATCCACTGGATGATGGCGAGATCATCTTTAACCCAACGAGGATCAGCGGGCTGTGGCGGGTAGGAGGGATCAATGTGGTGGCGTAGGCCGCAGCGCCCGAGATGGATGATGTAGAGGTGGCGCGAATGATAGTAGTTGTGGATGCCGAGGTCTAATGAGATTGGTATGAAGGAAGAGACGTCGACAATGGTGTCGGCTAGGGAGAACATAGGGTTTGGAGGGGGAGGTGTTTGGGTAGTTGTAGAGGAGGAGGTAGGGGTGGGGCACCGCGGCGGAACTCGGCCATGGAGAAGAGGGGCCGAATCGGTGGGGCGGCGGAGCCATACCAAAGTGGAAAACTTAGGCGTCGGATACCATGATAGATTGGGATATTGGAGAAGTAATTGTTGTATTGATCGGGGCCTCAAGGGCTGTTTATATAGATTACAAAGCTTGGGCTCCAAGACTAGACTAATAGAGATAGATTACAATACGAATAGACTTATACTCTAAGACGGAAAACTTAGGCGTCGGATACCATGATAGATTGAGATATTGGAGAAGTAATTGTTGTATTGATCGGGGCCTCAAGAGCTGTTTATATAGATTACAAAGTTTGGGCTCCAAGACTAGACTAATAGAGATAGATTACAATACGAATAGACTTCTACTCTAAGACGGAAAACTTAGGCGTCAGATATCATGATAGATTGAGATATTGGAGAAGTAGAAGTAATTGTTGTATTGATTGGGGGTGGGGTGAGAGGCTCGAACTCTCGACCTCAGGATCACTCGCAAACTCAACTATGAGACCTACGCGCTAGCCAACTGCGCCACCACCCCACTAGTTGATTTACCAGCGAAACAAACGCCCTTGCTACGTTAGTGACAAGATGGTGCAAATCACGGATCGTTCCTTATTAGTCCTTACGATTCATGTAGAGCTAGCTAGCTGCAGCTTCCGTTTTCCTCTAGTAGTAATTCATAACATACTCAGCAACTCAGCATTCAGCCATGTGTACGTGATTGCTTGTCAGCCCCACGGATCAGGAAGGGGGAAGAAGAAGAAGAAGGTGGTGGTGGTGTCGCCCCCGTCGTCGTCGGTTCTCTCCGGTTCCTTCCACTAGGCATATAGTAACTAACTAGTGCAAGTGCTCCTTCAGACAAAAACGAGTCCAGAAAACGATTTGGGTCATGTCCTTTTCAGGTCTGAGTGCTCCCATCATTTCCAAGTTATCTGTGTGGCAGTGACATTTATATAACACTGAAAACAGCTATAAAATCTCTGTTTTAGCTTGGTCTATTAGTTCTGTTATACTACTATCACTATGTGTGTGCGATTAGCCTCTGAAGCACATCCATTGTTTTCTGAACATGTACAGATAGGCTCCTGCTGCTGCTGGTAAGAAGCTAGCTTTATTAACAGCAAACAAAACTCATCTGCGCAGCATCATAATCATGGTACTCCTTTGACATCACATATAGGGCCGGCCCTAGGCCATGGCAAAAGGTGTGGCGGCCTAGGCACATCTTAAATAAGGGTCTAATATGTCTGCATACTTAAATAAATTATAAAAAAATGATTTGCGAGACATAAAATCAACATGGACAGGGGGCATATGCCCCCCTCCCCCCTCCTCGGTGCACTTCATCGCGTTCTATCTATTCAATAATTATTTATAATTAAGTACATTATAGTCACATATAGTTGATGTATTGAGACTTTATTTGCTAACTAAAATTACATTTTTTATGTTTATGCCTTTATATTTTTCATGATATATGATATATTGTCGAAAGTATATATATATATATAGAGAGAGTGAGGCGTTTTGGAGGACGAGCTACCTGAGCTCGTTATCTCGACAAGGCGTTGTGCCACCGTGATGTGTGCGGCTTCCATTTTCAGTTTCTATACGCGGGGTATTTATGTGGGAAATACACTGGTGCCATGCGCTGGAGTGCTTGGTTTACACATGAGACCACATTAATGTGGCTGTGCGGCGGGGAGCTGTCGCAAGCAGCACATCGAAGCAGAGATGCTTGACGCATGAAAACAAATGCTAAGCGCGACAAGGGAGTAAAGGGATCACGCCGGAAAAAAAAAAGCCATGCATGCAGATGCAGCTACGTGATGCTCTTGGACAGCTAGTCTGATGCTACGAAGCACAATAACGTCTTTTGGTCAAACTATTTTATTAAAACTGTTTGGTTCAAATCTATGAACAACATAACACGGGTGCTTGACAAATATAAAAATAAAATCAATGAGTTACCTGATGCGTGTAATCGATTTATTAAGATCAAAATAGGATGGCACCAGGTAGGGCTGTATTCTTTTTTACATCTTTTTTTTAAAACACATTATCATAAAAATACTAGAGTGCATCTTATTTGTGTTGAGTAAGAAACAATCGGTATTAAGTGTGGTTGGCTTAAGAATTGAAGGGTAATGATAGTCATACTGATTGCAACCTTATAGTCATACTGATTGCAACCTTTGGCATTCGAAATGGCATGGCGTCGACATGAGAGGCAATGATGCTATCAAAACTACTATGCATACACATACATTATGTGTCCAATCACATGCGATGCCTAATCAAGTGATCGGCTGCAATTTTACTTTGTGCATGGATGGTTCAATTGCATTGTCGTATGCATGGTGACTTATGCGTGATGCCATGGCATTGAAAACTTAACGAGGATGCATTGTTCAATTGGTAAGGGAATTCTTACTACTTCACTACTAGAGAAAAGCCTATACACAGAATCTTACCAGCAGCGCTCCTCAAAATACAACGCTACTGCTATTTAGCAGCAGCGCGTGAACCAAAAACGCGCTGCTGAAGGGAAAATAGCAGTAGCGCTTCCACGCCAAACCGCACTACTGTTCTAATTGCCATGACCTCGCAACCCAGCTAGTTATAGCAGTAGCGCCCTATAGTGAACCGCGCTACTGCTATAGAAGTTAGCAGCAGCGCGCTTCTAAGAAAATCGCCATCGCTACGATCAGCCCACAAGTTTAGTCCCACCTCGCTCCGCGAACAGGGTGTTTACCACCTTAAATATGTTACTTCTGAAACGATCACAACCAGTTGGTCTTCACTGAACTCTATGTGTAGAATTTGTGGCGCAATATGAGTCCTCTCCGCCAGTTCCTACCGGAGTGGACTCATATTGACAATTCAGATTGTACACAAAAAGATCATTGATGACCAATGTATTTTTTTATGCGTGCTAAGACTTAGCAGTAGCGTTTTTCCGTAAAATGCGCTATAGCTACATTAGCTATAGCGCGGTTCCTAAAGTGCGCTACTACTAGTTCGACTTAACCCCGCTCAAAATTTCACTAAGTCCTCCTCCCCCTGTTCCCCTACTCCTCTATCGCCGCCACCCGAGCCCGAGCCTGCCTTCACAGCCGCCGCCCGAGGCCGCCCTCAACCTCACCGCTGCCGCCCGCCGCCACTCTCGACCTCACCGTCGCCGCCGCCTCCCCCACCCCCTCCGCTCTCGACCTCACCGCGCCGCTCTCGACCTCACCATCGTCTGACGCCACCGAGGTACTCCCTCCTTCCGTGCCTCCTCCTCCCACCGCGCCTCCTCCTCCTCCTCCCACCATGCCCTCCTCCTCCGCTGCGGCCGCCTCCCTCCTCCTCCTCCGCCGCCCGCTCCCTCCTCTCTCCTCCCTCCATCCCTTGTCTCTGTTCTTGCAAATCGTAGGTGTTTTGAATAAAATAGAAGTAAGAAAATTTAGGGCAGTATGATTAATAGTAGTTGTAGTTGAACTACTTTAGTTGTAGTTGAACTAGTTTAGTAAGTAAATTAATAAACTAGTTGAACTAGTTGAATTAATAGAACTAATGTATTTTTAGTAAGATAATTAATATAACTAGTTGAACTACTTTATTTTTAGAAAGAACTAGTTTTTAGTAAGATAATTAATATAACTAGTTGAACCACATATTCTATTTATAGTAAGTTTATATTTAGTAAGAACTAGTTGAATTAATAAAACTAGTTGAACATGTCATATTTGTTGTTATTTTTTAGTTTAAGCAATTATTCGGGATGTATTAGTGATAACTTATACGGTTTTGGCTTTTGCAGAAATCAAGGAGCCCCTCCATCATCCCCGCCGTCGTCCCCGTCACCGACCCCCTCCGACATCGAGGTGAGACCAGCCAAATATCCATGTATAATTTTTGTTGCTCAAATAGGATATGTGGTTGCCAAGTGGTCGTTCATGTTCAGTTTACACCTCCGAGTGGCCTATGTTTTGCCGGAGTGTTGATTAATTTCCGTTCCGGCAAATTTCAGGCGCCGATATGTCCTTTTTAGCAAAGGTCATGCCGGATTTTTCGTGAATTCTGGCATGACTTGTGCTAGAATATGTAGGAAATATCCGGTGGCCTAGATTTTCTCGAAAAATAATGATCTAATTTAGGTTTTTAGTACATATATTTAATTGTACAAGTTTAATCTTTGAATTATGAACGTAGGAAATGTCGTACTCGAACGCATTTACAGTCTCCCGGGAGTGCAACCGGTGCCACGACGATCGAGGTATGTGCGACGAGTTCGTTGAGCTGGACGAAGATCGGCGCTTCAAAGATTAAGCTCGAGGAGACCTTCGATGTTGAAACGCACGCAACAACGACAAGAGTTTTTTTTCGTAATTAAGCATGACTTTAACTATTTCAACGTTTAATTTTCATCTTTTACAATTCGACTAGCTTATCCCATGCCATGCAAGACGCTATGTCTTGGAGAGGATGGGTTTTGAAGACCATGAAAATTTTGAAACAAAGAAAATACACCTAAGGACCCATCATGATATGGATTTTGAAGTAAATCTGTACAATGCTCAGAGCGTAACCCATTTTGGTTGCCAAAATTGGGAACCACTTTGCAAAATGTATGGTTTTTATGAGGGTATGATTGTCACCATGGATCTTGGTGATCCTGACATCGAGCAAGACAATATGGACATTTGGGCCCTTGTTGATACGCTTCCGATTCTACCGCAATGTGAGTTTCTCAAACATAGTAATTGACTAATTTATATTGTTTATTTCAAAATAGTTGACAGCTTATTTCCATTGACAGCTTATTTTGAATCTTCAAAGAATGTGCAGAAGATGGTAGACAAAACCCACTACAGTGGTGGCTCTGAATTAACTTATAAGGAGAAAAATCATCTGATCGCATTTTGTACTTTCTTTGAGAATTACAATATCTATTATCGAACTCCTCCAAATTATGGTGAATACGTGCCACTAGTGCACGTGTTGAACCACGATAACTTCTATGGAGATACCCTGGTAAGATTTTTTACTATTACGACATCCGTGCATCTTTTGCATACTTCCAAAACTAGTACATCATTGCTAACTACGAAGTTATTACTATATTTTCAACAGAAAATCCCGATGGATTGTGTGCCTCATCGATGTATTACAATGGTCGCCTTTGAAGTTACGAACATACAGCCAGGTCATCCCACGGATCTCACCTGCATATCGGATTTCTAAAACCGGTGAACACATGCTAATCAAAGAATGGAAAAAATGTTTGGACATTCGCAAGGAGGTTCTTGGAAGTAACATTAAGCGAAAGGCAAGAATTGGAGACGGGATAATCTCCATTCTCCGTAATGGAGAGTCAGGGGCTATCTTGTTTTTTGCTATTTTACCTTAGAGAATATAGTAGGTCCTAAGAGAATGTAGTAGGTCCTATGAGGTACAATATGTTTATTATGTGATACAATGTGTTAGAATTGATGATGAGGAGTACTTGTGATTACGACTAGTGACCAATTTGCTATGTGATGTCTCATTGATGAAAACGATGATCTTGAGGAGGTGTTATATGACAATGATGTATTATGATGATAAGTTGTTAATGATGATGATATTTATTATATCATTGGGTGAAAGAACCGCGGATTAGTTTCAAGTGGATGTCCATCCACTTGAAACTAGTCCACGGTTCTTTCACCCCGTGATGTAATAACTCATTATGATGTAAAAACAATCTCTAAATTCATGTTGTATGAAAACTTGTGTAAAGGTGTATGAAATACAACATGAAATAAAAAAGAAATAAAATACTAAATAATAGTAGTAACGCGGGCAAGGAGGAGCGCTACTACTAATTACCAAAGATCGCTGTTCGGAGAAGCGCTTACTACTAGATCAATTTAGCAAGAGCGCTGTCCAGCATCGCCATCGCTAAGCTTTAGTCATGGCGCTTATTAGTAGCGCTCCTGGCCTCGCTACTGATAGGCCTAAAACCCGCGTTGCTGCTAAGCTTTTCCCTAGTAGTGCTTGGTGATGTCGTACTAGGGATGGTTGTTTTTAAATTAAACGACTTATATAAAAGTCAAACAATTCGAATGCATTTTTTATTAATGTGTGAAAATTTGATCGTAGACTGAATGAGTTAAGTGTATATGTGAGGTTGGTCGGTTTCTACTCATGTGTGTATCACATGCGGGCTAGCCGCGCCTATATCCTCTTACATATCATGTTAACAAAGGGACCATGTTAACGACGTTATAAAGGGCCATGATTTTGTGAGGAAGTCAATAGAAAAATAAATTTGTCACCAGAGTTTGTTACAGAACAATGTGGTCCAAAAATAATGTAGAAAGCATCTACACCATGCACGCGAAAATACGAGGGCAAAGGTTATTCCTAGTAGCGATGAGAAAAATTCTAATTATCATAATTGGGCTAGTTTTTATTGACGTTCTGGAGTGGTTCGTGAATCCAATGCCTCTTGATCCTAAATATCAGAGTAGGACGAACGAGCCGGCCTCCGTGGTTTGCTTCGGAATAAAACTTGGCAATGGTGCACCG
This sequence comes from Aegilops bicornis, assembly GCA_021605145.1. NCBI lineage: Eukaryota > Viridiplantae > Streptophyta > Magnoliopsida > Poales > Poaceae > Aegilops > Aegilops bicornis. Next base: position 97,124,673 of record CM038671.1, read on the forward strand.
GTGGCATCGAACGACGGTGTGCACGAAGACATTTCCATCGGTGTCATTGGTTTGTTTACTCGCTGGAGAGGGAGGGTAGTAATGACACCTAGCTGTGTGTGCATGGTAGTGCTGTAAAAATGGTCCATGTTCGTGTGTCTCGTGGGGCACCTTTCAACATGATGGGTGAGAGACGATGGAACGTGTGCCTGGCCTGGCAGTGCAGCGCTGTTGAACGGAAAAATACTGTGCATAAATGGAGAAATACAGTGTCATACAAAAGTGTGTCAGGTGAAATAAGTTGAGGGAATACTGGACTGCACCGGATCCCTATGAAGACTGGCGTGCCAGATGACGGTCTGCATGGTGCTCGGCCTCCAAATGGCATTTCTATGTGTCTATATATATATATATATATATATATATATATATATATATATTATAAGGTTCATTGTGCCTCAATCGCATTAGGGCCTCCATAATGCTAGGGTCAGCCCTGATCACATATTTTTCCAACCACAACCAACTAGTCTCCTGAAGGAAGCAAACAACCCTCCCCCGACCGCAAGAACTGGCTACCCTCGCGGACGACCGGACGCGGCCTCGCTGGGCAACCGACCGCGCTCCTTGTTCCTCATGAAGTGCGCTTCTTCTCCTCCACTTCAAGAACAGCCGCCGGGCGCCATCACCGCTGGCCCGCCCAGCGAGCCGGGCGGGCGGCCTCCAACGGTAGGCGTGGCGTCGGCGTGGCTCTCGGGAGGCGGTAAAGATGCGTCGGGCTGGTGGCTCGGTTGCCTGCGTGCAACAGCGCGGTGGCCGGGGCTTTGCAGTCCCAATATGGGCCTGGCCGGGCCCGGGTAGCCTGGTTTGCGTCGGATGCGGTGTTCGGTCGGCAATCCGCGTCGGTGCTAGAGGCGGAGACCTCTGACGAGACGGCGGTGGAGGCAGTTCCCTCCCGTTCGGCTCCGGTGCTTTCGCCCGTACCATCTGGGCGCTTCTTGCCTCTTCTCTCTTAGACCTCGTGGTGGTGTTCGCAGCGGGACGGCGTGGATGGGTCCAAGAACATGGTGGCGCATGCTTGCGGGTGGCAAGATGGTGGGATGGGGGTGCGGAAGAAATCCCTGCCGGTTCATCCGGCTCCGACGCGGTGACGCCAGTGGGTGCCGCCATTCCTTCCTGAAGGGCGTCGGTGCTACCCGCCCCCCGCTCCCCTCCGAGTGCCGGGGGAAACCCTATGACTTGTTCGGGAAGCAGCGTCATTGGCGTCACATTCCTTCTTGGAGGTGTTGTTTGGTACGCGGCGGTCCGATGCCAGGGCGAGTGGTGGGACGTAGATGGAGGGCACAATGGTGGTGGACCATCCGTGCTTGTCAAGTTGCCGTTGTTGGCATTTTTGTCTTCTTCTTTTTCCTTTTGGGCTTGATGTGCCGTTCGCGCCCGCAGTTACCTTGTGACCGGTGTTCGTGCTTTATAATATAAGGCGGGGGGAAATTTCGTCAAGGAAGCAACCGAGCATAAGTCCGAGTAATGATTTGGCGCGGGATCTCGCAAGGTAGTGGCCGATCACCTCGGGAGGCTTGATCTCAATTTGGTTCAAGTTTTTCTCTTGCACACTACTGCAATCTGGCTGCCTGCGGGATGATCATGCCGCGCAGATGAGTTTTTTCTTCACTATTAAAGTTGTTGTTAAAGTTGGCTTCAGGTGCTTTTTTCTTTGTACATGTTTAGAAATGGAAAGCATGAACTTCATATGCTAATAGCAAACAAATAGCACAACAGAATTGCACTTGTTTTACTACTAAAGCTTGATGTCGCACGAATAACTTATAAATAATGAGAACACTTAGACCTGCAACATAGGCATTCCCACAAACTTAGATTGGGGGTGAGCCTACCTCAACTACTTGGGGGAGTGGATGTACAAACTCAACATCTAGGTTCAAATCCTCACGGAGACGAATTTAGGTTTCTATTTATTTTTGAGGACATCTTCGGTTGAGCGGTGCTTCATCATACACATTGATGGCGATGGATCTCGATGGCATGGCACCCTGAAGATTAGGCGTCTGATGTGCGATGATGGACTCGCGCAGGAGGGTGGCACTGTCTGGCGTCATGGTGACGTCGATGGCAGCTAGACCGGGCAAGGTTGATGCACTCTGAAGATGGATTGATGACAGGTCATCAACTGGATAGGAGTAGCGACAGATGTTGTCTAGACGGTGGATTCAGTCTTATTGCTGCATTGTTTTGTAAGGTTTTTTTTAAATAATTAATAAAATGACTGCATGCATCATCTAGATACTTAGATGCGCAAATGGAAAAGCTAGTGACTTTATATTCGAATACGTTAGCTCGATTGGATCATTGGCAACACCAACTACTGCTACTAGTATATTGTGTTTTTCTTATACACATTTTTATAAATACTCCCTCCGTAAAGGAATATGTTTATCTGTCATATGGTTTTATCTTGTACACATAGTTCCAATAAAGAGAACCCAGGGGGAAAAAGATAGTGATTACTCCGTTTGTAGTAGTGATCTGAAACGTCTTATATTTGTTTTCTCTTTGAACCGGTGCTTTTATCAGTGTCGGTGCAAGCGTACAACCACACAGGTTCATCAAATAGTGACTTAACTTGAATTTTACACGAATGACAGAAGATATGTTCTTTTGTGTTCCTTGAAAGAGGTTAAGAAAATGTCGAATGAAATATTATACGCGTAGAAAGTGAGCTATAGACCATACAGGCAGCAGTTGAAGGTTCACAACAAACCAAATGTAACAGTAATTATGCAGCTGCCTTTAGGGGGAAAATTTACACATCATAGAACAAATCACCACTACTGGACAAGGCAAACAAACATCCGACCAACATGGGTGTGTGACAATGGAACATGAGTGCAGCATAATCAGGCACCTGCATGAGTGCAAGTCTTGGAAAACAGGAATACAGCTGGTTCCACAGATTGGCAACCTTTGTAATTATATATCAGTGTTTTCAGCATGGCCGTTGTCACGGACCATAGGCGCCACCCTGCATCTTATCCCGCCATAGGCACCGACTCGTCCACCTCTGCGCACCACCTGACGCAGTAAAGAAATTGTATACAAGCATCATGCACAAGAACCATTATATTCTACTGTAGATTGAAAGGGCACAGAACACACCCAACATTTTTCCTTGTAGCACATGACCATTATATTCGCTATCTAGAACTTAGAAGGTACAGCTACTCAGCAGAAAACGCCCAACTCTTACTCTTTCTTGTTGCCACAGTCAGACTAATATTATACAGTATACAGAACAAGATTTTATGGGGAAAAAAACATGAGAATTTCAAATATTTCAGTGCAGATGCAGTAGCACAAGTACGCACTTCCCTGTACCTGAGCTAATTCAACAATCTGTACCCACATAATCTCCATTTATACGTTTCAAATTTCAAATGAATTGACAATTTGCTCTGTCCAGCTTATTGTCTTCATGTAGAAAGAACAGGCAGATCAAGTAGCTTTGACAAATGTCCTGTAAACTACTGCCCATACTTCACCATGGATCATAAGTAAAATGACAAAGTAGTGTGACTTGCATATGGCATTGCAGTTCGTTCAACATTTACTTGGTTGGATTATGTTCAGCACACCATCTAGAAGTTAAGTAAAATCTAGGAAAGTAAGATCATCCGTGGTAGAACTTAGCAGCGATAAGCTTAAATTGTTTTGGGTATGAAAAGAGTACATAATGGACAGAACAAACTCGTAAAATGCAAAATTGAATAGATTCTTACCAGGTTACATCATGGGGCATCCTGCTGAACTGCCGGCCCTGGAAAATTTGCAGCTGCAGAGAAGCTCGGTGGTATTGCTAGATCAGTCGCTTGGGAAGGCTGGTCAGCCTGTCTGCTGCTAATGTTGGCATCGTTCCCACCCATGAATGGTGCACCCTCCTGGACATGGACCAAGCCACCAGGCGACATAGGTGACATATCAGATGCGTCCGCCAGCGATTGTCTAGGTATGGGTGCAGTACCATCAGACACTGAACCAGGTAGTGGTACAGGAAGTGGCCCAGTTACAGCAGCTCCAGCTTCAGTTGCAGGTGGCAGCACATCAAAACCAGATCTTACCCGCGGCCTGCGTTCTACTGGACCCTGATCACCGCTTCTGCTCCTGCTGCGACTACGGCTGCGGCTCCGTGACCAACTCCTGCTGCGGCTCCTGCTGCGTGACCAGCTTCTGCTACGGCTTCTGCTCCTACTACTTAGGCTCCTGCTATCACTTCTTCTATCATAGCCTCATGAAGCTGCTTCTATCTGGGCTACGGCTGTAGCTCCTGCCTCGACCCTTGTCAAATCCTCGACGCCCATCATACCTTCCACGTCCATCTGAGATAAAACGATCGTGTGGACCTCGGTCAGAACGTCCCCGTCCTCCAAATCCACGCCCTCTTCCACCACGTCCACCAGAGAAATCACCCCGGCCTCGTCCACCAAAACCAGAAGAATCACCCTACCACGACCACCAAAACCAGGAGAATCACCCCTGCCACCGTGACCACCAAATCTACCAGGGCTTGCTCCACCTCTCCTGCCAAAGCCATCAGACCCACGCCCCCCTCTCCCGCTGAAGCCACTGGGTCCAGGACCCTCCCTTCCACCAAATCCACCAGGCCCCTCCCTTCCACCAAATCCACCAGGACCAGGGCCCATCCGTCCATCGAAGCCACCGGGGCCATCCCGACCACCAAAGCCGTCAGGAGTCTCTCGACCACCAAAGCGGCCGGGGCCATCTCGATCACCAAATCTGCCCGGGCCATCCCGATCAATAAATCCACCTGGCCCATCTCGACCACCAAAGCCTCCAGGGCCCTCCCTAATTCCACCATAACCACCAGGGCCGCCAACAGCAGATTCAAGCGACTACCACCACCAGGACTATCCCAACGGCTCATGCCACCAGCCTGGTTTCTTGGAGCACCAGATGCACCCCGTGCAGCCATCTGTTGCAGCTCTGGAGGTACCTGCTGACCAGTACCATCCAAGACTTTCACCAAATCAGCAGCATATTTCCAATCTTGCTCAGAGAAGAAAGTGTATGCAACTCCAGTAGCCCCAGCCCTTCCTGTACGCCCTATGCGATGCACATAGTCTTCAATCCCAGTTGGGAAGTCATAATTGATCACCACTCTTTAAACAAAACATGCGACAACATTGAGAAATGGCAGAACAATCAACAAACATCACTAGGCTTGAAATGACAAGATATTTAATACCAGAAGATTTTAACATGGGACAACCAAAAAAACTTACCTGATGTCTTTGATGTCAAGTCCACGAGCAGCAACATCTGTGGCCACTAATACTGGCACAATACCAGTCCGAAACTGACCCAGAATATGATCCCTTTCACCCTGTGATTTGTCGCCGTGAATGCTTGCAGCACCAAAACTACGACCAATGCTACGAGCAAGCTGATCGCACATTTTCTTGGTTGAGCAAAATATGATGATCTTTGAGCCCCTTTCTTCCGCTCTAAGAATCTGCTCCAAGCGACGCTGCTTATCCATGGGTGGAACCATCTCTACATACTGCACCATACACAAGGGGTGAACCTTAGAAATAGACAATCCATAAATTGGCTAAATATGATATATCAAACATCCAGTACGGCAAACAAACAAAAGCATGGCCATATGAAGCCATATGAATACCTGTGTGATGGATTTGTTGGCAACAAGTTCATCAATGCTACCAATATTGATCTGGACAGGATTTCTCAATAAATCCCCAGCTATTTTTGTAACCTCCTTTGGCCAAGTGGCAGTGTACATCAGAGTTTGTCTATTACGAGGAATCTCGTCAACAATCTTCCGTATTTGTGGCTCAAAGCCCATGTCAAGCATGCGGTCAGCTTCATCAAGCACAAGTAATGAAATCTGATGGAGGCTAATCTTCCTCATTTCCAGGATATCATTGAGTCGTCCAGGTGTAGCTACCACAATATCTGCTCCACGCTCAAGTTCTCTGAGCTGAGGTCCCTTTGGAGCTCCACCATACAGGCACTGAAAAAATAAACAAAAAAATGAACATATATTAAAGATTGCAACACGCACTCCAGCAACAGAACCCATGAAATATAGCACATTTCTTAAAGGCAAAAAGGACAAGGCATACGGGTTCATAGAAGACCATTCCAAGACAAGGCTCAGTTTCTACATTAACAGTATCTTTTATTGAGAATCAACTGTCTACATTGCGTTTAACAATTATATGCATATTCCTATGAGGCAACACTTATATGTAATCCCCATGATTATGATCATATGTCATCCAGTGTATCTCAAGATAAATGAAACCATGTGCATTCATATAGAAGAGTAAAGGTCCAAACTTACTGTGCATGATACTCTAGATGATCGACCAAACTTAATTGCTTCATCTTGTATTTGTGAAGCAAGCTCACGAGTAGGGGCCAAAACCAACACTGTAGGGCCCGACATTGGATTGTTTTGGCATCTCCTCAGATGTACAAAAGCAGGAATAAGGTACCCCAGTGTCTTCCCTGATCCCGTCTTGGCAATAGCTACTATGTCCCTGCTTTGAATTGCAACAGGCCATGTTTGAGCCTGAATTGGGGTGGGGTTTAAGAAGCCAGCAGCATGAACCTGAGTGGCAAAATGAAGAATCATAAGCACATATGCATCTGCAGAAAGACACTATCTATGATGAGAAAGAAAAGCTAATTGCTACCCTAAATGAATATGGCTGCTTACTTAAGCAGCTCAAGGCATGAAGAAGGGGCTCTTTGTAGATTCAGAGGCAGAGACAAGAAGCAGGAAACTTCAGCCACATTTTATATTCTGAAAGAACATCAATTCTTCCGATAGTTGTCAGCAGAAAATAGCAACAAGTATGTCACTACACTGCCCAGATGACGGCACTAGTTAAATTAGGGTATCCAGCATGACAGCATATGACATGCAATGTGTTTACTACCGAAAATTCTAGTTTTGACTTCTAAGGAGTCTTTGTTGTGGCCCATGCTAACAAGTTACAGACAAGGAAATATAAGAAACAAACAACATAATATTCCAAGCACCAATACTAAAATACAGTTCAAGAGAAAGCATACCTCGCTCAGGATCTCTGGGGGGAATCCCGTAGCCTCAAATGTCATAAATGGAGGAGGAACATTCTCACCCTGAATATTTTTAAGAAACGGGATAACATGTGACAAGCTTTATAGTAAATGAAAACAAAACATAAGAGATTGGTAATTCAACTAGAAATCAACAGGTGATGTCGCGGCAGTAAAGCGCATGCATTTGTAAGCCCCACAAGGATTTGAAGCTCCTTGTCTGTAAATTTTACTGAATAGTACATAAAACAACATATCACATTAATTTATGGCCAACTGCAGATATCATGAGTTACCTTGCCAAACAAAATACTAATAGCGTGAAAATACTAGCATATCCAGATAGGATTTTGGAAATATTCCATCTATCTGTTTCCTGTATTATTTGGTGGGAGATATATGCATCACATAAATGACAGAATTATGTATTATACAAAAATATTATCTTCCTACAATCGGGTCAAATTACTGAAATATCTGTTAAGTTGCGTTTGGAATAGCGTGTCAACTATAGTTCAGAAGGCAACAGGACAGAGAAAAGGAGAATCATCATTATATGGAGATTATGTTAAGCTGTGAACCATGTTTCAGTTATTTTAAGATAATATTGCCATGCAATTGAGTCATTACCACTGCAGTTACTTCATGGTGTTGACGATATGCCTCTACTGAAGCGACACTTGGGAAATCAGGAGGAGAAAATGTTCCGGATGGTGGCCTCGCTAAAGCTCCGATAGGAAATGGACCATTGTTAAGTGGGTTTTGTACCAAATGTGGAGGTGCCATGTTATAACCCCCAAAATTATCTGGCTGGGAATAAGGTGGGCCATTCCTCATATCCTGCTGTACAAGATTATGAATAATAGAGTTAGTGGTGCCAATTTCATAAACGGAGAGATTGTTGTATAGGACTGATAGAAAGAATTCAAACCATAAAGAATGTAATTGTATACAGAAAAAAAAACACAGTTGTGAGACTTTTTATATTTCATTACAAAAAATCTCCATACCAATCATAATATTCTGATAGAAAATATATTTCATGAAACAAGATACAACAAACGAAGGAACTTCACAATGTATTCTCTCTGTCCACAAATGTAAGATGTTTTGGCAGATTAATTTAGTAATAAAATAAGGAATGCTGATCTAATTAACACCTGACAAAACAGGATTGTATAGTATATTACCAGGTGATTTTGTGGGGGTGGAAGAGCGGCAAGTTTTGGCTGCTGATGGAGAGCATTTATTGCATCAAACCTCCCAGAAGAGAGAGCCTCATTTTTTTCAAATTGATCTTCACTATTGCCCCTCTTGAAACCTATTGGAGGTCGACCCGGTGAAGGAGCAATATGGTTGGGAACTACATGGCTGCTAGCCAGTTGTTGCCGGTAGTTAGTATCCACTCCGCCTTGATGTGTTTGAGCAGGCGCGCTCAAGAAACTAACGTTATTAGGTTCACCTGGGGATGATCCACCAAGATGATGCTTTGCAGGATATGGTGGCCCTCCGACTCCATGAATATTTAGTTGATTATGGGCATCAGGACGTTGATGACTAGAAGGCAACGTCTGGTTTGAAAGAGGAACTTGGCCATGCTGCTGACTAAGCGGTAAGGAAAAGCCAGTCTGCTTTCCTTCATGATGAGCTCCTGCATCAACCTTCACCGTGGTATTTTGTTGCCCATGTTGGGAGACAAGATGACCATGATGTGGTTGTTTTCCCTGTTGAGGGGTGAACTGGAAGCCATGCTGGAGTTGGCCCTGTTGGGGGGACATTTGAGGTACTTGAGGCTGTGAAGCTTGCAAACCTTGTGAAGACTGGGCAGGTTGATGAAAACCTGGTGATTGTTGTGTGTGTTGCACTTGAGTCTGAGGCATCCTTGGTCCCTGCAACTGCTGACCTTGATTGTAAGAAGCATGCGGCATTTGTGGCTGCTGACCTTGATTGTAGGCAGATTGTGGCATAGGGGGCCGCTGGCCATGACTGTAGGCAGCTTGCGGCATCGGTGGACGCTGACCTTGATTGTAAGCTCCTGGTGGCATCGTTGGCTGCTGACCTTGATTGACAGCTTGCGGGATTGGCATCTGCTGGCCTTGATTATACTGCGTTTGCGGCATTTGTGGCTGCTGGCCCACCTGATATGAATATTGCTGCTGGGGTTGCATATAATGACCGTGCTGATATGGCATTGGCTGCTGATGAGCGTTTGGGTGCTGAGGAGCTAGTGGCTGTTGTGACCCTTGCTGGTTCGGCATCTGTTCTTGCTGCTGTTGATACTGAAACGGCGGTTGCTGTGCTTGCTGACCTTGATACTGAAACGACGGTTGCTGTGCTTGCTGACCTTGATACTGAAACAGCGGTTGCTGTGCCGTCTGTTGCGGCTGCTGCTGCTGCTGCTGCTGCGGGGGCTGTTGCTGCTGCATGCCAGGCTGCGCAAAAGGCCCGGGCGCTGGCGTGGGCGCAGCCGCCGGCAAGGGAGGCGCGTCCGCACCCGGCTTGTCATACTGAGTGAGGTTTGTCTCAGGGTTCCAGTAGTAGAGCGTCTCGCCGTCGATTAGTGCTTTCCATGGCGCAGGGAGCGTCGGGTCGTCAGGGGCGAATCGCGGGCCCGATGAATCCGCGGCAGCCTCTGCTCCCGCCATGGCCAGAGGCGGATCTAGACGGCGCACGCCCAAAATTTGCGAAGGTTAGTTCGGGATTAAACAGCCAGGAAATCAATAAACAGTGGATGAGCAAAAGCTCGTTCGTACCTCAAAACCCCAGCGGTCCGAGATTGGGGCGCGGGCGGGTGGAGACGGCGGGCCAGGGGAGCAGCGATGAGGTAGAGCCCCGACGGCGATGGCAGCGACGAGACGCGCCGGCGGCGACGCGCGCGGTGAGGCGCGAGGGTTTGGGGGTGCGTGAGTGCAGCGGGGTTTGCGGGGGTGAGGCTTCGGCGTCGGCGTCGGCGGCGAGGGAGAGGCGTGGGGGTTTGGGGGTGGGCGGCGACGGCGACGGCGACGGCGGGCGCGGCGGGAGCTCTAGCCGCTAGGGCACATCGGTGGCGAGGCTACGGGGGAGAGATTTTAGAGCCGCAAGGGGGTTGGGTCGGGATTTGGATCTTTTTTAGGTCAGGCACGGTACGGTGACCGGAGAGGAGTCCGCCTGGCCGCAGGAGATGGGTTTTGACGGCTCAGATTGCTCGGCTGTCTCGTGACCTACGGTGGATGGAGACAGATGTTCGGTTCCACGTTGTATCGGAGTCGGGAAGGAAACAAACACCGTCCAGTCTCGTGAGGCCTTATACAATGCAAGGGGCTTAAGAGGTGCTTATATAAAAAAAATAAACTAGATTTTCGTTAAGCATCGAGTTTTTTTTTTGTTTTCTTGATTTCGTCATTGTTTTCATTAAAAACATGGAGTGCAATGTCAACACTTTTGTTTGCGAGAGAAATGTCCAATCTATTCATCAATCATGACAGTATAGAAAATACAAGAGGTAATAAAAATTACAACCAATTCTATGGACCACCTAGCGACGACTACAAGCACTGGAGCGAGGCGAAGGCGTGCCGCCGTCATCGGCCCTCCATCACCGGAGCCGGGCAAACCTTGTTGTAGTAGACAGTCGGGAAGTCGTCGAGCTAAGGCCCCAAAGGACCCAAGCACACCAGAAAGGTGAACCATCGCCGTTGAAGAGAGTTGTAGATTGGAAAGATCAAACACGAAACCACACGAACGAAGACGAACAAAATCGGATCCAAATAGATCCATCAAGACCAAAGATCGATCAATCCCGGAGATCTGACGAAGACACAGCTCCACAAATTCTCCGACAACGCTGTTAGCACCATCGGGGCGGGGATAGGACATGTGAGACATTATTGCTACCGAGGGACATCGCCGCCGCCACACAGCCAGGGCCGACTCTGGCCCAGGGCAAGAGGGGCGACGGCCTAAGGCCCGACCGAAATAGGGGCCCATATAATTTGGTACAGTGTATAGGGCAGTGTAAAGGAAAAAAAGGGAAAAAGGCCCAGCCAAATTTGCCCAGGCAAGGCTGAACACGGTGGAAGAAGGAACGCGTCGAGTTAGGAAAGGTTGAGGCTTCGTTTCGTCGAGCGAATCACGCACGGAGTCCTCGCCAGACCGCCCACTCGCCTCGACCGAATCCCTAATTCCCAAATCCTGCAAGGTCACAGAGAGTTGGAGCGATCAAAGTCGGCAAGAAATCGAGGAGATCAAGATCAACAGGTAATAATTCGCAGATTAAAAACTTTGCGAGCAGATTATGCCTGCTGGGTTCAATCTTTTCGTGTTCTTAATCTAAAAATCTAAATCAGGTGTCTGATTTTACTTTCTTTTTACATCGCTTGCAACTGCATCCATTCGTTAGCGTGCTAGACTCTCAAATCGCTCGGTTTGTTCGATTGTTCGTGGAGGAGTTAGTCAGCCTCGGTCAGTGTCACTTGGTCATTCAGATATCGGATCGATAGCCTTGTTTTGGAGGCTTTGAGTTTGCTAAGTTGCTACAACGTTCTAATGATCTTTGGAGGAGATGTCGGTGTCCTCTCATTTTATAGTAATCATGTTGCTTTGAATCATAATTACTGGAGTCGTCGAGGTCTGGTTTGTTAGCATGCTATTTCTCTTTCTTTTTATGCGTTGTAGCTTCTATGATACTTGGTTTGGAACAAATGCAAAAATATTATCAGATATTTGATTCTAATGAAAAAAATATTAGTCTTTTTGACTTCATAATAACTGTATTCATTCATGTATCAAATCGGATTTTTCTCTCTATTGGGCCCATTGGTGGAGTCTGCCCTGGGGCCTTTGAAATCCCAGAGCCGGCCCTGCACACAGCTCCAACCAAGACGTTCAACCTAGCAAAAACGAGAACGGGGTCCCTCCCGTTGACGAGGGTCCGAGATCCTCCGCACCTCCACAGGCCAAAGGCCATCGGAGGCGGGGCGGATCCGCGGCAGCGCCGACGGGAGAAGGAAGGAGACTTTTCTTGAGAAGAAGGAAAGACTATGTTGCGTAACGTATGACATGAGAGCCTTTAGTGCAATGCCAACACTTCACACACACATTCATGCAACATCACATAAATCATATTTTTCGATAGCAGGCGATAATATGTATGTTGCGTCAAACTGCGGGAGTGTGTGTAACGCCCCGGATTCGATGCGCCAGGTGTCTGCCAGTTATTCGCCGTCGTTGCCATGTCATGTGCTTGCGTGTTGCACTTTGCCATGTCATCATCTGTGTTTCATACCATGTTATCATGTGCATTGCATTGCATACGTGTTCGTCTCATGCATCCGAGCATTTTTCCGTTGTCTGCTTTTGCAATCCCAAGACTCCTATGTCTCCGGCGCCCCCTTTTGCCTCTTTTCATGTGCGGGTGTTAAACTTTCTCGGAATGGCCGGGGTTTGCTAAGCGGCCTTGGTATACCACCGTAGACCGCCTGTCAAGTTTCGTGCCATTTGGAGTCCGTTTGATACTCCAAGCAGTTAACCGGTAACCGTAAAGGCCTCTTTTGTGTGCAGCCCAACACCCCTCCAAAGTGGCCCAAAACCCAGCAAACTCCCCTCCATGCTCTCGGTCGTTCGATCACGATCGCGTGGCCGAAAACCGCACCTCATTTGGAGTCTCCTAGCTCCCTCTACCTATAAATATGTACCCCTCCCCGAATTTTCGCGCAGTCCAAACCCTAGCCAACTCCTCCCGCCGCCGGACATGTCCAATCCCGCCGGACACGTTCAGCCTCCACCTCACCCGGCGAATCAGCCGCCGCCACGTCATCGCGCCGCCGCTCCCGGCCAACCGGAGCGCGCCAAGTCAGCCGCCGCGCCTCCTCTCTCTCCCGCACCTCCCGCCCACCGGCCAAGAATGGATCTGGGCCCGAGGCGCCTGCGTGCCGCCCCCACCGCCGCTGTCCTTCCGGCTTCGAAGGGAGTCGAGGAGAGGAGCTCCGACCGAAGCTCCTAGCGCCGCTTCGCCTGCCCTCACCGGCGTTTTGCTTGGGCTTTTGCCGGAGCCGCCACGGAGGCCTTCTGTGCGACCTCACGGAGATGAGTGCCCCGACCTCCCTTTTTCCTTCCCTGCTCTCCTTCTCGATCTAACATCTCCGCCCTCTGTTTCTCTCGCTGCAGGAGCCCAGCAGCCATGGCGCCGCCCCTGCCACCTCCCAACGCCGGCCATGTGGGGCCCCGAGGCCCTCGTCCGTCGCCGGATCCGGACGCCCCATGCCCGGATCCATCCATTCCCGGCCTCCCCAACGCCTACCGGAGCCCCACGCCGCCCCACGGTCGCCGTTGACTTGCGCCGGAGTCGTCCTGTACGAGGAACAGAGCTTCCCCGATCTGGATCCCGTTTCTCGCTAGGTATAAATCGGCTAAGTCCTTTTCTGCATGTATTTTTATGCCCTGTTCATCGCACCGTAACTCTCTGCATACTGCTTGGATTCATGCATATAATATATCGAAATGTTTATCTGGTTATGCTCTTCATTTAGTTCCATTGTGCCATGTTCATTAGAGTTGATCTTGATGCCCTAATCATCGTTGCAAGCGTGCTAGGTGATGTTAATCTGCTGGAACTGTTATAACATGCTCATTTGTCATTTTTGCCATGTTTGATGTGTGCATCCTATGAGTATGAGCTCTACATGTGTTTTGAACTATGTCATGCCGTCTTCACAGTGGTGCCATCCATGGATTTTTGTGGGTCTTGTAGTGAGTGCGTCGAGCTTGTTAAGTAGGGTACTTGCTGTTGCTGTTTTGCTAGGCTGATTCTGTTATATTATGATGCTATGTAAACCGGCTGCTACAAGTCATTCTATGCATAATCTGGAGATGTTCACTAAGGATATTTCGTTATACATGTCATGCTATATCCATTCATGCCCTTGTTTGCATTTATAACTTGCTGTAGCTTGTTGTAATATTTCTCTCAAATTGCTAAATAATGTTGATGTCAGCCTGTTAACATTAAGTTCAGTTTTGCCATGAGCTTTGCTAGTGATCCATGCACCCTATGAACTTGATCTTGCCATGCTTAGCTTCATAAACATGTCTTCTTACTGTGAGTTGCCTTTCCATGCCATGTATTGCTCTGTGGTGAGTGGTTGAAGCTCACTAACATGCCTACTTATTGTTGTTCCTGCCATGTATGAATCTGTCATATAACTTGCCATGTTTACATGGGTGCCTTCATATTTTCTATGCCCTTTTGGCTCATGGTCCGTAAGGGACATTTGTTATATGAAATTAGTAGATTCATGCCATGCTTTCGTTTGCCATGATAAGTTCCTGTAGCATGTTGTTTGATAGCTCTAAACATTGCAACCTGATGTTATTTCTGCTAAGCCTGGAACTGTTAATATATGCCATCTTGCCATGTGTGTTTGAGCATGTTCTAGTGATTTCTGGAGTTAGCTCAGTGTTCATGTTTTGTTATGCTTTACCTGTACATCATGCCCATGCCTTTTGTTCTCATGTTAAGATGCTGTAGCTTGTTGTTTAGGTGCTTGCAATATGCCTAGTTGCTGTTTTGGACAGCTTGTCCTTTAAACTTGTATAGTGTATGTGTTGAACCGTTGCTCCGTTTTGAGTGTGCTCTATATGAAACTTGCTTGATTTTGCATTTAGTTTCATATTATCATGTTGCATCCTTGTTTTGAGGTGTTTGTTTTATGTTTGAATGCATTTTGCATCAATGCCATGTTTAACCTGTTTTGCTCATATCTTGTAGACCGTAGCTCCGAATCTAATGAACTTTATATGTAACTTGACTAGAATTTCATGTAGATCATATTGGTGCATCTTAACTTGCTGTTTAACAACTTGAACATAAGGTTTATTCAGATCTGGACCAATTTCAAAATTTGCATATGAGGACTTACCGGTATTGCTATATGTTGTTTCCGGCCTCATTTAAACTTGCTTTGAGGTGTTGTTCTTGTTGCATCATATTTTGCCATGAGTAGCTCCATGTAGCCTTGTCATGCATCATGCTTGTTGTGCATCATGCCTTGTTCATGTGTGGTGTGTTTACTATGTTGTGTGCTTCTTCTCGATAGTTCCCGCTTTCGCTATGCGATCGTGAGGATTCGCTCGCTCACGCTTGGTTCATCTTCGTGGCTTCATCTTCTTCATGGACTCGTTCTTCTTCCTAGCGGGATTTTAGGCAAGATGACCGCTACCCTGGATCTCACTACTATCATTGCTATGCTAGTTGCTTCGTTCTATCGCTTTGCTGCGTTACCTATCAATTGCTCTTCAAGCCTCCCAAATTGCCATGAACCTTTAACCTTTGTCACCCTTCCTAGCAAACCGTTGTTTGGCTATGTTACCGCTTTTGCTCAGCCCCTCTTATAGCGTTGCTAGTTGCAGGTGAAGATGAAGATTGCTCCATGTTGGATTATGTTTATGTTGGGATATCACAATATCTCTTATATTATTAATGCATCTATATACTTGGTAAAGGGTGGAAGGCTCGGCCTTATGCCCGGTGTTTTGTTCCACTCTTGCCGCCCTAGTTTACATCATATCGGTATTATGTTCCCGGATTTTGCGTCCCTAACGCGGTTGGGTGATTTATGGGACCCCTTGACAGTTCGCTTTGAATACGACTCCTCCAAAGAAGGCCCAACCTTGGTTTTACCATTTGCCTCACCACCACCTATTTTTCCCTTGGGTTGGCCAGCCCAAGGGTCATCTTTATTCAGCACCCCCGGGCCAATGCTTGTCTAAGTGTTGGTCCAAACTAGAGCACCGTGCGGGACCATCCCTTGGCAACTTGGGTTACGTCGGTACATCAGACGCTTAGCTTATCCGGTGTTGCCACGAGAACGAGATATGTGCAGCTCCTATCGGGATTGTCGGCAGATCGGCGATCTTCTTTGGTCTTGTTTTATTACTATCGAAATGTCTTGTAGCCAGGATTCCGAGACTGATCGGGTCTTCCCGGGGAGAAGGAATATCCTTCGTTGATCACGAGAGCTTATCATGGGCTAAGTTGGGACACCCCTGCAGGGTTTGAACTTTCGAAAGCCGTGCCCGGTTATGTGGCGTATGGGAATTTGTTAATATCCGGTTGTAGTAAACTTGAAGCAAACTCTTCTAAAATACACCAACCGTAGCGTAATCGTGAGTGTCTCTTTTCGGGTTGATCGAGAGGAGAACACGGTTTCTGGGTTATGTCTGACGTAAGTAGGAGTTCAGGATCACTTCTTGATCATTACTAGTTGACGACCGTTCCTTTGTTTCTCTTCTCGCTCTCACTTGCGTATGTTAGCCACCATATCTTGCTTAGTCGCTGCTGCAACCTCACCACTTTACCCCTTCCTTTCCCTTTAAGCTTTGCTAGTCTTGATACCCATGGTAATGGGATTGCTAAGTTCTCGTGGCTCACAGATTACTACATAACAGTTGCAGGTACAGGTTATGCGATGATCATGACGCGAGAGTGATGTTTGCTTGTTTTGGAGTTCTCCCTCTGCTTCTTCTTTGATCAGGGGATAGGTTCTGTGTCGGCACTGGGCTAAAGGTGGTGGATATTGTTTGAGTTTACATTTATGATTCATCCGTAGTCGGATGTTGATCTTGTATGTTGTATTGTTGTTTCTCATGTGACATTGTATGTATTGGATGTATCCCCACTATTATGTAATGTTGATGTAATGATATCCACCTTGCAAAAGCGTCTTCAAGATGCGCTTCTATCCTTGGTGGGACCTCCGAGTTCCTTTAGGATAGGGTCGCATCTGGGGCGTGACAGTGTGGTTGATAATATCAAAGACTCGCTTGAGAGGTACGAGGCCATCATCAAGGAGACAAAGGGATGGTCATCAAATTATTCTAGGTGCTCTTTCCTCCATGAGTTGAGGAATTTCTTTTTGAGAATTGAGTTGAGGGATTTTAACTTCGAAGCTCACAATCTTGCTAAGTATTCCAACTCCGTTAAATGGCGGCTGCCATGTTTGACTCGGCATGCATCGTGAATCAACTATTGTATCCATATAAACATTTTGAATAAGTAAATCTTAGCATGATTGTCTTAGAAAAAACGCCAAACCACACAAAAACCATCGACGTCACTATCCTAGTACCAACTCATAGCACTTCTGGTCCAGTTCGTGGCCCAGTCAGGATTGAAGTGCATTTGATGTCTGAAAACATTCAGGTTGTAGAATCGGATGGTCCGGCCACCAAGGAGGTGAGAAAGCTCCTACATTGCACAACTATAATGTCTTTAAATAATTAAACAAACCCCAAAAAATGCTATTAAGTTGATCTACTTATACAAAACTAAGGGGTGGTGGCCAAAGGGGTCGACACACGTATCAAGGCATCCAATAACCAACCCTAAGTTGTACAAGGCCCAATGGCCCAAGTGAATGTGACGAAACACCTTTTGACTTGGATTTTGACTCGGATTATGAACCAAAGGACCGTTTTTGCAATAGCTCCTCACTCAGAAGGAATTTAAAGGTGAATCCGGTTGGGTCAAAAAGTGCAAGAGGTAAGTTTTTCAACAACGAAAAAAACCCAATTTTGAGTTCGAAATGCAAAATTTATAAACGTTTGAAGTTGGGTATGTGTGTGCAATTCGAATCCGAGTCCAGTACATGGAGAGCTTGGTCTCTAACTTCTCTTGGGCCCAAAATATCATGAGAGAACGACAACTAATCATGTTTCTTCGTGTTTAAATCACTCCTTGATCAAATATAAAGTGGTGGTACTTGTGGTTGTATCTTTGGTAGGCGATGTCCACATCACTTGGCAATATTGATAAGAAATATTATCAAATTATGCATCAGGGTATGTACAACTACTAGGATTTAGTAGAACGTCCATGCGTTGCTACGGGCTATAATGTATATAAATGAATCCAATAAATGATTAAGATCATATTCAAGATCAAAGCTCATTTCTCCCTCGTATGTACGGGCGTGTTTGGACATCAAACGGATGCCAAACAGACTTCCTCCCCTTCCAACTAGTTTCCCGCCGTAGCAGGACACTTCTTGATGGAGCCCTCTCCTTTAAAATTGGATGACGCCCACCTCACCTTTGCCATGGTGCCCTCTCTCCTTCACACCATACTTCCTTATGGACCGCCAATGAGAAGTCGAGTCGTTCCTTGAAATTAATCAAAGGTTGATGAGGTATAGGGGATCTATTGTAGTCCTTTCGATAAGTAAGAGTGTTGAACCCAATGAGGAGCAGAAGAAAATGACAAGTGGTTTTCAGCAAGGTATTCTCTGCAAGCACTGAAATTATCGGTAACATATAGTTTTGTGATAAGATAAATCGTAACGGGTAATAAGTAATAGAAGTAAACAAGGTGCGGAAAGGTGGCCCAATCCTTTTTGTAGCAAAGGACAAGCCTGGACAAACTCTTATATAAAGCAAAGCGCTCCCGAGGACACATGGGAATGGTCGTCAAGTTAGTTTTCATCATGCTCATATGATTCGCATTCGTTACTTTGATAATTTGTTATGTGGGTGGACCAGTGCTTGGGTGTTGCCCTTTCTTGGACAAGCCTCCCACTTATGATTAATCATCTCACAA
This sequence comes from Aegilops bicornis, assembly GCA_021605145.1. Lineage (NCBI taxonomy): Eukaryota > Viridiplantae > Streptophyta > Magnoliopsida > Poales > Poaceae > Aegilops > Aegilops bicornis. The sequence continues at coordinate 97,143,364 of CM038671.1, forward strand.
GCATCCGCAACTATGAAAGAAGAATTAAGGTAAACCTAACCATAGCATGAAACATAAGGATCCAAACAGCCCCTTACGAAGCAATGCATAAACTAGGGTTTAAGCTTCTGTCCCTCTAGCAACCCATCATCTACTTATTACTTCCCAATGCCTTCCACTACAAAAAAAAGACACATCCGTGACATTTTGGGCCGAACGAAATTTTTTTCTGTCATATATATGACACTTCAATGACGATAATCGTGACAAAACCCGGTATCATCATAGATGTGGTGGGATCGTACTTCTATGACAAAAAATCATGACAGAAAATGGGTTTTTCGTCCTGGGCGGGCCGGAGACGCATCTGCATGACAGGCTTTGGGCCGTCCATGACGGAAAAAACCGTGGTAGAAGCGAGGGGGAGGAAAATTTCGGGGAGTTGCCGGTTAGGGTGGGAGGTCGGGGGCCGAGCGATGCACATTTCTCTCAGACAGTACGCTGCAGTGTGCGTAGGCGTTGGCTCTAATCGAACCCGAAGCGAGGCGTTGGGCTCTAATCGAACCCGAAGCGACAGACCGCAGTTACGCGTTATCGAACCGAACGATCGATCGATGGCTGTTAATCGAACCCGATGGAGCGATTCTTCGCCATCGCCGCTAATCAAGCCGATCGATTGGATGAACAGGTGAGTGTTGCGGGGGTGGATGAACAATGAGCGGTGGCGTTGCCTCCGGATGAACAGGACCCCGTGGTGTGGAGGGTCGGATGAGCGATGAAGCGGTGGAGGGGTGGCCGTGGAGGGGTGGTTGAACAGGACCCCGTGGTGTGGAGGGCTGGATGAACAGTAGACGGTAGAGGTTTGGTTGAACAGTAGCCGGTGGAGTAGCGCGCGGTGGAGGCTGGATGAACTGGAGCCCATGGAGGCTGGAGGAGGTCGACGGTAGCCCGTGGAGGCTGGAGGAGGTCGACGGTGGAGATGAACAATATCCCGTGGAGTCCCGTTTTGCGGTACGCCACACCCTTCCGATGAACAGGACCTCCGCTTCGACCGTAGCGCTCTAACACAAGTTTGTTTCGTCCGTTTTGCGGTACGCCACACCCCTCCCGATCAACAGGACCCCCTTTTCGACCGTACGAGGTCCATTTCATCGCTTTGCGACGCCACACCTCCCGATCAACAGGACCCCTGCTCCGACCGTAGGAGGTCCGCTTCTCCGCTTTTGGCGGCACGCCACACCCTCCCGATCAACAGGACCCCGCTCGAACGTGGCGGTCGAACACAAGGCTGTTTCCTCCGCTTCGCGATACGCCAGCCTCGCTTCATCGCCGCCTGGCCCAAGCCGGTTGGCTCCCACGCTGCCTGCTGCCTCCCGATGAACACGATGCCTTCCGTTGCCTCCCCATGAACACGACACATTCCGTTGCCTCCCCATGAACATGACGACGACTCTGTTTCTCCGTTCCGACCCAGCCATGTACGTATGCGCGAGTAGGCGTTCGAGACCCCCCCCCCCGTATGTACGTACGTGGCCATATTTTATTTCTTGCACTCGCCGTCAGACGTGACGTGTACATGCTACGTGCGCGCCTCTACTACGACACGTATGCGCCTCTACTACGACACGTGCACGCCTCTACATCGACCAGTATATATATGTACGTACACGTTCGCGACCAAAATGACAACGCTACGTACGCTTCGACCATGTGTGTCCCGACCGCCGTGCGCCTTGCATGCGAAAATGTAGCTGGTGGGTCCCAGCAGTCAGAGGGGCGAATCGTTTTTTTTTGCCCGGACGCACTTCCTTTGCGTGCGAAGATGTAGCTGGTGGGTCCCAGCAGTCAGGGGGGCGAATCGTTTTTTTTTTCAGACGCACTTCCTTGCATGCGAAGATGTAGCTGGTGGGTCCCAGCAGTCAGGGGAAACTTTTTTCGCAAAATACGGTGGCCCATCCGGTGGGTCCCCGCTGTCAGGTGGAGGAATCATTATTTTCCGCGTAATAAGGAGGCACTTCCTTGTCAGCGTCAGGACCCAGCTTATCGCCTCTCCACGCATGACCCACGTCTGATGGAAGTCGTTTCTTGACCACGTCGACCACGCCGGGCCAAGAGCACCACGGCGGTGGATGACGGCGAGGCCTAGGAAGGGGACGACTCAGAGCCGGGGAAGACGCAGCAATGGATGCCCACGCGAAGAGGAGTACGAGGGTTCACTGGTTCGGTCATGCGGTGTGGTGATGTCGCCGAGAATAACAGGGGTGTGGGTGAGTAGAGGGATGGCCTCGGCCATGGTGGGAGTAGTAGTGGGAGGTGAGGCCTCAAGGGCATCACAACCGCCACGAGAGGCGGGAGCACGCGACACGACCGGGCGCTGGTTTGGGCGGCCGGAGCAAGAAGACCAGAGGTTGAAGAAGCACTACAACCGTTGGATAAACATCACGGATAACAGGAGCTAGAATCGTTCATATTGACTAAGTTGACAAAGCCCTCCGTCCCTGGCCAACTTGGTAGGCCCACAAGTCAGCCTCCCCAAAGATATGCGGGTTCGGTGGGGAGTATTCATATTTTGTGCGTAATAAGGAGTCACTTCCTTGCGTGCGAAGATAGTCGGTGGGTCCGACAAGTCACGGGGCACGCTTTTTTTCGCGAAATCTGAGGCCCTTCCGTGGGTCCCGGATATCGTGGAGGAATCATTATTTTGCGCGTAATAAGGAGGCATTTCCTTGTGTGCGGCCGTGGACCCAGCTGTCAGCCTCTCCACGCACAATCTACTTCCGATGGTGTCGTTCGTTGACCACGTTGACCACGCCGCGCCGAGCGCATCCAAGGTGGTGGACGACGGCGAGGCCCCGGACAGCAACGAGCCGGAGATGGGAAGACGCGGGAGTAGAGTCGCAGACGGAGAGGTGTACGAGGGTTAACTGGTTCTAGTGCGGTGTGGTTTGGCAGTCGGTGGAGAAGAACAGGAGGTGTGGAGGGGTGGAGGGATGGCCTGGCCAACGGTGGAGCAGCGCTTCATAGCGAAGCGTGCTAAGCAGAGCTGCTAGCAGCAGGAGGCGGGAGGTTGTCCCGGCGGTGCTGGAGAAGAAGACGAGAGATTGAAGATGAATGCCGGTCGTTGGATGTAAATCCAACGGCTAACATGTCAGAATTATTTGTTGACTAAATTGACAATGACTTGCGTTGGCTTCGACCTATTGGCCCACATTTCAGCCTCCAAAAATATGGCACGTATTCAACCCATTTTTTCAGAATTTACAGTCTTTTTTTTGCGCGGTAGAATTTACAGTCAATTTGATCTTTTTTTTTGAATTACAGCCATTAGCTAGGCTGGGTGAATAATTAATGTAGCGTCCATGCAACCCATTTATTTTATTTTCTAAAAAATTACAGGCCATTTGCACTTTCTCGAAATACACGATTTTGCTGGGCTGATTCTAATTATAATGTTGGGTTGGGCCAACAATGTTATCAAAAAATAAAAAAGGGCTGAGCATTTTGTTATAAATATATTTAAATAATAAGTGATATTATTACATTCTTCCTTAAATCTGACAAAGCTTTTGTACACAATCACTAGGATTTTCGTGCCAAAACAATCCAGGATTTTATTTATTAAGAAATTATTTTTATAAGTTAATAAGATGTGGGATATTGTTTTCTTACATATGTAAGTATCTCATTAAATATATGATGACAATAAAAATAATATATAATAACATATAAAATAATTTAAATATATATAATATAGTTAGAAGGGAAAGATAAGTTGTACCTGGCGTTCATATTCTTATATAGAAAAATAGAACAGACCTCTGCATTTTCTTGAAAAAAAATACATAGATTGGGCTACCAAAAATAAAACCTCAGATGGGAGGTCCATAGGCCGGTCGATACATGACGGCCCTAAGAAAATACAAACAGGCCCTCTCATCCGAGGTCGTGGGCTGCACATTTTAAAAATGAAAGCCTAGACGGGGCAGCCCAAAACCACGTCCAACACTTGCCAAAACTCCGTCCCTCGTTTTCTCTGTGTTTCGCACACTCGACATTGTGTGGGCATTTTAACTGTGCATCATATGAAGATGTGCTATGCATGAATGTTGATCAGCATGATGTTAACTGTCTGGTAGTTCCATTTTCGACCATGAATAAAACTTCCAACATGATGTTAACCCTGTTTGAAAAGGCCATGTTAATATAAATGCTCTGCCTCTGAAAGTTGCAGTTTCTTATCTCGAATCGAACTTGCGCTTTCTTATCTGAAACTGAAACTTGCAGTTTTTTCTCGTCTGCACTTTTATACTCCTATGAAACCTCATTTTTTAAGTGCTAAAAATAGATCTCTAGAATTCATAAAATTCTTCATATGCTCAATACTGCAAATCTGAAATTCAAAAGACATTCATATCTGAAAGTACTCTCAAAATACACAACACAAAACACAATTCACAACCTGCAAATACCGACAACCCTAAGCTCCTCCTGACAATTCACAATCAGCCCGACTATTGGGGGGGGGCAGCCCCCTCCTATTCCTCGGCGGCAGACAACCGCCCCGTGAGACGATGTGAACGGCGAGGGAGACGATGGCGGGGAAGCGTCGTCGGGCCAACTGCTTTTCTCCTCTTGCAGTTGGGTTCGGTCGACGAAGACTCCATCGGCTCGCTCTGGCAGGACACCCTCACAAACGGCACCCTGTAGATGCTCGATCCTTCAATCTCTGGTGGATGCTCCATCTGGGATCGATACTCCCACCACCGCTCCCTCACGATCGGATTTGGTGAATCTGTTTGCTCCATGGCCCAGGAGCAGCTCTATGTACTACGCGCGACTCCTCCGTGAGTATCACCGCCTTTTCGCTCTGTTGCAGATATTTGGCCATGGATGTCGACGCCGCCGCTTAGTTGGTCCTTGTTGTCAAACCAAGATTGTATCTCCAACATCCTAGCTAGCTTCACGTGGTCGCCGCTTATGCATCCTCACGTATCGGTTGTACTCCTCCATCGATCTAGTTCTCCACAACACCTTCACTCGCCGACGGTGGTTTTTGAATGGAAGAGGAGAGGAGCAGCGCTGGTTTTGGATTAGAATGGGAGAGGAGCGACGCTGGTTTTGGACTGGAACAGGAGAGGAGGGGCGGTGGTTTTGAAATGGAAGAGGAGAGGAGTGGCGCTGGATTTAGATTGGAACAGGAGAGAAGCGGCGGTGGTTTAAGAGGAGAAGAGCGGAAGAGCGGCGCTGGTCTTAGAAGTATTTTTTTGTTGTTTTGCGTATTTTGGGTCAAAGTTTGACCACATACTGTATTTGACAAGCAAAATGTGAATGCATGTCACCAAAAATTGTATCGTTTGGTTCAGATTCTGAATGTACTTTCAAATTATATTATTTTTGCAACGTATAAACATATATTTTATGTGCGAAAATCATGGTCAATTATGACCCGTAATAAAAGGGAGACTAGTTAATGTGGGGTCGCTTTCTTAATTGAAGGGTAAATTGATTTTGATTTTGATCCGATCCACAGTACGCCCTCTCGCCCAATCCTAAATCGTTGTCAGACGCTCTTCTCCATTGCAAAACCACCTCCTCTCCTCTCCATCATCTCCATTCCAAAACCACCGTCTCGCCTCTCCCTCTTCTGATCTTCTCCATTGCAAAACCAACTCCTCTCCTCTCCATCATCTCCATTCGAAAACCACCTCCTCTCCTCTCCATCATCTCCATTCCAAAACCTCCGTCTCGCCTGTCCCTCTTCTGATCTTCTCTCCATTGCAAAACCACCTCCTCTCCTCTCCATCATCTCCATACCAAAACCACCTCCTCTCCTCTCCCTCTTCTCTATTGCAAGACCACCGCCTCTCCTCCCATCTTCCAAAGCTAGCACCGGACCACACTGAAGGACATCTATGGAGAGGATGCAGATGGCTAATCAGCGAGATCATCGCGGCGACCAGGCAAAGTTAGCCAGGTTGAAAGAGATCCTTAGTTGGTTTGACAATGAGTGGGAGATTTCGAGGACGGTGCGGGCCATGTGGCAATGTATGCGAAAGAGCGAGACGGCGGCGATGTACATGTACTCCTCGGCGGCAGTCATGCCGCAGTCCTCCGAGTTCATCGAGTATCTCCTATGGGCGATAGAGCAGACAGATTCGCCCGAGGCGACAGTCAGGCAGTGGTGGTGGGTGATACGTCTCAAACGTATCTATAATTTTTTATTGTTCCATGCTATTATATTACCCCTTTTGGATGTTTATGGGCTTTATTTTACACATTTATATCATTTTTGGGACTAACCTACTAACCGGAGGCCCAGCCTGTATTGCTGTTTTTTTGCCTATTTCAAGATTTCAAGAAAAGAAATATCAAACGGAGTCCAAACGGAATGAAACCTTCAGAGCGTGATTTTTGGAACAAACGTGATCCAGAGGACTTGGAGTGCAAGTCAAGAAGCTTTCGAGGAAGCCACGAGATAGGAGGGCGCCCCCCCTATAGGGCGCGCCCCCTGTCTCGTGGGCCCCTCGGGCGGCCACCGACGTACTTCTTCTTCCTATATATACCTACGTGCCCCGAAAACATCCAAAGGCACCACGAAACACAATTTCCACCGCCGTAACCTTCTGTATCCGTGAGATCCCCTCTTGGAGCCTTTGTCGGCACTCTGCCGGAGGGGGAATCAACCACAGAGGGCCTCTACATCAACATCCTTGCCCCTCCGATGAGTTGTGAGTAGTTTACCACTGCACTCCACGGGTCCATAGTTATTAGCTAGATGGCTTCTTCTCTCTTTTGGATCTCAATACAATGTTCTCCCCTCTCTTGTGGAGATCTATTTGATGTAAACTCTTTTTGCGGTGTGTTTGTCGAGATCCGATGAATTGTGGGTTTATGATCAGGTTTATCTATGAATAATATTTGAATCTTCTCTGAATTCTTTTATGTATGATTAAGTTATCTTTGCAAGTCTCTTCGAATTATCAGTTTGGTTTGGCCTACTAGATTGGTCTTTCTTGCCATGGGAGAAGTGCTTAGCTTTGGGTTCAATCTTGCGGTGTCCTTACCCAGTGACAGAAAGGTTTGCAAGGCACGTATTGTATTGTTGCCATCGAGGATAACAAGATGGGGTTTATATCATATTGCATGAGTTTATCCCTCTACATCATGTCATCTTGCTTAATGCGTTACTCTGTTCTTATGAACTTAATACTCTAGATGCGGTGAGTCGGTCGATGTGTGGAGTAATAGTAGTAGATGCAGGCATGAGTCGGTCTACTTGTTATGGACGTGATGCCTATATACATGATCATGCCTAGATAATCTCATAACTATGCGCTTTTCTATCAATTGCTCGACAATAATTTGTTCACCCACCGTAATACTTATGCTATCTTGAGAGAAGCCACTAGTGAAACCTATGGCCCCCGGGTCTATCTCTTATCATATTTGCTTTCAATCTACTTTTATTTGCATCTTTACTTTTTGCATCTATATTATAAAATACCAAAAATATATTTATCTTATCTTACTATCTTTATTAGGTCTCAATTTACATGAAGTGGCCGTGAAGGGATTGACAACCCCTTTATTGCGTTGGTTAAGTAGTTCTCGCTTGTTTGTGTAGGTGCGTGGGACTTTTGAGGAGCCTCCTACTGGATTGATACCTTGGTTCTCAAAACTGAGGGAAATATTTACGCTACACTTGCTGCATCACCCTCTCCTCTTCGAGGAAAACCAACGCAAGCTCAAGACGTAGCAGTGGGCGCACAGGTCGAGGGTCGAGCACCCAGAGGATAACGAATCGATCGAGTATGGTGTGCCGTTCGTGAGGGTGCAGAGCCAGCCGGAGCCACAGGAGTATTCGTTCTCCCACCGCAAGAGGAGGCCGGATGGCGCGACGTCGCTTCCCCTCCGTTCTCCATGGTTCCCTCGATGCTCGCCTCATTTCAACAGCGGCGGTAGGGTTTAAGGTAAGCTTCGTACTAACCTAATCTTCCACCTGCTCATGCTTACAATCAGCGTGACAGCGGATGAAAATCATGCTTACAATCAGTCTCCAAGTACTACGCCAATCACCCTAAAATAGCTCTGGACCTTTGGGTTAAAGTTGTGGCACAGTGTACAAATAAAGGAAAATAGATTGGTGCTTCTTTCAGAAAAGAGTACTCCCTAGAAAACTGCCAATATAAGCTACTAGTATTTGGTTATAGGATTTGCTGCCGAGAAAGATCCGTCCCACGAGAGCGCCACACATCCCACCGGTGGTGGTGGATGCCAATGCGTGCATGCAGCATGGTTGGTTTCGGTAATTTTTACTTGGCACACCTCACACTCTGCATATATGCCGGTTCCATACGTACATTCGTGCAGTTCCACCAAAATGCAGCTGAATAACCCTGTTTGCACAGATAATGAAAAACGTGATTACATTATAGTGGCACTAGTTGATGAAACACACAAAATAAATAGAAGAAAATATTGCGATAGTATCATAGTATGCCATGTCATGAGGGCGAGATGGGCCTACTGACGCCTCATAATCGACATCGTCCCAAGTCTCCAGATACACCTTCTCGCCAAAGGATGAACATGGGTGTATAGTAGTAGTACAAGGAGGCGCTTTGAGACATTCAAATCTCTATTTTTGTACATATCAACTAAAATTAAGCACCCCAGCTTATGCGTAAACGCTTAAACATTAACAATGGGACTAGTTGATGAAACATACTTTAACAAAGAGAAGCACTTTCTTTATCTACATTGGAAATGAAATGATAGAGATGACACTCGCTCTATTTTAACTGTATTATTACTTCATTTTATCAAGTGACACTAGGGTCGAAAGGTGTGGCAAACGAGGTGTACCGCAAGGCCGCAAGGATGGAGGCCGAGGGTGCTTAGATCGGGATGTCAAGTCGGCTCTTTCAGTCACCAACATGGATGATTCAATTCATGGGACCTTTTGGTGCGCTTCACCTAAAATGAAGCAATGTCCCGTGAGCTAGCAGCTTCTTCTTCAACTTTTTAAGAAAAGGGCTCCAACCCCGGTTCCATTTCCATCAGAAAACGAAACCCACAGAGCTTCTTCTTCATTAGTTGCAATAAAATTGAGCAACATCAAGGTTGGTTGTGAAGCTCCTGGAATGCTCAACTATAATTTGGATATCATTTGTGCAGTTCAACTAAGATCGAGTGTGAAATGTATATCTCTGTTTGCACAAAAAAGGTGGAAAGGAGGGTGACTAACAAGTGATGAAACATGCATCAAATGAAAAGAAGCATGTTCCTTATCTGAATGGCAATCCTACAAGGACAGTAGCAATTTCTAAAGCAGTGGCATTGCTAGATATTAGTGTGGGCATTAGGATTAACTATGACAACCGTTAAATACGACATTACTTTAGGCACGGGAGAGTAGGCGGACCAGGGCAGTTGCATTTCTAACGAAAAGAACCAACTTATCTTAATGGGAAATTTTAGCAGGACATGTAAAGAAGTGCCATTGATTCATATTACTGGAGGCATTACTGTCACATCCCAGTTAGACCATGCATTAGGTGTGCATCATGTTTAAATTTCATTTGAATTTGAAATGGGGAAGACAGAAACCCCGTAACACCCCCTTAATTCAACTAGGGTTTACTAAAAATTATTTCAATGAACCTGAAATGCCCTTCAAAATGCTCATCATCTTTGCTTTGGTTCAGAGCCTATGTCAAAAGTGGTGCATCATTTTCTAGGTCATCCAAAGGTCCTTGGATTAATTCATAAGTTTTTGAACTTGAGCCTTTCAAATTATATAAAATATTTTAAATGTCCAAAATTGCCAAACCAAAATGTTTCATGTTGGCAATATTCCAACAAGGGACCAGGAGCATTTTGGTGAATTTTAAAACTGTTTTGGTATTTTAGAAAACCCCACAAAGTTGCAGAATATTAGAAAAAAGAATAAAAATAGGAAAAACTTACCTGACGCCACCTACCCGGCCCACCTGCCGGCCCAGCCAAGAAATTGGCAGCCAATGAAGCCGCTTGGCTTTCGCCAGCAGGCAGCCAGTGTGCTCGGCGGCACCGTGATGGGTGCCACGCGACCTGGTCGCCGCCGCTTCCCCTTCGCCACCGGACGTGGATCGCCCTCCTCCTCTCCCGAACCCCTGGACACCCCTCTCCTCCCGGTCCCTCTCCATCGTGCTCCCCGCCTTGGACGACGCCGGGCCGCAAGACCATCGTCAGAACCCGTGCTCCCCGCCGTCCGTGCTCCTCCTCACCATGTCCAGGAGCTCCGCCAAGACTCCACTACCCCGAACTAGCCGAGCCCCGCCGCTCTAGCGCCTGAGTCCACCCCACCGACCTCGACCGAGTTCGCTGTCACGAGATCCCTTTCAACGCCGCCGACGCCTCCGGTTCGTCCCCGACCTCGACGAGAGCTTCTACGCGTCGCGTGAGCCCATCTACCTCCCCTTCCTCTCTCTCCCGCTCTCGAGCAGAGTAGCAACCGAACCAAGCTCATCGCACTGGGCCGTGGAGCTCGTCGCCGACGTGCTCCCGGCCACTCTCCGCCACCTCGTGGTGTCCCTCACACTCACCGCACCCCATGGGGTCTAACCGCACACTCCCCGCACCTCACCGACCTGCCTAGCCCAAGTTCATCTTCGCCGAACCCCCGGCCGCTTAGCTCGTGGCCGGGCGCCAACTCCGCCACCTCGACCCCAACCGGCTCCACCAACACCGCGGCTTGCACCCACTATCCGTAGCCACCTCCGCGACTCATTTGGTCACGGAATCACCAAAGCACTTCCTCCGCTGCTTGGCTCGCCCGGTTAGTCGCCAGTGCAGCCGACGTGGACCTTGACCACGTGGGCCCGCGTTGACTCCGACGAGTCATCGGCAGATGGGGCCCAGCCTCGCTAACTAAATAGGTTAGTTTTAATGAAACATTAGTTAAGTTAATTACCACGACACGGGACCCAATCAGGTTTGACTCGACGCCTCTCTGTTGACTTCGACGTCATGTCGACGACGGCCGACGAGATTAATCTAATTTCGGATTTATTCTAATGCAGTAAATTCCGTAATATAATTCAAATTTCAAATGCTTATAACTTTTAATCAGTAACTCCAAATGCAAAGAATTATATATGAAAAATGATCAGAAAAATCCATTCTATCCATTGGTACAGGTTTCATGCATGTTAAAACAAGTTAACCTTGCTGTTTAACCAGAATAAGATAATGCACCTTTAGGGCTATTTCAAATGAGCTATCATTTGAATCTTTGATTCAAATGAGTTCATCCCTATTATTTCAGCTTGCATTAGGCCAACACACATCCATATTGCCATGTCATAGCATGCATCATATTGTTGCATTTTGTCATGTGTGTTTACTCGATATGCTTTTTTCGTGATAGGTTCTACCGAGGATAACCTCGACTATCCATCTCAAGGGCGATTTCTACCCCTGCTCCATCGTGCAAGCAACTCATTGATCATTCCGATACAAACCCATGTTCTCGCTTCGCTTTGCATCGCATTAAGACAACGCGATTCAAACTGTTGTGTCTGCGGTAGTTGAACCCACTTCCTTTGCATGACCTGTCATTGCCACAAAGAACTCAGATGAAACCCACTAGTATGTGTAGGAGTTGATTGAGCCATGTTTGTGATTCCTACCATGCTATGCTTGCTATGCTTAGAGTTGTGTCAGTCCGCTCATCGGGATGATGAACTGGAGTGAAAGGTTGTGTTGGTTCGAGAGTGAAAGTGTTGAACACGCTTTTGGTAAAGGTATCGATGAGAGGCCATGTAGGAGTACATGGTGGGTTGTTTCATTGAAGCCGATCCTAAGAACGAGATCTGTGTTTGTGATCCATGAAACAGTTACTACCACGCATTGGGATCCTTAATTGACCCTCTCGGCTTCTTAACCACTCTTGTCCTCACCCAGGAGTTGCAAGTAGTTTCGGTGTTTGTAGCATGTCAGGGGCCGCTAACGCCGACCGTAGGGGTGGGTTGTGTTATGGTAGGCACCGTGGCGGTGTACCGATTCGCCTGCTTGGTGTCTCGGAACCTCAGTACACATCGCTCGGGGTCAGATGGGAAACCTCGGCGGACTCCTGCGGATGGAACCCGAATAGGCGATCAACCCGGACTTGGGACTTGTGTGTTTAGGTAGGTGTGGGCGACACCCACGTTGGGCTTCCGCTTGAAGGTTGCCGAGTACATGTCGTGTAAACGGCGTAAGTGGTGAGAGCGCAGTGAAGAAGTACACCCTGCAGGGTTTAATATAATCTATTCAATAGCCGTGTCCACGGAGAAGGACTTCGGGTTACCTATATCGGTTCATAGACAAGTAAATGGATACTACTAAAAGCCTCAAGATAAGTGTGAGTATCGTGGATGGCCCTCTCGTGGGATGACGAGAGAGGATCCACAGTGGAGTATTGTGATGGTGATTAGTGGACCTGCAGCGACAAATGCTTTTCAAATGGTGTCACGAGGATAGCTTAGCCAAGAGTCAAAGTCGGCTTGTCAAGAATAACTCCACCACCTTCTTGAGAATGTGCATGTATGATAGGATTACGTGGTAAGACTTCTTTGAGTACCTCCGTACTCATGTTTGCTTAATTAATGTTTTTCAGACGACAACACTTTGTCCCTTCCGATGGGTTCTACGTAGACCTTGACATCGACGAGTGAATTAGCCACCTGTGTATGCATCTAAGACTTGTGAAGGGCCATTGTAGATAGAAAGGCTCCAACAAGCTTTCTTTCTTTCTAGAGTCCTGTACTCGAGACTAGTTTGCTTCCGCATGTGCTTGTATGATTGTATGACTTGAGTGTTGGGTCATGTGACCCCTACCTGTATGATTATGTTATGTATGGCTCCTGAGCCTTTTAAATAAAAGTACACGAGTTGTAGAGTTTTGTTGTGATGCCTTGTTGTATTTACTCATATCGGGCATATTATGCGTGTATGATTGAAATGCTTGGTATGAGTGGGATCCGACAAACTAGTTGTTTATCCTTGGCAACCTCTCATATGGGGAAATGTAAGTCTCGTGGCTTCCGAGCGATAGTAGTCCGGCCATGCCCGGTTCACCGGAGTCCTCGCTAGCCCAAAGACTACCGCTTGGACACTTGATCGGGGCATGTGTTTCACTTCGTTCCTATGTCCGTCCCCTTCGGGAAATGTCACGCTGTGGTATTCGAGTCCTCGCTTAGCTCGCTACAGCCCGCAGATACCGGAGTCCTCATAGCCCAAAGGTTACATTTCAATATATACGTTGATGACCGACATGCTCGATGTGATTCATGTATGCCTGTCCCCATAGGTTAGTGCCGCTTTGGGTTCACGACTAGCCATGTCGGCCCGGTTCTTTGTCATGTGGATGCTAGCGACACTATCATATCGTGAGCCAAAAGACGCAAACGGTCCCGGGCCATGGTAAGGCGACACCCGTGGGAATACCGTGCGTGAGGCCACAAAGTGATATGAGGTGTTACCGGCTAGGTCGATGTGACTTGGAATCGGGGTCCTGACAGCTACATTGAAAACAACATTAGTTTAACGTGTCCTTAATTTTAACAGTGCGACTGCTACATTTTACAAGTGGCATTACATAAGAGTGGCTCGGGGCAACAAACATCAGAACATGATATCTGGGCTGGTCCCATTTTTGTTCGGTATAGCCACCTTATACTGTGTGAGACTAGCAAATCTAGTGCTGGACTTACTCTGTTGACTTGTCCCCCAGTCCCCACTTTCTTTCCTTTTTCAACCAATAGATCGGGTTTATATTGAGTTTGTACTGTGTTCCCTTTATTTCCCTATTAAACCTAGAGACCAGCTTGGATAGCCGGTCCCGCTACTTTTCGCCCCCATTATTTCCTCTTTCGACCAAGTCCTAGATTCAGGTAACAAATCCTCCTCCACCCCCACCCCCTTTCTTCCTTGTTTGAACCAATTAGTACTAGATTCGAGTGCATGAACTAGTTTTACCTCTTAAACATAAAAAAAATTTAGGTGGTTTTCGAACAGCCGATCGATCCTATCTACGAGGGGGCCTGAGAAATAGTAAAAGTTACAAATGCAGCGACGCCAGAGCTCGGGAAGTAGAGCAAGGCCGGTTTCAAGGAAGTTATACCGATGGTCGCCGGATGTCGCTAGGTGGGCGGTGGAGGCCGGATCTGCCCACACTACGGCAAATGAGGAAGAAGGGGTCGAGGGTTCTCCCTCGCCAGCGGTGCTTGGGCGAGAATGGCAAGGCAGGCTGATCGGGACGCGCCCAGCAGTGGGTAAGAGCCGTCGCCGAGGATGACCGCGTGATTGTTGCACCTTCTCACCTTCCCCGACGGAGAGGATCCGGCTGGATCTGTGACCAGCAGTGAGCAGAGAGAGAGAGAGAGTGTGGCCATCATTGTCGTGTTTAGATCTGGAGAGGCCGAGACAGTGTGAAGAGAGCAACACTAGCAAGCAAGCGCGGAGGCTCCTGCATATATAGTGGAGTAATACTTAGTTTTCTTTTGTCTACCGGAGCCGGCTTGACCTCATCAATGACTGTCGAGAAGTCTTCAAGCACGTGGCCCGGAGGCACAGTTGTCGTCATTTTGATCTGAAGCGTCGGATTATAACATATAACACGTAAAAATGCCACATGACAAGAAATCATAACCTCACCGCCCAAAGGAGACAACATGAATCCCGACGGACAAACTAGATGAGGAACAAAGCTCAAATTAAAGATAAACTCAGAGAAAAGGGGTCCGTCGATAGATGTCCTAATTAACATAGCCGGCTTGACCTAGATGGTAGCCGAGTAGTCACTGCTCGTGCATGTGCCCCCAATGATTAGCCCAACTCGGTTGTCGCTGTTTAACCCTCGCAGTGATCCAAGCACATGCCACCTAATTTTGCGAGATGACAAGAAACCTTTTTAGATTTCTCACCACAACTAGAGCCATGTACAACACAGCTGCACGATATGTAGATTTATAGCCAATCCGTGCATGTCTGCTGGAGTCTGGTCACATGCATGGATGAACTGATCTTCCGTGTCTTGCAGGGATCGTCCAGGCACCAACGTAGTACAACACTTCTCTAGTACTATAGCTCGTCTCCCTCTTCTATTAAGTCACCCGACTTGCGGGGCCGGGGAGTTTGCATATGGTCGGTTCTCAATTGTCATCCCACATGTGTGTGCGAATGCAATATGACGCGCGTTCCATTCGGAGAGCAACATGCCAGACCGACCGACCGTCTGGGGTGCGACGCGAACGCGACGGGCGTGCTGTATACTCCATACATGTGTACCACCGTTTTCTAGACGCTTTGCTCCATGGCGCGGGCGCAATCCATGGATACAAATTTAGTATATTGTATACTATTTAAAAGTCGAGGGCGGGACTTTTCCTGCCCGGTAGGCGGCGGGACAGTTCCGCCTAGTCGGGTCGACAGAGACGTGAGAAGACGAGGGAGTAGGCTGCTGCAAACGTAGGGTCAGGTGTGATTTGACAATGAAGTTATCACTGGGATGTGGGGCCCGTGATTTGACTTGCCATTATCATTTTAATCAAGGCCACGACCGGGCGTGAGTTTCCGATTCTGACCACCTCTATACAGTGTGCCTCTCCCAATGCTCCACCATGTAGTAGAGGCCGGCTCTTGCATGAGAGCCCACTTCTCCACTTTTTCCTTGCCTCTCTTTCCTCCACATATGCAAAAATGCATGTAAAGCGCACTATTGTACTTACTTGTTCCTACATGTGCTTAAGCTTGCCACATAGGCATAAAGTCCGATGTGGCAAGTTAATCAAGAAGAGAGAGACTAGTTTGGTGACCCAAGGAAAAAACGGTGCTAAGCGTGTACCTAGGTGAAAAGACAATTTTGAGTCTATAGCTAATTAAATGAAGCAAACTTAGCAACACCATTTCATTGGAAGAGGTCACTCCTTGGCAAATGCAATAAATACTAGTACTCCCTGTGTCCCATAATATAAGAATGTTTTTGACACTACACTAGTGTCAAAAACGTTCTTATATTATGGGACGGGGGGAGTACGAAGAAAGAGATAGAGAGGAGTAAAAAAAATACACTTATAGCCAACCTTATAGCCAACCTTGTTGTAGTATGAGTGACTAAGTGATGACTATGTATGACATGCCAACATCAGATAGCCTAACGCACCGTGTTAAATCTCCAAGGGCGCGATCGCATGAAATTACACGACGGTCGTGGTAGGCGACCATGATACGGGCTGTCGGGCAGCCTTGGATCTGAGATCAAACGGTCGCATGCTAACTTGCTGAAAATTTGCGTATCAACCTCCGTGATAGGATATTCATCCATAGGTCTAGAATCACGCCATGCAACCGTTCGATCTCAGATCCAAGGCTCTTGGAAGCTCTTGTATCATGGGAGAATGGAAAGCCACTACCCTGCTGCTCACATCACCGGCAGTTCGCTTCCTACTGCCCCTCAAGACGCCCTTTAATACTACGACGGTTCGCTTCCTAGTCGTCCCGTCCATTCACATTACGGCAGTTCCACTAATCCTAACCCTCCTCCCAAATCCATCGGCGTCCCAAATCTCCCCGATCGGGCGGTGAGTACAAGGTTAGAACCATCACCGGCGATGAGTTCGACGTCATCTACACCCGCATTTCCGCGACGGTGAAAGGATGCCTTTCTCACTTCAGACGCATGTTCAAGACTCGGATGATGAGTGGGTCATTTGGGCTAGATGTTGAGTACACCATACCGTGGGATGAGAGAAGGATCTAAAGGACAAAGAGAGGAAGAAGCCCGCCGTGATCCAGGTTTGCGTGCATGACTTATGCTTGGTCTACCACATATGCCATGCCGACGTTGAGTGCCGTGGATTTTAAGGACTTCCTCGAGAGCAACCTAGTCAAATTCACATCAGAGACTTTGGTAACGACAAAGAAGTCTCGTCGGATAGGCCTCGTTGTAGGCAACACCTTCGACCTCCAAAAGAATCGGCCGGTGTCCTCTCGTCACCCTTCACGCCGACCTGGCAGGAGCCATGGTTCATCCTTCAGACGGTAAACCGGAGAAACCTCCATACATCGCTTTCATCGTCATGCATGACAGCAGAATGTACTAGATATAGACCACATCCAGTACGCTGCAATGGATGGCTACCTTTGTTTCAATATCTACAAGGGTTGGATGAAGAGCAACAACCAAGTTGGCGGTTCAAGCAAAGAAGTATCGGCCAAGAGGAAGAGGGATAAGGACAAAGTCGAGGACGTGGACAAGGACTCCGAGTAAGGTGGCAGTGTCGTTGCTCATGGCGGTTCTAAACTTCTAATGCAGTGTCTACCGGATTAGTTGCATAGTTTAATTTCAGGTGTGCTTAGTTTAATTTGAGGGGTGCGTTGTGCTGAGCCCCCAGCAGAACTATGTTATGTTTCTTCTTGTTACTTTAACTCTTCAGTACGTACATACTAGTATTTATTACATTTCATCTTTTAGTTGATATAGTACTACCACTCGTTTCTTCACATTATATACGTACAATATATATGGCCAACATCATATAGCCAGCAGTTTAGTTGTCAAAGAATTTCAGGGTGCTTAGTTTTGTCAAAGAATTACAGGGTGCTTAGTTTTATTTGAGGGGTGGGTTGTGCTGGACACCATTATTGTGACTAGCCTTTTTAATAGTACTATATGCATAATTTGGCGACGTGCTCTCTCTATATGTACTACCTCCGTCCTGGTTTATAGGTCCCCTTTGTAGTTTGTGTCAAATTTTGACTAGAGATTTAACTAACAAAATGTTAATGCATGTCAAGAAAAATTATCTCATTGGATTCAGATTACTTGAACATAGTTTTCAAAAATATAATGTTTGGTGACATGCGTAGACATTTTGTTAGTTTAATCTATGGTCAAAATTTGGTACGAAATATAATGGGGACCAATAAACCCGACTGAGGTAGTACCACCTTTTTTAATTTCAAGTTTTGCACCATGGCGCAATCCATCGATACTCATCGCTGTACAAAAGTATACATTTTTAAAAGGCTAGAGGGCGGGCAGTCTAGCTTGGTCGGTTTCACGAGAGGCGAGGGCCTTTGTGATTTGACGGCTCATTACTGCTGGAAGGCGGGGCCTTATGATTTGACTGCTCATATAAATGTGCCGACGACCTGATCGAGGAGGAGCAAATAACCGTGCGGTATACTCAAGTTTTCCACTGGAGTAGTACTGCGATGGAGGAGCACGAAACACGGCAGCCCAGTGCCATATGGCGATAAAAAATGATCTAATTTGCTAGTCATCTCATTGTTAGCATTGTTCTATTCATTTCCTCAAAAAACAAAAACCATTGTTCTATTCATGCCTCGCAGAGAACGTGACACGTCGGCTAAACACCAAGCAAAAGATGAAACACAAAGAAGAAAAGAAGAAGGAAGATTATCACCCCAAATGATCTAATTCGGCCATGAGTCGTGACTGCTTCTTCATCGCCTCCACGACCTCCATCTCCTTGCGCGTCTCCTCCACCATCTTCTTCATTCTGTCCATGACGCGGGATTTCTCGACGCGAGCCTTCATCATCTGTTCCACGGCCGCATTACGTACCTTGACAGCAGTCGGGTGCTTGATGCGGAGCTTCGCCAACTCCTTCTTCTGTTGCATGACGAGGGCCTGCAGCATCTTCATCGAGGAACTACTATTCTCATGCAACTTCTTCTAGTTGGCGTTCTTCTCCTTCAACAGGTCGATCTCGTGGCAGAGCTTTGCCTTGTCCTCCTGAAGTCGCAGGATTTCGCCGGTCGCCTTCTTCTCCGAGGCAATGCTTTTCTTCAGCAACATCACCAAGCCGGGCGGTCAACTCCCCGCCGATTGAGCTCGGCGGGCATGTCATCGAGGCTCTCCTTCAAAGAACTCCGTCAAGCCTTGGATGAACTCCTTCTGCTTATTGAGGTGCTTATTGAGCTGATCGGGCATGCCGTCGAGGGATAACGACTCCAGCTCCGCCGCTCTGCATGTTCGCCTCCGCGGCTAGGGCGCTCCTGGGAGCCATCGCCTGCCCGTGAGAGATCTTTTAAGGTCTCTGCGTGGCGGGAATCCCTCTTTTTTTCGCAGCCTTGGTTGCCGCTCCCTTGTTACGAGTAGTTCTCGACCTAGAGCTCTGCTCACCGGCCATGGCAACGATTTTACTCTAAGAAGAAGCACTTATGAGGAGGAAAGGTAGAGTAATTTTGGGTTAGGTAGTTCCCTTTTATAACCTAAGTACTAGCACTAGTAGTACTAATACCTGCATAGTGGGAACACGTTCAGGTTTGGTACGCATTTAGTAGGTGTGAGCAGGCTTTCGAATGTGATGGGAACAAGGTAAAGATTAATTGATGGTTTTGGTTTCGAGGTCTAAACGGCTCCTCGATGAGTTTAGCGGAACATAAATTTCAAGTACTACACTGCTCAAATGCGTAAATATTATGTTACCGTAAAAATTGGCACAAAATACTGAAGGAGACCAATGGAAGTACTACTAGCAACCCACGATTTAACTACTCGCATGCACGCAGTGGAGTAATAATGTCTTTCTTCCGCCTCACGCCCACTCAATTTGCATGCAATCGTATTAATTGACCATCAATGAAGTGAACGACTTTACACGCCACAAATTATCACATGGGGTGGATCTTGGTACAAAATTGCGACCTCCCGTGTAACCACTTGTGAGTGCGAGGGAATGAGTGCGAGCTTGGCGTGCGAGCACAACTTCGCATCGTGCATGTACCGCCAAGATGGCTCGTGGAGGACGAGTACATTCTTCCGGAACCAAGAAAGACGTCATCGTGATCAATCCACGCAAGGAGGTCGCGACAACGCCTCCACATGTGCCACGTGGCTTTATGAACTGTAAGAGAGACACCGTAGCGTGCCATTGGTATTCTAATTTACGTGTTTTGCACATACTCAAGTACTAGTAAGGTATACGTGCATTGCACGCATCAGATTTTGCAACCAAATTATGAATAAATACCACACTATACCATGTAAGCTACGAGTCATATATGCATGATGTAGCCCTTCGCTTAATTCTTATAGTTCATCTCATTCAAAATCAATTAGTTTTTATAAAAAAGCTAAGAACGCGTGAATAGGAAAAAACATGAGATTATAGTGGAATGTCGCCTTGAATCCTCTGTGATTGTATTTAGTGTTTGATTATGCATAGAAAAAACGCATAATTCTTTCAAAGAGGTTTGAGTGGATGGGATGTTTCCTATATGAAATCTAGTGCAAATGAATCATATGGAAAAATTCCTATGGTTTACAATCCTACGAATCAAACAACCAAGATAGGAAAATTCCTAATGATTAGAATCCTCCAAAATTCCTTTGAGAATCCTTTGAATCAAAGAAGCCCTTAATCTATTTTATGATTCATGGAATTGTGCGTTGTAAAGCATAAAGTAAAAACAAATAATGGCAATTCAACTAGAAAAAAGTTTGGGCAGTTATGATACGGAAGATTCTAGAACAAAAGAGAACCACTTTGTTGTTTTGAGGTTTGTGCATTATGCTTAAGTTCAACCATGGAGTCTGCTAGATTGTACATGTGGCAAAATCCGTGGGGGGCTAGAAGATGGTGCGAGGGGCCGAGTGGAGGGAGACTATGAAGGAATGCACAAGTGCGAGATCGATATTTAGAGAGAGGGCGAACACGCGCTGTTGCAATACAAAGTATGGAGTCATGAAAAATAAATGAGCTAGGGGCCAAGCATTGCTAATCCTTTACGAGGAGGGTCAATTCATGAAATTAAACCTTTTTAGCAGCAATTGTCTAATGATCACATTCATATTAGCCTTGATATATAGTGATGTTAGGGGGCAGGCCTCATCGCCTTGTCTTCGCCATTGTGCACGCTGCTTGAGAGATGAAGCGGAAGGCATGGATGATGAGAGGGGACGTTGGATATATAATTAATGTGGGTGTATTAGCTATATATGTTAATCCTATATAGAGAGGTATAGATTGATCGATGTGGACGTGGGAAAGAGGGTGAGACCTCACTGGATATATCGATTGATCGGTTTGTGTGGAAAACTATGAAAGACCTAGCTATACACACACATACATAGAGGAACATCGATCATTGCGCATGCACGCGTGAGAGATAAAGAATGCCCGATATGATGGAGAGGGGATGTGTGTGGGTGTGTGCCTTCATGGGAGACCGACCTGAAGAAAAGATTGCATGCGTGCGATGGATAATGCCGACTGGTAGTGTGTGTGCATGCATGCACGAGAGAAAGTTAGTGGTACAATTATAAAGAGAAGACTACGTGGTGGGTGTAAAAGAATAGGTGAGGTCATAATCAATGTAAAGTTGAATTCAAATATTTGAATAAGAGATCCTGATGTTTGAAACCCATGCATGCATGAATATAACGGAGATCTGCGCGGCGTGGTTTGGAAATGGCAGACATCATTTGCCCACGTCGCATCCGTGCATGGACACACTATTCTAATTGGAGATGATGGGCGGGTAACTTTAACTTTGGACCATCTTTCGCGAATCCGATGGTCCAAAGATGGAAAATTTGAGCACTATTGGCCGTTGGATATCATCTAGATTCCACCAGATTTCGCCACATGTATAATCTAGAAGACTCCATGGTTGAACTTAAGCATAATGCACAAACATCAAAACACAAGCACTTCTTATTTGTTCTAGAATCTTCCGTATCGTAATTGCCCAAATGTTTTTCTACATGATTTGCCATTATTTGTTTTTACTTTATGTCTTACAACGCACAATTCCATGAATCTTAAAATAGATTAGCTTTCTTATAAAAACTAGATGATTTTGAATGAAATGAACTATAAGAATTAAACTAACATCTACATCATGCATATATGACTCAAAGCTTGCATGCTATAATGTGGTATTTATTCATAATTTGGTTGCCAAATCTCATGCGTGCAATGCACGTGTACCTTACTCTAGTCTAAATGGTGTTTGTGTGTGTGTGTTGTGCGTGTTGAGGTGCAAATTGTCTTCTTTTTGGTACACGTTAAGCTTGTTCTTCCGAAATTTCAAGCCGCTACTTTGTTATGCCGAAAATTGAAGCTAGCTTCTGCTCATCGTGTCGAAACTCCCGCCTCTTCAACCCGCGCCTTGTTAGCCCGAAATATTTAAGATATATCTTTGTCTCGTTGTGCTCCGACAACTCCCTCCATCTCAACCCGCCTTTGCTATTCGAAATTACAACGCTGCGAAAACTCCCACCTCCCGTGAAATCCGGACACGTGAAATGCCCGTGGTACCCTCGAACCGAAAGAACCGCCTCAAATCAGCTGGGGGTACTTTCAGAACTTACCCCACATTTCGGACAAGCTGCGTCTCTAAGCCATGGTTCCCCACCGCCATCCCATCCGCCTACCCATTCAGACACCGAGGCCGCGAAAACCGCGACGAAACCCCACACCCTGCTCCGTCCGCCACCCAGCCGAAGCCTCTTCCCCGACGATGTCGTCCACAGCAGCACCTCGACGTCCCTCATCCACCATACCGGATGAGGATCCATCGTCGATCTCATCGTCTTGCCGGTTCAGCCACCCCGTCCTCCACCTCCAAGGAGCTGCCCCGACGTTCCCCTCGTCTTTCGCGCCACCTCCATTCCCACACCGCTGTCTTCACCAAAGACCACCGGAAGAGCATCATCATCACCGCTTCCTCGGATGAAGCTGCGGCCTAATCGGGCGCCACCAAAGAGGTTGCACACTAATCGCTGCATTTTCTTCTTGATTCGATCTCACGGTGCCGGGCGCCGGTCCCGAGCCGACACGGCGCTGCTCCATCCACGGCGGCGTCGCCGGCCACTTCCTCCACGACGTTGCTCCCTCGGGCGGCGACGCCCACATCAAGAGGAGCTGCCGCTGCTTTAGCTCTCGCCGCCGCTGCTCGCTTCTTGCTCTCGGTCCCCCGCCTGGTCTGCTCTTGCTATTGCTCTTGCTCGCTTGCTCTCGCTCTTGCTCTTGCTTATGGCGTCTTGCTCGATTTGGCTACCCTTCACGACCGAATCGACTTTTGGGTCGATCGATTTCAAGGGGTGGGCTCATTGGGTGAAGGAAGAACCAACAGAAGCTAGGAGGGGGGCTCGCCGGAGAGGTACCCCAGTATCTATCTTAGGGTTCAGGATGGGGCGCGGTGGCGGGGCGGTGGCGGGCGTTGGCGGGCGGTGGCGTGGGGATCACGGAGAAAAGCTTCGGACGGGGGCTTAGAGGATGGCCGAGGCGGCGCGCATCGACGGTGGGAGGTTTTTGGCGGGGCGGGCAAGACATCACCGCCATGGGCGGCGGCTTTGTTTGGCAGTGGTGGTCAAGGCCTCGTGGGGTGGAGGTTGAAGATGAACCGCAGCCCTTGATTTCAGATCCAACGGCTGCAAAATCGATCGACCAGAGATGAAAAATTCAGTCGACCGACGTGTAGCCTCACCTTGCTAGTGCATTCAGGCCGACAAAGAAAAATTCAGTTTCGACAAAGAAAATTCAGTTTCGACAGCTTAGGTTCGATTTCACGATTAAGTTCAGTTTCGGCTGGTAAGTTCAGTTTCGGCGCTTAAGTTCAGAGATGAGCGGCTGATGTATTTTACATCTAGCACTTTGTGGTTATGTATTTTACGTCATGTATTGGAGATGCTATTAGAATTCCACTCAGGTTAACGTTGTTCGTTGCCTCTCTTGTCCTGCTTCAGCCTCGGCGTCGTACAACTCACCGGAGATGCTCCAACAACGAAACCCTCCATCAAAGCGGAGCAGTACCTCGGGCTCCATCTCCAGACGCCTAAGATCTTCTTCCCCTCCTCCAACAGCAAAGTCAGCCGGAGCATCCTCACCGGCCAACCCAATCACGCTGAGATCGACATGGCTTCGCCAAAGAGGTTGTACGCTTGTTGCATCTCTTTTTACTCTACATGTTATATATATTGTCCATCGAGCACTCATAGTAACGGAAATACGATTATTTTATCCTACTATATGAAAAGCAAAGGAGGTACTGTGCAACTTAGCTATCCGTGATGGACTCTCTTGAACGCCATCATTATTTATCTCTGCTCGTTTGAGCTGTGCATTTGTCGATGGGCCTGTGAGTTGAGCTAGTATGGCAGTGGCCTGGGTCCAAAGTAATAGAAGTAGCAACATTTTTTTATTGTAGGATTTTCCTTGCTCAGGCCTGCCTACTAGAATCGCCAGTGCTTGAAAGGAAAAGTGAATGAAAAACATAGGAATTGGAAAGTTTCCTATGGTACTACTTTTCATGAATTTGGTGCAAAGGAATGGAGCAAAGGAAAACTGTAGGATTTGTTTCTTTAGTGTCTCCTTGAAAGAAAAACCATAGGAATTCTAATTTCCACTTCTCCTCCTTTTCATATTCCTATTCATCAAGCACAAGACTAAGAGATAGTAGCATAATAGCATTATAACCGTACATTTTCTTGTGGTTTGACTTAATCTCACCATGCTTTTTGCATCCTGTGATCTTCCAATTGTTGTGAATCAAACACCCAGATTGTGTAAATCCTGTGTTTTTAAATTCTCTCGCTTTGCATGTGCATTCCTATCCTATTCCTGTCTATTTCCTATCCTCGCATTGTTAGAATCCTCAAATTCAAACAAGCCCTTACTCAATTACTTCATTACAGATATGTGTCAAAGAAAACCTTGTGTGGTTTGTCCTGCTCCTGCTGGGCTGTGTTCCACCCTCACCACCTGCTCCAACGATGGAAGGGTTCACCATGCAGGATCCGCTCTCCAGACTGTCTTTCGCCGCCTCGAGATCTTCTTCCCTACCGCAGCCACGACAATCGCATTACCATCATCAATCGGCGAGATGACCTTGAGGACTACACGGGTCCGCAAGAGAGGTCGCACTCTTCCGTGGTTCCGCCACGTTATGCGCCGCTTAATATGATGACATGCTACATTATCATCGTGTTCACCTATTAGACTCGAGTCAGTCCAAACTAATGTTGAAACTTGAGTTTTTAAATGGTTGTGGGGTACATATTGGGGCATCAATCAGCATTATCTGCCTACTATCCGGTTAATCTCCGGTGTCTACTATGAGTTTCATGTTGGGTGCAAACAAACATTAAAGGAGCCATTATCTGTATTTTTTAACTAAAGCTATTATCCGCACTGCTATCATTGGTTTTGGGTCTATCCACAGCTTGCTACCATCACTCTGGATTTGTGCATGCATTCCTTACATAATCTCACTATGTTTTATTCCTATGCACGCCAGTTATTGTATAGAATGGAACTGATCATGTAGAGCAAAAGAGACGAGCCTTGCGTGGCAATAAAATTTCATGCAGACGTCGTTCCATGGTGGGCGCAAAGGCAGCCCCCCCTCCACCCATTTCGGATCGTAATCAAGAGGAAGATAACTGCTCGAGGGGATTCGGAAGGAGAAGACCACTCCTATTTACCCCATGAGGTCTTCGCTCTAACTTGGCATGCTGATGTTGGTAATATCATGCATATGGTGCCTTGCATTGCCCACTGTATACATTAAAGATGTCATCTGCTTAGTTTAGACATGCTTTGTGTCAATGCCATCTGTTTAGTTTCTTTATCGTATATGTGAATCATGCAATGCCATCTTGTCTAGCCAGGCATCATATATGTGAATTTTGCAATGCCACCCTGGTTAGCCAGTCATCTTATATGTGAATTATATCATGCCATCATTTTTTTATTATGTGTTAAATTTATCAACAGTTTTAGCATTCAATTACTCTTCCTGTGCATCAGCCATTCGACACGGTCATGGAAAAATCTGGAGTGGAAACAAGGTCTCCAGAGCAGACAATGCTATCTGACGAAGCGCATGTCTTGCTGGTTACCGATAGCTCCTCAGAGGAGGATTCAGAGACAGATGACCAGTCATATTTCCCCCCTGAGGTGCATGCCCTAACTTGGCAGGGTTATGTTACTCATATCGTGCGTATGGTATCTTGCATTGCTATATCATTTGCTTAGTTTAGACATGCTTTGTGTGAATGCCACCTGTTTAGTGTCTCATTACCATATATGTGAATTATGCAATGCCATCTTGTTGCAAGACATTATATATGTGAATTATGCAATGTTATCTTGTTGCAAGGCATTATGTATGTGAATTATGCAATGCCATGCTGTTTAGGCAAGCGTCATATATGTGAATTATATCATGCGGTCCTTTTTTTGTATTTCTCATTGCTTTTGTCGACAATGTTTGTATATTCAACTGCTCTTCCTGTGCATCAACCATTTGAATTGGTGATGGAGAAATTTGGAGTGAAAACAAGGTCTTCAGAGAAGACAATGCTACCTGCTGAAGCAGATATCTTGCTGGTTACAGATAGCTCTTCAGAGGAGGATACAGAGGCAGATGACCAGTCCTATTATCCCACGAGGTGTATGCTCAAACTTGGCAGGTTATATTACTCATATAATGCATATGTTGTATTGCAATGCTTAGTTTTTACATCATATACACAATATTGAATGCCACCTCCTTAGTTGACACATCATATATGCAATTGCCCTCTGCTCACTTCCTTAGTATATAAATCATATATTTGAATTATGTCATGCCATGATGTTTACATAGACAGCATGTATCTGAATTATGGCATGCCAACCCATTTTCTAAAGACATAATATAGTTATATCATCTCTCCTGTTTACATAGTCATCATATTTTAAATTATGTCATTCTATCCGTGAATTATATCATGCCGTCATGTTTTCACTGACGGCATGTTTGTGATTTATGGCATGCCAACCACTTTAATAGACACATCTTATAGTTGTATCATGTCATCCTGTTTACATAGTCATCATATTTTGAAGTATGTCATTCTATCCTGTTTAGTTAGCCATCATACATGTGAAATTGTATCATGCTATCCCGTTTAATTAGCCATCATATATGTGAAATTATGTCCTGATATTCTGTTTGCTTAGACAACATAAATGTGAATTATTGCATGCCCTATTTTCTTCCCTACTATCCATTGCACCTGTCTATCTTACAATGTATGTACATTCAATTACTTTTCTTGTTTATCAGCCATTTCAATTGGAGGGAGTGATGGCGATTCTGTGGGAGTAAAACACGGTCTTTAGAAAAGATCGTGCTACATGTCGATGCAGATAGAACCACGGTTGTACTTGCCCAAGAACCAGCCCCACCACACATAACCCACACTCATGCAGATTGTACCCCTACCTAGTTGGATAGAGAACCAGCTACACCACTTCTAACCCCAACCCCAGCAGATAGACACCCAGTTCCCGTTGACACAAAGACCGTCTCCACCACAGAGCACCCAAACACGAGCGATTAGTAAGGCAACTGCAGTGCCCAAATCATGAGGACCACCACTCTGAACTCAAGTCAACGCTTAAAGCATAAGAAGAATTGTTCTCGTGTCAGGTTCCGTAGCTATGGTTCATACTACTTTGCTCTTGCATCTTGTATTCTTCGATACCAACCAATTTCAAATTTGAAGGATGCAATTGAAACACCAATGGCATAACAGGTATGTTTTAAACATGTTTCTTCAACGTGTTTGGTTGTTTCTTGTTGTAACTTGCTCTATGTTGATTTCGGTTTCAATTAAATAAGCAGTTATGTTCTCATGCCATGCACATTACAAGTGTTGTTATTGCTGTGTAGTTTCCCACACTTATATTCTGTCTATGCTGCTTTGTCTTAAATAGATATGATTTGAACTGTATCTATCTTGATTTGGCAACATAAACTAGAATGATATAGACCATACAGTGACCATACTACATAGATATATGTTTGTTTCATCGTTATCCCGTCCACCTTACTCTTTGAACTGGTTTACCAAAATGAGTTTCATATACTACATTGTAAACCCGAGATGTGTTTGTTTGTTTCTCTTTTAGAACACGGATAAAATATTGGAGAAGAGTACCCTGTTATGCAATGGTAAAGGAAGTAATGCAGATAAGGTTCAAGATAGTGAGACATCCCTGTTGGTCTCCAAGAAAGCTGATATAAACTATATTGAGGACACTGAGACAACCCCAAAGTCCTGTCTTGATGTAGTGTTCGAGTTACTGGCTACCACTGCTGGCACCAGCTCTTCGAACTCGTTGCTTGAATCAGTTCAGCTTCTTGAGTTTCAACTTCAAGTTGAAAGACATCGATCAGATGTTACGCGACAGGAAGCCAAGGGTGAGGAAGTCCCAGAATTCAGATGCATATTTTCCGGTGCAACCCCGGTATTTGGAGGACTTAAGCGCCAAACAAGAGAAAGTTAATAAGCTTGCTAAGCATCTTGCCGACATTATGGGTACCTGTGATATTGTTTCTTGAGCTCTTGAAGTGGTTTCATTACGGACTTGTTTTGTTGCGGCGTTTATATCTTTGTTGTGTTCCCTATATTTGCCTTTGGTGGCGAACTTTGATGCCCGATGGATGTAATATGTGTAATAGCCGTGATAGCCTAGTGTAAGTTGCTTGCTTATTTATTTCCTTGTTGTCTTGTTTATTTGTTTGCTTGTAGTCAGTGCAGTTCTTTTTCTGCGGTTTGCTAGTGGCTGCAATAACCCATTTTTTAAAACTAGGCCACAATAACCATGGGCTAATATTTACTGTAGTGACACTGGACCTACGGGCCGTAGAAACAGTGGGCCTTCTACGGGCCGTATAAAAACAGTGGGCCTTCTACGGGCCGTAGAAACAATGGGCCTTCTATGGGTCGTATCATCAATGGGCCTTATACGGGCAGTATGATCGATTGGCCAAACATGGGCCAATAACAGGCCACATTATGGCCGTAAACGGGCTAGAGTTGGAATCGTCCGTTCATGGGCCAACCATAACGGGCCATCGTTAATAGGCCGTATTTCATGACGCTATGAAAACGGCCCAACGTGTTAACGGACCACAAATGGGCCGACTGTAACCACGGGCTGAATTTGGCCCATAAGCAGAAAATGACAGTAACGGGCCGTAAGTAAAGGAATGCTAGAAATGAGACCAAGAATAAATGGGCTCTGAGAAGGCCGAAAGATAACATGGGCTGGAAACGGCCCAACGGAATAACGGGCCCTTAACGGGTATAAAGTGATACACTGTTCATTACAGGCCAGTTTCACCACGAGCCGTTAATGGGTGTAAAGTAATACACTGTTCATTACGGGCCAGTTTCACCACGGGCTGTTAATAGGCCAAGAGTTACATAGGTCCTCATATGGGCCAAAAGACGTCATGGGCCATACATGGGCCGGCGAAAACGGGCCGGAATCATATTGGGTGGCCAGATGACGCCATCGGGCCTAATTCGAATAGGGCGAACAGGACTTGGGGTAGCAGGCTGTAAATGGGCTATATGCGAACATGCCATTAACAGGCTTTACATGGGCCGGCCCGCCACCTTTTGACCAAGTAAAACGGCCGGCCTTTTCACATGAATGGGCCTCTGTTGGGCCGTGCCATGTGTCGACGTATCATAGGCGCCTTCTGTCCAATGAGTGGATGACATCTGTCCCAACGGTGAGCCGACACGTGTTTCCTCCAGCCAATGATGATTTTACACGTGGAAAATCCCCATTGGTCGGGGTTGTTAACGGGTTATCGGATCCAAAACCCGACTGATAGCTTAACGGCGTTAAGATTCACGGTGGATGCCACGCGTGTCGGTCACCCTTGACGAAAGCACTTCGTGACGCTACGATTTATCGTCATGGAAGTGGAGACTTCCGTGATGATAATTTTGGTAATGTCATGGAACACTTCTACGACATCACATGTATGACTATCTTGATTCTGTCATAAATTTGTCATGGATGTACATGCATGACAAAAAACGCGACCTACTGTGACAAACACGTATCATCACGGAAGTGTATTTTTTTTGTAGTGATCCCCTAGGCCCAAATCATGGTCAAGTGTCATGTAGTCGACGTTCACATAACACCACTAGAGGAGAGACAACATACATCTCATAAAAATATCGAACGAATACCGAATTCACATGATTATTTATAACAAGACTTCTCTGATGTCCTCAGAAACAAATGTAACTATTCACAAAGCATATTCATTAAGGATCTGAAAATATAATCTTCTACCGGATAAACCAACTAGCATCAACTACAAGGAGTAATCAACACTACTAGCAACCCACAGGTACCAATCTGAGGATTTGGGACCAAGATCGAATACAAGAGATGAACTATGGTTTGAGAGGAGATGGTGCTGGTGAAGATGTTGATGGAGATTGACCCCCTCTCGATGAGAGGATCGATGGTGATGAAAGTGCGTTATATCGACTAGAGGGGGGGGGGGGTGAATAGGCGATTTTTATGAATTCTTCACTGAGGAATTTGCCGGTGAGGAAATTCCTTAGCGAAGAACTACTTGCAGCGGAATAAGTACTCGAAGTAAGCATAACGAGAATACGAGGCATGGTCATCATGATGAAATGAAGACAAGCAAAGAATCTGAAAGCATAATCACAGAGGATAACACAAGATGAAGACAAACATCTCAAGAAATTGAATCGAGGAAATTGAGAAAGTCTTGATCAAAGTCTTCAAACACAGATATGATAAAGCACTTAACACAGTAATGAGGAAATGAAAGAGTTGAGGAAATAGAACCAGTAAGCTTGGTGAAGACAATGATTTGGTAGACCAGTTCGAACTGTTGTCTCACTTGTACGTCTGGTTGGAGCGGCTGAGTATTTAAACTCGAGGACACACAGTCCGGACACCCGATCCCGAGCACGTAGCTCGTGACACCAAGTCCTCACCGTATTCTCCTTCAACTAAGGTCACACATACCTCGTCCAATCACTCGTGGTAAGTCTTCCAGCGACTTCCAAACCTTCACAAACTCGGTCACTCGGCGATCCACAATTCCTCTTGGATGCTCTAGACCATGACGCCTAACCGTCTGGAAGAAGCACAGTCTTCAAAAGTAACAAGCATCGGATCCACGCAGGGTCAATCTCTTCAGTGATGCTCAATCACTTTGGGTTTGTAGGTGTTTGGGTTTTGGTTTTCCTCACATGATGATTTTCACTCAAAGTCCTCGGAGGATGGGATGCTCTCAAATGACAAGTGTCAGTTTCTCTCGGAGCAGCCAGCCAGCTAGTGGTTGTAGGGGGCGGCTATTTATAGCCTAGGGAGCAGCCCGACATGATAAGAAATAAATGCCTTCAATGATATGACCATTAGGTGGATAAGATATTTTGAGACAGGTAGCCAGTAGCACAACGATCCGGAAATTTGAGGTTCAAATTCCTCGGGGCTATCATGTTCCTCCTTTGTGTAGGCAATCCATGGCGAATTCCTAACTCCTCGGTCAGGACAAATTCCTCATGACGGAAGTACTTCATCTACATCCTTTGAAGAAATTGGTGAATCGTATGAGATTTCCAATGGCTTCACTCGAAGGGATTGGTAGGTGTAGGATTTTGAGTTGAGCATCACATTGAAAATTTTCCTTAGTATTTCCTCAACCCCTTTAACAAAGACGGTGTTTCCTATGACTCAAGAAAGAGAAAACGAAACAACGAAAACAAAAGTCTTCACGCTTCATGTTCCTCAAATGAATACCAAGTCTTCAAGGTCACACCAATTTCTTCACTTTCAAAGTGTTCAGAAAGTCTTTAGAATACCAAAGTCTTCAGTCGAAGAACTTAATTTTTAGGAGTCGACTTTCTCTGTAAATATCAAACTCCTCATAGACTTATAGACTTGTGTACACTCATAAGCGCATTAGACCCTTAACCTATAAGTCTTCAATACACCAAAATCACTAAGGGGCACTAGATGCACTTACAATCTCCCCCTCTTTGGTGATTGATGACAATATAGGTTAAGTTTTCAACGGGGATAAACATATGAAGTGTAAATACTGATACTGAGGAATTTGATTGCAAGATATAGAAGAACTCCCCCTGAAGATGTGCATAGTGAGGAATTTGCTTTTGAGGCAATGCACGCTTGAAGAGTTGAATCACGGAGATCTCCCCCTATATCTTGGAATTCATACACGCATTTGACATATAATATGAAGAATTTGAAATGCATGATGAAATATGGTGACTGATGTAATTCAGCATGCGTGTATTAACATATAACGAGGAATACGCATGTAGAAGAACACATCAAAAGTACCAGAGCACCATCGGGTTTAAGGTTACAACTCGATCCAATAAAGTTTCAGAAGAGCGAGAGTTGTAACTTAGCAAAAAAAAACCCATATAATAGACCCGCTTGAAGACTAACTCAACTTTCTCCCCCTTTGTCATCGAATGGCCAAAAGGATCAAAACTGAGGACTAACGCCCCTGAAGAATATCAAGTTGATGGAGGAGCGCCCGGCGTTGTCGGGTCGTTTGTCGTAGTAGGGTCTGCCGATTGTCGTCCAAGTATTCAATCTCATCGGTGTAGCGCGATGAAGAATAGGAGCTGGCCACCAAGGAAGGAACCATTAACTTCTTTTATTTATTAGGTGGAGGCGCAGACCAGTCAAATTCTTCCTTGAGACCCATTTTCTTGGATCTTCTTGGCTGTAGACATGAGACAAAACAACCCAGGTACGGTTGAAGGTTTCATGGAGGTAGTATTGATTTTTCTTCACTGCATTATGGGTTGAGGTCATGTTGTGAAGAATTGAACCAAACTGACGCTTGACCCATTTATGATTGTGATCAACCTTCTGATGAAGGCGAGGAGAAGCTCACGATCAGTCATCACCACAGGTGCCGTGCCTTGAGGATTTGGCTTGGTTGTGTTGGCGGCGAGTCATGAGTGGCGAGTCATCATTGGTTGAGTAGGATGCAGCCTTGCGAAATTGACCATCCAATGGACGAATGCCTTCATCTATCACAGCAATGGCCTTGCCTTTGTCATCGGTGAGGAAAATGTCCGTTTGAGGACTTCAACCGAGGCAAGTAGTTGCGATGATTGAGTATCAGCTTTGTAATTGAGTGAAGACCTTGTTCTAATGAATCTCATAATCCAAGGTGCATAAGGCTTCAGCTCAAAAGGTGACATAGCAACATTGGCCAGAGTCCTCATGAAGAAATCATGGAAGTTGATAGTAACGCCATGTATTATATTGAAAAGCAGATTCTTCATGATGCCAACGACTTCTTCTTCATTCGAGTCGTGGCCTTTGATAGGACTCAATGTCTTCATCAAAATGCGATAGACAGTACCGAGGCACATCTGAAGAATTCCTTGACGAGGAATTTGGTTCGTGGGGCCTGCCACGGCTTCAAAGGCTTCATCGAGAACTTGCATGTAGTGATTTGTAAGCTCAGGTTCACTTTGTAGGCATAACGAGCACCTTCAAGGGGAGGACAGTGGTAGGGCACGAAGCAATTGATGGCTGGTGCCTTGTAGTGAGTGTTTCTCGACATCCAGTCCATCACCCATGAGTTCACATCTTGAGAATCTCTGTGATGTGCGGCGTTGCAAAGAATTGAAGAATGAGTTCTTCATTCCAATCACATATGTCGGTGCAGAAATTTAATACCCAACGTCGTGAAGAACACCGAGGACTGGCTCAAGCCCGGCAGAGATTCCATGTCCACATGAGGAATATGTGCATGATCGAAGACTTTGTCTTTGTTGAACAACAACGAGGAATAGAAATTGGCACAGCTAGCCGCCCGTAAACGCCTCTTCCTTATGCGAGCGTAATCATAGGGGTTGTAATCTGTGAAGAACACATGCTCGCCGAAGAAATCTTCAGCCTTGAACTTTTGCTTCCTGGAGAATGGATCCTTTGGCTTTTGCAGTGGAGTGTCAGTGAGTTGCATCACGACTTCAGGAATCGCAATCTCAGGTTCTTCAGGCTGAGGAATTTCTGGTTCCTCTTCAGTGGCAGTCTGCGTGTTCAAGTAATCAGCAACAACAGTTTCTTCAGCACTAGTGGCTGGAATTTCTTCATGCACAGATGAAGTGGGGTGAGTTTCTTCAGAGCCCATTTGAACGGTTGGTGCAGGGGACTGAGGTATTTGCTGTAAAGGGGTGAAGAGTGGAGAATTGGGGTGCTGACTTTCCCAAAAGTCATCATTCATCACTGGCGTAGTGCACCCAATATCCACGTCTTCATCTTCAATTTCTTCAACGCCAGCCTCTTCAGCTGTGAACTGAGGCATGGGCAAGGAGACAACAGGTGTTGAAGGGATAGCATCCACTTCAATTTCTTCATCAATCTGCTCGTGAAGCGGCAGAAGATTTTCTTCATCAGATCCGCTAGGGATCACATATTCTTCACCAAAAGGAACAAGGTCCTTTGATGGCATGGTTGAGATCAGAACAACATCAATTGGATTTGCAAATGAACTTGTCATAGGCTTCATTTTCTTTGAAGCTGAGGAATGTGAAGCAGCTGATGCTTTCCTTTTCTTCACAGCTGCACGCTCTGCAGCCTTGGTCTTCTTCACATCTAATGCAGATGTGAAAGTGCGTTATATCGACTAGAGGGGGGGTGAATAGGCGATTTTTATGAATTCTTCACTGAGGAATTTGCCGGTGAGGAAATTCCTTAGCGAAAAACTACTTGCAGCGGAATAAGTACTCAGAAGTACGCATAACAGAATACATGCATGGTCATCATGATGAAATGAAGACTAGCACAAAGTCTGTAAAGCGTAATCACAGGATAACACAAGATGAAGACAAAGCGGATGAAGAAATTGAACCGAGGAAATTGAGAAAGTCTTGATCAAAGTCTTCAAACACAAATATGAACAAACACTCAACACAAAGAATGAGGAAATGAAAGCGTTGATGAAATAGAACCCGGTCGGGTTGGTGAAGACAATGATTTGGTAGACCAGTTCAAGCTGCTGTCTCGGTTGTACGTCACAGTTGGAGCGGCTGAGTATTTAAACTCGAGGACACACGATCCGGACACCCGGTCATTGAGCACGCAGCTCAGGACACCAAGTCCTCACCGTATTCTCCTTGAACTAAGGTCACACAGACCTCGTCCAATCACTCGTGGTAAGTCTTGAGCGACTTCCAAACCTTCACAGACTTGGTCACTCGGCGATCCACAATTCCTCTTGGATGCTCTAGACCATGACGCCTAACCGTCTGGAAGAAGCACAGTCTTCAAAGGTAACAAGCGTCGGATCCACGCAGGATCAATTTCTTGATGATGCTCAATCACTTTGGGTTTGTAGGGGTTTGATTTTGGGTTTTCCTCACTTTCGATGATTTTCGCTCAAAGTCCTCAGAGAATGGGTTGCTCTCAAATGACAAGTGTCAAGTTTCTCTCGAGCAGCCAACCAGCTAGTGGTTGTAGGGGCGGCTATTTATAGCCTAGGGAGCAGCCCGACATGATAAGACATAAATGCCCTTCAATGATATGACCGTTAGGTGGATAAGATATTTTGGAATAGCTGCCAAGAAGACAAAGAATGGTCGGAAATTTGACTCTCAAATTCCTCGGGCTATCATGTTCCTCATGTGTAGGCAATCCGACTGGCGAATTCTAACTCCTCGGTCAGAACAAATTCCTCGTGACCGGAAGAACTTCGTCTCACATCAAGAAATTGACTGAATCTGTATGAGATTTCCAAAGGCCTCACTTTCGAAGGGATTGGTAGGTGTAGGATTTTGAGTTGAGCATCACATGGAAAATTTTCCTTAGTATTTCCTCGACCCCTTTAATAAAGACGGTGTTTCCTATGACTCAAGAAAGAGAAAAACGAAACTACGAAAACAAAAGTCTTCACGCTTCATGTTCCTCAAATGAATACCAAGTCTTCAAGGTCACACCAATTTCTTCACTTTCAAAGTCTTCAGAAGGTCTTCAAAATACCAAAGTCTTCAGTCGAAGAACTTCATTTTTAGGGTCGACTTTCTCTGTAAATATCAAACTCCTCATAGACTTATAGACCTGTGTACACTCACAAGCGCATTAGTTCCTTAACCTATAAGTCTTCAATACACCAAAATCACTAAGGGCACTAGATGCACTTACAATCTCCCCCTTTTGGTGATTGATGACAATATAGGTTAAGTTTTCATGAGGATAAACATATGAAGTGTAAATACTGATATTGAGGAATTTGATTGCAAGATATAGAAGAACTCCCCACGAAGATGTGCATAGTGAGGAATTTGCTTTTGAGGCAATGCACATTTGAAGAGTGGAATCATGGAGATCTCCCCCTATATCTTGCAATTCATACACGCATTTGACATATAATATGAAGAATTTGAAATGCATGATGAAATATGGTGCTTGATGTAATTCAGCATGCGTGTGATAACATTAATGAGGAACAAGCATGCAAAATAACGCATCAAGAGTATCAGAGCTCAAATAGATCCGCTTTGAATATTTTCAAGAAGCTCAAGAGAATCAGAGTATAGTGCAAGAGCATAATGCATCAAAAGTATCAAAGCACCATCGGGTTTAAGATTACAACTCGATCCAATAAAAGTTTCAGAAGAACGAGAGTTGTAACTTAATAAATTGTTGTATATGGGCAATAAAATAGACCTACTTGAAGACTAACTCAAATTTCTCCCCCTTTGTCATCGAATGACCAAAAGGATCGAAACTGAGGACTAACGCTCCTGAAGAATTTCAAGTTGAAGAAGGAGCGCCAGCGATGTTGGGGTCGGTTGTTGCAGTGGGACCTGCCGCGGTGTCGTCCAAGTCTTCATTTTCATCAGTGTCGCGCGATGAAGAATAGGAGCTGGCCACCAAGGACGGAACTTTGACCTTCTTGTATTTCTTCGGAGGAGGTGCAGACCAGTCAAATTCTTCCTTGAGTCCCATTGACGTCAGTTCTTCCGCACTGTAGACATGTGAAAGAACAGCCCAGGTGCGTTTGAAGGTTTCATTGAGGTAGTAGTGGTTTTTCTTCACTGCATTGTGTGTTGAGGTCATGTTGTGAAGAATTGAACCAAACTGACGCTTGACCCATTTATGATTGCGATCAACCTTCTGATGAAGACTGAGGAGTAACTCACGATCATTCATCACCCTGGGTGCAGTAGCTTGAGGACTTTTCTTGACTGAGGTATTTGCGGCAGAGTCATGGGTGGCAGAGTCATCATTGGTGGAGTAGGATGCTGCTTTGCGAAACTGTCCATCCAATGGACGAATGCCTTCATCTATCATAGTAGTAGCCTTGCCCTTGTCATCGGTGAGGTAAATGTCCGTTTGAGGACTTCAATCGGGGCAAGAAGCTGCGTGGTTCGAGTATCAGCCTTGTAATTGAGTGAAGACCTTGTCCTAATGAATCTCATTATCCAAGGCACGTAAGGCTTCAGCTCAAATGGTGACATAGCAATGTTTGCCAGAGTCCTCATGAAGAAATCATGGAAGTTGACGGGAACGCCATGGATGATGTTGAAAAGCATATTCTTCATGATGCCAACGACTTCTTCATCATTCGAGTCGTGGCCTTTGATAGGACTCATTGTCTTCGTCAGAATCCGATAGACAATCCGAGGCACATACAATAATTCCTTGACGAGGAATTTGGTTCTTGGGGCCTGCCTTGGCTTCAAAGGCTTCATCAGCACTTGCATATAGTGATTTGAAAGTTACGGTTCGTTGTAGACACAACGTGCACCATCAAGTGGAGGACTGAGTGGTAGGGCACGAAGCAATTCGATTCTTTGGTGCCTTGTAGTGAGTATTTTCGGACATCGATCTAATACCCATAAGTTCACGTCTTGACGTCTCCGGTGATGTGCAGCGTTGCATAGAATTGAAGAATTAGTTCTTCATTCCGGTCATAGATATCGGTGCAGAAATTCAGAAGTCTGCGTCGTGAAGAACACCGAGAACTGGCTCAAAGCTGGCGTAGACTCCATGTCCACATGAGGAATATGAGCATGATCGAAGACTTTGTCTTTGTTGAAGAGCACCGAGGAATAGAAGTTGGCTTGGTGGCAGTCGAAACGCCTCTTCCTTATGCGAGCGTAATCATATGGATTATAGTTAGTGAAGAATACGTGCTCGGCAAAGAAATCATCAGCCTTGAACTTTTGTTTGCTTGAGAACGGATTCTTTTGCTTTCGGGCAGAGGGGTGTCGATGAGTTGCATCACCACCTCGGGAATCGCAAGTTCAGGTTCTTCAGTGAGGAATTTCTTGTTCCTCAACAGTGCGATCCCGAGGATCAAGAAGAGTTCATCGGCACTAGTGGCCGGAATTTCTTCATGCCTGAGCAAGTGGGTTGAGTTTCTTCAGAGTCCATTTGGACTGTTTGTGCGAGGGACTGAGGCATCTGTTGGAGCGGGGTGAAGAGAGGAGTATTGGGATGAGACTTTCCCAAAAGTCATCATTCATCACCGGTGTGGTGCACCCTATATCCACATCTTCATCTTAAATTTCCTCAACACCAGCCTCTTCAGCTGTGAACTGAGGCATCGGTGAGGAAATGACTGGGGTTGAAGGGACTGTGTCCACTTCAATTTCTTCATCAATCTGCTCTGACGAAGCAGCAGAATGATGTTCTTCATCAGATCCGATTGGGATCTCATAGTCTTCTCCAAAAGGAACAAGGTCCTTTGATGGCATGGAGGAAATCGGAACAACATCAATTGGATTTTCAAATGAGATGGTCATTGGCTTCATTTTCTTCTTGGCCAAGAATGTGACACGGTGATGCCTTCCTTTTCTTCATCGCAGCTCGTTCTGCAGCCTTGGTTTTCTTCACATCGAGGCGGATGGAAGAATTGGAGTTGGTGTTGGCGCAGGAGGAGCCGAGGAATCTGGTTGAATTTCTTCAGCGCGATGCGGTTGCCTGTCTTGTTCGATTTCTTGAGGCACACCACTAGTGGATGCCACGGCAATTTCTTCGGTAATTGGTGGAATGGGATCATCAGCCCTGGAACTAGCATTTTCATCGGCCGCTGAGCGTCATCGTGGTCTTGGCATGTTCTTTAGTCGGCTGAGCTGAGGCTCCAGCCTGAGGAATTTCATGTTGCGTTGGGGCAGCAACATTGGTGAATTTCTTCGTCAAGTTGACGAATCTGACCTTGGCCCCTTCCCAATCAGCATAATAAGCATCGCAGTTTTTGCTGAGGTCTTGAATTTCAGTCTGGACCTTGAGAAGTTCCTCAGGTGTCATTCTGACAACGTTTTTCTTCAGGAACTTCTCCATTATGTATTGAGCCTTCTTTATCTCTCTAGCCTTATCAAACTTCCATTTCTCTTCGATGAAATGGGTCAACATATGACTTTGTCCAGGGGTCAGATGAAAATCAGGCATAGGGGTGTTTGGATCCTTGTGCCAGAGATCAATATAATCGAGGATTTTCCTCGGATCCAACAGCAGTGGCACACTTGTGCCTTTGGCTCTAGCGGCCCTTTCTTGGCGATCTCTGATGATTTCAGCAAGTTCATCATCAGAAGCTTCATCATCAGAAGGCACATGGAATGCAACATGTTTCTTCTTTGGACTTGGCCGAGGACCTCGTCCCATTGTTGCTTTGGTCTTCAGCAGAGTCGGGCGGATGATGAAATTGGTGCTTGAGGAACTTCTTTGAAACTCCAGAGGCAATCGAGAAACCAGCAGTCCTTTGACATGTAGCGGATGCACAGTGAGCCGAGGATTTTGACGGAGCTGTTGAGGACTTTGGTGGAGCTGTAGCGATGTGAGGAATTTGCCTTGAGGGCGCTGGCCGAGGAACTTGGCCGTGAGGGCGCTGATGGTGAAGCACTTGGCTTATGAGCAGGCTTCTTTGGCATGGATTTCCTCGGTTTGACCGAGGCCTCGATGTGATAGCAGTGGCGTAATCCTCATTAAATTTCTTCACCGCCTCCTTGGCTTGTCTTGCCAATTTAGCTTGGCGCTTAGCCCATTCTTCAGAAAGTCCTCACCACGCTTGATCTTTGGTGGGGTCAGCTACTTGGCAGTGCCAATGGAGCTCTTGGGCATGGAGGATTGAGAGCGAATTTCTTCATGTACTTTGGAGTCACATATCTGTATTCCCTCCATTCCCTTGCCCATCTCCGTTCAATCTTCCGAATACGCACCTTGCGCTGATTTTTGTTTTCTTCATCGGTGTGCAATAGTCGCATAAATTTCCTCGGGGATCTCAAAAGCAGTCATAACCTCGGGTTTCTTTCCTCCTTTCGTGGCTTCTTACCGTCGCCATATTCTTGATTGAGGAATTTGAACAATTGAGTTCTCTGAAGAAGTATGCAGTTTTTCTTCGAGGAACGCTGCAAATGAGTTAAGTTGATGAGAACCTAGTGATTCAAAGACGGACATGTGTACTGTGAACAGAGTATAGCTGCGAGGAATTTGGAGAGGTCATATGCGTTCTCGTAAGGTTTTTCAAAAGAACAAGTTTTGAGGATTTTGACCAGATGAGCCTTGAAGAATTTCACTAAGCGTTCTTTGACTTAGGTTCGAGTTGTACAGATCGAGGATCCACACAATTGAGGAATCTTGAAGAAAATGATTGCTTAGAGAAAGCGAATCAAGAGCAGATAGCTTGTGAGGTGTTTGTGTGTGAGGATTTGAAGAATAAACACCTTTGAAGATTTTCAGGAAAGCTTGAGAATCAAAGAGAGTAATAAAAGTAACTTTTATTTACCCTAAATGAAGAACACGACGAACTGGGTGTTGTAGATGTGAAGCTCGTCTGTTTAGATCTTCCACGCCCTAACTTGGCGGAGGAAGACAGCTTCTGGCGGCGGCGGAGTGAGGATTTCATGATCGGCGCGAAATCGTCGACGACGAGGTCGAGGCGATGAAGCTCTTCCTCACCGCTGACGATGGAGTAAGCGGCGGCGCTTAGGGTTTGAGGAGCTCGAGCAGGAGAGAGAGGTCGGCGGGGTAAAAGAAGTGAGGATGGAGAGGGGTATTTATAGAGGCGGTGAAAAACTGTTCGCCCAAAGATTTAGGGACGAACGTGCTCTGACCATTCTCCTTCTCACGACATGTGTCACCCACGTCTTGTGTAGTGGAGATCGTGGTACGATTGTGGGTGAGTAAAATAATGCATCATGGGATGCGGAACGGTTTGATGGCAAAACCGAAAGTTTGGATAAGATCAGTTTTAAAGTTTAGATTCGCAATTTCTTGGTGACAAGGACACGGTGAAGATTTTGAGCGAGTTTCAAATAGAACGCACATGAAGAATTTGTGAATAGATTGGGTTGAGTATAGCATAGAGGGGAAGGGTCCGATCACATTCACTTAGCGTAAAAAGCGACTTGAAGAAATAGCCATAAGTGAATCTTTGTAGAGGACATAAACCGATATATATATATATAGCCAATGAAGAAAAACGACGGAAACAGTGAAGATTTTGCAAAGTTGAAGAATTTGAAAAGCTGAAGAATTTCAAAACTGAGGAAAAACTCAAATTGAAGATTTTCAACTTTGGTGGTGGCGTGACCCACCGTATAAGAATGATGATTTCAGACACCGCGTACAATTGTCGTAGGGTTCTGAGAATCAAATTCTTCCTTAATTTCTTCACACTTAGAGTGTTATTCTTCATTGATTGAAGAGAAACGTTTCTTCATGTGTTGCACATCTAAGTCATCAATTTTGCATAAGTGTTAGGATGTGTGTCTTTTCAAAGAACATTCAAGATTCTAAGATATTTAGCTCATACCGCAACTTGCTAAATCTCTTCTCATCCAAGGGCTTAGTGAAGATATCGGCTAGATGTTCTTGATCTTCACGTGCTTTCGATGGAGATGTCGCCCTTCAACACATGATCACGAAGAAAATGATGACGAATTTGAATGTGCTTTGTCTTCGAGTGCTGAACTGGGTTGTGAGCAATCTTGATGGCACTCTCATTGTCGCATGATGAGAGGCACATTCTTCACGTTGATGCCGTAGTCCTTGAGAGTCTGCTTCATCCACAGCAATTGAGCTTAACACGAGCCAGCAGCAATGTATTCAGCTTCTGAAGTAGACAGTGATACGCAATTCTGTTTCTTCGAGGACCAACAGACCAAAGATCGTCCGAGGAAATGACAAGTGCCAGAAGTTGACTTGCGGTCCACACGATCACCAGCGTAGTCAGAGTCAGAATATCCAATGAGATCAAAAGCAGAGCCCTTGGGGTACCATAATCCTAGTGTTGGTGTGTGAGCTAGATATCGAAGAATATGCTTCACTGACCTTATGGTGTGATTCCTTTGGTGTAGCTTGAAATCGGGCACACATGCAAACACTAAGCATTATATCTGGCCTAGATGCACATAAGTACAATAAAGAACCAATCATGGAGCGGTATACCTTGTGATCAAGTCAATACCATTTTCATCGATTGCATAGATGGCCATTTGTGGGCATAGGAATTTTGACGCCTTTGCAATCTTGCATGCAATTTCTTCAGGACATCTTTGAGGTATTTCTCCGAGATATGAATATGCCATTGTGTTGTTGTGAATTTGAAGACCTAAGAAGAATTTCAACTCTCCCATAGACATTTGATATTCTTCACTCATCATATAGGCAAATTCATCACTATAACGTTGGTCAAGATGACCAAAGATAATATCATCAACATATATTTGGCACACAAACAGTTCACCATCATAATATTTAGTAAAGAGAGTAGGGTCGAGTGAACTGGTGTGAAGCCATTCTTCACGAAGAATTCCTTCAATGTATCATACCACGCTTGAGGGCTTGCTTGAGGCCATAGAGGGCCTTATTAAGTCTGAAGACTTTGTCGAGATTCTTTGGATCTTCAAAACACGGGGTTGAGCAACATATACTTCTTCCTCAAGCTTACCATTGAGGAATGCACTTTTCACATCCATTTGATATAAAGTGATATTGTGATGGTTAGCATAGACGAGTAATATGCGAATAGACTCAAGTCTAGCAACAGGTGCAAAAGTTTCATCGAAATCAATTCCTTCAACCTGTGTGTAGCCTTGAGCTACTACTCGTGCCTTATTCCTTACCACAAGACCATTTTCATCTTGCTTGTTGCGGTAGATCCACTTTGTGCCAATGATATTATGCTTGCGAGGATCTGGACGTTTGACCAGTTCCCAGACGTTGTTGAGCTCGAACTGATGTAATTCTTCTTGCATAGCCCGAATCCACTCAGGCTCGAAATGCTTCATCTACCTTAGTGGGCTCTGTGATAGAGACAAAAGCATAGTGCCCACAAAAGTTAGATAAATGTGAAGCTTTTGAGCGTGTGAGAGGACTGGCGCTTCAATGTCATCGATGATCTTGTCAACTTGCACTTCTTTTGCAACACGAGGATGAGCTGGTTGTCGCCGAGGAATTTGATCATTTTCCTCAAAGCACCATTGTCTTGAAAGATTATCTTCAGTGCATCATTTCGACGTTCTTTCACAGACAGTGAATGAATTCTTCAGCAGTTTCTTCAGTAGGAATGACATCCTCAGTTGCCTTGAACTTGATAGATTCCTCAGGTGCTGGTTCATCTAACACAGAAGGTAGGTGCTCTCTTTGCGAGGCATTAGTTTCATCGAACCGCACATCTATAGTGTCAACAATCTTGTGAAGAGCGATGTTGAAGACTCTGTAGGTGTGCGAGTCCTTTCCGTAACCAAGCATAAAACCTTCATGTGCTTTCGGTGCAAATTTAGAATTGTGATGAGGATCTCTAATCCAGCATTTAGCAATCAAGACTTTGAAATAACTTACATTGGGTTTCTTGTCGGTGAGGAGTTCATAGGCAGTCTTCTTGAAGAATTTGTGAAGATATACTCTTGTTGATGATGTGGCACGCCGTATCAATTGCATCAATCCAAAAGCGACTAGGCGTTTTGTATTCATCAAGCATAGTGCGAGCCATCTCAACAAGGGTTCGGTTCTTGCGCTCCACGACGCCATTTCTTTGAGGAGTATAAGGAGCAGATAACTCATGAGTAATACCAAGTTCATCAAGATAGTCATCAAGACCGGAATTCTTGAACTTCAGTTCCATTGTCACTCGATGTGCTTGATCTTCACACCAAAGTTAGTTGAAGCCCTCGAGGAAAATCGTTTGAAGACTTCACGCACTTGAT
The DNA here is from genome assembly GCA_021605145.1 of Aegilops bicornis. Lineage (NCBI taxonomy): Eukaryota > Viridiplantae > Streptophyta > Magnoliopsida > Poales > Poaceae > Aegilops > Aegilops bicornis. The sequence goes on from CM038671.1 coordinate 97,187,390, forward strand.
TTTTGTAAGTAACAATGTGTACCCATGTGTAACGAGAGTAATCATCAACAATAACAAAGCCATATAGAGATGCATCATTAATGACAACTGAGTAATGATTGGGACCAAAGAGGTCCATGTGAAGCAATTCAAGGACGAGTAGTGGTCATGATAGTCTTCACTGGATGCTTGGCCTTGGTCATTTTTCCAGCCTCACAGGCTCCGCATAAGTGATCCTTGAGGAATTTGACATTCTCAATGCCAATGACATGCTTCTTCTTCGCATGGCGTGTGCAAATTCCTCATGCCTGCGTGACCAAGTCGTCGATGCCATAGCCAGCCTTGAAGCTTTTGCAAGTAGACACACGGCTGGTTGTGGTCCTCAGAGAGAAATCAACAATATACAAGTCTCCTCTCCTAAATCCTTCGAAGACTTTGGAATTGTCAGCTTCCATAATCACAACACAACGGTACTTGCCAAAGATCACAACCATATCAAGATCACAAAGCATTGAGACAGACATGAGGTTGTATCCTAAAGACTCAACAAGCATGACTTTGTCCATGTGTATGTCCTTAGAGATCGCAACCTTACCAAGACCCAATACCAGACTTTTGCCTTTGTCAGCGAAGATGATATGCTTCAGATGCGATGGAGATAAGGGAGCATCAATCAATAGATTCTTGTCATCGGTCATGTGATTTGTACATCCACTATCGAGGACCCACTCAGTGGCTTTGGGTTGATCATCATGTAGATGAATTAGTGCAACTTACGAACTCATATACTTCATCAGTGAAGAATATGACATCAAATTCATCAGATGAATTGCATCAAGCAGTGAAACAGATATAGCAGTAAGAGGACGTGTGAAATGAAGTTCATTTCTTCATGATTAGCCTGCGTCCTTTCAGGCAATTTTGTCAGGCCCCCAGCAAATTCTTCAGACGTTAAAGCACGTCTGGAGACCTGACACTGCAGAAGAGATTAGTTCTTTTACTTCACCACCCATGTGTCTGAAGGGGTGGCAAAGAGTTCATTACTCTGCGAGCACCATACGAGAATGGTGGCAAAGAAGCCAGACCATTTCGTTTCACATAAGAGGGGTTAGGGTAAGCATATGAATAAGCAGAGAAATTCTTCGAGGACTTATGAACATAATGGTTTGAAGAATAATGCACATATTCATAGCCCTTAGCTCTACCCTCAAACAGAAGAGTTGTTAGCACGATGATAATCATATGAGGACTTTGATCCTTTTGAGAATTTAATCCACGTGAGGAATTTGGTCCGTATGAGGACTTGGATCCATATGAAGAGTTTGATCTGGGGTTCCTATTCTTCACGGTGATGTCATGAGGACATTCACCAAGACTTTCAAGGCACCTTTTGGGAACCCAGATTGTCTTCATAGGGGAACCGTTCTCAGCTTAGTGCCAACATATCTAGCAAATACTTCACCATTCTGATTTTTGAACAGTTTATAGTTGGAGTCAAATGACTCATCAGAAGAATGAGGAGATTTACATGTAAAGCCAGATAAGTTAGATAGATCAACTGGTGGTCCCTTTGCAGCAACCCATGAGGTTTTGGGGTACTGCTCAGGCTTCCAATATGTACCATCAGCATTGATTTTCCTCTCAAAGGCAATATCCTCTTTCCTAGGGTTCATGTTGAGGATCTGCTTTTTAAGCACATCACAAAGAGTCTGATGCCCTTTGAGGCTTTTGTACATGCCTGTCATGTACAATTCTTTCAGCCCTACATCGTCAGTGATACTAGCAATATCCTCAGATGAGGAATTAGTGATAGCATAGGCAGTTGAAGAATTTGTAACATTAGAAGCATTTGAACATTCAGGTGAAGAATTAGCAGATTCACGTTCAATGCACTTTAAGCATGGAGGAACAAATTCTTCCTAGGAAGCGCTGATTTGTTGAGCAAGTAATGAATCACTCTCCTTCTAAAGATCTTCATAACTCACTCTTAGCTTCTCAAGATCTTGCTTTCTTTGAAGAAATTCATAAGAAAGTTTCTCATGATCAGATAAGAGAGTGTTATGATGACCTTGAAGGTTTGTCAAACCTAGGCTGAAGTCTCCGAGGATTTTCGATCGGGGCTTTAGTGCGATCCATTTCTTCACCTAACATACCATCACTCTTATCTAGCATGTTTTGAACCTTTTCCAAAGCCCTTTGTTGTTTTACAGACAATTTTAGCAAGTTTTGAGTAATCGGGCTTTAGATCTTCATCGATTCATTTTCACTAGATTCAGAGGAGGTATATTTGAGTACCTTTGAACCCTTTGACATGAAGCAATAGGTGGGAGTGTAGCCATCACTATATTCATCAGCATTGTTGGTTAGTTCATTATCTTAAGAGTTGAAAATGTACTTGCTGACGAAAGAAGAAGCGAGAGCTAGACTCGCCACACCAGACTCAGATTCTTCTGATGCCTCCTCTTCCTCATGTTCATCAGATTCAGCTTCAGAGTCCATTTCCTTGCCAATGAATGCCCGAGCCTTTTTGGAGCTGCTCTTCTTGTGAGAAGAAGGCTTTAAGGATTTTGATGATGAAGATTTCGATGATTTCTTCTTCTTCTTCGCGTCATCAGAACTCTAATCCTTGTGTTTATTCTTCTTTAATTCCTTTTCCCATTGAGGACAATCTTGGATGTAGTGACCAGGTTTCTTGCATTTGTGACAAAGTCTTCTCTTATAGTCACTGGATGAGGAATCACTGCTTCTTGAGGATTTTCCAAAGCGACCACGTCTTGAGAACTTGGAATTTCTTCACGGCGGTGCTAGCTCCTGGCCTAATTCTTCAGGATCTCCAAGGCTACTACGAGTCTTCACACTCGATTCGAGACACAGCCTTGGCCTTGAGGGCACGTGTTTTTCCATAGCTAGAACCATAGAGATCTCTCTTTTCAAAGAATTTGGAACTCATGAGTACTTAGCCTCTCGAGGATATCAATTGGATCAAGTGACTTGTAGTCAGCACGCTCTTGTATCATCAGTGCCAGAGTATCAAATGAGGAATCAAGCGATCTTAACAATTTCTTCACCACCTCATGGTCGGTGATGTCAGTGGCGCCAAGTGCTTGAAGCTCATTTGAGATGTCAGTGAGGCGATCGAAGGTTTGTTGAACATTTTCGTTGTCGAGTCTTTTGAAGCGGTTGAAGAGATTCAGAAGAACATCAACTCGAGAGTCACGCTGAGTTGAGACTCCTTCATTCACTTTGGACAGCTGTCCCGGATGAGCTTGGCAGATTCCAAAGCACTCACTCTTCCATATTGACCTTTGCTCGAGATGGCCACATATGATATTCTTCGCTTGAGAATCGAGTTGCTTGAATCTCTTCACGTCGTGAGCATTCGAGAGAAGGTGTGGTGAAGGAACACAATTTTCCACAACATACCGTAGATCGTTGTCAATTGCTTCAAGATGCATTCGCATCTTGTTCTTCGATAAGGGGTAGTCCGTCCCATCAAAGGTAGGACACCCTGCCGAGACCTTGATCATACTGCGGCCGACATAACTAAAACTCCGGTGGTTAAACCAAAATCACATAGAACAAGGGAGTACCTTGCTCGATACCAATTGAAAGTGCGTTATATCGACTAGAGGGGGTGAATAGGCGATTTTTATGAATTCTTCAGAGGAATTTGCGGTGAGAAAATTCCTTAGCGAAGAACTACTTGCGTGGAATAAGTACTCGGAAATCGCATAACGAGAATACATGCATGGTCATCATGATGAAATGAAGACTAGCACAGTCTGTAAAGCGTAATCACAGGATAACACAAGATGAAGACAAAGCGGTGAAGAAATTGAACTGAGGAAATTGAGAAAGTCTTCAGTCAAAGTCTTCAAACACAGATATGAACAAACACTCAACACGGTAATGAGGAAATGAAAGGGTTGAGGAAATAGAACCAGTTAGGTTGGTGAAGACAATGATTTGGTAGACCAGTTCCAAGCTGTTGTCTCGGTTGTACGTCTGGTTGAGCGGTGAGTATTTAAACTTCGAGGACACACGATCCGGACACCCGATCGGCTGAGCACGCAGCCTGTGACACCAAGTCCTCACCGTATTCTCCTTGAACTAAGGTCACGAGACCTCGTCCAATCACTCGTGGTAAGTCTTGAGCGACTTCCAAACCTTCACACACTTGGTCACTCGGCGATCCACAATTCCTGCAGGATGCTCTAGACCATGACGCCTAACCGTCTGGAAGAAGCACAGTCTTCAAAGGTAACAAGCGTCGGATCCATGCAGGATCAATTTCTTGATGATGCTCAATCACTTTGGGTTTGTAGGGGTTTGGTTTTGGGTTTTTCCTCACTTTCGATGATTTTCGCTCAAAGTCCTCGAGAGGATGGGTTGCTCTCAAATGACAAGTGTCAAGTTTCTCTCGGAGCAGCCAACCAGCTAGTGGTTGTAGGGGCGGCTATTTATAGCCTAGGGAGCAGCCCGACATGATAAGACATAAATGCCCTTCAATGATATGACCGTTAGGTGGATAAGATATTTTGGAACAATTACAAGAAGACAAAGAACGGTCGGAAATTTGACTCTCAAATTCCTCGGGGCTATCATGTTCCTCCTTTGTGTAGGCAATCCGCCTTTGGCGAATTCCTAACTCCTCGGTCAGAACAAATTCCTCGTGACCGGAAGAACTTCGTCTACATCCTTTGAAGAAATTGTTGAAGCGTATGAGATTTCCAAAGGCCTCACTCGAAGGGATTGGTAGGTGTAGGATTTTGAGTTGAGCATCACATGGAAATTTTTCCTTAGTATTTCCTCGACCCCCTTTTAACGACGGTGTTTCCTATGACTCAAGAAAGAGAAAAACAAAACTACGAAAACAAAAGTCTTCATGCTTCATGTTCCTCAAATGAATACCAAGTCTTCAAGGTCACACCAATTTCTTCACTTTCAAAGTCTTCAGAAGGTCTTCAAAATATCAAAGTCTTCAGTCGAAGAACTTCATTTTTAGGGGTCGACTTTCTCTGTAAATATCAAACTCCTCATAGACTTATATACCTGTGTACGCTCACAAACGCATTAGTTCCTTAACCTATAAGTCTTCAATACACCAAAATCACTAAGGGACACTAGATGCACTTACAAGATGGAAGGATTGGAGTTGGTGTAGGCGCATGAGGAGCAGAGGAATCTGGTTGATTTTCTTCAGGCGCAACTGATGCAGTTGCCCTAACTTTTTCATTTTCTTAAGGCACACCACTAGTGGATGCCCTGGCAATGTCTTCAGCGGCTGGAATGCAGTCATCAACCCTGGAACTAACATTTTCTTCAGCAGTCTGAAAGTCATCGTGGTCTTGGCATGTTCTTCATTTCTTTGGCGGAAGCTTGACTGAGGAATTTCTGTTGCGATGGAGCTGCAACATTGGAGGTGAATTTCTCGGTCGGTTTAACAAATCTGACTTTGGCACCTTGCCAATCAAAGCATAGTAGGCATTGAAGTTTTCTTTGAGGGCTTTGATTTGATTTGGATTTTTATAAGCTCATCGGTTGTCATAGAGACAACATTGGTATTCAAAAACTTTTCTTTCCTATATTGTGCTTTCTTGATCCGTCGGCCTTCTCAAATTTCCATTTTCTTGAGAGATGAAATGGAATTGACATGTGACTTTGGCCAGGAGTCAGTTTGAAATCAGGCATAGGAGTGTCTGGATCCTTGTGCCAGAGATCAATGTAACCGAGGATCAATTTAGGATCCAATAGCAGTGGCACATTAGTGCCTTTGGCTCTAGCGGCCCTGACTTGCCTGTCTCTGATGATCTCAAAGAAGTTCTTCATCATCGCCCGTCTTCTTGACAAGATTTGGAAGGCAACCTGCTTCTTTCGAGGACTAGGGCGAGGACCTCGTCCTGCAGTGGCCTTTTTCTTCAGTAGAGACGGACCCGTTGAAGAATTGGGTGGAGCTGAGGAACTAGCTGAGACACCTGAGGCAATGGAGATGCCTGCCGTCCTTTGGCACGTGGCAAGATGCACATGTGCAGAGGACTTTGTCGGAGCGGCTGAAGACTTTGGCGGAGGAGTTGAAGATTCTGGAGGAGCAGGAGCAGCATGAGGAATTGGTCGTGTGGGCTTTGAGGATTCTGGCCGTGAGGGCATTCCTGAGGAACTAGGCCTTGAGGGCACTGGAGGTGAAGCACTTGTCTTGCGCGCGGGCTTCTTTGCCATAGATTTCTTTGGCTTGACAGCAGAGGCCTCAGCAGAGGCAGCGGCAGAGTCCTCATTGAATTTCCTCACTGCTTCTTTGGCTTGCCTGGCTAGCTTGGCTTGGCGCTTTGCCCATTCATCAGGATAATCCTCACCGCGCTTGAGGCTGGTGGGATCTGCTACTTGGCCAAGTGCCAATGGTGGTCTTGGGCATGGAGGATTGAGTGTGAATTTCTTCATGTACTTTGGAGTTACATACCTGTACTCCCTCCATTCTCTTGCCCATCTCCTTTATATCCTCTGGATGTGCACCTTGCGCTGATTTTTGTTCTCCTTACCAAACTTGGCCTCATCAGGAGTGCAATAGTCTTTGTATATGTCATCAGGGATCTCAAAGGCAGTCATGACCTCAGGCTTCTTTCCTCCTTTCTGTGGCTTCTTACCGTCTGCCATTTTCTTCAGTTGAGGAATTTGAACAATCTAATTCTCTGAAGAAGTATGCAACTTTTCTTCGAGGAACGCTGCAAATGAGTTAAGTTGATGAGAACCTAGTGATTCAGCAGCGGACATGAGTACCTGTGAATAGAGTATAGTTGCGAGGAATTTGGAGAGGTCATATGCGTTCTCAGAAGGTTTTTCAAAAAGAACAAGTTTGAGGAATTTTGACCAGATGAGTCTTGAAGAATTTCACTAAGCGTTCTTTGTCTTAGGTTCCAGAGTTGTATAGATCGAAGATCCACACAATTGAGGAATCTTGAAGAAAAATGATGCTTAGAGAAACAAATCAAGAACAGATGACATGTGAGGTGTTCAGTGTGTGAGGATTTGAAGAATAAAACACCTTTGAGGATTTTCTAGAAATCATTTGAATCAAAGAGGGCAGTAAAAGTAACTTTTAATTACCCTGAACGAAGAACACGATGAACTCTGAGATGGAGAGGTGAAGTTCATCAGTGCAGATCTTCCACGCCCTAACTCGGTGGAGGAAGACGGCTACTGCGACGGCGGAGTGAAGATTTCCGCGGCCGGCGCGAGTACGACGGCGACGAGGTCGAGGCAGTGAAGCTCTTCCTCACCGGTGACGATGAAGTAGCGGCGACGCTAGGGTTTGAGAAGCTCGAGCAGGAGAGAGAGAGCGAGCGGAGTAAAGAAAGTGAGGAAGGGGAGAGGGGTATTTATAGCCACAGTGAAAAAACTGTTCGCCCGAAGATTTAGGACGAACGTGCCCCTGACCCTTCTCATTCGCATGACATGTGTCACCCACGTACTAAAAAGTGGAGATCGTGTTAGATCGTGGGTAAATAGATAGGTCTATCATGGAAAGCGGAACGGTTTGAGCGGCAAAGCCGAAAATTTGGATAAGATAAGTTAAAAGTTCCGTTCGCAAATTCTTCAGCTGACAAGGACACAGTGAAGATTTCGAACGAGTTTCAAATAGAACGCACATGAAGAATTTGTGAATAGATTGGGTTGAGTATAGCATAGAGGGAAGGGTGCGGTCACATTCACTTAGCGTATTTAACAACTTGAAGAAATAGCCATAAGTGAATGTTGTAGAGGACATAAACCTATATATATATATATATATATATATATATATATATATATATATATATATAGCCAATGAATAAAAACGACGGAACTAGTGAAGATTTTGCAAAGTTGAAGAATTTGAAAAGTTGAAGAATTTTAAAACTGAGGAAAAACTCAAATTGAAGATTTTCAACTTTGGTGGTGGCGTGACCCACCGTATAAGAATGATGATTTCAGACACCGCGTACAATTGTCGTAGGGTTCTGAGAATCAAATTCTTCATTAATTTCTTCACACTTAGAGTGTTGTTTCTAATTGATTGAAGAAAAACGTTTCTTCATGTGTTGCACATCTAAGTCATCAATTTTGCATAAGTGTTAGGATGAGTGTCCTATTCAAAGAACATTCGAAGATTCTAAGATATTTAGCTCACACGGCAACTTGCTAAATCTCTTCTCATCCAAGGGCTTTGTGAAGATATCGGCTAGCTGTTCTTCAGTATTCACATGATCAATAAAGATGTCGCCCTTCAACACATGATCATGAAGAAAATGATGGCGAATCTGAATGTGCTTCGTCTTGAGTGTTGAACTGGGTTGTGAGCAATCTTGATTGCACTCTCATTGTCACAGTAGAGAGGCACATTCTTCATGTTGATGCCATAATCCTTGAGAGTTTGCTTCATCCACAGCAATTGAGCACAGCAAGAACCAGCAGCAATGTACTCAGCTTCAGCAGTGGACAGTGATACGCAGTTCTGTTTCTTCGAGGACCAACAGACCAAAGATCATCCGAGGAAATGACAAGTACCAGATGTTGACTTGCGGTCCACACGATCACCAGCATAGTCAGAGTCAGAATATCCAATGAGATCAGAAGCATAGCCCTTGGGATACCATAATCCTAGTGTTGGTGTGTGAGCTAGATATCGAAGAATATGCTTCACAACCTTATGGTGTGATTCCTTCGGTGTAGCTTGAAATCGGGCACACATGCATACTATATGCATTAGTTGTGGCCTAGTTGCACATAAGTACTATAAAGATCCAATCATGGAGCGGTATACATTGTGATCAAAGTCAATACCATTTTCATCGATTGCATAGATGGCCATTTGTGGGCATAGGAATTCCGACGCCTTTGCAATCTTGCATGCGAATTTCTTGAGAACATCCTTGAGGTATTTCTCACGAGATATGAATATGCCATTGCTTATTTGTTGGCGAATTTGAAGACCTAAGAAGAATTTCAACTCTCCCATCATAGACATTTGATATTCTTCACTCATCATATAGGCAAATTCATCACTATAACGTTGGTCAAGACAGCCAAAGATAATATCATCAACGTATATTTGGCACACAAATAGTTCACCATCATAAGATTTAGTAAAGAGAGTAGGGTCGAGTGAACCGGGTGTGAAACCATTCTTCATGTTGAATTCCTTCAAAGTGTCATACCATGCCCGAGGGGCCTGCTTGAGGCCATAGAGGGCGTTGTTGAGTCTGAAGACTTTGTCAGGATTCTTTGGATCTTCAAAACCTGGGGGTTGAGCAACATATACTTCTTCCTCAAGCTTACCATTGAGGAATGCACTTTTCACATGCATTTGATATAAAGTGATATCATGATGGTTAGCATAAGCAAGTAATATGCGAATAGCCTCAAGTCTAGCAACAGTGCAAAAGTTTCATCGAAATCAATTCCTTCAACCTGTGTAGCCTTGAGCTACAAGTCGTGCCTTACTCCTCACCACAAGGCCATTTTCATCTTGCTTGTTGCGGTAGATCCACTTTATGCCAATGATATTATGCTTGCGAGGATCTGGACGTTTGACCAGTTCCCAGACGTTGTTGAGCTCGAAATGATGTAATTCTTCTTGCATGGCCTGAATCCACTCAGGCTCCAGAAATGCTTCATCTAGCTTAGTGGGATCTGTGATAGAGACAAAAGCATAGTGCTCACAAAAGTTAGATAAATGTGAAGCTTTTGAGCGTGTGAGAGGACACAGTGCTTCAATGTCATCGATGATCTTTTCAACTTGCACTTCTTTTGCAACACGAGGATGAGCTGGTTGTCGTCGAGGAATTTGATCAACATTTTCTTCAGCACCATTTTCTTCAGCATTTTCTTCAAGTGCATCAGCTCGACGTTCTTCACGCTCAGGAATGAATTCTTCAGCAGATTCTTCAGTAGGAATGACATCCTCAGTAGCCTTGAACTTGATAGAATCCTTAGGTGTTGGTTCATCTATCACAGAAGGTAGGTTCTCTCTTTGCGAGCCATTAGTTTCATCGAACCGCACATCTACAGTTTCAACAATCTTGTGAAGAACACTGTTGAAGACTCTGTAGGTGTGCGAGTCCTTTCCGTAACCAAGCGTAAAACCTTCATGTGCTTTTGGTGCAAATTTAGCATTGTGATGAGGATCTCTAATCCAACATTTAGCACCGAAGACTTTGAAATAACTCACATTGGGTTTCTTGTCAGTGAGGAGTTCATAGGCAGTCTTCTTGAAGAATTTGTGAAGATGTACCCTGTTGATGATGTGGCACGCAGTGTAAATTGCCTCAATCTAGAAGTGACGAGGCGCCTTGTACTCATCAAGCATAGTGCGAGCCATCTCAACAAGAGTTCTGTTCTTGCGCTCCACGACGCCATTTTGCTGAGGAGTATAAGGAGCAGATAACTCATGAGTAATACCAAGTTCATCAAGATAGTCATCAAGACCAGAATTCTTAAACTCAGTTCCATTATCACTCCTCTTCACACCAAAGTTGGTTGAAGCCCTCGAGGAAAATCGTTTGAAGACTTCCTGCACTTCATGTTTGTAAGTAACAATGTGTACCCATGTGTAACGAGAGTAATCATCAACAATAACAAAGCCATATAGAGATGCATCATTAGTGGCTTTGAGTAATGATTAGGACCAAAGTGGTCCATGTGAAGCAATTCGAATGGTCGAGTAGTGATCATGATAGTCTTCGCTGGATGCTTGGCCTTGGTCATTTTTCCAGCTTCACAGGCTCCGCATAAGTGATCCTTGAGGAATTTGACATTCTCAATGCCAATGACATGCTTCTTCTTCGCAAGCGTGTGCAAATTCCTCATGCCTGCATGACCAAGTCGTCGATGCCTTAGCCAGCCTTCTGAAGCTTTTGCAAGTAGGCACACGGCTGGTTGAGGTCCTATAGAGAAATCAACAATATACAAATCTCCTCTCCTAAAGCCTTCGAAGACTTTGGAATTGTCAGCTTCCATAACCACAACACAATGATACTTGCCAAAGACAACAACCATATCAAGATCACAAAGCATTGAGGCGGACATAAGGTTGTATCCTAAGGACTCGACAAGCATGAATTTGTCCATGTGCCGATCCTTTGTGATCGCAACCTTACCTAGACCCAATACGACTTTTGCCTTTGTCAGCGAAGATGATATGCTTCAGATGCGATGGAGATAAGGGAGCATCAATCAATAGATTCTTGTCATCGGTCATGTGATTTGTACATCCACTATCGAGGACCCACTCAGTGGCTTTGGGTTGATCATCATGTAGATGAATTAGTGCAACTTACGAACTCATATACTTCATCGGTGAAGAATATGACATCAAATTCATCGGATGAATTGCATCAAGCGATGAAACGAGATATAGCGATGAAGAGGACGTGTGAAATGAAGTTCATTTCTTCATGATTAGCTGCGTCCTTCGAGCAATTTTGTCGGGCCCCAAAGAAATTCTTGAGACGTTAAAGCACGTCTGGAGACTGTTTCGCAGAAGAGATTAGTTCTTTTACTTCACCACCCATGTGTATGCGAAGGGGTGGCAAAGAGTTCATTACTCTGCGAGCACCATACGAGAATGGTGGCAAAGAAGCCGGAACCATTTCGTTTCACATAAGAGGGGTTAGGGTAAGCATATGAATAAGCAGAGAAATTCTTCGAGGACTTATGAACATAATGGTTCGAAGAATAATGCACATATTCATAGCCCTTAGCTCTACCCTGCGAAACAGAGTTGTTAGCACGATGATAATCATATGAGGACTTTGATCCTTTTGAGGAATTTAATCCACGTGAGGAATTTGGTCCGTATGAGGACTTGGATCCATATGAAGAGTTTGATCTGGGGTTCCTATTCTTCACAGGTGATGTCATGAGGACATTCACCTGAAGACTTTCAAGGCACCTTTTGGGAACCCAGATTGTCTTCATAGGGGAACCGTTCCTGCAGTTAGTGCCAACATATCTAGCAAATACTTCACCATTCTGATTTTTGAACAGTTTATAGTTGGAGTCAAATGACTCATCGGAAGAATGAGGAGATTTACATGTAAAGCCGGATAAGTTAGATAGATCAACTGGTGGTCCCTTTGCAGCAACCCATGAGGTTTTGGGGTACTGCTCAGGCTTCCAATATGTACCATCAGCATTGATTTTCCTCTCAAAGGCAATATCCTCTTTCCTAGGGTTCATGTTGAGGATCTGCTTTTTAAGCACAGCACAAAGAGTCTGATGCCCTTTGAGGCTTTTGTACATGCCTGTCGTGTACAATTCTTTCAGCCCTACATTGTCAATGATACTAGCAATATCCTCAGATGAGGAATTAGTGATAGCATAGGCAGTTGAAGAATTTGTAACATTAGAAGCATTTGAACATTCAGGTGAAGAATTAGCAGATTCACGTTCAATGCACTTTAAGCATGGAGGAACAAATTCTTCCTGAGCAGCGCTGATTTGTTGAGCAAGCAATGAATCGCGCTCCTTCTGAAGATCTTCATAACTCACTCTTAGCTTCTCAAGATCTTGCTTTCTTTGAAGAAATTCATAAGAAAGCTTCTCACGATCAGATAAGAGAGTGTTATGATGACCTTGAAGGTTGTCAAACCTAGAATGAAGTCTCTGAAGATTTTCAGTCAAGGCTTTAGTGCGATCCATTTCTTCACCCAATATATCATCACTCTTGTCTAGCATGTCTTGAACCTTTTCAAAAGCCCTTTGTTGTTCCACAGCAATCTTAGCAAGTTTAGAGTAGCTGGGCTTGAGGTTTTCCTCAGATTCATTCTCACTAGATTCAGAGGAGATATATTTGAGTACCTTGGCACCCTTTGCCATGAAGCAATAGGTGGGAGCGTAGTCATCATTGCCTTCATCAGCCTTGTTGGTGAGGTCATTTTTTTGAGAGTTGAAGATAGACTTGCTGACGAATGCAGTAGCGAGAGACAGACTCGCCACACCAGAGTCGGACTCTGATAACCCACAAGTATAGGGGATCGCAACAGTTTTTGATAAGTAAGAGTGCCGAACCCAACGAGGAGCTAAAGGTAGAACAAATATTCCCTCAAGTTCTATCGACCACCGATACAACTCAACGCACGCTTGACGTTCGCTTTACCTAGAACAAGTATGAAACTAGAAGTACATTGTAGGTGTTTTTGGATAGGCTTGCAAGAAAATAAAGAGCGAGTAAATAAAAGCTAGGGGCTGCTTAGATAAAAAACACAACTAAAGTAAATATGGCGAGTGTGGAAAAGTGGTGGTAGGAGTTGTGGAATTATCCCTAGGCAACTGACTATGTTACTAGACTGGTAATCACTATTGCAATTCTATTTGAGGGAGAGGCATAAGCTAACATACTTTCTCTACTTGGATCATATGCACTTATGATTGAAACTCTAGCAAGCATCCGCAAATACTAGAGATTCATTAAGGTAAAACCCAACCATAGCATTAAAGTATCAAGTCCCCTTTATCCCATACGCAACAATCCCCTTACTCGGGTTTGTGTTTCAGTCACTCATGCAACCCACTATAAGCAAATCATGAACGCATTGCAACACCCTACAGCAGGAATCCCTCACGCTTGCGTGACACGGAGGGCACCATAGGACAGCACCAGTAATTAAACATGCAACTCAAACCAATCATAGCAATTCATCAATCACCGATAGGACAACGAAAATCTACTCAGACATCATAGAATGGCAACACATCATTGGAAAATAATATGAAGCATAAAGCACCATGTTCAAGTAGAGGGTACAGAGGGTTGCGGGAGAGTGGACCGCTAAATATAGAAGGGGGAAGGTGATGGAGATGTTGGTGAAGATTATGGCGGTGTTGGTGAAGATCGCGGTGATGATGATGGCCCCCGGCAGCTCTCCGGCGCCACCGGAAGCAAGGGGGAGAGGGCCCCCCCTTCTTCTTCTTCTTCCTTGACCTCCTCCCTAGATGGGAGAAGGGTTTCCCCTCTGGTCCTTGGTTCCCATGGCGTGGGAGGGGCGAGAGCCCCTCCGAGACTGGATCTATCTCTCTGTTTCTGCGTTCTCTTCTGGCTCTGTTTCACCATTTCGTGTATATATGGAGATCCATAACTCCGATTGTCCTGAAACCTTCACCGTGATTTTTTCCGAATATTAGCTTTCTTGCGGAAAAAGAAGAGCGTCAACCGCCTTATGGTGGGCTCACGAGGGTAGGGGCGCACCCCCTGCCTCGTGACCACCTCGGGCACTGGTTCGCGTTGATTTTCCTTCCAAATTTTCCATATTTTCCAAAAATAAGCTCCGTCCGTTTTTATCCCGTTTGGACTCCGTTTGATATGGATATTCTCTGAAACCAAAATCATGCAGCAGACGGGGACCGACCTTTGAGCCTTTGGATCAATATGTTAGTCCCAAAATAATATAAAAAGTTGCCAAAAAGTATATGAAAGTTGAATAATATTGGCATGGAACAATCAAAATTATAGAATCTGACGGAGACGTATCAGCATCCCCAAGCTTAATTCCTGCTCGTCCTTGAGTAGGTAAATGATAAAAAGATAATTTTGATGTGTAATGCTACCTAGCATAATCTTGATCATATGTCTAATCATGGCATGAATATTAAGACACGAGTGATTCAAAGCAATAGTCTATCCTTTGACATAAAAACAATAATACTTCAAGCATACCAACCAAGCAATTATGTCTTATTGAAATAACATAGCCAAAGAAAGCTCATCCCTACAAAATCATATAGTCTGGCTATGCTCCATCTTCACCACACAAAATATTCACATCATGCACAACCCCGATGACAAGCCAAGCAATTGTTTCATACTTTTGATGTTTCTCAAACCTTTTCAACTTTAACGCAATACATGAGCGTGAGCCATAGACATAGCACTATAGGTGGAATAGAATATGATGGTGGGGGTTGTATGAAGAAGACAAAAAGGAGAAAGTCTCACATCAACTAGGCGTATCAACGGGCTATGGAGATGCCCATCAATAGATATCAATATGAGTGAGTAGGGATTGCCATGCAACGGATGCACTAAGAGCTATAATTGTATGAAAGCTCAACAAAAGAAACTAAGTGGGTGTGCATCCAACTTGCTTGCTCATGAAGACCTAGGGCATTTGAGGAAGCCCATCGTTGGAATATACAAGCCAAGTTCTATAATGAAAATTCCCACTAGTATATGAAAGTGACAACATAGGAGACAATCTATATAAAGAACATGGTGCTACTTTGAAGCACAAGATATGAGACTCACTACATGAAGAACATGGTGCTACTTTGAAGCACAAGTGTGGAAAAAGAGATAGTAACATTGCCCCTTTTTTGCGGGCTTCTTTGGCCCCATTTTTTATTTAGGCTTCTTTGGCCTCTCTTTTTTTTGATGGGGCAATGCTCTAATAATGATGATCATCACACTTTTATTTACTTACAACTCGATATTACAACTCGATACTAGAACAAAGATATGACTCTATATGAATGTCTCCGGCAGTGTACCGGGATGTGCAATGATCTAGCGTAGCAATGACATCAAAAAACGGACAAGCCATGAAAACATCATGCTAGCTATCTTACGATCATGCAAAGCAATATGACAATGAATGCTCAAGTCATGTATATGATGATGGAAATGGCATGGCAATATATCTCGGAATGGCTATGGAAATGCCATGATAGGTAGGTATGGTGGATGTTTTGAGGAAGATATAATGAGGCTTATGTGTGACAGAGCGTATCATATCACGGGGTTTGGATGCACCGGCGAAGTTTGCACCAACTCTCGAGGTGAGAAAGGGCAATGCACGGTACCAAAGAGGCTAGCAATGATGGAAGGGTGAGAGTGCGTATAATCCATGGACTCAACATTAGTCATAAAGAACTCACATACTTATTGCAAAAATCTATTAGTCATCGAAACAAAGTACTGCGTGCATGCTCCTAGGGGGATAGATTGGTAGGAAAAGACCATCGCTCGTCCCCGACCGCCACTCATAAGGAAGGCAATCAATAAACACCTCATGCTCCGACTTTGTTACATAACGGTTCACCATACGTGCATGCTACGGGACTTGCAAACCTCAACACAAGTATTTCTCAATTTCACACTTACTCAACTAGCACGACTCTAATATGACCACCTTTATATCACAAAACTATTGCAAGGAATCAAACATATCATATTCAGCGATCTACAAGTTTTATGCAGGGTTTTATGACTAACCATGTGAATGACCAGTTCCTGTCATCTCTCTAAATAGATATAAGTGAAGCAAGAGAGTTTTAATTCTTTCTACAAAAGATATGCCCACGCTCTAACAAATATAAGTGAAGCAAAAGAGCATTCTACAAATGGCGGTTGTCTATGTAAAGAGAAACAGGCAATCCAAACTTCAAATGATATAAGTGAAGCACATGAAGCATTCTATAAAGCCATACTCAAAAGATATAAGTGAAGTGCATAGAGCATTCTATAAATCAACCAAGGACCATCTCATACCAGCATGGTGCATAAAAGAAAAATAAAAACCTAATTGCAAAAGATTCTCCAAGACTTGCACATATTGCATGAATGAAACGAATCCGAAAACATACCGATATTTGTTGAAGAAAGAGGGGATGCCTTCCCAGCATCCCCAAGCTTAGACGCTTGAGTCTCCTTGAATATTTACTTGGGATGCCTCGGGAATCCCCAAGCTTGAGTTCTTGCCTCTCTTCCTTCTTCTCATATCGAGACATCCTCGATTTGACACTACATCCACACAAAACTTCAACCGAAAACTCGGTAAGATCCGTTAGTATAATAAAGCAAATCACCACTCTAAGTACTGTTGCAAACCAATTCATATTTTGTTTTTGCATTGTGTCTACTGTAATATAACTTTTTCATGGCTTATTCCACTGATATAAATTGATAGTTTCATCAAAACAAGCAAACTATGCATCAAAAACAGTATCTGTCTAAAACAGAACAGTCTGTAGCAATCTGAACATTCACCATACTTCTGATACTTGAATAAATCTTCAAAAATTAGGAAAAATAAACAATTTGTACAGAAAGACAGTGCAAAAAGAATCAGAGCCATTTGATGTTCCGGTAAAAAAACTAAAATTCACGCACTACAGCCAAAGTTTCTGTCCTGCACCGTACAAACCAACAAGCATTGTAAACATCCTAAAGGCAAACCTTGGCACATTATTTTTATAATACAATGGAATTGTACAAGGGATAATTATTTTTGTTGAAATGTTTCTGTAATCAAGATTCACAAAGTTGCCGTGAGCATGAACAAAGTTCAAGGAGCTCTCCCACTTCAACAATGCTTGTCTTTCTCACTTTTGCTTTCCTTTTGAAAAACTTTTAGGTTCCCTCTTTATTTTTGTTGTTTTTAAACTATATGAAAGCACTCAACAGAAATAAATGACTCTCTAAAACTTCCGGTTGTCTCCTGGCAGCGCTTTCTTTAAAGCCATTAAGCTAGGCATATAGTGCTCAAGTAATGAATCCACCGGATCCCAAGGTATATCAAAGCCAATTTTAATTAGCAATGATTTGTAATTTAGTAGTGAGCACAAAGCAACATATATCATGTAATGACGAAGTCTAACTCTCTTCCTATGCATCGGCATGTCATAAAAGAACAATTCATGCACACATAGTGTCGTGGACTTGTCACGGCAGATGTCCTCATGAAAGGACTTAGTCGTAGGGCCATCGTACGGGTTTACCTAGAGAGGTTGAAGCGGACACAAGACACGGGAATTATACTGGTTCGGCCCCTTCAATGAAGGTAAAAACCTACGTCCAGTTGTGATGTGATTGATATGGTTTCGGCGACTAGGGAGCAATAGCTTTGCCTTAGCCTCGAAATCTCTGTCCCTAACTTCGCCCGGGTCGTCCCCTTATATACACGGATTGGCCTCGATCGGTTTCTGAGTCCCAATCCGGCTCATACAAGAGTCCGGCTTGATCTCTCCTTTCCTGTTCTTACAACACAAGCTATAACGCTAAGGCGGTTTACATACATGGACCTTAATTCGCCTCACGGGCTCCAAAGGCGTCCACATGGGCCTGGATCATGAAGGAGTGTGAACCGGCCCTCCGGGCGGTTCACACTCGATAGTTATATCCCCAACATTAGGCCCCAGTTGACTTGAACCGGTTCATGTTAATCTTCACACCCTCGAGAAACTCTTGATCTCTTTCCTCATTTACGTAAACCGCCATTTGCTTAAACCGCCGTGATGTCATCTTCCGATTCGGCGTGTCGAGGCGTCCTGACGTCATCCTTAATAAAGAAATCCAAACAGTAAGATTCCCTGCATTTAATGCCATTCCGGAAATCGAGGCGGCCGCACCTTCGCCGCTTTTGACTCCTCGATTCTCGCGCCGTTGATTGCTCCGGTCCCTTATAAATAGACCGGTCGGGCCATTCTCTTCTTCTTCTTCCTCTCTTCTTCTTCCTCGCGACCCGTCGACCACGAAGCTCTTGCCGTCGCCCTCAACCTTCGACCGACGCTTCCCGCTTGGGCCGCTGCATCAACCTGATCTTACCAGAGTTTTAGCGCTCCTCCGTGGTTCCCGCCGTCGAGTAAGGTTTTCTTTAAACCCTAGATCTCATCTGAAACTTCGGTTCGTCTCATAGCTCGTGGCGTTCATGCCGATTCTTCATACCAGCTCCACCATGGCCAGACGGCTCAGCTGCACCGCTCCTCAAATGCAAACGGCTGCTTTAGCGTTTACCCGACTCTAGGCATCTTCCCCTTTGTTCAGATCCTTCACTTTAACATGCCCGAACCTTCTGCTTGTAGGAGGTGCGCATAGGTCGCAGAAATTTTCCTTCATCGAGCCGGTAGATCTAGATTATTTTCTTTTGCATGGGAAACCTGTTTCTGTCTATACTTAGCAACTTTTTCAGCTCTGCCTCCTCTGGCGGTTTAACTACTGATATCTAATCCGTCACTCCATTAGTCCTTAGTTAAGCCGGAATTTCCGGTTTACTGGATTGCCGGTTTAACATTATCTGTAACTCCTGACCTGTTCAATGGTGAACCGTTTTCCTTTCTTTCGCAGCCTTAATCTTCCGGAATGGCTCCTCAATTTGCTGCTTGCAACTGGGTCCGGTCCAAAATCACCGAGACGCAGCTCAACGGCTACGTCACCACCGGGCGGTTTGGCTCCAAAAGACGTCCTCCATTGGCGTGTTCCGGAGGGCGAAGTTTCTCCCGAGCCGCGAGCGGGGAAGTAATTGTGTTTATGCAGCACCTAGACCGGGGTTCTCGCCTACCGGTTCAAAGTTTTTCCGGACGTCCTTGCCGGTTTGCAACTCCATCCGCAGGATATCGGCCCAATTCCGTTTGAACATATGCAACTTTCAAGTCTTACGTGAAGTCTATCTTCAAGAAGAACCGTGCGTGGAGTTGTTAGGATTTTTTCCATTTGAACCGTCGCACAGAATTTTCTCGATGGTCCCAACACGAAGGTAGGCGGCGTTTCAATTCAGAAGAGGAAGGAAGCCGATTTCCCTCACGCCAAGCACCACAGCCATCCAAAGGATTGGAACCAAACTTGGTTCTATCGCTGTAACACCGCTACCGCCAACGAAAACCCCTTGCCGGGTTACCGTCCTCACCGCTCAGCAACCATCATCCACCGCCTTCACGCTTAACCGCCGCGGAACGGAAAAACTTCGCCACAAATAATCAAGCTCCGGGCTCTAATGGCCAATGGCTTAACCGGCGTGGATCTTGTGCGTTGCTTTGGGTCTCTTGGGCGTGTTGCCACCGAGCAGCCGGCCCGGATTGATGTACGAGTACACCGCAGCCTCAAAGATCCTCAAAGGCGCCACGAGCTACCCATAACCGAACAGGAGACCACCGAGATCGTCAAGAAGATGCTCGATGAG
Organism: Aegilops bicornis; assembly: GCA_021605145.1. Taxonomy (NCBI): domain Eukaryota; kingdom Viridiplantae; phylum Streptophyta; class Magnoliopsida; order Poales; family Poaceae; genus Aegilops; species Aegilops bicornis. Next base: position 97,207,291 of record CM038671.1, read on the forward strand.
CCAATCTCCGTCTGCAGCCTCACCGGTTGGCTCCATTTTGTGCCGCCAACAAACCGCCGGGCGGTAAGCTCTTCTTCTTGTCTTTCGGGCTCGTAATCTCGTTGACATATGCTAATGCTTGCTGCTTGGGCTGAAAGCTCCTTCTGGAAACGCACTAGACCGGTCCGGGCGCCACGTGCAAAGTCCAAGGCCACTAAGAAAGCTGGCAAGAAAAAGACCACCGAGTCCTCTGAACCGCCGGAGGACGAAGAATCAGAAGCCGAGGTAAAACTCTGACATTTACGAGGAGCCGCCATAAACCGGCTTTCCGCTTTGTATTTCTTCTTGCATATGCTTGGCCTCTTTACCTTCTTTTTACCGACACTTTTCTTCCTGTGATGATCTTTGAAGCCGGTCATGCCGATCCTGTTGAGGTAATCCTTCTTTCTTCGAATCTGAGCTTGCGCTGTTAAGAGAATTCGTCGCTACCGTCCGGAAAGTGAAAAAATACCATCCTGTGCTTATTTGAATCCAAATCTTTTCTTGAAGACACAAGATGAAGAGCGCCCGTACAACCCGCACGAGTGGTCAACAGGTTACCTCGGCGGTTTACGGACACCCCAATCCGGAAGCGTCGTCCAGAGGTGACTTGCTCTCCTGAAAAGCGTTATCCCTTAAAAGGTTTCTTCCGATGTCCTCTCAATCCGTCTGACTCGAATTATCAGGCCTCTTCCAACTCGTCTGGCGGTTCATCCACCACACAACTGCCTCCGCTGAACATCGCCGCAGGGTATGTAATTCTTGTCATCAATTCGATTCCCTATTAATTTGGTCAATTTGTCTTGATCCAACTCTGAATATTGCAGCACCAAGGCTCGTTTGAGCAAGAAAGCGAAAACTCTTGATCCTACTCCGGATGGTGATCCGGAAAAACCCCAGAACAGCCACATGAAAATCCTGAAGCCGCCAAGGAAAGCTACGGCGAGTTGTACAAGGATGATACTGGCGACCCTTGAAGTTGAACCGGAGGTCCAAGTGGAAACCTCACAGCCTGCTCCACCAAACCCGTCCACCGAGCGGATCGTGACCGTTGAACCGCCGAGCCAAAGCAAGACGACATCAAGCCCAAACAAGACCGCTGAAAATGACGATGTTCTTGTGACAGTCGCTACACCGCTCCTAGCCAACCGGTCGCTTTAGCCAAGCATAGCATCAAAGAAAGTTCCACTACTATCGGCAAAGACAAGGGAAGACTGACATATGCGCTACGACAATTTCTCCGCCCAAGAACTTCATTCCGGCTACGAACCGGCTTTACACAAGCCGTGACCTTGAAGCCGGTCTAGTAAATCGCATGAAGGACCGCTATGAGGTAATAATTTGACCTTTCTCATCTTTTCACTGCATAGTAGCCCCCAAGGGTCGGTTTAATTTTGCAAAGTTAAACCGGGACTTAAGTTAAATCTCCTTAGCAAATTGAGATCAACTAGCCATTAGCCCCAAGTGCCAAGTTGAATACTTGTATTAAGCTTGGGACTTGTATAATGAAACCACTAACATGCTTTATTTGTCATCGAATGAAATACACCAAAGAAGTCAGTGCAACTCAAGGACCTCCGAACCAATCTGAAACCCAAATAGCGAAGCCACCAAAACCAAGGATGAGCTAAAGACCGCATACGACCACCATGGAGCAGCTGAAGGAGTGGTACAAATCCGGCGGGTCAACTGGGACACCGAGAAAGCCGGTTTAATAAAGCAGGCGGAGGAAGCGGAGGCGGCCCTTAAACCGGTGATGAAGAGCTTATCGGACTCAAACGCCAAGTGCATGCCATGACCTCTGCCGTCTTTGGTAAGTAAATTTATCTTGAATATGCTTGTGTTAACGCTTCACGGTTTAACTTGGGCTGTCTAAACCTGGTGCGAGCAAGCGTATTGCTCATCTGAGCTCGGCGTGCGAAAAAAGCTCAAGGCTTCGTACACCCTGATTGAACAGCTATATACCGGCGCCCGGGCCATATGCGCCACTTCATACGACAACACGGCGCCGTCCACGATCGAGAGATGCTTTGGACCGGTTGTCCATGATTCCGGACAGCTTGAAGAGATGAAGCGATCCGCAGCCGGTGGCGCCTGCTTGGCTCGACTCGTGCCAAAGGCATGGATAAGCGGATCTTGATCCGGTGACATAGCTAAAGGTTTTCGGCGCTCAAGAGAACGGCGAAGCCTTTGATAACGATGATGCCACAAGCGGACTACAAAGGAAATGCGTCCATTTGGCGAGTCAACCGGCTGAAGCCAATCTGGAAGTTCACCGATCTTTTTATGACGCAAACAACAAACGGGTGGAGTTTGTCATCCGGAAGTCTGAGCCTGATTCCTCCAATCCGTAAGCACACTTACGCGACGTTGATCCGGTGAGTGATAAGTGAAGAAGCTGTCTTCGTGCCTTAACCGGATTGACTGGTCTACCAATGACTTCGGGCTTTGGGTGAAGAAGAAGAGGAAGCTGAACCGACGCCAGGCGCCGTGCCCTCCACCTCGCGCCAACCTGGTGAAGCAGCGTAATCCGCCAAGCCGGGCGACATATTCAAATTTTCAAGGCATAACTTCGCGTGAAACGCCCGGCCTCAAAAGGCTTTGTAATAGGATAGCAAGTGTCCTTCTTTGAACAATGCCGGTACAATCTCAGTCTGTAAACTTTTGCATGGCAGTACGGGACCCGTTGGCTTTCGTAGTAAATCCTGCAACATATTTTGCCTGCAATCACAAGTTCTTAAACCGCCTTGGCGGTTTACGCCGCTAGCCAAACTGATACCAATATATTGATATGAGATAATACCGAGGTATATGATCAAAGCTATGTGATACGAACATACACTGCGATATTAGGCACACAGTTGGCTTTAGTCAAACCCAAGTGAAGGCCTTATAAACCATCAACATCACGGAGAACAGTCATACGTGTATAAAACCGATTTACCGTGTAAATCGTGTCGAACATGATAAGCCCCTGTTACTCCATAATGGGATGTTAACGGCAAAATCAAACGGAACAAAAATCGCCAGACTTTAAAAAGTTATTGAATGCGGAATATAAATCCGGTTTAAAGAATTTTGTCGGTTTAAGAAGGCCAACAAAAACCAAATGACAGGCATAAAGACCCCATGGAAGCAAAATCAATGAGGAAAATCACTTTGCAAGGAAAGGCTGCCCTGAGCCGGATCAGATGGCGCTACCATGGTCGGACATGACCAAGCCCCTATCTGGTGTAGCGGTGGTTCAAGTCAGCCAGGTCCCCAATCGAACTCGTGGCATGACGCGATCAAATGGCATTGTGATGGTTCGGGTTCGACCAAAGCCCCAAGTGATTCTATGGCCTTAGGCCGACCAAGAGGTGTGACTGGTTCAGACGTGACCATGCCCCCAAATGATCTGGTGGCTTTACCGCCAAGAGGTGTTGCATTGGTTCGGACACGACCAAGCCCCCAAATGACAAAAATTTCTAAAAACAAGGCCAAGGGTTAAACTGGAGGCCGCTTTACGACATCATCTCCATGTACCCAAACCGGTCCTTTATGCGAAGCAGATACCCGCTTTAGCCGAGGATCCGGTTTATTGCTTTTATTCATAATATATACATCGTCTTGATATGTACATAAGTGGAGCCAATGGCTCAAGTATAATAAGGCGAAGATGAGCTATGTTCCATGGCTCGTTGGTCTCCTCCTCGGCGTGCGTGAGTCTTTTCGCTCTCGAACATCAATCGGATAGTAGGACCGTTGTATAGATCCTTCATCGACCACAAAGGCCCTTCCCAAGGTGGGGATAGCTTGTGCATATCTTTACGATCTTGAATGAGCCGCAGCACTAAGTCTCCTTCACGAAAGGTTCTGGTTTTAACTCATGGCTGTGATACCGACGAAGATCCTGCTGGTAGACCGCCGAGCGAGCTGCTGCCATATCGCGCTCTTCGTCCAGTCGATCCAAATCATCTTGCCGTGCTGCCTCGCTATCTGCCTCAACATAAGCTGCTACTCGGGGCGAGTCGTGACGAATATCACTGGGAAGGACCGCCTCCGCTCCATAGACCATAAAGAACGGCGTGTATCCGTGGATCGGTTGGGGTAGTATTTATACTCCATATCACTGATGGTAGCTCTTCCACCCAACACCCCGGCGTCCTTTCTAAAGGGACCATAAGCCGGGGTTTGATACCTTTCAAAATTTCCTAATTAGCTCGTTCCGCTTGACCATTGGATTGCGGGTGGGCTACGGAAGAAACATCAAGACGGATGTGCTCCCGTTCACAAAATTCCTTCATAGCTCCTTTGGACAAATTGGTGCCATTATGCGTGATGATACCGTGCGGAAACCCAAACCGGAAAATCACCCGCTTGATGAACTGAACCGCCGTGGCGCATCACACTTGCTAACAGGCTCCGCCTCGACCCACTTGGTAAATTTATCCACTGCTACCAACAGGTGGGTCTTTTTGTCCTTGGATCGTTTGAAAGGTCCAACCATATCCAGCCCCCAAGTCGCAAACGGCCAAGTAATTGGAATCATCCTCAATTCTTGGGCTGGCACATGAGCACGCCTGGAGAACTTTTGGCAACCATCACACCGTCTGACCAGATCCTCCGCATCAGCATGGGCAGTCAACCAATAGAAGCCATGGCGGAACGCTTTGGCCACCAGGGATTTTGAACCCGGCGTGGTGACCACAATCCCCTTCATGAATCTCTCGCAATATCTCACGGCCCTCTTCAGGGGACACACAACGCTGAAACGCCTCGACACTGCGACGGTGCAACTCGTCATTAACAATGGTCATAGACTTAGACCGCGAACTATCTGCCGGGCCAACGTCTCATCCTCCGTAACTTCGCCCCGATTCATGTACGCCAAATAAGGGAGCGTCCAATCCGGAATGATGTGCAAGGCCGCCACCAATTGAGCCTCCGGATCAGGGATAGCCAAATCAATTTCATCAGTAGCTTTAAGCGGCGGCTTATGCAAAGCACGTCAAGGAAAGCGTTAGGCGGGACGGTTTCTGCTGGGACCCCACCGGCTCAAAGCATCACCGCCTCGTTCTTCCGACGATCCACATGGTCCACCTGGTACCCTTAAAATGTCCTGCAACAACGTCCACTTCCCGACGATATGCAGCCATGAGTGGATCTTTGGAGTCCCAAGTGCTGGATACCTCTTTGGGCCACTAAGTCCGAATCACCAAAGCATTTAACCCGGTGAGGTTCATTTCTTCGCCATCCGGAGGCCATGGAGCAAAGCCTCATACTCAAATTGCATTGTTAGTACAAGGGAACATTAGGCGGAGAACATAACAGAACTTATCACCTCGTGGGGAAGTTAATACGACTCAGCCCCGAGCCCTCCAATTGCTGGACCCATCAAAATGGATGGTCCAATAGGTGTGATCCGGCTTCTCTTACGGTGCTTGCAACTCCGTCCAATCATTAATGAAATCCACAAGTGCTCGAGACTTTATAGCCGTCCGGCACATACTTTAAACCGTATGCCCAAGCTCTATAGCCCACTTAGCAATCCGCCGATTGCTTCCGGTTCAAGATGATATCGCCTAAAGGAGCCGAATCGACCAATCGTGATGGGGTGCCCTTGGAAATATTGCTTGACTTCCGCTTGCCATAAAAACCCCATATACCAGCTTACGCCAATGTGGATATCTTTGCTTAGATTCAATGAGAACCTCATCGATGTAGTAAATCGTCATTGAACGGATACTCCTTCCCCGCCTCCTTGCGCTCCACCACAATGGCCACACTCATCGCTCGGCATTAGCAACAACATATAACAGGAGCGGCTCCCTGTCAATAGGGGCAGCAAGAACAGGCGGGTTGGCCAGCTGCCGCTTTAAGTCCTCCAATGCCTCATCAGCAGCTGAACTCCAGACGAATTGATCCGTCTTCTTCAGCATCTGGTACAAAGGGATGGCCTTCTCCTAGGCGCATCGATAAACCGGCTTAAGCGCGGCGATCCGGCCTAAGCGTTGGACATCGTTGATGCATTTTGGCTTGGCTAAGGAGGTGATAGCTGTAATTTTCTCCGGATTAGCCTCAATCCCCGGTTAGACACGAGAAAACCCAACAATTTGCTCTTTGGAACACCAAAGACGCACTTGGCGGGGTTGAGCATCATCTTGTACACCCGCAAGTTGTCGAAGGTTTCCTTAAATCCTCAATCAATGTTTCCTTCGCCTTGATTTCACCACGATATCATCCACGTAAGCGTGTACATTACGGCCGATCTGTTTATGCAAACAATTACATGCATAGCCGATAAGTTGCTGGGCGCTCTTGAGCCCAAAAGGCATGGACACATAGCGAAGGCTCCAAAGGGGTGATAAACGCCGTTTTCTCCTGGTCCTTAACCGCCATCTTAATCTGATGATAACCGAATACGCATCCGTAAAGCTCAAGCGCTCACAACCCGCCGTCGCATCAATAATCTGATCAATGCGGGGAGGCGAAAGGATCTGCTGGACAAGCTTTGTTAAGATCTGTGTAATCTCACATGCGCTAAGTGCCATTCTTTAAGGACCAGAACCGGGTTGGCGAGCCACTCTGGATGAAAGACTTCGATGATAAACCCTGCTGCCAACAGCCTAGCAACTTCTTCTCCGATGGCCTTGCGCCTTTCCTCATTAAACCGGGCGAAGAAACTGTTTTACCGTGCGTATTTCGGGTCAACATTAAGAGTGTGCTCAGCGAGCTCCCTCGGTACACAGCATGTCGACGGCTTCCATGCAAAATGTCCCGATTCTCACGGATGAACTTCGATGAGCGCGCTTTCCTATTTCGGATCCAGTTGGCACCGATAGTGAACTGTTTGGATGAATCGCGGGCACAAAATCAACAAGCTTCGTCTCAACCGCCGATTTGAACTTCAAGTCCGGATCATGCTCTGTAGTTGGCTTCTTCAAAGGGGTCATATCCGCGGATCAACATTATCTTTATAATACTTTAACTCTTCCGTGGCACAAACCGACTCGCGTGAAGCCGCATCACCTTCCTCGCACTCTAGAGCGATCCGCGGCTCCATGAACCGTTATCGTTCCTTTGTGACCCGGCATTTTCAGCTGTAAGTAAACATAACAGGCCGTGCCATAAATTTAGCATAAGCCGGCCGCCCAAAGAGGGCGTGGTAAGGGCTTTGAATTTTACCACCTCAAGCGTCAACGTTTACATTCGGAGTCATGTTCGTCCCCAAAGGTCACCTCGAGAACTATCTTACCGACCGGCACGCTGCTGACTTACTGTGCACCACTCCGTGGAACACCGCTGGACGGCCTAAGATGCCTATCTGTTAACCCCATACGCCGGAAAGTCTCGTAGTACGGGATGTTGATGCCGCTTCCTCCATCCATAAGAACCTTGGTAAACTTGTACCCTCCTACCAGGGTGCCACCACCAAGGCTAAGCGACCCGGATTGTAAACCGGGAGGATGATCCTCTGCTCCACACAATCGCTGCTCGGACCAAGCGTAGGTAATGCGGCCTTGGCAGTTCAACAACACCGACCGCCGCCTCTGAAGTTTTCGGTCCCGTCGGTCCAAACTGGTGGTAAAGACGTGGTACTGCCCCCATTCAACCGCTTTGGGTTGCTCGATAACCCGATTGACCGCTTTCGCTTTGTTGATTGTAGCCCCTTGGTTCTCGACTGCTCGATTACCTTGATTATTCTGATTGCCTTGCCCGCCCGGATTACCACCGAATCCCGGGCAGGAATTTCCTCCATCGTAACCCGGAGCGGATCCGGAACCGCCGCCGGTCCCTTGATCATACCGGAAAGAGTGGGAGTTTTTAAACTCCTGCATAATATAACAATCCTTCCAAAGGTGGTTCGCCGGTACCTCCTTCGTCCCGTGCTTCAGACAAGGTTGATTTAATATGAAGTTCAAACGATCCGGATTGTGACCGCCCGGTTTGTTGCACCTGCCCTGCGCTGACCCTTGTCCTGCGCATTGGTGTTGGCTCTGAAACCCGTGTTGCCGTTATGGCGCTTGTTCCTCCATTGCTCGCCAAATGGTGCTTCTTGGACCACGAGCTGCCGTTCTGTTTTCCCATCCCCACTTCATCATTATCAGATTCGGGATCCTTGGTACTATCAGAATCAGCGTACTTTACCAACACGCCCATTAGAGTGCCCATGTCATGGCAAAAACGCTTCATGCGACCCAGCTTCAATTTCAATGGCTCGAACCGCAATTGGCTTCCAAGGTCAAGATCGCGGAATCGGGGTTGATCCGGTGCGAAGAATGTAAAACTTCAAACGCGGGCGCACCCAATGGGTTGTAGACTCTCCCTGCTGGACACAAGCTGCGGATCCACCACCGACATGGGCTGCTTACGGTGTCTTTGAAATTTTGGATGAACCGGGTCCGCGAATCGGGTCCACGAGCTGATGGAGTTGGGCGGCAAGTTTTTAACCAAGTCCGGGCCGTACCTTCCAAAGCATCATTGTGCGATGCCGCACATGCGGCTTCATCCACGTCCAAAGCATCTCCATGGCCATCTCGTAGCTTTCTATCCACGCCTCTGGAGCCAAGTCGGCGGTATAATTCGGCACCTTGCGTGGCCCCTTGAAATCCTTGGGCAATCGTGACGTTGCGCAAAGCGGGGACAAGGCAAGGCACCCCCAAAGAGCCGGACGTGACCCCTGGTTCAAGGTGGTCGATCGAACCGGCGCGGCGGATGATCCTCCGCTTGTGCTACTAACTCGGCCTCCCCTCGTGCCTGGCGCGGTCCACTACCACTTGAGCATCTTCAAAGCCGCTGCCGGATTGTTGCCATGGCGGACCACGCCAGCATTGCTCGTCTGGCCGGTTCATCGACGCGTCGGCTGTAGCTCCGGCTCGGGCGGGGGTGGAGTGGATCCGATCTCATTGTCTGAAAGTACGCTTCTTCTTGAGCCAAGGCCGTCTGAGGAGCTCCTTAACCCGGCGTGTCTCCACGCTGCGGTGAATCGCCTTCAATTGGAATCGCCTCCAACCGTGCCGCAGCCGCCACGAGGTTATCCATCGGGTTGGAGTAGTGACCCGGAGGTGTCTGCACGGTCTGGGGCGCACCGGTATGATGGCGAGATAGATCTATCATACGGGGCTGAACCGGTGCGGCCGTCCCAGGTGCTTCCGGCCGGTTTACCAATGGCGGCGGATTACTGGTCCCTGCCCCTGGGGTATTGAAAAGCTCCCTTCCCTCGAAAACGGAAGGTAAACGGGACCTGTACTTCCTTTTCATGACTTCCTGTGTGGCGCTCTGGTCCGGCTGAGCCTATAAGCTCGCGCATCCAAAGCAGCCCGTTCCGCTGCCATCCTTTCGTCCGCGGCTGCCAGTCCGCTTTAGCATTAGTGATCTGTTCCTCACCTTTGCAATCTCCGCGTTGTGCAGGTCCTGATCCGGCGGATTAGCTTCCGCCAAGAGCACAGCTAACGCGTCAAGAGCTCGACAAAACTTGAGCGGCGGGCGCCGCAGGCCTCCTTCCCGGCTGCCATCACCGCTGTTGAACCGGCGACCAGGCGCGCGGTTGAAGAGTGAAGCGCCGCTGCTGCGTCGCCATGAAGATCCCAACCCGGTGGGGTAGATCGAAGGGTCCGGAATACTCTCTCCGTCGGAACAACCCCGATCTGGCCATCTCGTAGCTGGTATAGAGACTCGGTTTCTCCGGCCGACGATTCGTCACCGAGTAGACAACAGTTTCGTCACCAGATGCTGATCCGTCCTCGTAGTCTCCGTGGGCGACTCCCACGAAAACATGCTTGACCGCCGGTTTAGCGAGGCAGGACTCTTCTTCGCCCGTTGAGCCGTCTCGACGAGGTCGGTCTGACGTCCGGCCCGAGCTCGCTCACCGATCTTGCCGATAAACACGTGTATGCCGCCAAAGGGGACCCGGTACCCGTACTCAACCGAGCCGGCCTCGGGGCCCCAGTCCGCATCGTCGATGTAGAGCTTGCCGCGACGACTCTTAGTCATCCGGCCCACTGCATAGCCTTCGAGTCCTTCGAACTTGTCACGGCAGATGTCCTCATGAAAGGACTTAGTCGTAGGGCCATCGTACGGGTTTACCTAGAGAGGTTAAAGCGGACACAAGACATGGGAATTATACTGGTTCGGCCCCTTCAATGAAGGTAAAACCTACGTCCGGTTGTGATGTGATTGATATGGTTTCGGCGACTAGGGAGCAATAGCTTTGCCTTTAGCCTCAAATCTCTGCCCCTAACTCGCCACTGGTCGTCCCCTTATATACACGGATTGACGCCCGGTCGGTTTACAGAGTCCCAATCCGGCTCATACAAGAGTCCGGCTTGATCTCTCCTTTCCTGTTCTTACAACACAAGCTATAACGCTAAGGCGGTTTACATACATGGACCTTAATTCGCCTCTGGGCTCCAGGCGTCCACATGGGCCTGGATCATGAACGAGTGTGAACCGGCCCTCCCGGGGCGGTTCACACTCAGTAGTTATATCCCCAACACATAGTAAAGGCCAATGCATAGTATAAACAATTTCTTGCAATTTTATTGTATTGGAAACATAGAGAGGTGGAGATATAGTTCGTCTCTCATAATAATTGCAAGTAGGAGCAGCAAGCACATGCATATTATATCTTATCAAAATCATCAAGTGCGGTAGTAAAAGGCAACCCATCAATATAATCCTTAATAAGTGCAAACTTCTCCGATATAGTATATTCGGGAGAATTCAAAAAGATAATAGGACTATCATGCGTGGGTGCAATAGCAACAATTTCATGTTTAACATAAGGCTCTATAGCAAGTTCATCTCCATAAGCATAATTCATATTGGCATCTTGGCCACAAGCATAGCAAGCATCATCAAAAAGGGATATTCAAAAGAATCAAAGGGATCATAACAGTCATCATAGCAATCATCCTTCGGTAAGCACGAAGGAGAATTAAACAATGTATGAGTTGAAGAGTTACTCTCATTAGAAGGTGGGCACGGGTGATCAATCCGCTCTTCCTCCTTTTGTTCTTCGCTCTCCTCCTCATCTTTTTCATCCAATGAGCTCACAGTTTCATCAATTTCTTCTTCCATAGCTTCCTGCGAAATATTAGTCTCTTCTTGGGCAGCGTTAACTTCCTCAATAAATGCATCAATATTGGCATTGAATTCATAATTTTCATAGCAATATCTAAGTGTAGCAAAATTTTCAGTGCGTAAATAGCATCATCAAAATTTTCACATGTTTTAAACAAAGATTCTATTTCATAAGCACCCATAAAAGCAACAAATTCTTCTATTTGTTCCACATCATAGTAATCATATATACCTTTAGCATAAGAAGCTAAGGTTTTATTATCATTAAATTTGCATGAGAAGTCAAGGTGTGGAGACTTCATCCTAGAGCAACAAGTATAATCATATCTCAAGCATAGTTCCCGAGCATTCCAATACAACATATTAATTTGATCCCATAATAGTTTACCTTTTTGTGTCGAGCGATAATCCCTAAAGTATTCACGTTGATCCAACGTGTCTCCCATTATAAAGTTGAATGGGGCTTTCTCAGGATTATCAAAGTAGTACATAATATCTTTCGCATAATGAGAATCGAGGGTTTTAGGAGTTACCCCATCCTCATGAGTAGCAAGTACACCTAATTTTTTTGGTATTTTGCATTCCATATCCATAACTAAAGATAGGGGACAAGTAAGAACAACAAATAAAAATTACTTAGTGATAAAGCAAACAAGCACACATGAGAATATTCACCCCACGCTATGACTCCCCGACAACGGCGCCAGAAAAAGGTCTTGATAACCCACAAGTATAGGGGATCGCAACAGTTTTTGATAAGTAAGAGTGTCGAACCCAACGAGGAGCTAAAGGTAGAACAAATATTCCCTCAAGTTCTATCGACCACCGATACAACTCTACGCATGCTTGACGTTCGCTTTACCTAGAACAAGTATGAAACTAGAAGTACTTTGTAGGTGTTTTTGGATAGGCTTGCAAGAAAATAAAGAGCGAGTAAATAAAAGCTAGGGGCTGCTTAGATAAAAACACAACTAAAGTAAATATGGCGAGTGTGGAAAAGTGGTGGTAGGAGTTGTGGAATTGTCCCTAAGCAATTGACTACGTTACTAGACCGGTAATCACTATTGCAATTCTATTTGAGGGAGAGAAGCTAACATACTTTCTCTACTTGGATCATATGCACTTATGATTGGAACTCTAGCAAGCATCCGCAAATGCTAAAGATTCATTAAGGTAAAACCCAACCATAGCATCAAAGTATCAAGTCCCCTTTATCCCATACGCAACAATCCCCTTACTCGGGTTTGTGTTTCTGTCACTCAAGCAACCCACTATAAGCGAATCATGAACGCATTGCAACACCCTACAGCGGGAATCCCTCACGCTTGCGCGACATGGAGGGAACCGTAGGACAGCACCAATAATAAAACATGCAACTCAAACCAATCATAGCAATTCATCAATCACCGATAGGACAACGAAAATCTACTCAGACATCATAGGATGGCAACACATCATTGGAAAATAATATGAAGCATAAAGCACCATGTTCAAGTAGAGGGTACAACGGGTTGCGGGAGAGTGGACCGCTGAATATAGAAGGGGGAAGGTGATGGAGATGTTGGTGAAGATGATGGCGGTGTTGGTGAAGATCATGGTGATGTTGATGGCCCCCGGCAGCGCTCCGGTGCCACCGGAAGCAAGGGGGAGAGAGGCCCCCTTCTTCTTCTTCTTCCTTGACCTCCTCCCTAGATGGGAGAAGGGTTTCCCCGCTGGTCCTTGGCTCCCATGGCGTGGGAGGGGCGAGAGCCCCTCCGATATTGGATCTATCTCTCTGTTTCTGCGTTCTCTTCTGGCTCTGTTTCACCTTTTCGTGTATATATGGAGATCCGTAACTCCGATTGCCCTGAAACCTTCGCCGTGATTTTTTTCCGAATATTAGCTTTCTTGCGGCAAAAGAAGAGCGTCAACCGCCTTACGGTGGGCTCACGAGGGTAGGGGGCGGGCGCGCCCCCCTGCCTCGTGACCACCTCGGACACTGGTTCGCGTTGATTTTCCTTCCAAATTTTCCATATTTTCCAAAAATAAGCTCTGTCCATTTTTATCCCATTTGGACTCCGTTTGATATGGATATTTTGCGAAACCAAAAACATGCAAATGCATAGGGACCGCACTGAGCCTAATCGGATCAATATGTTAGTCCCAAAAATAATATAAAAAGTTGCCAAAAAGTATATGAAAGTTGAATAATATTGGCATGGAACAATAAAAAATTATAGATACGAGGAGACGTATCAGACTCCTAGATGCTTCCTCTTCCTCATGTTCCTCAGATTCAGCCTCAGAGTCCATTTCCTTGCCAATGAATGCCCGAGCCTTCTTGGAGCTGCTCTTCTTGTGAGATGAAGACTTCGAGGATTTTGATGATGAAGATTTTGACGATTTCTTCTTCTTCTTAGCGTCGTCAGAACTGTAATCCTTGTATTTCTTCTTCTTTAATTCCTTTCCCACTGAGGACAATCTTGAATATAGTGACCAGGTTTCTTGCATTTGTGGCATAGCCTCCTCTTGTAGTCACTGGATGAGGAATCATTGCTCCTTGAGGATTTTCCAAAGCGGCCACGTCTTGAGAACTTCTGGAATTTCTTCACGAGCAGTGCTAGCTCCTGGCTCAATTCTTCAGGATCACCAAGGTTGCTGCCAACATCTTCATTTTCAGATTCAGACACTGCCTTGGCCTTCAGGGTACGTGATCTACCATAGCTTGAACCATAGAGATCTCTCTTTTCAAAGAAGTCGGAACTCATGAGTGTTTAGCCTCTCGAGGATATCAGCGGGATCAAGTGACCTGTAATCAAGACGCTCTTGTATCATCAATGCCGAGTATCAAATGAGGAATCAAGCGATCTCAACAATTTCTTCACCACCTCATGGTCGGTGATGTCAAGGCACCAAGCGCTTGAAGCTCATTTGAGATGTCGATGAGGCCAGAAGATTTGTTGAACATTTTCATTGTCGAGTCTTTTGAAGCGGTTGAAGAGATTGCGAAGAACATCAACTCGAGAGTCACGCTGAGTTGAGACTCCTTCATTCACTTTGGACAGCCTATCCTATATAAGCTTAGCAGTTTCCAAAGCACTCACTCTTCCATACTGTCCTTTGCTCAGATGGCCACATATGATATTCTTCGCTTGAGAATCGAGTTGCTTGAATCTCTTCACATCGGTAGCGTTCATTGAGGGTGAGATGAGAGGGAACACCATTTTCCACAACATACCGTAGATCGTTATCAATTGCCTCAAGATGCATTCGCATCTTATTCTTCGATGAGGGGTAGTCCGCCCCATCCAAGGTAGGACAGCCCAGAGACCTTGATCATACCTGCGGTCACATAACTAAAACTCCGGCGGTTAAACCAAAATCACACGTAACAAGGAGTACCTTGCTCGATACCAATTGAAAGTGCGTTATATCGACTAGAGGGGGTGAATAGGCGATTTTTATGAATTCTTCAACGAGGAATTTGCCGGTGAGGAAATTCCTTAGCGAAGAACTACTTGCAATGGAATAAGTACTCGAGTAAGCATAACGGAATACATGCATGGTCATCATGATGAAATGAAGACAAGCACAGAGAGAAAAGCGTAATCATAGGATAACACAAGATGAAGACAAACAGATCAAGAAATTGAACCGAGGAAATTGAGAAAGTCTTGATCAAAGTCTTCAAACACAGATATGATAAAGCACTTAACACAGTAATGAGGAAATGAAAGAGTTGAGGAAATAGAACCAGTAAGCTTGGTGAAGACAATGATTTGGTAGACCAGTTCCAACTGCTGTCTTAGTTGTACGTATGGTTGGAGCGGCTGAGTATTTAAACTCGAGGACACACAGTCCGGACACCCGATCTGAGCACGCAGCTCAGGACACCAAGTCCTCACCGTATTCTCCTTGAACTAAGGTCACACAGACCTCGTCCAATCACTCGTGGTAAGTCTTCAGGCAACTTCCAAACCTTCACAAACTCGGTCACTCGGAGATCCACAGTTCCTCTTGGATGCTCTAGACCATGACGCCTAACCGTCTGGAAGAAGCACAGTCTTCAAAGGTAACAAGCGTCGGATCCACGCAGGATCAATCTCTTGATGATGCTCAATCACTTTGGGTTTGTAGGTGTTTGGGTTTGGGTTTTCCTCACTTGATGATTTTCACTCAAAGTCCTCGGAGGATGGGATGCTCTCAAATGACAAGTGTCGGTTTCTCTCGAGCGACCCGGCCCGGCTAGTGGTTATAGGGGGCGGCTATTTATAGCCTAGGGAGCAGCCCGACATGATAGAGCATAAATGCCCTTCAATGATATGACCATTAGGTGGATAAGATATTTTGAGACAGTGGCGTGCTTGACAGCAGTCGGAAATTTGAGGTTCAAATTCCTCGGGCTATCATGTTCCTCCTTTGTGTAGGCAATCCGCATTGGCGAATTCCTAACTCCTCGGTCGGGACAAATTCCTGCGACTGGAAGAACTTCGTCTTTGTCCTTTGAAGAAATTGGTGAACTGTATGAGATTTCCAATGGCTTCACTCGAAGGGATTTGTAGGTGTAGGATTTTGAGTTGAGCATCACATTGAAATTTTTCCTTAGTATTTCATCGACCCCTTTAACGAGACGGTGTTTCCTATGACTCAAGAAAGAGAAAAGCGAAACAACGAAAACAAAAGTCTTCACGCTTCATGTTCCTCAAATGAATACCAAGTCTTCAAGGTCACATCAATTTCTTCACTTTCAAAGTCTTCAGAAAGTCTTCAGAATACCAAAGTCTTCAGTCGAAGAACTTCATTTTTAGGGGTCGACTTTCTTTGTAAATATCAAACTCCTCATAGACTTATAGACCTGTGTACACTCATAAACGCATTAGACCCTTAACCTATAAGTCTTCAATACACCAAAATCACTAAGGTGATGACGATGGCGATGATTTCCCCCTCCCGGAGGGATGTTTCCCCAGCAGAACAGCTCCCTCGGAGCCCTATATTGGTTATGCCCAGGTTCCGCCTCGAGACGGCGGCGCTTCGCCCCGAAAGCTTCCTTCTGATTTTTCCAGGGTAAAAGACACCATATAGCAGAAGATGGTCACCTGAGGCCTTCTAGGGGGCCCACATGGTCAGGAGGCGCGCCCGGGAGGGGGGGGTAGGGCGCGCCCTCCACCCTTGTGGCTGGCTGGTGGCCCCCCTCTGGTATTTTCTTCGCCCAATATTTTTTATTTATTCCAAAAACATGCTTTGTGAAGTTTCAGGACTTTTGGAGTTGTGCAAAATAGGTCTCTAATGTTTGCTCCTTTTTTAGTCCAGAATTCTGAAAGTGCAACTATCCCTAGGTGGTTTTGGTAATTCATAACAACATATAGCTCATTGAGCTAATGCTATTCCAAGACTATTGTTTCAGGAAAGCTCAATGAATGGCATGGCATGGATGATGAAAGTGGATCCTCAAAATACTAAGGACAAAGGATTGGCTCAAGCTCAAAAGTTCAAGACTCTTCATTTTACATTTTAGTGATCCAAGATCACATTGAGTCTATAGGAAAAGCCAATACTATCAAGAAGGGATGAGCTGTTGCTTAATGAGCCTCTTGCTTCATGTGCTTAGTGATATGCTCCAAAACCCTCAACTACTTTCCCACATCCACAAATGACCTAAACCTAAAGCCAAAATCGGTCACACTGATTCTTTCTATCCGCGCCACCGATTCCAAAAGTCATAGCCATCGCCACAAACCCTAAGCAAATCGGTCTTACCGATAGGGATTTCAGTCTCACCGAGATGGGGTTACAATCTCTCTGTTTCCCTTCAGAACGCGTTTGGTCTAACAAGTGAGCGATCGATCCCACCGAGATTGCAATGTAAACTCTCTGCTTCCTTTTGTAACATTTTGGTCTCACTTTGAAAAGAGCAAATCGGTCCCACCGAAGTTTACTTCCCGACCAACTCTCTGGAAAGCATATTACCAAATCGGTCTCACCGAGTTTGTGTAATCGGTCTCACCGAGATTACGTTATGCCCTAACCCTAACCGAATCGGCCTCACCGAGATGCATGTCGATCCACCAAAAATCACTAACGGTCACTAGGTTTACTAAATCGGTCCGACCGAAGTTTAACGATTCGGTCCCACCGAGTTTGGTAAATTGTGTGTAACGGTTAGATTTTGTGTGGAGGCTATAAATACCCTCCACCTCCTCTTCATTCGTGGAGAGAGCCATCGAGAAACGAACCTACACTTCCAACTTACCATTTCGAGAGAGAACCACCTACTCATGTGTTGAGGCCAAGATATTCCATTCCTACCATATGAATCTTGATCTCTAGCCTTCCCCAAGTTGCTTTCCACTCAAACCCTCTTTCCACCAGATCCAAAACCTATGAGAGAGAGTTGAGTGTTGGGGAGACTATCATTTGAAGCACAAGAGCAAGGAGTTCATCATCAACGCATCATTTGTTACTTCTTGGAGAGTGGTGTCTCCTAGATTGGCTAGGTGTCACTTGGGAGCCTCCGACAAGATTGTGGAGTTGAACCGAGGAGTTTGTAAGGGCAAGGAGATCGCCTACTTCGTGAAGATCTACCGCTAGTGAGGCAAGTCCTTCGTGGGCGGCGGCCATGGTGGGATAGACAAGGTTGCTTCTTCGTGGACCCTTCGTGGGTGGAGCCCTCCGTGGACTCGCGCAGCCGTTACCCTTCGTGGGTTGAAGTCTCCATCAACGTGGATGTACGATAGCACCACCTATCGGAACCACGCCAAAAACATCCATGTGTCCAATTGCGTTTGAATCCTCCAAACCCTTCCCTTTACTTTCTTGCAAGTTGCATGCTTTAATTTCCGCTGCCTATACACTCTTTGCATGCTTGCTTGAATTGTGTGATGATTGCTTGACTTGTCCTAAAATAGCTAAAATCTACCAAACTATAAAATTGGGAAAAGGTTAAGTTTTTATTGGTCAAGTAGTTTAATCACCCCCCTCTAGACATACTTCAATGTCCTACAAGTGGTATCAGAGCTTTGGTCTCCATTTTCTTTGATTTCCATAGATTTTGGTGGTCATAGCCTTGGTTTCACAACCTAGGAGAGTATGGCGTCTAGCGAGGGAAATTATCACCGTAGAGGTCCTTACTTTGATGATACTAATTTTGCTAGTTGGAAGCATAAGATGAAAATGCATATTCTTGGACATAACCCCGCCGTTTGGGAAATTATTTGTATTGGCTTGCAAGGTGAATTCTTCGATGGGAGAGAACCAAACCGTGAAGCTAATGCGGAAGAATTGAAGATGCTGCAATACAACCCTCAAGCATGTGACATCATCTTCAACGGATCGTGCCCCGAAGAATTCAACAAAATCAGCCGTCTTGAGAATGCAAAGGAAATTTGGGATACTTTGATTGATATGCATGAAGGTACCGAGTCCGTCAAGGAATCCAAGTTGGATGTGCTCCAAAGTCAGCTTGACAAGTTCAAAATGAAGGATGGTGAAGGTGTCATTTGAAATGTACTCTAGGCTTGCTCTTATCACAAATGAGATTGTGGCTTAGGGAGTGAAGAGATGACCGACAAATTCATCATCAAGAAAATCCTAAGAGCATTGGATGGAAAGTATGATACCGTGTGCACATTGATCCAAATGATGCCAAACTACAAAGATCTCAAGCCAACGGAAGTCATTGGAAGGATTGTTGCTCATGAGATGTCACTCAAGGATAAGGAGGAACTTCACAACAAGTCAAGTGGTGCTTACAAAGCCTCAAGTGAAGCCCCCACATCATCAAGTGAGAAACCAACCTTCAATGAAGAATTGAGCTTAATGGTGAAGAACTTCAACAAATTCTACAAAAGTAGAAGCAAAGAAAGAAGCTCCAAGTCAAGGTCTTACAATGACAAGAGATCTTCTAGTCGAGAGCGCAATTGCTACATTGTGGGAGACCCGGACACTACTCCAATGAGTGTACGGCACCCTACAAAAGAAGAGAAGATTCTCCAAGAAGAAGAAGCAAAAGAGAATAATCACCACCAAGAGAGAGGAGGAGTAGAGATGATCGTTATGAACGAAGACCCTCACGGAGAAGTAAGGATTCGGAAAGAAAGGACAAGTCATCAAGGAGCTACACAAAACAAAGACATCAAGCTCATGTTGGTGAATGGGTTTCCGGCTCCGACAATCACTCCGAGAGAAGCTATCACTCCGACTCGAATATACTCAAGACGAAGGTGTTGCCGGTCTAGCACTTGTGTCAACCAACTCCTACGACATATTTGACTCACCAAATGAAGGTGTTGGAAGATGCTTCATGGCCAAAGGTCCAAAGGTAACACATCCCGAGTATGTTGATTTTAATAGGGATGAAGATGACTTGCTTGTGGATGATGATTTACTTGTTGACAACTCTAGTGATGAATACTATGATGAAACGTCAATTAATCATGCTAATCAAATGAATGACAATGATAAGGAGAAAATTGAGCTTCTAACTAAAGAACTAAACACTCTGAAGTTGGCTCATGAAACTATCTTCAAAGATCATCGAGAACTTTTAAGGGCTCATGAGAAGTTACACTTTGAAAAGCTCAATCTTGAGCAAGAGCATGAGTTCTTAAAGGCAATCAATGATGATCTCCGCAAGAAAAGTTCTTCTTACATTGCCAAGCGTTTACTCTTATCTACTTACATGCCTCAAGTCAAGTCTAGTAACAAGTACAAGAAAGATACTTCCTCTAGTAGTAACAATAATAATGTCAAATCCAATGTTGTTGCTTCTAGTAGTTCTCTTGATTCCACTAATGATTCTCTTAGCCAAGTTACACTTGAGCAAGAAAATAGTTTATTGAAGGGAATTATAGAGAAAGGTGTTTACAAGAGCCTTGCCGGGAGTAAGCAATTCGAGGAAATTGTACACAAGCAAGGAAGGCACCGGAAGAATCAAGGTGTTGGTTTTGAATGAAAGTTCAACGCCAATGGAGTTGAGTGGGAAGAAGATCAATGCCCAAGACAAAGTTTGTTCCTCAACAAGAGAAGTATGATCCTACTTCCTTCAAGGGGACACAAGCTCAAGATGATCTTCCACCACAAGACCACAAGAACAAAGGCAAGGACAAGCTTCAAGAAGAGATTGATGCATTTGAAGAAGCACCTAAAGCCTCGTTCAAGTGGGTCCCCAAGACTACGTCAAGTTCTACTTCATCAAGTACAACTACAACTCCAAGGATTCCCATCAAGATGATGTGGATCTCGAAGAAGAAGAACTAGAGAGTTCTTGAGGGTGACTCCGCCAACATTCTTCACTCATATCATTTTGGCAAGAACAAGTGCAATCAACTTTCACATCTTGCACTAGTTCAAGGAGTCACAAACCCTCATGTTGGTAAGGCAAGGGACAAGGTAACCTAATGTTTTCATGGACATCATCTTGTGTGTGCATCACTCTATGTCTATGGATATTCTTGTTTGTTCCTTGTGGGACTAACCCATGTAGGCAAGTTGAAAGTGCAACTCACTCCAAAGGATTGCTCCAAATGATCTACAGTAACATTGAGCATCTACATCTTCAACACCTACATGAAGTCATCATCGACAAAACCCAAGGTTAGTTCATCCCTCTAAGGGGATCTCACATCTAGGGGAGCTTAACTCTAAGAATTGAGTCAAAGCAACTCTAATGGTGTGAACACATTAATGCATTATGTAAAAGTGGTAACCCCACTTGAGCTTAAGCGATGAGTATGACCTATGATCAAATGTTCTCATTTGTCTCCTAAGTCAATATACTCATATATAGATGACCTAGTCATCGCCAATTGCTTGATAGATGCTAAAATTGGTTGTGCATGCTTTGCCACATATTTCAATTGCCATCTTATTGTGTGAGCATGTTGGTGCATATTTTACTCATTCAAGGACATTCACTTGTTGTTTTGTTTGTTTGGATTCTTTTCATTGTGCCAAGTGGATGGACAAGAATGCCTAAGAACCTTCTTTAGCTATCTATGCTTTTCTCGTCTCAAACTCTATTCATGCTAAATCACAAAATTTGATCAAGTCATATTTGAACCACTCTGTGTGAGGAGCACTCGGAGTCCCCGATTAAATCATAGACTTAAACTTCCAAAACCTCTTAGTGATAATCGGTCCGACCGATCCTTCCATTTCGGTCCTACCGAGATCATCAAGTTGATCTGAAGTTTTCAATCTCGGTGCAACCGATTTGAACTTTCGGTCTCACCGATTTCTTAATCGAACACAGTTATGCATCTCAGTGCCACCGAGTTGTTCCACTCGGTCACACCGACAGGGTCGAGCTATATATAGCCACGGGCAAAATTTTGGAAATTTCTTCGAAACCCTTCGCTCGCACAACAGCTCGCTCTGCCATCGTGGTCTTCGGATCGTCTCCTCGTCGCCAGCAGCCTCCTGTCGCTGGTCTTCGCCGCCGTCAACGGATTTCATCCCCGCCGTTGCCGCCGTAGCAAGTCCACCGCCAAGTTAGGGTATGGACTTAATCTTTGTGCTATCCACGTCTGATTCCTGGCACATTTTTTCATATTGATTCTTGCCACGATTGAAACTCTTCTATCCAGCCAATGTAGTTCATAGATTAGATGTGATTCAAATTTTTAGGGTTAGGTTTCACCGAAACCATCTCGGACCCATCGAGTTGAAAAACTTCGGTCTCACCGATTTGGCATATGCCATTGCACTAGTGACTCTCGGTGCGACCGAGAATTACTAATCGGTGCAACCGATTTGAGGATTCTGTGAAACCCTAGCAGTCTCGGTACCACCGAATGAAACTTCAGTCCAACCGAGATCATCGATTTAGGTTCCAAAACTGCTTCGGTATCACCGAGTTTGAAAATCGGTGGATCCGAAATGCTTTCGTGGAAAACTAAGACTGAACTTTTGAGTCATTCTTTTGCAAAAACCTCTGCATTTTGTGATGCTCATCTTTTCTATCTCATCTATAACTCTTCATGTGGTCGTGATCAGCTTTTGCGGTATGTCTAATCAAAGTGACAGTGAGCAGTCGGAAGAGCAGATGGACTTGAGTGAGGGCACTAGTCCCTCAACTTCAGATGAAGGGGCAGAAGTACTCCTAGAAATTTGCCTAAGGCTGCAACTAGGCAAAGGAGGAAAAGAACTTCAGATTCAGAGGATGAAGATTACAAAGCTGAGGAAGATGAGGCTACTTCCAAGAAAGAGGTGCTCAAGAAGGAAAGGGTCATGAAGACCAAAAGGCCTGCAGGAAGACAACCAATGTCCAAAGACAGAGTGTCTACACAAGCTTCTTTGGAAACCCAACCCAAAGAACAAGCTGCTGCAGAAGGAAATAAAAGAAAGGAAAGGGTCAAGAAGACCACAGTCAGAGTTATTGGGAAGCCTTCCATGATGGAAGAGGAAGATGAAATTGCTGCACCAGCACCAAAGGCAGCTAAGCTTATGGGAGATGCAATCAGATCAGGGGCTGCAACATCCAAGCCCAAGGAAACACCCAAAGCTGCCTCCAAGGCCAAGCAAGTTCCAAAGAGGAATACCAGGAGTATTCCAGCTGCTGAGAAGAACAAGGCCCCAGTGCCCAATGTTGCTGAAGATTCAGAAGATGAAGAAGGACAAGTTCTAAGAAAGCTCAAGCCCAAGATACCAGGCCACAATGATTCCCATCCTGTGGCTGAGAACATGAGAATCAGGGAAGGATCTGTGGCTGAGACTGTGGAGAATGGAAGATCCATATGCTTCAAGAAGAAGAACTGTTGTTGACTACAGGTTCCACACAAAGGAACAACAGAACTTCTATGAAACAATTCTGTTGGACAAGAAGCCCATAGTCTGTGAAATGAGGTGGGTTGACTGGAAATTCATCAAGGAAAATGAACATCACTATCCTGGAGTGCAAGACAGTTTTGTTGCTTGTGGAGTTGCAGATTTTGTTGGACAGAAGTTCACCAACTGGAATGATTAGCTTATCATGCAGTTCTACTCCATAGCACACTTTTACCCAGATGGAAGAATTGTTTGGATGTCTGAAGGTGCAAGGTACCAGTCCAGTATTGAAGAATGGGCAAGTCTGATCAATGCCCCCAAGGAGAATGAGTATGACCTAGACATTTATGCAAAGAAGAAGATGGGTCACAATTCAATGGCTCACATGTACAAGGAAATTCCAGACAAGGCATTAGAGATTCACAAGTTTGGATCAGTTCACTTTCTGCTGTCAGGGTTGCCAACCATAAATTGGATTACGAGGCACACTTTGTTGCCCAAGTCGGTGACCATAACATGATCAGAGGGCATGCCATCAACATATTGCATGTGTTTGATGTGCCACGAAGTTCAAAGTCATGAGCACGATCATTGAAACAATCAAGAGGACTGCAGCAGATCAGAAGAGGAGCTGTGGATATGCACCTCAGATTCAAGAATTGATAAACTCAAAGATGAGCACAGGAAAATATCAGTTGGATAAGGAACACTTTCCACTTTATCCAGACTTTGAGGACAATGAGGTTGTCATGAATGAAGATGATCCACAATCAGTTCAAGCTCGGGAGAAGAAGGAGAAGGCAAAGAGGGAGAAGGCTGCCAAGATGCCAACTCAAGAGGAGGCATCTGAATATTTCTTGAAGAACAAGCGAGGAGCAGCTCGGATACTTGATAGCATCAACCACGAGGATTGAGAAGGGATAGGCCACCCTCACTCAAAATCGGAGAGCTTGGAGAGAATCATGGAACAAAAATTCTATGATCTAGATGTCAAGGTAACCGAGATTGATCGGTTGTGGAGCATTGCAAGATGACATGCGAGGAGAGGAGGGCAAAACAACAAGCGATGCATTTGCGAGTGCCTAGAGCCCAGAAGGTCATCTGCTGTGCAGTTCGACACAAGAGCAACTTCATCTGCACCAGCTGACCTCGGTGCCACCAGCTCCGGCACCTACATCAGCTCCAGCTCCATCTACTTCAAGCTGAAGCTTTCGTTCTCGGCGTTATCCGGACTCCACCACCGGAAGATCAAGCACGAGTCGATCTAGCACTATGCATTTTCTATGAACTTTTTGGTAACTTGTTGCCAAAGGGGAGAAAATGTATAGATCATAGGCTTCGAGAGAGAGTGTTGCTTTTGTTCTCTCTTGCTTTATTTGGTGGTTTTTCAATCTTTGTTTGCTTTTGGTTGAGATACTATGCACTGTGAGACATGGATGATCATGTGTTTGATCATAAGCTACACTTATGCATGCTTGATATTATCCTATCTATCTTATGTGATCACTCACTATGCTTGGTGATGAGTGCATGTATTCATTGTTTATTATTTTGAGCACTCCACCAAGATGTATGTGACATGGAAGAGTAACCCATGAGCCTAATTCATTGTGCATTTGCAGTCCAAAGCAAATCTAAAACTATGCACAAATTTAGGGGGAGCACTTGCTTATCACATACTTCTCAAAGCGACGATGTTATTTAAATTTTATTATCATTTGTCGAAGATTTGATCTATATGTTGTCATCAATTACCAAAAATGGGAGATTGAAAGTGCAACTATCCCTAGGTGGTTTTGGTAATTCATAACAACATATAGCTCATTGAGCTAATGCTATTCCAAGACAAATATTTCAGGAAAACTCAATGAATGGCATGGCATGGATGATGAAAGTGGATCCCTCAAAATACTAAGGACAAAGGATTGGCTCAAGCTCAAAAGCTCAAGACACTTCATTTTACATTTTAGTGATCCAAGATCACATTGAGTCTATAGGAAAAGCCAATACTATCAAGAAGGGATGAGGTGTTGCTTAATGAGCCTCTTGCTTCACGTGCTTAGTGATATGCTCCAAAACCCTCAACTACTTTCCCACATCCACAAATGACCTAAACCTAAAGCCAAAATCGGTCAAACCGATTCTTTCTATCCGGCGCCACCGATTCCAAAAGTCATAGCCACTGCCACAAACCCTAAGCAAGTCGGTATTACCGATAGGGATCTCGGTCTCACCGAGATGGGGTTGCAATCTCTCTGTTTCCCTTCGTAACGTTTCGGTCTAACCGAAGTGAGCGATCGGTCCCACCGAGATTGCAATGTAAACTCTCTGTTTCCTTTTTGTAACATTTCGGTCTCACCGAAAAGAGCAAATCGGTCCCACCGAAGTTTACTTCGACCAACTCTCTGGAAAGCTTATTACCAAATCGGTCTCACCGAAGTTTGTGTAATCGGTCTCACCGAGATTACGTTATGCCCTAACCCTAATCGAATCGGCCTCACCGAGATGCATGTCGATCCCACCGAAAATCACTAACGGTCACTAGGTTTACTAAATCGGTCCGACCGAAGTTTAACGATTCGGTCCCATCGAGTTTGGTAAATTGTGTGTAACAGTTAGATTTTGTGTGGAGGCTATAAATACCCCTCCACCTCCTCTTCATTCGTGGAGAGAGCCATCGAAACGAACCTACACTTCCAACTTACCATTTCGAGAGAGAACCACCTACTCATGTATTGAGGCCAAGATATTCCATTCCTACCATATGAATCTTGATCTCTAGCCTTCCCCAAGTTGCTTTCCACTCAAACCCTCTTTCCACGGATCCAAAACCTATGAGAGAGAGTTGAGTGTTGGGGAGACTATCATTTGAAGCACAAGAGCAAGGAGTTCATCATCAACGCACCATTTGTTACTTCTTGGAGAGTGGTGTCTCCTAGATTGGCTAGGTGTCACTTGGGAGCCTCCGACAAGATTGTGGAGTTGAACCAAGGAGTTCGTGAAGGGCAAGGAGATCGCCTACTTCGTGAAGATCTACCGCTAGTGAGGCAAGTCCTTCGTGGGCACGGCCATGGTGGGATAGACAAGGTTGCTTCTTCGTGGACCCTTCGTGGGTGGAGCCCTCCGTGGACTCGCGCAACCGTTACCCTTCGTGGGTTGAAGTCTCCATCAATGTGGATGTACGATAGCACCACCTATCGGAACCACGCCAAAAACATCCGTGTCTCCAATTGCGTTTGAATCCTCCAAACCCTTCCCTTTACTTTCTTGCAAGTTGCATGTTTTAATTTCCGCTGCCTATACACTCTTTGCATGCTTGCTTGAATTGTGTGATGATTGTTTGACTTGTCCTAAAATAGCTAAAATCTGCCAAACTATAAAATTGGGAAAAGGTTAAGTTTTTATTGGTCAAGTAGTCTAATCACCCCCCCTCTAGACATACTTCAAGGTCCTACAAATTCCAACTGCCGGCATTCTCCCTCTTCATGTAAACCTTATAAAATAAGAGAGAAAAGGCATAAGTTGTGATATAAAGTGTAATAACATCCCATAATGCAATAAATATTAATATAAAAGCAAGATGCAAAATAGACGTATCAAAGGTCGGTGAGTAACGATCAAAGAAAACATGTAGCTGTTGGAGTGGTTGCTTGGAGCAAGTTAGAAATGCACCTCCAAGTGGATGCACGATCGACGACTACGTGAGTTTGTTGTCTTTGTATTTCACACTTTATGATCTTGTTTTTGTTGATGACAAGTTGAGCTCACCCTTGCTTCTTTTCCAAATGTAGGATCGCATTGCCAATGACTTGTTCAAGCAAAACCAGGGTTCCAAAGGCAAGTCATTCGTGCTTGGACATTGTTGGCTCTTGCTCAAGGATAGTGAGAAATGGAGGTTGAGGGACAAGGAAGATCCTCCAAAAGAAAGGCGCACTTGCTAACTTGGAGGACGATGATGATAGTTATGATGCACCAAGGGGAGAAAGAAACAAGGGCAAGCCAGATGGAAACAAGAAGGAGAGAGAGAGAGAGGGTGAAGAGGTTGGCCCAAGAATCTACTTTGAGGGAGCGAATTAGTGTCATGGTGAAGGTCAAAGAAACTCTCCTGGCCAAGCATTTGGGAGCCTAGGTTGCCATGGCCGAGAAAAAAAGACAAACACAAAGAGGCAATGCGGGAGAGATGGTGTGCCTTCGAGAAGCGCAAGATTGCTGTAGAGGAGCAAAAGAGGGGGGACGAGAAGACAGCGGAGGAGGACCGATTCATGTGCTGGAGGAGGATGGAGCTTCAAAATCTTATGGTGGTGGGTTTTTTGAAGATGGTGGTGGTGAAGCTTTCGACAATAGAAGTGGTGGTGCTTCGGCCAATGGAGTTGATGTTAAGGCTCCAGCCAACGAAGATGGTGGTGCTTTTCGAAAAACAAAGTGATCTTTCTTTGGTCAATGTTGATGAAGATGGTGCTCGTGATGCTATGACCGGTGGTGGCGGCGACGATCTCGGCAACAATGGTTTGCTTGATTTGATCATCTTTAGTTGTGCTTGATCATGTTTTGTTTTGTTTCATTGATTGCGCATCAGTAGAGACAAACTTGCTACCTCTTAAATATTTGCCATCTCCGAATATTTTTTATTTCATGTTTCGAGCTTTCGCTTATGCTTTCTCTTATTTTGATTTATTAGCTTTTGGGAAACGTTTGAGATCGGCAGGTCGGCCGAATGCAGCGCCGGTCGCCTCGCGCATGCAGCGCTCGCTCCATCACGCACGACGTGTACAACATCCCACGCACCGCCTTCATTCTTTTTTTTCTCTACGCACCTTATCTTTTCCTCATCCAAACACACCCGTGGGCAACTCCTAGCCACACGGCCCACACCGTCCTCATATTTTTGGATCGGGAATGCGAGAGTGAGGAGGCAGCACAACGTTGTTTGGATGCTCGTGAAGCCGGCTTCCGCTCCCTCGCTGTGCTCCGCCGCAGTCGCCCCCGAAAGTCCTACGAGTTAGCTCTCCACTCCCCTCAGCAAACCACCATGGATCCCTCTAGTTGAGCTCCTTCGTGTTGTTTTCTTTCCTTCCTGCAACAATCCTCCATGGACCACATCAGATTGAGCTCACACGTGTGCTACTGCACGACCACACCGTGCTATGAACCGGTGTTTGCTGTGAGCTGCTACAACTGCGGCAACCAGATGTTGGGACCAGCGCTTAGTTTTGCTACCACCAATGTTTTGATTTGGCCCAATTTTACATTTTTTGCTACCACCGTTTTTTGTTTTGCTGGAACCAGAACAAATTTTTTCTACCATCCGCGTTTCCGTTTTGTTGAAATCGACGCCAAATTTTTGCAATTTGCTACAACCAACGTTTTGGTTTGCTGGAACCAGCTGCATTTTTGCTACAACCGGCATTTTTTGCTTTTTTGGAAGAACGCTCAATTTTGCATTTTTGCATTTTTGCTACCAATGGCATTTTGATTTGCTGGAACTACCTTCAATTTTTGCTACCACCGGTGTTTCGGTTTTTGCTAGAACATCGCCCAATTTTGATTTTTTGCTTCCACCGTTTTTAATTTTGCTCGAACCAGCACAAAAAATTGCTACCACCGTTGTTGGCTGTGAGCTATGGCATCGTCATCGTTGAATCTGCAGGGGGCGAGGGGGCGTAGCACCGGCGAGGGGCGAGCGTCGGCGGCGGCCGTCGACAGAGGGACGACACACGCTACGCGGCACGGCGAAGGTTGCTGCTGCCATGTCTCCCTATGTTTGGCGAAGGTTGCTGCATTCCGAGGATGTGGACGGGCCTCAGACACAACATGGATCCTGCAAGGAGCGGGGCTGACATCGAGGGGGTGCTGCTTTTGTTCCTCGCCGGAACTGCACAAGTGTGGGTTGGAGGCGAAGATGAGTGCGTCAATTCGCCATTAAAAAAGCAGAGGAGATAGACCATCAAACGATGCCTATTGTTTCCATCCAACGGCCGCATGTCAACCGGCCGAATTTGGGCCGGTTGACCGGCGCCTAGCGTTGGCCTTAGCTTTTTAGGGAAAGAAGAGGGTCCGAATATAGCGCACGATTTTGGATGTGAAATATTAGTACATGCCTACTTTATATGAATTTCGTGCATCTATATGAATTCTAGTTATGTCCTTGCGGTACGAGTTTACAAGATATGTTCAGCACAAGACCTCACAGTACCATACATATTTTTGCTGGCGGCCCTTTTTTGCGAGAGCATCTGCAAGGATATCATGATCGTTGTAATCTCACCCATCGTTCGCAACATCTTTGCTCAGGGTACAACTACACTTGTAAGGGCATATATTGATGAATAATAATCAGCACCGTACGTTGTGAAAAGAGTTTCAATAACTATCTGGTACATTCTGGAAGAGTTTCCATAACGTTGGCTCACTAATCTATTGTACGTGTAGCCAGTTTCTACCACGCGTGGTAACGTTGCACACATCCAGTCATGAGCGGGCAACCATAGTAGTTACATAAATCAGGTAATCCTTTTTGGTAAGGCATACATAGCATCTGCACAACGTTCTAGTAGCTACAATGAAATGTTTCATCTCAAGAAGTGAAACATTACTCATCACCGGATTAAGTGAAACATTTCTCAAGTATGTCATATCACAGCTGATTAATAATAGTTTCATGTAAAGAGAAGAACCAAATGAGGAAAGAATGAATCAAAGAGACTCAGAGCTGATTGAACTGAAGCTGGATCGTCAGCTTCAGGATTGTCGATTAGCAGCGGGAAACTCAAAAGGAGAAGCACAAGGAAATTTTTGGATGTCAAATTACGCATCAAAGCTTCTAATTTCCTCGTCTGGGGCAGAATCAACTATTCAGAAGGGCTTTACTTAAAGTAAATTAAATTTTACAAACGGATGAATAAACCCACTGATATGCAAGTCAGAAGATTCTTAGATAAATCTACCATTCGCAGAAGCACGTCTCTAGCTGACTATCCTGGGTCGACCACACAACAAAAACACCCTACCTGTTCTCCAAAGCAAAATCCAAAGCTTACAGCAGTGATCCACCGGCTGAATACCACGTGGAATGTAAGCATTAGATCAAAAAAGGAAAAATAATAATATGGTGAAACTAATCACCATAAGAGCAAAGCATTGCATAATCATAATAGTTCGGCACTCACCTGTAATAACATCTCAAACATATCAGCATTTGGAGCTTATCCAGCTGCCTCTAAGGAAAAATTCACATAACATAGATCAATCACTTTTGACAAACAAACATCCGACCAACACTGGAGTAAGACAATGGAACAGAAGTCCTGGAAAAGCAGACAACCTACCTTACGATCTCCTGTATGAGTACAAGTCCAGAGAGAACATGAATATAAATGGTTTCTTGCAGATGACAATCTTAGTAATTATATGACTCTTTTCAGTACGGCCGCGAACGTGAACCACCACCCTGGTTTCTGTTAGGCCCATGGCCTCCTCCATCTCTGCGTCTATCCCCGCCATAGCCACCGCCTCCACCGCGTCCGCCTCTGCACAACAAGTAATGCGGCAAACAGGTTATATATATTAACATCATACAAACCAATCATGATTTTAGTTATACTCAGCTGCAGATACACAAGATATATGCTGTTTTAAAGGCTCAGCTGCTTAAAAGAAAAACCGCATATTGGTCAACTGTACTTGGCAATGATTCCAGACTTTATCTGGTCATCCAAGGCATATGTAACATGACAACAATGTCTGATACAAAATCTGATTCAGGTTAACTTGGTTGGGTTCCATTCTGTCCTCTTCAGGCCAAAATGCAACAACCAGACAACTCATGGCATATTCTCTCTCATATCCGCTAGATAGTTTTAAGAGGCCTGTAAATCACACAATGACACGGGACAAAATAATATGACAACGATTGGAAAATGCAACTTGAGATATCAAACTGCAGCACGAGCCAGAGGGTATAATTGGCCCAGAGTAGACATTACATTCCAGAATTTGCACTTATCAGATAAACAAGCAAGATTTACTTACCCATGACCAGATGTAGGAGCTCTAGGTGCTGATTTCTCAGCCATCACAACACTAATTTTACGGCCTCTCATGTCATAATCTGAAAAGGAAGAAAAGTATATGCATTATGAAGTGGAAAGCACACAGTGTTAAATAGAAAAATGTGATGCATCGCTGCAACCACAGCACTAAACGTACCATTGTAGAATCCACCAGCTGAATGAGCAGCAGAAGGATCTTCATAAGCAAGGCAAGCATCTCCTTTGGCTTTCCCAGAATCATCAGTGTAGATTTTTATGTTCCAGGGCCACTGGTCTTTGTAGCCACGTTTTTGCTTGATCCTTCCAACCTTTAAAAAGTAGTTGCAAGTATTGAAAGAACAAAATAAAATGACCAACAAGTGCTCGACACAATTGAAAACCAACAGTATTCTATTCTCTAAGATTAGCAATAGCAATGGGGGTGCCATCTCGCGAGTTCTTGAGCAAAGATATGTTACCTGACCGACTCAGCATGGCTATAAAGTTTTGAAGTAAAAAATTAAAACATATATTGAGGTAACAGGAATCACAAAAATATTGGCCTATTTTGGAGTAGAACTATGTGAGCAGAGTCAAGCTGGATATTACTAACTATGTACTCCCTCCGTTCCAAAATAGATGACTCAACTTTATACTAACCATAATACAAAGTTGGGACATTTATTTTGGAACGGAGGGAGTACATCAGATAGAATTACCCTCACACTATGGTCTCACCACACATAAACTTCGCTTTTGGTTTGTAATCGCCTTATCTTAAAAGAATGATAGATGGGGTCCAACCATGCAGTGATTATAGAAAATATTATTACTAATATCAATAAGTGCAGCTTACACACTTAATATGAACTATGAACTGATGAAAACAGAACACAACTTCACATCATATGACACAGGCATTAACAGTCCAAGTGGAAAGTGAGATATTTTAAGAGTAACACATACCAGGCATTCAGGCAATAAAGAACTAATACACAGTTCAAATTAAGGAGCACCTCACAAAATATGTTTTTAGAGGACGCACAGATCCACAGCGTACGGAGCTCTAGGATATTACATATTGATGAAGAATGCAGGAGAAAGTAAATTATACCTGGCCAATTCCTCCAAAAAGCTCTTGCAGTTCCTCAACAGTCACATCAGGAGGCAGGTTTGAGATGTAAATCCTTGCATTATCGCAGGAATCATCACAGTTTGCATCACACTGCTTAACCTTTGTAGTAGGTTCAGGGGCAGCATTTGCAGAATAACCACCGCCGCCTCCGCCTCCGCCATGATAAGGAGGTGGAGCACCACCTGCACCTCCACCCCCAGGCGCAGACCGACCACCATAACCACCATCGTATGTAGGTGGCAGGCCTCCTTGCCCCCCTGGGGCACCGCCACTATATGGGTTCGGAGGTGGGGCACCATAGCTTGGTGGGTAAGGGCCTCGACCACCGCCATAGCTGTTAGGGGGTGGCACTGCAGAGTCTGAACTGTACACATTGTTGCCTCCATAGGAACTTGGGGGCGGTGCGTAGTCACCTGGAGGAGCGCCATAGGATGGAGGGCCTTTAGGTGGAGCCTGTCCATAGCCACCGTCACCTTGGTTGTTCTCTTGGCCTCTTCCCCCATAACCACCACCGCTCCCACCACGGTGGTCATCAAAACCACGGCCGCTACCACCATCACGATTATATCCTCCTCTTGCTCCTCCAGCACCACCATCACGACCACCAGAGTTGTAATCCCCATCACCTCTGCTGTAGCCACCACCTCCTGAACCATGATCACCACCACGATTGTACCCTCCACCTCCACCAGACCTATCGTACCATTGCCCGCCCGCCGCCGCCACGCCGCCACCTCCACTTGGGTTAACTGCCCCACACTTATTGCACTCAGTCCTCCTTGCAAAGTTCACATTAAGGCAGCTGCAACAAGAGTTCATATATTTTTAGTCTCAAGGATTCCATAGAAGATAATACCCTTAGCATGAAAACAACTGGTAGTGTTCACAAAACTAGAGCCCACCAATGTTTCCAATAAGAGCGCAACATTGTTAAGACATAAAACCGTAAATTAAATGCATGCTCTGGTGTAAAAACCAATAAAATGTACAACCGAGTAAATAACCAGGGCAAATATACTAGTATATCAACATATAGCCCACCAATATTTTCGAATGTAGATTGCACACAGGAATAGCATCGCATCACAAGTTGGTGATTTTAAAGCCATAGGGCATCTAGCAGAAGTTGAAACTAAAGCATCAGAACGATGTGATGTTTGAAATTCCAGTCACGGCGCTGCAGCATAAGCTCCCAATAATAAAATGCCATGAAAGTTCTGCCTAGCCTAAATCCCCATGACAAGTTCAGAAGACCACGGTTGGATCAGCCGAGCCCAACGCCAAATCCTAGAGCGAGATAATGAGAATTCGATACCCACCTTGCATCAGGGCAAGTCCAGTCGCCTTCGCGTCCTCCCCCGCGCCCGCCACCTCTCCCACCTCCGCCGCCGCCACCACCGCCGTAGCCTCCTCCTCCACCACCACCCCCTCTCCCGCCACCGCCGTACCCTCCCCCACCGCCGCCACCAGCTCCATATCCTCCACCACCGCCACCGCTGCCGCCGTATCCTCCACCACCGCCGCGCCCACGACCACCTCCGCCGCCGCCGCCGCCTACACAAACACGAAAAAGGTCAGAAAAACGATCCACGAAGAGGAGACAAAACCGATTCCGAGGATCCTGAGGCGACCTCGGCCGCCGTAGCCGCCGCCGCCGCCGCGGTAGTCGTCGGATCCGTACGACCCCGACATGGGGTTCACGCCAAAGCTAGGGTTTGGGAGTGTTCGAGAGGCCGCGGGGGCGGAGCCGAGTATTCTCGATGCAGGGGGAGAGGCGCCCGCTGTGGATTAGGGCAAAACAGTCGCGATGCGATTGCAAGAGGGAAACATCGCGAACATGGGCCGAATTTTATTGTAAAGAGTTGCGCTGACCGACTCCGGCAGGCCTTCTGACTGACTGGGGGTTGCCTGAGGCCCACCACGTAGTTCGCTGGTGCCGCGTTTGGCCCGGCCCATTTAGATGTTTTTTTTGCGGGAACCATTTAGATGTTTTGACGTGTGAAGCCCACTGCATAACCCTCCAATCTATTTGTGTGTTTATTTTTTGCTCAAATTTATTTTTTGCGTGTTTCTTTGTCTCAAAATAAATTGTGCGTTATTGTCTTCTCAAGAAACATTTATGTGTGTGTTTATTGTATTGTTAGTTTGATCTGTTTCAATTTTATACGACTCATCTTTATACAAAAATTCATATAATAACCTTAACGCAATATAGCAACTGTGAGGTGAGCCATAGCATTTCTCTAAAAGAAAAAATTTAAGAAACTTGAAGTTAATCTGAATCATGATTTTAAAAGACAAATTCTATGATTTTTAATGGAGACGAAAGACATTTTTCACTTACACAGCATGCATTAATGAACATGACTGGTGCAACTTCATATCGGGTCTTTGCATGTAGGACACATCTGCCAAAGATTTGTGGCTTATTTAGTGGATGTCAGGGAAGATGTCTAGATTGAAAAACAAACAAAGGATAAAGATCCATGACTAAAAGTTACATGGGGTTCTTTGAAGTCGGTGTCTCCAATTATCACTTTTTGCATATCTGCATTCCACCATAACATTAGTGAAGAAACTATAGAAGACCTTTTTCTGGGGGAAAATAACTATAGAAGACAAAGCCTGCATAAAACCATATTGGCTTCAAAGATTTCGAAAAGTCGCATGAACCGCCCCACCCAACCGATGGAAATATAAGATCATAGCGCGTGTTATGACCAAATACACATCCCTTGACCCTTGGAACAAATGTTGCCGAAGTGTACTTCGTCACCAAGCTCACACGAAGAAGACTATGAGCACCCCTGGCACAGAAGAATAGAAGAGGAGTACCTTTAACCAAAGCATACTTCCCACCATTGTCGTCGTCTTTCACCAACATAGGCCGAAGGTCAAACCAAAATTCATAAGATCAGGGTCTTACCACGTCAACGCACCACGAGGGAGATAGAGCCTGGAGAGTTTTTGTAAGCCATAATTTTAAAAAAACATTCAGGAATTTTTGTAAGTCGCACAAATGATGGCTTATTAATTCTAACCCCCCCACACACACACACACACACATGTCCGGAAATATACGGTGTATTTTTTTTGTTAAGTCAAGCATTCTACGTTTGACCAATTTTAAAGAAAGAAATATCAACATCTACAATGCCAAAAAAACAAAATACAAAATTATATTTTATGGTGAATCTAATTATACTAATCTGATACAATAGATATTAATATTTTCTCACTAAATTAAGCTCTACGTTGGGAAGTTTGACTTTTAAAAAATGCACCTTATATTTTTGAAACTGAGGGGGTACAATTTTTTTTACCCTGCAAAATCTAATACTCTAACTTTTCCTGCCTACATTGTACACCCCACATGGTTTTAACCAAACTGATTTTTTTTCCTTGTTGAATTCCTCTTCTCACCTGATAACTTCTTTCTCCACCACTAGGTTGGCATTGTTATCGGCAACCGGGGGGGAGGGGGGGGGGGGATTTCCCTTGTCCTTTCTCCCCGCATGTAAGAACACCTGCAGCCTCACGCGCTCCCGACGAGCGTGCTCGGCTTCGCGTAGGAAGTTCATTCAGTCACAGCTCACCCTTGCGTGCTCGGGCTCAATCAGTGAAACTCGTTTGGTAATTCCTCTTTATTATTCCTATAACGGTCGCCAGATATCATGGTCCAAGAGAAAATTGTGACCAGGAACAATGAGCATCCACTCTATAAACACATGGCCGATATTAGGGAACATTTTCTAGTGTAATTTGGAAACAACTTGAATTCAGACGACGAGCGTTGATTTGCATCCCATCTGAGTTATGTATGCGCAGTTTCTCTTTCGCCTCCCATCTGAGTTATGTATGCGCAGTTTCTCTTTCGCCCGGCTGGCAATTGATCGCCTGGCGACTGTTCCTCATATGACCAGGTCCAGTTATCACATATTACCAGATTTTTTGAAATGGTGGCCGGTAACAACTTCTTCTCTTTACGAAAGAGAATCCCAGCACAATTTGTCCATTCACATTCAATAATTTACATGTTCTTGTACGGTTGTACCAAGTATGGAAGAAATATCCCTCAAAAAATGTTTGAAAGATATAAAACAAATTTGTAATCTCCAGGAACGATAGTTATACAGTACTCCCTCTGTAAAGAAATATAAGATCGTTTAGAGGGAGTACAACAGAGAACAAAGGGCCAGATGTGCAAAGTTAGGTCATAATCGTACGCACATTAGCAGCTTCATGCAAGAAACTCCCAGTAACTTTATAGAAAAAACTCCCAGTAACTATTTTCAGTAGACCACTTTAAGTTGCAGCAGATCAATAGTTTAATACCAGCTTCCAGAAATAGAGCCTTAGACCATACCACGAGACGGAACATCGCTACTTCCCAATATGTCGACCGCACTATGCACCGACTTACAGGTTTACAAGCTAAATGGTTCTGTAAATTAATTCCAGCCTTGTCACGAAAGCTATAGCAATTGGGGCCATTAAACCTGAAACTGCAGACTCCTTCATGCTTTGTCCAGATAAGAAAGTAGATCAAAATACAGTGGCTTCAACATGTCTTGGCAATAAGGCTCCCGATGGTAGGATACACACTCAACTTAACAAATTTCATCTGCAAATATAATGTCGAAAATAGATTGCACTGCAAAACGAGGAAGATACAGTGGAGTAGCATCAGATCAGACCATTATTAAAAATCATATCTTCAGTTCTATTGTTTCATTTCTTACCTTCATCTTTCGGTATGTTTGGTTGGTCTACCAAGAGTTGACGCATTGCAGCGATTTCACTTGAACTGCAAAAGAAAGGGCACCAAAAGTAAATGAAGAAAGATAAGAATCAAGGTTTGGCTAACTGCTAGTTTTAAAGGACGGAGTGGGCATTAATCTTGGGTAAACTAACAGAAATACAGAATTATCGGAAACAAATCTAAGGAGATCAAAAGAGAATTTAGTGGCCATAAATTCCAACTTGCCTACTTTTCCATGTCAACAAAGAGATGATTGATGATTTTAGCGCATACCTGGCATATCAATGTATTATCAGTAAAGAAGTAGCTTCTGCTATGATAAAAAGAGTAAGATGCATATCAACGAACTGTCACAAAAGAAGGCAAATAGCATCTTAAACCTATGACACCAGCAAAAACAAAATGCTACAAGAGAGACGGTACTGGTGAAAGGAGGTGAGTTTCCCATATATGAGATGGCAAATGTACATATCAGCAATAGCGCGAAAGTCAAATGAGTCTGCTTCATATTATTTAAAAGAAAAAAGAGGATGTTCTTAAAAAAACAGCAGACTTGGTGAAGGTATCTCACTTGGTTCTTACTCAGCCTGGTGCATGTCAGACAGCGTTTGTAGCCCACCCAAGCAATCCGCAATAGTTGGCAAAATTCCCACTTGTAACTGCAACTGTTTTGCAGTGAGTGCCAATCCACCCCTCACCATCTGATTAGTATCGTGCAGTACCTTGCTCAAACCTTTGGCAATGCCACTGAACTCCTCCCTGAAAAAAAATGTAGCAGCATTGTAACACCAACTCAAAACAATTCCGTTGCATATGCTTCTAGAGTTGCACCAAACCAAAAGCCAGTGACAGCAGCTTACAGAGCCTCCCTCATTGAAACAAATATGAGCGCCAGGCTCTCCATCTGCGCCCCCAAGAGATCCTCCCTGATGTTGGGCACACACCGCAGGACACCATAATTTTTAGCATCTCCAAGTACCTTGTCAACACATGACACAGAGTAAGATTTTAAATCCTCCAGATACATGAGAATCCAAAATTACAATGCAGCTAGGCAGCTACTAGTCAGTACCATTAAATGAGCACCCTCTGTGTAGCTTTTTAGTTGCAGTATCAGGGATCACCATCCCTAAATTTTGGTACTACTGTTCTTTAACTGAAACCAATACAATTTGCTACTGTAACTACCTTACAGTGAACTGTGCAGAACAATTACTAGATTTCTCAAACCCCATTACAGCTGCGGAATTGAGCATGCGCAGCACATCACTGAAGCTGCTGCGTACAAGTAGGGCATGAGATAAGCGCAAGGAAGGATCTGAGGAGAATAAAGGTACGGAAGGCGGGCGATGATGGCGGCGGCATTGGAGAACTGGGACAGGAGGCGGGAGTTGAGGTCATTCCATCGCTCCGTCTCCTCCCGTGCCTTCCTCACCCGCTGCTGCACCTTCCGCACTGCAGCCTCCATGCCGATCGACTGCTCGTTTCGTTTCCCTTCGCTACCCCGGTGCTCAATCGATATCTCAGCGGCGCTTGCCTGTTTTTTCAGGGAACGTCGGCGGCTGCTGAAAACAAGGCCTGTATGATAACCTGGGCTGGGCTCGACCTGACCATTGGAGGCAATGAAGTTTTGAAGCAAAAAATTAACATATTTTGAGCTAACAAGAATCATACAAATATTTTCCTATTTGTGAGCAGAACTATGTGAGACTTGACTGTGTCAAACTTACCATGCAAGGTTGTTCGGGCACTTGACGAGCAACACATATTTTCATACTTGATCAGCAGAAACGACTCTATTTGGTACACTTACCCTCACTATGATCTCACCACACATAAACTTCACATTTGGTTTGTAAGCACTTTTTCATCTTAGAAGATATGATAGTTGGAGTCAGACAATGCAGTGATTATAGAAAAAGATTATTACTAATATCGTTAAATGCAGCTTACGCACTTCATCTGAACTATGCATTGACGAAAAGAGAACACAGCTTCACATTATATGCCACGAGCATTAACAGTCCAAGTGGAAAATGAGCTATTTTAAGAGGAACACATACCGGACAATAAAGAACTAATGCATACAGTTCAAATTAAGGAGCAGTGTAAATACACATCCCTGTCAGAAAGTGATAGGTTCATAAAATATATTTTTAGAGGACACAGATTCACGAAATGTGGAGTTCTTGGCTATTACGTATTGATACAAAATTCAATGGAAAATTTGATTTTTTGCGACCATTTACTTTGCATTTTGACAATTTGCCACTAGTTACATTGCAATTGCCTTTTGCCACTCTTTACACTGAACTATGATTGTTCGCCCTTTTTGCCTCAAAACATTTCTTTTCGAATGTAATCCTCCGTAAACTAATTTAAGAGCGTTTAGATCACTACTTTAGTAATCTAAACGCTCTTATATTAGTTTACAGAGGGAGTATTTGATAATATATGCCCAAAACTAGTTACTATAATGTCATTTGTACATGTTGAATGAAGAAATAGTCCTTCACACGAAATTCCCCAATCTGCAGTGAAGAACCCTAGCTTCCATGGTCTGCACCAAAATCGGGCAATGTATGTTAGCAGCAAAGGAAGCATCGAACAGTAGCAAGCAAGCAGCAGCAAGCCAGGGGCAGGGCCAGGTTGTGGACGCAGGAGCCGGCTAGGGGCAGCGGCCAGGTTGTGCACTCGGGAGACGGCCGGGTCGAGGACGCAGGAGACGGCCTAGGGCAGCGGCGGCGGAGACCTCTTAAACCTAACCCTAGATCGGCCTTGGGACATGGGGATGAGCAGGACAGGGGAGAAGAGACTCACCGTAGCTGTCGCCGGGAGGGTGCCCCCGCCGTCGATTACCACCGTCGCCGCCGTCCGCCGGTGTGTCGCTTCGAGGAAGAGCAGAGAGGCTGGCCAGGGGTAAAACCGGGATTTCAAGCGGGCCCCACCTGTAAGAGGGCAAACGTCCAAGTCCAGTATGAAGAGTGGCTAAAAGTTCAAGGTAAAACCGTGACAATTTTTTTCCCCAAATTCAATAGATGGTAAACCGTGCTAAATCCTAATTTTAAAAAATGATGACGAATTCAAAAATGCTCTCAAATTTCCAAAAAGTCCCAATTTTCGAAAAAATCTCATGAATTATTTTTTTCCTGGTTTTAGAAAAATGTTCCCGGTTTTAAAATTATGAATTACACAAACTAAACAACGTAAAAAAATAAAATAAAAACAGAACATGAAAAGAATGTGAAAAAGGTAAAAGGGGCAAATAAAGAAACATAAAAAAAAGAAAAAATGGTCCATGGAAGGTTCTTTTCAAAATTAGTGGAAACAACATCACTAAAGCCCAAAGTGAGTCGGCCCAAATATGCGCCCCGGGGGTGGCCCCCTCCCCGGTGTTACGCGTCGAATAGGAAATCCCATGGTTTAGCAAAGCATTTGCAATTACAAAGAAGGGACTCTCGCAAACATGGGTTGAACATTTTTATAAATGATGTGTTTGACTCGATTACCCTAAGTGCATCTGGACTAAGTATAACTTTTGACAAGGGATTGCATGAAGCCCACTACTTAGTTCGTTGGTGCAGCTTTTGGCTCAATCCATTTTTATTTTGACATGTGAAGCTACTTTTTTCATGATTTTTTTTCTTAGTCCACATTTAGCATTATGGTGGATATATTGTAAAACAAAATTACCTGTTGTTTGATTAATCTGTTTTAAATACTAATTGATGTCATCCTACAAGTGGACATGACTGGTTGAAGCACACTTTCATGAAAGTATTATCCCAGCTTGTGTCTCGTTCTCAACAAAGAGCACATGCAAGCATCATTGTGAGTGTTTCGGTCGCACTCGAGGTG
This sequence comes from Aegilops bicornis, assembly GCA_021605145.1. Classification (NCBI taxonomy): domain Eukaryota; kingdom Viridiplantae; phylum Streptophyta; class Magnoliopsida; order Poales; family Poaceae; genus Aegilops; species Aegilops bicornis. The sequence continues at coordinate 97,247,900 of CM038671.1, forward strand.
TCGCTAGCCTCAAGCGAATTGTCTAGTTTGGTACATGCAAGGATTATGATAGTGGTGATGGAAGAATATTTTTTTGACTACAATGACGGAAGAATGATTGTGGTGTAAAATAATGGAACTTGATTAAGAGTTGCATGTAAATAACATGAAACTGGATAAACGGAAAGTAAATAGTGGTTCGTGTAATGGAGAAGTTAGGCACGAAGAGGTTCAGTTCATGGTGAATAATGAATGTGCCTTGTGCAATGATATGTAATGGTACCGTCTATATTAAATGTTTGGTAGACAAGTAATCCTTGAATAGCCAAACTCTATTGTCCCGCCTCACATTCCGTCAGTCCATCACCAATGGTCAATTCAACAGTTAAGGTCATTAAGACGGACCAACGCTTTTGGCACCGTGCCTTCTTGTGCTCCTCATATTGACTTCGTTGCTCATTGATATCAACATCTGTCACTGGAGGTCTGGATTCATTGTCTAATAGGTGCCTAGCCATGTAGGTCTCTAGATCATGTTGCTTGGGCCCTTAAATTGGATAACAATCATTGCAGACGCCATGAATAATTAACCTAGTAATCAGTAAGAAAAGTAAGGTCACAAATATATATCAAGAGTGAGAGATAAATAACAACTAAACACATAGATCAAATAGAAGGGAATCAATTCGAAATTACCATGATTCTCCATAATAAGATGAATGATTAACGAGATTGCGATATCCGAGTCAAAGTACAAATAGAATTTACAAACTCTAGCCTTGCGAGTTGGAATCTCTCTATTATGACGGTGTCGGCAATGGTGGAATGGAGGATCGCGCCAGAGAGGAACCCAGAATGGATCGAAGTGAAGCAATTATCCTTCGGATCTCTCTTTCCTTTGGTTTTGTTTTGCCTCCTCTGTCGCTCTGTTGTGTGTTTCCCAGTTACGAACGTTGTTGGTGTAGATGAGGGGAAGGCGGCGACACTTAGTATGACCACTGGTACGAGCAGGTGGGTTCGCACCACACGTTGTCTTCATTCGTGTTGACGTCAAATGCACTTTTTCGAAGGGAAAATTGTCCATTTCCTCCTCAATGATCCAAATATGGCTTTATAACCTTTCATAAGTGTTCGATTCTTAAAATCAAGGAAGAATACAAGGTTTCTTTATTTCCAATAAATATATATTAGTGAATAGGCAAAAACAGGGAAAACCCTCGGAGAACACTATATAAAACAAAGTCGTCACTTTTATGACTCGTTTTCTACAACATATCATAAAATAAACACAACATAAATCGGCAACCATGGGTCAGTCGTAACATTTCATTTTTTTGGAAAAATTAAGAAAATTACAATTAGTTTGAAACATAATTTTAAAAAAGAGACACTCTATGTTTTTAATTGGAGTCAAAAGGCATTTTTTGACATGACATGCATTAATGAATAGGATTGATGCAACTTCATGATGGATCTTCGCATGCAAGAGGAGCCTATCAAAGTTGTGGGTTTATTTAGGAGGAGTCTAGATTAAAGAGACAAATACAAGTACCAAGGATAAAGATCCATGACTAAAAGTTAAATCAGGGTTCTTTGAAGTGAGTGTCTCTAGTTTTCATATTGTGCATTCTTGCATCCCACCATACTATTAGCAAATAAACAATAGAAGACCAAACATGCAAAAACTATATTAGCTCAAAGGTTTTGAAAAGACCCACAATCGCCCACCCAATAGGTAAAAAATCTAAGATCATTGGACGATTGTGACCGAGGACACATCCCTTGGAAGGGGAGTTGTTGAAGTATGCTTCACCATCAAGCTCTCAGGGAGAAGACATGAGCGCTAAAGAAATGGAAGATGAGTACCTTCAACCAATGCATACTCGACACCATTGTTGCCGCCATCCGCTAATATAAACTTAGTCGGATGATAATTCGTACGGTCGGGGTAAATCTGTAGGACCAAATCACCACATGCTCCTTTGTGGCAATTGTCACCACGACTCTCGAGACTTTTGTTCCATGCAACATGCTTTCATGGTCGAGACATCTCCGTCACGATCCTGATACTAAAACAGAAACAAAAGTTGCACTCTAACTTGATCAGTGGTTGTGTCGCCTCTAGGTGCCAGAAGTGCCGCAAAAGGCGAGAGAATAGCATACACATGGGTGATGAAAATGAGATTGCTTTTTGGTGGCTAGGGTTCCTGCCTCTGCCTCTGCGTCATGTGTGCATAGAACCTAACTTATGAGAATCGCTTTATTACTTCACGAAAGCTTAAAGCCTAGCCAATTAGAAGCATGCTACGTACCCCATTAAGCATGAAATCAAACAAACAGTAGGCACATATTACATATTGCCACCGAAACTGGGATACGAGTTCTAGAAAGATAGTGCTATTTTGTGATGTTTTTTTTAGATCAAAGGACTATTTTGTGACCGTTCATCTAATTTATATTTACAGAAAAATATATTTTAATTAATTGTGTGAGTTATCCATAAAAATAAGGACCATGATAAGTGCCACATGTGTTGCATGAACATATGGCAACTCCGTACGGTTTTTATGGAAAATTTATTAACGCGAGCATGGCAAATTTAGTTGTGAAGCATGTCAATTTTCTTTTTTTGATGACAAGTTTCAGTTTTTTGGTTTTTCTTTTCTTTTCGAATGGTAATTTTAGTTGTAAAATGTCAGAGTCGGATTGCTTCGTGTCACACGTGTGGCAGTAATCATTTGGAAAAAATAAACCTTCTATGAGTTTCTGCTGGGTGCATCCATGCCTCCTGGCTACCGTACCAAGAGTTGTTGTTTGTTCCTTGATACCGTGCCTCCATGGTGTTCGATTTGCCTACATGCTTTGTACTTAGGTCCTTAATCATACCCATTTAATAATATATCGAAATCTCCATTGGAAACAAAGTGATCATCACGCACGCAATCTGAAATCTTTGCTGCCGATCGAACGCCACACACACCAATCATTACCCGATCGTGTGCAATGATTTTGTACCAACGTAATCTTTTTTTTTTGAAAGCTTGTACCAACGTAATCTTCATTGTTCCAAGACCGACAATCTGAGAGACAAACTGGCTCCCACGTACTAGGACATTGCCGGCCGGCCGGCCACCAACATGGCCGCACGTCTACACCATTTTAATACTCTCCCTGACCCCTCACCTGGTCACCTTGCCGCGTCTATATATGAACCCGACGCCTCCCGCCATTTCCACACAACCAAAGCCAGCTGCGATCATCTCCATCGATCTAGCACGCACGCACGGAGTGCCAGTCTTCCCTTCCAGCAATGGCGGCCTACCTCCCCCTCGCCGTCCTCGTGGCCCTCCTCGCCGCCACTGGAGCCAGCGCCCACGCCTACAGCCAGACCCCCTCGCCGACGCCTGCACCGGCTGCCAAGTGCGACAAGGTGATGCTCAAGGTGGAGGGCATGGTGTACTGCCAGAGCTGCACGCACCGGAACTCGTGGTGCCTCGACGGCGCGACGCCGCTGCCGGGGGCGAAGGTGACGGTCACCTGCCGCGACGCCAAGAACCGCGTCATGGCGTCGCGGACGCCCGTCGCCGACGGCAATGGCTACTTCCTCGCCGAGTTCAACGTCGCCGAGAAGGCCGATTACTACAAGGGGGACCCCGCCAAGGCCTGCTTCGTGCGCCTGCTCGCGTCGCCGGACCGCAAGTGCGACGACCTCACCAACGTCAACTACGGCATCGAGGGCGCGCCGCTCCGCCACGAGGGCAAGCGGTGGTCCGGCAAGGGGCACGAGAACGTCGTGTACGCCGCCGGCCCGCTCTCCTTCAAGCCGGACACCTGCGCGCCCAGGGGCCACTACTGATTCTTCTGTTGATTTGAATTGCATGTACGCGCGCGCGTACGTGCATGCGCAAGCTAGATGCGCCTGCGCTGCTGCTTTGGAGTTGAGAAATTTATGGAGCTTGAAGGCTTTATTCATGTGTTTCTTTTCTTTTGCTTCTGTTCTATTTATTGATAGAATAATTTTTTGTTAATCTTTTCGGCAAGTCTTATTCAGACCTCTTCCTTGGACAAGTCAAGTATTTTTGTTTCACTTCAAACGCATTATACACACGGGTAGCGCATTCTCAAGAAGAGGCAGTGCATTTTGATTCGTCTTGAGAACTAGTGGTTGCGTCCCGCGACGCTTGAGAGAAAGTTGTATGCGTGTTTCTTCATTTTAAAAAAATCCCTCACTGTTGTCCCAAAATAAAAATAAAACTTTCTCGCATCACATAAACATCACATCCATCACAAAAAGAAAAGAAAAGGCAAAAAAACCTTTTCTCAAAAAAGAAAAAAAGTTTCACTTCCAATTTCTCAAAATAATATATCAAAAAGTTAAAAACTTTTTTACCACAGCCAACCAGTATACGCCATGTGACAAAGCTGGTTGGCCGAATACAGTATGTTTATCAGGTTTGCTATTTCACATCTAGATGTGAAATAGTATCTCACATCTAAGTTTTCCACCACACGATCTAATTGCTGAAAAAATCGTGTAAACGTTTGATCTCTTGTCGCTGCCTGCTATCCCCAGGCTGCGCTTGTCGTGTTTGTCGGCACGTTGTGTTCCTGTTGCCTGTTCGTGTCGTGCGTGAGGGCCTTAGCCCATGTCTGTTTTTTTTTTCTTTTGAGAAGATAGCCCATGTCTGCTGCATGTGATGTGACTCTTTGGGCTTTTTTTTCTTTGTTGGTTGCATGACCGTTGTACTAATAAGAACCGGGAGAATAATCAAGGCTTTTGTTAAGGGCCTCTTGCTAAGTTGTTTTCTGTTGGGATCATATTGGTGTAATTTTCACGCAAATTCTTGATCTTGCATCATCAACTAATGTAGTTATGTGTCTCTTGTTCTGTTTTGTTCACTTTTTGTTGACCCGTTCGTGGTGTATGTCTGTTTTTTGTTGGACTTTTGTTTTTGCTTGGGCTCTTGTGACCACTTTTTATCTGGTTTGCGTTGTAGAAGTGGAAGAGACGGGCTACATCGCTTGTTGTTGTCTTTTGCTAGATGTGAAATAATTACCTCATATCTAACCCTATCACCATAGGATGAAAGCCCTTTAAGATTTGTTCTCTTCTCTCAACATAGTGCGTTTTTTCTTCTCGTTGTTGTTCTTGCGCGGACTGCACGTATCGGCCCATGGGACTTCATTGAACGTCAATTTTTTTTCTTTTCACATCGTTTTGGGGATGTGACCCATTTTGCACGTATGTGTAGCTGCATGCATGGGCTGTAAGCAAACACACCCTGCAGCACACTATTAGTTGCATTTTTTCTATTTTAATTTTTTCCTTATTTGTTATCTTACCCCAAGAGGTGAAAATTGAAGAAAAAAATATGAAAATGCCACGCGTATTTTTTTGTTTTTAATTTTTACTTTTATTTTAAATATCGTTATTTTCATATATTTTTTCTTTTGGATTTGCTAATTCACATCTATATGATTTTACAACTAAGTTGTTCACCACTTGATCAAACATGTATGTTTCGTGCAAAAATGTTTTGTTCACATGCATGTACCTTGGTTCCTGCTGGTGTTTGCGTTGTCGGGCCGTTTTTTCGTGTCGTATTGGTGGTCGTTTTTCTCATTGTCTTCCATGTTTGCGAAAAGTGTGAGTATACGATCCTCCATAGGCTGTGACTCATCGAGACGAGATCAGCAATGTCATCTCATCTAAATTTTTAAATGTACAATCTTTTGTTGCTGAAATTTTCATGCAGTGCTTTGATCTTCATCACGTTGTCGACCCGTTTCACGGCTTCCATCCATTGTTCGCCGTTTATGTGATGTCGCGCGTTGGAGGCGTTTCGCGACTCGCATTGTCGGGGTTGTGTCAATTTTCATTTTGCCGGGGCAGCAACTTTCCTCACTCTATGTGGTGGGTGCGGGTTCAATTTTTGTATAGAGTAACATGACTCGTTGCTCTCACTCTCTTTCTTCCGTTGAGCTATGGTTCAATTTTTTATTTTGCTTTTTTTATTTTATTTTTTAATTCCTCTTTTCTTTTTAGTTTTATGTAGTTGTCCTAGTTACAAATTCACTCTTGACTCGCATTTAGGTTCGTAATTTGTTTCATTCTAGTTGCAAACCCATCCTTGACTCACAACTAGGCATGCAGTTTGTTTTTCATGCCGATCACAAGTCCACCCTAAACTCGCAACTAGGCTCATAGTTTCGTAGTTGTGTCAGTTGCAAGTCCACCCTTGCGACTCACAACTTGCATCATAGTTTTGTGTAGTTATCTCATTTGCAAGTCCATCCTCGACTCGCAACCCGTATCATAGTTTTGTGTAGTTGTCCTAGTTGCAAGTATACCATCGACTCACAACTAGACCCGTAGTTTGTTTCAACCTAGTTGCAAGTTCACCCTTGACTCGCAACTTGGTATGTGTTTAGTTTTTCAACCCGGTTGCAGGTCCACCCTTGACTCACAATTGGGCCCGTAGTTTGTTTCATCCTAATTGCAAGTCGATCCTTGACTCGCAACTGGGCTCGTTGTTTTGTAGTTGTCTTAATTGCAAGTCTACCCTCGACTCGCAATTGAAATAATAGTTTTTTGTTGCCCCAAATGCGAGTCCACCCTCAACTTGCAACTGGGCTCATTGTTTGTTGTTGTCCCATTTGCAAGTCCACCCTCAAGTTGCAACTAGGCCACAATTTGTTTTTTATCTCAGTTGCATGTCCACCCTCAACTCGCAACTCATATCATAGTTTTATATAGTTGTCTAAGTTGTAAGTCCACCTTCAACTACTTAAATAGGCCCCTAATTTGTTTTATCTCGATTCTTGAGCTCACCCTTGACTCATGGCCCGGGCACATGTTTTGTCTTTCATCCCAGTTGCAAGTCCACCATTGACTCGCAACTGGAACTGTAGTTTGTTTGATCATAGTTGCAAGTCAACCCTTGACTCGCAACTGGGCTCGTAGTTTCGTAGTTGTCCCAGTTGCAAGTCCACATTCGACTTGCAATTGTGCTGATACTTCTCCCAGTTGCAATCCCATCCTCAACTCACAACTAGGCATGCGTTTTGTTTTTCATCCCAGTTCCAATTCCACCCTTGAATCGCAACTGGGACTGTAGTTTGTTTCATTCCAGTTGCAAGTCGACCCTTCACTCGCAACTGGGTCATTGTTTCGTAGTTGTCTTAATTGCAAGTCCATCCTCGAATCGCAACCGGGATCATAGCTTTTTGTTGCCAAGTTGCAAGTCCACCCTCAACTTGAAACTGGGTCCATAGTTTGTTGTTGTCCCGGTTGTAAGTCCACCCTCGATTCGCAACTTGGATCTATTTTGTTTTTCATCTCAATTGCATGTCCACCATCAACTCGCAACGGCATCATAGTTTTATATACTTGTCTCAATTACAAGTTCACCCTCGACTCGCAACTAGGCTCGTAGTTTGTGTTATCCCAGTTGCAAGCGCACCCTTGACTCGCAACTAGGACCGTAGTTTGTTTTATCCCAGTTGCAAGTCGACACTTGACTCGCAACTGGTCCCATAGTTTGTAGTTGTCCCAGTTGTAATTTCATCCTCAACTCGCAACTCACCTCGTAGTTCTCCTAGTTGCAAGCCCACCCTTTGACTTGCAACTAGGCTTGTGCTTGTTTTCAACACGCAACTTGCCCTGGCCCCTAGTTCCATGTCCAATCAAAACATGTAAACCCACCTGACTAGTTGCATGTCCAAGCCAAACATGCAACTCATTTTCGACATAGTTGCACGTTCACCCTCGGCACACAACTCGTCCCCAACCCAGTACCCCTACATAATTATATTTTTTGTCCGAGTTGCAAGTTCACCCTCAACTCGCAACTGGGAGCCCGAGTTTTTTAGTAACAATTGCAGGTCTACCCTTGATTCGCAACTGGTGCCCGACCTTTTTTTGTCCCAGTTGCAAATCCACCTTCGACTTGCAACTGGGGCTCGACCTTTTTATTGTCACAGTTGCAAGTTGAGGGTGCATGCATCCTTAGATGAGCTTTACATGTGCAAGCATGTCAAGGTATCGTGCTAGTACATGCATATATCCAAGGCCAAGATATAAAAAGCATGCACCACGATCAGCGCATACAAATATACTAAAAACTTCACCATAGACCAAAAAAGTTTAGTTTGTTAAAGTAAATATTCATCGTATACTAAAAATAGTTCATCCTACGCTAAAAAGTTCAGTTTGTATATAAGAAATGTCTTGAAAGTGAAAATATGTTCCCTTTTTAAAAATTGCAAAAAAGTTCATGTTTTCATAAAAAATCAGGTTTTCAAAAAATGTTCGAGAATTTAAAAAGCAAATGTTCTCGTTTATTAAAGAAACTGTGTTTTTTGTAAAGTGTTCATGTCTTTATAAATGGTCAGATTTTTCAAAATGTTTGTATTTTTAAAAATAGCAGGGTGTCAGAAAAAAATTGTAGTTGCAAGTCCACCCTCGACTTGCAACTCGAGGGGTGTTGTCTTTTGTTCTTGTTTCATGGTAGTTGCAATTAGACCCTCGACCTGCAACTAGAGGTTTCTGTCGGCCCAGTTGCAAGTCCACCCTCGACTCGCAACTCAGAGGGGGGTGTTGCTTCTTTTTACCCCAGTTGCAAGTCCACCCCGACTTACAACTCGAGGGATGTACTTTGTAGTCGCCCCATTTGCAAGTCAACCATGTACTCGCAACTCGGGGATGTAGTTTTCTAATTGCCCAGTTGCAAGTCCACCGCCGACTCGCAACTCGGGGGTTGTAGTTTGTAATCACACGGTTGCAAGTCAACCATGTTCTGGCAACTCGGGAATGCAGTTTTTAGTTGCACCTAGTTGCCAGTCCACCCTCGACTCGCAACTCGAGGCATGTCAGTTTTTGTTATTGTTTTGATGGTAGTTCTGATTAGACCCTCGGCTGAAACTAAGGATTTCTATTGGCCCAGTTGCAAGTCCACCCCGACTCGCTACTCGGGGGGTGTTGTTTTGTTTTCACCCCCAGTTGCAAGTCCACCCCCGACTTTGCAACTCGAGGGATGTAGTTTGTCATCGCCCCAATAGTTTTATACTTTCCCGGGTTGCAAGTCCACCCTCGACTCGCAACTCGGAGGGTGTTGTTTTTTGTCTTGTTTCATAATAGTTGCAATTAGACTCTCGACCTGCAACTAGGGGTTTCTGTCGGCCCAGTTGCAGGTCCACCCTCGACTCGCAACTCGAGGGGATGTAGTTTGTATTCACCCCAGTTGTAAGTCCACCCTGACTTGCAACTCGAGGAATGTAGTTTCTAACCGCCCTAGTTGCAAGTCAACCATGTGCTCACAACTCGGGGATGTAGTTTTGTAGTTGCCCTAGTTGCAAGTCCACCATCGACTTGCAACTTGGGGGTGTAGTTTTGTAGTTGCCCTAGTTGCAAGTCCACCTTCGACTCGCAACTCGAGGGGGTGTTGTCTTTTGTTCTTTGTTTCATGGTAGTTGCAATTGGACCCTCGACCTGTAATTAGGGATTTCTGTCAGCCTAGTTGCAAGTCCACCCTCGACTCGCAACTCGGAGGTGTTGGGGAACGTTGCAGAAAATTAAAAATTTTCCTACGGTTTCACCAAGAACCATCTATGAGTTCATCTAAGCAACGAGTCATGGGAGAGAGATTGCATCTACATACCACTTGTAGATCGCGCGCGGAAGCGTTCAAGGAGCAGGGGATGATGGAGTCGTACTTTCGCCGTGATCCAAATCACCGATGACTAAGTCTTTGAACGGACAGCACCTCCGCGTTCAACACACGCGTCTGGGCGGATGGCGTCTCCTCCTTCTTGATCCAGCAAGGGGAAGGAGAGGTTGAGGAAGAAGGCTCCAGCTGACGACGGCGTGATGATGGTGGAGATGCAGTACTCCGACAGGGCTTCGCCAAGCACTTAATGGAGGAGGAGAGGTGTTGGGGAGGGGAGGGGCTGCGCCTTGGATCAGGTTTTCAGCCCTCCCCTCGCCCCTCTATTTATAGGGGAAGGGGGAAGGGGGCCGGCCCCCTCTAGATGAGATCTAGAGGGGGGGCGGCCAGGGAGGGGGGCTTGCCCCCCAAGCAAGGGGGGCGCCCCCACTAGGGTTCCCCCCCAACCCTAGGCGTTGTTGGGGAACGTAGCAGAAATTCAAAATTTTCTACGCATCACCAAGATCAATCTATGGAGAAACCATCAACGAGGGGAAGGAGAGTGCATCTACATACCCTTGTAGATCGCTAAGCGGAAGCGTTCAAGAGAACGGGGTTGAAGGAGTCGTACTCGTCGTGATCCAAATCACCGGAGATCCTAGTGCCGAACGGACGGGTTCGACACACGTACAGCCCGGTGACGTCTCCCATGCCTTGATCCAGCAAGGAGAGAGGGAGAGGTTGAGGAAGACTCCATCCAGCAGCAGCACAACGGCGTGGTGGTGGTGGAGGCGTGGCAATCTGCAGGAGCTTCGCCAAGCACTGCGGGAGAGGAGGAGGTGTCACGGGAGGGAGGGAGGCGCCAGGGCTTGGTGCGGCTGCCCTCCCTCTCGTCCCACTATATATAGGGGCAAGGGAGAGGGAGGCGCAGCCTTGGCCCTTCCTCCAAGGAAGGGTGCGGCTAGGAGGAGTCCATCCTCCCCAAGGCACCTAGGAGGTGCCTTCCCCCTTTAGGACTCTCCCTTTCCCTTATCTCTTGGCGCATGGGCCTCTTGGGGCTGGTGACCTTGGCCCATATAGGCCAAGGCGCACACACCTACAGCCCATGTGGCCCCCGGGGCTGGTGGACCCCCTGGTGGACCCCCGGACCCCTTTCGGCACTCCCGGTACAATACCGATAATGCAAACTTTTCCGCGACCAAAACAAGACTTCCCATATATAAATCTTTACCTCCGGACCATTAGGAACTCCTCGTGACGTCCAGGAATCTCATCCGGACAGGAACAACATTCGGTAACCACATAAAAACTTCCTTTATAACCCTAAGCGTCGCCATCGAACCTTAAGTGTGTAGACCCTACGGGTTCGGGAACCATGCAGACATGACCGAGACGTTCTCCGGTCAATAACCAACATCGGGATCTGGATACCCATGTTGGCTCCCATATGTTCCACGATGATCTCATCGGATGAACCACGATGTCAAGGACTCAATTGATCCCGTATACAATTCCCTTTGTCTAGCGGTATTGTACTTGCCCGAGATTCGATCGTCGGTATGCCGATACCTTGTTCAATCTCGTTACCGGCAAGTCTCTTTACTCGTTCCGTAACACATCATCACGTGATCAACCCCTTGGTCACATTGTTCACATTATGATGATGTCCTACCGAGTGGGCCCAGAGATACCTCTCCGTTAACCGGAGTGACAAATCCGATCTTGATTCGTGCCAACCCAATGAGACACTTTCGGAGATACCGTAGTGCACCTTTATAGCCACCCGATTCGTTGTGGACGTTTGGTACACCCAAAGCATTCCTACGGTATCCGGGCGTTGCACAATCTCATGGTCTAAGGAAAAGATACTTGACATTAGAAAAGCTTTAGCATCTGAACTACACGATCTTTGTGCTAGGCTTAGGATTGGGTCTTGTCCATCACATCATTCTCCTAATGATGTGATCCCGTTATCAACGACATCCAATGTCCATGGTTAGGAAACCGTAACCATCTATTGATCAACGAGCTAGTCTACTAGAGGCTTACTAGGGACATGGTGTTGTCTATGTATCCACACATGTATCTGAGTTTCCTTTCAATACAATTATAGCATGGATAATAAACGATTATCATGAACAAGGAAATATAATAATAATAACTAATTTATTATTGCCTCTAGGGTATATTTCCAACAGGTCTCCCACTTGCACTAGAGTCAATAATCTAGTTCACATCGTCATGTGATAAACACTGATAGGTCACATCGCCATGTGACCAACATCCAAAGAGTTTACTAGTGTCTTAAACTAGTTCACATCACCATGTGATTTAGTCTCAATGAGTTCTGGGGTTTGGTCATGTTTTGCTTGTGAGAGAGGTTTTAGTCAGCAGTGCGCAACATTCAGATCCGTATGTACTTCGCAATTCTCTATGTCATATTGTAAATGCTGCTTCCACGCTCCACTTGAAGCTATTCCAAATGGTTGCTCCACTATCGTATCCGGTTTGCTACTCGAGTCATTCGGATAGGTGTTAAAGCTTGCATCAACGTAACCCTTTACGCGAACTCTTTATCACCTCCATAATCGAGAAACATGTCCTTTATTTACTCCAAGGACAATTTTGATCATTGTCCAATGATCCGTTCTGGATCATTCTTGTACTATGAATGACTCATGGCAAGGCACACTTCGGTGCGGTACACAACATAGCATACTATAGAGCCTATATACGAAGCATAGGGGACGACCTTCGTCCTTACTCTCTCTTCTTTGTGGTCGAGTTTAACTCTTAACTTCATACCTTACAACTCGAGCAAGAACTCCTTCTTTGGTGATCCATCTTGAACACCTTCAAGATCATGTCAAGGTATGTGCTCATTTGAAAGTATTATTAAGCATTTTGATCTATCTTATAGACCTTGATGCTCATTGTTCAAGTAGCCTAATCCAGGTTTTCCATTGAAAAACATTTTTCAAATAACCCTATATGCTTTCTAGAAATTCTACATCATTCCTGATCAACAATATGTCAACAACATATACTCATCAGAAATTCTATAGTGCTCCCACTCACTTCTTTGGAAATACAAGTTTCTCATAAACTTTGTATAAACCCAAAATCTTTGATCATCTCATCAAAGCGTACATTCCAACTCCGAGATGCTTACTCCGGTCCTTAGAAGGATTCTTTGGAGCTCTGCATATTTGTTAGCGTTCTTCGGGATTAACAAAACCTTACGGTTGTATCACATACAACCTTTCCTCAAGGATATCGTCGAGAAACAATGTTTTGACATCCTATACGCAAGATTTCATAAATAATGCAAGAATCGCTAATCCAATTCCAACAGACTCTTAGCATCGCTACGAGTGAGAAAGCCTCACCGTAGTCAACTCCTTGAACTTGTCAGAAAACATCTTTAACGACAAGTTGAGCTTTTTTAATGGTGATTCTTACCATCATTGTTTGTCTTCCTTTTAAAATCCATCTTTACCCAACGGCCTTACGACCATCAAGTATTTCTTCCAAAGTCATGGATCCTTTCTCGGATTTTATGGCCTCGAGCCATTAGTCGAAATCTGGGCCCACCATCGCTTCTCCATAGCTCGTAGGTTCATTGTTGTCTAGCAACATGACCTCTAAGACAGGATTGCGTACCACTCTGAAGTAGTACGCATCCTTGTCACCCTACGAGGTACGGTAGTGACTTGATCTGAAACTTCATGATCACTATCATAAGCTTCTACTTCAATTGGTGTAGGTGCCACGGGAACAACTTCATGTGCCTTGCTACACACTAGTTGAAGTGACGGTCCAATAACCTCATCAAGTCTCCAACATCCTCCCACTCAATTCTTTTCGAGAGAAACTTTTCTCGGAAAGGACCTAATTCTAGAAACAATCCTTTTTGCTTAGGAATCGAGGCGGAGGTATACCCAACTGTTTTGGGTGTCCTATGAAGAAGCATTTTATCTGCTTTGGGTTTGAGCTTATCAACCTGAAACTTTTTCACATAAGCGTCGCAGCCCCAAACTTTTAAGAAACAACAATTTAGGTTTCTCCAAACCATAGTTCAAACGGTGTCGTCTCAACGGAATTACGTGGTGCCCTATTAAAGTGAGTGCGGTTGTATCTAATGCCTAACCCATGAACGATAGTGGTAATTCGATAAGAGACATCATGGTACGCACCATATCCAATAGGGTGCAACTATGATGTTCGGACACACCATCACACTATGGTGTTCCAGGCGGTATTTAATTGTGAAACAATTTCCACAATGTCTTAACTACGTGCCAAAGCTCGTAACTCAGATACTCATCTCTATGATCGTATCATAGACATTTTATCCTCTTGTCACGATGATCTTCAACTTCACTCTGAAATTATTTGAACCATTCAATAATTCAGACTTGTGTTTCATCAAGTAAATATACTCGGTATCTACTTAAATCATCCGTGAAGTAAGAACATAACGATATTCCTTTGCATGCCTCGGCACTCATTGGACTGCACACATCAAAATGTGTTACTTCCAACAAGTTGCTATCTTGTTCCATCTTATAGAAAATGAGTCTTTTTCAGTCATCTTGCCCATGTGGTATGATTTGCATATCTCAAGTGATTCAAAATCAAGTGAGTCCAAAGCGATCCATCTGCATGGAGTTTCTTTATGCGTATACACCAATAGACATGGTTAGCATGTCTCAAACTCTTTAAAGCGAGTGAGTCCAAAGATCCATCAACATGGAGCTTCTTCATGCGTTTACACCAATATGACTTACATGGCGGTGCCACAAGTAAGTGGTACTATCATTACTATCTTATATCTTTTGGCATGAAAATGTGTATCACTACGATCGAGATTCAACAAACCATTCCTTTTAGGTGCAAGACCATTGAAGGCATTATTCAAATAAGCGAGTAATCATTATTCTCCTTAAATGAATAACCGTATTGCGATAGACATAATCCAATCATGTCTATGCTCAACGCAAACACCAAGTAACAATTATTTAGGTTTAATACCAATCTCGATGGTAGAGGGAGCGTGCGATGCTTGATCACATCAACCTTGGAAACACTTCCAACACATATCGTCAGCTCACCTTTAGTTAGTCTCCGTAGATTTTATTTCGAGTTACTAACACTTAGCAACCGAACCGGTATCTAATACCCTGGTGCTACTAGGAGTACTAGTAAAGTACACAATAACAATGTATATCCAATATACTTCTATCGACCTTGCCGACCTTCTCATCTACCAAGTATCTAGGGTAATTACGCTCCGATTGGCTGTTCCCCTTATTACAGAAGCACTTAGTCTCGGGTTTGGGTTCAACCTTGGGTTTCTTCATTAGAGCAGCAGCTGATTTGTTGTTTCATGAAGTATCCCTTCTTGCTCTTGCCCTTCTTGAAACTAGTGGTTTCACCAACCATCAACAATTGATGCTCCTTCTTGATTCCTACTTTCGCGATTGTCAAACATCGCGAATATCTCAAGGATCATCATATTTATCCCTGATTTGTTATAGTTCATCACGAAGCTCTAGCAGCTTGGTGACAATGACTTTGGAGAAACATCACTATCTACGGAAGATCAACTCCCACTCGATTCAAGTGATTGTTGCACTCGGACAATCGAGCACAAGCTCAACGATTGAGCTTTTATCCCTTAGTTTGCGGGCTAAGAAAATCGCGGAGGTCTTATACCTCTTGGCGTGGGCACGAGCACGAAATCCCAATTTCAGCCCTCGAAATATCTCATATGTTCCATGACGTTTTGAAAAGCGTCTTGATTGCCTCAATTCTAAACCATTTAACATTACCGAACTATCATGTAGTCATCAAAAGCGTGTATGTCGGATGCTCGCAACATCCACAAAGCGACGTTCGAGGTTCAAAGACACCGGCGGTGCATTAAGGACATAAGCCTTCTCTTGTCGCATAATTGCTACTGTCAACTTTCAACTATATTTTCTCTAGGAACATATCTAAAACAGTAGAACTAAAGCGCGAGCTATGACATAATTTACAAAGGGTTTTTGACTATGTTCAGGATAATTAAGTTCATCTAATGAACTCCCACTCAGATAGACATCCCTCTAGTCATCTAAGTGATTACATGATCCGAGTCAACTAGGCCGTGTCTGATCATCATGTGAGACGGACTAGTCATCATCGGTGAACATCTTCATGTTGATCGTATCCACCATACAACTCATGCTCGACCTTTCGGTCTCTTGTGTTCCGAGGCCATATGCGTACATGCTAGGCTCGTCAAGTCAACCTAAGTGTTTTGCGTGTGTAAATCTGGCTTACACCGTTGTATGTGAGCGTAAGAATCTATCACACCCGATCATCACGTGGTGCTTGAAGCGACGAACTTTACATAGCAGTTGCACGCAGTTAGGGGAACACTTTCTTGAAATTTTAATGAGGGATCATCTTATTTACTACCGTCGTTCTAAGCAAATAAGATGTATAAACATGATAAACATCAAATGCAATCAAGATAGTGACATGATATGGCCAATATCATTTTGCTCCTTTTGATCTCCATCTTCGGGGCTCCATGATCATCATCGTCACCGGCATGACACCATGATCTCCATCATCATGATCTCCATCATCATGTCTCCATGAAGTTGTCTCGCCAACTTATTACTTCTACTATTACGGCTACCGGTTAGCAATAAAGTAAAGTAATTACATGGCGTTGTTCAATGACACGCGGGTCATACAAAAATAAAGACAACTCCTATGGCTCCTGCCGGTTGTCATACTCATCGACATGCAAGTCGTGATTCCTATCACAAGAACATGATCAATCTCATACATCACATATCATTCATCACATTCTTCTTGTCCATATCACATCACATAGCATACCTGCAAAAACAAGTTAGGCGTCCTCTAATTGTTGTTTGCATGTTTTACGTGGCTGCTATGGGTTTCTAGCAAGAACGTTTCTTACCTACGCAAAACCACAACGTGATATGCCAATTGCTATTTACCCTTCATAAGGACCCTTTTCATCGAATCCTTTCCGATTAAAGTGGGAGAGGCTGGCACCCGCTAGCCACCTTATGTACCAAGTGCATGTCAGTCGGTGGAACCTGTCTCACGTAAGAGTACGTGTAAGGTCGGTCCGAGCCGCTTCATCCCACAATACCGTCGAAACAAGATTGGACTAGTAACGATAAGCATATTGAACAAAATCAACACCCACAACTACTTTGTGTTCTACTCGTGCAAAGAATCTACGCAATAGACCTAGCTCATGATGCCACTGTTGGGGAACATAGCAGAAATTCAAAATTTTCTACGCATCACCAAGATCAATCTATGGAGAAACCAGCAACGAGGGGAAGGAGAGTGCATCTACATACCCTTGTAGATCGCTAAGCAGAAGCGTTCAAGAGAACGGGGTTGAAGGAGTCGTACTCGTCATGATCCAAATCACCGGAGATCCTAGTGCCGAACGGACGGCACCTCCGCGTTCAACACACATACAGCCCGGTGAGGTCTCCCATGCCTTGATCCAGCAAGGAGAGAGGGAGAGGTTGAGGAAGACTCCATCGGCCAGCACAGACAGGCGTGGTGGTGGTGGAGGAGCGTGGCAATCTGCGAGGCTTCGCCAAGCACCTGCGGGAGAGGAGGAGGTGTCACGGGAGGGAGGCGCCAGGGCTTCAGGTGCGGCTGCCCTCCCTCCCCTCCACTATATATAGGGGCAAGGGAGAGGGGAGGGGCGCAGCCTTGGCCCTTCCTCCAAGGAAGGGTGCGGCTAGGGAGGAGTCCATCCTCCCCAAGGCACCTAGGAGGTGCCTTCCCCCTTTAGGACTCTCCCTTTCCCTTATCTCTTGGCACATGGGCCTCTTGGGGCTGGTGACCTTGCCCATATAGGCCAAGGCGCACACCCCTACAGCCCATGTGGCCCCAGGCTGGTGGACCCCTGGTGGACCCCGGACCCCTTCGGCACTCCGGTACAATACCGATAATGCTGTGAAACTTTTAGGCTGACCAAAACAAGACATCCCATATATAAATCTTTACCTCCGGACCATTTGAAACTCCTCGTGACGTCCGGGATCTCATCCGGGACTTCGAACAACATTCGGTAACCACATACAAACTTCCTTTATAACCCTAGTGTCATCGAACCTTAAGTGTGTAGACCCTACGGGTTCGGGAACCATGCAGACATGACCGAGACGTTCTCCGGTCAATAACCAACAGGGGGATCTGGATACCCATGTTGGGTCCCATACGTTCCACGATGATCTCATCGGATGAACCACGATGTCAAGGACTCAATTGATCCCGTATACAATTCCCTTTGTCTAGCCGTATTGTACTTGCCCGAGATTCGATCGTCGGTATGCCGATACCTTGTTCAATCTCGTTACCGGCAAGTCTCTTTACTCGTTCCGTAACACATCATCCCGTGATCAACCCCTTGGTCACATTGTGCACATTATGATGATGTCCTACCGAGTGGGCCCAGAGATACCACTCCGTTAACGGGAGTGACAAATCCCAGTCTCGATTCGTGCCAACCCAGCAGACACTTTCGGAGATACCGTAGTGCACCTTTATAGCCACCCGATTACGTTGTGACGTTTGGTACACCCAAAGCATTCCTACGGTATCCGGAGTTGCACAATCTCATGGTCTAAGGAAAAGATACTTGACATTAGAAAAGCTTTAGCATCTGAACTACACGATCTTTGTGCTAGGCTTAGGATTGGGTCTTGTCCATCACATCATTCTCCTAATGATGTGATCCCGCTGTCAACGACATCCAATGTCCATGGTCGAAACCGTAACCATCTATTGATCAACGAGCTAGTCAGCTAGAGGCTTACTAGGGACATGGTGTTGTCTATGTATCCGGACATGTATCCGAAGTTTCCTTTCAATACAATTATAGCATGGATAATAAGCGATTATCATGAACAAGGAAATATAATAATAATAACTAATTTATTATTGCCTCTAGGGCATATTTCCAACAGCGCATGGGCCCAAGGGGGCGCCCAGCCCTCGGGGCTGGTTCTCGCGCCTTGCGGCCCATGAGGCCCTCCGAGAGGGGTGGCCCCTCCCGGTGGACCCCCCGAACCCCTCCGGTGGCCCCGGTACAATACCGATATGCCGCCGAAACTTTCCGGTGTCCGTATGACAACTTCCCATATATAAATCTTTACCTCCGGACCATTCCGGAACTCCTCGTGACGTCCGGGATCTCATCCGGGACTCCGAACAACATTCGTTAATCCATACAAGTCTTCCTAATAACCCTAGCGTCACCGAACCTTAAGTGTGTAGACCCTACGGGTTCGGGAGACATGCAGACATGACCGAGACGGCTCTCTGGTCAATAACAAACAGCGGTATCTGGATACCCATGTTGGCTCCCACATACTCCTCGATGATCTCATCGGATGAACCACGATGTCGAGGATTCAAGCAACCCCGTATACTATTCCCTTTGTCAGACGGTATGTTACTTGCCCGAGATTCGATCGTCGGTATCCCAATACCTCATTCAATCTCGTTACCGGCAAGTCACTTTACTGCACCGTAATGCATGATCCCGTGACCAGACACTTGGTCACTTTGAGCTCATTATGATGATACACTACCGAGTGGGCCCGGTGATACCTCTCCGTGTCACGGGTGACAAATCCGATCTCGATCCGTGTCAACCCAACAGACTCTTTCGGAGATACCTGTAGTGCACCTTTACAGTCACTCAGTTATGTTGTGACGTTTGGTACACCCAAAGCACTCCTACGGTATCCGGGAGTTACACGATCTCATGGTCTAAGGAAGAGATACTTGACGTTTGTAAAGCTTTAGCAAAACGAACTACACGATCTTGTGCTATGCTTAGGATTGGGTCTTGTCCATCACATCATTCTCCTAATGATGTGATCCCGTTATCAATGACATCCAATGTCCATAGTCAGGAAACCATGACTATCTATTGATCAACGAGCTAGTCAACTAGAGGCTCACTAGGGACATATTGTGGTCTATGTATTCACACGTGTATTACGATTTCCGGATAACACAATTATAGCATGAATAAAAGACAATTATCACGAACAAGGAAATATAATAATAATCCTTTTATTATTGCCTCTAGGGCATACTTCCAACAGTCTCCCACTTGCACTAGAGTCAATAATCTAGTTACATTGTGATGAATGGAACACCCATAGAGTTACGGTGTTGATCATGTTTACGCCCATGGAAGAGGTTTAGTCAGCGGATCTGCGACATTCAGATCCGTATGCACTTTGCAAATTTCTATGTCTCCATCTTGAACATTTTCACGGATGGAGTTGAAGTGACGCTTGATGTGCTCGGTCTTCTTGTGAAACACAGGCTCCTTGGCAAGTGCAATAGCTCCGGTGTTGTCACTGAGAAGAGTTTGATCGGCCCCGACGCATTGGGTATGACTCCTAGGTCGGTGATGAACTCCTTCACCCAAATTTTTTCATGCGGTGCCTCCAAGGCTGCCATGTACTCCGCTTCACACGTAGATCCCGCCACGACGCTCTGCTTGCAGCTGCACCAGCTTACCGCTCCACCATTCAACATATACACGTATCCGGTTTGTGACTTAGAGTCATCCAGATGCGTGTCGAAGCTAAGCGTCGGCGTAACCCTTCTGACGAGCTCTTCGTCACCTCCATAAATGAGAAACATGTCCTTTGTCCTTTTCGGTACTTCAGGATATTCTTGACCGTTGTCTAGTGTTCCTTGCCGGGATTACTTTGGTACCTTCCTACCAAACTTACGGCAAGGTTTACATCAGGTCCGGTACCTGATGGCATACATAATGAGATCCTATGGCCGAGGCATAGGGGATGACGCTCATCTCTTCTTTATCTTTTGCCGTGGTCGGGCATTGAGCCGAGCTCAATCTCACACCTTGCAGTACAGGCAAGAACCCTTTCTTGGACTGATATTTTGAACTTCTTCAAAATCTTATCAAGGTATGTGCTTTGTGAAAGACCTATGAGGCGTCTCGATCTATCCCTATAGATCTTGATGCCTAATATGTACGCAGATTCTCCAAGGTCCTTCATTGAAAAACACTTATTCAAGTAGGCCTTAATGCTGTCCAAGAATTCTATATCATTTCCCATCAAAAGTATGTCATCTACATATAATATGAGAAATGCTACAGAGCTCCCACTCACTTTCTTGTAAATGCAGGCTTCTCCATAAGTCTCAAGATAAACTAAACGCTTTGATCATCTCATCAAAGCGAATGTTCTAACTCGAGATGCTTGCACCAGCCCATAAATGGATCATTTGGAGCTTGCATACTTTGTTAGCATTCTTAGGATCGACAAAACCTTCGGCTGCATCATATACAGCTCTTCCTTAAGATAACCGTTAAGGAATGCCATTTTGGCGTCCATCTGCCATATCTCATAATCATAGTATGCGGCAATTGCTAACATGATTCAGACGGACTTAAGCTTCGCTACGGGAGAGAAAGTCTCATCGTAGTCAATCCCTTGAACTTGCCGATAACCCTTAGCGACAAGTCGAGCTTTATAGATGGTGACATTACCATCTGCGTCCGTCTTCTTCTTAAAGATCCATTTGTTTTCTATCGCTCGCCGATCATCGGGCAAGTCAGTTAAAGTCCATACTTTGTTTTCATACATGGATTCTATCTCGGATTGCATGGCTTCTAGCCATTTGTTGGAATCTGGGCCCGCCATCGCTTCTTCATAGTTCGAAGGTTCACCGTTGTCTAACAACATGATTTCCAGGACAGGGTTGCCATACCACTCTTGTGCGGAACGTGTCCTTGTGGACCTACGGAGTTCAGTAGCAACTTGATTCGAAGTACCTTGATCATCATCATTAATTTCCTCTCCAGTCGGTGTAGGCACCACAAGAACATTTTCTGAGCTGCACTACTTTCCGGTTCAAGAGGTAGTACTTCATCGAAGTTCTACTTTCCTCCCACTTACTCCTTTCGAAAGAAACTCTTTTTCGAAAGGATCCGTTCTTGGCAACAAAGATCTTGCCTTCGGATCTAAGGTAGAAGGTATACCCAATGGTTTCCTTAGGGTATCCTATGAAGACGCATTTTTCCGACTTGGGTTCGAGCTTTTCAGGTTGAAATTTCTTGACATAAGCATCGCATCCCCAAACTTGTAGAAAGCGACAACTTAGGTTTCTTCCCAAACCATAATTCATACGGTGTCGTCTCAACGGATTTAGACGGTGCCCTATTTAAAGTGAATGTAGCTGTCTCTAGAGCGTATCCCCAAAATGACAGCGGTAAATCTGTAAGAGACATCATAGATCGCACCATATCCAATAGAGTGCGATTACAACGTTCGGACACACCGTTACGCTGAGGTGTTCCGGCGGCGTGAGTTGTGAAACGATTCCACATTTCCTTAAGTGTGTACCAAATTCGTGACTTAAATATTCTCCTCCACGATCTGATCGTAAGAACTTTATTTTTCGGTCACGTTGATTCTCCACCTCATTATGAAATTCCTTGAACTTTTCAAAGGTCTCAGACTTGTGTTTCATCAAGTAGACATACCCATATCTACTTAAGTAAATGCGTGAGAGTGAGAACATAACGATATCCTCCATGAGCCTCAGCACATTGGACCGCACACATCGGTATGTATGATTTCCAACAAGTTGGTTGCTCGCTCCATTCTTAGGAGAAGCGGAGTCTTGGTCATTTTGCCCATAAGGCATGGTTCGCATGTGTCAAATGATTCATAATCGAGAGACTCTAAAAGTCCATCGAATGGAGCTTCTTCATGCGCTTGACACCAATGTGACCAAGACGGCAGTGCCACAAGTATGTGGGACTATCGTTATCGACTTTACATCTTTTGGTATTCATACTATGAATATGTGTAATATTACGTTCGAGATTCATTAAGAATAAACCATTGACCATCGAAGCATCACCATAAAACATATCTCTCATATAAATAGAACAACCATTATTCTCGGATTTAAATGAGTAGCCATCTCGCATTAAACGAGATCACGATACAATGTTCATGCTCAAACTTGTGAATAACAATTATTGAGGTTTAAAACTAATCCCGTAGGTAAATGTAGAGGTAGCGTGCCGTGGCGATCACATCGACCTTGGAACCATTCGATGCGCGCATCGTCACCTCGTCCTTCGCCGGTCTCCGTTTATTCCGCAGCTCCTTTGTGAGTTACAAATATGAGCAACGGCACGGTATCAAATACCGGGAGTTACTATGAGTCTTGGTAAGGTACACATCAATTACATGTATATCAAATATACCTTTAGTGTTGCGGCCTTCTTATGCGCTAAGTATTTGGGGCAGTTCCGCTTCGATGACCCTTCCCTTTGCAATAAAAGCACTCAGTCTCAGGCTTGGGTCCATTCTTTGACTTCTTCCCGGCAACTGGCTTACTGGGCGCGGCAACATCCTTGCCGTCCTTCTTGAAGTTCTTCTTACCCTTGCCCTTCTTGAACTTAGTGGTTTTATTAACCATCAACACTTGATGTTCTTTCTTGATTTCAACCTCTGCTGACTTCAACATTGAGAATACTTCAGGAATGGTCTTCACCATCCCCTGCATATTGTAGTTCATCACAAAGCTCTTGTAGCTTGGTGGGGCGGCCCGAAGGATTCTGTCAATGACCGCCTCGTCCGGGAGGTTAATGTCCAGTGGGACAGGCGGTTGTGCAACCCGGACATTTTGAGTATGTGCTCAGCAGCGTAACTATTTTCTTCCATTTTACAACTATAGAACTTGTCGGAGACTTCATATCTCTCGACCGGGCATGAGCTTGGAAAACCATTTTCAGCTCCTCGAACATCTCATATGCTCCGTGTTGCTCAAAAGCGCTTTTGAAGCGCCGGTTCTAAGCTGTAAAGCATGCCGCCTTTGAACGAGGGAGTAATCATCAAGACGAGACTGCCAAGCATTCATAATGTCTTGGTTCTGCAGGATGGGTGCTTCACCTAGCGGTGCTTCTAGGACATATTGTTTCTTGGCTGCTATGAGGATGATCCTCGGGTTAGGACCCAGTCCGAATAGTTGCTGCCATCATCTTTCGACTTGGTTTTCTCTAGGAGCGTTGAAGTTCATGGTGACATGAGCGTTGGCCATTTGATCTACAAGACATTTTGCAAAGATTTTAGACTAATGTTCATGATAATTAAGTTCATCTAATCAAATTATTTAATGAACTCCCACTCAGATTTGACATCCCTCTAGTCATCTAAGTGTTACATGATCCGAGTCGACTAGGCCGTGTCCGATCATCACGTGAGACGGACTAGTCATCGTCTGTGAACATCTCCATGTTGATCGTATCTACCATACGACTCATGTTCGACCATTCGGTCTCTTGTGTTGCGAGGCCATGTGCTGTACATGCTAGGCTCGTCAAGTTAACCCTAAGTGTTTTGCATGTGTAAAACTGTCTTACACCCATTGTATGTGAGCGTAAGGATCTATCACACCCGATCATCACGTGGTGCTTGAAACGACGAACTTTAGCAACGGTGCGATTAGGGGAACACTTTCTTGAAATTATTATAAGGGATCATCTTATTTACTACCGTCGTTCTAAGTAAACAAGATGCATAAACATAATAAACATCACATGCAATTATATAAAGTAGTGACATGATATGGCCAATATCATATAGCTCCTTCGATCTCCATCTTCGGGGCTCCATGATCATCTTCGTCATCGGCATGACACCATGATCTCCATCATCATGATCTCCATCATTGTGTCTTCATGAAGTTGTCACGCCAACGACTACTTCTACTTCTATGGCTAACGCGTTTAGCAATAAAGTAAAGTAATTTACATGACGTTCTTCAATGACACGCAGGTCATACAAAAATAGACAACTCCTATGGCTCATGCCGGTTGTCATACTCATCGACATGCAAGTTGTGATTCCTATTACAAGAACATGATCTCATACATCACAATATATCATTCATCATTCATCACAACTTCTGGCCATATCACATCACATGACAATTGCTGCAAAAACAAGTTAGACGTCCTCTAATTGTTGTTGCATCTTTTACGTGGCTGCAATTGGGTTCTAGCAAGAACGTTTTCTTACCTAAGAATAACCACAACGTGATTTTTTGTCAACTTCTATTTACCCTTCATAAGGACCCTTTTCATCTAATCCGCTCCAACTAAAGTAGGAGAGACAAACACCCGCTAGCCACCTTATGCAACTAGTGCATGTCAGTCGGTGGAACTTTGTCTCACGTAAGCGTCACGTGTAAGGTCGGTCCGGGCCGTTTCATCCCACAATACCGCTGAAGCAAGAAAAGACTAGTAGCGGCAAGCAAGTTGACAAGATCTCGCCCACAACAAAATTGTGTTCTACTCGTGCAATAGAGAACTACACATAGACCTAGCTCATGATGCCACTATTGGGGAGCGTTGCGAGAAAATTAAAAATTTTCCCTACGGTTTCACCAAGAACCATCTATGAGTTCATCTAAGCAACGAGTCATGGGAGAGATTGCATCTACATACCACTTGTAGATCGCGGCGAAGCGTTCAAGGAACGGGGATGATGGAGTCGTACTCGCCGTGATCCAAATCACCGATGACTAAGTCTTTGAGCAGACGGCACCTCCGCGTTCAACACACGTACGGAGCGGATGACGTCTCCTCCTTCTTGATCCAGCAAGGGGGAAGGAGAGGTTGAGGAAGAAAGATCTAGCAGCAGCACGACGGCGTGATGATGGTGGAGAGGCAGTACTCCGACAGGGCTTCGCCAAGCACTTAATGGAGGAGGAGAGGTGTTGGGGAGGGGAATGTTGGAAATATGCCCTAGAGGCAATAATAAAAGCATTATTATTATATTTCCTTGTTCATGATAATTGTCTTTTATTCATGCTATAATTTTATTATCCGGAAATCGTAATACACGTGTGAATACATAGACCACAATACGTCCCTAGTAAGCCTCTAGTTGAATAGCTCGTTGGTCAATAGATAGTCATGGTTTCGACTATGGACATCGATGTCATTGACAACGGGATCACGTCATTAGGAGAATGACGTGATGGACAAGACCCAATCCTAAGCATAGCACAAGATCGTGGAGTTCGTTTTGCTAGAGCTTTTTCAATGTCAAGTATCTCTTCCTTAGACCATGAGATCGTGTAACTCCCGGATACCGTAGGAGTTCTTTGGGTGTACCAAGCGTCTGGCGTGGCGGGTGACTATAAAGGTGCACTACGGTATCTCTGAAAGTGTGCATTGGGTTGACACGGATCGAGGCTGGGATTTGTCACTCCGTGTATGGCGGAGGGGTATCTCTGGGCCCACTCGGTAATGCATCATCACAATGAGCTCAAAGTGACCAAGTGTTTGGTCACGGGATCATGCATTCTGATGCAGTAAAGTGACTTGCGATGCTTGAGATTGAACGAGGTATTGGGATACCGACGATCGAGTCTTGGGCTTATAACGCCGATTGACAAAGGGAATAGTATACTGAGGTTGCTTGAATCCTCGACATCGTGGTTCATCCGATGACATCATCGAGGAGCATGTGGGAGCCAACATGGGTATCCAGATCGGCTGTTGGTTATTGACACGAGCCGTCTCGGTCATATGCGCATGTCTCCCGAACCCGTAGGGTCTACACAATTAAGGTTCGATGGCGCTAGGGTTATTAGGAAGACTTGTATGTGATTACCGAATGTTGTTGAGTCCGGATGAGATCCCGGATGTCACGAGGAGTTCGAGAATGGTCCGGAGGTAAAGATTTATATATGGCAAGTTGTCAAGCGGACACGGAAGGTTTCGGGGCTTATCGGTATTGTCTGGGGCCACCGGAAGGGTTCGAGGTCCACCGAGGAGGCCACCTCCCGGGGGCCACATGGGCTGCGTGGGGCAGGAGCAAGCCCTGGAGGGCTGGGTGCGCCCCTTTGGGCCCATGCGCCTAGGGTTGGGGGGAACCCTAGAGGCGCCCCTTGCTTGGGGGGGCAAGTCCCCTCCTCCGCCGCCCCCTCTAGATCCCATCTAGAGGGGCCGCCTTCTGCCCCTTCCCCTATAAATAGAGGGGTGAGGGAGGGCTGCATACCTAAGCCAAGGCGCAGCCCTCCCTCCCAACACCTCTCCTCCTCCGCACGTGCTTGGCGAAGCCTGGCCGAGATGCCTCTGCACCAACAACACCACGCCCGTCGTCTGCCGTTGGAGCTGTCTTCCTCAACCTCTCCTTCCTCCTTGCTGGATCAAGGCGGAGGAGGCGTCGTCCGTCTTGTCGTGTGTTGAACGCGGAGGTGCTGTCCGTTCAGCACTTGGTCATTGGTGTTCCGAATCACGGCGAGTACGACTCCATCATCACCATCCCCTTGAACGCTTCCACACTCGATCTACAAGTGGTATGTAGATGCAAACTCACTCCCTTGACTCGTTGCTTAGATGAACTCATAGATGGATCTTGGTGAAACCGTAGGAAAATTTTAATTTTTACGCAACGTTCCCCAACGGTGGCATCATGAGCTAGGTCTATGCGTAGTTCTCTATTGCACGAGTAGAACACAATTTTGTTGTGGGCGTAGATCTTGTCAACTTGCTTGCCGCTACTAGTCTTATCTTGCTTCAGCGGTATTGTGGGATGAAGCGGCGGACCAACCTTACACGCGTGCGCTTACGTGAGACCGGTTCCACCGACTAACATGCACTAGTTGCATAAGGTGGTTGGCGGGTGTTTGTCTCTCCCACTTTAGTTGGAGCGGATTCGATGAAAAGGGTCCTTATGAAGGGTAAATAGAAGTTGACAAAATCACGTTGTGGTTATTCGTAGGTAAGAAAACGTTCTTGCTAGAACCCGATTTGCAGCCACGTAAAAGATGCAACAACAATTATAGGACGTCTAACTTGTTTTGCGCAATTGTCATGTGATGTGATATGGCGGAAGTTGTGATGAATGATGAATGACATATTGTGATGTATGAGATCATGTTCTTGTAATAGGAATCACGACTTGCATGTCGATGAGTATGACAACCGGCAGGAGCCATAGGAGTTGTCTTATTTTGTATGACCTGCGTGTCATTGAAGAACGCCATGTAAATTACTTTACTTTATTGCTAAACGCGTTAGCCATAGAAGTAGAAGTAGTCGTTGGCGTGACAACTTCATGAAGACACGATGATGGAGATCATGATGATGGAGATCATGGTGTCATGCCGGTGACAAGATGATCATGGAGCCCCGAAGATGGAGATCAATGGAGATATATGATATTGGCCATATCATGTCACTACTATATAATTGCATGTGATGTTTATTATGTTTATGCATCTTGTTTACTTAAAACGACGGTAGTAAATAAGATGATCCCTTACAACAATTTCAAGAAGTGTTCTCCCCTAACTGTGCACCGTTGCTAAAGTTCGTCATTTTGAAGCACCACGTGATGATCGGGTGTGATAGATCCTTACGTTCACATACAACGAGTGTAAGACAGTTTTACACATGCAAAACACTTAGGGTTAACTTGACGAGCCTAGCATGTACAGACATGGCCTCGGAACACGGAGACCGAAAGGTCGAACACGAGTCGTATGGAAGATACGATCAACATGAGAATGTTCACCGGCGATGACTAGTCCGTCTTCACGTGATGATCGGACACGGCCTAGTCGACTCGGATCGTGTAACACTTAGATGACTAGAGGGATGTGCAGTGCGAGTGGGAGTTCATTAAGATAATTTGATTAGATGAACTTAATTATCATGAACTTAGTCTAAAACCTTTGCAAATATGTCTTGTAGATCAAATGGCCAACGCTCATGTCAACCTGAACTTCAACGCGTTCCTAGAGAAAACCAAGCTGAAAGATAATGGCAGCAACTATACGGACTGGTCCGGAACACGAGGATCATCCTCATAGCTGCCAGGAAACAATATGTCCTAGAAGGACCGCTAGGTGACGCTCCGTCCCAGAGAACCAAGACATTATGAATGCTTGGCAAACTTCGTCTTGATGATTACTCCCTCGTTCGGTGCGGCATGCTTCTGACTTAGAACCGGGGCTCCAAAAGCGTTTTGAGCAACACGGAGCATATGCGATGTTCGAAGAGCTGAAACTAGTTTTCCAAGCTCATGCCCGGGTCGAGAGATATGATGTCTCCGACAAGTTCTATAGTTGTAAGATGGAGGAAAACAGTTCTGTCAGTGAGCACATACTCAAAATGTGCAGGTTGCACAACCGCCGTCCCGTTGGACATAAACCTCCCGGACGAGAAGGCGGTCATTGATTGAATCCTTGATCGCTCCCACCAAGCTACAAGAGCTTTGTGATGAACTACAATATGCAGGGGATGGTGAAGACCATTCCGAAGTATTCTCAATCTTGAAGTCAGCAGAGGTTGAAATCAAGAAAGAACATCAAGTGTTGATGGTCAACAAAACCACTAAGTTCAAGAAGGGCAAGGGCAAGAAGAACTTCAAGAAGGATGGCAAGGAGGTTGCCGGGAAGAAGTCAAAGAATGGACCCAAGCCTGAGACTGAGTGCTTTTATTGCAAGGGGAAGGGTCACTGGAAGCGGAACTGCCCCAAATACTTAGCGGATAAGAAGGCCGGCAACACCAAAGGTATATTTGATATACATGTAATTGATGTGTACCTTACCGATTACTCGTAGTAACTCACGGTATTTGATACGGTGCCGTTGCTCATATTTGTAACTCACAGCGGGAGCTGCGGAATAAGCGGAGGCGGCAAAGGGCGAGGTGACGATGTGCGTCGGGAATGGTTCCAGAGTCGATGTGATCGCCGTCGGCACGCTACCTCTACATTTACCCGCAGGATTAGTTATGAACCTCAATAATTGTTACTTAGTGCCAAGTTTGAGCATGAACATTGTATCTGGATCTCGTTTAATGCGAGATGGCTACTCATTTAAATCCGAGAATAATGGTTGTTCTATTTATATGAGAGATATGTTTTGTGGTCATGCTCCGATGGTCAATGGTTTATTCTTAATGAATCTCGAGCGTAGTGTTACACATATTCATAGCGTGAATACCAAAAGATGTAAAGTTGATAACGATAGTCCCACATACTTGTGGCTTGCCGCCTTTGGTCACATTGGTGTCAAGCGCATGAAGAAGCTCCATCTTGATGGACTTTTGGAGTCTCTCGATTATGAATCATTTGACACATGCGAACCATGCCTTATGGGCAAGATGACCAAGACTCCGTTCTCGGAACAATGGAGCGAGCAACCAACTTGTTGGAAATCATACATACCGATGTGTGCGGTCCAATGAGTGTTGAGGCTCATGGAGGATATCGTTATGTTCTCACTCTCACAGATGACTTGAGTAGATATGGGTATGTCGACTTAATGAAACACAAATCTGAAACCTTTGAAAAGTTCAAGGAATTTCAGAATGAAGTAGAGAATCAACATGACCGAAAGATAAAATTCTTACGATCGGATCGTGGAGGAGAATATTTAAGTCACGAATTTGGTACACACTTAAGAAAATGTGGAATCGTTTCACAACTCACGCCGCTGGAACACCTCGGCCTGGCGGTGTGTCCGAACGTCGTAATGTCGCACTCTATTGGATATGGTGCGATCCATGGTGTCTCTTACCGATTTACCGCTATCATTTTGGGGATACGCTCTAGAGACAGCTACATTCACTTTAAATAGGGCACCGTCTAAATCCGTTGAGACGACACCGTATGAATTATGGGTTGGGAAGAAACCTAAGTATGCTTTCTAAAAGTTTGGGGATGCGATGCTTAGGTCAAGAAACTTCAACCTGAAAAGCTCAAACCCAAGTCGGAAAAATGCGTCTTCATAGGATACCCTAAAGAAACCATTGGGTATACCTTCTACTTAAGATCCGAGGGCAAGATCTTTGTTGCCAAGAACAGATCCTTTCTGGAAAAAGAGTTTCTCTCGAAAGAAGTAAGTGGGAGGAAAGTAGAACTTCGATGAAGTACTACCTCTTGAATGGGAAAGTAGTGCAGCTCATGAAAATGTTCTGTGATGCCAACACCAATCAAGAGGAAAATAATGATGATGATCAAGGTACTTGGATCAAGTAGCTCTTGAACTTCAGGGTCCACAAGGACACGTTCCGCACAGTGGTACGGCAACCCCGTCACCGGAAATCATGTTGTTGAACAACGGTGAACCTTGAACTATGAAGAAGCGATGGCGGGCCCAGATTCCAACAAATGGCTAGAAGCCATGAAATCCGAGATAGAATCCATGTATGAAAACAAAGTATGGACTTTGGTGACTTGCCCGATGATTGGCGGCGATAGAAAACAAATGGATCTTTAAGAAGAAGACGGACGCGGATGGTAATGTCACCACCTATAAAGCTCGACTTGTCGCTAAGGGTTATCGACAAGTTCAAGGGATTGACTACGATGAGACTTTCTCTCCCGTAGCGAAGCTTAAGTCCGTCCGAATCATGTTAGCAATTGTCGCATATTATGATTATGAGATATGGCAGATGGACGTCAAAACAGCGTTCCTTAACGGTTATCTTAAGGAAGAGCTGTATATGATGCAATGGGAGGGTTTTGTCGATCCTAAGAATGCTAACAAAGTATGCAAGCTCAATGATCCATTTATGGGCTGGTGCAAGCATCTCGGAGTTGGAACATTCGCTTTGATGAGATGATCAAAGCGTTTGGGTTTATCTTGAGACTTATGGAGAAGCCTGCGTTTACAAGAAAGTGAGTGGGAGCTGTGTAGCATTTCTCATATTATATGTAGATGACATACTTTTGATGGGAAATGATATAGAATTCTTGGACAACATTAAGGCCTAGTTGAATAAGTGTTTTTCAATGAAGGACCTTAGAGAAGCTGCTTATATATTAGGCTTCAAGATCTATAGAGATAGATCGAGACGCCTCATAGGTCTTTCACAAAGCACATACCTTGATAAGATTTTGAAGAAGTTCAAAATGGATCAGTCCAAGAAGGGGTTCTTGCCTGTATTGCAAGGTGTGAGATTGAGCTCGGCTCCCAACCACGGCAAAAGATAAAGAAGAGATGAGCGTCATCCCCTATGCCTCAGCCATAGGGTCTATTATGTATGCCATCTTTGTGTACGGACCTGATGTAAACCTTGCCGTAAGTTTGGTAGGAAGGTACCAAAGTAATCCCGACAAGGAACACTGGACAGCGGTCAAGAATATCCTGAAGTACCTGAAAAGGACAAAGGACATGTTTCTCGTTTATGGAGGTGACGAAGAGCTCATTGTAAAGGGTTACGTCGATGCTAGCTTCGACACAGATCTGGATGACTCTAAGTCACAAACCGGATACGTGTATATGTTGAATGGTGGAGCAGTAAGCTGGTGCAGCTGCAAGCAGAGCGTCGTGGCGGGATCTACATGTGAAGCGGAGTACATGGCAGCCTCGGAGGCAGCATGAAGCAATTTGGGTGAAGGAGTTCATCACCGACCTAGGAGTCATACCCAATGCGTCGGGGCCGATCAAACTCTTCTGTGATAACACTGGAGCTATTGCACTTGCCAAGGAGCCCGGGTTTCACAAGAAGACCCGAGCACATCAAGCGTCGCTTCAACTCCATCCGTGAAAATGTTCAAGATGGAGACATAGAAATTTGTAAAGTGCATACGGATCACGAATGTCGCAGATCCGTTGACTAAACCTCTTCCAGCGGGCAAAACATGATCAACACGCGAACTCTATGGGTGTTCGATTCATCACAATGTAACTAGATTATTGACTCTAGTGCAAGTGGGAGACTGTTGGAAATATGCCCTAGAGGCAATAATAAAAGCATTATTATTATATTTCCTTGTTCGTGATAATTGTCTTTTATTCATGCTATAATTGTATTATCCGGAAATCGTAATGCACGTGTGAATACATAGACCTGTCGTCCCTAGTGAGCCTCTAGTTGACTAGCTCGTTGGTCAACAGATAGTCATGGTTTTCACGACTATGGACATCGAGATGTCGTTGACAGCGGGATCACGTCATTAGGAGAATGACGTGATGGACAAGACCCAATCCTAAGCATAGCACAAGATCGTGTAGTTCGTTTTGCTAGAGCTTTTTCGATGTCAAGTATCTCTTCCTTAGACCATGAGATCGTGTAACTCCCAGATACCGTAGGAGTGCTTTGGGTGTACCAAAGCGTCACAGCGTAATCGGGTGACTATAAAGGTGCACTACGGTATCTCCGAAAGTGTACATTGGGTTGACACGGATCGAGGCCCAGGATTTGTCACTCCGTATGACGGAGAGGTATCTCTGGGCCCACTCGGTAATGCATCATCATAATGAGCTCAAAGTGACCAAGTGTTTGGTCACGGGATCATGCATTACTGATGCGAGTAAAGTGACTTGCGATAACGAGACTGAACAAGGTATTGAGATACGGACGATCGAGTCTCGGGCAAGTAACGTACCGATTGACAAAGGGAATAGTATACGGGGTTGCTTGAACCTCGACATCGTGGTTCATCCGATGACAACATCGAGGAGCATGTGGGAGCCAACATGGGTATCCAGATCCCGCTGTTGGTTATTGACACGAGCCGTCTCGGTCATGTCTGCGTGTCTCTCGAACCCGTAGGGTCTACACATAAGGTTCGGTGGCGCTAGGGTTATTAGGAAGACTTGTATGTGATTACCGAATGTTGTTCGAGTCCGGATGAGATCCGGGACGTCACGAGGAGTTCGGAAGGGTCCGGAGGTAAAGATTTATATATGGGAAGTTGTCAAGCGGACACCGGAAAGTTTCGGGGCATACTGGTATTGTCTTGGGGCGGTGGAAGGGTTCGGGGTCCACCGGGAGGGCCACCCTCCCGGGGGCCACTGGGCTGCGTGGGGAAGGAGCCAGCCTGATGGGCTGGGCGCACCCCCTTGGGCCCTTGCGCCTAGGGTTTGGGGGAACCCTAGAAGGCGCCCCTTGCTTGGGGGCAAGCCACCCCTCACAGCCGCCACCCCCCTCCACAGCGCCGCCCCTCTAGATTCCCATCTAGAGGGGCATTACTGCCCTCTCCCCTATAAATAGAGGGGTGAGGGGAGGGCTGCATACCTAAGCCAAGGCGCAGCCCCTCCCCTCCCCAACACCTCTCCTCCTCCGTACGTTCTTGGCGAAGCCCTGCCGGAGTACTGTTGCACCAACAACACCACGCCGTCGTGCTGCCGTTGGAGCTGTCTTCCTCAACCTCTCCTTCCTCCTTGCTAGATCAAGACGGAGGAGGCGTCGTCCGTACCCGTCACGTGTGTTGAGCAGCGGAGGTGCTGTCCATTCAGCACTTGGTCATCGGTGATCCGAATCACGGCGAGTACGACTCCATCATCACCATCCCCTTGAACGCTTCCACACTCGATCTACAAGTGGTATGTAGATGCAAACTCACTCCCTTGACTCATTGCTTAGATGAACTCATCGATGGATCTTGGTGAAACCGTAGGAAAAATTTTAATTTTCTGCAACGTTCCCCAACATATTAGGCATCAAGATCTATAGAGATAGATCGAGACGCCTCATAGGTCTTTCACAAAGCACATACCTTGATAAGGTTTTGAAGAAGTTCAAAATGGATCAGTCCAAGAAAGGGTTCTTGCCTGTCTTTGCAAGGTGTGAGATTGAGCTCGACTCAATGCCCGACCACGGCAAAAGATAAAGAAGAGATGAGCGTCATCCGCTATGCCTCGACCATAGGATCTATTATGTATGCCATGCTTGTGTACCGGACCTGATGTAAACCTTGCCGTAAGTTTGGTAGGAAGGTACCAAAGTAATCCCGGCAAGGAACAACTTTGGACAACGGTCAAGAATATCCTAAAGTACGAAAAGGACAAAGGACATGTTTCGTTTATGGAGGTGACGAAGAGCTCCGTCGTAAAGGGTTACGTCGACGCTTAGCTTCGACACGAATCTGAATGACTCTAAGTCACAAACCGGATCGTGTATATGTTGAATGGTGGAAGCGATGGCTGGTGCAGCTGCAAGGCGTAAATGGCGGGATCTACATGTGAAGCGGAGTACATGGCAGCCTCGGAGGCAGCGCGCATGAAGCAATTTGGGTGAAGGAGTTCATCACCGACCTAGGAGTCATACCCAATGCGTCGGGGCCGATCAAACTCTTACGTGAAAACTCTTGGAGCTATTGCACTTGCCAAGGAGCCTAGGTTTCACAAGAAGACACGCACATCAATCGTCGCTTCAACTCCATCCGTGAAAATGTTCAAGATGGAGACATAGAAATTTGTAAAGTGCATACGGATCTGAATGTCGCAGATCCGTTGACTAAACCTCTCTCATGAGCAAAACATGATCAACACGAACTCTATTGGTGTTCGATTCATCACAATGTAACTAGATTATTGACTCTAGTGCAAGTGGGAGGCTGTTGGAAATATGCCCTAGAGGCAATAATAAAAGCATTATTATTATATTTCCTTGTTCATGATAATTGTCTTTTATTCATGCTATAATTGTATTATCAGGAAATCGTAATACTGCGTGTGAATACATAGACCACAATCGTCCCTAGTAAGCCTCTAGTTGACTAGCTCGTTGGTCAGCGAGATAGTCATGGTTTCACGACTATGGACATCGAGATGTCATTGACAAGCGGGATCACGTCATTAGGAGAATGGCGTGATGGACAAGACAATCCTAAGGATAGCACAAGATCGTGTAGTTCGTTTTGCTAGAGCTTTTTCAATGTCAAGTATCTCTTACTTAGACCATGAGATCGTGTAACTCCCGGATACCGTAGGAGTGCTTTGGGTGTACCAAGCGTCACAAGCGTGGCGGGTGACTATAAAGGTGCACTACGGTATCTCTGAAAGTGTCTGTCGGGTTGACAAGGATCGAGGCTGGGATTTGTCACTCCGTTATGGCGGAGAGGTATCTCTGGTCCCACTTTCGGTAATGCATCATCACAATGAGCTCAAAGTGACCAAGTGTTTGGTCACGGGATCGAAATAAAGTGACTTGCCGTACTTGAGATTGAGCGATGTATTGGGATACCGACGATCGAGTCTCGGGCTTATAGCGTACCGATTGACAAAGGGAATAGTATCTGAGGTTGCTTGAATCCTCGACATCGTGGTTCATCCGATGACATCATCGAGGAGCATGTAGAAGCCAACATGGGTATCCATATCCCGCTGTTGGTTATTGACACGAGCCGTCTCGGTCGTATGCGCATGTCTCCCGAACCCGTAGGAATCTACACATAAGTTTCGGTGGCGCTAGGGTTATTAGGAAGACTTGTATGTGATTACGAATGTTGTTCGAGTCCGGATGAGATCACGGGCGTCACGAGGAGTTCGGAATGGTCCGGAGGTAAAGATTTATATATGGGAAGTTGTCAAGCGGACAGGAAGGTTTGAGGGCTTATCGATATTGTCTGGGGCCACTTGGGAAGGGTTCGAGGTCCACCGGGAGGAGCCACCCCTCGGGGGAACCATGGGTTGCGTGGGGCAGGAGCCAGCCTGGAGGGCTGGGTGCGCCCTTTGAGCCCATGCGCCTAGGGTTGGGGGAACCCTGAGGCGCCCCCTTGGCAGGGCAAGTCCCCCTCACAGCCGCCACCCCTCTAGATCCCATCTAGAGGGCCTGCCCCTTCCCTATAAATAGAGGGGTGAGGGAGGGCTGAACACCGAAGCCAAGGCGCAGCCCTCCCTCCCCAACACCTCTCCTCCTCCGTGCGTGCTTGGCGAAGCCACAGCCGAGATCTTCTTTGCACCAACAACACCACGTCGTCGTCTTTGCCGTTGGAGCTGTCTTCCTCAACCTCTCCTTCCTCCTTGCTTTGGATCAAGGCGGAGGAGGCGTCGTCCCGTCTGCGTCGTGTGTTGAGCAGCGGAGGTGCTTGTCCGTTCAGCACTTGGTCATCGGTGATCTGAATCACGGCGAGTACGACTCCATCATCACCATCCCCTTGAACGCTTCCGCACTCGATCTACAAGTGGTATGTAGATGCAAATTCACTCCCTTGACTCGTTGCTTAGATGACTCATAGATGGATCTTGGTGAAACCGTAGGAAATTTTTTAATTTTTTGCAACGTTCCCCAACAAGGGGCTGCGCCTTGGATCAGGTTTTCAGCCCTCCCCTCGCACCTCTATTTATAGGGGAAGGGGAAGGGGGCCGGCCCCCTCTAGATGAGATCTAGAGGGGGCGGCCGAGGGAGGGGCTTGCCCCCAAGCAAGGCGCCCCACTAGGGTCCCCCAACCCTAGGCGCATGGGCCCAAGGGGGTGGGCGCCCAGCCCTCAGGGGCTGGTTCCCCGCCTGCGGCCCATGAGGCCCTCCGAGAGGTGGCCCCTCGGTGGACCCCTGGAACCCCTCCGGTGGCCACAGCCAATACCGATATGCCCCCGAAACTTTCCGGTGTCCGTATGACAACTTCCCATATATAAATCGTTACCTCCGGACCATTCCGGAACTCCTCGTGACGTCCGGGATCTCATCCGGGACTCCGAACAACATTCGGTAATCACATACAAGTCTTCCTAACCACCCTAGCGTCACCGAACCTTAAGTGTGTAGACCCTATGGGTTCTGGAGACATGCAGACATGACCGAGACGACTCTCCGGTCAATAACCAACAGCGGGATCTGGATACCCATGTTGGCTCCCACATACTCCTCGATGATCTCATCGGATGAACCACGATGTCGAGGATTCAAGCAACCCCGTATACTATTCCCTTTGTCGACGGTATGTTACTTGCCGAGATTCGATCGTCGGTATCCCAATACCTCGTTCAATCTCGTTACCGGCAAGTCACTTTACTCGTACCGTAATGCATGATCCCGTGACCGGACACTTGGTCACTTTGATCTCATTATGATGATGCACTACCAAGTGGGCCGGTGATACCTCTCCGTGTCTGGAGTGACAAATCGATCTCGATCCGTGTCAACCCGAGACACTTTTGTAGATACTGTAGTGCACCTTTATAGTCACCCGATTACGTTGTGACGTTTGGTACACCCAAAGCACTCCTACGGTATCCGGAGTTACATGATCTCATGGTCTAAGGAAGAGATACTGGACATTGGAAAAGCTCTAGCAAAGGAACTACATGATCTTGTGCTATGCTTAGGATTGGGTCTTGTCCATCACATCATTCTCCTAATGATGTGATCTCGTTATCAATGACATCCAATGTCCATAGTCAGGAAACCATGACTATCTATTGATCAACGAGCTAGTCAACTAGAGGCTCACTAGGGACATATTGTGGTCTATGTATTCACACGTGTATTACGATTTCCGGATAATACAATTATAGCATGAATAAAAGACAATTATCACGAACAAGGAAATATAATAATAATCCTTTTATTATTGCCTCTAGGGCATATTTCCAACAGGAGGGGGGTGTTTGTTTTCACCCCCAGTTGTAAGTCAACCATGTACTCGCAACTTGGCGATGTAGTTTTGTGAGTCCCAGTTGCAAGTCCACCACCGACTCGCAATTCGATTTATGTAGTTTGTTATCGCCCTAGTTGCAAGTCCACCACCGACTGGCAACTCGAGGGATGTAGTTTGTAATCACCCCAGTTGCAAGTCCACCCTCGAGTCGCAACTCAGGGGGGGGGGGGTTGTTTTGGTTTTCACCCCGGTTGCTAGTCCACCCCCGACTTGCAACTCAAGATATGTAGTTTGTAATCGCCCCAGTTGGAAGTGAACCATGTACTTGCAACTAGGAGATATAGTTTTCTAGTTGACCTAGTTGCAAGTTCACCGTCGACTCGTAACTTGGGGGTGTAGTTTTGTAGTTTCCCTAGTTGCAAGTCCACCCGTCGACTCGCAACTCGACGGGTGTTTTGTTTTTTGTTCTTGTTTCATGATAGTTGCAATTAGACCCCCAACCTGCAACTAGGGGTTTCTGTAGGCCCAGTTGCAAGCCTACCCTCGACTCGCAACTTGGAGGGGGTGTTGTTTGTTTTCACCCCAGTTGTAAGTCCACCCCCGACTTGCAACTCGAGGGATGTAGTTTTGCATTGCCCCAGTTGCAAGTCTGCGATGTACTCGCAACTCGAGGATGTAGTTTTGTAGTTGCCCTAGTTGGAAGTCCACCCTCAACTCGCAACTCCAGGGGTGTTGTATTTTGTTCTTGTTTCATGGTAGTTGCAATTAGACCCTCAACCTGCAACTAGGGGTTTTTGTCAGCCCAGTTGCAAGTCAACCCTCGACTCACAACTCAGAGGAGGGGTGTTGTTTATTTTCACCCCCAGTTGCAAGTCACCCCTGTACTCACAACTCAGGCATGCAGTTTAGAAATCGCCCAAGTTGTAAGTCCAACGCTGACTCGCAACTCGAGGGATGTAGTTTGTAATCGCCCTAGTTGCAAGTCCACTACCGACTAGCAACTTGAGGGATGTAGTTTGTAATCTCCCCAGTTGCAAGTCCACCCTCGACTCGCGACACGGGGGGGGGGGGGGTGTTGTTGTTTTGGTTTTCACCGCAGTTGCCAGTCCACACCCGACTTGCAACTCGAGGTATGTAGTTTGTAATTGCCCCAGTTGCGAGTCAACCTTGTACTTGCAACTCGGGGATATTGTTTTGTAGTTGCCCTAGTTGCAAGTCCACTCCTTGACTCGCAACTCGATGGGTGTTTTGTTTTTTTGTTCTTGTTTCACGGTAGTTGAAATTAGACCCTCGACCTGCAACTAGGGGTTTTATGTTGGTCCAGTTGCAAGTCCACTCTTGAATCGCAACTTGGAGGGGGGGTGTTGTTCTTCTCCACCCAAGTTGCAAGTCTGCCCTCGATTCGCAACTCGGGGGTGTAATTTTCAAAGTTGCCCTAGTAGCAAGTCCACCCTCGACTCGCAACTCGAGGGTTGTAGTATTTTGTTTTTGTTTCATGGTAGTTGCAATTAGATCCTCGACATGCAACTAGGGGTTTTATGTCGGTCCAGTTGCAAGTCCACTCTTGAATCGCAACTTGGAGGGGGGTGTTGTTTGTTTCCACCCCAGTTGCAAGTCCATCCCCGACTCGCAACTCGAGGGATGTAGTTTTGTATTGCCCCAGTGGCAAGTCAACGATGTACTCGCAACTCGGGGATGTAGTTTTGTAGTTGCCCTAGTTGGAAGTCCACCCTCGACTCGCAACTCGAGGGGTGTTGACTTTCGTTCTTGTTTCATGGTAGTTGCAATTAGACCCTCGACCTGCAACTAGGGGTTTCTGTCGGCCCAGTTGCATGTCCACCCTCGATTCGCAACTTGGGAGGAGGGGTGTTGTTTGTTTTCACCCCCAGTTGCAAGTCAACCATGTACTCGCAACTCGGGGATGTAGTTTTCTAATTACCCCAGTTGCAAGTCAACTGCCGACTCGCAACTCGAGAGATGTAGTTTGTAATCACCCAATTGCAAGTCCACCACCAATTCGCAACTCGAGGGATGTAGTTTGTAATCGCCCCAGTTGCAAGTCCACCCTCGACTCGCAACTCGGGGGGTGTTTGTTTTGGTTTTCACCCCAGTTGCAAGTCCACCCCCCGACTTGCAACTCGAGGGATGTAGTTTGTAATCACCCTAGTTGCAAGCCATGTACTCGCAACTCGGCGATATAGTTTTGTAGTTGCTCTAGTTGCGAGTCCACCCTCAACTCGCAACTCGGGGGTGTAGTTTTGTAGTTACCCTAGCTGCAAGTCCACCCTTGGCTCACAACTCGAGGGGTGTAGTTTTGTAGTTGCAAGTCCACCCTTGACTCGCAACTCGAGGGGTGTTGTCGTTTGTTCTTGTTTCATGGTAGTTGCAATTAGACCCTCGACCTGCAACTAGGGGTTTCTGTCGGCCTAGTTTTAAGTCCACCTTTGACTCGCAGGTCGAGGGGATGTAGTTTGTATTCACCGCATTTGCAAGTCCACCGCGGCTCGCAACTCGAGCAATGTAGTTTGTAATCGCCCAAGTTGCAAGTCAACCATGTGCTCGCAACTCGGGGATGTAGTTTTGTAGTTGCCCTAGTTGCAAGTCCACCATCGACTCGCAACTGTCGCCCCATATTTTATCTTTTTCATTCCACTTGGAATTGAACCCCCGACTTTGCAATTGGGTCTTTTTGTTTGATGACACTTGCAAGCCGGCTCTCAACTTGCATCCGTGTTCTTTCTTTCATTCCACTTGCTAGTCAACCCTCAACTCGCAACTGTGCGCCTGTAGTTTTTCTTTCATGCCACTTGCAAGGCGAACCCTCGACTTTGCAACCAGGGTCCTTGTTTTCTTCCCACTTGCAAGTCAATCCTTGACTTGCAACCGGGTCTTTTGTTTGATGCCACTTTCGCAAGTGGTGTTTTGTGTGTAGTTGTATTTGCTGAAGATTGTTTTACACACAACATGCAAGTCGGGTCTTTGATTTTTGCATTTGGGGTAGAATTTTTTTCATAACTATAGGCTACCCGTATTTTTTTGCAATCTCGGCATAGGATTTTTTGCATACAACTGAGTACCAGTTTTTTCCAGGTTACCGGTTGACTCACAGATAGGTAGCCTTCTAAAGGTTTCCTTTTATTGAAATGTCAAGTATGTTTTTTAACTTAACAACCTACCACTTTTTATGGTGCAGCTGCATGTTTTTTTCTTTTACAGGGGTGTTTCTGCATGTTTTCCAAAAGAAGAGTACCAGATCTTTTTTTCCTCCAAATATCCACCCACCGTTATTTGTGTGGCTCTGCTGTGGGAGACAGGAGAAGGGAGCGAAGGCAGGGGGGGTTGGCGGCGATGTCGCACGCCATCGTCTTGGAGCTTCTAACCCCGTCTCGGGAGATTGGATGATTTGCCCCACTTTATTTGGGCATTAGATGATTTGCCCCACTTTACATAGGATTAGATCATTTGCCCCACTTTTCATTTTTCTTTTGATGATTTGCCCTTTTCAATTACTGTAATCATTTTTGAATATTTATTGCTTTTTTCTCCATGCGAAAAGACATAGTTGCCCCTATGGCTGATTTTTCTTTTTGATGGAATTAGGACCAGTCCAATAGCAGAGAAGATTACAGAAGAATTGTAAATTAGCCATAGGGGCAACTATGTCTTTTCACATGATGAAAAAAGGGATAGAAATTCGAAAATGATTACAACAATTGAAAAGGGCAAATCATCAAAAGAAAAATGAAAAGTGGGGCAAATGATCTAATCCTATGTAAAATGGGGCAAATCATCTAATGACCAAATAAAGTGGGGCAAATCATCCAATCCCCCATGAAATCCGTGGCATCGGAGCGTCCCCGAAGACTCCGCATCCGCCGTTCCCATGATGGTCGTCCTCGTCGTCCAGCCCTGCGCGCCCGACGAGGACCGCGGCATTCGCAGCTTAACCGAGCAGTCCACGGCGGACAAGCGCCCCAGCTATGGGCACCGCCCCCGAGCTCTGCGCGCCGGACGGTCCAGACAAGGTAATAAGGCTCCTCTCCCCCCTCGTTCACCTCCATAGCTTAATTTTGCCCGTTGCCATTTCGTCAGCTGTGTTTGCAAGGAATCAGGAGCAAACTTGTTTTGTTGTTGGATAGATCTCTGTTCATGTCATGTGTAGGAAACAACCCAGTTGTTTTGTAAGCCGGTTGTATAGGGGTGGGGTAGGGGATACGCGAGGGGGAGCCATGGAGCTTCGGCTACAGGAGGTTGTTGCCTCAGCCAACAATGAATGGCAGGAGCCATATACGTCGATTTTTGTTGTCGGTGTTTTGTCTGGAGACAGCAACGAACAAATTATACTGTGTGTTGAAGCTAGCATCTACACTAATGAATTCAACTTAGCTTCTGGTAGTTGTTTTTTGTCTGCCCATTATTGTGCTGGGGGAGGGGTGTTAGTTGATGACAATGAGGTTAAGCAGGCTGTTTTTTATTTGATCTGTAAGTTTTCATACTTTAGACTGTAAATTAAGTTATTGTTCACATCTCTAGGGTATAAAAACATAATTCAGAGTGTTTTGCTGAAATGCAGAATCCAACACGCTGAATTCAGAGTGTTTTCCAGAGCATACCACACATTCTGAATCTGTTAGTTTTTAGAATTTGGGATTCAGGATGTTTTATTTTTCATTTTTGATCTACAAGTTTAGAGTGTGGGATTCAGGATGTTTAGCACACATTATTTAGTTGGATTCGGAATGTGGGATTTCCAGGATGTTTATTTTTCAGGGAGAGCATACATTTTGGAGTACGTAAGTTCAGTGATTGAGATTGTTGGATTTAGGCTTTTTCATTTTTTTCATTTTTCAGTCTGTATGTTCAGTGATTAACATGTGTATTTGTGTCGTGCATGAGAGGGCGATGTGTCCTCAAGGTTTTTGTTTCCCAGTAGTAGTGTAGCTTTTAGTAGAGGGACACATTCTCAATTTTTTTGATAACCAACTTCAGTGAGACAAAAGCAAGTTTTTTCTTAATTTAATGGTTAATGTTTTCTCCCTACCCCAGAGAATTGTCTGAATGTGCACAACGCGTATGAAAAATGCTTGAATATGCATAAGGCCTCAAGTTGCCTGAACAAAGCAGAGTGTACAAAAATGTATGTAAG
Source organism: Aegilops bicornis (assembly GCA_021605145.1). Classification (NCBI taxonomy): domain Eukaryota; kingdom Viridiplantae; phylum Streptophyta; class Magnoliopsida; order Poales; family Poaceae; genus Aegilops; species Aegilops bicornis. The sequence goes on from CM038671.1 coordinate 97,291,087, forward strand.
AATGTTTATAATGTACACAATAGCTTTTCGTCTTAGACTCAGTGGTTTTTGCAAGTTGTTCTTTCATGTTTTTTTCAATGTACACAATAGCTTTTCGACGCAGACTCAGTGGTTTTTGTTGTCCTCATGTTTGGTTTACGATTTTCATTTTCCCCTACCAGTGCAAGAGATTTACCTTTTTTGTTGGTGCTCATGTTTTTGGTGAAAATGTTCGTTCTTTTTTTAAACAGGAGCTTTGCAAGCAAAGATACAAATTCTGACCAGTTGGACTTGAACAACAATAATCAACAACATGACTCAGGCAATGACAGCATGACTGACCAGCAGGAGCAAACATCTCGTGGCATTTGTTCACAAGCTATGTAAACTATAGTTGATCTGATAGAAAGTGATGCATCAGACGGCATGGTGCTTGATGGCTTGAGAACAATTGTAAGTATGTTCTAAACTACAGGAAGCTACTCTTTTCCTTTTTGTGTTTGTTTTTCGTTTTGTTGTATTTTTATTTTTCTCCTCTTTGATTTTCATAAGTTGAATTCTCTGACAAAAACTTCATTTATTTGTACAGTTGCATAAAAGACAAGAGAGGAAGCAGGAAATGAGTGTTTTAAAAGAGCAAAGGAACAAGGTACTCGTTGACAAAGAAGACTACTTCAATTTTTTTTCTACTAACAAGGCCCAGGTCTGCGTACACATGTGGCCTTTTCCTTCTCACACAAACAAGAAAAAACAAACAAAAAGCCCAACAAAAACAAGGGCAGGTGGCGGGGGTTGTTGGGCTGGAAGGGATGTGCTGCCCACACAACAAACAAACTGGTCGACACGAGGTGATCTGGGAGCAACCACGCGTATCGTTTGTCAACTAGTGGGGACATATTAGATGATGATGTCAGCTTAGATGTGAGATATTATCTCACATCTAGATGTAACATAGACAGACCCTATGTTTATACTTCAAGTGAAATTTACTTTGGATTTGCTAATTCTCCATCAATTAAGAATTAGTTAAATCTCAATAACTGCTATGACCATCATATTAGACGGAGATTCATACATATTTGTCCTTTCTGTTTTTCTATCTCTTTGTGCACATTTACAATTTTTGTTATTTTCCGTACATAACTAAAGTTGCACACCTGCGTGGCCTTGCACAATTACAGTTTCATCTGGTTTGCACTACGTGTATTCTTACATACATAAAAAGGTTCCCTCTAAAAAAAGTTGTTTCCATACAAAAGGGCATAAAACGAAATTAGGTGTATTTGTGTAGTTAAATTGTACTCTATAAACTGAACTTGAGTATCTTTTTCATATGTTACATACAAATTAACATGAGAGTTTAACGTGATAAGTGGTTGCTATAGTAAGTAATTTATTAAAAAAAATATTGTCGTAATTGAAGTATCTTACTTCTTGGTTATATCACTTAGCACTTGGTTCTATGGTCATACAGTTTTACAAAACCTTACTCTAACCTTATAGGATATTTTTCTATTAGGTATGAGAAAATGTTTTTCCTTTAAAAGGTGAATGATAGGAATTAATCCTGCATAGGAATAGGAATTCGTTCTTACAAACCAAAGGGCTCTAGTGAAAATTTTCCTATAGAAATTCTATCCTACATAAGTCCTACAAAATAATTGTAAACCAATTAATGCCTGTGATTTACCCCTAAGGATTCATATGTCATACATTTCATAGAAATTTGGCATAAACTTAAACCTCTTGATAAGAATCCTTTGTTCTTCCCTTTTGTGTGCTTGGCTCCCCTGTTGTTTCCCCCGTCCATTTCAGTTATGTTGGCTCCCCTCGGTAGTTGACATGCTTGGGTCATGGGAACCATCTTCTCATCGGGCATCCGTCTGCGAGGCTACTCGGAGTGACCCCTCTTGTTTCTCCTCTTCTGTGTGCCGGCGCGGGGTGCTTTCTTCTCATGGCGGCACGGCACGGGCGTGGGACGTGGTGGGGCAACGGCACGTGCTGGTGGCAGTGGTTGCATGGCGTGCGGACGGCTACGTGGCGGTGTCCTCTTCTGTGTCGGCGACGGGGTCCGGCGTGGGGCTCTTTTGCAGCTAGGGCCTGGCTCGGGCGGCTCTACTGCTTAGGCGCTGAGCTACTGGCTACCGGCGCGGCTGCGGGCTGATAACTCCCTAGCAGTGGCGCCAGAAAGTGCTTGTCTGCTAGAACTACGTCGGTATTTCTTCAAAGAGGAAGGGATGATGCAGCACAACGACGGTAGGTATTTCCCTCAGTGATGAAACTAAGGTTATCGAATCAGTAGGAGAACCAAGCAACACAACATAAACAACACCTACACACAAAGAACAAATCCTCGCAACCCGACGTGTTAAAGGGGTTGTCAATCCCTTCCGGGGTACGACGCCTCAAGATAGGCAAAACAGACATGAGGAAATTGTAGTAGATTGATAGATCAAACGCCAAATAAAATAAATATAAATAAAACACAGCAAGGTATTTTTGTATTTTTGATTTAATAGATCTGAAAATAAAAGTAAAGGAAAAGTAGATCGTAAAGGCAAATTTATCAGGAAGAAGACCCCGGGGCCGTAGGTTTCACTAGTGGCTTCTCTCGAGAAAAATAGCAAACGATGGGTAAACGAATTACTGTTGGGCAATTGATAGAACTTCAAATAATCATGACGATATCCAGGCAATGATCATTATATAGGCATCACGTCCAAGATTAGTAGACCGACTCACATGCGCATCTACTACTATCACTCCACACATCGACCGCTATCCAGCATGCATCTAGTGTATTAAGTTCATGAAAAAACGGAGTAATGCAATAAGAACGATGACATGATGTAGACAAGATCTATCTATGTAGAGATAGACCCCATCATTTTATCCTCAGTAGCAACGATACACTGGGATCAAGCACCATAAGATCGAACCCACTACAAAGCACCTCTTCCCATTGCAAGATAAATAAATCAAGTTGGCCAAACAAAAACTGTCGTGGTTTTGTCACGGCAGATGTCCTTAGTGTCAGGACTTAGTCGCGAGGCCAACACATCTATGTGGTAGCTTGAGAGGGGTTGAGCGGAATCGAGAGATGCAACACAAGACGAGGTTTTAGACAGCTTCGGGCCCCGGGAAACATCATCCGGTAATAGCCCTACATGCTGTTTGAGGCTAGGTCTCATTATCATCGCCAGGGAGTCGCCGGTAAACCGGCTCTTTGTGTCTAGCCCTAGAGATTGTTTCTTCTTGTTTGTCGCTTACCCCTCTTTGGGGAGCCCTGCCCCTCCTTATATATGTTGAAAGGACGGGTTACATTTGGAGTCCTAATAGGATTAGGACTAGTCTATCTCTAATACAAACCGGATACAAGTCCAGGTCTTAACTCCTTGTAAGACAAATATTCCTCACGCCTTTCCTTGTAAACCGGCCCACCATTAATATAAACCGGCCCTCTGGGCCTTGGGCCTTGTCATCCATCTGTCCCGCCCGCCGGGTTACCAGTGAGTTATAATGTCCCGGCAGGTTGCTTGTAAACCGCCAGGTCAGGGCGGGTCGCCAGTGAATCACCAAGTGCCAGCCGGGTCTCAGGTAAACCGCCAAGTCCGGCCGGGTTATACTTCCGGCCGGGTTATACTTCCGGCCGGTTTACGCCGCGGGGTATATCCCCGACATTAGCCCCCGGTTTAATTTGGATTTATCCATGTTAAACTGATCCTGTAAAACAAACACTAGAACAAATTTGACAGGTTGCACTACGGGTTAAATATTCTTGTAAACCTACACCTGATCATCCTTAAATCCTTATTATTTCCTCCTTCTAGAAAATCCGGGTCAGTAGAACAGCTTCATAATCAATTTGCTTGTAGAAAAAATGTTGTAAATAAAGAATCCATTTGACTCGGCCTTCAATGCTCTGACTTGACAAAGATATTGGTCTTCAAATATTCAACTGATATTCAGCCGTCTTGAAAATATAGAACTTGCCTATCTATGATTTCCAAAATCGCCGGGTTATAATTGTTTCCAACGCCGGTTCATGATTGTTGCCAACGCGGTTCATGATTATTGATGACGTCGGGTTATGATTATTGCAGACACCGGGTCATAATGATTGGTGATGCCGGGTCAATCTGGTTTGCTCAAAACTGAAAATCGGAAGATATTTCTCCCTTATAACCATATTACCTGTAGCCCCCAAGTATTGAACAGAACAAAGTGATGATTTGAGACTTGTTTCCATATAATTACTGCCACTTTGAAAAAATCCATGTTGTTTATCTTCTAGGAAAAACCGAATACTTCATATATGTAGCCCCCAAGGGCCGGGTCATTATGCAATAATGAGCAGGGACTTTGTAGATATGATCATATAGATTTGAACAGCAATGTGTAGCCCCCAAGGGCCGGCTCAGATAAGATAATATTGACCTGGGACTTTATATATACTTCATTGAAAATAACATCATATGATATAACTCCCATCGTGGAGCTTGAACCCTCGTCCACAAGGTTAAGAGCTTTGTGCTTTACCAACTGAGGAGTGGACCCTTCAATACAATGGTTTTAACTTGTGTACCTTGAATTGTTGACATGAGCAATTGGTAGCCCCCAAGGGTCGGCTCATTACAATGTGATGAGTCGGGTCTTCAATAAGGTGATGAAAAAAATGACTTTGCATTAGCCCCCAAGTGTCATGGTGCATGCTTGCAGTGACATGAGACTAGCATACTTGATATAATCTCAATTTGAATAATGTAGCCCCCAAGTGCCGGGTCGTAAGCCTGCAGCGACTTGGGACTATTCCTTCCATTGTAGAATAAATCATATCCTTTGATAAAATAATAGCCATTGCGCTAAAGCGACTTTGAAAACCTCAATAATAGCGGTTTATTAATAACCATAATAAAAATCCAGCCATGTTGGCTATTCAAGATAATATAATCCGGTATGAAAACCTTATTCATTCAATATCATAACGAAAATTCAGCCAAGTTTTGCTATTTGAATAATATAACCCAATGATTTATAAGCGCATGATTCCAATGGCGCAATCCAAATATATGCTGGCGACTTATAGTCCAAAGCGAGGCCGATTTAATAAACACCGAATAATTCATCATATACTGGCGAATTATCGTCTTAAAGCTAGGCCGGTTTAATAAACACCAGATAATTTCTCATCATACTGACGACATATAGTCGAAAGCCAGGCCGGTTTAATAAACGCCGTGATTTATAATCATGCTTTATTCAACCTGTTTCTGCATACAACAAGTTTAAAGTGTCCTGGCGGATTACCGCCGGACGGGTCATAAGACCCAACATATAACCCGGGTTTATAACCAAGGCCGCACTTAAGAATAATCAAATATGAAATATATCATACCTGTGACATTGAATCACATCTTTGGTTTACCAACTTTTTGTAGTAAGGGTGATAACCCTAATCATGAGTATTGATAACTCCTTCCATATTGTGCCGGTTTATGATAAAACCGTACCGGGTTGTGATAGACACCGGATTATCCATATATAATACTGGCGACTTGTAGTCGAACCAGACCGGGTTAATAATCGCCGGATTATAACTGGTCATGTACTGACAACTTGTAGTTGAAAGCCGAGCCGGGTTAATGAACGCCGGTTTAAAAAGCAACCAATTTTTTTTATCAAAAAGAGAACAAAACTCAAACAAAGGCAAATAAAACCGTTGTAGGCGAGGCTTTGAGCCGATCAAGAGGTGTGACTGTGGTTCGGATACGACCAAGCCCCAAATGACATTGTGGCATTACGCCGATTAAGAGGTGTAGCTATGGTTCGGGTTCGACCAAGCCCCCAAGTGATGCTGTGGCATTGCGCCGATCAAGAGGTGTAGCTATGGTTCGGATACGACCAAGCCCCCAAGTGATGCTGTGGCATTGCGCCGATCAAGAGGTGTAGCTATGGTTCGGGTTCGACCAAGCCCCCAAGTGATGCTGTGGCATTGCGCCGATCAAAAGGTGTAGCTATGGTTCGGATACGACCAAGCCCCCAAGTGATCAATAATATGATAAGCCAATAAGGCATGATACCCATGTTTGAACCGCGCATCATGGCAGCAGGTCCTCTTTGGCAACCTTTAACTTTTGCAAGAGATAAATTCTTCTTGAACCGGGATTTTGAACCGGATATTGAGAGCTTCAAAGCTTTGTGGGAGAACAGATTTCCCTTGAACCGGATTGCAAACTGGCATTCTTCATTTTGAACCGGAAATTTTCTGACTGCCTTTAAACTCGAACTTGCAAGAAGTAAATTCCTTTTAGAACCGGAAATTCTTAAACCGGATTTGAAAGCTTCAGATCTTTGTGGGAGAACATGATTTTAAACCGGCATCCTTTCTAATGACCCGGAACTTGTTCATTGAGCCGAGATTTTGTAACTGTCATATACTTTCTAAGCCGGAAATTTTCTGACGGCCTTTAAATTTTCATCAATATAACAGTAGTCTCCGGGATCGGGTTATCTTTCCCTCCATCGTCCTGGGGTTCTTAAATTTCTTTGGCCCGGCAAGATTTCTTTGAATCATGTCATCGTAGCCCCCGCGTCTCAAAGGTGACTCAAGGAGTTGGCTTGAGACTCTCCATATTTGACCGTGATATAAACCGGTATAACTTGTATATCATTGGTGTTGATAGCACGATGTGAATCCACAGACGGTTGAGGTGACTGCGGCGGGTTATAAATGATCCCGTATGAGCCGTGTCAGCAACTCGGCCAATAGTTCCTTTCAACTGGCTATTTGAAATTAACCAAACTGTAGTGGCGGCGACTTGCGTGCCTGCCCATTGATCCATCCAGTGCAGACGGCGGTTGATGATGATTTGCCTCCAATTTGAAAGAAAACCAGGCTACCCAAGCTGTGACTTGCTTTATACTCAATAAACAGCTCATGCAGACAGGTGCGGCCCGGTATGTTGATGTAGACCAGGCCGCGAGAGACGGACGACAAAGACGACGGCAGCATCAGAGGCGGCTTGGACAGATGAGTCGGCCGCAGCATTGTAAGCCGGTGCGGACGGAGAAAACCGGCACCGGTGTCGTAAACCGGCACGGTCGGGTGAGTTAATTGCGGCTGCGATCCCGGCAAGCTGATGTAAACCGGGCCACAGGGACGGCGACTTGCTCAAGTTCATTCATCAGGTGTTAGGACACGGACGAAATGCCAGTGCAGAACATTGCTAGCGCGCGCCCGTAATATAACGCCTCATTTGTAATGAACAATTGTCATGCGCCAAGAATATCACATGCCAAAGTAATCGTTCACACAAAGATTAATATGTGCTATGAAAACAAACCGGACGAATATCACCTGATGTTTTTTGTTCGAACAACGGATGATCTATTCATCGCAATAGAGGCGGTTTAGGCTGGTCGGCGATTCAATATGGTCCCGGCGGTTCAAGCAGAAACCCTCCGAGTTATTCTCCAGGTCTTTAAGTGCCCGACACGGGTGGTGCAAATGTATACGTCGCCTCCGACGCCGACGCACGAGGACCGGATCATACCTTGGCCATGAGTTAATTGACCTGTGTATAGCATATCATACCGTGAAAAAAGCTTTGGATGATACTTAATTATACCAGTAAAAGTTTAGAAAAATAGCACCTGATTTATTCATATGGCAGATGATCCATATGTAATATCCGTCAATAAACTGGCACGAGCGGCTCGAAGCGGGGTAAGGCCGGCTCACCCTGGCCTTTGTAGGCTGCAGTTTGAGATGGGCGGCAACTCGAGGTTGAAGCAATTCGGAGTTGAGGCCCAGCACTGGCGGCTTAACAAAGCGGCAGCGGAGAAGCGCCTAACAAAGCGTCTCACGGCAGAGCAACAGCAAGAGGAGATGCAAAGGCGGAGGCGGTTTAACGACGCCGGCGAGTGGAGATGACCGGGTGACCGCAGCAATCGGTCACGGAGGAGCAGTGGCTCGACGGAAAAGGCGGCCATGCACTGGTGCTGTTGCGTGACGGCATTTAATGAATTTCTGAGTGTACTGTTCTCCCTCAAACACACGTGGAGGCAGCGCAAGACACAGACGGCGGCTTGAAGTAGCAGAAGTGCTCCAGCGATGGCGGCTCTTTGAAGCTGCCTGCTGTATAAGTACATGGCGGTTTCAGTCTCGTACACAAATTATAGGAACAGCTCTGCTCTTGGCTGACGGCTGTGAAAATCCTGCTGACTCTGGGCAGGGGCAACGATATCAATGGCTTTTACCAGCTCCGTAAAATCGAGCGGCTAACTGGTGCGTGGCCGAGCAAAGGCGAGGCCGACCATGGAGGCAGCTTCTACATGACAGTCTTTTCTTCTCTTTCTGACCTTGAGTTGTACAAGTACAATTGCATGCGTTTCAAGGTAGCTAGCACTTTTCCCTCGGCGCTGCTATACAGACGACATATTTGTGGCTGACTCTTGCACGACCTTACTTGGCAGCTGCCTGTGAACGAAGCAAGCAATTGTTTTTTCCTTAGCTGATGCTAACGCTGTTGGGGAACAAGTGTCGTTCGCCGATCGTGCATCAACTATCGTGTGTGAAGCAATTTTGCTTTTCCCTTACATGATACTGGTATAGGCCGAGACGGAAATTAAATTTGACTTGGACCGGCCGCTTCGCGCCGAATCTAAATTATAGGACTAATCATCAATCCGGCCGGCCGCAGACTTCCTGTTGACCTCGGCGACTCGGATCAAAAACTTTTCGTCTAAGAAAACTTCAATTTTTCTCATGCAAATATCTTAATCGAAATCCATACATGTACATGAGGACATATATCTTTTTTTCTTCCTTTTGCTTGACCGCTTTGCACTTGACGTAGCAGCAGAGTAGTACTGTAATAGTACTTCCTGATCCCCAAACGAGAGTAATTTTCTATCAATCCTCAGGAGCCCCGCCATGCAAAAATTGTTTCTTTATTCCTTGGATTTTTGCAGCTGGATTAAGCAATCATCACCACCCTTGCGGACGCGAAGACGTGCAGCAATCTGGCCCGGATACTGTAATACATGTATTGGTGACGTCGAATCAGATTCTTGTCCAGTCTCATCTGCAGCGGAAAGAACGATCTGTGCTCGGATTCAACGGGTCGCCGTGTAACGCGTGAGGCGCCGCACACAAACCCTAAAATTTTCCTTTGAACACAAATCTCACAAATTGCATGTTTTCCAAATCGGTTTTTCTTCATCTGGAAGCATGGGAACTCCTCGAAGCCTTGGAAAAATCCCTTCAAAAACTCAACACCACCATGCACGGGCCCCATGATGGACGCCAACTGTCGTGGTTTTGTCATGGCAGATGTTCTTAGTGTCAGGACTTAGTCGCGAGGCCAACGCATAGCTTGAGAGGGGTTGAGCGGAATCGAGAGACGCAACATAAGATAAGGTTTTAGACAGCTTCGGGCCCCGGGAAACATCATCCGGTAATAGCCCTACATGCTGTTTGAGGCTAGGTCTCATTATCATCGCCAGGGAGTCGCCGGTAAACCGGCTCTTTGTGTCTAGCCCTAGAGATTGTTTCTTCTTGTTTGTCGCTTCTCCCTCTTTGGGAAGCCCTGCCCCTCCTTATATATGTTGAAGGGGCGGGTTACATGTGGAATCCTATTAGGATTAGAACTAGTATATCTCTAATACAAACCGGATACAAGTCCAGGTCTTAACTCCTTGTAAGACAAATATTCCTCACGTATTTCCTTGTAAACCGGCCCACCATTAATATAAACCGGCCCTCTGGGCCTTGGGCCTTGTCATCCATCTTTCCCGCCCGCCGGGTTACCAGTGAGTTATAATGTCCCGGCAGGTTGCTTGTAAACCGCTGGTCGTATGGTCGCCAGTGAATCACCAAGTGCCAGCCGGGTCTCAGGTAAACCGCCAAGTCCGGCCGGGTTATACTTCCGGTCGGTTTACGCCGCGGGGTATATCCCCGACAAAAACCAAAAATCAAAGAAGAAATACAAGGCTATAAGCAATCACGCATATAAGAGATCAAAGAAACTCAATTACTTTCATGGATATAAAAAGATATAACTGATCATAAACTCAAAGTTCATCAGATCCCAACAAACACACCACAAAAGAGTTACATCATATGGATCTCTAAAAGACCATTGTATTGAGATTTCAGCGAGAGAGAGAGGAAGCCATCTAGCTACTAACTACCACTAGTAGAAAACAGGGCTTTCGTCCAGGCCAGTTTAGCCCATTAGTCCCGGTTCAATCCAGAACCGGGACCAATCAAACTATTTGCCCGGTTCGTGAGCCTGGGGGCCGGCCGCCACGTGGGCCATTGGTCCGGTTCGTCCGGACCTTTTGGTCCCGGTTGGTGGGACGAACCGGGACCAATGGTCACAACTCTGGCCCACCACTATTGGTCGGTTGGTGGCATGAGCAGGACCAAAGGCTTCCCTTTAGTCCGGTTCAAGCCACCAAGGGGCTAATGGTGCTACCTATATATAGCCCTCGGCAAGAAGCGAGCACACTGCCTGCTTTTTCCGGCCGAGGGGAGAGGGCTTGGTGGTGCTCTAGCTCTCCTCCTATGCTCTCAAGGTGTTCGATGGAATGCCCGAGCCACACTACTTAAGGTTTCTCCTCTCCAAGCTCGACCGCCAAGCTAGATTTTCCTCAATATTTATCTAGGTTTAGCGGTCCGTCACGCCTCAAATCCCGTCTTCATCGCCGTCGATCACCCGGCCGATCTCATCATGGCACCACCGTAGTGAGCCTCTTGTTCTTATCTTCTTTCTGAAAGGAAAAATATTATAACTTGTTTGTTTAGATAGATACTTGTATTATTTTCTTACTTTTATTATTGCATCTTATATAGTCGATGGTTTTGGTATCCGCCCCGGCCCCTCGTCACATCTATGATTCGGATGTGGTATATATTATCTTTTCATAACTATTGGTTCATTTATTGTTTATAAAAATTATGCCGACCAACGTGACATAGATTTTATTTATCTAGGAGGTTGTTGAACCGGAAATTCCAACCGACCCTATTGTCGAGAGGTTAAATTTAGTTGAAGAAGAAAACAATTTCTTGAAGGAAAAATAAAAAACTTGAGGAGGAGAAGATGATATTGGAGTTGCATGTTGCGGATGTAAATCGATGATCACAAGATCAAGATGGATGCAATGCGCTTGAAGATGAGAAAGATTAGAAAATATGCCATTCATACCGAGGCTTGGTATCATTATGCCGTTGGATCAGTTGTTACCTTGGTTGCGATTATGATCATATTTGTTTTCGCATTGAAATGTTTTACATAGTTCGTCGACTCTCCTAGGGTTTCTAGAATATTGGGGGTATTTATAGAGTAAAGAGGCGGTCCGGGGGGCACCCGAGGTGGGCACAACTCAGGGTGTGCATTCGGTTTTTTTGGTTTGATTCGATTCGGTTTATACGGTTTTTGGTTTATATGGTTTTTATACTTCGGTTTATATGGTTTTATACATATATACGGTTCGGTTTCATTAATAACCATTTATTTTCGGCTCGGTTTCGGTAATAACCAAAGTTTACGCGAATTTTTGAATGACACATGATATTTTGGTCAGATGATTCAGTCTATGTATGTAGGTTAGATGTTTCTGTGATGGATGAGAACTAAGAACTGTGTATGTTGATCAGATTATTAGAATTTAGATGGCAGAAGACATGATTTGGTCCATGGCATATTGTATGTACGTACAGCCGGTGGTGCACTTGGGTAGTTTTTTTTCTTTGAGGGCAAGTACTAAGTACTACTCCCTCCGTTCGGAATTACTTGTCGCAGAAATGGATGTATCTAGACGTATTTTAGTTCTAGATACATCAATTTCCGAGACAAGTAATTCGGAACGGAGGGAGTATTAAGTAGCGTTGGTTTTAGTTCAAAAAAAGTAGCGTTAGTTTTTTTTTTTTTAGACAAAAGTAGCGTTGGTTTGGTGGTACAGAAGCAGTACAAACAACCTTTTTTTAGTAGAGCAAAGGAGCGACCAACCGCACCAAGTGCCCAGGTCAAACAATAGGCCCAACAGAATTGAACAAGCACCAGCATGGGCTGGAATATTTAAGGCCCAAACACTAAAACAAGCACTGATGCAGTCGCTAGGAGAGAAGGAAGTGTAGTTTAGTCCCACATTGGCGATCGGAGATAGGAAGTGGTGGGCGGAGAGCTATAAAGGGAAGGGCGAGTGAAGGGTTTCACTCATAGCGTTGGTTATTTTCTGCACACCGAAGCTACTTTCGGTTTAACCAAAATTTGTTCGGTTTAAACCAAAAAAACCGAAGTTCAAATGGTTTCCAAATTTGGAAACTGAAACTGAAACCAAAACCTGAAAAAACCGAAGTTTTAGTTCGGTTTGGTTTTTTTCGGTTCGGCTTATGGTTTCAGTTCGGTTTTGCACAGGCTGAGGCACAACCCACCAGGGCGTGCCTGGGCCTCCTGGAGCGCCTTGGTGGGTTGTGCTCTCCTCGGAGCACCCCCAGGCACAGTCAGGGCCCATTATGTTTCTTCTGGTCCAAAAAAAAATCTTCGTAAAGTTTCGTGGCATTTGAATTCCGTCTGATATTGATTTTCCGCGATGTAAAAAACATGCAGAAAACAGCAACTGGTACTTGGCACTATGTTAATAGGTTAGTATCAAACAATGATATAAAATGACTATAAAATGATTATAAAACATCCAAGATTGATAATATAACAACATGTAACAATAAAAAATTATAGATGTTGGAGACGTATCAGCATTCCCAAGCTTAACTCTTACTCGTCCTCGAGTAGGTAAGTGATAAAAACAGAATTTTTGATGTGGAATGCTGCCTAACATGTCATATCATATTCTTTTCTTTATAGCATGGTCATTTGGACTTTTATGTGTTTCAAAACAATAGTCTAGTTTTGACATGATAATTTAAATACTCAAGCATATAATCAAGCAATCATGTCTTTCAAAATACCAACGCTAAAATAAGTTATCCCTAGCCCATCATGCTTAACCATTGATCCATTCATGAAAAACGCACTCGCATATTAGCTACACCCAATACTCAAGTACGATCATATTGCCTCCTAGTTGGTGCTTTTATAAGAGAATATGGAGACTCAAATTCAAAATAAAAATTGCATAAAGTAAAAGAAAAGCCCTTCACAGAAGGAAGTAGGGATTTGTAGAGGTGCCAGAGCTCAAAGCGAAAAACTTAGAGATAAAAACATTTTGGGAGGTGTATCCATCCCACCAACAAAAACGACTTAGAGTTCCCAACACTTTCCATGCTAGATATATCATAGGCGGTTTCCAAACAGAAAATAAAGTTTATTCCTTTTTCCACCATACTTTCACTTTCCATGGCTAGCCGTATCCACGGTTGCCCTCCATACCAACACTTTCCAAGGAATTTATTATTTGACAACATAAAGTAAATTCATTTTTGCATTTCGGGGCTGGGCATCCCTAAAACCTTTGCCTTACTCTCGTGCAATGACAAGTGAATAAACATCATCGTGAGAATAACACATCCAACATGCAAATATTAGCCACCCCTCACCCGCTCCGCGAGCGAAACAAACACACAAAAGAGAATTCATTTTGAAAATTAGACATGGCACATGCAAATTTGCTTAGAACGGCAAAAGAATATCGGATATAGGTAGATATAGTGGACTCATGTGGCAATACTGGTTTAAAGGATTTTGGATGCACAAGTAGAGATCATACTTAGTGCAAAATGAAGGCTGGCAAAAAGATTGAGAAGCGACCAACCAAGAAACGAATAATCTCATAAGCAAGCATTAATCATAATTAACACCGAATAATGCACCATAAGTAGGATATAATTTCATTGCATGACTATTGACTTTCGTACTTGCATAGGGAATCACAAACTTTAACACCAATATTCTTACTAAAGCATAATTACTCATCAACCCAACTCACATATCACATCATCATATCTCAAAAATATTACTAAAAATCAAGTTTTTTTGTCCAATGATCTTCATGAAAGTTTTTATTATATCCTTCTTGGATATCTATCACTTTGGGACTAATTTTCTTGTGTTGCTTTTCATAAGCTCAAACAAATATAAGTGAAGATCATGAGCATAACAAATTTTCTTTCTCTCAAAATAATTTAAGTGAAGCAAGAGAAAATTTCTTGAAAATTTTACTAACTCTCAAATAAATCTAAGTGATGCAAGAGAGCATTTCTTCAAAAATACTAAAGCACACCATGCTCAAAAAGATATAAGTGAAGCACTAGAGCAAGTCCTTAGCTCATAAAAATTTAAGTGAAGCATAGATAGCAATTCTAACGATTCATGACATAATTTTGGCTCTCTCAAATAAGTGTGTCCAGCAAGGATTGATGACTTAAAACACAAAATGAAGAAAGCAAAGACTCATATCATACAAGACGCTCCAAGCAAAACACATAGTATGTGACGAATAAAAATATAGCCTCAAGTAAAATACCGATGGTCATTAGAAGAAAGAGGGGATGTCACTCGGGGGCATCCCCAAGCTTAGTTGGTTGCTCATTTTTGGATAATAGCTTGGGATGCCGGGGCATCCCCAAGCTTAGACTCTTCTATCCTTCCTTCATCCATCGTAAGATAAGCCAAAACTTGAAAACTTCAATCACACAAAACTCAACAAAACCTTCATGAGATCCGTTAGTATAAGAAAGCAAACCACTACTATAAGTGACGTGTCAAACCAATTCATATTTTGTTTTTGTATTATATATACTGTATTCGAACTTTTCTATGAAAAAAACTCATCAAAGAAAAGCATAGAGCCATCAAAATAAGCACACAACACAAAGAAAACAGAATCTGTCAAAACAGAACAGTCTGTAGCAATCTGACTATTTCGAAAACTTCTGGAACTCCAAAAATTCTGAAAAAATAGGACGACCAGGGTAATTTTTATATTAATCTTCTTCAAAAAGAATTAGGGCAAAATCATTTTTCTGTGATTTACTAAAATTATTTTCGTCAGTGCATAAGTTTCTGTTTTTCAGCAAGATCAAACAGCTATCACCCAAGAAGATCCTAAAGGATTTACTAGGAACAAACACTAATTAAAACACAAAAAACACAATAATAACAGTAGCATAATTGTGCAAACACACAAGAACAGAAAGCAAAAGGCAAAAATAAATTTTATTCATTGGGTTGCCTCCCAACAAGCGCTATAGTTTTACGCCCTTAGCTAGGCATAAAGTAAGGATATAATTTTGTCATCTTTGGTTCGAGATCCATAAGATGCCCTCATGATTTATTCGTATGGTGGCCTAATTCTTGTTCTAGGGAAGTGTTCCATACCTTTCCTCAAAGGAAATTGGAACTTAATATTGCCTTCTTTCATATCAATCACGGCACCGATAGTGCGTGAAAACTGTCTACCAAGAATAATTGGGCAAGACGGATTTCAATCAATATCAAGAACAATAAAATCTATGGGCACAAAATTCCTATTTGCAAGAATAAGAACATCATTACTTCTTCCCATAGGCTTTTTAATAGTAGAATCCGCCAAGTGCAAATTCAAAGAACATTCTTCAAGATCGGTAAGACCAAGCACATCACGTAAAGATTTCGGAATTATAGAAACACTAGCACCCAAGTCACACAAAGAAAAACACTCATAATTTTTAATCTTGACTTTGATAGTAGGTTCCTATTCATCATGCAATTTTCTAGGAATTGATACTTCTAATTCCAATTTTTCTTCAAAAGCTTTCATCATAGCATCAACAATATGTTTAGTAGAAGCTTTATTTTGTTCATAGGCATGAGGTGAATTTATCATGGATTGCAACAAAGAAATACAATCATAATTAAAGTCTTTGTAATCCAAAAGAGTGGGCACATCACTAGTTAACGTTTTGACCTCTCCAAACCCACTTTTATCAATTTTCTCAACAAGATTTTCACCCTTCAAAATATTGGGACGCCTTCTACCTAAAGTTGACTCTTCTCCAGTACCTTTTTCATCAATCTTAATTTTACTAAACAAGGAATCAATAGAAGAAACACCAATCATTTTAAGATCTTCGTCACTTTTGCGAAAGTAGTCACTAGAAAATGATTTTCCTAAAAATTCTCTTTTATCTCTAAGCATAACGGTTCTTTTCTTACTTTCATCCATAGACACATAAAGAGCTTTAATTGATTCATCTACTTTAGGCACAAAAATTTTCATCTTGAGATTTTCCACATCATGAGCAATTCCATCAACACTTCTTGACAAATCATCAATCTTACTCAACTTTTCTTCTATGGAAGTTGTGACGCCCCCGATTCAATCGTACACTAATCATGCACGCAAATGTGTACGATCAAGATCAGGACTCACGGGAAGATATCACAACACAACTCTAAAACATAAATAAGTCATACAAGCATCATAATACAAGCCAGGGCCTCGAGGGCTCGAATACAAATGCTCGATCATAGACGAGTCAGCGGAAGCAACAATATCTGAGTACAGACATAAGTTAAACAAGTTGCAAAAAGATGGCTAGCACAAATAGGGATACAGATCGAAAGAGGCGCAGGCCTCCTGCCTGGGATCCTCCTAACTACTCCTGATCGTCGTCCGCGGGCTGCACGTAGTAGTAGGCACCTCCGGGGTAGTAGTCGTCATCGACGGTGGCGTCTGGCTCCTGGGCTCCATCGTCTGGTCGCAGCAACCGGGTAAAGAAAAGGGGGGAAAGGGGGAACAAGGCAACCGTGAGTACTCATCCAAAGTACTCGCAAGCAAGGAGCTACACTACATATGCATGGATATGTGTGTAAAGGGCCATATCAGTGGACTGAACTGCAGAATGCCAGAATAAGAGGGGGATAGCTAATCCTGTCGAAGACTATGCTTCTGGCAACCTCCGTCTTGCAACATGTAGAAGAGAGTAGACTGAAGTCCTCCAAGTAGCATCACATAGCAATAATCCTACCTAGCGATCCCCTCCTCGTAACCCTGAGAGAGAGCGACCACCGGGTTGTATGTCGGCACTTGGAAGGGTGTATTTTTATTAAGTATCCGGTTCTAGTTGTCATAAGGTCAAGGTACAACTCCAAGTCGTCATTACATCAAGATCACGGCTATTCGAATAGATTAACTTCCTGCAGGGTGCATCACATAACCCAACACGCTTGATCCCATTTGGCGGACACACTTTTACGGGTCATGCCCGCCGCGGAAGATCAACACGCCGCAGCCCCACCTAGGCACAACAGAGAGGTCAGCACGCGGTCTAAACCTAAGCGCGCGAAGTGCAGGCCCATCGCCCATAGCACACCTGACGTTGCGAGGTGGCCGGAAGCAGACCCTAGCCTAGCAGCGTTCGGTCCAATCCGGCAGCGCCGCTCACGTCACGGCGTCACGAAGTGCTTGGTGATACCACGACGCCGGATACCCATAACTACTCCCGCGTAGATGGTTAGTGCGTATAGACCAAATGGCGGACTCGGATCAAATACCCAGATCTTGTTAAACGTGTTAAGTATCATGACGCCGACCGAGGCCAGCCCACTTCTCTCCTAGGTGGTCTCAACCTGCCTGCCGCTCCGCCACAAAAGTAACGATGGGGCCGTCGGGAACCCAGGCCCACCTCTACTGGGATGGAGCCACCGTCCTTTCAGCCCCATCTCCGAACAAGTATCACGAGGTAATGTAATAGTGTAAAGTATATAGTATATGCCCGTGATCACCTCCCAAAGTGATCACAGCCCAAGAGTATAACATGGCAGACGGACAAGAGTGTAGGGCCTTGATGGAACACTAGCATCCTATACTAAGCGATGAGGATAGCAGGTAAAGGTAACAACAAGTAGCAAGGACGAGCTATGCAGCGGTATAGGATTAACTGAAAAGCAGTAACATGCTACACTACTCTAATGCAAGCGATAGAGAAGAGCGGCGATATCTGGTGATCAAGGGGGCTTGCCTGGTTGCTCGGCAAGAGAGGGGTCGTCAACTCCGTAGTCGAACTGGGCAGCAGCAGCGTCGGTCTCATAGTATAACAGAGAGAAGAGGGGGAAGAAACAATAAATACAATGCAAACAAGTGCATGACGATGCATGACATGACAAGGCGTGTTGCTAGGCGTGCCCTAACGCGGTATGAGGTGATACCGGTGAAGGGGGAAAACATCCGGGAAAGTATTCCCGGTGTTTCGCGTTTTCGGACAGAGGAACCGGAGGGGAAAGTTGCGGGTTCGGTATGCTAGGGGTGTGTGGCGGACGAACGGGCTGCGTATCCGGATTCGTCTCGTCGTCGTGAGCAACTTTCATGTACAAAGTATTTTCATCCGAGTTACGGATTATTTTATATTTATTTTTAAAGTTTTTAAAACATTTTAGTCTTAGCAGATTTAATTTAATTCAAAAATTAATTTATTACGCCACCATGATGTCATCGTGATGTCAGTGGTCAAAGTTGGCCATTGATCAGTCAACCAGACACGTGGGTCCCAGTCGTCATTGACTGATTAGTCTAACTAGGGTTTAACTAATCTAATTAGTGTTTAATTAAACTAACTAGTTAATTAGATTAATTAAATAGGATTAATTTAACTTAATTAATTAATTAATTTAATTATTATTTATTATTTTTATTGTCTCATTTTTTTTAAAACTGTTGCAGGCGGGGCTCCGTCGGGCCCATATGCCATCGGATCGGCACCTTGGGCGCTATCGGGCGCTAAGCGCTTCGCCCAGGGAGCGAGCGAGGCGAGGCGAGGCTGTGATGTGGCCGACGGCTATGGCGTCGGTGGCGCAATGACGAGGGGGGTGGCCGTGGCCATCGGGAGGAGCGGGGCCGTCATGGGAGGCAGGAAGAGCGGCGCGCCATCACGGCGTGACAGCAGGACGGGCAGGGAGGCGGGGAGCAGCACCAGGGTGGGGGCGGGCGCGGCCGAGCAACATGGGTGTCGGCGGGGCGTCGCGGCCAAGCGTGGCGAGCAACGGCAAGACGGGCGTAAGCGCACGGCGATCGTGGCTTGAGGCAGTGGCAAGGCCGTGGTGGTGCGAGAAGACGAGAGGAGGGAGAGGGAGAGCTCATGGGGAAAGCGAGGAACGGGCAAGGCTTGGGGAGGACGACGGGGACGACCGGCGGAGAGGAGAAGCAGTCCGGCGGGGAAGAGGCGCCGGTGAAGTCCAGGCGGGCTCCGGCGTAGTGGCGGGCGACGGCGGAGACGGGCGAGGACGAGGCGGCGGGCTCAAGCGCTGGGTCGGGGCGACAGGATCGAGGCGTCGGTTGCCCCGATCCAGATCCACTCGGGCGGGTGCGAGAGAGTGGGGAAACGAGGGGAGTGGGGGTGAGCGGTTTAGGGTTTGGTCTAGGTGGGAATAAGGGGGGACCGGGGTGGGCCGGCCTGACGGCCCGTCGGCCTGCTGGGCCGAGGCCTAGATGGCCAGGGGGGCTCTCTCCCTTTGTTTTGTTTCTGTTTCTGTTTTTTTTCCTTTTGTATTTTCTTTATTATTTATTTTCTGTTCAAATTCATTTTAAACCATTTAGTCATTTTATAAAAATGTGTTTGTTGCACCATAATTACCTTTGTAATATTCGGCAACCACCGAACAATTCTGTTTTAATTTTTGAAAACTTTTATTGTTATCATTAATTTGAATTTGAATTTCGAACGGTTTCGAATTATTGCGAGGATAGCAACAGTAACCGAGGTGTCATGGCATGATTATCAGAGGTTCACTGTAGCTTAAGTATCCGGGCGTCACAATTCTCCTCCACTACAAGAAATCTCGTCCTGAGATTTAAGAGGTAGAGTAAGGGGGAGGTTTGGTAACGAATCTAGCGGGACTTCTCATCCTGGCTTGCTCTTCTCGAAGAGGCCGGTCCAATACATTGATGTCTTCATTTCGCTGCTTTAGGTCATCAAGATGAAGTCGGCGTCCTTTCTTCGGGAATTCCATCGTACTTCAGAAAGAATAAAGGGTGGGTATTCCGGGGGAACGAACCTCTGCAAGGTTAACTATCTGGTCAATAACATCGGGGAAGGTGGTGGGAAGTAACTCTCGAATTGAAACTTAAGAAAGTATCGAGAGCAAAGTAAGGAGGTATCATGGGAAGTTTCGAGCGGGCAGGCAATCGTTTGATGCCTGTTACAAGGCGTGAAAGGGGTTCAAAGCAACGGGAATAAGTATTGTGTCTGATACCAGAATAGATCACTAGGAAGGTGGCTCGTGATATTTCATTACGAAGCCAAGCGTGAGGAATAGCTTTAGGAGCGAGGGTGTACAGAGAGTCAGGGTTTCGATCTGTGGGCTGTGGGTTATGGGCCCACCATGTGGGTTAAAAGTAGGAAGGGCGGAGGCGTCTTGCGTGATCATGCAAGCAAGGTATGTCGAGAATAGCCTATCGGTTATGTCGGCAACAACATCGATTACCAAGGACGAGGGACGAAGATAACCATTTTCCTGCTCGTTGAACGAGGCGGACCAGTAGGCAAAGTTCTCGTCCATCGGTGGTTACCGAAATGTCATCAACAAAAGTAACAGGGTCTCACTGGCAGAGTTGTACACCGAGGTGTTTACATAAGCAGGAGAATATTACTGCTCAGATCATATAGATCACAAGAAAGGTTAAACCAACAATGGAAGGAAAATATGATCATCGATTAAGCGAGAACAATGGAAAGGAAAATATGTTTAAACACATATTTCAAGGGTGTATCCTTCCCAAGGACAAGCAAAGCATGATATCCATGTCAGGATATAATGTAGAAAACTCTTTAGGTAGGGGAGAGGATTTTTCATGACATTACCCATACAACGGTGTTTGGATAATTGAGCAGGGAACATTTAGCATTGGGCTTCAAATGATCTTGTTGAAAATCGGGGTACCACAGACATGCTTCAGGTAGCAATGATATGGTGTTTCAATCAAGGGCGGACTTTGGATATAGGAAGGATCCATTAGGAACAACTTGTAGGATAAGTCTTACAATTTCCTCGGGAAGAATGGTTATCTTGCAAAAGAAATTATAATGATAGGTCCTCCAGCCGGGGGGGGGGCTTCTAGGCATGACATCATGTTACCGGGTCATCAAAGGATCAACATCATAACCCTTGGAAAGTTTTCCCAACCATCATATCTGACCGAGATTCATATCCAATTGGTGTCATAATACCTCAGACTCAGGGGGTCCGAGCGGAAAAGGTGCAACACAAATCGACGAAATGACATTGCAAGATTCTCGGGAAATGAACTATGGGAGCGGGTTCCTGAAGCAATAGTTCATCATTAAACCAAGGTGAGGATGAGGAGGTGGCTGATGGGCTCGTGACAATTCATCGAGAATTCCAAACGGATGGATTTCCACAATAATGTGAACAACAAGATGACACTTGTTGATTGAAATGATATAATGTTGTATGCTCGAGGAAAACATACACCATCAATCATTAGTTGAAAGGTGCACCAATTATGGGCTTAGGTAGCGGGATCAATGTTAGAATGGTGATTTGATAACCAATGGTCTAAGAATGAAATATCGACCATTAACTTCAAAGCAATAGGGTTGCTAGAGGTTTTAGAATCCGAACAACACAGTTCACTGTTGGTATCCGGTTAGAATCAACATGGGAACCTAGGAATGAATGGAGATGGCGAGAAGTATCACTACACCAAGAACTCTCAAGAGGTGGAACAAATCTCAGAACATTCTTGACATAAAAGATGGTAATACTCCAAGATAAAGAAGAATAAAGGCTGGATAGCAAGGAACTCAAGGTATAACACAAAACACGAACAAGTTTGTGTTGAACGGAAGGCAATAAAGTGGTCGATGATAACACCAATCATCGAGGGCAAGGATGGTATTTCTCATCATGATTTCAATAGATCTCTTGGAAGGGCTCGAATGTTGATGATATTCACGACACATTTGTCGCGAGAGTTCATGAAGATGTAATCGATCGGCTGACGACATCAAGTCAAAGTAATGATAAAGTGAAAGGTTATTGGAACCAAGGGTACGACACAAACTTGAAACCAAGCTTGTTGTTCAAGGCGAAATGATATGACGATGATGATCGGCGTAAGGTTAGTTCATCGTCGAAAGTTGTGCTCCGGGAAGAAGGACCGGGTAGCACAGTTAAAATTAGCTTCGATAATGATATAGCCGATCGGGCTAGGAATGACTTGAAGGATAAATAAATTTGTAAGCGGTGATGGGTTCAAATACTTGTTGAATCACAATGCGAACTCGATTCGATTATCAGTGTCTTTGAGTTTTTAATAACTCAGAGCCCGTGAAAAATTTGAATCAGTGAGAAGGTAGTACTTGATGAACTCATAAAAAGTTATGCAGTTCCATGATAATCTCGAGATACCATGGGGTAATACTCGATGGCAGATCAAAGTAGAGGTTGGACTGGGGCATTGCTCTGCAGAAGACAAATGCTTAAACTTGCACGAGAAATGGTATTTAAAGGAGAACATGGTCGGAACCACAATTGCAAAAGGCGGATCCGGATATAAGATGATCTTATATCAAGGGAATAATTAATTTTAAAAAGAATCTTCGATGAGAAGATGTGTATCGTGTCCATGGGCATGAACACAAAGTTCAAGGTCGACTCCCACTTCTCGTATACACAACTTTTCATTTAGTGCTCTCAGTTAAGAATGTTTAGAGTTTGAAAGTTTAACTGGCGGAATACTAGAAGGTTATGACCCATGAAGACTTTTGGGTTCACAAAAATTAAGGACGGTATATGTTCAACCCATCGGGGCATCTTAGAAACATATACCACAATCTTTAGGAGTAATTAACTCAAACTCGAAGGTAGAGCATGGTTGAGAAAGCAGAGGATACAATTTACCAAAGGCATTATGTATCCGAGGAAAGGCTCACAAGGTTATTGAATATGAAGGGCGTTGTCAGATAAATCCAACAAAGGATCTGGTGGTCCATAAGGGATCTGATGTGAGCATCGGTACTCAACCAGAAGAAGAATGAATGCAAGGATATCATATTATTGAACAATTGAATAATTCAATTGTCAAATGCAAAGGAATTATGATTTCCAAATCTAGGGATCAGAAGCAATGCTCTGATTAGGGATGGATAAGTTGAATAGCCTTAGGGTACAATCAACGACAATTGGATTGGTCGAGAACCAATTCCAGTTAAAAAATGGCAGCTCAGTCGGAAAGTTAATTTATAAGGATCAATGATGATTGCGTGTATTCACAAACATATTGAGTCAACAGACTCAAAATGATACTGACAAGGAATGTCAATAAGACTACGAGGCCTTTGGGATTAACCATAATGCAAGCAAGCAAGAATTTTCAAGAGCAATAGGCTGCTCAGGATTTTCGGAAGATCGGGTAGTATTTGAATGTATTTTTGTGAAACACATGAACAACTTTGGAATGACGGATACTCGGCAAGCGCAAGTAATTATCCGTAGGGGTATTCATGCAGCAAGGAACTGCAGGGCAGTAAGCGTAAAGAATTATCGGAATATCGAAGAGTATTTCAGGACATCTTGTAATAACAAGGGCAACTGGGGATGACAATATGAACGATAGTTGTAAGTAGTTATCCAGAGGTATTTATCGATGGAAGTGAATTGCAAAAGAGATGGCACATAGTCTCGAGAGCACATCATAGAGTATCTTGAATCTTACAGTGCGGCGGTCATCGGTAACAAGTGGCTCTCCGGGAGAAAGTACTTGCGAGAACCTAAAGTTAGTTTTGTTTTAGCAAAATCATTTAACCCGAATAGAAGAGAGCTCGAGTCCCGGAGTAAAGATCGAGGAGTAAAAGATCCTAATACCACCCAATGGCGGCGTGTGCCGTAAGACACACAACCATGTTAGTAAAAGTTTTGCAATGTCTAGACTCGACTTGACCAAGGAGTTGGAAGGGGATTCTACAGGCGATCGGCTCGATACCAACTTGTGACACCCCGATTCAATCAGATACTAATCATGCACGCAAATGTAATGCGATCAAGATCGAGGACTCACGGGAAGATATCACAACACAACTCTAAAACATAAATAAGTCATACAAGCATCATAATAAAAGCCGGGGCCTCGAGGGCTCGAATACAAATGCTCGATCATAGACGAGTCAGTGGAAGCAACAATATCTGAGTACGGACATAAGTTAAACAAGTTGCCATAAGATGGCTAGCACAAATCGGGATACAGATCGAAGAGGCGCAGCCTCCGTCTGCAGGATCCCCTAACTACTCGATAAATCGTCGCGGGCTGCACGTAGTAGTAGGCACCTCCGGGTAGTAGTCGTCATCGACGGTGGCGTCGCTCCTGGGCTCAATCGATGCAGTCGCACCAACCGGGTAAACAAAGGGGAAAAGGGGAACAAGGCAACCGTGAGTACTCATCCAAAGTACTACTTAAGCAAGGAGCTACACTACATATGCATGGATATATGTGTAAAGGGCCATATCGGTGGGTGAGCTGTAGAATGCGAGAATAAGAGGGGATAGCTAATCTGTTGAAGACTACGCCCGGCAGCCTCCGTCTTGCAACATGTAGAAGAGAGTAGATGAAGTCCTCCAAGTAGCATCACATAGCAATAATCCTACCGGCGATCCTCTCCTCGTAACCACGAGAGAGAGAGCGACCACCGGTTATATCCGCACTTGGAAGGGTGTGTTTATTAAGTATCCGGTTCTAGTTGTCATAAGGTCAAGGTACAACTCCAAGTCGTCACATTACAGAAGATCACGGCTATTCGAATAGATTAACTTCCCTGCAGGTGCACCACATAACCCAACACGCTTGATCCCATTTAGCGGACACACTTTTACGGGTCATGCCCGGCCGCGGAAGATCAACACGCCGCAGCCCCACCTAGGCACAACAGAGAGGTCAGACGCCGGTCTAAACCTAAGCGCCACAGTGTCCGGGCCCATCGCCCATAGCACACCAAGACGTTGCAGGGCGGCCGGAAGACCTAGCCTAGCGGCGTTCAGTCCAATCCGGCGCGCCGCCGTCGCCGCCGACGCCACGAAGTGCCGGTGATACCACGACGCCGGGATACCCATAACTACTCCAGCGTAGATGGTTAGTGCGTATAGACCAAATGGCGGACTCGGATCAAATACCGAGATCTCGTTAAGCGTGTTAAGTATCCATGACGCCGACCAGGCCGAGCCCACCTCTCTCCTAGGTGGTCTCAACCTGCCCTGCCGCTCCGCCACAAAAGTAACGGTCGGGGCCGTCGGGAACCCAGGCCCACCTCTACCGGGATGGAGCCACTGTCCTTTCAGCCCCATCTCCTAACAGTATCACATGTAATGTAATAGTGTAAAGTATATAGTATATGCCCGTGATCACCTCCGAAGTGATCACAACCCAAAGAGTATAGCATGGCGGACGGACAAGAGTGTAGGGCCATGATGGAACACTAGCATCCTATACTAAGCAAGAGGATAGCGGTAAAGGTAACAATGATAGTAGCAATGACAGGCTATGCAGCAGTATAGGATTAACTGAAAATAGTAACATGCTACACTACTCTAATGCAAGCAGTATAGAGAAGAGCAGGCGATATCTGGTGATCAAAGGGGGGGCTTGCCTGGTTGCTCTGGCAAGAGAGAGGGGTCGTCAACTCCGTAGTCGAACTGGGCAGCAGCAGCGTCGGTCTCATAGTATAACAGAGAGAAGAGGGGGAAGAAACAATAAATACAATGCAAACAAGTGCATGACGATGCATGACATGACAAGGCGTGTTGCTAGGCGTGCCCTAACGCGGTATGAGGTGATACCGGTGAAGGGGGAAACCATCTGGGAAAGTATTCCCAGCGTTTCGCGTTTTCGGACAGAGGAACCGGAGGGGAAAGTTGTGGGTTCGGTATGCTAGGGGTCTGTGGCGGACGAACGGGCTGCGTATCTGGATTCGTCTCGTCGTTCTGAGCAACTTTCATGTACAAAGTATTTTCATCCGAGTTACGGATTATTTTATATTGATTTTTAAAGTTTTTAAAACATTTTAGTCTTAGCAGATTTAATTTAATTCAAAAATTAATTTATTACGCCACCATGATGTCATCATGATGTCGGTGGTCAAAGTTGACCATTGACCAGTCAACCAGACACGTGGGTCCCAATCGTCATTGACTGATTAGTCTAACTAGGGTTTAACTAATCTAATTAGTGTTTAATTAAACTAACTAGTTAATTAGATTAATTAAATAGGATTAATTTAACTTAATTAATTAATTAATTTAATTATTATTTATTATTTTTATTGTCTCATTTTTTTAAAACTGTTACAGGCGGGGCCCTCAGCGATGGCCCATATGCCTTGGATCGAACCTTGGGCGCTATCGAGGCGCAGTCTGGCGGCCTTCGCCCATGAGGAGGCGAGCGAGGCAGGCGAGGCCTTGATGGCCGGCTGCGGCATCGGTGGCCTTGAGGGCAGGCTGAGGGTGGCCGCGCCGGCCCGGGAGGAGTGGGGCCGTCGAGGAGGCAGGAAAGCCGAGCGCGCCATCACTGTGTGACAACAGCGGCGAGGCGGTGGAGCAACACCGAGGCGCCGCAGGGGGCAGCAGCGGTAGCGGCAACCGGCAACATGGGTGTCAGCGGGTGGGGCGTCGCGGCAAGGGCGTGGCGAATGGCGGCGGGAACGCAGGCGTGGGCGCCTGGCGGCAAGTGGCGGGCGTGGCGAGCCGTGGTGGTGCGAAACGAAGAGAGGAGGGAGAGGAGAGCTCACGGGGAAAGCAGGGAACGGGGTAGTGGGCTTGGGGAGGATGACGGGGACGACCGGCGGAGAGGAGAAGCAGGCCGGCAGGGAAGAGGCGCCGGTGAGGTCCAGGCGGGCTCCAGCGTAGTGGCGGGCGACGGCGGAGACGGGGCGCGGGGAGGGGGCGGAGGGGTCAAGCGCGCCGGGTCGGGGCGACAGGATCGGCGTCGGTTGCCCCGATCCAGATCCACTGGGCGAGTGCGAGAGAGTGGGGAAACGAGGGGAGTGGGGGTGGCGGGTTAGGGTTTGGTCTAGTAGGGAATAAGGGGGGACCGGGGTGGGCCGGCCTGACGGCCCGTCGGCCTGCTGGGCCGAGGCCTAGATGGCCAGGGGGGCTCTCTCCCTTTTTTTGTTTCTGTTTTGTTTTTTTTCTTTTGTATTTTCTTTATTATTTATTTTCTGTTTAAATTCATTTTAAACCATTTAGTCATTTTATAAAAATGTGTTTGTTGCACCATAATTACCTTTGTAATATTCGGCAACCACCGAACAATTCTGTTTTAATTTTTGAAAACTTTTATTGTTATCATTAATTTGAATTTGAATTTGAGCGGTTTGAATTATTGCGAGGATAGCAACAGTAACCGAGGTGTCATGGCATGATTAGCAGAGGTTCACTGTAGCTTAAGTATCCGGGCGTCACAGAAGTGTTGAAAACTTTTTGCGTATTGATAAATTCTTTAATATTATTCTCAAGATCAGAGGTGTTCCTATTATTATTGTAAGATTGATTTCCATAGGAATTACCATAATTATTAGAGGAATTACTAGGAAAAGGCCTAGGATTAAAATTACCTCTATAAGCATTGTTATTGAAATTATTTCGAGAGATAAAATTCACATCTATGGCATCACTATTTTGCTCAATCAGAGTAGACAAAGGCATATCATTAAAATAAATAGGAGCACTTTTACTAGCAGCCAATTTCATAAGAGCATCAACCTTTTCACTAAAAGAAGAAATTTCTTCAACGGAATTAATTTTTTTTACTAGTAGGCGCCCTTTCGGTATGCCATTGTGAATAATTTGTCATGATGTTATCAAGCAATTTGGTGGCTTCACCCAAAGTAATTTCCATAAAGGTACCACCCGCGGAGGAATCTAAAAGATTACGAGAAACAAAATTCAACCCCGCATAAATTTTTTGTATGATCATCCAAAGATTTAACCCAGGAGTTGGGCAATTCCTTAGCATCATTTTCATCCTTTCCCAAGACTGTGCAACATGCTTATGTTCAATTTGCTTGAAATTCATGATCTGGGTTCTAAGGGAAATAATTTTTGCGGGCGGAAAATACTTAGTGATAAAAGCGTCTTTGCACTTATTCCAAGAATCGATACTATTACGAGGCAACTAAGAGAACCAAATTTTTGCAGAATCACGCAAAGAAAACAGAAATAATTTCATCTTCACCACATCATTGTCCACATATTTTTTCTTTTGCATATCGCATAATTCCATGAAGGTATTAAGATGGGACGCGAGATCCTCATTAGGAGTACCGGAAAATTGATCTTTCATATCAAGATTCAGCAAAGAAGTATTAATATCACAAGACTCCGCACTAGTTGCGGGAGGAGCAATCGGAGTGCCAATAAAATCATTGTTGTTGGTATTTGAGAAATCACACAATTTGGTGTTCTCTGGAGTCATGATGACTACTCAACAAGATTGCACTCAAAAACAGATCCGGCAAAAAAAACGGCGAACGGAAAAAGAGAGGCGAATAAAACGGCAAATTTTTGTGAAGTGGGGGGGGGGGAGAGGAAAACGAGAGGCAAATGGCAAATAATGTAAACTGCGAGGAGATGAGATTTGTGATTAGGAACCTGGTATATGTTGAAGATCCTCCCCGGCAACGGCGCCAGAAATTCCTTTTGATGACTCCGTAGCAGTAGCGCCAGAAAGTGCTTGTCTGCTAGAACTACGTCGGTATTTCCCCAAAGAGGAAGGGATGATGCAGAACAACGACGGTAGGTATTTCCCTCAGTGATGAAACCAGGGTTATCGAACCAGTAGGAGAACCAAGAAACACAACGTAAACAACACCTGCACACAAAGAACAAATCCTCGCAACCCGACGTGTTAAAGGGGTTGCCAATCCCTTCCAGGGTACAGCGCCTCAAGATAGGCAAAACGGATGTGAGGAAATTGCAGTAGATTGACAGATCGAACACCAAATAAAATAAATAGAAATAAAATGCAGCAAGGTATTTTTGTATTTTTGGTTTAATAGATCTGAAAATAAAAGCAAAGGAAAAGTAGACCGCAAAGGCAAATTTATAAGGAAGATGACCCGGGGGCCGTAGGTTTCACTAGTGGCTTCTCACGAGAAAATTAGCAAACGGTGGGTAAACAAACTACCGTTGGGCAATTTATAGAACTTCAAATAATCATAACGATATCCAGGTAATGATCATTATATAGGCATCACGTCCAAGATTAGTAGACCGACTCCTGCCTGCATCTACTACTATTACTCCACACATCACCGCTATCCAGCATGCATCTAGTGTATTAAGTTCATGGAAAAACAGAGTAATCCAATAAGAACGATAACATGATGTAGACAAGATCTATCTATGTAGAGATATACCCCATCGTTTTATCCTTAGTAGCAACAATACATACGTGTTGGTTCCCCTTCTGTCACTGGGATCAAGCACCGTAAGATCGAACCCACTACAAAGCACCTCTTCCCATTGCAAGAAAAATATACCAAGTTGGCCGAACAAAACGCAAATATCGGAGAAGAAATACGAGGCTATAAGCAATCACGCATATAAGAGATCAAAGAAACTCAAATACTTTCATGGATATAAAAAGATATAACTGATCATAAACTCAAAGTTCATCAGATCCCAACAAACACACCACAAAAGAGTTACATCATATGGATCTCGAAGAGACCATTGTATTGAGAATTCAGCGAGAGAGAGGAAGCCATCTAGCTACTAACTACGGACCCAAAGGTCTACAAAGAACTACTCACGCATCATCGGAGAGGCACCAATGGAGGTGGTGAACCCCATCCGAGATGGTGTCTAGATTGGATCTGGTGGTTCTGGACTCTGCGGTAATTTGGATCAATATTTCGTCGACTCTCCTAGGGTTTCCGGAATATTGGGGTATTTATAGAGCAAAGAGGCGGTCCGGGGGGCACCCGAGGTCGGCACAACCCACCAGGGCGCGCCTGGGCCTCCTGGCGCGCTCTGGTGGGTTGTGCTCTCCTTGGAGCACCCCTGATGATGTCTGCTAGGACTACGTCGATATTCCCCCCAAGAGGAGAGGATGATGTAGCACAACGACGGTAGGTATTTCCCTCAGTTATGAAACCAAGGTATCGAACCAGTAGGAGAACCAAGAAACAAAACATAAACAGCCCCTGCACACAAATAACAGCCACTCACAACACGACGTGTTAAAGGGGTTGTCATTCCCTTTTGGGTAACGATGCTAGAAATTGGCAAGGAGACGAGAGAAAATTGTAATAGACTGAAATAATAGATCGCAAATAAAATAAAGTGCAGCAAAGTATTTTTGTGTTTTTGGTTTAATAGATCTAAATAAAAACGCAAAGGAAAAGTAGATCGCAAGGCAAATATATGAGAAAGAAGACCCGAGGGACGTAGGTTTCACTAGTGGCTTCTCTAGAGAAAAATAGCAAACGGTGGGTAAACAAATTACTGTTGGGCAATTGATAGAACTTCAAATAATTATGACGATATCCAGGCAATGATCATTACATAGGCATCACGTCCAAGATTAGTAGACCGACTCCTGACTGCATCTACTACTATTACTCCACACATCGACCGCTAACCAGCATGCATCTAGTGTATTAAGTTCATGGAAAAACGGAGTAATGCAATAAGAACGATGACATGATGTAGACAAGATCCATTTATCTATTGCGGCAGATATTAGACCTCGTCTTTTTATCCTTAGTAGCAACGATACATACGTGTCGACTCCCTTTCTGTCACTAGGTTCAAGCACCGTAAGATCGAACCCACTACCGGGCACCTCTTCCCATTGCAAGACAAATAGATCAAGTTGGCCAAACAAAACCCAAATATCGGAGAAGAAATATGAGGCTATAAGAGATCACGCATATAAGAGATCAAAGAAACTCAAATAACTTTCTTGGATATAAAAATATATGACTGGTCATAAACTCGAAGTTCATCAGATCCCAACAAACACACCGCAAAAGGACTTACATCATATGGATCTCCAAGAGACCATTTTATTGAGAATCAAAAGAGAGAGAGTGGAAGCCATCTAGCTACTAACTACGGACCCGTAGGTCTACAAAGAACTACTCACGCATCATCAGAGAGGCACCAATGAAGTGGTGAACCCCTCCGTGACGGTGTTTAGATTGGATCTGGTGGTTCTGGACTCTGCGGCGGCTGGATGAGCTGCTATTGCGCAAAAAATATCCATCGGGAGATGGCGCTGACACTGACGCTAACGCTCGCAAGGCGGTTTTGCAGGCAATTTCTAAAAATACTTTTTTTTCGTTGAGCTCATAACCCGGTTTGGGCCGATTGACTCTGAGAGCGATCCCAATAAATGTTCCATTTGGCGTTCAGTTACTTGCATAAAGTTAATGCTTGCAGAAAAGTGATTTTTTGAGCAACTAGCGCGAAAGCCTCGTCTATCGATGGACAGCAGATTGACGGAGCTCTTGGCTTTGCTTTGTTTTTCTCTCCTTTCCTATCAGTAAGTAAATCACCATCGGGTGGAGGGGAAAGCCCTACGTCAAGGTCAATGGATTCACCTACCCCAGTCTCAGAAGAGACAGATTCCTTATAAAATGGATTAAGGTGGGTTTCGGAAGGAGATGTTCCGCTCATCCAAGAATCTGAAACTTCATCTACATAAACTCATAAATAGCCCTTTCCATTTTCAAAAGCGGATTCGGTGGTTCAAGAAGTAGAATTATGCATAGATTGCCGATCGTCGACTCCCCTAGGGTTCTGGTATTTTTGGGGTATTTATAGAGCAAAGAGGCGGTGCGGGAGGCCACCGAGGTGGGCACAACCCACCAGGGCGCGCCTGGGCCTCCTAGCGCGCCCTGGTGTCTTGTGCTCACCTCGGGCCCCCTCCTTGGTACTTCTATGGCCCACTGAATGTCTTCTGGTCCAAAAAAATCCACAAAAAGTTTCGCTGCGTTTGGACTCCGTTTGGTATTGATTTCCTGCGATGTAAAAAACATGCAGAAAACAACAACTGGCACTTGGCACTATGTCAATAGGTTAGTACCAGAAAATGATAACTATAAAATGATTATAAAACATCCAAGATTGATAATAAAACATCATGGAACAATAAAAAATTATAGATACGTTGGACACGTATCAATCCCCCAGGCGCAGCCAGGGCCCATTATGTTCCTTCTGGTCCAAAAAAATCTACGTAAAGTTTCATGGCATTTGGACTCCGTCTGATATTGATTTCCTGCGATGTAAAAAACATGCAGAAAACAACAACTGGCACTTGGCACTATGTCAATAGGTTAGTACCAAAAAATGATATAAAATGACTATAAAATGATTATAAAACATCCAAGATTGATAATATAACAGCATGGAACAATAAAAAAATTATAGATACGTTGGAGACGTATCACGGGCTACTGCATGAGCACAAGGCTGATGACATGCGGTGCTGCGGGCTAGCTGGGGTCCGACTGGATCTGCTGTCGGGAGGCTGGCTGGTGATGCAGGGTGGTGGAGGGGATCCATCTGGGCTCCCTGGTGGGTGGTCTGTGGTTGTGTGGGTTGTGCATCTCGCATGGTGCAGTGCAGGTGGTGCGCGATGGTGGTGATGGCCTCCTTCACCGGAGTTTGGACCGACGGGTAGGTTCAGATCTAGGGTTCATGCTCACGCGGGCCAGTTCGGGGCCCGGAGCGGATCAGAGCTTGTGCCACATGTAGGAGAGGTCGGGCTTGGCCCGGGATGTGCTCATGGGTGGTTCTGGTGCATGCTCTCCTCGCGGGTATGGTGATCGGTGGTGGTGGTGGTCGTGTTAGCGAGGTGTTGGTGCCCAGATCGGCGTCAGTGACTGATACGTCCATTTTGCATCATGTTTTCTTACTGTTATTTATAATGTTTTCATATATAATAATGCTTTTTGGAGTAATTCTAATACCTTTTCTCTCATAATGTGCAAGGTACACACCAAGAGGGAGAATTCCGGCAGCTGGAAATCTCGACCTGAAAAAGCTACTTCAGGCTACCTATTATGCACAACTCCAAACAAGCTGAAACTTCACGGAGATTTTTTATGGAATATTTAAGAAATACTGGAGCAAATAACTACCAGAGGGGGCCCACCAGGTGGGCACAACCCACCTGGGCGCGCTAGGGAGCCCAGGTGCGCCCTGGTGGATTGTTCCCTCCTCGCCCCACCTCCGGTGCCCATCTTCTGGTATATAGGTCATTTTGACCTAGAAAATAAATAAGGAGAAGACTTACGGGATGGAGCGCCGCCGTCTCGAGGCGGAATTTGGGCAGGAGCACTTTTGCCCTCCGGCGGAGCGATTCTGCCGGGGGAACTTCCCTCCCGGAGGGGGAAATCATCGACATCATCATCACCAAAAACTCTCCCATCTTGGGGAGCGCAAACTCCATCAACATCTTCACCAGCACCATCTCATCTCAAACCCTAGTTCATCTCTTGTATTCAATCTTGTTATCGAAACTATAGATTGGTGCTAGGGGGTGACTAGTAGTGTTGATTACATCTTGTAGTTGATTACTATATGGTTTATTTGGTGGAAGATTATATGTTCAGATCCATTATTCTTATTAATACCCCTCTGATCATGAGCATGTTGATTATTTGTGAGTAGTTACTTTTGTTCTTGAGGTCACGGGAGAAATCATGTTGCAAGTAATCATGTGAATTTGATATCTGTTTGATATTTTGTTGTGATTCCCTTAGTGGTGTCATGTGAACATCGACTACATGACACTTCACCATATTTGGGCCTAAGGGAATGC
Organism: Aegilops bicornis; assembly: GCA_021605145.1. Lineage (NCBI taxonomy): Eukaryota > Viridiplantae > Streptophyta > Magnoliopsida > Poales > Poaceae > Aegilops > Aegilops bicornis. The sequence continues at coordinate 97,324,849 of CM038671.1, forward strand.
ATTGTGGAGTAGTAAATAGATGGTGGGTTGCGAGAGTGACATAAACTTCAAACCTAGTTTATGCACTATTCCGTAAGGGACCGATTGGATCCTAGAGTTTAATGCTATGGTTAGAATTTATTCTTAATACTTTTCTCGTAGTTGCGGATGCTTGCAGGAGGGTTAATCATAAGTAGGAGGTTTGTTTAAGTAAGAACAACACCTAAGCACCGGTCCACCCACATATCAAATTATCAAAGTAGCGAACACAAATCAAACCAACATGATGAAAGTGACTAGATAAAATTCCCATGTACCCTCAAGAACACTTTGCTTATTATAAGAGACCGTTTTGGCCCGTCCTTTGCCTCAAAAGGATTGGGCTACCTTGCTGCATACTTATTGTTACTATCGTTACTTGCTCGTTACAAATTATCTTGCTATCAAACTACTCCGCTACTTACAATTTCAGCACTTGCAGACATTACCTTACTGAAAACTACTTGTCATTTCCTTCTGCTCCTCGTTGGGTTCAACACTCTCACTTATCGAAAAGAGCTACAGTTGACCCCCTATACTTGTGGGTCATCAGTGACCATGGACATGGCGTCATGTGAGCTCACTTGGCCAAGGGCTCGGGATTAGCTTGCCGGTGACCATCGCCGGTCTCGGTGTCGTGTCCCCTAGTCCACCAGGCATTGGCTGGGGACGCAGGTGTGGGTGCCTCCTGCGGTGGAGGTGCCTACCTAGACTCAGGGACTGATGTTGGGCTAGGAGTAGATGTAGTGTCGTCGCTCTTTCTATCGTGGTTGAGTGCGTTGTGATGTGAGCGGCGTACGTATCTTGTGACAGGGATGCCAGGGCGGCGGCCCCGGATGGAGATCCGCATGCACTAGTGGAAAAAAGCCTAACTATGGCGTGCCAAAAAGTCCTTGCTGGCGTAGACACACGACACCACTAATATGGCGCCATTGCTAAAATGTAGTGGTGGCGTTGGAGGATACGTCAGCAGTATCCTACATCGTGTTGGCGTATCACCAGTCCAGCGCCAGCACTAAGTCCATCATAACTCTGGCGTGCCTGCTCGTCCAATGCCAGCAAATGGTTTTTTTCTAATAAAAAAATACTCATCAACACTACCTAGCTACTTACTTGATAGATACTGCTGAACAATATACTCATCAACACTAGGTACTTACTTAATAGATAATCATTACATAAAGAGGCTCATGAACTCAACAAGTTGATATTAAACTTCACAAAAGTTCACTCAAGTACTCTAGTTACTCGATCATCATCAACCAATAAGATGAGCTAGCTAGCTACTTAAAAAAACTAATCTTCAGCAAGGATTATGCCCAGCTACATCAGCTTCTTTCTATCTGCCTCTCCTTCTCTTCTGAAATGTTCTGTGTCCATCTTCAGGTCAATCCTCTTACCCCTGAGGCGTCTCCTATCCTCCTTCAGTTTATCCCGATCCTCGACAAGCTTATCCCTCTCGTCCCTAAGCTGATTAGTCTCCTGAACGAGCCGAACAACATCCTTGCGTAGCTCTTTAATCTCCCCCTTTAGATCGCCATTTTCCCCTTGCACGCTCTTGATGACATACTCAAAAGTGTTTAAGGATTCATTGTTGGCCATGTCCACATCGCACACCGACTCGTTGTTGCCTCCAGAATTGGCCATGACCTACAAACACATCGCGTATATATACGATCAAGATAATATGCAATGTAAAATAGTTCACGTGTTGGAAAGATATGATTTTGTTAATTAGGTAGAATAGATAAAATTATGAATCTATTTTGATAAATAAGATATAGCAAACTGACTTCTATACATACACATACTATCATATATAAGAATAACTTCTGTCAATCACTACAAAATATATATAGATAGCATCACAATGTCAAACAAGAATTTTCTTAGTGCTGACAAGAACCAAACATAACAATAATAACAAGCAAGTTGATAATAATTCCAATCAAAGTATGGTAAGTGATCTAATACACTTACACAAATTCTACAACCTAACTGATCTATACAGAGGCATGTCAACTTGTCAAGTAAACAAAGAAAATTGTGTTCTTTTATGGGAGTAAACAATGGAACCCTGATCTACAATTTTAACAATTTGATTTACATATACCAGTCAACCTATACATAATTTCTACTAAACTTGCTCAGATCCGCCAACGGAGGGGAGACACAATAGCAATTGGACAATTAACACTACAATTTCCGGCCGTTTGGCGTGTCCGCGCGAACGGAGGAGTGGATCTAACCTTGGCGCCGACGAGGGGCGGCGACGGGGCGACGACAGGGGCGGCGGCGGCTTTGGTCCAATGGAAGTTGTGTCTAGCTAGCTACGACCGGGCTGGATGGGGTGTGAAATGAGAGCAAGCGGTGGACTTACGTATTTTACTAGGTCATTGCTGGCGTTAGATAAAATGGCAACGCTATAGCTAATCACATGCCAAATAAAATGATGGTAAAACAAGCATAATATAATTATATATGGCGTGCAAAGAAAAATAACGCCAACACTAACAAAATAACTATGGCGTGCAAAGAAAACCAACGTCACCAATGGTTTCCAAACGGTGAGTGTATATGGGCCAATAGATTTGTGGCGTTTACAAAACAATCAACGCCAGCACTATGCTTGTAAAGCTGGCGCACGGATTTGGCCTACGCCAGCACTATTTGAAAAAAATAGTGCTGGCGCGGATGTAAAATGCCGCGTCACCAACGAAAGTTGTGGCTAGCATTTTTTCCACTAGTGATGGTTGCTCTTCGGCGGGCATCATTACGGTGGTAATGGCTCTCCTCCAAAGTTGTGTGGGAATCGGGAGGTGTTGGGGCTGGTAGGTCAAGCATGCCCTCTCTCTCAGAGGTGCAGCGCCCTGATCCGGATCTGGGGATCTGACATCGTCGCGTTTCTCTAGGCGGCCTTGTGGTGGCACGGGTGAGTTGTCGAGCGAAAGCTCCATACCTTGATGCCAATAATGGCGACACCCATGGGTGCCGCACTCATCTTGAAGACGTCATTGTAGTTCTTCTCTTTGTATCAGGGCTTCGAATGAAGACCTTTGTCTGGTGTGGACTCGGCAACGGCGACGCTTTATGTTGTTCTCCCTCTTGGGGGCGTTGTCGTGAAGCTTAGCTGTGCTAGGTCGTAGCGTGGGGTGTTTAGTTCTTCCGGTGCTTGTTATTGGTTGTGTAGTCGGATGCATTCTGTGTGTCGGTTATCTCAGGATCGGCTCTATAAGACGGCTACCTCACCATTTTGTATCGTTCAGCCGTGTACTTCCTTAGATGTTGCTTTATGTATAAAGCGAGGCAAAAGCCTGTTTCGAGAAGGAACTTTTTAGATATGTCCGGAAATGCTCAGATCAAAAGTGGCAGGATGGAAGGGACAAGGCTTATCCAAGCCTGAAAGAGAAGTTCTCATTAAGTTAGTGTCGCATGCAACACCTACGTATACAATGAGATGATTTCAGCTCTACAAGAATTGTGTAGAAAGCTGAAATCTATCTCTTCTAAATTTTGGTGAGGAGCAGCCAACGGTGAGAGGAAAGTCCATTAGGCAGCGCGGGACAAGATGTGCAGAAGAAAGCGCGAAGGTGGTCTTGGGCTTAGAATTTTCTATGTTTTCAATCAAGACCTTCTAGCCAGACAGTCTGGAGAATTATTGTGGTTCCTAATTCATTGTGCACATGCGTGCTCAAGGCGGGGTATTTCAGAGACTCGGATATCATGTCAGTGACATCTCACAGGGTTGTTCTTGTTCTTCTACATGACACAACATTATACATGGGAGGGACTTGTTGAGGCATGGGATCATATGGCTATCTGGGATGGATCGAAGATAAACATATTGCATGATAATTGGTTCCCTAGGGCTGGGTCATAGGGTGCTATTATCGACTGTCTACTAATGTAAGTTTTGTCCAGCTTCGTGCGAGGAAGGGATGATAACGGTGACGTGCCTTCATCTTGGTCCAATGCTTGTAGTCGTCGTTATGCTCTACGGATATGGATATAATTTTTATTATTTGTGGTGTTTTTTGTACTGTCATGTTTGATGATGAATAAATTAGAAGTTTTGTAGGAGGAAAAAAAAAGACAGAATATACACGGTCTCAAACCCAAAGCAGCCGCGCATGGCGCATATAAGCTTTGTGCACGCACGCACGCGCGTACACGCATGCACTTCAAATTAACGGATTTTTTTTTTTTGAAAGTTCAAATTAACGGAGTTAATCATCAGTAACCACATGGTATGTGTGGTTATCAACTTCATGTTTGAAATGATGAAATTGAGCTATGATGCTTAGATTAGATAATAGTCAAAAAAAAAAATCAAGAAAACGATCATCAGTAGTGGCCCCTGGGCGCGCAGGTGTCCGGCTTGAAGGAGAGCGGGCCGGCGGCGTACACGACGTTCTCGTGCCCCTTGCCGGACCACCGCTTGCCCTCGTGGCGGAGCGGTGCGCCCTCGATGCCGTAGTTGACGTTGGTGAGGTCGTCGCACTTGCGGTCCGGCGACGCAAGCAGGCGCACGAAGCAGGCCTTGGCGGGGTCCCCCTTGTAGTAGTCGGCCTTCTCGGCGACGTCGAACTCGGCGAGGAAGTAGCCATTGCCGTCGGCGACGGGCGTCCGCGACTCCATGACGCGGTTCTTGGCGTCGCGGCAGGTGACCACCACCTTCGCCCCCGGCAGCGGCGTCGCGCCATCCAGGCACCACGAGTTCCGGTGCGTGCAGCTCTGGCAGTACACCATGCCCTCCACCTTCAGCATCACCTTGTCGCACTTGGCAGCCGGTGGCGGCGTGGCGGGCGTCGGCGAGGGGGTCTGGCTGTAGCCGTGGGCGCTGGCGCCGGTGGCGGCGAGGAGGGCCACGAGGACGACGGCGAGGGGGAGGTAGGCCGCCATTGCTGGAAGACTGTTACGTGCGTGCTAGATCGATGGAGATGATCGCAGCTGGCTTGGCTGTGTGGAAATGGCGGGAGGCGTCGGGTTCATATATAGACGCGGCAAGGTGACCAGGTGAGGGGTCAGGGAGAGTACTAAAATGTTCTAGACGTGCGGCCATGTAGGTGGCCGGCCGGCCGGCAATGGCCTACGTGGGAGCCAGTTTGTCTCTCAGATTGTCGGTCTTGGAACAATGGAGATTACATTGGTACAAAATCATTGCACACGATCGGATAATGATTGGCAGGTGTGTGTGTGTGGCGTTCGATCGGCACCAAAGATTTAGGATTGCGTTAATGGCGATCACATTTTTTCGGAGATTGTCGGTCTCAGAACAATGGGGAGGTTAGTTGGTACAAAATCATTAGACATGATGATAATGATTAGTGTGTGTTGCGTGCGTGAAGATCACATTTTCTTTCTTTAACTAATAAGCTACTATAAACCTTACGTGTCTGCCGGTATGGGGTGAGGTGAGGATTGAGTTGATGCTATAAAGGACCAGTTTTAACCAGCAATATAAAGACTAGTCGAATATTCATGCGTTGTTGTGGAGCAACAAACTTAGACACTTAGATATTGATCAAAATATCACTATAATTCACAATGTATACATCAAAAGTGACTTGTGATTTGTTACGACAAATAACACCTTATACTTATACGCAAACGCATGGAGTGTTCAAACGGGTTATTGGCACTGATCGGTTGCAACAAGGGATGTTTCCCAAAGTTGCGATAGCACTTTACCCTCTCTCCTTCTCCTCGCACCGGCCCCGTGGGCAGCCGGGGGAAGCCATGAATCTACCGCCTCTAGCCCTCCCCTCCCCCCTCCCTTCTCACCGCCGCCGGCACGTGCTGATGAGCAAAGCCCGGTCGGCCTGGGCGGCGTCGGGGCCATCTTCTCCTATTGCCCTCTGGTGGCGCTTGAACCCTATTTTGTAATAGGATGCAAAGCCTTGTTGTAGACAAATGATAAATGGAATTTAGGTGGGGGTAACTACCCCTCTTTGACTTTTTAAAAATACCATTTGTTTTCTTTTCTGTGATGATATCAACAAACTAAAATCATGTAGGATTTCTTTAGGGTAAAAATCCTGTAGGATTTAAATAGTCATGACATCACAATTCTATTTGTTTTTCCTATCCTGCATTTTTTAATCCATTTTTGAATATTTGCAAAAAAATCCAGTGTTGATATCCTGCTAATCAAAGAGGTTCTGGAACTTGTAGTCAGATACTTTTATTTGAAGGTCACCCCCACAAGGCTACAACCCTTCATTCCATAATGTAGTGTGTCCGCGTTTTTCGAGATTCAAGTTTAACTATAAATTTGACTATTAAGATCGAGTGTGGTGGGGGCAAAAATTATACTATTGAACTCATATTTCAATATGAATTCAGTGATACAATTTTTGTACCTGCCGCATCAGTTTTGTTGGTTAAATTTTCGGTGAAACTTGGATCTTCGGCGCACTGCATTCTACTACCTCGTCAGCGTCGGCGGAAAGCCCCGGGGCCGGCGCCGCGGCCAACCCCTGGCTCGCCGTGGCCCGCGACGACGTCCCCGAGAACCACCTCTTCGACCCGCGCATCGGCGACCGCCCCGGCCCCGTCCTCAAGTCCCGCCCGCAGGAGCTCACCGGCGAAGACCAGGTCAAACCATCTCTCTCCCCCTCTCATATTTCGTATTGCGTGGCGCTGCCTGCGAGTGAGCCGTTTGAGAGGAAAACATGCCACCACTACGTGATGAGATGGTGGCCGTCCGGCGGTACGCGGAGCTGCTGTCGCGGTGCCGCGGCGGCGCGGACGCGCGGCCGGTCGCGCGGATCCAGGCGGCCCTGGTCACGTCGGGCCTGCTCCGGCGCAGCGCGGAGCTCCACGACGCGCTCATCCGGGCGCTCGCGGGCTCCGGGACGCCGCACGCCGCGCTCCCGCTCTACGCCCACCTCATCCGCGCGGGCCTCCTCCCCACCCCGCACACCCTCCCCTCCCTCCTCAAGTCGCTCGCCCTCTCCCCCGCCGTCCCCGGCGCGCGCCGCCTCGCGCTCGCCGTCCACGCCCACGCTGTCAGGCTCGGACTCACGGAATTCCTCCTCGTGAACAACGCGCTCATCCGCGTCCACGCGGGCCTGCTCGGCCGCCTGCCCGACGCGCACCTGCTGCTGCGCGCCTCGGCCGCCGTCGACGCCTCCACGTTCAACACGCTCATCACGGCGCGCGCGAGGGCTGGCCGAGTCGCCGACGCCCGCTCCCTGTTCGACGAAATGCCCGAGAGGAATGCCGTGTCCTGGAGCGCCATGGTGAATGGGTACGTGCAGGCCGGGGACGGGAGGGAGGCGCTGGGGGTGTTCTCTCAGATGCAGGCCCAAGGTGTCCGCCCGGACGACACGGTTCTCGTCGGGGTGCTTGCCGCATGCGCGCAGCTGGGGGCTCTGGAGCAGGGGAAGTGGGTGCATGGTTACCTCAAAGCAAACAATATCAGGATCACCGTGTTCCTGGGCACTGCGTTGGTTGATATGTATGCCAAATGTGGTGAGGTGCAGCTTGGAATGGAGGTGTTTGAGGGAATGAAGGACAAGAATGTGCTGGCCTGGACTACCATGATAAAGGGCCTGGCTATGCACGGCCGCGGCGCAGACTCATTGACGCTCTTCTCCCAGATGGAGAGCTCAGGTGTTAAGCCGGATGACATTGCCTTCATTGGTGCTCTCTGTGCTTGCACACACACTGGGTTGGTTGACAAGGGTCGGCAGCTTTTCAATTCCATGGTGAACAACTATGGTATTAAACCAAAGATTGAGCATTATGGATGCATGGTAGACCTCCTGGCACGGAATGGCTTGCTTAGTGAGGCCAGAGACATGGTTGAGAAAATGCCCATGAAACCGGATGCCTTAATCTGGGGAGCTCTAATGGCTGGTTGTAGGTTCCACAAGAATGTGGAATTGGCTGAGTATGTTATAAAGCACTGGATTGAATTGGAGCCTGACAAAAGTGGTGCTTATGTACTTTTAGGTAACATATATTCTGCCTCTGGTAGGCATGCGTCTGCAAGGGAAATTAGGCACCTGATGCGTGAGAAGGGAGTTGAGAAGACACCTGGATGTAGCAATGTAGAGATTAACGGAGTTATCCACCAGTTCATTGTTGGAGATCTGTCTCATCCTCGCATAAAAGATATTTTGACAAAGTGGTATGAGATAGATAGTAGGATAAGGCTGGAGGAAGGTTACGTGCCTGATAAGAAAGAAGTTTTGCTTGACATTGAAGAAGAAGAGATGGAAGGTGCACTCAGCCGCCACAGTGAGAAGCTGGCAATCGCATTTGCTTTGATAAGTACAAATGATAATATACCCATTCGGATTGTCAAGAACCTCAGAGTCTGCCAAGATTGCCATCATGTCACCAAACTTATATCCAAAGTATATGGGAGAGAAATTGTTGTTAGAGATCGAACACGTTTCCATTTGTTCAAAGATGGCACCTGTTCGTGCAAGGACTATTGGTAGTAACTGACAAATTTGTCTATTAACAGTGGTACTTGGTCTCAATATAGAGCATGGGCTGTTTAGCACAAAAAAAAAAAATTCTCTTTCATGATACATCAGCGATGCATGAGTTGAGGCGATAAAGTTGGTGAACAAAAAAAAATCTTGCTAATTACAATGTACATATATGGTATTAGAGAAATTATTGTTAGAGACCGAACACGTTTCCATTGTATAAAAATGGCACCTGTTCGTGCCAGGATTATTGGTAGTAACTAATAGAATTATGTATTAACAGTGGTACTTGTCTCATCATAGAGCATGGGCTGTTGAGCACCCAAAAAAAAACTCTTCCGCTATACTCCCAAAATATAGTGTGTATTAGTGATGCATGAGTTGAGGGGATAAAGTTGGTGAAGAAAAAAAAATCTTACTAATTATAATGTACACATGTAATCATGCTGTTATTAAGTCGCGAATAGATATTCATGTTCGTCTCTGATAAAAATATATATTACAGGGGTATAACCTTGACGATACAATATCATTAATCTGCATTTGGTTTCATGTTGCATTTAGTTCTGAACCATTTTCATATATGAACCTTTTTGGCTTGTGGAATTTCAATATGAATGCTCGTTCTACCGATAATTTTGGTTCAGATTGCTGCAGTCAGCTTGTTAGCTGTATTGCCGACGCTAAGTGCGTTTCTGTTTTAGCCCGGGTATCTCTTCAGGTAGAGAAAACCTCAGAGTCAGAGTTCAAGTCGCTAAAACAACCGGCCGTTTCATTTGTTTAGTTGATGGCACTAGCTGACATATTTGAGCATCGTGTGTGAAACAAACCAGATAAATACTATCTCCAAAGAAAGTGGATTCATTATATACTCCTATCTGACAAGTGCGGCACATAAACATTCGGCATATCTTATTTTCAGGAAAATATTAACACACTGCATATTATGTGTAATAATTGTATACACCATAAGGTTGATCAGTGCTGGCAATCCAATGCAACGAAAGGAAGCAGGTAAGTAACTTCTGCCACAGAAAAGTGGCCTATTTAAGCTGTCTCATCTAACAAGTACAACCCATATGCATCCTCAAAAAAAGTACAACCCATATGCACACGGTATATGTTTTTCAGCAAGAAAATTGAATACAGTACATAGTAAAAGTGCTCTATTATTACATATGGATTCATGCTTGCTTGCAGATCCATCCTTCCATGCGGCAATACAGTCGCAACAAGAATGAAAATGCAAAGCCGACTCCAAATCCCAAGCCAACAATGCAAACAAAAGGACAACACCGAGTTTGTCCTGCCACAAACCCTCAGATTCCGGAGGAGCCACTTCAGTTGGAGAAATTGAACTTTGATTGTCACAGTGTTTGGAGAGTGGAACTCCACAGAGGCCTGCATTACCTTCAAATGAACTTTCTGAAAATGTTGGGAACTGGTTTCCTTGCGGGATTCTTCCATACAAGTTATTGTATGAAAGATTCAATCATTCAAGAGAAGTAAGTGATGTTAACTCTTGTGGTATTTCCCCTGTTATCTGGTTCCAAGAGAGATCCATCGCTTCCAGCTGAGACAAGTTTCTGTACTGAAATGGAATTTGTCCCATGAAGTTGTTGTATGACATGTTAAGTCCGCGCAGGGAAACAAGCCTCCCAATTGACTCCGGAATAGGACCATCAAATGAGTTATTTGAGAAATCTATTACTTTGAAAGTGCTTAGGATTTTGGTGAAACTAAGATCAAACCCTTTGATGTTATGGTAACAGTATCTTGATAATATCGTGCACTTAAATATGTCTCATGTCCTAGAACTTGTCCCTTATCACTGACATTTTCCATCATTGCTTTGAGTTCATTAAACCATCCTTTTGGTAGGTTTCCAGAAAAGTTGTTGGAGGCCAAATCAAGTATTTGCAAACTTGCAAAGTAGTTGCTGATTGTATGATCACCTTTAATATCCCTTATGGTGCCGCTGAGTTGGTTGGATCTTTTTTTTTCGAGGGTACGCAAATTGCGTACCTTAGCTCTATAGAAGGAGAGAGTTGGTTGGATCTTAAGACAAGAACTCGAAGATGTTGAAGAACACCCAACCAAGATGGAAAAGAACCGACAATTTGATTGTTACCAACATCAAGGAGCTGTAGGCCTTGGCAATTTGATAATGATCTGGGTATTTTCCCTTCAATTCGGTTGTTGTTCAAATCTATTGTCTGAAGCATACATCCTTCTCCAATATTTTCAGGCAGCATCCCATGGAAATGATTCTCTCTCAACTTGAATGTACTCAAGCAGCTGCTACCTTGCATTAGACAAGATGGGACCACACTGCTGAAATTGTTGTATGATAAGTCCAGTAGCTGAAGATCTTGTTGGGTACAAATAGACCTTGGTATGTGACCACTTAATTTATTCCTGGACAAATCAAGGTAGTTGGTCTTGTTGGGAAGGTACCTACCAAAGTCAGGTATAATAGAAGAGAAGCTATTTTTTGAGTAATCTAAGAAAGCCTTGTTTTTGCTAGCCGTGAGTGGTATAGGTACACTTCCATGCAGTTTGTTGGAACTAAGATCAAGAGTATATAAATTGTTCACATGAACAACAGATGGAGAGTTTTCTAGGCTAGTGAACATATTGTTTGAGAGGTTCAGCGAGAATATAGTATTCTTCCAATTCACCCATATCCAACTTGGTATGACTCCATCTATTCGGTTGTTTGAGAGGTCCAAGGAAGACAACCCATTTGCGTACCTCAATGCAGCTGGAATTTTTGTAAGGTTGCAAGATGCTAGTCGTAGTGTTCTAATGTTACTGAGGTAAGGGAATGGATAGTCATCCTAAACATCTATCACTGATAACATATTATTGGAGAGCCCCAAGAAATACAGTGCCTTCAGCTTCCAAATAAAGTTAAGTTCTATTGTGCCTTCGAAGTGATTCGAGTCAAGCACGAGAACTTGAAGTCTCGTAAGATCGAAGAAAGATTTGGGTATATGACCTGCAAAGTTGTTACTTTTTAGGTTGATGCCGTACATGAAGGAAGATAAGGGGTCCAGAATGTCTTCTAGAGTTCCACAAAGTTCATTGTATGCTAGTATTAGTGTTTCCAATGACGGAAGAGCGAACGAAGCCTTTGGGATTTTGCCTGTATGAAGATAGAGAACAGTAATCAAAGGAAGCTAAATAACACCAAAAATAACGTAATAATGATTTGATAGAAATGGGAGCGGGGCTTTTCTTACCGCTCAACCTATTATTTGCCATTTGCAAATGTGAAAGCTTGGTCAAGTTTCCAATCCATGAGGGTATTGCCCCAGATAAACCGCAATCTATGAGTTGTAATCTCATCAAATTTGTACAATTTCTGATCCACCAGGGAACTGGCCCAGAAAAATCATAATCATCCAGCCTCAAGAATTTCAGATTCTTAGGGATGTAAGGTTAGCTATGGAAGTAGTGGGATGCTTGGGAGATCCTATGTTGCTAAGGCCCAAGAATTTCAAGGACTTGAGATGGACAAAAGAGTCTGGTATGGCACGCGAAAAGTTTGTCTCGGGTAGATTTAACAATTCCAAGCTATTTCCTGGTGGGAAATCTGGTAGTTGCACGGAAAGACTGGGATTGTAAGACACGTCAATATCTCTCAGATTTCTAGCTGGAAAATATTTTTGGGAAATTGTCCTTCAAAATTATTATCCCTGAGGTTTTGCCAGAAAATCCATTTCCGTCGAGGTTGATCGTTGCTAGAAAACGAAGTCGGGAGAATGAATGATGAATAGAACTACCACCCAGTTCACACCCAGACAAACCAAGATTCTGTAGTACAGGAATAGAGTCTGCTAAACCAGCGGACCAGGTTGAGCCACGGTTTAAGATTTGCACGTTGTCAAGATAGAGATTTCTCAGATTGCTAAAATTTGACACAAATGTCTGAAAACTTGGGTCTTGGAGATATAGAGCATTGTATGGAAAAACTAACCAATCATAATGAGAGGAAAGATCAAGTGTATGCAAATTCTTGAGGTCAGCAATTCCAATGGGTATCTGACCAGCCAACCTCGTATCAGACAAATTGGGACTGAGGAGCTTGATCAGCCGCTCAAAGCCGAAATTAGGAAGGCTGGTGTGGCCAAAGTCGTTACCAGAGAGGCTGAGGTTTGTGAGGGAGGTGAGGTTGAATAGTGCTGGGCTGAGACCACTGGTGGTCCGCAGGTTACGATCACTGAGGTCCAAAGTGATCACCTGTCCGGAGGCCCTTTCGCAGCCAACACCCTCCCAGTGGCAACAGTCTGTGCCATGCTGCCACGATGAGAGGTTGGGGTTGTGGAAGAAGGAATGCTTCAGCTGGAGTAGAGACGAAGCATGGTCAGGGAGGCACTGGGTTGTGGTTCCATTGCCGCCGTTGGCAGTGGTGTGGGTGGAGCAGTAGTATGCGAGTAGTAACAGGATGAGGTGAAGCTGTGGGTGCCTGGAGCTCATCTTTCTACTGCTTGCTTGTCAGGCTTTACAACTTGAAGCTAGTTCTCAGAGGCAATATATAATACAGGTTAGAGCAATACAAGTGGGAATTTCAGCAGTGCATTTTGCTCGTTCCTAGCAGTACAAGTTTATGTTAAATGCCATCGTTGTTAGTCCAAGATGAAAGCATGTGTAGAGCCATCATGTGGCCAATGTTATTTCCTGTGCAATACGGCAGTGCCTTTGATGTGCACACGACCGGTTGCTGACTAATTCAAAGGTTGCGGAACGGCTTGTTACCTTTCATGAGTCAAGGTCTCTACTTGCATGTAGGCCCGTTGCAAGCTACTGTAGTTATTGTTGTCACTGTACTGTAGTGTCACAACGTGTCTCCAGTGGCAAGAATCTACAGCAGGATTAGGAATCTCTCCTCAAGAGCTGGATTAGATTAGATTACTAGAAATAGAGTCTGACTGTGTGAGTTTCAGGGGTATATAAGTTGAGACAACATTAGGAAAGGCTACACATACTATTAGTTGATTTGAAGACTACATGGAGAATTTAATCTTTCTGTTTCTCAGAGAAATACCTTGGCAACATATGTGTTCTGAAAATTTGCAGGTTGCCCTTTGCTTTGTAAGATAAGAGCCGGAGTAGATTAGATTACTCGATATGGAGCCTGAGTTTTAGGGGATATGAGTTCAGAGAGCCAACATTAGGAAAGTCTGCACATACTAACTATAGCTGATTTGGGAACTGAAGGAAGAAGAATATTAAAGGTTTATGTTTCAATTTAGTGCTCAAAGAAACTCCGAGGGAACATGCTCTGCAAGATAACTGGTTGGTCTCGTGAGGAAGACGGTGGCCGGCGAAGCTAGCTGCTCAGTAGCAGGAGTAGGAGGACGTGGAGGTGCTGCTGTTTAGCTCGAGTCTCCATTTCGCTACTTACCGGCTTGATGCTTCCTCGATGGTGTACAATGGTACAGCATGCCATTTTAACTGTGTTTAGAAACTGTATTGTACTTGTACAGATTTTCCATCACCACAGAAGAAGGTGATGGAGATTTGCATTTCTAAGGCTGCGAGTGCAAACGATCACTACCTTTGAAATACAGTTGCTTTCATAGACCGATTCGGTCGCTGTGCCGCGTCTGACTGCCTATTCAGTGGAATTTCTTTTGTGGTTGTGGTACATACATTCGGCTGTGGCCATGCTCTATCTCTCAAGCCGTTGGTTTGGTTTACATACTTGTGGAAAAAGAGAAAAAATATTACTCCCTCCGTCCCGTAATATAAGAACATTTTTGACACTAGTGTAGTGCCAAAAACGTTCTTATAATATGGGACAGAAGGAGTATTATTTTTGGTTCACATCCATATGGACAGCGGACTTGGGTACACGAACACGATCATTGCTGTTATAATTTTTTGGGTAATTTTTCAAGGTAAAACATAATGGTTCGAGATAACAAGCACCCGTATATAAATTGTTGGTCACGGCAAAAAGATCTCAAATAATCTAGCTAAAATTCCAAAAACCATTCACATGGTGTTCCTATTGCTTCGATGAAATCGACACTCCCTCCGTCAACGTCACTTGTTTTGGGACGGAGGGAGTAGCATTTAGCATTCAGAATTAGGGATGCTCACGACTCACCTTGGACGTGGAAGGCCGCCATCGGGTGCTGCTAGAGACATGACAACGTCGTCGCAAATGCTCGTTTCCGGTTTTGGGAAGGTTCTAGAACCTCCCCAAACCGGTTTTTTTTCCGGTTCTTTTCTCCTTTTCTTTTTTGTTATCTGTTTTTTTATTTTCTCGTTTTCCAATTCACAAACATTTTCTGAAATCTTGGAACATTTTTCAAATCGGTAAACATTTTTTGGAAATTCAAAATGTCTTCATCAAATTCAAAAATGTTCATAAATTTTTAATAATTTTCATCATATTAAATTATGTTCATTGAATTCAATAATGTTCTTAAACTTACATCAAATTTAAAATTTGTACATCAAATTCAAAAAATCCATTGAATAATATTTTTTTTCATAAGAATACAAAAAATGTTCACAAAACTTCAGAAAATGTTCATTTTTTGAATTCCTGAACATATTTTCTGAATTTGTGAACATTTTTTAAATTTGTTAACATGTTTTTGCATTAGTGAACGGTTTTTTGAAATTTTAAACCTTTTTGTTTTGAAATCTCAAACTTTTTAAGGAAGAAAAAAACCAATACAGAAAAACAGAACAAGAAGAAAGGAGAAAAACCAGGGAGCCCCGCCCCGCACTTAGGCCAGCCCAAGGTCACACATGGGGAGCGAGAGGGTGTGCGCTGTCCTTTTTCCTGAAATCACTAATTAAGGGGTACCCTTTGCAAAGGTCACTCTCATCTTTCCAAGTTACGGAGTTTCCCTTTTTCTTCGTAGATTCGTTTATTCGAAATGTTTTATCTCTTAAGCCATGCGTTTAAATTGTGAACCGTTTTCACTGTTGGATTACTCGTGTCAAGATATTCGAAACTAGATCCCATGTTAATAGGATTTGAACGAACTTTTTTTTTCACAAAAAATCAGAAGAAAAAAACGAGCCGGAAGCATGACCTGGCCCTTTTTTTTTCCATTTCCGTGAGGCACATCCACGCGAAGCAACTCTGTGCCTCTCATGGAAGAAAGAAAAAAACGTGTTTTTCTTCTCTTTTCGAGAGGGTCTCTCTCGGAAGCAACATGTGCCTTCATTAGAAGCAAATCTATGCCTCTCGCATGTTTTTTTTTAGAGGCACAGCCTCTCGCGAAAGCAAAATTGTACCTTTCACGGAAGAAAAAAAAGTGTTTTTCCTTTATATGCCTCCACAGAAGTAAATTTGTGCCTCTTGCGAAAGAAGAAAATGTGTTTTTCGTGCAAAAAATAATTTGGTCTAAAACCTAAGGAAACCAAGCAAAAACTGAAAAGCCAAATGAACAAACCCATAAGCACATATAGAAAATAAAAAAAATGAAATCTCGATGTGGCGTCCAACATGTGACACATGGCGGCAGAAAGGTCGATGCATCTAGCCGTCACCAGGGCACAAGAAAATCTTTTTTTGGGATTTGCTATGAAGGTCATGAAGGTGCATCATGACTATATGACTATAGAAGAAGAGCGTGACCACGTGACATATGTGATAAGCAATTATTTTTTTGAGAGGCACAGTGCGCGAAGCTTCAGGGAGGCATGTGTCCTCCAAGCATCTCCAACGAATCGAATCTACGCGCCCATGGAGCAGAGGCGATGCGGTCCCTCCCGGCCATCGATCCTCGTGTTGACCACGGTGGGCATCTGCCTGTCACACGCACCGCGTCCCGCCGCAGCGCCGGCGTCCGCAGGCGGCTGCAGCAGCTCATGCGCCAAGTCGGAGCATCATCACTCGCCGGAGAGATGAGACCCATGAAACGCGGCAAGATGGAGCAGGCCCAAGTTGCTAGAGACCAGGTCAACTCTGTAGTCACCAGGAATGCCATGGGGTTCGTTGTCGCGCTCCAGGTGTTCGATGGAATGTGCCTGGGCGACGGCTCCATCCTCCAACCAGGTGGGAGCAAAATGTACACATCTCTCATTTATTTTTCCCAAAAAATGGCGCGTGAAATACAGGATTGACACTATGAACTGTAATTCTAAATTGCACTCATTTATTACCTTTTCAGGTGTCCTCACTTGACCAAACTCTGGCCGCAAAAGAGCTACTGGGGAGTGGGGATTAAGGTCCACCACAGTGTCTGCGTTGATTAACCTTGTAAGAAGCAGGTGTGTACTATGATTATGTTCCCTTACCTTACAGTCATATATGAAAAGGAGAAAAGGTGCATTAACCTTATACAAGTAGGTTCATACACACTCATATGAATACATGATACAAAAACACACTGACACACCCCAATTCACATAATTTCATTGGTAGAACAGGAAACGATTGCAGTTCCAACGTTTGACCTGAAAAACCACTGACGACACAACTGCCACTGCAAATCCAACTCCGAAACCGGATCCCACAAGCACAAACAACACTATGGTTCCAACACTGTCTTGCGAAGACACTGATGAGTCAGGGTTCCCGTACCTGAACTGTTGCACTGTTTTTTTTTTTTTGAAACGAGGCAAAAGACTTGCCATTTTCATTGATTAAGAAGAAGAGAATTGCCCGGTTAATTGACGGAAAACCGGGCTAAAACCGATTTGGTATTGTTGCACTGTTTGGATAATGGCCTTCCACACAACCCTTCATTGCCTTCGAACAAGCTGTTGGTGAATAACGAAAACTGCTGGCCTTCTGGTATCATTCCAGTCAAATTGTTGTAGGAGAGATTAAGCACTGCAAGATATGTTAGGCTGGTTAGATCCTGTGGGATCTCCCCTGAGAGCTTGTTCCAAGAGAGGTCCAGTGACACAAGCTGTACCAAGTCACCAAGCTGTGATGGGATTCTCCCTGTGAAGGCATTATTTGACATATTCAGGCCATGCAGAGCAATAAGCTTCCCAACTGAGTCTGGGATGGGGCCATCAAATGCGTTGTTTGAGAAATCAATCATCTTGAAAGTGGTTAGGATCTTGGTAAATGTAAGATCAATCACTTTAAATGTGAGAATTTCCTGGTAGTACAATCCTCGAAGGCCTAGAGCATAACCCTCACCAGTAGAGTTTACCATCATTGTCTCTAGCTTGTCAAACCATTTCAAACTTAAGCTCCCAGAAAAATTATTTGAGGCCAAATCAACAATTTGCAAACTCGAGAAATGCTTACTGGTTGCATCACTTTCAGCAGGGCCTCCTATTGAGCCATACAATTGATTGGATCTCAAGATAAGAATCCGAAGATTAGACATCTTACCCAACCAAGATGGAAAAGTATCAAGAATTTGATTTCTACCAATGTCAAGAACCTCTAAACTTCTGCAATTCGATAGTGATCTGGGTATTTTCCCTTCAATTCGGTTGCTGTTCAAATCTATTGTCTGAAGCATACATCCTTCTACAATATTTCCAGGCAATTTCCCACGGAAATGATTATCTGTCAACTTCAATATCGAGATGCTGCTACTTTGTATTAGACAGGACGACACCCTGCCTCCAAAATTGTTGTATGATACGTCCAGGACCTCAAGTTCATGTTGGGTACAAATCGACCTTGGTATATGACCACTTAATTTATTCCTGGACAAATTAAGGTAGTAGGTCTTGTTTGGAAGGTATCTACCAAAGTCAGGTATAATATAAGAGAAATTATTTTTTGAGTAATCCAATAAAACTTTGGAGTTGCTAGCTGTGAGTGGTATAGGTACACTGCCATGAAGTTTATTGGAACTAAGATCGAGAATCTCTAAATTGTGCATAAGAACGACAGATGGAGAGTTCTCAAGGCCAGTGAACATATTGTGTGAGAGGTCCAACCCTATAGTATCCTTCCAGTTCACCCATATCCAACTTGGTATGACTCCATCTATTCTGTTGTTTGAGAGGTCCAAGTAAAGCATCTCATTTGCATACCTCAATGCAATTGGAATTTTTGTAAGGTTGCAAGATGCTAGTTCTAGTTTTCTGATGTTATGGGGGTAAGAAAATGGATATCCATCCTCAACATCTATGACTGATAACATATTACTGGAGAGTGACAATGAATCCAGTGCCTTTATCTTCCAAAGAAGGCTAAGTTCTACTGTGCCTTCGAAGTGATTCGAGTCAAGCAAGAGAACTTGAAGTCTCGAAAGAGCAAAGAATGATTTGGGTATATGACCTGCAAGGTTGTTATTGCTTAGGTCGATGTCGTGCAGGAAGGAAGATATTGGGTCTGGAATGTCTTCTAGAGTTCCACAAAGTTCATTTGATGATAGTACTACTTCTTGCAACGACGGAAGAGTGAACAGAGCCTTTGGGATTTTACCTGCATACAGATAGAGAACAGTAATCAAAGGATAGTAAAATGCCCAAAAAAATAGCGTAATAATGATGTGATATGAGAAGGGAAGGGGGCTGTCTTACCGCTCAGCCTATTATATGATAAGTCCAAAAATGAAAGCTTGGTTAAGTTTTCAATCCATGATGGTATTGCCCTAGATAAACTGACATTACTGAGGTCTAATCTCATCAAATTCGTACAATTTGTGATCCACCAAGGAATTGGGCCAGAGAAATTATAATCTATCAGCCACAATTCCGTCAGATTCTGAAGTCTTCCAATCCAAGAGAGTATTGGCTTCTCTATTCCCGACCCGTAGAGCAACAATGTATTTAGGGATGTAAGGTTAGCTATGGAAGAAGTAGTGGCCTGCTTGGGAGATCCTATTACTAAGGCCCAAGAATTTCAGTGACTCGAGATGGACAAAAGAGTCTGGTATAGCACCCAAAGTGTTTGTATACCTTAGGTCTAAAAATTCCAAACTATTTCCTGGTGGGAAATGTGGTAGTTGCACAGAAAGACGGGGGTTGTAGGCCATGTTAAGAAATCTCAGAGTTTTTAGCTGGAAAATATTTGTGGGAAATTGCCCTTCAAAATCATTATCCGAGAGATAAAGGTCTCTTAAGAAAGAGAATTCTGCAAAGAATCCAGGAACCATGCCGGAAATTATGTTACTTGCAAGGTTGATCGTTGCTAGAAAACGGAGTCGGGAGAATGAATTGTGAATATGACCACTTACTCCACATTGAAACAAACTAATATCCTGTAGTAGAGGAACGGAGTTTGCTAAAGCAACAGACCAGTTTGATTCGCTACTTATGATGCCCACCTCATCTAGATGCACTACCGGACTCGCGGCCTATGCCTACGGCCACGGGCCGTCGGCATAGGCCCCTAAGCCGTCGGCATAGATCTATGCCGACGGCAGCGTCCGGCATAGCCTCGTCGATCTAGATCACGCCAACAGATTCTCGCCGACCGTCGGCATAATAATGCCGTCGGCATAGGGGGGTATGCCGACGGCCCTGGGGCAGCCGTTGGCATAGTTTAGTCGTCGGCGTAGTTTTCCGTCTGACGGCAACGGACGGGACAGGAGGGGACACGTAGGTTAAATCTATGCCGACGGCTTTGCCGTAGGCATATCTTTGCCACGTGTCGCCCCCTGGTTTGACCTGGCGGCAGGGCTATGCCTACGGCAAAGCCGTCGGCATAGATGTAAAAATATGCCGACGGCTTTGCAGTAGGCATAGCCCTGCCACGTGTCGCCTCCTGGTAGCTCCTGAGCGTATCTATGACGACGGCTTTGCCGTAGTCATAGTTTTTTCCCTGTTTCTCTTTTCCAATTCATTTGACAACATTTCAAAAGCAGAATAATATGAAATATGACAGTTCATCAACATAATTTAAACATAGTCAAGTTCATCATCTAAAGATCATCACTGGCGAAAGTCCACGAACATAAGAGTAGTGCAAGACATGAAACATCATAAAAGTTGAAACATGAAAGACATGGCACAACGGCCGCATACACGGAATCATCATCGACATCAAGCACCACCGAGTCCACCTCCGCCAAAACCACCACCACCACCGAGTCCACCTCCGCCAAAACCACCACCTCCGCCAAGTCCACCTCCGCCAAAACCACCACCACCACCAAGTCCACCTCCGCCAAAACCGCCACCGCCAAGTCCACCACCGCCAAAGCGCCACCGCGACCACCATCACTCTGCCAGATCTGAGTGATCGGGGTCGACGGAGCAGAGTCGAGCCACCGTCCCCTACATGTTTGAAAGAAGATTCTAACGGTAAATATGACATGATAGTGTTGAATGAACGAGAAATAGTTTGTCATTAGTTAGGCAAATTTACTAACCGGAGTATCACCGCCTAGTGCCGCCCATTCCTCGAACGTGGGAATGTGTGGGCGTCTCCAGCAGTGGTGGTGGGGGTCCAACTTGTGGTGGCTCCGTGCGGTTAGTCCAAGACGCCAACATAGCTTGGATGTTAGTTAAACAAGTCCACTTAGAAACAAGCCGTGATCAACAAAGTCAGAAGGAATGAAAGTGCAAATTTGAGCTTGGTTTAAGAGGGCAAAACTAACCGCCATCACTTGGCCAATTTGTAATCATCGTTTGCCTTCACCCGTTGCAAGTACTCCCTCACCTCAATATGCCTATGCTCGAGAAAGTCACGATATGCCTACAAAATTGAGGCTGTTTCTAAGTGGGCGTGATGAAAATAAACTAAGAAAGATAGAGACAAAGAAGATAAGGGGAAGTACTTACAAAGACGTTGGCGGACTAAGGGAGGCTGCGAACGCCTGCACTCTCTAACGGGCTCGGGTTGGTATCTCGAAGCCGTGTGTACGAGATCGACGGAGTGATCAAGCCATCGAAACACGGATACCTGCCATGGGACTTACCCTCGATGGCCACCACTGCCGAGACGTCGATCTGAGACTGGGCGACATCAGGAACGGGAACATCCGGATGCAACTTCGATAGTTCCGAGTGTAAGACTCTGTGTTTCTCGGTGTTGCCGTAGTATCGCTCTCTCGCCCTACTTGCGATCACTCCGCTCATGAGCCAGCTTCCACGACTCCATGTCCGAGAGCGGCCTCGCAACTTGTCCTCCCGCAACGCCAAATGAAGTTAGCCATACATAAGAACATGACGGTAAAGAAGAACCAAAATGCATCTTTCATATAGATATACCTTCATGGCCTTGAAGCCCCGGTGGTTCCTGCTTTCCTTGGCCGTGTCCCATCTTTTCCACGGTTAGCCCGGCCTTGATGCTCTTGGCAACAAACTCGGATCGTCACCGACCCACCTATCCACCAAACACGCCCATCCGTCATGCCTTCCATAGCACCAACGAGGAACAACCTATGCAAATTTTGGAAGCATGACATGTGAGCACGAAACATATAGTTGACTCCTTGAAACAATGAAAAGTCAGTAATAGTTACCATCATGAACTGCTCCCTGCTCATGGTAATTTTTTGCCTCTGTGCTTGAGTTTTGGTCATCTTTTGTTGCAGGTAGATGTGGTAGTACTGTGAGACGGCAACCCAACGCACCTCGTACTACAACTGATACGCGTGCCGGGCATTTGCAACCGCCACAACACTTCCAGACTTGTGAGAGGCCGCCTACGCAAGATTTGACGGTATGCTAGCCCCCGGAGGCCGCCGGCCACAGACGTAGACGCGCGAAGAGCAATCCAGCGAGAGGGAAGTGTTCGATACTTCTCCATCACGAAAAATTATGAAAAATTACCATCGGTCCTATAGCACATGTGCCCGCCATGTAAAAAACTCATGATTTTATCGCGCCCGAGTATTTAATAATATTCACGCCGCATCGTTTCCGCAGAACGCCTACTACCGTGTCATCGTCGTCCGTGAGGGGCCACACCGGAGACGCTGCGTGCCGCCTCTTCGGACATGCCACCACACCACCCCGCATGTACGAGGGCCCGGCGCGACGCCCGGTGGCATTGCTACCCCGGGGCCCCTGGCCCCGCCTAACCTCAGAAGCGTTTGACCATGGGATCTAGCCCTTTGACTTTGCACGGACAGGCTTTGACCAGTGGGCCTCTCCACCCGGTTGTGTTAGGTCAGCCCATAGGAACACTTTGGAGCAACATCTGGGCCAGACCCACAGCAAGATCACCTCTGTGTAGACCCGACGCGTCTGCTTTCTCCAAAGCCGGTGCACCGTCCGTGAGGGGGCATACCCGGAGACGCAGCGTCTGGGCGTTTGCAACCGCCACAACACTTCCAGACTTGTGAGAGGCCGCCACGCAAGATTTGACGGTATGTTAGCCCGAGGTCAGCCGGCCACAACAGAGACGTCACGAAGAGCAATCCGCGTAGAGGTAAGTGTTCAGATACTTCTCCATCACGAAAAATTATGAAAAATTACCATCAGTCCTATAGCACATGTGCCCACGTTGTGTAAAAAACTCATGATATTATGGCGCTCCAAGTATTTAATAATATTCACGCCGCATCGTTACCGCAGAACGTCTATTACCGTGTCATTGCCCTCCGTGAGGGGGGCCACACCCCGAGACGCAGTGCGCCTCTTCGGACATGCCACCACACCACCCCGCATGTATGAGGGCGGTGCGACGCTCGGTGGCATTGTTACCCCAGGCCCCTGGCCCCGCCTAACCTCGAGCGGTTGACCACGATATCTAGCCCTTTGACTTCCCACGGACGGGCTTTGACCGGTGGACCTCTCCACCCGGTTGTGCCGGGCCGCCCATAGGGACACCCGGGAGCAACATCCGGGCCAACCCACAGCTACATCCACTCCGTGTAGACCCGACGCGTCCGTTTCCCCCCTCCAGGTGCCGGCGGCGGCGCCGTCCGCGAGGGGGGCCACGCACCGGAGATGCGTGTCGCCTCTTCGGACATGCCACAAATCCACCCCGCATGTATGACGGCCGGTACGACGCTCCGGTGGCATTGCTACCCCCCAGGGCCCCCGTCCTGCCTAACCCTGGAGCGGTTGACCACGAGATCTAGCCCTTTGACTTCCCACGGACGGGCTTTGACCAGTGGACCTCTCCACCCGGCTGTGTCAGTTCGGCCCATAGGGACACCCGGGAGCAACATCCGGGCCAACCCATTACCTACATCCACTCCGTGTAGACCCGGCAGCGTCCATTTCCCCTTCAATGCCGTGGCCGCGCCGTCCATGAGGGGCCACGACCGGAGACGCGTGCCGCCTCTTCGTACATGCCACAACACCACCCCGCATGTATGAGGGCCCTGCAGACGACGCCTGGTGGCATTGTTACCCCCTGGGCCCCGTCCCGCCTAACCTCGAGCGGTTGACCACGAGATCTAGCCCTTTGACTTCCCACGGACGGGCTTTGACGGTGGACCTCTCCACCCGGTTGTGTCAGGTCGGCCGTAGGGACCCCGGAGCAACATCCGGCCAAAACCACAGCTACATCCACTCCGTGTAGACCCGGACGTCTGCTTCTCCGGTGCGGCGTGGCGCGCTTGCTCATGAGGGGCCACGCACCGTAGACGTGTGCCGCCTCTTCGGACATGCCACAACACCACCCCGCATGTATGAGGGCCCGGTACGACGCTCCGGTGGCATTGCTACCCCCCAGGGCCCCCGTCCCGCCTAACCTTGGAGCGGTTGACCACGAGATCTAGCCCTTTGACTTCCCACGGACGGGCTTTGACCAGTGGACCTCTCCACTCGGTTGTGTCCGGTCGGCCCAGAGGGACACCCGGGAGCAACATCCGGCCAAACCCACGCCTAAATCCACTCCGTGTAGACCCGACGCGTCCGTTTCCCCCCCTCCAGTGCGGTGGCGGCTGAGTCCATGAGGGGCCACGACCGGAGACGTGTGCCGCCTCTTCGGACATGCCACAATACCACCCCGCATGTATGAGGGTCCCAGACGACGCCCGGTGGCATTGCTACCCCAGTGGCCCCGTCCGCCTAACCTCGAGCGGTTGACCACGAGATCTAGCAGATTGACTTCCCACGGACGGGCTTTGACTGGTGGACCTCTCCACCCGGTTGTGTCAGTCGGCCCGTAGGGACCCCGGGAGCAACATCCGGGCCAAAACCACAGCTACATCCACTCCGTGTAGACCCGACAGCGTCCGCTTCCCCCTCCGGTGCGGCGTGGCGCCGTCCATGAGGGGGCACACCATGGACGTGAGGGGGGTCACACTGAGACGGGTGTCAAGGCGTTGCAATCGCCACAAAACTTCTATCGGCATAGTTGTTTTTGATTTTAATAAAATATAAGGATCTATATTTAAAGAACATGACCGCACATTATTAACGTGCTCGAAAAAATACAAACTATATATATATATTCATAATATATGAAAAAAATACAAACTACATATATATTCATATGTATGTTTATATTTAACATGCTACATGTTAGTTGATATAATAATGCATAAAAAAGCATAATAAAATATGTACGAAAAAAAATCTAACTATGCTGACCAAGATAGTCATAAGATAGATCCTACTGTGGTTTAGCCGTGGGCGGCGTGTCGTGGATCATCGACGTGGCAGATATGCCGACGGCAGCCGGCCGGCATATCCTCTGCACGCGCGGCCTGGATCGGTGACGTGGCCTGCGGACCTATGCCGACGGCCCACCGTCTCGGCCGTCGGCATAGCTCTGACGACGTTAGCCAGGGGGTGCTGGGCCCACGGGTATGCCGACGGCATTTGTAAGCCGACGGCAGCTGTCGGCGTACATTCTTCTAAGCCGACGGCTATTCTATGCCGACGGGCGCCGCTGCCTTAGCTCGCAGAACCTCGACGGCTGTTGTACGCCGACGGCCAGATCCAGGCTGTCGGCATATCTCCGTAGAAGCTGACGGGGGCCGTCGGCATTGTTTTGGCCGTCGGGGTAGCGCCCTGTTCCGGTAGTGATGGAGCTCTCTCAGATTGCTCAGGTTTGCTATGAGAGTCTGAAGGCTTGGCTCTTGGAGGTATAATAAACTATTCCCAGAGAAATCTAGCGTAGGCAATTTCACGAGGCGGGCAATTCCAATAGGTATCTGACCAGCCAATCCTGTACCAGACAACTCAAGACTGAGTAGCTCGGTCAGCCGCTCAAATCCGAAACTAGGAAGGCTTGCTTGGTTAAAGTCGTTATCAGAGAGGCTGAGATTTCTGAGAGAGGTGAGGTGGAATAGTGCTGGGCTGAGGCCATTGATGCTCTGCAGGTTACGATCACTGAGATCCAAAGTGATCACCTGACCGGAGGCCATGTCGCAACCAACACCCTCCCAGTGGCGACAATCTATGCCATGCTGCCACGACGAGAGGTTGGGGTTGTGGAAGGAGTGCTTCAGCTGGAGGAGAGATGCAGTGTTATGACCGGCCGGACCTACGGCCGTAGGAGGCCCACCGGGCAAGCTTAGCCCGCAAATTATCTAAGTTTTTATTTCACATCATGGTTATATATACAACTTGTAAGACTATTTTGAGATTTAAGCAATAAGACTATTTCTATTGCCCGGCTCCCAGAGGAGCCGGAAACCCTAAACCCTAGTCGCCGCTTGTCTTCACCGCCGCCGCGCCGCCGGCCCTCGCCCTCCTTCCTCGTTCCCCTACAACCTACGTCCGAGATCGGGAAGAACCCTAGCTCCTATCATGCAGCCTGGTCAGGGAGGCAGTGGACTGTGATTCCGTTGCTGCCTTTGGCAGCGATGTGGGTAGAGCAGTAGTATGTGAACAGTAGCAGGATGAAGTGAAGCTGTGCGCGCCTGAAGCTCATCTTTCTACTGCTTTACAACTTCAAGCTGGTGGCCACCGTAATATATAGTGCAGGACAGAGATTGAATTTCAACAGTACAATTAGCTCGGTCGTAGAGCAGTACAAGTTTATGTTCAATGGCACTGTTTGTTAGTCTGAGATGAAAGCTTGTGCCGTGCCATTATGTGGCCAACATTCTTTCCTTTGTAATACGGTAGCACAGTTTCGTCGTCTTACAGAGACTTGGACTAATTCAAGGTTTATATACCTCTCATGAGTCAAGGCCCGTGGAACGGCAGTTAATGTAGCGACTGTACTGTAGTACCGTAGCGTGCCTCATGTGGCAAGAATCTGCTAAATTGTTAGTTTGATAAGGAAGTTGTCGTTAAGAGCCCATTAGATTACTAGAAATAATGGATATAAGTTGGAGCCAACTAGGAAAGGCTGCACATATCAATTATAGCTGATTTGGATGCTAAAGTAAGAAGAATATTAAGGTTTCTGTCTTAGCTTGACAGAAATAACCGGGGAACATGTTCTGAAAATGTGGAGGTTACCGTTGCTCTGTAAGATAATCGGTCTCTTGAGGTAGTCTATGAGTCAATTTGCTCCAGGAAGACAGAGCCTTGATTGTACCTGCGGAGCTGGTGTCTTTGAGGATCTGGGGATGAATGAGGCCTCCTTGCTCCATAATCCTCTAATCAAGGTACAAAGCCATCACCTAGCTGCTCGAGTGAGCAGATTATAATTTGCTTGTGCAGTCAAAATGGTTGGCGCGAAAAAGCATGCCTAAAATGCAAGGCGGAGAAGAACTGCTCCCTTCCTGGCAACTGGAATGTGAACAGTATGTTTGCAGACGAGCAAATGATGGAGATTTTATTATCTACTTCCTCCGTTTCTAAATATAAGACCTTCTAGAGATTTCAATATAGACTACGTACGAATGTATATAGACGCATTTTAGAGTACAGATTCACTCATTTTTCTTTGTATGTAGTATGTATTATAGAATCTCTAAAATGTCTTATATTTAGGAACGAAGAGTACTAATACTGCATGCCATGCTTTTCCAACGGACTTGGTCGGATTTTCTTTCTCCATTGAAGAAGGTGCAATGGTCCAAATTGATGAACGTCAAGTGCAAACTGCAGTACAGTTTTTGTTGTTGTCAGTGGACCGTCGCAGAGACTCGAGTGTACTGTTACCCGGAGTGCCGTGTGCTTATTATCGAAAAAGGCTTTCGCCCCGCTTTATATATAAAGCACCAACCAACCACAATCTGATACAAACACACGCCATCACAACTCACGCACACACCCAAGGCTAGATACATAGGCGCTAGACACAGCAACACCACACCCAGCCACTACAAGAGCTACCGGGATCCTCAACCGTGAACATGCCACCGCGAAGAGATGTAGCTGCAGACGATGAACCATGAGCTCCAAGGCGGTGCCTTCAGGAAGGTTACGACACATGAGTGCCGCCACCGCCCGAACCGAGGGTCAGGGTTTCCCTTGGAGCAACACGACGGGCAATGAGGACCGCGACGACGCCTTCAGGAAGGGGACGAACTCGCCGCCGCCGGACTGCCCAAAGACAGAGCAGGTTTTCACCCTGGTCCACGCTCACTGCCCCTGGCAAAGGTACGGAAGCCGCACCACCACCATCGATCGTCATCCCCCCGGCCACCACGCCGCCCACACGGCCATGGCCACCGGGCAGCACCTGAGCCACGGCCTTCGCCCGCGAACACCGGGCTTCCACCACCAGAGCCGCCGCCCTGGAATCCAAGACCACCCCACCTCCTTCCACACGGACAACATGACGCGCTGTCGAAAAGGCGAGCCCTTTGGCGAGAATGGGACCCAGCCGGCTGAAACAGGCAGGGGGAAAGCCACCGGCAGCCGGGCACGCCGCAGCCACCTCACCATTTCTCGAACCGGTCGGGCCGCCGTCGCCACCCCCGGCAACAAAGAAACCAGGCATCCTGCCAACCTCGAGCGCCCCAACCACCGTGGCCAGCCAAAGACGAGGAGCGTCGAGCCACCGTGCTCCACCCTCCGGCCACGCCTCCGACCACAGCTCCAAGCACCCCAAGCATCAGGAGAGGGGGGTCGAACCACCGCAACTGGGCCGCCATCCCAACCAGCCGACATGGCCCCGGTCGAGGCGGCCGCCCGTAGCCCAAGCCTTCCGAGGCCCGCACCGCTGAGAAATCAGATCTGGCCGAGCCGCCGCCAAAGTCGCAGCCGCCGTCCCGACCACCAGACGCACCACCATCCCCACCTCCACCAGGCAGGGAGGACCCGACAGAGGTGGCCGCCCGCCCACGCCTCGCTGCCCTCGCCGTCTCGGGGCTAGATCCAGCCGAGGCGCCGCATCTGCAGACCTGGCACGGCCCGCCTTTGTCGCAGCCCACCACGCCGGCCAAGAGCCGCGCCACCAGAGCCGTCGCCAGCGCCGCCCGCGTCCTGCGCTCAGCGCCCTGGTCCGACCGCCCGGCCGCGCCAGCCATTGACCCGCTAAAGGGGTGAGAGTCCCGCCGCCGCTGGCGCCGGCGAGCCGCCGGGCGCGCCCTCTGGCGGCAGCGGGGAGGGGAAGAGGGCAGGGGGAGAGGAGAGGCGCCGGCGGCTAGGGTTCCTCCCTGCCGCCCGTGGGGGCGCCAGAGGAGGGGAGGGAGGGAATGATTCCGCTTGCCCCAAGTTGCGAGGGCTAAAACCCGCCGTGTGCTTATTGAGTACACTATTTGTAACTTGGGAGCCGAGATGAAAGCTTGTGCCTTGCCATTATGTGGCCAATGTTCTTTCCTTTACAATACGGTAGCACCTTTGATGTGCACACGACTAGTTGGTGTACTCGTAGCTGTATGTTTCTGTTAGATATGTATAGTTAATTGTGTACATCCCGATTGTATAAGGGGTTTTTCTATACTTTACCACATCTGTATATGTACTGGCCCATGGTCCTCAGTAAAGCTAGTTGCTATTTATCCAACATGATATCAGATGTTAGGTTCCCCTCTCTCCTGCATGCTGCAACTCCGTGCTAGCTCCTCTCCCGATTCGTCTACTGCCAGATTTGGCTCTCCTCGCCGCGGATCCGTCTGTCCCGGCTCTCCTCGCCGCGGATCCGGACGCACCGGTCCTCCTCGTTGCGGCTCTGGCCACCCCGGCCTGCTCTGCTGAGCTGTCGAGCCGCTCTTGCTCGGTCCTCTCTTGGCCTGCTCTGCTGCTGCTCCATTGTGGGGCCTTGGCAGGCTGGCAATCTTTCGCTCGGCGGCCAGCTGCTCGAGCGCTGGTCACTGCTTCCCTCGTGTGCAGTGGCGGGCTCAGACCCTTGGCTGCCCGGCCCTGCCGTCCAGCCTACTGCTCTGCTCCACCTTAGCGCTCGGATCTCCCGGCCGCCGCCGCCGCCCGCTCGGATCTGCAGGCTGCTGCCGTTCTGCTCCACCCCAGCGCCGTCACCGTGCTTCAGCCTCGTCCTGCTTGGCTCTCGACCCCCGCTCATTGACTTCCGCTACGTGAGCGGGGCTCTGAGCTGTTCGAGCCTCTTCGCTCCGGACTCTGTCCGGGCCTCTCCGCTCCGGACTCAGTTCGGGCCTCTCCGCTCCGGACTCAGTTCGGGCCTCTCCGCTCCGGACTCAGTTCGAGCCTCCTGTGTTCAAAAAAAATCCAGAGAAAGGCAGAAGAAGCAAATCAGCATGTCTTCGTCTGGCTATGTGGCTGTTCCTCGGTGCTCGGTGATCTTTGATGGCACCAATTATGCTGAGTTCGTGGGTTTCATGCGCATCCACATGCGCGGACTTTTGCTGTGGGGTGTTCTCTCTGGTGAGGTCCCCTGTCTGCCATGCCCTGTTGCTCCAGTGGCTCATGTTCCGCCGGTACCGCCGGTGCTTACTGCCGATGCTTCTCAGGCTGCTCGGGATGCAGCCAAGGCTCTTGATGCTGCTGCAGTCAATGATTATGATTAGCTGTCTGCTTACACTCAGTGGTGCAATGATGATGCTCGGGCTGCTGCTGTTCTCACTGCGAGTGTTCTCCTTCAGTTTGCTTCGGGGTTCATGGGTCTTGGCACTGTTGCAGCGATGTAGTCCTATCTTTGTCAGCGCTAACAGCCCTCTGGCGACGCTCTATACCTCTATGTAGTGCTTCAGGAGCATGCTCTTCAGCAGGGTGACTCGTCTGTTGATGAGTTCTACTCTCAGTGCTCTGCCATCTGGCGTCAGCTTGACTCACTGCGGACAGTTGTTTGTGGCACTTGCCGTTGTTGCCAGACTACGAGGTCTGACTTGGAGTTTCAGAGGGTTCACGAGTTCTTATCTCGCCTCCGGTCTGAGTTTGAGCCTCGCCGTGCTCACTTGCTCGCTCGTGGTCGTGTTCCTATTTCGGAGGTGCTTGCAGAGCTTCGTGCTGAGGAGACACGTCTTCGGTCTGCTGGTCTGCTTGTGGTTCCTACTGTTCTTGCTGCCCGTGCTCCTGTGTCTTCTGCTCCACCACTTCTGCCCACACCTTCAGGGGGCGGGTTACCCTCCTTCAGGAGAGGGTCGGCCGCGCTCGCACACCTTCTGTGGCTACTGCAACAGGCCAGGTCACCCAGAGTCAGATTGTCACAAGAAGCGCAGAGACCTGAAGCGCTCTTCCTCCAGTGGGGCTCGTGCGCCTTCCTCGACTTCGTCGCTCACTGACCAGGATATTATGCGGCTCAAGCGCATGTTAGCTTCATCTGGTTCTTCCTCGACGGGTTCTGTTGCCGCTGTGACAGCCACCACCACTCCGCCACTGCCGGAGCCTACTCGGTCAGGTACATCCTCGTGGGTTATGGATTCTGGAGCTTCTTTTCATATGTCTTCTGATTCTTCTGTTTATCTTCTCTTCAACCTCTTGATTTTCCTCTTAATGTTCTCACTGCCGATGGCACACCTCTTCATGTTACTAGTCGTGGCATCCTCTCCACTACGTCCTTTTCGGTTCCTAGTGTGTCCCATGTTCCACGTCTTACCATGAATCTTTTTTCCGCTGCCCAACTTACTGATTTTGGTTGTCGTGTCATTCTTGATGCCGACTCTTGTTCTGTTCAGGATTGTCGCACTCAGGCTCTGGTTGGCGCTGGCCCTCGGCGCCGTGAGTCTGAGGGCCTTTGGGAGGTTGATTGGCTTCGTGTTCCTTCCGCTACTGCCTCATCTGCCAGCTCTCATGCTCTTGCTGCCTCTTCGTCTGCGTCCTTCCAGCAGTGGCATCATCGCCTTGGTCACATATGTGGTTCTCGCTTGTCTTCTTTAGTTCGTCAGGGCCTCTTAGGGTCTATATCTGGAGATGTTTCCTTACATTGTAATGGTTGCCGACTTGGCAAACAGACTCAGTTACCTTATCCTACTAGCGAGTCTGTATCTCAGCATCCTTTTGACTTAGTTCATTCTGATGTCTGGGGTCCTGCTCCCTTTGATTCGAAAGGTGGTCATCACTACTATGTTTTGTTTATTGATGATTTCTCTCGTTACACTTGGCTCTATTTTATGAAATCTCGTAGCGAGGTCCTCTCTATATACAAACGATTTGCTGCCATGGTTCACACCCAGTTTTCCACGCCCATTCGCACCTTTCGTGCTGACTCCGCTGGTGAGTATATCTCCCAACTGTTGCGTGGTTTTCTTGCAGAACAGGATACTCTTTCCCAGTTCTCATGTCCTGGTGCTCATGCTCAGAATGGTGTTGCCGAACGTAAGTATCGTCATCTGCTTGAGACGGCTCGCGCGCTGATGATTGCCGCTTCTCTTCCACCCCACTTTTGGGCTGAGGCTGTTTCTGCATCCACCTATCTCATCAACATTCAGCCATCGACCGCTTCTGCAGGTGGTATTCCTATGGAGTGTCTCAGGTCGATCTCCCCGACTACTCAGCTCTTCGTATGTTTGGATGTGTGTGCTATGTCCTTCTTGCCCCGCGAGAATGCACCAAACTGACTGCTCAGCCGGTTGAGTGCGTTTTCCTTGGCTACAGTGATGAGCACAAGGGCTATCGCTGTTGGGACCCTGTTGGTCGCCGCTTGCGCATCTCTCGTGATGTGACATTTGACGAGTCTCGCTCTTACTACCCACGTCCTTCTTCCTCGAGCTTCTCTGTGGACGATCTTTCTTTTCTCCTTCTTTCCGATACACCCTGCTATGTGCCCCATGTTTCACCTCCTTTTCTTGCACCTCTCCTTCCTTCTCCTTCACCACTGACCCCGTCTTCCCCCTCCTCCTCCTCCACCTCACCACCATCATCTCCAGTTCATCGCCCTCTATCACCGTTTCCTCTCCACTATACTCGCCGTCCTCGTACTGAGGATGCTTCCCTTCACGTGTCTGACGCGCCTTCCACCTCTGGTGAACCTCTCTTTGCGCTTACCCCGGTTCACAACCTCCGTGTTCGGCCTCGACCTCCGCTTGATCGCTACTCTCCTGATCGGTATGGTCTCTCTGTTCTTGCTGAGCCCACCTCCTATCGGACTGCCATGACTCATCCTGAATGGCAACTTGCGATGGCCGAAGAGCTTGCGGCTGTTGAGCGCTCTGGCACTTGGGATCTGGTCACCCCCCCCTTCTGGCGTTCGTCCCATCACTTGCAAGTGGGTCTACAAAGTCAAGACTCGCTCCGATGGTTCTCTTGAGCGTTACAAAGCTCGTCTTGTGGCTCGTCGTTTCCAGCAGGAGCACGGTCGTGATTATGATGAGACATTCGCTCCTGTGGCCCACATGACCACTGTCCGCACTCTCCTTGCTGTAGCTTCTGTTCGTCAGTGGTCTATCTCTCAACTTGATGTTCAGAACGCTTTTCTCAATGGCGAGTTACGTGAGGAGGTTTATATGCAGCCACCACCGGGGTACTATGCTCCTGATGGCATGGTCTGTCGCCTTCGTCGCTCTCTCTATGGTCTCAAACAGGCCCCTCGCGCCTGGTTTGAGCGTTTTGCCTCTGTGGTGACTGCCGCTGGTTTCTTGCCTAGTGACCATGATCCCGCGTTGTTTGTCCACACGTCTCCTCGTGGTCGGACTCTTCTTCTTCTCTATGTTGATGACATGATCATCACGGGCGACGACTCTGAGTACATTGCCTTTGTTAAGGCTCGCCTTCGAGACCAGTTCCTCATGACTGACCTTGGTCCTCTTCGATATTTTCTTGGGATTGAGATCTCCTCGACCTCTGATGGCTTCTACATCTTCCAAGAAAAATATATTCAGGATCTTCTTGCTCGCGCTGCTCTTGGTGATGAGCGCACTGTTGTGACTCCTATGGAGCTCAACGTTCAGCTTCGTGCCTCTGATGGTGACCCTCTTTCTAATCCCACTCGCTATCGTCACCTTGTTGGTAGCCTTGTCTATCTTGCTGTTACGCGTCCTGACATCTCCTATCCTGTCTATATCCCGAGTCAGTTCGTTTCAGCCCCCACCTCTGTCCACTATAGTCACCTCCTTCGTGTTTTACGATATCTTCGAGGCACGATCTCTCAGCGCCTTTTCTTTCCCCGCTCCAGCGCTCTTGAGCTCCAGGCCTACTCTGATGCTACCTGGGCTAGTGATCCCTCTGATCGACGGTCGCTGTCTGCTTACTGTGTTTTTCTTGGCGGCTCCCTTATTGCCTGGAAGACCAAGAAACAGACAGCAGTTTCTTGCTCGAGTATAGAGGCTGAGTTGCGCGCCATGGCTATGTTGACGGCTGAGGTGATCTGATTACGGTGGTTACTTGAGGATTTTGGTGTGTATGCTACTACCTCGACTCTCCTACTGTCAGATAGTACCGGTGCTATCAATATTGCGCGTGACCCGGTGAAGCATGAACTCACCAAGCACATTGGCGTGGATGCCCACTTTGTGTGTGCTGCTGTCCAGGATCAGACTCTTGCTCTTCACTATGTGCCCTCTGAGTTACAGTTGGCTGACTTCTTCACGAAGGCACAGACTCGAGCGCAGCATACCTTTTTTCTCTCCAAACTCAGTGTTGTTGATCCACCATGAGTTTGAGGGGGGGGGGGGGTGTTAGATGTGTATAGTTACTTGTGTACATCCCTATTGTATAAGGGGCTTTTCTACACTTTACCACATCTGTATATGTACTGGCACATGGCCTTCAGTAAAGCTAGTTGTTGTTTATCCAACAGTTTCGTCGTCTTACAGAGACTTAGACTAATTCAAAGTTTATATCTCTTATGAGTCAAGGCCCATCAAAAGCTTGTACTGACTGTACTGTAGTGCCGTAGCGTGTCTCCTGTGGCAAGAATCTGCTAAATTGTTAGTTTGATAAGGAAGCTCTCGTTAAGCCCATTAGATTACTAGAATAGAGGATATAAGTTGAGCCAACGCTAGGAAAGGCTACGTATATCAATTATAGCTCATTTCGAGACTAAAGTAAGGAGACTATTACGCTTTCTGCTTGAGATTGACAGAAATACGCTGGAAACATGTATTGAAAATTTGGAGGTTACCGCTGCTCTGTAAGATAATCGGTCTCTTGAGATACTTTATGTGTCAGTTTGCTCCAGAGTCTTTTTTTTTTTGCGGAAAAACTTCCAATCTATTCATCTTCAATCATGGCAGTACAACGAATACCAGAAATAAAAATTACATCCAGAATCGTAGACCACCTAACAACGACTACAAGCACCGAAGTGAGCGAAGGCGCCATTGTCATCACCCTCCATCGCCGGAGCCGGGCACAACTTGTTATAGTAGACAGTCGGAAGTCGTCGCGCTAAGGCCTCATAGGACCAGCACCCCGAACAGCAACCGTCGCCGATGAAAAATAACGAGATCGAAGGATCCAAACCGAAGACACACGAACGTGAGCGAACAACGACGAGATCCGAGCAAATCCACCAAAGATAGATCTGCGGAAACACACCTCCACACGCCCACCAACGATGCTAGACGCATCACCGGAACGGGGCTAGGCGGGAGACCTTTATTCCATCTTTAGGGAGCCGCCGCCGTCTCGCCTTCCTGAGTAGGACACAAACCCTAACAAGATTGAAAAAACGACTAAAAACAGAGCCCTCCTGCCGGCCCTTGCCAGGATCCACTGCGCCTCCATGGCCCTAGGGCCACCGAAGACGAGGCGGACCTGCGCCGGTGCCGGCGAGAGGCATAAACCCTAACTTTCTTTCTTGGAAGAGGAGGAGGAGGTGGAGGAGGAGCCCTGCATATGTTTTGCCTTCTTCTGTCTATTTCTTGTCAGTTTGCTCCAGAGCCTTGATTGTACTACCTGTGTCTTTGCGAATCTGGGTATGAATGATGCCTCCGTGCAACATTGTCCTGTAATCAAGGTACAAAACCACCACAGAGCCGCTCGATCGAACAGATTTAATTTGCTTGTGCAGTTGGCTGTAGTCACAGACAAGGCGAATGGTTGACGTGAAAAAGAATGCCTAAACTGCAAGGCGGGGAAGATCTGTTCCCTTCCTGGCAACTGGAACGTGAACAGGATGTTATGCAAACGAGCAATGGAGGCCAGGAGACGAAGTGAAGCAATCGTTGAAGCCGGGAAGATGCTGGTCGGCGACGCTCTAGCTGCTCATGTTGAACGAGGCCACGAGGTCAAGTGCAGACCGCAGCACAGTTTCTGTTGTGTTGTCAGTGGACCGTTTCAGAGCCCCGAGTGTACTGTTACGCGGAGTGCCGTGTGCTTGAGTGTACTATATGTAACTTGGGAGCCTTGATGTCGACCGATATCCTCGGTATGAGGGCCGTGGAGATAGAGATATCATTCTCCAAACTCTCCTCTGGGCGTTGTCGTAACCCCGAGATTCCTGGTACAACAAAGCTTCATTACAGTCGGCGCGCTCGGACGTATACATATCTTTTTTCTAGGCATGCAGATAAAAGGGGTTTATGTAAGAGAGAATTCCTTATTTAACATTTCTTTAAAATTTTGTTCACTATTTGACATTGAAAACTTCTTTCTTCCTTACCTAACACCAAGTCTAAATTTGTATTCCCTTCGTAACACTTCCATCCATTTTGAGTACTAACGGTGTTCGATGACACAAGAGAAGACAAATTTACCCCTGATGCAATTATCTCGTACTCATAGAGATATAGTACCAGGTACCTAAAATTTCCATTAAGGCGGGCATGCCAATAATTTACCATGCAACAGTGCAGCTCTGTACTTCTCTTTCAAAGAAAAGAACAGTCCATTTCTCCTACTCCCTTTGTTCGGAATTACTTGTCATAGAAATGGATGTATCTAGACATTTTTTAGTTCTAGATACGTTCATTTCTATGATAAGTAATTCGGAACGAAGGGAGTATTTCTGAATTTCGTTGCATTCTAATCCAATTTACATAGTTACACCGACTCCTACTAATCCATGACCCTTGCTACTGCATATACTGTACAGAGTACAGACTACTACTAATGTTGCATTGAGATGAAAGAGGGGTGAATCTTACCTTTATGTGTCCATGTAGCCGAGGCCGAGAGGAGCCAGCCATGCCCTGGCCTGACTCTGCAGCCACGCCGGAGGCCGAGAAGCCGAGCCCTCCTCGGCAACCAAGTCGCCAAGCCGCGTCCTGGTGCGTGCCCTCCGCAGCCGGACCATCGCCGTCCGTCGTATCTGCAGTCCCTCCTTGGCCGCCATCTCAGACACCTCGACGCCATCTGCTATCCCTCCATGAACGCCCTCCGCAGCGCCGTCGCCCTCCATCTCCCCCGGCCGCTCGCGCAGTGCCCTCCTGCCGCTAGGAGCCGCCGCCGTCGCTGAGGACAGGGGAGAAAGACAGGGACGGGTCACGGTCTGGGCGAGCTGACTTCTTTTACCGAAAAAGGCTTTCGCCCCGCTTTATAAATAAAGCAAACTGCCACAGAGCACACATACAAATATCAGTTCAAACGCACACACCTAAGTCGCACAAACAAGTACGGAGGTTTTGCTGAGGGGACAACTCAACAAGCCCAAAATACAAAAGGGAAAGACCCAGAGAGCCAAGGAGCGACTAGTCGGGTTCCGGCGGTGGAGGCGGGGGCGGCGGAGACAGGCAGACGACCATCGAGCGGAGGTCGGCGATGAAGGTAGAGATGGCGTCGCGGTCCTGGGGGCGGCTAAGAGGCCGCCAGAGCTGGCTCCAGGTTCCGGGCCGCAGCCCGGAGCTCAGCCCGCTCATGGATGAGCAGAGCCGGGGTGCCCTCTGGACGCGCCGCGTCAATCCGAGCACTCCGGCGGGAGGCAGCCACCGGGGAGGAGGCGGACCGGCCACGTCGAGAGGAGGGGGTGGAACCCCTCCTGGAGTAGGCCGCAGTCCGGGGCGGAGGTGGGGGAGCGGCAGCCGGGGTGGTCACCACGGTCGACGCCCCACCGAGGGCGAGGCAAAGGGAGCTCGGAGGTGGAGACGGCGGAGAGGCGGGCCTGACGATGACAGCGACCAGGTGAGTCGGGGTCGGGGTCGCGTCGGGGGTGGCCACCTCAGGGGCGGCTGGGGCCGGGTCGGCGCGAGGGCGAGCGAGAGGCAAGTCCCGGATGCACCCCTCCGCCATGCACAAAGCAGGGGACGTGAAAGTGCAACTATCCCTAGGTGGTTTTGGTAATTCATAACAACATATAGCTCACTGAGCTAATGCTATTCCAAGACAAATATTTCAGGAAAGCTCAATGAATGGCATGGCATGGATGATGAAAGTGGATCCCTCAAAATATTAACGACAAAGGATTGGCTCAAGCTCAAAAGCTCAAGACTCTACATTTTACATTTTAGTGATCCAAGATCACATTGAGTCTATAGGGAAAGCCAATACTATCAAGGTGGGATGAGGTGTTGCTTAATGAGCCTCTTACTTCATGTACTTAGTGATATGCTCCAACACCCTCCACTACTTTATCACATCCACATATGACCTAAACCTAAAGTCAAACTCGGCCCTACCGATTCTTTCTATCCGGCGCCACCGAGTTCAAATGTCATAGCCATCGCCACAAACCCTAGGCAAATCGGTCTCACCGATAGGGATCTCGGTCTCACCAAGATGGGATTGAAATCTCTCTGTTTCCCTTCGTAACGTTTCGGTCTAACCAAAGTGAGCGATTGGTCCCACCGAGATTGCAATGTAAACTCTCTCGCTTCCTTTTCAGAACTTTTCGGTCTCACCGAAAGAGCTTAATCGTCCCACCGAGTTTACTCCGACCAACTCTCCGGTTAGCTAATTACCAAAATCGGTCTCACCGAAGTTTGTGTAATCGGTCTCACCGAGATTACGTTATGCTCTAACCCTAACCATATCGGTCCTACCGAGTTGCATATCGGTCCCACGAAAACCCTAACGGTCACTAGGTTTACTAAATCGGTCCAACCGAAGTTTGATGAGTTCGGTCCCACCGAGTTTGGTAAATTGTGTGTAACGGTTAGATTACGTGTGGAGGCTATATATACCCTCCACCTCCTCTTCATTCGTGGAGAGAGCCATCAGAACAAACCTACACTTCCAACTTACCAGCCTCGAGAGAGAACCACCTACTCATGTGTTGAGGCCAAGATATTCCATTCCAACCACAAGAATCTTGATCTCTAGCCTTCTCCAAGTTGCTTTCCACTCAAATCTTCTTTCCACCAAATCCAAATCCTGTGAGAGAGAGTTGAGTGTTTGGGAGACTATCATTTGAAGCACAAGAGCAAGGAGTTCATCATCAACACACCATTTGTTACTTCTTGGAGAGTGGTGTCTCCTAGATTGGCTAGGTGTCACTTGGGAGCCTCGACAAGATTGTGGAGTTGAACCAAGGAGTTTGTAAGGGCAATGAGATCGCCTACTTCGTGAAGATCTACCGCTAGTGAGGCAAGTCCTTCATGGCGACGGCCATGGTGGGATAGACACGATTGCTTCTTCATGGACCCTTCGTGGGTGGAGCCCTCCGTGGACTCGCGCAACCGTTACCCTTCGTGGGTTGAAGTCTCCATCAACGTGGATGTACGATAGCACCACCTATCGGAACCACGACAAAAAACATCTGTGTCTCCAATTGCATTTGAATTCTCCAAACCCTTCCTTTTACATTCTTGCAAATTACATGCTTTAATTTCCGCTGCCTATATACCATTTTGCATGCTTGCTTGAATTGTGTGAAGATTGCCTGACTTGCTCAAAGATAGCTAAAATCTGCCAAAGTCTAAAATTGGGAAAAGGTTAAGTTTTAATTGGTCAATTAGTCTAATCACCCCCCTCTAGACATACTTCAAGGTCCTACAGGACGACGGCAAGGGCAGGACTGGAGCCAGAAGGCCGGTCGTCCCAGGAGGAGGGTCTCCATTTGCTTTGATTTCCATAGCTTTTGGTGGTCATAGCCTTGGTTTCACAACCTAGGAGAGTATGGCATCTAGCGAGGGAAATTATCACCGTAGAGGTCCTTACTTTGATGGCACTAATTTTGCTAGTTGGAAGCATAAGATGAAAATGCATATTCTCGGACATAACCCCGCTTGTTTGGGCTATTGTGTGTATTGGTTTGCAAGGTGAATTCTTTGATGGGAGAGAACTGAACTGTGAAGCTAAGCGCGGAAGATTTGAATATGATGAAATACAACGCTAAAGCTTGTGATATCCTATTCCATGGCTTGTGCCTGAAGATTTAAACAAAATCAGCCGTCTTGAGAATGCAAAGGAAATTTGGGATACTTTGATTGATATGCATGAAGGTACCGACTCCGTCAAGGAATCCAAGTTGGATGTGCTCCAAAGTCAGCTTGACAAGTTCAAAATGAAGGATGGTGAAGGTGTCGCTGAAATGTACTCTAGGCTTGCTCTTATCACAAATGAGATTGCCGGCTTAGGAAGTGAAGAGATGACCGACAGATTCATCATCAAGAAGATCCTAAGAGCATTGGATGGAAAATATGATACCGTGTGCACATTGATCCAAATGATGCCAAATTACAAAGATCTCAAGCCAACGGAAGTCATTGGAAGAATTGTTGCTCATGAGATGTCACTCAAGGATAAGGAGGAACTTCACAACAAGTTAAGTGGTGCTTACAAAGCCTCATGTGAAGCCCCCACATCATCAAGTGAGAAACAAACCTTCAATGAAGAATTGAGCTTAATGGTGAAGAACTTCAACAAATTCTACAAGAGTAGAAGCAAAGAAAGAAGCTCTAAGTCAAGGTCCTACAATGACAAAAGATCTTCTAGTCGAGAGCGAAATTGCTACAATTGTGGGAGACCCGACACTATTCCAATGAGTGTACGGCACCCTACAAAAGAAGAGAAGATTCTCCCAAGAGAAGAAGTAGAAGAGAAGAATCACCACCAAGAGAGAGAAGGAGTAGAGATGATCGTTATGAACGAAGACCCTCACGGAGGAGCAAGGATTCGGAAAGGAAGGACAAGTCCTCAAAGAGCTACACAAAATGAAGACATCAAGCTCATGTTGGTGAATGGGTATCCGGCTCCGACTCCGACAATCACTCCGAGAGAAGCTATCACTCCGACTCCGAATACACTCAAGATGAAGGTGTTGCCGGTCTAGCACTTGTGTCAACCAACTCCTACGACATATTTGAATCACCAAATGAAGGAGTTGGAAGATGCTTCATGGCCAAAGGTCCTAAGGTAACACACCCCAAGTATGTTGATTTTAATAGTGATGAAGATGACTTGCTAGGTGATGATGATTTACTTATTGACAACTCTAGTGATGAATACTATGATGAAACATCAATTAATCATGCTAATCAAGATGAAACGAATGACAATGATAAGGAGAAGATTGAGCGCCTAACTAAAGAACTAAACACTCTTAAGTTAGCTCATGAAACTATCTTGAAGATC
This sequence comes from Aegilops bicornis, assembly GCA_021605145.1. NCBI lineage: Eukaryota > Viridiplantae > Streptophyta > Magnoliopsida > Poales > Poaceae > Aegilops > Aegilops bicornis. The sequence goes on from CM038671.1 coordinate 97,365,762, forward strand.
ATCGAGAACTTTTAAGGGCTCATGAGAAGTTACGCTTTGAAAAGCTCAATCTTGAGCAAGAGCATGAGTTCCTAAAAGCGATCAATGATGATCTCCATAAGAAAAGTTCTTCTTATATTGCCAAACGTTTACTCGTATCTACTTATATGCCTCAAGTCAAGTCTAGTAACAAGAACAAGAAAGATTCTTCTTCTAGTAGTAACAATAACAATGCTAAACCCAATATAGTTGCTTCTAGTTGATTCCACTAATGATTCTCTTAGCCAAGTTACTCTTGAGCAAGAAAACAACTTATTGAAGGGAAGTATAGAGAAAGGTGTATACAAGAGTCTTGCCGTGAGTAAGCAATTTGAGGAAATTGTACGCAAGCAAGGAAGGCACCGGAAGAATCAAGGTGTTGGTTTTGAACGATAGTTCAATGCCAATGGAATTGAGTGGGAAGAAGATCAATACCCGAAGATGAAGTTTGTTCCTCAACAAGAGAAGTATGATCCTACTTCCTTCAAGGGAACACAAGCACAAGATGATTTTCCACCACAAGGCTACAAGAACAAAGGCAAGGACAAGCTTCAAGAGGAGATTGATGCATTTGAAGAAGCACCTAAGGCCTTGGTCAAGTGGGTTCCCAAGACTTCGTCAAGTTCTACTTCATCAAGCACAACTACTACACCAAGGATTCCCATCAAGATGATGTGGATCCCGAAGAAGAAGAACTAGAGAGTTCTTGAGGGTGACTCCACCAACATTTTTCACTCATATCATTATGGCAAGGACAAGTGCAACCACCTTCCATATCTTGCACTAGTTCAAGGAGTCACAAACCCTCATGTTGGTAAGGCAAGGGACAAGGTAACCTAATGTTTTCATGGACATCATTTTGTGTGTGCATCACTCTATGTCTATGGATATTCTTGTTTGTTCCTTGTGGGACTAACCCATGTAGGTATAACTCACTCCAAAGGATTGCTCCAAGAGATCTACATCAACATTGAGCATCCACATCTTCGACACCTACATGAAGTCATCATCGACAAAACCCAAGGTTAGTTCATCCCTCTAAGGGGGGATCTCACATCTAGGGGGAGCTTAACTCTAAGAATTGAGTCAAAGCAACTCTAATGATGTGAACACATAAATGCTTTTATGTAAAAGTGGTATCCCCACTTGAGCTTAAGCGATGAGTATGACCTATGATCAAATGTTCTCATTTGACTCCTAAGTCAATATACTCATATATAGATGACCTAGTCATCGCCAATTGTTTGATAGATGCTAGAATTGGTTGTGCATGCTTTGTCACATATTTCATTTGTCATTTTATTGTGTGAGCATGTTGGATGCATATTTTACTCATTCGAGGACATCCACTTGTTGTTTTGATTGATTGGATTCTTTTTCTTTGGCCAAGTGGATGGACAAGAATGCCTAAGAACCTTCTCTAGCTATCTATGCTTTTCTCGTCTCAAACTCTATTCATGCTAAATCACAAAATTTGATCAAGTCAGATTCGAACCACTCTGTGCGAGGAGCACTCGGAGTCCCCGATTCGTCATAGACTTAAACTTTCAAACTTCTTTGTGATTTTCGGTCTGACCGATTCCTCCATTTCGGTCATACCGAGATCACTAAGTCGATCTAGGTTTTCATCTCAGTGCAACCGATTTGAACTTTTCGGTCACACCGAGTTGTCAGAATCATTAACATTTATGCATCTCGGTGCCACCGAGTTGTTCCACTCGGTCACACCGACAAAGGTGGGGCTATATATTCACATGGGCAAATTTTGGAAAACTTTCTCCGAAACTCCTCGCTTGGCGCATAGCTAGCTCGCTCTGCCTACTAGGTCTACGGATCGTCGACCTAAATGCATGACCGCCTCCCGTCATTGGTCTCCGCCGCCGTCAACGGAATTCTTCTCCGCCGTTGCCGCCAGAAGCGAGTTCACCGCCGAACAAGGGTATGAACTCGATCACAAGGTTATCCTCATCGATTCTCAGACATTGTGTTCGTAATGCATCTTGCCACGATTGAAACACTTCTATCCACCAAACGATCCTTAGAATAGGTGTGATTCGAAAATTTAGGATTAGGTTTCATGAAACCATCTCGGACCCACCGAGTTGAAAAACTCGGTCCCACCGATTTGGCTAACGCCATTGCACTAGTAAGTCTCGGTCGACCGAGAATTACAAATCGGTGTGACCGATTTTAGAACTTTGTGAAACCCTAGCAGTCTCGGTGCCATCAAGCTGTGACTCGGTCTCGACCGAGTTCACTAGTTTAGGTTCCAAAACTGCTTCGGTATCACCGAGTTTGAAAATCGGTAGATCCGAAATGCTTTACGTGGAAAACTAAAACTAAGTTTTTGAATCATTCGCTTGCAAAAATTTCTGCATTTTGTGATGCTCATCCACTCTACCTCATCTATAACTATTCACAGTGGTCGTGACAAGGTGCGGCATGTCAGACCAAAGTGACAGCCAAAACAAGACAGAAGAGCAGATTCACATGAGTGAGGGCACTAGTTCCTCTAGTAGCTCAGATGAGGGGAGCATAAGCACTCCCAGCAATCTGCCCAAGGCTGCCACAAGGACAAGAAATAAGAAGACCTCAGAGTCTGAGGATGAGGATTATGTGGCAGTTGAGGATGAGGCAAGTTCAAAGAAGAAAGTGCTCAAGAAGGAGTACAGCTCAACTGCAGTAAAGCCAGGCATGAAGATCAAAAGGCCTGCAGGTAGACAACCAATGTCCAAAACCAGAGTCTCCACTCAAGCTTCTTTGGAATCCCAACCAAAAGAACATGCTGCTGCTGAAGGAAAGAAAAGGAAGGAAAGGGTCAAGAAGACCATGGACAGAGTGATTGGGAAGCCTTCTATGATGGAGGAAGAGGAAGAAGAAGAGGTTGCTGAACCAGCACCCAAGGCACAAAAGCTGATGGGTGATGCCATAAAGTCAAGGGCTGCAACTTCAAAGCCCAAAGATGCCCCCAAGCCCAAGAGTGCACCAAAGGGGAATACCAGGAGTATACCAAAGAATGAGAAGAACAAGGCCCCAATGCCATATGTTGCTGCTGAGGAAGATGAAGAAGGGCAGGTCCTAAGGAAGCTCAAACCCAAGATTCCAGACCACAATGATGCTCATCTTGTGGCTGAGAACATGAAGATTAGGAGAGATCTAGGGTTGAGGCTATGGAGAGAGTCAGATCCATATGCCACCAGGAGAAGGACTGTTGTAGATTACAGGTTTCACACCAAGGAGCAGCGGGACTTCTATGATACCATCTTATTGGATAAGAAGCCCATAGTTTGTGATATGAGATGGGTCGACTGGACCTACATTCAGGAGAATGCAGAACACTATCCTAGAGTGTATGACAGCTTCAGTGCGTGTGGAGTTGCAGATTTTGTTGGGCAGAAGCTCACAAACTGGAATGACGAGCTTATTATGCAATTCTACTCCACAACACATTTCTATCCAGATGGCAGGATAGTTTGGATGTCTGAAGGAACAAAATACCAATCAACCATAGAGGAATGGGCAATTCTGATCAATGCCCCCAAGGAGAGTGAAAATGACTTGGACATTTATGTCAATAAGAAAATGGATCATAACTCAATGTCACAGATGTACAAGGAGATCCCTGATGATGCACTTGAGACTTTCAAGTTTGGATCAGTTCATTTTCTTCTGTCGGGGCTGCCTACGATCAAGCTGGATCCTAAGGCACACTCTATTGCCCAAATCAGGTGACCACAGCATGATCAGAGGGCATGCAATTAATTTGCTTCACATTTTTTATGTGCCCCAGAAATTCAAGGTCATGAGCCTCATAGTTGAAACTATCAAGAGGACATCAGCAGACCAAAAGAGGAGCCGTGGATATGCCCCATGATTCAGGAGTTGATTAACTCAAAGATGGGCACAGGAAGTATCATTGGATAAGGAACACTTGGTTCTCTATCCTGAATTTGAGGACAATCAAGTTGTCATGACCGAGAATGAACCATCATCAATACAAGCTCAAGAGAAGAAGGAGAAGGCAAGGAAAGAGAAGGCTGCCAAGATGCCAACTCAAGCAAGAGGCATCTCGAGTACTTTCAAAAAACAAGCAGGAGCAGCTTGGTTACTTGATAGCATCAACTCTGGATTGAGAAGGGGTTGGCCACCCTAACTCAAAACCAGGAGAGCCTGGAAAGAATCATGGAACAAAAATTCTATGATCTTGATGTCAAGGTAATCGAGATTCACCACCGTGGAGCAGCTACAGGATTACATGCAGGAGAGGAAGGGCAGGACAACAAGCGATGCATTTGCGAGTGCCTCGAGCTCAGAGATCAGCAGAGCCAGTCCACCGTGAGTCACTTCATCAGCTCCAGCCTACAGCTCCAAATAAGAACCAGCTCCAAAGACTCCACTCCTTCAGCTCCATCTACATCGACTGAAGCCTTCGTTCTTGGAGTTCTCCGGACACCACCACCTGAAGACCAAGCCTGAGTGACGATATAGTCCTATGCATTTTCTAGGAACTTTTTGGTAACTTGTTGCCAAAGGGGGAGAAAAATGTATAGATCATAGGCTTCGAGAGAGAGATTTGCTGCTTTTGTTCTCTCTTGTCTTCTTGGTTGAACTTTGTTTTCTTTTGATTGTTTGAGATACTATGCAATTTCCTGTGAGACATTGATGATCATGTGTTTGATCATAAGCTACACTTATGCTTGTTATATGTTATTATCTTACATATCCTTATATGATCATTCACTTTGCTTGGTGATGAGTGCATGTATTCAATCTTTATTATTTTGAGCGCTCCACCAAGATGTATGTGACATGGAAGAGTAACCCATGAGCCTAATTCCTTGTGCATTTTCAGTCCAAAGCAAATCTTGAAATATGCACAAAGTTAGGGGGAGCTCTTGCTTATCACATACTTCTCAAAGCGACGATGTTTTTCAATCTTATTTTCATTTGTCGAAGCTTTGATCTATATGTTGTCATCAATTACCAAAAAGGGGAGATTGAAAGTGCAACTATCCCTAGGTGGTTTTGGTAATTCATAACAACATATAGCTCATTGAGCTAATGCTATTCCAAGACAAATATTTCAGGAAAGCTCAATGAATGGCATGGCATGGATGATGAAAGTGGATCCCTCAAAATATTAAGGACAAAGGATTGGCTCAAGCTCAAAAGCTCAAGACTCTACATTATACATTTTAGTGATCCAAGATCACATTGAGTCTATAGGAAAAGCCAATACTATCAAGGAGGGATGAGGTGTTGCTTAATGAGCCTCTTGCTTCATGTGCTTAGTGATATGCTCCAAAACCCTCCACAACTTTCTCACATCCACATATGACCTAAACCTAAAGTCAAACTCGCCCTACCGATTCTTTCTATCCGCGCCACCGAAGTTCAAATGTCATAGCCACCGCCACAAACCCTAGGCAAATCGGTCTCACCGATAGGGATCTCGGTCTCACCGAGATGGGATTGTAATCTCTGTTTCCCTTCGTAACGCTTCGGTCTAACCAAGTGAGCGATCGGTCCCACCGAGATTGCAATGTAAACTCTTTGTTTCCTTTTCGTAACTTTTTCGGTCTCACCGAAAGAGCGCATCGGTCCCACCGAGTTTACCTGACCAACTCTCTAGTTAGCTAATTACCAAAATCGGTCTCACCGAGTTTGTGTAATCGGTCTCACCGAGATTACGTTATGCCCTAACCCTAACCATATCGGTCATACCGAGTTGCATATCGGTCCCACCGAAAACCCTAACGGTCACTAGGTTTACTGAATCGGTCCGACCGAGTTTGATGATTCGGTCCCACCGAGTTTGGTAAATTGTGTGTAACGGTTAGATTCTGTGTGGAGGCTATATATACCTCTCCACCTCCTCTTCACTCGTGGAGAGAGCCATCAGAACAAACCTACACTTCCAACTTACCAGCCTGAGAGAGAACCACCTACTCATGTGTTGAGGCCAAGATATTTCATTCCAACCACAAGAATCTTGATCTCTAGCCTTCTCCAAGTTGCTTTCCACTCAAATCTTCTTTCCACCAAATCCAAATCCTGTGAGAGAGAGTTGAGTGTTGGGAGACTATCATTTGAAGCACAAGAGCAAGGAGTTCATCATCAACACACCATTTGTTACTTCTTGGAGAGTGGTGTCTCCTAGATTGGCTAGGTGTCACTTGGGAGCCTCCGACAAGATTGTGGAGTTGAACCAAGGAGTTTGTAAGGGCAAGGAGATCGCCTACTTCGTGAAGATCTACCGCTAGTGAGGCAAGTCCTTCGTGTGCAACGGCCATGATGGGATAGACAAGGTTGCTTCTTTGTGGACCCTTCGTGGGTGGAGCCCTCCGTGGACTCGCGAAACCGCTACCCTTCGTGGGTTGAAGTCTCCATCAACGTGGATGTACGATAGCACCACCTATCGGAACCACGACAAAAACATCCGTGGTTCCAATTGCGTTTGAATTCTCCAAACCCTTCCCTTTACATTCTTGCAAGTTGCATGCTTTAATTTCCGCTGCCTATATACTCTTTGCATGCTTGCTTGAATTGTGTGAAGATTGCTTGACTTGCTCAAAGATAGCTAAAATATGCCAAAGTCTAAAATTGGGAAAAGGTTAAGTTTTAATTGGTCAAGTAGTCTAATCACCCCCTCTAGACATACTTCAAGGTCCTACAGGACGACGGCAAGGGAAGGACTGGAGCCAGAAGGTCGGTCGTCCCAGGAGGAGGGTCCGCGGCCAGCCGGTCCGACCGGTCCAGATTGGCGCGGGGAGGCGAGGGAGGGGGGACGAGGTCAACCCCCCCTCCAGGGGAGCCAAAACAGCACAGGATGGCGAGCTTGGGCGCAGAGGGGAGTGGCGTGGAGGTGGGGGCATCTGGGGAGCGAGGAGACGAGGTGGGGAAGACCTGGAGGCTCAAGTCCGACCCGTCACAGTCGTCGGCCTGAAGCGAGAGGTCAACCCCTGCGCCACCCCGAGCGGAGGAGGGAGGTGGCTCGTGATGGGGACTGTCCTCGTACTCCTCGTCGCCGTCCTCGGAGCCGGAGTGGTGACCGTGGCGGGGGCCGCGGTTGCTGCGACGCCCCCCTGGCCCCCACCGTCAGGGCCGCCCAAGAGGCTGTCGTCGGGGATGCGGGGGCGGCCGATATGGTTGGGCGGCTCAGGAGAGATCCGGAGGTCAAAGCCCTGGTCGTTGAAGAACACCCGGATCGTGGCACGGAGCTTGGATGAGTCCAGGGACTTAACCTTGACCCGCACCTCCTCCTCCTTATGGAGAGAGAGCTCGTCCACCACGACCACCTTGCCAAGGATGCGGGAGCGGCGCCGCTGAGACCTCCACTCCGGCGCGGGCGCGTGCGAGCGGGACCGGGAGCGGTCCTGGCGATTAGCCCTGGCCGGAGAACGGCGCGGCGGGGAGCGATGGTCGGTGCGCGGAGGCGAGCGGCGGTCGAAGCGGGGAGGGGAACGCCGAGAACTCCCGAGAAGAAAGCTGGCGGCGGAGCTCTTCCTCATGGCGGGAAGCTTCGAGGGAGGGGCGGGGAGGAGCACGGTGGTCTTCGGCCCGCCGCTTAGGCCGGGGGGCGTCGTCCCCCACGAGCGTGGCATGGGAGCCGGCGGGGAGGGAGAGGGGCGGGGGATGGGGAGAGAGGCGGCGGCGGGGAGCGGGGGCGGAGCGCGCTGTAGGGTTTCTGTCGAGGGAGGGGAGAGCGAGGATCAGCTGACTTCTTTTTTCCCATGCGCTATAGTCAAGGGCAGTTTTGTCTGCATATAACTGACAAGCATCTAAACGTATATGCTAACAAAAGTGACGGAAGTGTTACAAAAGGCACAAATTTTAGAACTAGTGTTAGATAAGGAAGAATTTTTTTTGCAGTGTTAAATAGGGAAAAAACATTTAAAATAGTGTTATATAAGGAATTTTCTCTTTATGTAAACAGTACAACATGTAACAGAGACTTACCAGCTGCCTGCCGTGGGGGGAAGGGCCTGGAAATTGCAACGCATACCAATCGTACATACATGATGCAACTGCACAGACATGTCTCACGTACGCTTCACTGCCGACCAGTCGTACGACTGCTGTCCAAATAACGGCCACACTATCTCCCTGGCAGCCGATCCTTGGCTTGATCGCCGTTGCTCCTGATGATTCCACCACACCAGGCGCTCAAAGGCAAACCTGAGCGTGTACTGTCCTGTCAATCTGCTTAGGGAGATACAGTACTGGGGAGATAGACATTAGAGACAGCCTAGTCGCTAAACCAACTCCTTTCACTATTTTTGTTGACAGCCCTATTATATTTGGACATATATAGGAAATAACAAAGAAAGTTGCTAGTTTCAACCAAAATAAAACGAGTTTCTTAAAGTTTAGTATACTCTCCTGGTTATCTGACAAGCAGGGCTCATGAAAAATCGGCATAAGAAATAATTAACACACTGGATAGCATGCAAAGTTCGCAATACCTGCAATCCGGTTCAGCCAAATCAACCAGACAACATATTAAGCTGTCCCAGGTAAGTACAACACATATACACATGACATTTCTCTTTTTTGGGAAGAAATATTCAATACAATAACACATATTATGTGCAATAGCATCACATACGGATTGATCAGTGCTTGCAAACTCATCCTTCTATGTGGCAGAACACTCGTAACATGAATGACAATGCGAAGCCCACTCCAAACCCGAGGCCAACAAAAGCAAACTTGCTCCGGTCTTCATCGGAGCCGGCGACGGCGGCGCCCGCAGGTGTCGTGATCTTTCTTGAAAGCATCGCCGTGGAGGTGCTCCTCCCCACGGCTTTGGCTCCGGAGGGAAACCTCAGATCCGCTGGATCGGGCGATGGAGGCGTCTTCGCGTCTTTCTCCTCCTTGGGGGCATCGTCTCGGAGCCGGCTACGACCGAGAGACTGGTGGATTGCGGCATCTTCGCCGTGGATGGTGGCATCTTCGTCGCGTGGTTTGCTGAGGCGGGCGCTGGTTTCTAGTTGGCAACGATGATGGCGTTGAGAGGAGCTCGGGTCGCGGCTTGGACTTCGGTAGTTGGTTCTTCCCGGCGTGTCCGAGGTGCTCTTCCGTGGGTTGCTTGGTTGCTTTGAAGTCGGAGCTGCGGTGGAGCGGATCCAGGTGGTGACGATGACAGGCGCTCGGTGGTCGTTTGCGGAGGGCACGGTCGGCGCAAGTCCTGCATATCTTCCTTGTGAGGCTTGCCGTCAAAGTCGGAGTTGTCGGTTGCTTGCGCGTGTGGCCATCTGGTGGCATGTGCCGTCGGGGTTGTGTCCCATGTCGGTGGCCAGGATGGCCGGTGGTGCCCATGTCATGTGGGTTGGGTTGTATGGTTTTAGCCTGGTTTTCCGTCAATTAACCGGGCAATTCTCTTCTCTTTAATCAATGAGAATGGCAAATATTTTGCCTCGTTTCAAAAAAAAAAAGACAGGAGGATGATACCAAGTTTGTCCTGCCACAAACTGTTGGATTCCGGAGGAGCCACTGCATTTGAACCTGGAGATCCACATTGTTTGGAGAGTGGAAGTCCACAGAGGCCACCATTCCCTTCGAATGAGCTGTTAGAAAATGTCAAGAACTGGTTCCCTTGCGGAATTCTTCCGGACAAGTTGTTGTATGAAAGATTCAACCATTCAAGAGAGGTAAGAGAGGCTAACTCTTCTGGTATCTTCCCTGACATCCGGTTCCAAGATAGATCCAATGACTCTAGCTGAGACAAGTTTCCAAAATCGGACGGAATTTCCCCTGTAAAGTTGTTATGTGACATGTTAAGTCCATGCAGTGAAACAAGCCTTCCAATTGACTCCGGAACAGGACCATAAAATGAGTTATTTGAGAAATCAATCACTTTGAAAGTGGTAAGGATTTTGCTGAAAGTAAGGCCGAACCCTTTAAATGTGACGGTGACAATATCTCGATAAAATCCACTTGGCAAGTTTGTTTGATGCCCTATAGCTTGTCCCTCGTCATTGACAACTGTCATCATTGCTTTCAGTTCATTAAACCATCCTGTTGGAAGATATCCAGAAAAATTGTTGGAGGACAAATCAAGTATTTGCAAACTCGAGAAATGATTTCTGCTATGACGATCACCTTTATTATCTCTTATTGTGCCATTGAGTTGGTTTGATCTTAGGACAAGAACTCGGAGCTGTGGAAGAACACCTAACCATGATGGAAAAGAATCGGCAATTTGATTGTTACCAACATCAATGAGCTCTAGGTCACGGCAATCTGATAGTGATCTAGGTAGTTTACCTTCAATTTGATTTCCATTCAAATCTAGTGTTTCAAATTTACATCCTTCTCTAATATTTTCAGGCAATATCCCGTGGAAATGATTTTCTCTCAACTTGAGTACCCTTAACTCTCAATTTCCTACTAGACATGATGGGACCGGTCCACTTAAATTATTGTAAGATAAGTCCATGATAATCAGCTTGCTTGCACTACAAATTGAAGATGGTAGATGGCCACTTAATTATTCTTGGACAAATCAAGATATATGGCGTTCTGGATATATCTTCCAATGTTAGGTATGATGGAAGAGAAGTTATTGTTTGAGTAATCCAACACAACCCCATTGTACAGGAAGTATGGTGACGAGACATATGAAGTTATTGGTATTGGTATGCTTCCTTGAAGTCTATTAAAGCTGAGATTAAGGTATGACAGATATGGCATATGAACAAGAGAAGAACACTTCTCCAGAGCAGTAAACATGTTGTTCGAGAGGTCCAGAATATTAACCCGATCCTTCCAATTCTCCCATACCCACCTTTGTATAACCCCACTAATTTGATTACTTGAAAGATCGAGGTCTGAAATTTTATGTAAATACCTCAATACACTTGGAAGTTTTGTGAGGTTGCAGGATGCAAGGAATAAGTGTTCAATGTTACGCAGAGAGGGTAATACTTTATCACCTTCTTCATCCACGATTGATAACATGTTGTTAGACAGACTCAGCCAAGAGAGTCTCTTCAACCTCCAGAAAGAGCTAAGTTCAACCCTGCCTGATAATATATTTGAATCAAGGTTGAGACCTTCAAGATGTTGAAGCTCGAAAAATGATTTTGGTACTGAGCCAGTCAATTCGTTTGAGTATAACAAAATAGAACGCAGGGGAGAAGATAATGGCAAAGAAACTTCTTCCAAGGCACCAGAAAGTTGATTTGAACCTAGGTAGAGTTTTTGCAATGCTGGAAGACTGAACAGAGATTTTGGAATTTTTCCTGCATTACAAGGGCGAGCACTAGTCAGCGTAGCACCAATAGATTTTGGAAATAAAAAAAATATTGAAACGCATCAAATCCAAAATAGCGAGATGCATTAAACAAGTATATTCATATCCTTACAACTTTGTTTGTGTCTATTTCTAAATGTCTGTTCCTGTAGAAAGTCAGCAGAGGACCCCTAGCTCTAATACAAAACAGATTTGATGCCCTAACCAGCATGGCATTTACCCTTAATTTCTGTGCGTGTGGTTTGATATTTCCTTATATACATAACATTTTTCGTCTAGAAAATTGTATGCAACTATGCATATTCATACATAAAAACATAACTTAAAGACTGAAATTCAACTACCGTCATTGAGCTTTATCCGATGATACAATCACTTGAGTCGCTGAATTCAGCAAACTAAGGGAAAATTACGGTAACTATATTTGTTATGACGTGTCATCTATGATCACTGTACCGATCAGCGTATGTATTCTGCTGATGTTGTGTATTTTGACCACGTTTGACCTGCCAGCTCAAAAAAGGAGGGACCCTGTCGGTTACAGGGAAGGATGGACTTTGGGTGCAACCGCTTGGAGATGGTAGCACATGATTTATTCAACCGTACTGGATGCTGATCCAGTAATAGGAGACTGAATCATATAATCTTGCTAGTAGCTAGTTGTTCGAGCCTTGTGTCTTTTTCCTGTTTTAAGATTCTGAGAATAGTTGCTACTTTGCTCTTAGTAAAGATGGTAGTATGCATCTTTGATGCTGAGGCCGGGGAAAACCCTCCTTTTGAAAAACAACAAGAAGAAAACCCATCCAGCTTTCTACAAACTAATTGTTATTTCACTAAATATATGTGCCAATCTTGTTACTTCAGGCAATTTAAAACAACCAATTTCCTCTTCGTTACCAGTACTATAAATTTAAACAGATAAAAGATGTATCAACATATATTTTTGTAGTTAGGAAAAGAGGGGAACATTATTTCAATTTCTTGGTCAGGATCTTACCAACAAGGTTGTTATTTGACATTTCCAAATTTTCAAGTTGTGTCAAGTTCCCGATTGCTGAGGGGATTGGCCCAGAGAAGTTGCAATTGGACAGCATCAACCCTGTCAATTTTGTAAGATTTCCAATCCATGAAGGAATCGGCTGTGCAGTGTGGTTGCAATTGTTGAAATCTAATCTTTTCAAATTTGCAAGATTGCTAATCTGGTAAGGTATAGGCCCAGGGAAATTGCATCCATAGATTTCCAAACTTGCTAAAGATGACATATTGCCGATCCAAGAGGGAACTGATTGAGAGAAGTCATACCCGGCTAGCTCCAAAGATGTCAGCTGCTTAAGACTGCCAATCCAAGAAAACACTGGCTTCTCAAAGTCATATCCATAGAATTGCAGTTTACTCAACAATGGAAGGTTATTTATCGAAGAGAGCCTCTTGGAAATTCCTGTTGTACTAAGGCCCAGATTTTTCAGAGACTTAAGATCGGCAAGTGAGGGTGCTATATCACAAGTAAGGTTGACCATTGCTAGATTTAACTCTTCCAAATTACTTCCAACTAGCAAACCTGGTACACACACAGACAAATTGTGGTTCCAAGACAAATCTAGCATCCTCAAACTTTTCATCTCAAAGATTTTTGTTGGAAACTGCCCTTTAAACGAAGTTCTTGAAATATAAAGAATGCTCAAGGAAGGAAACTCAGCACAGAACTCAGGAACCTTGCCAGTCAGCCCCTCATTGCGTCCGAGATTGATCGCCGTTAGAGAACGAAGCATTGAAAAGGAAGGGTGGATAGGACCAGATATACCAGAATCATACAAGCTTAGAATCTGCAGTCGAGGAACAGAGTCTCTCAAAACAGCGGACCAAGTTGATCCACTGCTGGAGATATCCACTTCATCAAGATGTAGCTCCCTTAAATTGTTTAGATTTGCCATGAAGGACTGGAAGTTTGGCTCTTGAAATGCAGCTCAGGATTACGAGTGTTAGAGTTGTGTCGAATATTATTGTACAAGTTAGGTTATAGTTGAACTTCGTTTTGGACTGTGTGTAGACAGGATAGGAGTTGTGTCCTAATAGGACACTTGTATCCTAGGCCTCTCATACATATCGGAGGTAGACACGCGATGTAACCTATGCCAACATAATAGCACGGGCGCCGGCGGCGTGTGCCGGCGCCCAGGCGGCCGGGGTGCAAAATTGTGACGGTGTCATGGGGAAGAGCGCCCGTAGTCATGCCTCGGGGATGTAGCCATATCGATGAACCTCGTTAACAAATCTCGGTGTCGTGCCTCGTGTGATTGGTTGGTCTTCGGTAGATCGACGGAGTGCTTAGGATTTATTCTAACAAATGGTATCATGAGCAAGGTTCTGAGGAGGCCGCGTGGTGTGTCATCTGGAGGATGGATCGTTATCAAGTTCATTGCGAAGACGGCGTGGGAGAGAATTGATCAAATCAGTCGGTTCATATATCTCTTCCGCGAAAGTCGTTTGGTCGCATCCGGACGAGATGAGATCGGTGAAGCAATCCAGATCAAGCGGCGGAACGTGCAGCAGTAATCTAGATCGAGCGGCGATCGGGAGCACACGCGTGCAGGCAAGCAGCAGGCGAGGCCACGGGGCGCCGGGCAGCGGCCAGATCGACTAGGCGGCGGCGGCATGCGCATGACGCGTGTGTAAGGCAGCAGATCGATCAGTCGTATGGCGACGTGACCTGGAGCGGGGCTGCAGGCAGAGCGCTAGGACACGTTGAGTCCGGTGCGAGGCAAACACGCAGAGGCAACAGTGTTCGGATTGGATCCCTATTGGAAGCGTGCAAGCGGCGGCGGTGTAACACGCAAGAGCAGCGATGCAGGTGCAGCTCACCCGTGTCCCGGATGGTGTGGCACGCGGTCCAGCGGGCGCAAGGCCTAGGCTGTGAGGCCCAGAGAGCTGGACGTCCTCGTGGACAGGTAGATGGTTGGTTCGTGAGATTTGTTAAAAGGGAAAAAAGGACGTCAGATATCTGTGTGTGTATATTTTCCATCGGAAGCAAAGAAAAAGCAGGGACGGAGAAGCTTTGGGGCTGCATGTGAGCAAGGATGAACGGGAATTTTTTGATCTTGTCCACACGGGAAGGCTACTAGAGGGATTCTTCAATTGGCTCTATTTGCTTGGTACACGTACATGTATGTACGGGATGGTAGAAGTGCACGGTACAGAAAATAAAGGCGCGGTCACATGTCCATGGAAGATGGCGTGTGCGGTAAGGGCGATGTGCGTATAAGGCTTGTGGAGCCTGGAGCGCGTCGTGAGGGATCATGCAGACACAGGGCGTCAGGCAATGCACGGAGATGTGTGGGTGGACACGATGCAGGGTGGAGTATGGTTGCAGTCGGATAATTTTGGCTGGGTCGGACTGGACTGTCTGACGGATCGACGGGGATGTCGGTCAAAGCAGAAGACGGCGATGATTTCAGCGACGACGACATAGGAGCGTGATGCTGATAGTGGCCAACTTCTGGGGCATGGAAACACGTGGTGCAGGCCTGAGTGCTTGTGCGGCTTCGACAGACTATGGCGCGGGGTTGATTCAAGATGGTGCACACATGAGAGAGCTTGAAGTCGACAAGGCGTGGGGTAGCAAGGCGCAGCTACATGGAGTCATGTTGAAGGTGGAGCTGGAGTCTGATGGACGACTTCACTCTGTGCTGATGGAGGGGCTACGGTGTAAATGCATGGAGAGTCGAAGCCTATTTCAGCGGGATAGCGAGAGACACGTGGATTGGACTGGGTACCAGTGGTCTGATGGAGACGTGATACTCGGCATCGGTCGGTGATGACCGGTGGTTCTCTGCAGTAGGGGTTTGAGTGGTGTGGGTTCGCGATCCGGGAGACTCGACTAGGACAGCAGAGGCTCGACGGGGTGATAGCGGCGAGGCGTGCGGTAAGCACGGGACACAGCGATAGGCCAGGGCACCGGTGGTCAGATATGTTGTTAGACAAAGTGTGCAGGGGGTGCTGAAACAGTGTTGACGAGTACCGGATTCAAGTTGGTGACTGGGTCTATCGGTGCCGGTTGATGGACAAGAGTTGACCATGGAGAATCTGAGAAAGTGGCGGAGAGTCTGAAATTGTCAAAGGCTGAAAGAGTACATGGTCGTATATTATGTGGTGTTCGGTGCACATGGCAAAGTGCGGATGACAAATATAGAAGGAGGCGGAGTGCTATAGCTGTGGGACATGCTAGAGACTATTCCGGAAAAAAGATGAGACAACTGTGAATTTGACTCAGGGTGACACGGGGCGACGGTGAAATTCTTTCAAGTTTCAGACAAATGGTCAAGAAAGAGCGGTGATGTTAAGTTCAGGTAACTCTTATATGTGACATCCAATATGTGAGTTGTTCACTTTCACGCAGGTCAGTGATCGGTGTGTGATGGCGTTGAACGGATTCTCCGGAAGTTGGGAGCACGGACTAGAGTAACAAGGAACTTAATTTTGCTCGAGTGTTGACTGTGGTCAAGAAAATGAGGGACTACAAGTTGCAGGTGGAGTCACATGCAGTCTGGGAGTAGCAGTGATGCTCATGGTGTATCTCAAGTCCAATGTACATGGAGGTTCGACGCACGGATGAATCCAAGGTGGTGGAGAATATTCGCCAAGGTGAAGTTTGTTAGAGTTGTGTCGAATATTATTATACAAGTTAGGTTATAGTTGGACTTCGTTTTTGACTGTGTGTAGACAGGGTAGGAGTTGTGTCCTAATAGGACACTTGTATCCTAGGCCTCTCATATATATCGGAGGTAGACACGCAATGTAACCTAGCCAACATAATAGCACGGGCA
Source organism: Aegilops bicornis (assembly GCA_021605145.1). Classification (NCBI taxonomy): domain Eukaryota; kingdom Viridiplantae; phylum Streptophyta; class Magnoliopsida; order Poales; family Poaceae; genus Aegilops; species Aegilops bicornis. The sequence goes on from CM038671.1 coordinate 97,381,857, forward strand.
CGCGGGGGAGCCGGCGGCGTGCCGGCGCCCGGGCGGCCGGGGTGCGGAATTGTAACGGTGTCATGGGAAGGAGCGCCCGTAGTCATGCCCCGGGAATGTAGCCATATCGATGAACCTCGTTAACAAATCTCGGTGTCGTGCCTCGTGAATAGATCGACGGAGTGCCTAGAATTTATTCTAACAACGAGAAAAATCAAGAGTTACAAGGTTCTTGAGGCAGGCAATTCCAGCGGGGATCTGGCCAATAAAGTTGGTAGCGGAGAAGTTGAGGTGGATGATATCTGCGAGTCGCTCAAATCCATACAGTGGGAGGAGACCATAACCGAAGTCGTTTGAGGCAAGGCTTAGGTTTCTCAGAGAGGTGAGGTTGAAGAGCGCAGGGTCAAGATGGCGGCTCTTCAAGTTAAACTCACCAAGGTCTAGGGAAACGACTCTCCCGGAAGCCATGTCACAGGTGACGCCCTCCCAGTGGCAGCAGTCTCTTCCAGCTTGCCAGGACGCCAGATTTGCGTCGACATCGATGAATGAGCGCTTTAGCTGGAGGAGCAAAGAAGCTTGATCTCGGAGGCAAGAAACAGTTGTTTTATGCTCGGCTGCAGTATCTACAGAGTAGGAGCATACAAGCAGTAGCAGGAGTAGGACGAGGTGGAGGTGCTGCTGTTTAGTTGGAGTCATTTTGCTACTTATTGGCTTGCTGCTTCCTCAATGATGTACTTTATATATAGAAATACAGGATGTGTAGAGTCGCAGAGATATTCAATGAACACCAGTTTGCGTTGAACACATTTTTCTTGAAGGGACTAGTTAAATTTTGTTTCACCACAGAAGAAGGCGATAGAGACTATATTTACAATTCTGAGGCTGTCAGTGCAAGCAATCACTGTTGATTGCAGACTGTAATGTCGTTCGTGTTGCTGTCCTAGACTGATTCAGCATATCTAGTGTTGGTCGCCGTGCCGTGTTTGACTGCTTATTCGGTGGAATTTCTTTTGTGATTGTTGTAAATACAGTAATACACCCGGCAGTGGCTATGCCCAATCTTTGAACTGAAGCCATGGTTTGGTTTACATCCGTGTGCACAGCCGTCAGGACACTGCTGTTCCAAAAAAATTGGGTAATTTTTCGAAGGTAAAAGCGAGCACCAGTATATAAATTGTTCGTCACGGCGAAAATATCTCAGATAATCAAGCTAAGAACATTTCAGAACTATTCACATGTTGTGCATGTTGCCCAGATGAAATCAACATAGCACTTAGCGTTCAAGATTAGGGACACTCACGTTCCAAATTTAGGGATTCTCAGGGCTCGCATTGGACAGGGAGTTAGAGACCCCCGTCGGATGCTCCCTGCTGCAGTGCCACTGGTACGGACCGCCGCCGCAGCCAGGCGCTCCATCGCCGCCTCCCCAGCTCCATTGGCAGTGGCGCTGGCTTGGTCCCTCCGTACGCCAATTTGTGGCGGGTGTCTCTGACTCACGGACGCTAAATTTGGCCTCCACGGCTAACATTGACCGATACATCGGTTTCATGCATAGATCACAGCACAAGCTGGAAGCGACGTATCCCATTCCATCCATCATCCCTGGTTTACGCATTTCGGGCTATGATCAGAGTCGCCTACTCTGAAAAATTGTTCTCTCTCCTCAATTTCATCAGTCTCCTGCATTTTTTGGCTTGTGGAATTTCAATCCGAATGCTCTTTCTACTGATAATGTCGGTTGAGATTGCCGTGATCAGCTTCGTACCTGGCTGTATCCCGTTGCCGTTTGAGCAATTTCAGTCTTCAGGAAGAGAAAACCTCAGAGGCAGAGTTCAAGTCTAAAACAATCGGCCGTTTCATTTGTTTAGTTTGATAGCAGTCTTTGAGCATCGTGTATGAAACAAACCAGATAAATACCACGTACTTCCTCCGTAACTTAATATAAGACGTTTTTTGACACTGTCATGAACTATAAAAATATCTTATAAAAAGTTACAGAGGGAGTATTTACCAAAGAAAATGGATTATATACTCCTATATGACAAGTGCGGCACATAAATATTCGACATATCTTATTTCATGAAAAGAATGTAACATACTGCATATTATGTGTAATAATTGTATATGCCATAAGGTTGATCAGTGCTGCCAATCCAATGCAACAAAAATAAGCAGATAATTAACTTCTGCCATAGAAAAGTGGCTCTCATCCAACAAGTACAACCCATATGCACACTACGTATCTTCAGAAAGAGAATTTAGTACATTACGTAGTGTGCGAATAGTATTACATATGGATTCATGATTGCTTGCAGACCCATCCTTCCATGTGGCAATACAGTCGCAACAAGAACGCCAATGCAAAGCCGACTCCAAATCCCAAGCCAACAAAAGCGAACAAAAGGATAACACCAAGTTTGTCCCGCCACAAGCTGTCATATTCTGGAGGAGCCACTTCACTTTGAGCAACTGAGTTTTGATTGTCACATTCTTTGGAGAGTGGAACTCCACAGAGGTCTGCATTGCCTTCAAATGAATTTTCAGAAAATGTTGAGAACTGGTTGCCTTGCGGGATTCTTCCAGACAAGGTGTTGTATGAAAGATCCAGACATCCGAGAGAGGTAAGTGAGGTTAACTCCAGTGGTATTTCCCCTGTGATCTGGTTCCGAGATAGATCCAATTACTCCAGCCGAGACAAGTTGCTGAACTGAGATGGGATTTGCCCCGTGAAGTTATTATATGACATGTTAAGTCCATGCAGTGAAACAAGCCTCCCAATTGACTCCGGAATAGGACCATCAAATAAGTTATGTGAAAAATCAATCACTTTGAAAGTGGTCAATATCTTGGTGAAATTAAGCTTGAGATCTTTGAATGTCACAGTGACAGTATCTTGATAGAATACATCTGGCAGGTTTGTTTGATGCCCTATAACTTGTCCCTCATCATTGACATTTTCCATCATTGCATTCAATTCATTAAACCATCCTTTTGGTAGGTTTCCAGAGAAGTTGTTGGAGGCCAAATCAAGTATTTGCAAACTTGAGAAGTATTTGTTGATTGTACGGTCACCTTTAATATCCCATATTGTACCATTGAGTTTGTTGGATCTTAATAAGAGAGCTCTAAGCTTTGGAAGAGCACCCAACCAAGATGGAAAAGAACCGACAATCTGATTGTTGCCAACATCAAGAAGCTCTAGGTCTTGACAATTTGATAGTGATCTTGGAATTTTACCTTCAATTTGGTTTCCATTCAAATCTATTGTTTGAAATGTACATCCTTCTCTAATATCTTCAGGTAGCATTCCTTGGAATTGATTTTCTCTTAGTTTCAATATTTTCAAATTTCCACTTCCAATCAGACATGATGGGATTGAACCACTAAAGTTGTTGTAGGATAAGTCTAGGATAGTTAGTTTAATGGAACTACAAATGGATGATGGTACATGACCAGTTAATTTATTCTGGGACAACTTGAGATAGGTGACATTTTGAACATATTTTCCAAAGTTGTCAAGAATGGAAGAGAAGTTGTTGTTTGAGTAATCCAACAAAACTCCGTTGTATGTGGCGAATATTGATGAGTGTAATGTTACTGGTATTGGTATGCTTCCTTGAAGTCTATTAAAACTAAGATCGAGGATGGATAAATATGGCATATGAAGAAGCGAAGGAGATCTCTCCAAACTAGTGAACATGTTATGGGATAGGTTCAACAATTTAAGCTGGTCCTTCTCCCATATCCAACTTGGTATAACTCCATTAATTTGATTATTCGAAAGATCGAGGTTTATAACTCTATCTAGGTATCTCAGTGCTTGTGGAATTTTGGTGAGGTTGCAGGATGCAAGTTTTAAGTCGCTGATGTTAGGGAGAGAGATTAATAAGTTGTCATCTTCTTCATCCACAATTGATAGCATGTTGTAAGACAAACTTAGCGAACTAAGGCTCTTCAACCTCCAAAAGGAGCCAAGTGTAATTGTGCCTGTGAATCTATTTGAGTCAAGGTAGAGATATTTGAGATGATTAAGATGAAACAATGATTTGGGTATTGCACCCGTGAGCTCATTGTGGTCTAACCAAATATAAGACAAGCTTGAAGACCATGTAGCAGAAATTTCTTCCAGAGCACCAGAAAGTTGATTGGACCTTAACGAAAGTGTTTGCAATGCTGGAAGAGTGAACAAAGATTTTGGAATTTGGCCTGCACAAAAAAGGTTAGTATTAGTCAAAATATGCACCAACGCACATTTTAAGCTGAAATAGTATTTCCATAAATAGTGCAATTCCGGCAAACATCAGAGAAATCCGTCGCGAATCAAAAAAGAACAGTACATATTGTTCACTGCAATAATTTATCTTTTCACTGAATAGTTTGCTAAGCTGATTGTTTTAGGTAGTCTATAGTGACTATTTAAAAAAATAGACTTTTATATGTCCCGTGATGTTTTTCTAGGTACCATGCTAGACTCTTGTTTAATAGCCATGTCCCATTTTGGTTTGTTTGAAATAATTGCTATAGTTGGTTTCACTAATGAAATCAAATAACTCCCTCTTATCAGTACTCCCTCCGTCCGGAAATACTTTTCGAAGAAATGCATAAAAATAGATGTATCTCGAACTAAAATATGTCTAGATACATTCATTTCTCCAACAAGTATTTTCGGACGGAGGGAGTAGATGAAACAAGTGTATCAACTATGTTGTCTTTTTCCTAAAAAGGAACTTTGGTTTTATTTATTTATTATTTCTGAGGGGAGAAAAACAAGAATTATTTAGGATCTCACCAGAAAGGTTGCAGCCGTCAATATACAAATATTCAAGTTGTACCAAGTTCCCAATTGCCGATGGAATTGGCCCAGAGAAGTTGCAACCTGAGAGGTCCAATAGTGTCAAATTTGCAAGATTGCCAATCTGGTATGGTATTGGCCCAAGGAAATTGCAACTCCAAATTTCCAGACCTTGTAAACTTGCCAGATTACTGATCCAAGAGGGTACTGATAGGGAGAAGTCATATCCTTCTAGCCTCAATGATTTCAATTGTGTAAGATTGCCAATCCAAGATAGTACGGTCTTCTCCATGCCTCGTCCATAAAGTTGCAGTTCATTCAGCGATGAAAGCTTATGTACTATCAAAGAGAGCTTCATGGAAACTCCTGCCGTGCTAAGACCCAAATTCTTCAAAGACTTGAGATTTGTAAGAGATAGCCATATATCACAAGACAAAGTGGTTCCTGCTAGATTTAATGTCTCCAGGTTATTAACATCAGGGAAATCCGGTAAACACACCGAAATATTAAGGTTCCATGACAAATCTAGCACCCTCAAACTTTTCATCAGGATAAATTTTGTTGGAATCTGCCCTCTAAAAGAACATCCTGATATATCAAGAATTCTCAAGGAAGAAAATTCAGCAAAGAAGTCAGGAACTTTGCCAGTGAGCCACCAATTGTTTCTGAGATTGATAATCATTAGTGAACGAAGCCTCGAGAAAGAATGATGGATAGGGCCAGACATACCGCACAGGTTCAAGCTTAGAATTTGCAGTTGAGGAACAGAGTTCGCTAAAACGATGGACCAAGTTGATCCGCTGGTGGAGATGTCCACTCTATCAAGGCGGAGCTCTCTCAGATAGCTTAGATTTGCCACGAAGGTCTGGAAGTTTGGCTCTTGCAGATATAAGTAATAATTGTCAGATAAATCAAGAGTGACAAGGTTCTTGAGGCGGGCAATTCCAACGGGAATCTGGCCAAAAAATTCGGTAGAGGAGAAGTTGAGATGGATGATATTTGTGAGCCGCTCGAACCCGTGAGATGGGAGGTTGGCGGAGCCAAAGACATTGTACGCAACGCTGAGGTTCCTCAGCGATGTGAGGTTGAAGATTGCAGGTTCAAGACGACGGCTCATCAAGTTATACCCACCAAGGTCTAGGGAAATGACTCTCCCCGAGGACACATCACAGGCGATGCCCTCCCAGTGACAGCAGTCATTTCCAGCTCGCCATGAAGCCAACTTTGCATGGACATCGATGAAGGATTGCTTTAGCTGGAGTAGGGAAGAAGCTTGATCGGGGTGGCAAAGGACAGCGGTATTATGCTTGGCTGCAACATCTATGGAGTAGGAGCATATGAGGAGGAGCAGGAGAGTATGGAGGTGGTGTTGCTTAGTTGGAGTCATTTTGCTAGTGGCTTGCAATATGTTGATGCTTGCTCAACGGTGTACAACATCTATTTATAGGGGCGTTTGTAGATATTTTTAGGCATGCAAATTTGTGCACAACTTTTATCCTACTACATGTTCGCCAAGGTGAGATGCATGGTCGAATCCATGGTTGTCGGTGTGCAGACTGTAGTACAGTTTATGCTGTTGTAATTGGACCACCTAGCTTTGTAAGAGGATTTTTTTTCATCACTTTGTATCGCTTCGGTCGTTTTTGCTTTATTATAAAGCAAGGTGAATGCCTATTTCGAAAGCAGTGAAAAAGCCATCACCTAGCCGCCTGATTGGGAGTATTTATTTGCTTGTGCAGTTATGCTTGAGCCGATGTTATGATCCGTAGAAATAGGAGTCACAGAATAGGTGCATGGTTGCATGTCAGCTAAATTTGTTATCCCCGCGTCACTAAAATTGCCATACAAAAATGTTTGATTTGCCATGGTCAAATCTCAAATGTTCAGCATTTATCATTTTCGAAAAAGAATGCATAATTGAACTGCAATGCGGAGAAGAGCTGTTCCCTTCCTGCCTGCCAACTGTAACGTGAACCATACTACTTTGTGCAGAGGAGCAAATGATGGACGCAGTGACCGTAGCTCGTGTCGCGCCAAAGCAACGACCCCGGAGTCTCAGCGCCTCGTGTGTTACTCGCAGAGCCGTGGTTGGCGGTCGATGTCCTTGTAGACCAGGGCCGTGGAGCATTGGCCAAGCCCTCCTGCCGCGGTACACTGTGAAGTCGGAAGTATGCACGATTAAGTTTTTTTACCGGAGCCGGGATGTACCGGTGCTTGATCCACCCTTCGTCGTTTTCATTAAGATCAATGCAGGTCTTATACTCTATTTTCAGATATCAGACTACACATAGCAATACATGTACTAGTGTCAGATATTGTCAGCTTTTACAGAAGAGAGAGAGTTAGAGTAGAGACAATGGTCCATGCATATGACATGCATTTTATTTTTATCCTCATATTTTCAATGACTTGTATCTTTGAACCAAATGTCCATTATTGAAACTTTTTGTATATTTAAATTTGTGGTGACAAGATCTACAGAATAAGATCAATTTTGGATATTTTTGAAATATATTTTATTTTATATGTTTCAATTATCTCTGAAATCACTTTCATAAAACACTAAATTGTTTCACTATTTCATAAAAGTTTTTTCTAGTGTTTCGCTCATTTTCACAAACTGGAATATGAAACTCATAAAGACATAGATATATTTGATATAGTAGTAAAATAGAAGTTTAATATATTCAATTTAGACGTGTTTGACTGCAACTTAGACGTGTTTGAAATACTCAATTTCACATATTTTAAATAAACCTATTTCACTAATTTCTTATTTTTATATTTTAATTATCTTTTAATGTCACTTCCATAAAACATAAGATTGATCCTCTATTTCATAAAAGTGTTTTTGACTGTTTCGCTAATAGAAGTTAAAATATCATTTCACTCGTTTCAAAATAGATTTCACACATTTCAGAAAACACATTACTCTCATTTGCAATACTAATTTCACTGCAAATTTAAGAAATATATTGAAATATATTCCGCTCATAAAAACTATCAGTTTCAAACACTGAAAAATTAGTTTCACAACAAAAATTGGTTTTATTTCATTTTTATTCAAATAACTTATTTCACTCATTTCAGAAAACACACTGCACTCATTTACAAAATATAGATTTCACCCATTTCACTAGTTTCAGAAAACTGATTTCACTCATTACAAAATATATATGAGAAACTAATTTCACTTCGTATTTATAAAAAAATATTGAAACATAATTCACTCAGCAGAAATATCAGTATCACACAATGAAAAATTCGTTTCACACCAAAAAGATATATTTCACTTTTTTTAAATAACTCATTTCACTCATTCAGAAAACACACTACAGTCGCTCAATTGAAATAATATATTTCACTTGTTTTAGAAAACTGATTACACTTATTACAAAAGATAAATTTCACTAGTTTCAGTAAAACACATCACATTTACTCCATTGAAGAAACAATTTCACAAGCTAGAATATGAAACTCACAAAGAAAACTATATTCTGAAAAGTGTTTCAATCATTTCAATAACTGATTTCAATCATTTCGAAAATTGTAATTTGAAATGATTGAAATTAATATTTTGATATGATTGAAATAGTAAAAATTAAACTAGTTTAAATATATTCAAGATTGGTATCATTATAAAGATCTTATGTTCAAGAATTTGAATATATGAAAGTTTTAAATAATAGTACAAAGCTGTAAAAAATATCGGTCATCTAAAAATATAACCAAAAATAAAATGCATGGATTTGTTTGAGAGAGAGGGGAGATGTTGCATGCATGCGCAAAAAGTACTGCCTCTCCCTGACATGGTCCCTACTAGTCTGACATTGATTTGACTATATACAAAAGGTCATATGTCTCAATACATGATTATACATATGGATGGACCCTACTTATACACAGATCATAAAGCATGTGAAGGGTGGATGCAGCTCCGGTATATCCCGCCTCCGGTAAAAAGGAGTTTGCGGAAGTATGCATGCATGTAAGAGTGACCGTCTAACTGCCAGCCGTGTGTCGGTGAGGAGCTTGGAAGTCGGAGCAACAATGATGAAAGCAGGCACGCGCGTACATTTCACGGCCGACCAATCGTCAAGTGCTGTCCAAAATTCGATTCTCAAGTGCACAGCTGACCATGGTGGACGAGGCCACGCGGTTCCGTAGCGGCCTTGTCAGGGCCTCGCGACCAGCTTGATCGATGCACGCGAAGACGGGGATGAATCAGCTGGGCAGAGACTGTTAACTACAGACAGTAGTGTTTTGCATTATTTTCGCTTCTTTTTGAGTTCGAAATGCGGAGCATTCGTCGTGTAAATGTGGAGTCTGCATCCTGTATCTTGCATCGTGTTGAACACGGAGTCACATTCATGCTTAATTAGTTCTATCGTGGCATGGCATCTACGTACACATCACCATTGCAAATATATACGTCAATACAAGTAAAGAGGACACGAAGCGTGTGTCGTGGATATCGTTCTAAGAATACGTATAGAGGTATGAACATAGAGGGGTACAGCCTACCGAAGATGCGGAGGGTGTACACACAAGGAATTATACATGTTCGATCCCTCAACAGTGGAGGTAACACCTTACTTCTTGTTGATGTTTTTCTCTTACATATAAGATGATTACAAAATGACGGGAACCCCAGCCCCAGCCATGGCTTTACATATATAGAGTCTGCCAACATGAGGGGGCCATCTATGTTAGTGGAGTTAAAAAATTGCTGGTTTGTATACATGCGTACTTCAAAACTGCCTGACGCAAAGCACAGTCAGCGGGCCGCTGCGTACACCTTGGGCTTGCAGTTGTCGTCGTCGAGGAGCGCTTCCATGGTCTCCACCGCCTCGCCCTCCGATTGCCGAAGCTGTCGAGGATGACGGCCGATGCGCTGGTCGCACGCTCCGTCTCCAAGCATGATCATGTATTTAAAAAATAATGAAAACAATTGACCATGTATATAAAAATGTTAATCAAGCATTTAAAAAAATGTTGAACAAATATTTATAAAATATAAAATGTACTATATAGAAAAAATATTGACCATGTATTAAAAAATTAAGAATTTTTTTATCATGTATATAAAAATGTTAATCAAGCATTTGAAAAATATTGAACAAGTATTTGAAAAATGTTAAATGTGTTTAGAAATTGTTTTACCATGTGTTCACAAAATATTAATATTGTATTTAAAATGTTGCCCAAGACCATGCATTAGAAAATGTTAATATTGTATTAAAAATATTAATAAAGTATTTTAAAAAGTTTAAAAGTTTGTAGAAAAATTTGACCATATATTAAAAAATGTAACCTTGTATTTGAATAATTTTAATCAAGCATTTGAAAGAACATTAAAAATATTTATAGAAAAATGGTGACCATGTATTAAAAAGATTAAATTTTATTAGATTTTTAACATTTATAGAAAAATATTGTTAACATATACAAAAAATATAGAATGAAAACAAAAAAAAGAAAGAAAACCAAAAATAAACAAAAGAAACCAAAGAAAAAAATAAAAAGAAGGAAAAATGCAGAAAGAATGAAAAAATGGAGAGGAAAAAGAAAAGAAAACAAAAAATTCCCTGAGAAAACCGGACCGACTCGTTTCAGGTAGGTCGCGCTCTTTTACTTATCACAAACAGTAGGCTGGCACGGTGGCTAGCAGCGCTTATAGTACTCGTGGTGGGGGCGTGGTACGCCAAAAAGTAGTTGGAGATACGGGATCCAGTCATCATCCTGGACCTGTTCATACCTTGGGTCGGGTTGGTTTGTGGGTTGGGCTTTCAAAAGCCTTATATGAAAGTGCTTAGCCTGGCCCTAGCCTGGCCGATGGCCTAGAAAATTGCATTTCTTTTTTTCCATCTTCTTAAAAAAATGCACTTCAAAAATTAAATAAATGATTTTCGGGATAAAATAAAATAAATAAATACAAAGGTCACACTTTTGGGCTTTCTACCAGGTCTGCACACGTAGCAGCTCCTTGAAAATTCCAAAAAAGAAGATCGTCACATCTTTATATGGGAAAAGAAAATGTCTTTTTTTTTTTTGTATTTGCGCGAACCTAATCCTACAGTGAATTGCTTAGACCTCAGTGAAATATGAAAACCGCTCTGTCTAAAGTATTGCATGAATCTAATTAATGTGAACGGCAATACGGAACGGGAACAAAGCTATGCAGAAATGAGGCGAATTCGCCCTTCCACAGATTCAAAATCGTGTAAGCCAGCATTTAATACGTTTGATATGATCTAGTTAAATGTCCATCAAAATGTGCTTATTTTGTTTGCAATCGCTTGAAAACAAACCAAGCCAAATTGAAATATATAGTTGAAGTTTACAAACAGAGGTCACTGATAACTGCCGTTTAAGGGACACATTTTATAAAATATGGTAATTTTGCAGCACAAACGTTTGGTCTCCCATGCATTAATCCCGCGCGACACCGTGTGCGTCGTCGCCGTTCTTGGGCAGGAGTACATCCCGGACCAACTCGTCGAAATTGCGGTGGGACGAACCGCCGGGCTTGGCCGCCATGATGGCCTTCTCCTGCCACTCCATCGCCCTCTTCCTCATTTGCTTGCCCTTCTCCCCGTCCATGAGCTCCGCGATGAGGCCCGTGACGGCATCGCGCTGGACGTTGCTGTCGATCTCCATGCCGACGCCCCACTCTTTGCACTGGTACCTGCAGTTGGTCTGCTGGTCGCCGAAGAAGGGCCAGCTGATGACGGGCACGCCGCCGCACATGCTCTCCAGTGTCGAGTTCCAGCCACTGTGCGTCAGGAACGCGCCCACCGCCGGATGGTTCAGCACCTCCTGCTGTGGGCACCAGGAGGCCATGAGCCTGCGCCCCGCCGTCTCCGTCAAGAACTCCGGGGGAAGCACCGCAGAGTCGCCCCTCACGAGGTCGGGGCGAATGACCCATACGAAGTGCTGGCCGCTGTTGGCTAGCCCCCACGCGAACTCCACCAGCTGCTCGCTGGTCATGACGACGATGCTCCCGAAGTTGACGTACACGACGGAGGCGGGCTCCTTGCCTTGGAGCCACTGGAGGCACTCCTCCTGCTCCTTCCACAGGCTGAGGCTACTGATGGTACTGCTCGTGGAGCGCGGCGCGAGCAGACTCAGCGGGCCGACCGTGTACACCTTGGGCTTGCCGTTGCCGTCGGCGAGGAGCGGTTCCATGGCCTCCACCGCCTCGCCCTCTAGGTCGCCGAAGCTGTTGAGGATCACGGCCGTTGCGCCGGCTGCGCGCTCTGTCTCCTTGATAGCGTAACGCACCATGAACTCATCCGGGTCCGTGGTGCGTATGAAGGTCGGGAAGTCCCTGAGCCTCATGCTCCTCAGGCCCGGGACGTCTTCCACCGGCATGTCAAGGTATCCATCCGTCAACTGTTTCATATCTATGGGCCATGCATGCAGGTAAAGAGATGGTATTATTGCCAGAGCAGATAGGTCCACAGCCAGCCAACAATGTGTGTTCGATCGATACATGTACGTACCTTTAAGTGGGGCGATGCCGCGGTCAATGAGGAGGCGGTAATGTCGGTACCCGAGGTAGCTGATGGTGCTGGCCGTCCAGAGCTGGACGTAGGGGAGGCCAAGCTCCTTGGCCGCGTCCATGGAGAAGCCCATGATGAGGTCGGAGACGACGCAGGTGACGGGAGGGCGGTCCCTCGCCGCGTTGAGCTCGGCGAGGAGGCGGCGGAAGGGCCCGAGGCAGGTCTCCGTGGTGGACTTGCAGAGCGACGGGATGTCCTGCGTGACATCGTCATCTTCGCCGCTGGACGGCGCTTGCATGCCGTCCGGGATGGTGGCAAAGCGGAAGCCCGCGGCGCCGGCCATGGCGGCTGTGCCACGTGTCCGGACGAGGCGGGCGTGGTTGTACTCGGAGTTGACAAAGGTAACATGGAAGCCGCGGGCGTGGAGCAGCTTGGCCACGTTGAGCATGGGGGCGATGTGGCCCTGCGCCGGGTACGGCAGGCACACGGCGTGGGGTTGGGGTGGCATCGTCTCCGCGGCCATGACGATCCTTCTCCGAAATGGCAAAAGGGCTGTGGGATTCTTATTCTTCTTTTGTGTAGACTGTAGAGTACTCCTTGATTTGGTTGGTGCAAATCAAATCGTGCTGGATATGGATATGGATACTGTGGACACGGAGTATTTATAAGCTAGCGAGCACGGCCTCGTCGACCAGCCACGGCGGACGCGCTTGTGGATTGTGGTACCAACGACGCAAGCGATTACGTCCCTCTTGGTCGCGTGCATGCTGACAATTACTTCTTGTTTTGGTCCTACTTGAAGGGATGATAGCAGCCGGGCCGGATTTTTAATTTACAGGCAAAAAGTGTGCGATGCAAAAATGATGATGAGCTAATGGATGTTGCTATGAAAAGTGGAAGGACAAGATGACACAATATTGAACTGAGCGAATGAAAAAAACAAAAGACCAAATTACTAGAAAAGAATGTCTTACATTCATTATAAGGCCAACTCCACCACTAGACCCCATCCGGACGTCCGCTTTTGTCTGTTTGGGTAGCGATCGGGACGGACGTCGAGGGGCGGACAGGCGTATGGAGCATACGTGCCCAACGTGCAGAAGGGCCTTTTTACCCCAAATGGTCCGCCCAGCTCGTTGCAGTGCCTCCCAGCGCACGCCTCGCCGCAATGGACGCGTAGGGCTCGGCCGCCTCCGCCCTGAGGTTGCTCGCCGCAGCACACGCCCCGCCGTCTCGCGCGTCCGCCCGAGTCGCGCTGAAGCTCGTCTGTCTGCCCCGAGCAGCGCTGAAGCTTCGCCGCTTGCCGCCGCCAAGGCTGAAGCGCCGACGATAGCTCAGCAGATGCCCGCCGCCTCGCGCCCGTGCTTTCGCCGCTTCGCGCTCGGAGCTTCGCCGCCCGCCGCTTTGGCCGCCTCGCGTCGTCGTTGGAGACGCGGTGGCGCGAGCACGGGGCGAAGCGGGAGTGGAGCGGCGGCGAGCCTTGGCTGGCGCGAGCACGGGACGGAGCAGACGGAAGCGGCGTCGAAGGCTGGGCGGCATGCGCGTTGGACGGGTAGTAGGGAGGCAGAAGCTGATTTGTGGGCCAGCTAGCGGACGAGAGAAACCAGCGCCAGCGTCCGCCCATGTCCGGTTTGCCCCATTTCTTGCTCCAATTTGCTCCAGGTTTGGGGTTGGCCTGGACTAAAACGGACGTCCGCGGACGACTTTGTCCGTTTGGGTCCACCCGTTGGGTGCACTTTTTACCCCAAACGGACATTTACAGACGATTTGGGTCCTGCGGTGGAGTTGGCCTGAGGGTATAGGAAACAAAAAATATGCCCCTGCTTACAAAAACAAGAAATATGAATATAAAACATAAACCAAAGAGGGTTCAAAATTTTCTCAATAGGGACAACGACGTCGATGTTACCGTGGGGTGGTGCAAATTTTACTTGACACTCATGCTCATAGTAGTAAGTCTTGTACTCCTGGACGATTGATGACTTTGTTAATTCAAAATCGGGCTCCTCTAAAACCTCCGTTGTTAAACATGTAGTTGTGGTCTAGGAAGTTGTTAGTATCTTGTATATCTCTTGTAGTAGCTCATGTATATCCGGTTAGGACTTTGTGCCCTAGCCCACGTATATATAAACCCTCGGAGGCCACCGTTTGGAGTGCGCCAATCCAATCTATCTCTTTCTCAGTTTTCACATGGTATCAGAGCCTCTCGCTTAACAGCACGATGGGTTCCCCTACCGCCTCCGCCTCCTCCTCCGCAGCCCTAACCACCCTCTCGCTGTCGGCATCCTTTGGCGGCCCGCCTGCTTCCGCCGTGCCTCCCCCTTCCGCTAGCCTGATCACCGCCAAGCTTACCTCCTCCAACTTTCTCTCCTGGAAAGCCCAGATCCTTCCGCCCCTTCGCATCGCCAATGCTACTGGCTATGTCGATGGCACCGAGCTCCCTCTCGATCGGCTGCTTCCCGCCAATGATAAGGGCGTCCGTGCTCCCAACCCGGAGTACGTCACCTGGTTCCGTCAGACCAAATAAATCCTCGACTACTTGCTCGCCTCCCTCACCGACAAAATTCTTCAACAGGTGCATAGGTTTACCACATCTCATGCCATCTGGGAGCATCTCGAGGAGATGTACCAGACCCATTGCCGTGCTAGTATTGTGCAGATCAAGCTGGACATGGCGATCTTCAGGAAGGAAAACCTCTCCATGGCGGACTACTTCGCCAAGATCCGCGCCAACGCTGACCAGCTTGCTGCCGTCGGTCGCGCATGCGTGATGAGGACATCATCACCACCGTCATCACTGGCCTCGACAGCGAGTACGAGCCCCTCATCACCGCTGCCACAACACGTCTTGACGTCATTACGCTCGGGGAGTTCTACTCTCATGCCATCGCCTTTGAGCGCCGGCGTGAGTACAACGCAGCACGCCTTCGTCTCCAACCTAGCGGCTCCTCCGTCAACTACGTCGCTCACGACAACAACAACCCTCCCTGCGGCAACAACAACAACTCCAACCGCGGCAAGGGACACGGCAAGGGCCGCGGCAACTATGGCAACCACGGCGGCTACAACAACAACGCCCGTGGTGGTGACCGCGGCAACCGTGGCGGCGCTGGCAACCGCCAGCAGAACGACTACGGTGGCAACCGTGGTGGTGATCGCGGTGACCACGCTGGTGGTGACAACCGCGTCCAGTGCCAGCTCTGCCGCGGTCCCGGGCACTTTGCTTGGGAGTGTGGCCAGCGCTACAACCACGCGTTCCAGTCTCCCCACTCCAAGATGGCAGGCCTTGCTGCTGCTTCTCCTCCGTCCATCCTTGGCGATCCCGCCTGGTTCACGGATACGGGGGCTACAGATCACATCACCTCTGACCTGGATCGTCTCACCGTGAGGGAGAAGTATCCAGGGCGCGACCGCATCCATACGGCTGACGGCTCAGGTTTGCAAATAGCTCATCGTGGTCATGCAATTCTTCCTACACCCTCTGCAAATCTTAAGCTTCGCAATATCCTTCACGTTCCTCATGCAGACAAGAATCTTCTCTCTGTTAATCGTCTTGCTATTGATAATCATGCTTATCTAAAATACTATCCTACTCATTTTATTATGAAGGATTTGACTACCAAGAGGGTACTTCTTCAAGGCAGATGTGAAAATGGGCTTTACCCCATCTGGCCATCTCGAGCATGTGCCTTGTCCTCGGTTAGGCTCTCTGCTGAAGATTGGCGCACTAGGCTTGGCCATCCGTCGTCTCAAGTCGTCCAATATGTTTTGGCTTCCAATAAACTCGTGTCGTCTAGTCGGTCATTGACCAATGTTTGCAATGCATGTCAACAAGGCAAAGCACACCAGCTTCCCTTTCCTAGGTCATCGAGTGCTTCATCTTTTCCTTTGGAATTAGTTTTTTCAGATGTGTGGGGGCCTGCTAAGACTTCATCTAGTGGGTTTCAGTACTATGTGTCATTCATTGATGATTATAGTAAATTTGTTTGGATTTATCTTCTCAAACGAAAATGTGATGTGTTTGACGTTTTTCGTTATTTCCTTGCTCATGTTGAACGCCTTCTTTCTCGTAAAATTCTATGCGTTCAATCGGACTGGGGTGGTGAATACGAAAAACTTAGCAACACATTTTTTTGCCAACTTGGTATTGCACATCACGTGTCGTGCCCACACACGCATCAACAGAACGGCTCCGCCAAAAGAAAACACCGTCACATTGTTGACATGGGTTTGTCACTTTTATCACATGCGTCCATGCCATTGCGGTTTTGGGATGAAGCCTACCTATCCGCTTGCTATCTTATCAACAGACTTCCTAGCCGTGTTATAGGAAACCTTAGTCCCATGGAAAAGTTGTTTTACCACAAACCAGACTATGTGTCTCTTAGAACCTTCGGGTGCGCATGTTAGCCAAACTTACGCCCGTACAACACACATAAACTCTCTTTTCGCTCTCAACAATGTGTGTTCCTTGGGTATAGCATCCGTCACAAAGGCTATAAATGCCTTCATGTTCCTACAGCTCGCATCTATATTTCACGCGATGTTGTGTTTGATGAGAAAAATTTTCCGTTCAGTCAACCCCAAACCGCCCCTATACCACCTCGTGTTGTAGAACATGCGATCCTCCTTTTTTCGCATGACCACATGAATTATTGCACTTCTGTTTCGGATACTAATTTGGATGCAGGATCCCGTGAGCCACAAACGATCCCAGGTGCAGACGCCCCAGGATCCCATGCAGATTCTGGCGCTGATCCCGGAGCTGATTTGCCCTCGGATCCCGCGCCTGCAGCAACCAGCAGCGCGCCCTCTCCTTCAACGTGCGACAGCGACGCGCCCGCCTCTCCATTGGACCAGGTGCCCCGCGCGGGTGGGCCACCCGCCCCACCCGCCTCTGCGCGGCCCGCCCCACCCGCCTCTGCGCGGCACTTGTCCTCACCTGTAGTGGGGCCTACCATCGGGTCGGTTCGCGCTGCACCCGACACGCCAGCCGCGACCGTCCGTGTGGCGCCCGTGCCCGCTGCAGAGGGAACTGGTGTGGGCCCGTCCCCAGTCGTGGGTGCGGAATCCTCCCCTGACGAGCAGCTCACGGGATCCCAGGTGGATCCGCATGTGCTGCGCCCGCTGGTCCGCGCACGGGATCCCAGGTGGATCCTCCTGCTTCCGCGCCCGCTAGATCTTCTGCGGCTGCCGGATCCTCTGTTCCACCGGGGCATGCCATGGTGACTCGAACTCGCGATCACACGCGCCACGTCAAGCAACACACTGATGGCACCATCGTCTACAACCCGTCCAAACGTGCCTTCCTCACTGTACGTGAACCTGCGGATTACCGTGAGGCGCTCCGGTCCCCAGGTTGGTACCAAGCCATGCAAGCTGAACTTGATGCACTTCCGCCAAAATGGCACTTGGACTCTTGTTGCTCCGCCACCCAATGTCAACATCATTGATTGCAAATGGGTTTTTAAGGTCAAGCACAAAGCAGATGGCTCGGTTGATCGTCTTAAAGCTCATCTTGTTGCGAAAGCATGATGACACGTTCAGTCCGGTTGTAAAACCTGTTACTGTGCGTCTCGTGCTTTCTATTGCAGTCTCCCTTGGGTGGTGCTTGCGGCAGTTGGACGTCCAAAATGCTTTCCTTCATGGCATTCTGCAAGAGACAGTGCATATGCGTCAACCTCCTGGCTTCGAAGATCCTTCTGCTCCTCGGTATCTATGCAAGCTTCAGAAAGCTCTTTATGGTCTTAAACAAGCTCCTCGGGCTTGGTACTCTCGGTTGAGCTCTCGTCTTCAACAACTTGGTTTTCTGCCATCCAAGGCTGACACATCACTTTTTGCCTTCAACCGGAGAGGGGTCACCATTTTCATGCTCGTGTACGTTGATGATATCATTGTGGCCAGCTCCTCTCCCACTACTACCACCAAGCTGCTCCGTGAGCTTCAGGCTTCATTTGCTCTCAAAGACCTTGGTCCGTTGCATTATTTTCTTGGCGTCGAGGTGACGTCATCGCCAAGGGGGCTTGTTCTGTCACAACAGAAATATATTGGCGATATCCTTCACCGGGCAAACATGGAAAATTGCAAGATCACCACACCTATGTCTTCCAGTGAGAAGATCAGTAAGGAGAGTGGTACACTTCTTGGACAGGATGACATCACTAATTATCGGAGTTTAGTTGGGGCTCTTCAGTACCTAACACTCACGAGGCCAGACATCTCCTTTGCGGTGAATTGAGTCTGCCAATTCTTGCATGCACCAACCACGGTACATTTTTCAGCAGCCAAACGCATTTTGCGGTATCTGAAGTATACACGAGGTATGGGACTGTCTATACGGAAGTCTCCCTCCATGCTGCTGAGTTGTTTCTCAGATGCAGACTGGGCAGGATGCAGTGACGATCGCAGGTCCACAGAAGGCTTTGCTGTGTTTCTTGGACCCAACATGGTTTCTTGGAGTTCAAGGAAGCAAGCCACCGTTTCACGATCAAGTACGGAGTCTAAATACAAGGCCTTGGCAAACGGAACAGCGGAGCTAATATGGATACAGTCTGTTCTTGGAGAGCTTGGAGTTTTTATGTCTCGTCCTCCAGTTTTGTAGTGTGATAATCTGGGAGCTACCTATTTGTCAGCAAACCCGGTGTTTCATGCGAGAACAAAACACATAGAAGTGGATTTCCACTTTGTTCGAGAGAGAGTTGCAGCAAAAGCTCTTGACGTTCGATTCATCTCTTCTAAAGAACAAGTTGCAGATATATTTACCAAGCCACTGGCTGAGGCGCCTTTTGTATCAAATAGATACAATCTTAATCTTCTAGTACGAAGTTAAGATTGAGAGGGGATGTTAAACATGTAGTTGTGATCTAGGAAGTTGTTAGTATCTTATATATCTCCTGTAACAGCTTATGTATATCCGGCTAGGCCTTTGTGCCCTAGCTCACATATATATAAACCCTCGGAGGCCATCGTTTGGAGTGCGCCGATC
Organism: Aegilops bicornis; assembly: GCA_021605145.1. Taxonomy (NCBI): domain Eukaryota; kingdom Viridiplantae; phylum Streptophyta; class Magnoliopsida; order Poales; family Poaceae; genus Aegilops; species Aegilops bicornis. The sequence continues at coordinate 97,401,118 of CM038671.1, forward strand.
CAATCTATCTCTTTCTCGGTTTTCACATCCGTTTCATAGTAGTAAGTACGTTGGCCCTCGTTGTCCAAAGATATATATCTCTTGTTTCGTAGCAACACATGACGCTCATGCTCATAGCAGAAGTACCTTCACTCGTTGTCCAAATAATTTTTATTTATTTTGTGGCTGATCTAGGTGAGCAATTTTCCAAAATCATATTCGAAATGTACGAAATGAGGCAGAGATATGAATGATTATTCATCCAAAGATAACATGACTGAGACTGTATATTTTTCTCAATTGTTCTGCATGTTTTCCTCAGGTGTTTTGACCATGCACGCATGGTCGTTGCTGCCAAATGAGCCGGCAGAGTCAACTGAGAGGACCAGATTGGGTTTTGCTGCTGCATGCTTCATATGTTCGATCACTGACGACCAACATACGAACATACACGTCATGTCTATTGGACGACCGGGTCAAACTAGTACTGTGTCGTTCTCGTCCATCTTTTTTTTTTCTTTCTTGCCCAGGTATTCTTGTTGTTGCGATTATGAGATTTTTATGTTGTCGCAACTTTTGATATTCCGAATACAGTATAAACGTCACCATTCACTTCCTTCTCTATCTCAATGTATCTTTTTTTGCCACAAAACTTCCGCTATCGCAGTGTATTTAAAGGTGATTGCTTCATACATCAAACTGTTTTATTGCATTTCCTTTTTAAAATTTATTGCAAAAGTTCACTTATAGCAATAATAATAATTCTATAGTTTCACAACTCACTTTGTAATCTAGAAGAACATGGCGGCCTCGAGATATAGGATATATAGATATTAAGATCATCAATGTCCTTTGTAAATGGCTATTTAAGCTTCTTACCAATAATGGGGTACGACAAGACCCGTGTAACAAGTACATTGACTTGAAAGATATTTCTCACATTCAATGAAAATAAGAGGATTCACACTTTTGGGCTGGTTTGATGGAAGTGAAGAACTTTTTGTTTCACTTCGGATCTTTCAAAATCAAGGATGGTTTGAAATTAGGTTCTACGAGGAAAGGTGGCTAGGCGATGCACCCCTGTCAGACCTCATGAGAAAAAGGCAGGTACTATCTACATCCGGAACTGGATCAAAGGTAATCATTGCGCCTCATGGATCTCATTGAGCTTCTTTATCCTCTGCATGATCTCGACGATATGTGACTCCATGGCCAAGGCTTGCTTATGTTACTTGTGTTGGACGTGGGCTTGACGAGGTAGTCGGGCACCGACGCGAGTGTAGGGATTCAGGCTCTGATTACCAGTGTTAAGGTTCTTAAGAATCAGTTCCTCTCAATCATAAAAAAAATCATGGGTACATGTCACAGTAGCTCCAGAGTCGAGGGAGGAAGAAGAGAAGAGGAAGGGGTGGTCGCTGCAAGACAAGGAAAGTGATCACCGATCCCTCGGATGATACACAACACACACAAATAAAGCCCCCAGTTCAGCTAGGCCTCACACCCACTCCGGGACGAAGACATCAGTCTTGGGCTTCTTCATTCGGTTCTTTCTCTTGGCAGTTGGGACCTGTTCGTCAGTTGCGTCCGTGGACTGTAGGTTGTCGCACCGTGTTGTCCTGGTGCACTGGGTCGCTAACACATGCTTGGTGCACTGAGTGCTCAGGCTTGTAGCTTCATGGTCGGCCATGCAGCAGTGTCCCGTCTTGTACCCTCAACACCCGGCCTGCAACACCGACAATGTGTAGCTTGTTTTTAGCGTGAAGTAAGATTTGTCCGCTTGCTCAAGTTCAAGATTGAATAGTCAGAACGGCATGTCCGCCGCATTGCTAAAGTTCTCCGGCACATGGCTGAAGACATTTCGTTGGTGCCGATTTAGACTTAAATGTTTCTGGATAAGGTCAGAAGAACATCTACAAGTTTGGGAGAAACGATAATCTAGCATGTATATGGATCCACTATCCACTATTGCTTTGAGATTCACGCTATTTTTCTAGGTTTTCAAATGGTGCCTTGTTTCAGATCCTAGCTATGGAGTAGTTGTATACGCAAGATGTTTACGAGTTCAGGCCCTTCTCGGAGGAAGTAACAGCCCTACGTCTCGGAGCCCGGAGGCGGTCGACTGTATTATGTGCGTATGAGTTACAGGGTGCTCACCCTTTACACCGAGGACGGGGTGGCTTATATAGAGTTCGCGGACCCTCCTGCCCTCGCTTATGCAGGGATTAAGGTACATTAAGATAGGGAATTACTTGGTAACGCCCTACATAAAGTGTTATGATGGCCATAAAGCCACTTAATGACCGACCGCTTATGCAGCAGATCGATCCGTAGATCTCCTGGCGGTCGAGTGGTTGGCTTCATGGTCGAGTGTCTTCAGGTCCGTTGAGTGGAATCCTTCCAGGTCGACTGAAAGGTGTTTTCTTCAAGAGATGTCCTTGGGGAGGGTATCTTGGACAGGTCCATGACCCTACCCTAGGTACATGGCTTCATCAAGAGCCCCTAATGGATCGAGGTTTGAGTGGGGAAGGAGTTGAGAACTCTTCCGACCCACTTTTCGTGCGATGATCACGTCCTGTTCTGGATCAATGAGCTTAGGTGACGGCTTCAACTTCTTTTTTAGTCGCCTTGATCCATTCTTTGTATCCGTCGAGTGTGTTTTTCATGCTTGGAGAACTAGGAATGACAGGACGGAGGAAATCTTTTGTCTGATGATTTGCTCTGTGGCGCGCGGATTTGGCGGGATTCGAATTTCGGGAAGTGAGCGGGGCGAAGGAGGCCGCAGTAATCGGACGGGATAAGGCAGGGACGCCTCGATCTCCGCGCCACCTTTTTCGCCACGTATCGTGCGGGCGCATCGCTATGGATTTGACAGATCGCCCGGGCCTACCAGTACCACCGGAAGCAACCTCATATAAGGCCCCGACCGGGGTTTTTGAACAAAGGCGTTCCCTTTCCTTCCCCCTTCCCAGATTCATCCGGCCAAGGCGATTCCACCTCGGCTGCTGTTACATTCGCATTTCGCCGGCGACAATGGTGAAGGAGAAGACAGCGGCTTTGGAGCGGGCGAAGAAGGCGACGGCGAAGGCGAAGGGAAGAGCGACCAGTCGGGGCGGATCTTCGTCGAGGGCCGGCTTGCCGCAGGGCTGGATCCAGGGCGACTGGATCCGCTCGACGATCAGCCAGAAGGATCTCGACGACATGGCCAATGAGGGACGGATCCCCCATGGATCAGCGGCTCCCGGGGAAGGAGTGGGAGCCACAACCTCCGGAGGGTGAGTGTGTTCTCTTGGCCACCCATGTCGACCGCGGGTTTTCTCTGCCGCCTCACCCTTTCTTTCGGGGATTTCTGAACTTCTTTGGGGCACAACTTCACCACTTCACTCCCAACTCCATCGTGTATCTCGCTGCTTTCGTGTCTTTGTGCGAGAATTTCTTGGGTTGCCGGCCTCATTGGGGTCTTTTCAAGCACATTTTCACTTGTCGCTCCCAGCACGGTGAAAAAGGCCAATCCGAGTGACGAGAGAACTCAAGTGATTCAGATGTGTGGGGGTCTTGGGGTTCAAATGAGAGGAAAAAGTTCTTTTTCGCCATGATCTTACCCGAAGTCGGTCCGTGGATGGCGGTCGACTTGGTTCTACTGCAAGGACTAGCTAACGCCAGTGGGTCGATTGGACTCCCTCGTTTTTCCATGGACCGAGTGAGCAAGCCATCTTCTTTGAAGGTGATCCCGGAAGAGAAGGCGCAGGTGAAGGTGTTGCTCGAACGAGTTGCCCAACTCATCCGAGACGGGATGACTGGCATGGATCTCTTGGAGGTCTTCCTTCGACGACGCATCCAACCGCTTCAAGCCCGAGACCATCCGATGTGGTTGTACTCTGGCACTGATGACACAACTCGGATCCACCCGGAGGAGATCGAGGATGCCATGCTGGAAAGGTGTCTTGCGGGCATCACTGGAAACAAGGACAACCCTCGAGGAGCCAGGAGGATCCCTCCACTCGATCAGTCATACGAAGTAGACAAGGTCCATTCTTGCATCTTTGACTGTGATCCCGCTTTCTCCATCTAGTTTGCTTAAAATTGGTCGATTGACTTTTGTCTTGTTTGTCGTCTTCCAGGCCACCACTGAGATGTACTCGATGCCCAACGGGGAGCAAGAACCAGTCGAGGAGGAGGAAGGGAGCGGAGGTGAACGCCAGGAGGAATGGCAATCTGATGGTGCGGAGGACGAAGATGACGACAGCTCCGGCGAAGAGGAGGAGGAGGAAGAGGAGGAAGAAGTTGACCCTCCTCACATGGAAAGGCGATCCAAGCTCACACATGACTCCGCGGTCGAGCGTGGCAAGGCTATTACGCTTGTCGGGCAATCGACGAAACGCCCTCAGACGACGTCTCCGGTGCCGACTGAAAAAGCGCCAAAGCAACCCGAGCGACGCCATCAAAGCCGACGAAGGCTTTGCCCAAGATGAGGATGGCCATTCCCACCATTTCCGGGTACATCAGAACTTGTGTTTCCTTGTTTGGCACGGTCATACTTTTGGTCGACTTGTCGACTGATCAACTGATTTCTGAAACCTGCAGCGCTGCTACTTCTAAGACCTCAGCCAGGAATGAAGACCAAGAGATGGAAGATGCTGCCACCTCTAACCTTGGTACGATCTCTGTAGTTTCGCTTTTGGTTGATTGGATTTCCGTTTTTAACTTTGAATCTTTCTTGTAGTCCCTCCTCATGTCATTGATCTCCCGATGATGACGATGAGGCGCCGCTGGAGGCAGAGGAGGAATAAAAGGTGCCTGCCGGCAAGATCGCCAGTTGTATCGATTCGAGATGCTGGTTCATGAGGGTGGCAACATCACTCGGACTTCTGTGTCTTTCGCTGTGCCACTGACGAGTATCCGGCCTTCATCGTCGACTGCTGATCTGCCCTCCCTTTTCGCCACACACCACATCCCAGAGGACCAAGTGGGTGCTGCTAAGGAAGCTTTACGCCAGGTGGGGATCATGATGGAGCAAGTGAAGGTGGTCCGGGAGGCCAGCCAGGCGGCCTATGATGCCAGCTCAGCTCTTCAGAGCAATGTCTAGGTTAGTTGATCACCACTTGTTCTGTTAGGATATGCTACCTGAAAACTCTTCTTTCTGAAGATCTTCGTATCTGTACACCCACTGGGTGTGTCGATTGAATTTTTGTATTGGTGGGGGCACGCTGAGTGCACCCACTGGGTGTAGTCCCCGAGACTATGGTGGACTGCTGGCAGTCGACTGTAGTCTTTATACTTTGAATTTCTTTGTTAACTTCTTCACTCGGTCTGGTCGGACCATGTCGAATGGAATCTTGAAACCGGTGGGGGCACGCTGAGTGCACCCACCGGTGTAGTCCCCGAGACTATGGTGGATCACGGCGATCGACCGTAGTCTGAAGAACTCTTTTTTAATACCGAGGCTGATCTGGCGATAGTTAGCTATGGTTTGGGACCATAACCTTTTGTCTCTTTCGGTCGATCGATCGAACCGAGTCGGTAGAACCAGTGGGGGCACGCTAAGTGCACCCACTGGGTGTAGTCCCCGAGACTACTGTTGAATATTTTGATTCGGCTGTAGTCTTAGGAACACTACGATTCTTCTTAGTCACTCGGAAGCAACTTATTTTTTGATGTCTGTCGATTGACTCTTCGCAGAAATCTTGCGAGCTTGTGGCTCGCTATACCGAATTGGAAAACAAACAGATCCAGCTCAACCTTGACTTGAAGCTTGCTCAGGAGAACTTGCAGAAGGCGAGAGATGAAGCAAAAGGTATGGCTGGTGATAACTTGACAACTGTCTTTGTCTTTCTGCCCATTCCTAATTCTGATCTCCTTGTCGTTTTGCAGACAAAATGGAGGAGGCTCTGAAGAAGAAGGATCATGACTTTGCTGAGGCGCAGAAAACGGCTTTGGACAAAACAAAGCTCGCAGAAGAAAATCGCTTCGGGCCAAGAACTTGAAGAGGAGAATACCAAACTGAAGGCTGCTCTCGACGCGGCCAACAAGGAGGTTAGCCGACTGAAGAATGACAAAGTTGCCCTGACTGACAAGGCCGGCGAACTGGCGGGGAGGAGGAACGATCTGGAGGCTTATCTGGGAGGGCTCGCCAAGAAGCTATTCCTGATGCTTGAAGGTAATCCTCCTATCCGATCGACTTGTTATCACCGACTCATCATAGACCCATTAGCTTGAGCTCGAGTTGCGGTCTGCAAATTTCCGCTGTAACTTCGAGAAGGAGACTAGTCGAGTGGAGACAAGCCTGGACCCCATTAACTCTCCTGTGAAGGATGAAGCCGCTATGAACGTGTTCGACCGGAGTCTCGTGGTTGCCAGCCAGGCCGGACTACCTCGCTCGATTGAAGGTTGCGGTGTCGCGCATTGACTCGACACTCTGGCCTGACGAGACGCTTCAAAACGACCTCGAGTCTTTAATGACTCGACTGAATGACGTTCCAAGTCGAGTGCAGGAATGGAAAAAGTCTTCTGCCAGGTGTGGTGCCGATGTTGCTCTGTCCCTGGTCCATGTTCACTGCAAGGAGGCGCGAGAGGAAAAGCTAGCATCCATCAAAGTTGCCAATACTAAGAAGTACGACTTCCGATCTTTCATGGAGACTTTCATTGCTGCTGCCACCCGGATCGCTGATGGGAACGACCTGGACCAGTTTGTCGCGCCTTCCAGTCCTCCACCTGAGGAGTAAAAAACTTCTATGCTTCGTCTTAAATTTGCCTCGGAATGCCGAGTGGTCTTGTAACCGATAAACTTTAATGTGCTTGACGCTCGAGTACTTCTCGAATCCGTGAGGATGTTATCTAAACTTGGCTTATCATCGAATATGCTTTCATTTGCCTTCGACGAACTTTGTTCTTCACTGAATATACTTGATGCTTGAGATGCAGCTCTGATGTGAAAAATCCAGTCGACCTGCACTTCATTGTTCTTGCAGGTAGGGATGGAGCACAGATTGTACTTGTGGCCCAGCTCCGAAGGAGAAAGGTAACAGTCGACATGCACCTCGTCGTCCTTGTGGATCGGGATGGAACGCACGTTGTACTTGTGGCGCAGCTCCGAAGGAGATGGTAGCAGTAGACCTGCACCTCGTCGTCCTTGTGGATCGGGATAGAGCGCAGGTTGTACTTGTGGCGCAGCTCCGAAGGAGAAGGTAGCAGTCGACCTGCACCTCGTCGTCCTTGCGGATCGGAATGGATTTCATACTTAGGCGAGTACTGGACTGCAGCTAAGACTCCGAGTGGGAGGGTTGCTCTCCACTTGGTAGGGTTTTCAGATACTTAGGCGAGTACTGGACTGCAGCTAAGCCCCCTAGTGGGAGGTTTGCTCTCCACTCGGTAGGATTTTAAACACTTAGGCGAGTACTTGGACTGCAGCTAAGCCCCCGAGTGGGAGGTTTGCTCTCCACTCGGTAGGATTTCAAACACTTAGGCGAGTACTTGGACTGTAGCTAAGCCCCCGAGTGGGAGGTTTGCTCTCCACTCGGTAGGATTTCAAACACTTAGGCTAGTACTTGGACTACAGCTAAGCCCCCGAGTGGGAGGTTTGCTCTTCACTCGGTAGGATTTTTCAAACTTAGGCAAGTACTGGACTGCAGCTAAGCCTCCGAGTGGGAGGATTTTTTTTGTGTCGTAGCTCTGATGGAGAAGGCAACAGTCGATCTGTACCCCGTCGTCCTTACAAAGCGCACATTGTATTAAATACTTAGGCGAGTACTTGGACTGCAGCTAAGCCCCCGAGTGGGAGGCTGGCTCATCACTCGGTAGGATTTTAAACACTTAGGCGAGTACTTGGACTGCAGCTAAGCCCCCGAGTGGGAGGCTGGCTCACCACTCGATAGGATTTTAAACACTTAGGCGAGTACTTGGACTACAGCTAAGCCCCCGAGTGGGAGGCTGGCTCACCACTCGGTAGGATTTCAAAACACTTAGGCGAGTACTTGGACTGCAGCTAAGCCCCCGAGTGGGAGGCTGGCTCACCACTCGGTAGGATTTTCAAGTACTTAGGCGAAACGGATTCGCAGCTAAGCCCCCAAGTGGGAGGCTGGCTCTCCACTCGGCAGGGATTTTTTTTACAAACTTAGGCGAAACGGGTTCGCAGCTAAGCCACCCACTGGGGGGGGGGATTTCTCATGTAAAGAAAAAGTAATAACAATCGCTGGGAAAATTATAACATTCTTGTCTTTGATAAACAAACTACAGAGGTACTTTTATTACATCTCACCCGAGTGAGTACTTAAGTATAAAAGGGGTGGAGCAGCTCCGCATTCCAAGCTCGAGGCTCATCAATCAGCGATCGACGTTGTAAAGATGGTATGCTCCATTGTGGAGAACTCTGGTGATGATGAAGGGACCTTCCCAAGTGGGAGCGAGCTTGTGTGGTTTCTGTTGATCCACTCGGAGGACCAAGTCTCCTTCTTGGAAGGTTCGGCTCTTCACATTTCGAGCATGGAATCGACGCAATTCCTGCTGATAAATGGTCGAGCGGATCAAGGCCATCTCTCTCTCCTCTTCTAGGAGGTCGACTGCAACTTGCCGGGCTTGCTCCGCTTCATCTTCAGAGTAGAGTTCGACTCGAGGTGCATTGTGAAGCAGGTCACTCGGCAGAACTGCTTCAGCTCCATAGACCAGAAAGAATGGAGTTCTCCCAGTCGACCGATTAGGAGTGGTCCTCAATCCCCAGAGAACTGATGGAAGTTTGTCGACCCATGCTCCTGCTGCATGCTTGAGATCGCGCATCAGTCGGGGTTTCAGTCCTTTGAGAATTAGACCGTTTGCTCGTTCTGCTTGTCCATTCGACTGTGGGTGAGCAACTGAAGCATAGTGGACTCGCGTGCCTTGAGAGGTGCAAAATGCTTTGAATTTGTCGGAATCGAAGTTTGACCCATTGTCAGTGATGATGCTATGCGGAACTCCATATCTGAATATCAACTCTCTGATGAAACTGATAGCGATTACGCATCGAGATTCTTGATAGGCTTAGCTTCGATCCACTTAGTAAACTTGTCGACTTCCACTAGCAAGTGAGTGAAGCCGCTTCTGCCAGTTCTCAGTGGTCCAATCATATCCAATCCCCAAACAGCGAAGGGCCAGACGAGTGGAATGGTATTCAAGGCTGAAGCGGGTTTGTGTGGCATATTGGAATAGAACTGACATCCTTCACACTTGTCGACTATTTCCTTTGCCATTTCATTTGCTTTTGGCCAGTAAAATCCCGCTCGGTATGCTTTAGCCACAGTGGTCCGAGAGGACGCATGATGACCACAGGTTCCCGAGTGGATATCATCAAGAATTATCTGACCTTCTTCTGGTGTTATGCATTTCTGGCCGACTCCGGTCGCGCTTTCTCTGTACAGCTGTCCCTTGATCACAATAAAGGCCTTGGATTGGCGGACGATCTGTTGAGCCTCTTCTTCGTTCTCCGGGAGCTCTTTCCTTAGGATATACGCGATGTACGGCACTGTCCAGTCGGGAGTGATGACCACGACTTCCATGATCAGGTTGATCATAGCTGTGACCTCAACTTCAGTTGGATCAGTGGCACTTTTTGGCTGTGGAGCTTCTTCGGTGAAAGGATCCTCTTGAACTGACGGTGTGTGGATGTGCTCCAAAAACACATCACTGGGAATGGCTTCCCTCTTGGACCCTATTTTCTCCAAATCATCAGCAGCTTGATTTTTCAGTCGGGGTACATGATGAAGCTCTAACCCCTCGAACTTCTTCTCTAGCTTCCTCACTTCATTGCAATACCCAGTCATGGCTGGACTTCTAACATCCCACTCCTTCATTACTTGATTAACCACTAGATCTGAGTCGCCATAGACCATGAGGCGACGGACGCCGAGTGAAATGGCCATACACAACCCATACAACGATTGCTTCAGATTCTGCTTCATTGTTGGAAGAATCAAAGTGAATCTGGAGTATATATCTCGAGCTTATCTCCTCGGGGGAAACCAACACTACCCCAAAGACCGGATCCATTCAAGATCTTGGAACCGTCTAAAGAACATGGTCCAAAGGTTCGAGTGAACTTGAGTCGGTAGTTGCTGTTCGATCCACTCGGCGATGAAATCTGCTACTACTTGGGACTTGATGGCTTTCTTGCCTCAAACTTGATATCAAGGGGAAGGAGTTCAATCGCCCATTTCGCCAGTCGACCAGTTGCATCTCTATTGTGCAGAATCTCTGACAATGGGGCGTCGCTGATGACTGTAATGGAATGATCAGAGAAGTAATGAGCAACCTTCTTCGCGGTCATATAAATCCCATAAACAAGCTTCTGATAATGAGGGTATCTTTGCTTTGATGGGGTCAATACTTGAAAGATAATATATCGGGCGCTGAACTTTGAAGGCTTTTCCTTCTTCTTCCTTTCGTAGTAAGTCTTGCATCGACGACTTGTCCTGTGGCTGCAATGTAAAGCGAAAAGGCTCCTTGCTGATTGGGGCAGCAAGCACCGGCTGGTGGAGAGCGAGCTTTTAGCTCGCAAACGCCGCATCGCCTTCGGAGTCCACTCGAACTTGTCTGATTTCTTCATCAGTTGGTAAAGAGGCAATGCCTTTTCACCGAGACGAGAAATGAATCGACTTAAAGCGGCCAAGCATCCAGTAAGCTTCTGGACATCGTGCACACGCACAGGGCGTTTCATTCGGAGTATAGTGCCAACTTTTTCTGGGTTGGCATCGATTCCTCATTCGCAAACGAGAAAACCGAGTAACTTCCTGCCAGGAACTCCGAATGTGCACTTTGATGGATTAAGCTTGATGTCATACCTCCTGAGATTGGCAAATGTTTCAGCAAGGTCAGTCAACAGGTCGGAACCTTTCCGTGACTTGACCACAATATCATCCATGTATGCTTCCACATTCCGACTTATTTGAGTGAGCAAACACTTTTGAATCATCCTCATGAACGTGGCTCCGGCATTCTTGAGGCCGAATGGCATGGTGACATAACAGAAGCACCCGAATGGAGTGATGAAAGATGTTTTGATCTCGTCGGGTCCATACAGACGGATCTGATGGTAACCGGAATAAGCGTCTAAGAAAGACAACCGCTCACATCCCGCAGTCGAGTCGACTATTTTGTCGATGCGGGGGAGAGGAAAATGATCTTTCGGGCAGGCCCGATTGATATGTTTGAAGTCGATGCACATGCGAAGTGACTTGTCCTTCTTAGGGACCATGACAACATTGGCGAGCCACTCAGAGTGGTATATCTCTCGGATAAACTCTGCTGCTAAGAGCCGAGCCACCTCCTCACCAATGGACTTTCTCTTCTGGACGGCGGACCGTCAAGAAGTTCTTTGACATGTTTAACTTTTGAGTCGACTTCAGACGATGCTCACCGATCCCACAGGAACACCCGGCATGTCAGCAGGCTTCCATGCGAAGATGTCCGAGTTCTCACAGAGGAACTGGATGAGCGCTTCTTCCTATTTGGAGTCGAGTGTTGTTGAGATGTGAGTCGGAGCACCATTGGGATCAGTCGGGTGAATGTGAATCGGTTTCGTCTCACCGGACGATCAAATCTTGACTCGTGGCGGGCTTCTTGGCTCGTAACAAATCACTCAGTCTGCAGTTTTCGGTACTCTTGCAGCTCTACCACCGCCATCCGAGCATCAGCGATCTTAGAGCCTTTCCGAAAACACTCTTCCGCTTTCTTCCGATTGCGGTGACAATGATCACACCTTTGGGGCCTATCATCTTGATTTGAGGTATACATAACATGGTCGAGCCATGAACGTGCATACGCCCGGCCTTCCCGAATAGCGTGATAAGCGCCCGAAATCCACGATCTCAAAGGTCAACTTTTCCTTACGACAATTCTTGTAATCACCAAAACCACATCGAGAGCAATTTGGCCGAGTGACTCAGCCTTCTTTCCGTGAATGACTCCATGGAAGCTCATGTTGTCGGTGCCGAGTCCGGACATCGGAATGCCCATCCCTTTCAACGTCTCGCATACGGTATGTTCAGGCACCGCCACCATCCATCAAAACTTTAGTTAGTCGAGTGCCTTCGACGACTGGGTCGACCACCAAAGCTTGCCTCCCAGGGGTGGCTATGTGTGTCGGGTGATCAGACTGGTCGAAGGTGATGGCGGTCTGCGACCATTTCAGATAACTAGGTGTCGTCGGAGCGACCATATTCACTTCTCGGTTGATAACTTTCATTCGACTTTTGCTTTCAACGTCAGCAAAAATCATCAGGGTGGAATTGACCTGGGGGTATCCACCATCACTATCTTCCTTGTCCTCAACTTTGTACGACTCCTTCTCCTTATCCTTGGGCTGCTTCCTCGAACCGGCTGAATCAAGAGCCGACACTGTCGAGTGGTATGCTTTGGGTAAATGAGTTTACCCTCTTCATCTTTCTTTGCGTGAATGTGACATGGCAAGTCCAATACGTCATTTCCATCTTGGTCTTTCACCTTCTTGGGGTTCCAAGGTCCCTTGGATTTCCCCTTGAACTTTCCTGGAGTCACGGCCAAGGCTTCTTCAGGAGCAGCTGGCTCGGCTTTTCGTTTCTGTTTCCGACTGGAGTTCCCTCCCCCGGTTTCATTAGCGGCTGACTTGTACTTGCCACTCCGGAGCCAATCTTCTTCTTCACCATTGGAGTACTTGGTGGCAATCTCCATCATTCGACTCAGGTTCATATCTCCGGTCCGACCGAATTTCGGACTTAACTCTCTGTTCTTAACGCCCTCCTTGAAGGCACAGACTGCCTGATGATCAGATACATTCTCTACCGTGTGATGCAATGTGATCCATCTCTGAATGTAATCCCTCAGAGTTTCATTCGACTTATGCACACATGATCGCAACTCACAACCCCTGCTGGCCGCTTGCAAGTTCCTTCAAATGTCACAGCAGACACTCGGGCAAGATCTTCCCAAGTGTAAATGCTGCTGGGTGCTAACTGATTCAACCATGCCCTGGCTGAGCCCTCCGACATAAGAGGCAGGTGTTTCATGGCCACTTCATCGTTGCCGCCGCCAATCTGAACAGCCACTTGGTAGTCCTCAAGCCAAGTATCCGACTTGGACTCACCGGTGAACTTACTGACTCCAGTCGCCAACCTGAAATTAGGAGGAATCACCGCGACCCTGATGGCTCTGCTAAAACACTCTGGTCCTGAGACGCGTACTCTGCTGGTGGTGGGCACATCTCTGTCATGACCTTCTCGGTGAGCTCTGTTCCTGTCGACCAAACCTTGAACGATAACGGATCTCGCATCAAAGCCTGGTTCCCTGGGGTCGACTGGAATCCTTCACCCAACACTGTGATGGCGTCACATCCTCATTGCCGAGGGGCGTATGACCCACCCCTTGGGGGAGGAGTGGGCACTCGATGTCGATCATCACAATCGAATCGGTCCTCATACTGATCACGCCGGCCTCCATGTCCCTCACGCCTTGGGGGCGATCTTGGGCTATGAGCCGACTGGACTGTATTCACAGCGACAGATCTGCTGTGAATCCTATTCGCGACTGTGATACAGCTGAATTTTGATCTCCTGCTGCCCGGAGCAAATCTCTGATCTGGAGCAAGCCTCTGCCAGCCTCTGACTGGGAAGACTGAATGAACTCTGCTATACGGGCTGCAGCTGCTAGATTCTGAATGGGAGTTCGGTATACGTGAGTCGGTTGTGGAAAGAGGTGACGTCGACTGGACGACGGGACCCGTTGTTGCGCTCATTCGTCGAGCACTCGCTGGAGATTTTCTAGTCGAGTGCGCTCAGCCAAGTTGGCCAAACGCGCGTCTTCTAAGGCACGGGCCTCGGGGGTTTCTCCAACGATAGGAGTGTGAAGTGCATCCATGTTCCGGCAGCGAAGCTCCTCCTTCTGCAGCGAAGTGAGTGGTTCGGGCAAGTACTCTTTATGGGCTTGCGACGGGCCGCCCTTACCGTCGCCACCGTCGGCGCAAGGAAAGCCGGGTGTACTGCGTGGCCCATCGACCATCAGGACTTCCGCCATTTGGATCATCATTGTCGCACTTCGGATGCACGATCTCTGGAGCCGATCCACGATCGAACAGGCCGTAGAGAGATTCGTCGGGCTCGATTGCCGCGACTTGGGGTGTGGCCGACTGGCGGGCCACCGCATGCCTCACCCACCGCTGAAGCCTCGACCGATCGGAGCGCTTGCGCCGGCGAGAGACGGGGAGGGAGGACGGCACAGGAGCCGACTGATACTGGTTCGACGGTTGCCGCAGGAGGACGCCATGACGACGCGCTGAAAGTGCGTGCCTCGCCGGACGGGAGCGCGTCAACGTCGAGTGGAGCCTCCTAAAGCCAAGCGGAGTCGTCGGCGACGAACGTGAGCGCGCCGAGACGGATCTCGCGGCCCTCAACCAAAACTCCACCTAAAACCATGATGAAGGAGATCGGAAAAAACTGCAACTTCTCCAACAAGTCGCTAAGACACCTGCCCCACCGTGGGCGCCAACTGTCGTGGTTCTAAGTCCGACAAAGAGAATGGGGGTAGGTATGGAGAGGCAAGATCCTAGCTATGGAGTAGTTGTATACGCAAGATGTTTACGAGTTCAGGCCCTTCTCGGAGGAAGTAACAGCCCTACGTCTCGGAGCCCGGAGGCGGTCGACTGTATTATGTGCGTATGAGTTACAGGGTTGCCCACCCTTTACACTGAGGAGGGGGTGGCTTATATAGAGTTCACCAGACCCCTCCTACCCTCAGTTATGCAGGGATTAAGGTACATTAAGATAGGGAGTTACTGGTAACGTCCTACATAAAGTGCTATGATGGCGATAAAGCCACTTAATGACCGACCGTTTGCATGCAGACTGACTGTAGATCTCCTGGCGGTCGAGTGGTTGGCTTCATGGTCGAGTGTCTTCAGGTTCGTTGAGTGGAATCCTTCCAGGTCGACTGAAAGGTGTTTTCTTCAAGAGATGTCCTTGGGGAGGGTATCTTGGACAGGTCCATGACCCTACCCTAGGTACATGGCTTCATCACACGACGAAACCAACTTTGGAACAAGGAAAAACCCGCAATGAAATACTAAATGACACTCTGAAACAAGATAAATTGTTTCTAAAAAGTAGCACGAATCTCAAAGTTGTAGTGGACTGTAGAGACATCCATTGTAGAAGCCCGTCTCTCATGATGTATGGAGTGTATTGTGCCTCCTTTGTAAGAGAGACTGTGAACAAGTAGGCACCGTCTCTCATGATGTATGGAGTGCACTGTGCTGAACTAACGTTCTTTGAGTCTACTACGGAGAGAGAGGCTCCTGACGAGGCCATGAGTTTGACTACTGGGATAGTAAAAGTTACCAGAGGAGAGGTCTCTGGGACACAGATTGTGCAGAGGCTGCAGGAGTTAGCTCCAGGTGACTTCCAGTGGGAGCTTGTTAATCTTGAGGAGAAACTGTTTAGGGTTGAGTTCCCTTCAGTGGAGGATCTTCAGCGACTTCTGAGTTTTGGGATGTGCAAAGTGCCTGCATCGATGGTGTGCTTGAGTTCCATGAGTGGAAGAGAGTAGAGCCTCAGGGTAAGCCTCTGACTGAGGTTTGGCTGCGTTTTTCTGGGGGCCCCTCGAAGCCCATGCAGGATGCTCGGGTTGTGGCTAGTTTGGATATTTTGGTGGGGAGACCGGAGCAAGTGGATATGGATTTCACCAGAGCTCACGGGATAGCGCGACTGTTGGTCAGCGTTCTGGACATTGAGTATGTGCCTGAGGTGGTCAAGTGGGCATATCGAGGACATGTCTATAACCTCGCGATTGCGTTTGAGGATGAGAGTCTGTTCGCCGAGGCGGCTAACGGGACTGATACTGATATGCACGAGGGAGATGACAGCTCGGGGGTTAAGGAGGCACCGGTTGATGATACTGGATAAGAGTCGTCCACCGCACCAGGAGTTGTATCTCAGACGTCAGGGGATGGGACGACACCCCCCTCTTCGGTGCCTACGACTACTCTCATATTCGGATCTTTCGAGCCTGCTTCTGCACCTCCGAGGCTTTGGAGTGAGCGGGTGGAGTCCGATGAGGGGTTTGAGCACACTCTACCTGTTCTGGCTTTTGAGGATGCTGTGAGTCCAGTTTTGGAGGTTTTGCCACTTCCGGTCAGGTGTGAGGAGGAGGAGGTCCCCTCCCACATGCTCGTTCATGATCCTCAGTCAGAGTGCGTGATGGACGAGGTCTCGGTGGTGGATATTGCTTCTTCGGGAGGGGGTCCGGGGCAGGTGGCCTCGACACATTCCTCTCCTATAGCCAGGCCGGCGATGCAGGCGGCGATTCAGCTTTCAGGAGGAGGCTCGGGGCAGGTGGCCTCGGGGCCCCATCCTCTTGGGGCGCCCAGGGAGGACAACCTTCTTGGGGCGCCGGTGTCTCCTGATGGCCGAAGGACGGAGGTGAATGGGGAGCTCGGGCAGGTGTCCCAGGCTCCGCCATCTCCCGGTTTGGCGCAGTCTCTATGTGGTGGGGCGCGACAGACGTCGCCAGTGTCATTGAGTGCCCCTTCACTTTCCGATGGTCCAGATGGATCATCGATGGAGGACGACCGGATACGTGTCCGGGGTGAGGCAGGAGGCCTCACAACGAGCAGGGCCACTCGGGAGGAGGTGATTGTGTTCGGTGGTATTTCGGACCCGGTCTCGGAGGGGCGACGGCTCAGCAGCCGTCTCTAGGATCATCCGGAGGTGGACGACATACAGCAGCGGTGCGCCGTGAGGGCGGCCAAGCTTCGTGACGTTGAGGTCACCACTGGTATGTTGGTCAATGTTTCTAATTCCATTTTGCATTTCTCTAATGCTGAGATTATTAATAATGCAAACCAGATATGAATTTCACTAGGTAGTAATGATAGTGAGATTTCAACTTCTGTTAATGATATGCTGGACTTAGAGGCAGAGCGGGCCTTAGAGATGATTCATAACTTAGCGGCAGTTAAACCCATGAATGATTCTGATATTGATGCTTTGGGGGTTAGGGTGCTCGATAATTTTTGTGCGGATCTTGCTCCTCCTCCTCCTCCTGAGCCGGAGGAGGAGGATGAGGGTGTGGAGAATGTTGTGGTTAATGCTTCTGAGCCTGGTTATGAGGACCAGCTGGAGAGTAAGATCAACCCTAAACGTAAATGGAAGTGGAAGATCTACCCAGATTCCGCTGTGCGTAGGAGTGCTCGGATCCGGATGGCTAAAAAATTCCATGATGAGATATGAAAGGAATCTTTTGGAATAGCAGAGGTCTAAAGGACTTGGCTAAAAGAAGGTTTCTTGCGGTGACATCTCTAGAGCATAGGTTGGACTTTATCGCATTGTCGGAGACTGGCAGAGATAACTTTTCACCACAATTTCTCAATACCTTATCGGGCGGTATTGATTTCGACTGGCACTGTCTGCCACCGTGAGGAAGATTAGGTGGGATCTTACTCGGGGTTAGATGCGAGTCCCTAGAAGTCTGAAGTGTGGTCATGGGAGATTTTGCGGTTAAGTTTAGGGTGAGGTCGAAGGCTGATGGGTTTAACTGGGCTTTGGTGGCGGTATATGGTGCCGCACAGCCCGAGCATAAACCGGAGTTCTTGGCAGATCTGGTTAGGATTTGCAGCTCTGAGCAACTGCCTATGCTGGTGGGAGGTGATTTCAACATTATAAGGAGGCGAGATGAGAAGAACAATGATAATTTTGACGGCAGATGGTCATTCATGTTCAATACCATCATTGAAAGCTTGGATCTGAGAGAGATAGAGCTTTCGAGCAGAAAATTTACCTGGGCCAACGTGATGCCGACTCCAACATTTGAAAAGTTGGATCGTGTACTGGTAAGTGTAGAATGGGAACAGATGTTTCCCTTTGTCATAGTTCAGGCTCTCTCTCGGGGTATTTCTGACCACACGCCTTTATTTCTAGATTCTGGTGAGGCCTCCCACCAGGGAAACAAGAACTTATTCTCGTTTGAGCTGGCTTGGTTTGAGAGAGAAGGCTTCCTTGATCTAGTAGCCAGAGAGTGGGCTAAGGATGCAGGAGGTAGAACTGCGCTTGAGCGCTGGCAGAATAAGATTAGACACCTGAGAAGTTTCCTACATGGGTGGGCTAAGCATCCTAGTGGGGTTTATAAGGTTGAAAAGGAACGGCTCCTCAACATTATTCAGTCCTTAGATGTAAAAGCAGAAACCACGATTCTGCCAGCCTCAGAGCTCCATGCCAAGCTTGACGCTGAGATGAGGCTGAAAGAACTTCTTCGTGAAGCAGAATTAAAGTGGGCTCTGCGGGCCAAAGTCCGAAGAGTGGTCCAGGGGGACGTGAACACTCAATTCTTCCACGTGATCGCCAATGGCAAACATAGGAAGAAGAGGATCTTTCAGCTTGAACAAGATGAAGGAATGATTATTGGTCAGGAGTGTTGGCGAACGTAGCAGAATTTTTAAATTTTCTACGCATCACCAAGATCTATCTATGGAGTTATCTAGCAACGAGGGGAAAAGGAGTGCATCTACATACCCTTGTAGATCGCGAGCGGAAGCGTTCAAGAGAACGGGGTTGATGGAGTCGTACTCGTCATGATCCAAATCACCGATGACCGAGCGCCGAACGGACGGCACCTCCGCGTTCAACACACGTACGGTTGGGGAAGACGTCTCCTCCTTCTTGATCCAGCAAGGGGGAAGGAGAGGTTGATGGAGATCCAGCAGCACGACGGCGTGGTGGTGGAAGTAGCGGGGATCTCGGCAGGGCTTCGCCAAGCTCAGCGAGAGGGAGAGATGTCACGGGAGGGAGAGGGAGGCGCCAGGGGCTAGGGTGCGCAGCCCTCCCTCCTCCTCTTTATATAGGGGTCCAGGGGGGCGCCGGCCCCTCTAGATCCCATCTAGATGGGGGGGGGGGCTGCGGCCAAGGGGGCTGGCGTGCCCCCCAAGCCAAGTGGGGCGCCCCGACCCCTAGGGTTTCCAACCCTAGGCGCAGGGGGGCCCAAGGGGGGGCGCACCAGCCCACCAGGGGCTGGTTCCCCTCCCATTTCAGCCCATGGGGCCCTCTGGGATAGGTGCCCCCAACCGGTGGATCCCCGGGACCCTTCCGGTGGTCCCGATACAATACCGATTACCCCCGAAACTTTCCCGATGGCCGAAACTTGACTTCCTATATATAAATATTTACCTCCGGACCATTCCGGAACTCCTCATGACGTCCGGGATCTCATACGGGACTCCGAACAACTTTTGGATTACCGCATACAAATATCTCTACAACCCTAGCGTCACCGAACCTTAAGTGTGTAGACCCTACGGGTTCGGGAGACACGCAGACATGACCGAGACGACTCTCCTGTCAATAACCAACAGCGGGATCTGGATACCCATGTTGGCTCCCACATGCTCCTCGATGATCTCATCGGATGAACAACAATGTCGAGGATTCAATCAATCCCGTATACAATTCCCTTTGTCAATCCAGACGTTACTTGCCCGAGATTCGATCGTCGGTATCCCAATACCTCGCTCAATCTGCTATCGCAAGTCACTTTACTCGCACCGTAATGCATGATCCGTGATCAACCACTTGGTCACATTGAGCTTATTATGATGATGCATTACCGAGTGGGCCCAGTAGATACCTCTCCGTCATATGGAGTGACAAATCCAGTCCTCGATTCGTGCCAACCCAACAGACACTTTGGGAGATACCGTAGTGCACCTTTATAGTCACCCGATTACGTTGTGACGCTTTGGCACACCCAAAGCACTCCTACGGTATCCGGGAGTTGCACAATCTCATGGTCTAAGGAAATGATACTTGACATTTGGAAAAGCTCTAGCAAACGAACTACACCATCTTGTGCTATGCTTAGGATTGGGTCTTGTCCATCACATCATTCTCCTAATGATGTGATCCCGTTATCAATGACATCCAATGTCCATAGTCAGGAAACCATGACTATCTGTTGATCAACGAGCTAGTCAACTAGAGGCTCACTAGGGACATGTTGTGGTCTATGTATTCATACATGTATTACGATTTCCGGATAACACAATTATAGCATGAACAATAGACAATTATCATGAACAAAGAAATATAATAATAACCATTTTATTATTGCCTCTAGGGCATATTTCCAACAGTATCCCACTTGCACTAGAGTCACTAATCTAGTTACATTGTGATGAATCGAACACCCATAGTGTTCTGGTGTTGATCATGTTTTGCTCTAGGGAGAGGTTTAGTTAACGGATCTGCGACATTCAGATCCGTATGTACTTTACAAATATCTATGTCTCCATCTTGAACATTTTTACGAATGGAGTTGAAGCGACGCTTGATGTGCCTGGTCTTCTTGTGAAACCTGGGCTCCTTGGCAAGGGCAATAGCTCCAGTGTTGTCACAGAAGAGAGTGACCGGCCCCGACGCATTGGGTATGACTCCTAGGTCGGTGATGAAATTCTTCATCCAGATTGCTTCATGCGCTGCCTCCGAGGCTACCATGTACTCTGCTTCACATGTAGATCCTGCCACGACACTTTTCTTGCAACTGCACCAGCTTACTGCCCCACCATTCAAAATAAACACGTATCCGGATTGTGACTTAGAGTCATCCAGATCTGTGTCGAAGCTAGCGTCGACGTAACCCTTTACAACGAGCTCTTCATCACCTCCCTACACGATAAACATGTCCTTAGTCCTTTTCAGGTACTTCGGGATATTCTTGACCGATGTCCAGTGTTCCATGCCGGGATTACTTTGGTACCTTCCTACCAAACTTACGGCAAGGTTTACATCAGGTCTGGTGCACAGCATGGCATACATGATAGACCCTATGGCCGAGGCATAGGGGACGGCACTCATCTTTTCTCTATCTTCTGCCGTGGTCGGGCATTGAGCCGTGCTCAATCGCACACCTTGCAATACAGGCAAGAACCCCTTCTTGGACTGGTCCATATTGAACTTCTTCAATATCTTGTCAAGGTACGTACTTTGTGAAAGACCAATGAGGCGTCTCGATCTATCACTATAGATCTTGATGCCTAATATATAAGCAGCTTCTCCAAGGTCCTTCATTGAAAACACTTGTTCAAATAGGCCTTTATGTTTTCCAAGAATTCTATATCATTTCCCATCAACAGTATGTCATCCACATACAATATGAGAAATGCTACAGAGCTCCCACTCACTTTCTTGTAAACACAGGCTTCTCCATAAGTCCGTGTAAACCCAAACGCTTTGATCGTCTCATCAAATCGAATGTTCCAACTCCGAGATGCTTGCACCAGCCCATAGATTGAGCGTTGGAGCTTGCACACCTTGTTAGCATTCTTAGGATCGACAAAACCTTCCGGCTGCATCATATACAATTCTTCCTTAAGAAAGCCGTTAAGGAATGCCGTTTTGACGTCCATTTTGCCATATCTCATAATCATAGAATGCGGCAATTGCTAACATAATTCGGACGGACTTCAGCTTCGCTACGGGTGAGAAAGTCTCATCGTAGTCAACCCCTTGAACTTGTCGATAACCCTTAGTGACAAGCCGAGCCTTATAGATGGTCACATTACCATCCGCGTCTGTCTTCTTCTTAAAGATCCATTTATTTTCTATGGCTCGCCGATCATCGGGCAAGTCAATCAAAGTCCATACTTCGTTTTCTTACATGGATCATATCTCGAATTTCATGGCTTCTAGCCATTTGTCGGAATCTGGGCCCGCCATCGCTTCTTCATAGTTCGAAGGTTCACCGTTGTCTAACAACATGATTTCCAAGACAGGGTTGCTGTACCACTCTGGTGCGGAACGTGTCCTTGTAGACCTATGAAGTTTAGTAGGAGCTTGATCCGAAGTACCTTGATCATCATTATTAACCTCCTCTCTAGTCGGTGCAGGCACCACAGGAACATCTACCTGCACCGCGCTACTTTCCGTTTCAAGAGGTAGTACTTCATCAAGATCTACTTTCCTCCCACTTATCTCTTTCGAGAGAAACTCTTTCTCCAGAAAGGATCCGTTCTTAGCAACAAAGATCTTGCCTTCGGATCTGAGGTAGAAGGTATACCCAATGGTTTCCTTAGGGTATCCTATGAAGACGCATTTTCCGACTTGGGTTCGAGCTTTTCAGGTTGAAGTTTCTTGACATAAGCATCGCATCCCCAAACTTTTAGAAACGACAGCTTAGGTTTCTTCCCAAACCATAATTCATACGGCGTCGTCTCAACGGATTTCGACAGAGCCCTATTTAAAGTGAATGCGGCAGTCTCTAAAGCATAGCCCCAAAATGAGAGCGACAGATCGGTAAGAGACATCATAGATCGCACCATATCTAATAGAGTGCGACATAACGCTCGGACACACCATTCACCGAGGTGTTCCAGGCGGCGTGAGTTGTGAAACGATTCCACGTTTCCTTAAGTGTGTGCCAAATTCGTGACTCAAATATTCCCCTCCACGATCTGATTGTAAGAACTTTATTTTCCTGTCACATTGATTCTCAAGCTCACTCTGAAATTCCTTGAACTTTTCAAAGGTCTCAGACTTGTGTTTCATTAAGTAAACATACCCATATCTACTCAAGTCATCAGTGAGAGTGAGAACATGACGATAGCCACCGCGAGCCTCAACACTCATTGGACCGCACACATTAGTATGTATGATTTCCAATAAGTTGGTTGCTCGCTCCATTGTTCCGAGAAGCGGAGTCTTGGTCATTTTACCCATGAGGCATGGTTCGACGTGTCAAATGATTCGTAATCAAGAGACTCCAAAAGTCCATCTGCATGGAGCTTCTTCATGCGTTTGACACCTATGTGACCAAGGCGGCAGTGGCACAAGTATGTGGGACTATCATTATCAACCTTACATCTTTTGGTATTCACACTATGAATATGTGTAACATTACGCTCGAGATTCATTAAGAATAAACCATTCACCAGCGGGGCATGACCATAACACATATCTCCCATATAAATAGAACAACCATTATTCTCGGATTTAAATGAGTAGCCATCTCGAATTAAACGAGATCCTGATACAATGAGTAGCCAGCACTAAATAACAATTATTGAGGTTTAAAACTAATCCCGTAGGTAAATGTAGAGGCAGCGTGCCGACGACGATCACATCGACCTTGGAACCATTCCCGACGCGCATCGTCACCTCGTCCTTCGCCAGTCTCCGCTTATTCCGCAGCTCCTGCTTTGAGTTACAAATATGAGCAACCTCACCGTATCAAATACCTGTGAGCTACTACGAGTACTAGTAAGGTACACATCAATTACATGTATATCACATATACCTTTAGTGTTGCCGGCCTTCTTGTCCGCTAAGTATTTGGGGCAGTTCCGCTTCCAAAGGACCACTTCCCTTGCAATAAAAGCACTCAGTCTCAGGCTTGGGTCCATTCTTTGGCTTCTTCCCGGCAACTGGCTTACCGGGCGCGACAACTCCCTTGCCGTCCTTCTTGAAGTTCTTCTTACCCTTGCCTTTCTTAAACTTAGTGGTTTTATTCACCATCAACACTTGATGTTCCTTTTTGATCTCCACCTCTGCTGATTTCAGCATTGAATATACCTCAGGAATGGTCTTTTCCATCCCCTGCATATTGAAGTTCATCACAAAGCTCTTGTAGCTCGGTGGAAGCGACTGAAGGATCCTGTCAATGACCGCGTCATCCGGGAGATTAACTCCTACCGAGTCAGCGGTTGTGCAACCTGACATTTTGAGTATGTGCTCACCGATGTAACTATTTTCTTCCATCTTACAACTGAAGAACTTGTCGGAGACTTCATATCTCTCGACCCGGGCATGAGCTTGGAAAACCATTTTCAGCTCTTCGAACATCTCATATGCTCCATGTTGCTCAAAATGCTTTTGGAGCCCCGGTTCTAAGCTGTAAAGCATGCCGCCTTGAATGAGGGAGTAATCATCGGCACCACGATCGCCAAGCGTTCATAACGCCTTGGTTCTCTCAGGATGGGTGCTTCACCTAGCGGTGCTTTTAGGACATAATCTTTCTTGGCAGCTATGAGGATGATCCTCGGGTTAGGACCCAGTCCGTATAGTTGCTGCCATCATCTTTCAGCTTGGTTTTCTAGGAACGCTGCGTTGAAGTTGAGGGCAACATTAGCGTGGGCCATTTGATCTACAAGACATATTGTAAAGATTTTAGACTAAGTTCATGATAATTCAGTTCATCTAATCAAATTATTCAATGAACTCCCACTCAGATAGACATCCCTCTAGTCATCTAAGTGAAACATGACCCGAGTCATCTAGGCCGTGTCCGATCATCACGTGAGACGGACTAGTCAACGTCGGTGAACATCTTCATGTTGATCGTATCTTCTATACGACTCATGCTCGACCTTTCGGTCTTCCGTGTTCCGAGGCCATGTCTGTACATGCTAGGCTCGACAAGTCAACCTAAGTGTATTGCGTGTGTAAATCTGGCTTACACCCGTTGTATTCAAACGTTAGAATCTATCACACCCAATCATCACGTGGTGCTTCGAAACAACGAACCTTCGCAACGGTGCACAGTTAGGGGGAACACATTCTTGAAATTATTGCGAGGGATCATCTTATTTAAGCTACCGTCGTTCTAAACAAATAAGATGTAAAACATGATAAACATCAGATGCAATCAAATAGTGACATGATATGGCCAATATCATTTTGCTCCTTATGATCTCCATCTTCGGGGCGCCATGATCATCGTCGTCACCGGCATGACACCATGATCTCCATCATAATGATCTCCATCATCGTGTCTTCATGAAGTTGTCACGCCAACGATTACTTCTAATTCTATGGATAACGTGTTTAGCAATAAAGTAAAGTAATTTACATGGCGTTATTCAATAACACGCAGGTCATACAAAAAATAAGGACAACTCCTATGGCTCCTGCCGGTTGTCATACTCATCGACATGCAAGTCGTGATTCCTATTACAAGAACATGATCAATCTCATACATCACATATATCATTCATCATATCTTTTGGCCATATCACATCACAAGGCATATGCTGCAAAAGCAAGTTAGACGTCCTCCAATTGTTGTTGCATGTTTTTACGTGGCTTCTATAGGTTTCTAGCAAGAACGTTTCTTACCTACGTAAAACCACAACGTGACATGCCAATTTCTATTTACCCTTCATAAGGACCCTTTTCATCGAATCCGCTCCAGCTAAAGTGGGAGAGACAGACACCCGCTAGCCACCTTATGCAACTAGTGCATGTCAGTCGGTGGAACCTGTCTCACGTAAGCGTACGTGTAAGGTCGGTCCGGGCCGCTTCATCCCACTATGCCGCCGAAGCAAGATAAGACTAGTAGTGGCAAGAAAATTGACAACATCTACGCCCACAACAAGTTTGTGTTCTACTCGTGCATAGAAACTACGCGTAGACCTAGCTCATGATGCCACTGTTGGGGAACGTAGAAGAATTTTAAAATTTTCTACGCATCACCAAGATCAATCTATGGAGTTATCTAGCAACAATGGGAAAAGGAATGCATCTACATACCCTTGTAGATCGCGAGCAGAAGCGTTCAAGAGAACGGGGTTGATGGAGTCGTACTCGTCATGATCCAAATCACCGATGACCGAGCGCCGAAAGGACGCCACCTCCGCGTTCAACACACGTACGGTTGGGGAAGATGTCTCCTCATTCTTGATCCAGCAAGGGGGAGGAGAGGTTGATGGAGATCCAGTAGCACGACAGCGTGGTGGTGGAAGTAGCGGGGATCTCGGCAGGGCTTCGCCAAGCTCAGCGAGAGGGAGAGATGTCATGGGAGGGTGTAAGTGCATCTAGTGCCCCTTAGTGATTTTGGTGTATTGAAGACTTATAGGTTAAGGAACTAATGCGTTTGTGAGTGTACACAGGTCTATAAGTCTATGAGGAGTTTGATATTTACAGAGAAAGTCGACCCCTAAAAATGAAGTTCTTATTTGAAGACTTTGATATTTTGAAGACTTTACAAGACTTTGAAAGTGAAGAAATTGGTGTGACCTTGAAGACTTGGTATTCATTTGAGGAACATGAAGCGTGAAGACTTTTGTTTTCGTAGTTTCATTTTCTCTTTCTTGAGTCATAGGAAACACCGTCTTTGTTAAAGGGGTCAAGGAAATACTAAGAAAAATTTCCATGTGATGCTCAACTCAAAATCCTACACCTACCAATCCCTTCGAGTGAAGCCTTTGGAAATCTCATACGATTCAAGAAATTTCTTCAAAGGATGTGAGACGAAGTTCTTACAGTCACCGAGAATTTGTTACCGACCGAGGAGTTAGGAATTCGCCAGGCGGATTGCCTACACTGTGAGGAACATGATAGCCCTGAGGAATTTAAGATTCAAATTTCCGACCGTTTCTGTGCTGCGCCAGCTGTCCCAAAATATCTTATCCACCTAACGGTCATATCATTGAAGGGCATTTATGTCTTATCATGTCGGGCTGCTCCCTAGGCTATAAATAGCCGCCCCCTTCAACCACTAGCTGGTTGGCTGCTCCGAGAGAACTTGACACTTGTCATTTGAGAGCAACCCATCCTTCGAGGACTTTGAGCGAAAATCATCGAGTGAGGAAAACCCAAAACTAAACCCGTACAAACCCAAAGTGATTGAGCATCACTGAAGAGATTGATCCTGCGTGGATCCGACGCTTGTTACCTTTGAAGACTGTGCTTCTTCCAGACGGTTAGGCGTCATAGTCTAGAGCATCCAAGAGGAATTGTGGATCACCGAGTGACCAAGTCTGTGAAGGTTTGGAAGTCGCTCAAGACCTACCACGAGTGATTGGACGAGGTCTGTGTGACCTTAGTTCAAGGAGAATACGGTGAGGACTTGGTGTCTGAGCTGCGTGCTTAGCGACCGGGTGTCCGGATCGTGTGTCCTCGAGTTTAAATACTCAGCCGCTCCAACCAGACGCATAACCGAGACAAGAGTTGGAACTAGTCTACCAAATCATTGTCTTCACCAACCTAATCGGTTCTATTTCCTCAACCCTTTCATTTCCTCATTATTGTGTTGAGTGTTCGTTCATATCTGTGTTTGAAGACTTTGATCAAGACTTTCTCAATTTCCTCAGTTCAATTTCTTGATCTGTTTGTCTTCATCTTGTGCTATCCTGTGTCTACACTTTACGTACTCTTTGATTGTCTTCATTTCATCATGATGACCATGCCCGCACTCTCTTATGCTTACTCGAGTACTTATTCCCCTGAAAGTATTTATTCGCTAAGTAATTTCCTCACCCACAAATTCCTAAGTGAAGAATTCATAAAAATCGCCTATTCACTCCCACACCCTCTAGTCGATATAACGCACTTTCAATTGGTATCAGAGCAAGGTACTCCCTTGTTCTGTGTGATTTGGGTTTAACCACCTGGAGTTTTAGTTATGTCGACCGCAGGTATGAAGAAAGTGACATGCCCTATCTTTTACGGTCACAATTATCCCAAGTGGAAGGCCATGATGAGGAAGCGCCTCATGGCAATGGACAACAAGTTGTGGACCTTCACTGAAATTGGTCTTCTTGATGCACTGCGAGACGGCTTAACGCAGATGATATTCGCAAGTACACTCGACTTGACATAATGGCAAAGGATATCATCTGCTCCTCGCCTATCTAGAGATGAATTCAAGCGCATTATGCATCTTTGCAATGCGAAGCTTATCCGGGACCGAATCTCCGACGCCTATGAAGGTCATCGAACCCGTCATGATCCCCGGTTTGAGGACTTCAAGGAATCTCTCAAAACGATGACTTTCGAACCGGAATCATCATCTTGACATCATGTCTCATGGCAAAGGGTGTCGAGGTAACGAATGTTCCTCATCTGAATTTAGTGATCGTGAATCGATGATGATGGATCTGATGATGATAATGAACCTAGTTATACCAAACTTGTTTGCATTGCCACCAAACAACAACATGCCTTGGAAAAGGTTCAAAACATGCTAGATAAGAGTGATGATATGTTAGGTGAAGAAATGGATCGCACTAAAGCCCTGATCGAAAATCTTGAGACTTGATCTAGGTTTGACAACCTTCAAGGTCATCATAACACTCTTTTATCTGATCATGAGAAACTTTCTTATGAATTTCTTCAAAGAAAGCAGGATCTTGAGAAGCTAAGAGTGAATTATGAAGATCTTCAGAAGGAGCGTGATTCATTACTTGCTCAACAAATCAGTGCTTCTCACGAAGAATTTGTTCCTCCATGCTTAAAGTGCATTGAACGTGAATCTGCTAATTCTTCACCTGAATGTTCAAATGCTTCAACTGTCACAAATTCTTCACCTATAACTAATTCCTCATCTGAGGACACTGCTAGTATCACTGACGATGCAGGGCTGAAGGAATTGTATATGACAGGCATGTACAAAAGCCTCAAAGGGCATCATACTCTTTGTGATGTGCTTAAAAGCGATCCTCAACAGAACCCTAGGAAAGAGGGTATTGCCTTTGAAAGGAAACTCAATGTCGATGGAACATATTGGAAGCCCGAAAAGATCCCAAAACCTCATGGTTGCCGCAAAGGGACCTCCAGTTGATCCATCTAACTTATCCGGCTTTATATGTGAATCTCCTCATTCTTCCGATGAGTCATTTGACTCCAACTATAAACTGTTCAAAAATCAGAATGGTGAAGTATTTGCTAGATATGTTGGCACTAACTGCAGGAACGGTTCCCCTATGAAGAAAATCTGGGTTCCCAAGAAGTGCCTTGAAAGTCTTCAGGTGAATGTCCTCATGACACCACCTGTGAAGAATAGGAACCCCAGACCAAATTCTTCATATGGACCAAATTCTTCATATGAATCCAAGTCCTCGTACGGACCAAATTCCTCACATGGACCAAAGTCCTCATATGATTATCATCGTGCTAACAACTCTGTTTCACAGGGTAGAGCTAAGGCCTATGAATATGTGCATTATTATTCAAACCAATATGTTCATAAGTCCTCGAAGAATTTCTCTGGTTACTCATATGCTTACCCTAACCCCCTCTTATGTGAAACAAAATGGTTTGGCCTCTATGCCACCATTCTCATATGGTGCTCGCAGAGTGATGAACTCTTTGCCACCCCTTCAGATGTGGGTGGTGAAGAAAAGGAACTAACTTCTTCTGCAGGGTCAGGTCTCCAGACGTGCTTCAAACGTCTGAAGAATTTGCTGGGGGTCTGACAAAATGCCTGAAAGGACGCAGGCTAATCATGATGAAATGAACTTTCATTTCACACGTCCTCCTACTGCTTATCTGTTAATACTGACTGATGAAATTCATATCATGAACTTGATATCATATTCTTCACTGAGGAAGTATATGAGATCGTAAGTTGTACTAATTCATCTGCAGGATGATCAACCCAAAGCCACTAAGTGGGTTCTCGATAGTGGATGTACAAATCACATGACTGGTGACAAGAATCTATTGATGGATGCTCCCTTATCACCGTCTCATCTGAAGCATATCATCTTTGCTGACAAAGGCAAAAGTCAGGTATTGGGTTTTGGTAAGGTTGTGATCTCTAAGGACATATACATGGACAAAGTCATGCTTGTTGAGTCCTTAGGATACAACCTCATGTCAGTCTCAATGCTTTGTGATCTTGATATGGTTGTTATATTTGGCAAGTATCGTAGTGTTGTGATTATGGAAGCTAACAATTCCAAAGTCTTTGAAGGCTTTAGGAGAGGAGACTTGTATATTGTTGACTTCTCTACAGAACCACAACCAGCCGTGTGTTTACTTGCAAAAGCTTCATAAGGCTGGCTATGGCATCGGCGACTTGGTCACGTAGGCATGAGGAATTTGAACACGCTTGCAAAGAAGAAACATGTCATTGGCATTGAGAATGTCAAATTCCTCAAGGATCACTTGTGCGGAGCTGTGAAGTCGGAAAATGACCAAGGCCAAGCATCCAAAGAAAGACTATCATGACCACTACTCGTCCCTTCGAAGTGCTTCACATGGACCTCTTTGGTCCTAATCATTACTCAGCTGTCACTAATGACGCATCTCTATATGGCTTTATTATTGTTGATGATTACTCTCGTTACACATGGGTACACATTGTTACTTACAAAAATCAAGTGCAGGAAGTCTTCAAACGATTTTCCTCGAGGGCTTCAACTAACTTTGGTGTGAAGATCGGACACATCAGAGTGACAATGGAACTGAGTTCAAGAATTCGGTCTTGATGCCTATCTTGATGAACTTGGTATTACTCATGAGTTATCCGCTCCCTATACTCCTCAAAGAATATGGCATCGTGGAGCGCAAGAATGTAACTCTTGTTGAGATGGCTCGCACTATGCTTGATGAATACAAAACGCCTAGTCGCTTTTGGATTGATGCAATTGATACTGCGTGCCACATCATCAACAGAGTATATCTTCACAAATTCTTCAAGAAGGCGCCTATGAACTCCTCACCGACAAGAAACCCAATGTAAGTTATTTCAAAGTCTTGATTGCTAAATGCTGGATTAGAGATCCTCATCACAATTCTAAATTTGCACCAAAGCACATGAAGGTTTTATGTTTGGTCTCGGAAAGGACTCGCACACCCTCTGAGTCTTCAACATCGCTTCTTCACAAGATTTTTGACACTTTGTAGATGTGCGGTTCGATGAAACTAATGGCTCGCAAAGAGAGCACCTACCTTCCGTGTTAGATGAACCAGCTCCCGAGGAATCTATCAAGTTCAAGGCAACCGAGGATGTCATTCCTCAAGAATCTCTTTGAAGAATTCATTCCGATCTGTGAAGAACATCGAGTGATGCACTGAAGATAACGTCAAGACAATGGTCTTTGAGGAAAATGATCGATTCCTCGACGACAACCAGCTCATCCTCGCTGGTAAAAAGAAGTACAAGTTGACAAGATCATCGATGACATTGAAGCGCCAGTGTCCTCTCACACGCTCAAAAGCTTCACATTTATCTAACTTTTGTGGGCACTATGCTTTTGTCTCTATCACAGAGCCCACTAAGGTAGATGAAGCATTTCTAGAGCCAGAGTGGATTCAAGCCATGCAAGAAGAATTACATCAGTTCGAGCTCAACAATGTCTGGGAACTGGTCAAACGTCAGATCCTTGCAAGCATAATATCATTGGCACAAAGTGGATCTACCGCAACAAGCAAGATGAAAATGGCCTTGTGGTGAGGAATAAGGCACGACTAGTAGCTCAAGGCTACACATGTTGAAGGAATTGATTTTGATGAAACTTTTGCACTGTTGCTAGACTTGAGTCTATTCAAGATATTACTCGCCTATGCTAACCATCACAATATCACTTTATATCAAATGGATGTGAAAAGTGCATTCCTCAATGGTAAGCTTGAGGAAGAAGTATATGTTGCTCAACCCCTGTGTTTTGAAGATCCAAAGAATCCCGACAAAGTCTTGAGACTCAACAAGGCTCTCTATGGCCTCAAACAAGCCCCACGGTGTGGTATGATACATTGAAGGAATTCTTCGTGAAGAATGGCTTCACACCCTGTTCACTTGACCCTACTCTCTTTACTAAATCATATGATGGTGAACTGTTTGTGTGCCAAATATATGTTGATGATATTATCTTTGGCTGCACTGACCAACGTTATAGTGATGAATTTGCCTATATGATGAGTGAAGAATATCAAATGTCTATGATGGGAGAGTTAAAATTCTTCTTAGGTCTTCAAATTCGTCAACAACACAATGGCATATTCATATCTCAGGAGAAATACCTCAAAGATGTCCTGAAGAAATTCGGCATGCAAGATTGCAAAGGCGTCAAAACTCCTATGCCCACAAATGGCCATCTATGCACTGATGAAAATGGTATTGACTTGATCACAAGGTATACCGCTCCATGATTGGTTCTCTATTGTACTTATGTGCATCTAGGCCAAATATAATGCTTAGTGTTTGCATGTGTGCCCGATTTCAAGCTACACCAAGGAATCACACCATAAGGCTGTGAAGCATATTCTTCGATATCTAGCTCACACACCAACACTAGGATTATGGTATCCCAAGGGCTCTACTTTTGATCTCATTGGATATTCTGACTCTGACTATGTTGGTGATCGTGTGGACTGCAAGTCAACATCTGGTACTTGTCATTTCCTCGGACGATCTTTGGTCTGTTGGTCCTCGAAGAAACAGAACTGCGTATCACTGTCTACTGCGGAAGCTGAATACATTGCTGCTGGCTCGTGTTGTGCTCAATTGCTGTGGATGAAGCAAACTCTCAAGGACTACGACATCAACGTGAAGAATGTGCCTCTCTACTGTGACAATGAGACTGCCATCAAGATTGCTCACAACCCAAATTTCAAAGACTTTCAAGACAAAGCACATTCAAATTCGTCATCATTTTCTTCGTGATCATGTGTTGAAGGGCTTACATCTCCATCGAAAGCATGTGAAGACCAAGAACAGCTAGCCGATATCTTCACAAAGCCCTTGGATGAGAAGAGATTTAGCAAGTTGCGGGGTGAGCTAAATATCTTAGAATCTTCGAATGTTCTTTGAAAAGGACACACATCCTGACACTTATGCAAAATTGATGACTTAGATGTGCAACACATGAAGAAACGTTTTTCTTCAATCAATGAAGAATAACACTCTAAGTGTGAAGAAATTAATGAAGAATTTGATTCTCAGAACCCTATGACAATTGTACGCGGTGTCTGAAATCATCATTCTTATACGGTGGGTCACGCCACCACCAAAGTTGAAAATCTTCAATTTGAGTTTTTCCTCAGTTTTGAAATTCTTCAGTTTTCAAATTCTTCAACTTTCAAAATCTTCCTTTGTTTCCGTCGTTTTCTTCATTGGCAATACATATATATGAGTTTATGTCCTCTATAGCATTCACGAAAGTGCGTTATATCGACTAGAGGGGGTGAATAGGCAATTTTATGAATTCTTCACCGAGGAATTTGCGGTGAGGAAATTCCTTAGCGAAGAAATACTTGCAGCGGAATAAGTACTCGAAGTAAGCATAACAGAATACACGCATGGTCATCATGATGAAATGAAGACAACCACAGAGTCTGAAAGCGTAATCACAGGATAACACAAGATGAAGACAAACCGATCAAGAAATTGAACTAAGGAAATTGAGAAAGTCTTCACCAAAGTCTTCAAACACAGATATGAACAAACACTCAACAACGTAATGAGGAAATGAAAGGGTTGAGGAGATAGAACCGATAAGGTTGGTGAAGACAATGATTTGGTAGACCAGTTCAAGCTGCTGTCTCGGTTATGCGTCTGGTTGAGCGGTGAGTATTTAAACTTCGAGGACACACAGTCCGGACACCCGATCGTGAGCACGCAGCTCAGGACACCAAGTCCTCACCGTATTCTCCTTGAACTAAGGTCACATGAGACCTCGTCCAATCACTCGTGGTAAGTCTTGAGCGACTTCCAAACCTTCACAGACTTGGTCACTCGGCGATCCACAATTCCTCTTGGATGCTTCTAGACCATGACGCCTAACCGTCTGGAAGAAGCACAGTCTTCAAAGGTAACAAGCGTCGGATCCACGCAGGATCAATTTCTTCAGTTATGCTCAATCTCTTTGGGTTTGTAGGGGTTTGGTTTTGGGGTTTTTCCTCACTCGATGATTTTCACTCAAAGTCCTCGGAGGATGGGTTGCTCTCAAATGACAAGTGTCAAGTTCTCTCGGAGCAGCCAACCAGCTAGTGGTTGTAGGGGCGGCTATTTATAGCCTAGGGAGCAGCCCGACATGATAAGACATAAATGCCCTTCAATGATATGACCGTTAGGTGGATAAGATATTTTGGGACAGTGGCGCGCCAAGACAAAGAACGGTCGGAAATTTGACTCTCAAATTCCTCGGGGCTATCATGTTCCTCCTTTGTGTAGGCAATCCAGACTGGCGAATTCCTAACTCCTCGGTCAGAACAAATTCCTCGGTGACTGAAGAACTTCGTCTACATCAAGAAATTGACTGAACTGTATGAGATTTCCAAAGGCTTCACTCGAAGGGATTGGTAGGTGTAGGATTTTGAGTTGAGCATCACATGGAAATTTTTCCTTAGTATTTCCTCGACCCCTTTAACGATGCAGTGTTTCCTATGACTCAAGAAAGAGAAAATGAAACTACGAAAACAAAAGTCTTCACGCTTCATGTTCCTCAAATGAATACCAAGTCTTCAAGGTCACACCAATTTCTTCACTTTCAAAGTCTTCGTAAAGTCTTGAATATCAAAGTCTTGATCGAAGAACTTCATTTTAGGGTCGACTTTCTCTGTAAATATCAAACTCCTCATAGACTTATAGACCTGTGTACACTCACAAACGCATTAGTTCCTTAACCTATAAGTCTTCAATCCACCAAACTCACTAAGGGGCACTAGATGCACTTACAATCTCCCCCTTTTTGGTGATTGATGACAATATAGGTTAAGTTTTCAACGGGGATAAACGTATGAAGTGTAAATACTGATAATGAAGAATTTGATTGCAAGATATAGAAGAACTCCTCCTGAAGATGTGCATAGTGAGGAATTTGCTTTTGAGGCAATGCACATTTGAAGAGTTGAATCATGGAGATCTCCCCCTATATCTTGTAATTCATACACGCATTTGACATATAGTATGAAGAATTTGAAATGCATGATGAAATATGGTGCTTGATGTAATTCAGCATGCGTGCGATAACATTAATGAGGAACAAGCATGCAAAATAACGCAACAAGAGTATAAGAGCTCAAATAGATTTGCTATGAAGATTTTCAAGGAGCTCAAGAGAATCAGAGCGCAGTGCAAGAGCATAATGCATCAAAAGTATCAAAGCACCATTGGGTTTAAGATTACAACTCGATCCAATAAAAGTTTCAGAAGAACGAGAGTTGTAACTTAACAAAAATAAATTAATGTATATAGGCAATAAACTAGACCCGCTTGAAGACTAACTCAAATTTCTCCCCCTTTGTCATCAAATGACCAAAAGGATCAAAACTGAGGACTAACGCTCCTGAAGAATTTCAAGTTGAAGAAGGAGCGCCATCGTTGTTGGGGTCGGTTGTTGTAGTAGGACCTCGCGGTGTCGCCCAAGTCTTCATTTTCATCGATGTCGCGATGAAGAATAGGAGCTAGCCACCAAGGAAGGAACTTTGACCTTCTTGTATTTCTTCTGAGGAGGTGCAGATCGTCAAATTCTTCCTTGATCCCATTGATGTCGGTTCTTCCAAGATCAGAGACATGTGAAAGAACAGCCCAAAGTGCGTTTGAAGGTTTCATGGAGGTAGTAGTGGTTTTCTTCACTGCATTGTGTGTTGAGGTCATGTTGTGAAGAATTGAACCAAACCGACGCTTGACCCATTTATGATTGCGATCAACCTTGATGAAGACCGAGGAGTAACTCACGATCACCATCACCACAGGTCTTGTGGCTTGAGGACTTTGCTTGACTGAGGTATTTGCGGCAGAGTCATGGGTGGCAGAGTCATCATTGGTGGAGTAGGATGCTGCTTTGCGAAACTATCCATCCAATGGACGAATGCCTTCATCGATCACAGCAGTAGCCTTTCCCTTGTCATCATCTGAGGTAAATGTCGGTTTGAGGACTTCAATCGGGGGCAAGTAGCTGCAGTGGTTCAGAGTATCAGCCTTGTAATTGAGTGAAGACCTTGTCCTGATGAATCTCATTATCCAAGGCGCATAAGGCTTCAACTCAAATGGTGACATAGCAATGTTTGCCGTGAGTCCTCATGAAGAAATCATGGAAGTTGACGGAACGCCATGGATGATGTGGAAAAGCATATTCTTCATGATGCCAACGACTTCTTCATCATTCGAGTCGTGGCCTTTGATAGGACTCATTGTCTTCGCTGTAATCCGATAGACAGTCCGAGGCACATACAATAATTCCTTGACGAGGAATTTGGTTCTTGGGGCCTGCCTTGGCTTCAAAGGCTTCATCAAGACTTGCATATAGTGATTTGAAAGTTACGGTTCGTTGTAGATACAACGTGCACCATCAAGTGGAGGATCGAGTGGTAGAGCACGAAGCAATTCGATTCTTTGGTGCCTTGTAGTGAGTCTTTTAGGACATCCAGTCTAATACCCATGAGTTCACGTCTTGGCGTCTCCGGTGATGTGCGGTGTTGCATAGAATTGAAGAATTAGTTCTTCATTCCACCATATAGATATCGGTCAGAAATTGAAGTCCTCAAGGCCGTGAAGAACACTGAGGACTGGCTCAAAGCCTGGCAGAGACTCCATGTCCACATGTGGAATATGAGCATGATCAAAGACTTTGTCTTTGTTGAAGAGCACTGAGGAATAGAAGTTGGCTTGGCTGGTAGTCTAGAAACGCCTCTTCCTAATGCGAGCAGAATTATATGGATTATAGTCAGTGAAGAATACGTGCTCGCCGAAGAAATCTTCAGCCTTGAACTTTTGCTTCGTTGAGAAAGGATTCTTAGGCTTTGGCAGTGGAGTGTCAGTGAGTTGCATCACGACCTCTGGAATCGCAAGTTCAGGTTCTTCAGGCTGAGGAATTTCTTGTTCCTCAACATTGTGATCTGTGGATCAGTGACGGGTTCATCAAAGCACTAGTGGCTGGAATTTCTTCATGCATGAGCAGGTGGGTTGAGTTTCTTGAGTCCATTTGGACTGATTGTGCAGGGGACTGAGGAATCTGTTGGAGCGGGGTGAAGAGAGGAGTATTGGGATGCAGACTTTCCCAAAAGTCATCATTCATCGCTGGTGTGGTGCACCCTATATCCACAACTTCATCTTCTATTTCCTCAACACCAGCCTCTTCAGCTGTGAACTGAGGCATAGGTGAGGAAATGACTGGGGTTGAAGGGATTGCGTCCACTTCAATTTCTTCATCAATCTGCTCGACGAAGCAGCGAGAATGATGTTCTTCATCGAATCCGATTGGGATCTCATAGTCTTCCAAAAGGAACAAGGTCCTTTGATGGCTTGGAGGAAATCGGAACAGCATCAATTGGATTTTCAAATGAGCTGGTCATTGGCTTCATTTTCTTCGCAGCCGAAGAATGTGACACAACTGATGCCTTCCTTTTCTTCACTGCAGCTCGTTCTGCAGCCTTGGTTTTCTTCACATCAGAGGCTGATGGAAGAATTGGAGTTGGTGTTGGCGCAGGAGGAGCTGAGGAATCTGGTTGAATTTCTTCAAAGAATCGATGCAGCTTGCCCTCGACTTCTTCTGGGCTTTCTTCAGCGCACCACTAGTGGACGCCTCGGCAATTTCTTGATGGCTGGAATGTGATCATCAGCCTCGAACTAGCATTTTCATCGCCAGTTGAAAATCATCGGTCGTCTTGGCATGTTCTTCTTCAAAGAAGCTGAGCAGAGGCTGCAGCGAGGATTTTCCCTGCTATGCGTTGGGGTTGCAACATTTGTGAAATTCTTCGTCAGGTTGATTTAATCTCACCTTGGCTCCTTGCCAATCAGCATAATAAGAATCGAAGTTTTGCTTTGAGGTCTTGAATTTCGATCTGGACCTCGAGAAGTTCCTCATGTGTCATTTTGACAACGCTTTTTCTTCGTGAACTTCTCCTTTACGTATTGAGTCTTCTTGATCTCTCTTGCCTTTTCAAACTTCCATTTCTCTTCGTGATGAAATGGGTCAACATATGACTTTGTCCAGGGTCGATGAAAGTCAGGCATAGGGGTATTTGGATCCTTGTGCCGTAGATCAATATAATCGAGGATTTTCCTCGGATCCAACAAAGAAGGGCACAAATGTGCCTTTGGCTCTAGCGGCCCTTTCTTGGCGATCTCGATGATTTCCGCAAGTTCATCATCGAAGCTTCATCATCGAAGCCACATGGAATGCAACCTGTTTCTTCTTTGGACTTGGCCGAGGACCTCGCCCATTTGTTGCTTTGGTCTTCAGCAGAAGTCGGGCGGATGATGAAATTGGTGCTGGCCGAGGAACTTCTTTGAAACTCCAGAGGCAATCGAGAAACCAGCAGTCCTTTGACATGTAGCCAGATGCACAGGAGCCGAGGACTTTGAATGAGCTGTTGAGGACTTTGGTGGAGTCAGCAAAGGTGTGAGGAATTTGCCGTGAGGGCGCTGCTGAGGAACTTGGCCGTGAGGGCGCTGATGGTGAAGCACTTGGCTTATGAGCAGACTTCTTTGGCATGGATTTCCTCGGTTTGACTGAGGCCTCAGTAGCAATAGCAGTGGCAGAATCCTCACTGAATTTCTTCACTGCCTCCTTGGCTTGTCTTGCCAATTTAGCTTGGCGCTTAGCCCATTCTTCAGGAAAGTCCTCACCACGCTTGATGCTGGTGGGGTCAGCTACTTGGCCAGGTGCCAATGGAGCTCTTGGGCATGGAGGATTGAGAGCGAATTTCTTCATGTACTTTGGAGTCACATATCTGTATTCCCTCCATTCCCTTGCCCATCTCCGTTCAATCTTATGAATACGCACCTTGCGCTGATTTTTGTTTTCTTCATCGTGTACATGAGTCGCATAAATTTCCTCGTGGATCTCAAAAGCAGTCATAACCTCAGGTTTCTTTCCTCCTTTACGCGTGGCTTCTTACCGCCTGCCATATTCTTGATTGAGGAAATTGAACAATTGAGTTCTCACGAAGAAGTATGCAGTTTTTCTTCGAGGAACGCTGCAAATGAGTTAAGTTGATGAGAACCTAGTGATTCAAAGACGGACATGTGTACCTGTGAATAGAGTATAGTTGCGAGGAATTTGGAGAGGTCATATCGTTCTCGGAAGGTTTTTCAAAAAGAACAAGTTTTGAGGATTTTGACCAGATGAGCCTTGAAGAATTTCACTAAGCGTTCTTTGACTTAGGTTCCAAAGTTGTACAGATCGAGGATCCACACAATTAAGGAATCTTGAAGAAAATCATTGCTTAGAGAAACGAATCAAGAGCAGATAGCTTGTGAGGTGTTTGTGTGTGAGGATTTGTAGAATAAACACCTTCGAAGATTTTCAGGAAAGCTTGAGAATCAAAGCGAGTAATAAAAGTAGCTTTTATTTACCCTAAATGAAGAACACGACGAACTGGGTGTTGTAGATGTGAAGCTCGTCTATTCAGATCTACCACGCCCTAACTTGGCGGAGGAAGACAGCTACGGCGGCGGAGTGAGGAATTCCATGGGTCGGCGTGAGTACGACAATGACGAGGTCGAGGCGGTGAAGCTCTTCCTCACCGGCGACGATGGAGTAAGCGGAGGCGCTTAGGGTTAGAGGAGCTCGAGCAGGAGAGAGAGGTCGAGCGGGTAAAAGAAGTGAGGAAGGGAGAGGGGTATTTATAGACAAGGTGAAAAACTGTTCGCTCAAGATTTTGGACTTAACGTGCCTGACCATTTTCCTTCTCACGACATGTGTCACCCACGATCAGGTCGTGGAGATCGTGGTACGATCGTGGGTGAGTAAAATAATGCATCGTGGGATGCGGAGCAGTTTAATGGCAAAACCGAAAATTTGAATAAGATCAGTTTTAAAGTTTCGTTCGCAATTTCTTCAGCTGACAAGGACACATTGAAGATTTTGAACGAGTTTCAAATAGAACGCACATGAATAATTTGTGAATAGATTGGGTTGAGTATATCATAGAGGGGGAAGGGTCCGATCACACTCACTTAGCAGAAAAAGATGACTTGAAGAAATAACTATAAGTGAATGCTGTAGAGGACATAAACCCATATATATATATATATATATATATATATATATATATATATGTGTTTATGTCATCTACAGCATTCAATTATAGTTATTTGTTGAAGTCATATTTTCTGCTAAGTGAGTGTGATCGACTATATATATATATATATATATATATATATATATATATATATATATATATATATATATATATATATATATATATGTCCTCTACAAAGATTCACTTATAGTTATTTCTTCAAGTCATCTTTTTTCTCGCTAAGTGAGTGTGATCGGACTATATATATATATATATATATATATATATATATATATATATATATATATATATATATATATATATATATATAGCCAATGAAGAAAGACGACGGAAACAGTGAAGATTTTGCAAAGTTGAAGAATTTGAAAACTGAAGAAAAACTCAAATTGAAGATTTTCAACTTTGGTGGTGGCGTGACCCACCGTATAAGAATGATGATTTCAGACACCGCGTACAATTGTCGTAGGGTTCTGAGAATCAAATTCTTCATTAATTTCTTCACACTAGAGTGTTATTCTTCATTGATTGAAGAAAAACGTTTCTTCATGTGTTGCACATCTAAGTCATCAATTTTGCATAAGTGTTAGGATGTATGTCTTTTTCAAAGAACATTCGAAGATTCTAAGATATTTAGCTCACACCGCAACTTGCTAAATCTCTTCTCATCCAAGGGCTTAGTGAAGATATCGGCTAGATGTTCTTGGTCTTCACGTGCTCGATAGAGATGTCGCCCTTCAACACATGATCACGAAGAAAATGATGACGAATTTGAATGTGCTTTGTCTTCGAAAGTGCTGAATCGGGTTGTGAGCAATCTTGATGGCACTCTCATTGTCACAAGAGAGAGGCACATTCTTCACGTTGATGCCGTAGTCCTTGAGACTTTGCTTCATCCACAGCAATTGAACACAACACGAGCCAAGCAATGTATTCAGCTTCGCGATGAGATGGTGATACGCGATTCTGTTTCTTTGAGGACCAACAGACCAAAGATCGTCCGAGGAAATGACAAGTGCCGAAGTTGACTTGTGGTCCACACGATCACCAAAGCATAGTCGAGTCGAATATCCAATGAGATCAAAAACAGAGCCCTTGGGGTACCATAATCCTAGTGTTGGTGTGTGAGCTAGATATCGAAGAATATGCTTCATGACCTTATGGTGTGATTCCTTCTGTAGCTTGAAATCGGGCACACATGCAAACACTAAGCATTATATCTGGCCTAGATGCACATAAGTACAATAAAGAACCAATCATGGAGCGGTATACCTTGTGATCGAAGTCAATACCATTTTCATCGGTTGCATAGATGGCCATTTGTGGGCATAGGAATTTTGACGCCTTTGCAATCTTGCATGCCAATTTCTTGAGGACATCTTTGAGGTATTTCTCTGAGATATGAATATGCCATTGTGTTGTTGACGAATTTGAAGACCTAAGAAGAATTTCAACTCTCCCATCATAGACATTTGATATTCTTCACTCATCATATAGGCAAATTCATCACTATAATGTTGGTCAGTACAACCAAAGATAATATCATCAACATATATTTGGCACACAAACAGTTCACCATCATAAGATTTAGTAAAGAGAGTAGGGTCAAGTGAACTGGTGTGAAGCCATTCTTCACGAAGAATTCCTTCAATGTATCATACCACGCCTGCGGGGCTTGTTTGAGACCATAGAGGGCCTTATTAAGTCTAAAGACTTTGTCAGGATTCTTTGGATCTTCAAAACCTGGGGGTTGAGCAACATATACTTCTTCCTCAAGCTTACCATTGAGGAATGCACTTTTCACATCCATTTGATATAAAGTCTAGCAACAGGTGCAAAAGTTTCATCGAAATCAATTCCTTCAACCTGTGTGTAGCCTTGAGCTAATAGTCGTGCCTTATTCCTCACCACAAGGCCATTTTCATCTTGCTTGTTGCGGTAGATCCACTTTGTGCCAATGATATTATGCTTGCGAGGATCTGGACGTTTGACCAGTTCGAGACATTGTTGAGCTCGAATCGATGTAATTCTTCTTGCATAGCCTGAATCCACTCGGCTCGTAAATGCTTCATCTAGCTTAGTGGGCTCTGTGATAGAGACAAAAGCATAGTGCCCACAAAAGTTAGATAAATGTGAAGCTTTTGAGCGTGTGAGAGGACTCGCACTTTAATGTCATCGATGATCTTCTCCACTTGCACTTCTTTTGCAACGCGAGCATGAGCTGGTTGTCGCCGAGGAATTTGATCATTTTCCTCCGCACCATTTTCTTCAAAGACTATCTTCAGTGCATCACCGACGTTCTTCGCGTCTGAGAATGAATTCTTCAGCAGATTCTTCAGTAGGAATGACATCCTCAGTTGCCTTGAACTTGATTGATTCCTCAGGTGCTGGTTCATCTAACACAGAAGGTAGGTGCTCTCTTTGCGAGCCATTAGTTTCATCGAACCGCACATCTACAGTGTCAACAATCTTGTGAAGAGTGATGTTGAAGACTATGTAGGTGTGCGAGTCCTTTCCGTAACCAAGCATAAAACCTTCATGTGCTTTCGGTGCAAATTTAGAATTGTGATGAGGATCTCTAATCCAACATTTAGCAATCAAGACTTTGAAATAACTTACATTGGGTTTCTTGTCGTTGAGGAGTTCATAGGCAGTCTTCTTGAAGAATTTGTGAAGATATACTGTTGATGATGTGGCACACCGTATCAATTGCATCAATCCAAAAACGACTAGGCGTTTTGTATTCATCAAGCATAGTGCGAGCCATCTCAACAAGAGTTCTGTTCTTGCGCTCCACGACGCCATTTTACTGAGGAGTATAAGGAGCAGATAACTCATGAGTGATACCAAGTTCATCAAGATAGTCATCAAGACCAGAATTCTTGAACTCAGTTCCATAGTCACTCCTGATGTGCTTGATCTTCACACGAAAGTTAGTTGAAGCCCTCGAGGAAAATCGTTTGAAGACTTCCTGCACTTGATTTTTGTAAGTAACAATGTGTATCCATGTGTAGTGAGAGTAATCATCAACAATAACAAAGCCATATAGAGATGCATCATTAACGACAATTTGAGTAATGATTGGGACCAAAGAGGTCCATGTGAAGCAATTCAAGGACGAGTAGTGGTCATGATAGTCTTCACTGGATGCTTGGCCTTGGTCATTTTTCCAGCTTCACAGTTCGTGATAAGTGATCCTTGAGGAATTTGACATTCTCAATGCCAATGACATGCTTCTTCTTTGCAAGCGTGTGCAAATTCCTCATGCCTGCGTGACCAAGTCACGATGCCATAGCCAACCTTATGAAGCTTTTGCAAGTAGACACACGGCTAGTTGTGGTCCTGTAGAGAAATCAACAATATACAAGTCTCCTCTCCTAAAGCCTTCGAAGACATTGGAATTGTCAGCTTCCATAATCACAACACAACGATATTTGCCAAAGATCACAACCATATCAAGATCACAAAGCATTGAGACTGACATGAGGTTGTATCCTAAGGACTCAACAAGCATGACTTTGTCCATGTGTTTATCCTTAGAGATTGCAACCTTACCAAGACCCAATACCTTACTTTTGCCTTTGTCAAGAAAGATGATATGCTTCAGATGTGACGGTGATAAGGGAGCATCCATCAATAGATTCTTGTCACGGTCATGTGATTTGTACAACCACTATCGAGAACCCACTCGGTGGCTTTGGGTTGATCATCCTGCAGATGAATTAGTACAACTTACGATCTCATATACTTCATCGGTGAAGAATATGATATCAAGTTCATCGATGAATTTCATCACCAAGATTAATAGATAAGCAAGATGAGGACGTGTGAAATGAAAGGTCATTTCATCATGATTAGCTTGCGTCCTTTCAGTGCAATTTCGCCAGTCCCCAAAGAAATTCTTGAGACGTTAAGGCACGCCCGAGACCTTACCCTCGCAGAAAAGATTAGTTCTTTTTCTTCACCACCCACATCTGAAGGGGTGGTAAAGAGTTCATCACTCTGCGAGCACCATACGAGAATGGTGGCATAGAAGCCAAACCATTTCGCTTTCACATAAGAGGGGTTAGGGTAAGCATATGAATAAGCGTAGAAATTCTTCGAGGACTTATGAACATATTGGTTGGAAGAATAATGAACATATTCATAGCCCTTAGCTCTACCCTGCGAAACAGAGTTGTTAGCAC
The DNA here is from genome assembly GCA_021605145.1 of Aegilops bicornis. Taxonomy (NCBI): domain Eukaryota; kingdom Viridiplantae; phylum Streptophyta; class Magnoliopsida; order Poales; family Poaceae; genus Aegilops; species Aegilops bicornis. Next base: position 97,444,961 of record CM038671.1, read on the forward strand.
GATGATAATCATATGAGGACTTTGATCCTTTTGAGGAATTTGATCCACGTGAGGAATTTGGTCCGTATGAGGACTTGGATCCATATGAAGAATTTGGTCCATATGAAGAATTTGATCGGGGTTTCTATTCTTCATGTGGTGTCATGAGGACATTCACTGAAGACTTTCAAGGCACTTCTTGGGAACCCAGATTTTCTTCATAGGGGAACCGTTCTCGCAGATTAGTGCCAACATATCTAGCAAATACTTCACCATTCTGATTTTTGAACAGTTTATAGTTGAGTCAAATGACTCATCGAAGAATGAGGAGATTCGCATGTAAAGCCAGATAAGTTAGATGGATCAACTGGAGGTCCCTTTGCAAAGCAACCCATGAGGTTTTGGGATACCGCTTTCGAGGCTTCCAATATGTTCCATCGGCATTGAGTTTCCTCTCAAAGGCAATACCCTCTTTCCTAGGGTTCTGTTGAGGATCTGCTTTTAAGCACATCACAAAGAGTCTGATGCCCTTTGAGGCTTTTGTACATGCCTCATACACAATTCCTTCAGCCCTTCATCGTCAAAGTGATACTAGCAATGTCCTCAGATGAGGAATTAGTGATAGTAGAGGCAAATGAAGAATTTGTAACAGTTGAAGCATTTGAACATCTGTGTGAAGAATTAGCGATTCACGTTCAATGCACTTTAAGCATGGAGGAACAAATTCTTCCCGAGAAGCGCTGATTTGTTGAGCAAGTAATGAATCGCGCTCCTTCGAAGATCTTCATAACTCACTCTTAGCTTCGAAGATCTTGCTTTCTTTGAAGAAATTCATAAGAAAGTTTCTCATGATCGATAAGAGAGTGTTATGATGACCTTGAAGGCTGTCAAACCTAGATCAAGTCTCTCAAGATTTTCGATCAGGGGCTTTAGTGCGATCCATTTCTTCACCTAACATATCAACACTCTTATCTAGCATGTTTTGAACCTTTCCAAAGCCCTTTGTTGTTTTACAGCAATTTTAGCAAGTTTTGAGTAATCGGGCTTTAGATCTTCATCGATTCATTTTCACTAGATTCAGAGAAGGTATATTTGAGTACCTTGGCACCCTTTGCCATGAAGCAATAGGTGGGAGTGTAGTCATCACTATCTTCATCGGCATTGTTGGTGAGGTCATTTTCTTGAGTTGAAGATGGACTTGCCGACGAAAGCAAAGAGCGAGAGCTAGACTCGCCACACCAGACTCAGATTCTTCTGATGCCTCCTCTTCCTCATGTTCCTCAGATTCAGCTTCAGAGTTCATTTCCTTGCCAATGAATGCCCGAGCCTTTTTGGAGCTGCCCTTCTTGTGAGAAGAAGGCTTTGAGGATTTTGATGATGAAGATTTCGATGATTTCTTCTTCTTCTTGGCGTCATCGTAACTGTAATCCTTGTGTTTCTTCTTCTTTAATTCCTTTTCCCATCGAGGACAATCTTGGATGTAGTGACCAGGTTTCTTGCATTTGTGACAAAGTCTTCTCTTATAGTCACTAGATGAGGAATCACTGCTTCTTGAGGATTTTCCAAAGGGACCACGTCTTGAGAACTTCTGGAATTTCTTCACGAGTAGTGCTAGCTCCTGGCCTAATTCTTCAGGATCTCCAAGGCTACTAGCAGAGTCTTCACACTCGATTCGCATACAGCCTTGGCCTTCGTGGCACGTGTTTTTCCATAGCTAGAACCATAGAGATCTCTCTTTTCAAAGAAGCTGGAACTCATGAGTATTTAGCCTCTCGAGGATATCGGCAGGATCAAGTGACTTGTAGTCAAGACGCTCTTGTATCATCGGTGCGAGTATCAAATGAGGAATCAAGCGATCTTAACAATTTCTTCACCACCTCATGGACGGTGATGTCAGTGGCGCCAAGTGCTTGAAGCTCATTTGAGATGTCAGTGATGCGATCGAAGGTTTGTTGAACACTTTCGTTGTCGAGTCTTTTGAAGCGGTTGAAGAGATTCCGAAGAACATCAACTCGAGACTCACGCTGAGTTGAGACTCCTTCATTCACTTTGGACGGCCTGTCCCAGATGAGCTTGGCAGATTCCAAAGCACTCACTCTTCCATATTGACCTTTGCTCAGATGGCCACATATGATATTCTTCGCTTGAGAATCGAGTTGCTTGAATCTCTTCACGTCAGCAGCGTTCAGAGAAGGTGTGACTGAGGGAACACCATTTTCCACAACATACCGTAGATCATTGTCAATTGCTTCAAGATGCATTCGCATCTTGTTCTTCCAAAGAGGGGTAGTCCATCCCATCAAAGGTAGGACACCTGCCGAGACCTTGATCATACCTGCGGTCGACATAACTAAAACTCCGGTGGTTAAACCAAAATCACACGTAACAAGGGAGTAACTTGCTCGATGCCAATTGAAAGTGCGTTATATCGACTAGAGGGGGTGAATAGGCGATTTTTATGAATTCTTCACCGAGGAATTTGCGGTGAGGAAATTCCTTAGCGAAGAACTACTTGCAAATGGAATAAGTACTCATAAGTAAGCATAACAGAATACACGCATGGTCATCATGATGAAATGAAGACAACCACAGAGTACAGAAAGCGTAATCACAGGATAACACAAGATGAAGACAAACTGACTGAATAAATTGAACTAAGGAAATTGAGAAAGTCTTCAGTCAAAGTCTTCAAACACAGATATGAACAAACACTCAACACAGTAATGAGGAAATGAAAGGGTTGAGGAGATAGAACCAGTAAGGTTGGTGAAGACAATGATTTGGTAGACTAGTTCCAACTGCTGTCTCAGCTTGTACGTCTGGTTGGAGCGGCCGAGTATTTAAACTCGAGGACACAGTCCCCGGGACACCCGGCCGAAAGCACGCAGCTCAGGACACCAAGTCCTCACCGTATTCTCCTTGAATTAAGGTCACATGCACTGGCCCAATCACTCGTGGTAAGTCTTCAGCGACTTCCAAACCTTCACAGACTTGGTCACTCGGCGATCCACAATTCCTCTTGGATGCTTCTAGACCATGACGCCTAACCGTCTGGAAGAAGCACAGTCTTCAAAGGTAACAAGCGTCGGATCCACGCAGGATCAATTTCTTCAGTGATGCTCAACCACTTTGGGTTTGTAGGGGTTTGGTTTTGGGGTTTTTCCTCACTCGATGATTTTCACTCAAAGTCCTCGGAGGATGGGTTGCTCTCAAATGACAAGTGTCAAGTTCTCTCGGAGCAGCCAACCAGCTAGTGGTTGTAGGGGCGGCTATTTATAGCCTAGGGAGCAGCCCGACATGATAAGACATAAATGCCCTTCAATGATATGACCTTTAGGTGGATAAGATATTTCGGGACAGTCAAGGCCAAGAAGATAAAGAACGGTCGGAAATTTGACTCTCAAATTCCTCAAGGCTATCATGTTCCTCACTGTAGGCAATCCGCCTTTGGCGAATTCCTAACTCCTCGGTCGAGAACAAATTCCTCAAATGACGGAAGAACTTCGTCTCACATCAAGAAATTGACTGAATGTATGAGATTTCCAAAGGCTTCACTCAAGGGATTGGTAGGTGTAGGATTTTGAGTTGAGCATCACATGGAAATTTTTCCTTAGTATTTCCTTGACCCCCTTTAACAGTACGGTGTTTCCTATGACTCAAGAAAGAGAAAATGAAACTACGAAAACAAAAGTCTTCACGCTTCATGTTCCTCAAATGAATACCAAGTCTTCAAGGTCACACCAATTTCTTCACTTTCAAAGTATTCAAAAAGTCTTCAGAATATCAAAGTCTTCAGTCGAAGAACTTCATTTTTAGGGGTCGACTTTCTCTCAGAATATCAAACTCCTCATAGACTTATAGACCTGTGTACACTCACAAACGCATTAGTTCCTTAACCTATAAGTCTTCAATCCACCAAAATCACTAAGGGGCACTAGATGCACTTACATTCACTTATGGCTATTTCTTCAAGTCATTTTTTCTGCTAAGTGAATGTGATCGGACCCTTCCCCCTCTATGCTATACTCAACCCAATCTATTCACAAATTCTTCATGTGCGTTATATTTGAAACTCGTTCAAAATCTTCACTGTGGTCCTAGTCGGTGAAGAAATTGCGAACGGAACTTTAAAACTGATCTTATCCAAACTTTCGGTTTTGTCATTAAACTGCTCCGCATCCCACGATGCATTATTTTACTCACCCACGATCAGACACGATCTCCACTACACAAGACGTGGGTGACACATGTCGTGAGAAGGAGAATGGTCAGGCACGCTCGTCCCTAAATCTTTGGGCGAACAGTTTTCACCGCCTCTATAAATACCCTCTCTCCATCCTCACTTCTTTTACTCCGCCGACCTCTCTCTTCCGCCGAGCTCCTCAAACCCTAGCACCGCCAAGAACTCTATTGTCGTCGGTGAGGAAGAGCTTCGCTGCCTCGACCTCTTCGCCGACGCATTTCGCTACCGATCATGAAATCTTCACTCCGCCACCGCCAGAAGCTGTCTTCCTCCTCACGAGTTAGGGCGTGGAAGATCCGAATGACGAGAGCTTCACATCTACAACACCCAGTTCGTCGTGTTCTTCATTTAGGGTAATTAAAAGTTACTTTTACTACCCTCGTTGATCCAAATTTTACAATACAAAATCTTCAAAGGTGTTTTATTCGTCAAATCCTCACTCACAAACACCTCACTAGTTATATGCTCTTGATTCGCTTTCTCTAAGCAATCATTTTTCTTCAAGATTCCTCAATTGTGTGGATCCTCGATCTGTACAACTCTGGAACCTAAGACAAAGAACGCTTAGTGAAATTCTTCAAGGCTCATCTGGTCAAAATCCTCAAAACTTGTTCTTTTTTGCAAAACCTTTTGAGAACGCATATGACCTCTCCAAATTCCTCGCAACTATACTCCGTTCACAGGTACTCATGTCCGCTGCTGAATCACTAGGTTCTCATCAACTTAACTCATTTGCAGCGTTCCTCGAAGAAAAGTTGCATACTTCTTCAGAGAATTCGTTTGTTCAAATTCCTCACCAAGAATATGGCGTAAGGAAAGAAGCCACGAAAGGAGGAAAGAGGCCTGAGGTCATGGCCGCGTTTGAAATCCCCGAGGAAATATATGCTGATTATTGCACACCTGATGAAGCCGAGTTCGGCAAAGAGAACAAAAATCAGCGCAAGGTGCGCATCCAAAGGATTGAACGGAGATGGGCACGAGAATGGAGGGAGTACAGATATGTAACTCCAAAGTACATGAAGAAATTCACACTCAATCCTCCATGCCCAAGAGCTCCAATGGCACCTGGCCAAGAAGCTGACCCCACCAGCATCAAGCGTGGTGAGGACTTTCCTGAAGAATGGGCCAAGCGCCAAGCCAAGTTGGCAAGACAGCCAACGAGGCGGTGAGGAAATTCAATGAGGACTCACATCGCTGCTGCCACTGAGGCCTCTGTCAAGCCAAGAAATCAATGGCAAAGAAGCCCGCACACAAGCCAAGTGCTTCACCAACAGTGCCCTCACGGCCAAGTTCCTCAGCAGTGCCCTCACAGCAAATTCCTCATGCTGCCCCTGCTCCTCCAAAATCCTCAGCTCCTTCAAAGTCCTCAGCAGCTCCTCCCAAGTCCTCAGCAGTTCCGACAAAGTCCTCAAAGACCGGTGCATCCGCCACATGCCAAAGGACTGCAGGCTTCTCCATTGCCTCCGGTGTCTCAGCAAGTTCCTCACCGCACCAAAGTCTTCATCTGGCCCGACTCTGCTGAAGACTAAGGCCACCGGACGAGGTCCTCGGCCAAGTCCCAAGAAGAAACAGGTCACCTTCCAAGAGCCACCTGAAGATGATGAGGCTGATGATGATGAACTTTCGGAAATCACCAGAGACCGCCAAGAAAGGGCCGCTAGAGCCAAAGGCACATCTGTGCCTCTGCTATTGGATCCGAGGAAAATCCTCGATTACATTGATCTCTGGCACAAGGATCCAAACACCCCTATGCCTGATTTTCATCTGACCCCTGGATAAAGTCATATGTTGACCCATTTCATCACTGAAGAGAAATGGAAGTTTGAAAAGGCAAGAGAGATCAAGAAAGCTCAATACAGAAAGGAGAAGTTCCTGAAGAAAAACGTTGTCAAAATGACACCGAGGAACTTCTCAAGGTCCAAATGAAATCCAAGCCCTCGTAAAAAACTTCGATGCTTATTATGCTGATTGGCAAGGAGCCAAGGTCGATTCACAACCCGACGAAGAAGTTCACCAATGTTGCAGCCCCAACGCAACATGAAATTCCTCAGCCGGAGCCTTAGCTCAGCCGACCGAAGAACATGCCAAAGACTACCGATGAAGTTCAGGCTGTCAAGAAAATGCCAGTTCCTGTGGCTGATGATCCCATTCCACCATTGAAGAAATTTCCGGCATCCACTAGTGGTGCGCGTGAAGAAATCGAATCAGCCAGTAACCGTGCATCGGGCCATACCGAGAAAATTCATCCAGATTCCTCAGCTCCTCCTGCGCCAACACCAACTCCAATTCTTCCATCTGCCTCTGATGTGAAGAAGACCAAGGCTGCAGAACGAGCTGCTGTGAAGAAACAAAAAGCATCACCAAGGCCAAATTCTTCTGCGAAGAAAATGAAGCCAATGACCAGCTCCTTTGAAAATCCAATTGATGCTGTTCCAATTTCCTCAATTCCATCAAAGGACCTTGTTCCTTTTGATGAAGATTATGTGATCCCAAGCGGATCTCGATGAAGAAAATCATTCAACGCTGCTTCGTCGAGCAGATTGATGAAGAAATTGAAGTGGAAGCAATCCCTTCAACCCCAATCATTTCCTCGCCTATGCCTCGGTTCCACGGTGAAGAGGCCGGTGTTGAGGAACTTGAAGAAGATGTGGATATTGGAAGCATTAACGCCGGTGATGAATGATGACTTTTGGGAAAGTCAGCATCCAAATTCTCCACTCTTCACCCCAATCCAACAGATACCTACCCCCCGCTCCAACTGTTCAAATGGGCTCAAGAAACTCATCCCACTTCATTTGTCCATGAAGAAATTCCAGCCACTAGCGGCCGATGAACTTGCCGCCGATCCTCGACCGCACCTATTGAGGAACAAGAAATTCTCACTGAAGAACCTGAGATTGCGATTCACGAGGCCGTGATGCAACTCATCGGCACTCCACCGCCAAAGCCAAAGGATCCCTTCTCAACAAAGCAAAAGTTCAAGGCTGAAGACTTCTTCACGAAAGCACGTATTCTTCATCGATTACAATCCGTATGATTCTCGCCGCATAAGGAAGAGGCGCTTCGACCGCCAATCAAGCCAATTTCTATTCCTCAAGGTGCTCTTCAATAAAGACAAAGTCTTCGATCATGCTCATATTCCTCATGTGGACATGGAGTCTCCGCCAAGCTTCGAGCCACCCTCGGTGTTCTTCACGACGCAGGACTTCAATTTCTGCAGACCGATATCTATGACTGGAATGAAGAACTCATTCTTCAATTCTATGCAACGCTGCACATCACCGGAGACGCTGAAGACGTGAACTCATGGGTATTAGACTGGATGTCTGAAAATACTCACTACAAGGCACCAGCAACTAAATTGCTTCGTGCTCTGCCACTCAGTCCTCCACTTGACGGTGCTCGTTGTATCTACAACAAACCAGAACTTTCAAATCACTATATGCAAGTGCTAATGAAGCCTTTGAAGCCAAGGCAGGCCCCAAGAACCAAATTCCTCGTCAAGGAATTATTGTATGTGCCTCGGAATGTCTATCGGATTCTGACGAAGACAATGAGTCCTATCAAAGGCCACGACTCGAATGATGAAGAAGTCGTTGGCATCATGAAGAATATGCTTTTCAATTTCATTCATGCATGCTCCCATCAACTTCCATGATTTCTTCATGAGGACTCTGGCAAACATTGATATGTCACCATTTGAGCTGAAGCCTTATGCGCCTTGGATTATGAGATTCATCAGGACAAGGTCTTCACTCAATTACAAAGCTGATACTTTGATACTCTTGATGCGTTATTTTGCATGCTTCTTCCTCATTAATGCTATCGCACGCATGCTGAATTATATCAAGCACCATATTTCATCATGCATTTCAAATTCTTCATATTATATGTCAAATGCGTGTATGAATTACAAGATATAGGGGAGATCTCCATGATTCAACTCTTCAAATGTGCATTGCCTCAAAAGCAAATTCCTCACTATGCACATCTTCGTGGGAGTTCTTCTATATCTTGCAATCAAATTCCTCAATATCAGTATTTACACTTCATATGTTTATCCCGTTGAAAACTTAACCTATATTGTCATCAATCACCAAAAGGGAGAGATTGTAAGTGCATCTAGTGCCCTTAGTGATTTTGGTGTATTGAAGACTTATAGGTTAAGGAACTAATGCGCTTGTGAGTGTACACAGGTCTATAAGTCTATGAGGAGTTTGATATTTACAGAGAAAGTCGACCCTAAAAATGAAGTTCTTCGATCAAGACTGTGATATTTTGAAGACTTTCTGAAGACTTTGAAAGTGAAGAAATTGGTGTGACCTTGAAGTCTTGGTATTCATTTGAGGAACATGAAGCGTGAAGACTTTTGTTTTCGTAGTTTCATTTTCTCTTTCTTGAGTCATAGGTGAAAGTGCGTTATATCGACTAGAGGGGGGGGGTGAATAGGCGATTTTTATGAATTCTTCACTGAGGAATTTGCTGGTGAGGAAATTCCTTAGCGAAGAACTACTTGCAGCGGAATAAGTACTCAGAAGTAAGCATAATGAATCACACGCATGGTCATCATGATGAATTGAAGACAAGCACAAAGTACAGAAAGCGTAATCACAGGATAACACAAGGTGAAGACAAACAGACTGAAGAAATTGAACTGAGGAAATTGAGAAAGTCTTCAGTCAAAGTCTTCAAACACAGATATGAACAAACACTCAACATAGTAATGAGGAAATGAAAGGGTTGAGGAAATAGAACCAGTTAGGTTGGTGAAGACAATGATTTGGTAGACCAGTTCCAACTGTCCCTGGGTTGTACGCCCTGGGTTGAGCGGCCGAGTATTTAAACTCGAGGACACACAGTCCCGGACACCCACCCCCGAGCACGCAGCTCAGACACCAAGTCCTCACCAGATTCTCCTTGAACTAAGGTCACATGCACTGGCCCAATCACTCGTGGTAAGTCCTCAGCGACTTCCAAACCTTCACAGACTTGGTCACTCGGCGATCCACAATTCCTCTTGGATGCTCTAGACCATGACGCCTAACCGTCTGGAAGAAGCACAATCTTCAAAGGTAACAAGCGTCGGATCCACACAGGATCAATTTCTTCAGTGATGCTCAATCACTTTGGGTTTGAAGGGATTTGGTTTTTGGGGTTTTTCCTCACTTGATGATTTTCGCTCAAAGTCCTCAGAGGATGGGTTGCTCTCAAATGACAAGTGTCAAGTTCTTCGAGCAGCCAACCAGCCAGTGGTTGTAGGGGCGGCTATTTATAGCCTAGGGAGCAGCCCGACATGATAAGACATAAATGCCCTTCAATGATATGACCGTTAGGTGGATAAGATATTTTGGGACAGGCCAAGAAGACAAAGAACGGTCGGAAATTTGAATATCAAATTCCTCGTGGCTACCATGTTCCTCATCGTAGGCAATCCGACCTTTGGCGAATTCCTAACTCCTCGGTCGAACAAATTCCTCAATGACTGTAAGAACTTCGTCTCACATCAAGAAATTGACCGAATCTGTATGAGATTTCCAAAGGCTTCACTCAAGGGATTGGTAGGTATAGGATTTTGAGTTGAGCATCACATGGAAATTTTTCCTTAGTATTTCCTCGACCCCCTTTATCAGTACGGTGTTTCCTATGACTCAAGAAAGAGAAAATGAAACTACGAAAACAAAAGTCTTCACGCTTCATGTTCCTCATATGAATACCAAGTCTTCAAGGTCACACCTATTTCTTCACTTTCAAAGTCTTCAGAAAGTCTTCAAAATATCAAAGTCTTCAGTCGAAGAACTTCATTTTTAGGGGTCGACTTTCTCTGTAAATATCAAACTCCTCATAGACTTATAGACCTGTGTACACTCACAAACGCATTAGTTCCTCCTATAAGTCTTCAATCCACCAAAATTACTAAGGGGCACTAGATGCACTTACAATCTCCCCCTTTTTGGTGATTGATGACAATATAGGTTAAGTTTTCAACGGGGATAAACATATGAAGTGTAAATACTGATAATGAGGAATTTGATTACAAGATATAGAAGAACTCCCCAAGATGTGCATAGTGAGGAATTTGCTTTTGAGGCAATGCACATTTGAAGAGTTGAATCATGGAGATCTCCCCCTATATCTTGTAATTCATACACGCATTTGACATATAATATGAAGAATTTGAAATGCATGATGAAATATGGTGCTTGATGTATTTCAGCATGCGTGCGATAACATTAACGAGGAACAAGCATGCAAAATAACGCATCAAGAGTATCAGAGCTCAAATAGATTTGCTATGAAGATTTTCATGGAGCTCAAGAGAATCAGAGCGTAGTGCAAGAGCATAATGCATCAAAAGTATCAAAGCACCATCGGGTTTAAGATTACAACTCGATCCAATAAAAGTTTCAGAAGAACGAGAGTTGTAACTTAACAAAATTAAATTACTGTATATAGGCAATAAACTAGACCCACTTGAAGACTAACTCAAATTTCTCCCCTTTGTCATCAAATGACCAAAAGGATCGAATCGAGGACTAACGCTCTCAAGAATTTCAAGTTGAAGAAGGAGCGCTTGTTGTTGGGGTCGGTTGTTGTAGTAGGACCCGCCATGTGTCGCCCAAGTCTTCATTTTCATCGATGTCGCGCGATGAAGAATAGGAATCGCCACCAAGGAAGGAACTTTGACCTTCTTGTATTTCTTCTGAGGAGGTGCAGACCAGTCAAATTCTTCCTTGAGTCCCATTGATGTCGGTTCTTCCGCACTATAGACATGTGAAAGAACAGCCTGTGCATTTGAAGGTTTCATGGAGGTAGTAGTGGTTTTTCTTCACGGCATTGTGTGTTGAGGTCATGTTGTGAAGAATTGAACCAAACTGACGCTTGACCCATTTATGATTGCGATCAACCTTCTGATGAAGACTGAGGAGTAACTCACGATCAGTCATCACCCTGGGTGCTGTGGCTTGAGGACTTTGCTTGACTGAGGTATTTGCGGCAGAGTCATGGGTGGCAGAGTCATCATTGGTGGAGTAGGATGCTGCTTTGCGAAACTATCCATCCAATGGACGAATGCCTTCATCGATCACAGCAGTAGCCTTGCCCTTGTCATCATCTGAGGTAAATGTCGGTTTGAGGACTTCAATCGGGGGCAAGTAGCTGCAGTGGTTCAGAGTATCAGCCTTGTAATTGAGTGAAGACCTTGTCCTGATGAATCTCATCATCCAAGGCGCATAAGGCCTCAGCTCAAATGGTGACATAGCGATGTTTGCCAGAGTCCTCATGAAGAAATCATGGAAGTTGACGGGAACGCCATGGATGATGTAGAAAAGCATGTTCTTCATGATGCCAACGACTTCTTCATCATTCGAGTCGTGGCCTTTGATAGGACTCATTGTCTTCGCTGTAATCCGATAGACAGTCCGAGGCACATACAATAATTCCTTGACGAGGAATTTGGTTCTTGGGGCCTGCCTTGGCTTCAAAGGCTTCATCAGCACTTGCATATAGTGATTTGAAAGTTCTGGTTCATTGTAGATACAACGTGCACCATCAAGTGGAGGACTGAGTGGTAGAGCACGAAGCAATTCGATTCTTGGTGCCTTGTAGTGAGTATTTTCGACATCCAGTCTAATACCCATGAGTTCACGTCTTGGCGTCTCGGTGATGTGCAGTGTTGCATAGAATTGAAGAATTAGTTCTTCATTCCAGTCACATATATCAGTGCAGAAATTCAGAAGTCATGAATCGTGAAGAACACTGAGGACTGGCTCAAAGCCTGGCAGAGACTCCATGTCCACATGAGGAATATGAGCATGATCGAAGATTTTGTCCTTGTTGAAGAGCACTGAGGAATAGAAGTTGGCTTGGCTGGCAGTCCAGAAACGCCTTTTCCTTATGCGATCAGAGTCATATGGGTTGTAATCTGTGAAGAAAACGTGCTCGCCAAAGAAATCTTCAGCCTTGAACTTTTGCTTCGTTGAGAAAGGATTCTTAGGCTTTGGCAGTGGAGTGTCGTTGAGTTGCATCACGACCTCGTGGAATCGCGAGCTCAGGTTCTTCAGCCGAGGAATTTGTTGTTCCTCAACAGTACCGAGGATCAGCAAAGAGTTCATCAAAGACTAGTGGCTGGAATTTCTTCATTCACAGCCGCAAGTGGGTTGAGTTTCTTGAGTCCATTTGGACTGTTTGTGCAGGGACCGAGGAATCTGTTGAAGCAGGTGAAGAGAGGAGTATTGGGATGCAGACTTTCCCAAAAGTCATCATTCATCACCGGTGTGGTGCACCCAATATCCACATCTTCATCTTGAATTTCCTCAACACCAGCCTCTCTTCAAAGAAAGGAATGAGGCGAGGGTGAGGAAATGACTGGGGTTGAATGGATTGCGTCCACTTCAATTTCTTCATCAATCTGCTCTGACGAAGCAGCAAAATGACGTTCTTCATCAGATCCGATTGGGATCTCATAGTCTTCTCCAAAAGGAACAAGGTCCTTTGATGGCTTGGAGGAAATCGGAACAGCATCAATTGGATTTTCAAATGAGCTGGTCATTTGCTTCATTTTCTTCGCAGTCAAGAATGTGACGTAGCTGATGCCTTCCTTTTCTTCATCGCAGCTCGCTCGCAGCCTCGGTTTTCTTCACATCGAGGCGTATGGAAGAATTGGAGTTGGTGTTGGCGCAGGAGGAGTTGAGGAATCAGATGAATTTCTCAGCGCAATCGATGCAGCTTGCCCCGATCTCTTCAGCTTTCTTCAGAGCACCACTAGAGGATGCCACGGCAATTTGTTCAATGGGCCGGAATTGAGTCATCAGCCTCGAACTTGTATTTTCATCAAGGCTGAAAATCATCGATCGTCTTGGCATGTTCTTCAAAGAAGTCGAGCAGAGGCTGCAGCTGAGGAATTTCCTGCTATGCGTTGGGGTTGCAACATTTGTGAGATTCTTCGTCAAAGGTTGATTTAATCTGACCTTGGCTCCTTGCCAATCAGCATAGTAAGAATCAAGTTTTTGCCGAGGTCTTGAATTTCAGTCCGACCTTGAGAAGTTCCTCAGGTGTCATTTTGACAACATTTTTCTTCAGAAACTTCTCCTTTCTGTATTGAGCCTTCTTGATTTCTCTTGCCTTTTCAAACTTCCATTTCTCTTCAGCGATGAAATGGGTCGGCATATGACTTTGTCCAGGGGTCAGATGAAAGTCAGGCATAGGGGTATTGGGATCCTTGTGCCAGAGATCAATATAGTCGAGGATTTTCTTCGGATCCAACAGCAGTGGCACAAAAGTGCCTTTGGCTCTAGCGGCCCTTTCTTGGCGATTTCTGATGATTTCCGCAAGTTCTTCATCAGAAGCTTCATCATCAGAAGGCATATGGAATGCAACTTGTTTCTTCTTTGGACTTGGCCGAGGACCACGTCCAACTGTTGTTTTGATCTTCAGCACAGTCGGGCCAGATGATGAAATTGGTGCGGCTGAGGAACTGGCAGAAACACCAGAGGCAATCGAGAAACCAGCAGTCCTTTGACATGTAGCCAGATGCACAGGGGCTGAGGACTTTGACGGAGCTGTTGAGGACTTTGGTGGAGCTGTAGCAGTGTGAGGAATTTGCCGTGAGGGCGCTGCTGAGGAACTTGGCTTATGAGCAGACTTCTTTGGCATGGATTTCCTCGGTTTGACTGAAGCCTCAGTAGCAGTAGCAGTGGCAGAATCCTCATTGAATTTCTTCACTGCATCCTTGGCTTGTCTTGCCAATTTAGCTTGGCGCTTAGCCCATTCTTCAGGAAAGTCCTCACCACGTTTGATGCTTGTGGGATCAGCTACTTGGCCAGGTGCCAATGGAGCTCTTGGGCATGGAGGATTTAGAGCTAATTTCTTCATGTATTTTGGAGTCACATATCTGTATTCCTCCATTCCCTTGCCCATCTCCGCTCAATCTTCCGAATGCGCACCTTTGCGCTGATTTTTTGCTTTCTTCATCGTGTGCAATAGTCGCATAGATTTCCTCAGGGATTTCAAACGCAGTCATAACCTCAGGTTTCTTTCCTCCTTTCTGTTGCTTCTTTCCGTCTGCCATTTTCTTCAGTTGAGGAAACTGAACAATTGAGTTCTCTGAAGAAGTATGCAGTTTTCCTTCGAGGAACGCTGCAAATGAGTTAAGTTGATGAGAACCTAGTGATTCAAAGAATGGACATGTGTACCGCTAACAGAGTATAGTTGCGAGGAATTTGGAGAGGTCATATGCGTTCTCGTAAGGTTTTTCAAAAAGAACAAGTTTTGAGGATTTTGACCAGATGAGTTTTGAGGAATTTCACTAAGCGTTCTTTTTCTTAGGTTCCAGTTGTATGCACCGAGGATCCACACAATTGAGGAATCTTGAAGAAAATCATTGCTTAGAGAAACGAATCAAGAGCATATTTTGTTTGAGGTGTTCATCTGTGTGAAGATTTGAAGAATAAACACCTTTGAAGATTTTCAGGAAGGTTTGAGAATCAAAGAGAGTAATAAAAGTAACATTTAATTATCCGAAGTGAAGAACACGACGAACTAAGAAGAACAGTTGGGAAGTCCGCTGGCCAGATCTTCCACGCCCTAACTTGGCGGAGGAAGACAGCGGGCGACGACGGAGTGAGGAATTCCACGGTCGGCGAGTACGACGGGCGAAGAGGTCGAGGCAGTGAAGCTCTTCCTCACCGGGCGACGATGGAGAAGCGGGCGCTTAGGGTTTGAGGAGCTCGAACGGAGAGAGAGATCGAGCGGGTAAAAGAAGTGAGGAAGGGAGAGGGTATTTATAGAGGCAGTGAAAACCGTCAGCTCAAGATTTAGGGACTTAACGTGCTCGACCATTCTCCTTCTCACGACATGTGTCACCCACGTACTGTGTAGTTGAGATCGTGTACGATCGTGGGTGAGTAAGATAATGCATCGTGGGATGCGGAATGGTTTGAGCGGCAAAACCGAAAATTTGGATAAGATCAGTTTTAAAGTTTCGTTCGCAATTTCTTCAGCTGACAAGGACACAGTGAAGATTTTGAACGAGTTTCAAATAGAACGATATATATATATATATATATATATATATATATATATATATATGTAGCCAATGAATAAAGACGACGGAAACCGTGAAGATTTTGCAAAGTTGAAGAATTTGAAAATCAAGAATTTCAAACCGAGGAAAAACTTAAATTGAAGATTTTCAACTTTGGTGGTGGCGTGACCCACCGTGATAAGAATGATGATTTCAGACACTGCGCATACAATTGTCGAGGGGTTCTGAGAATCAAATTCTTCATTAATTTCTTCACACTTAGAGTGTTATTCTTCATTGATTGAAGAAAACGCTTTCTTCATGTGTTGCACATCTAAGTCATCAATTTTGCATAAGTGTCAGGATGTGTGTCCTTTTCAAAGAACGTTCGAAGATTCTAAGATATTTAGCTCACACCGCAACTTGCTAAATCTCTTCTCATCCAAGGGCTTAGTGAAGATATTGGCTATCTGCTCTTCAGTCTTCACGTGCTCGATAGAGATGTCGCCCTTCAACACATGATCATGAAGAAAATGATGACGAATTTGAATGTGCTTTGGCTTCGAGTGCTGAACTGGGTTGTGAGCAATCTTGATGGCACTCTCATTGTCATAGTAGAGAGGCACATTCTTCATGTTGATGCCGTAGTCCTTGAGAGTTTGCTTCATCCACAGCAATTGAGCACAACACGAGCCAAAGAAGAATGTATTCAGCTTCCGCAGAGACAAAGGATACGCAGCTCGCTTTCTTCGAGGACCAATGCACCAAAGATCGCCCAAGGAAATGATAAGTGCGAAGTTGACTTGCGATCCACACGATCACCAAAGCATAGTCAGTCGAATATCCAATGAGATCAAAAGCAGAGCCCTTGGGGTACCATAATCCTAGTGTTGGTGTGTGAGCTAGATATCAAGAATATGCTTCATGCCTTTATGGTGTGATTCCTTCGTGTAGCTTGAAATCGGGCACACATGCAAACACTAAGCATTATATCTGGCCTAGATGCACATAAGTATAATAACGAGCCAATCATGGAGCGGTATACCTTGTGATCAAGTCAATACCATTTTCATCGATTGCATAGATGGCCATTTGTGGGCATAGGAATTTTGACGCCTTTGCAATCTTGCATGCCGAATTTCTTCAGGACATCTTTGAGGTATTTCTCCTGAGATATGAATATGCCATTGTGTTGTTGACGAATTTGAAGACCTAAGAAGAATTTCAACTCTCCCATCATAGACATTTGATATTCTTCACTCATCATATAGGCAAATTCATCACTATAACGTTGGTCAGTACAGCCAAAGATAATATCATCAACATATATTTGGCACACAAACAGTTCACTATCATAAGATTTAGTAAAGAGAGTAGGGTCGAGTGAACTGGTGTGAAGCCATTCTTCACGAAGAATTCCTTCAAAGTATCATACCACGCCTGTGGGGCTTGTTTGAGACCATAGAGGGCCTTATTAAGTCTCAAGACTTTGTCGATTCTTTGGATCTTCAAAACACAGGGGTTGAGCAACATATACTTCTTCCTCAAGCTTACCATTGAGGAATGCACTTTTCACATCCATTTGATATAGAGTGATATTGTGATGGTTAGCATAGGCGAGTAATATGCGAATAGACTCAAGTCTAGCAACAGGTGCAAAAGTTTCATCGAAATCAACTCCTTCAACCTGTGCGTAGCCTTGAGCTACTAGTCGTGCCTTATTCCTCACTACAAGGCCATTTTCATCTTGTTTGTTGCGGTAGATCCACTTTGTGCCAATGATATTATGCTTGCGAGGATCTGGACGTTTGACCAGTTCGAGACATTGTTGAGCTCGAATCGATGTAATTCTTCTTGCATAGCCTGAATCCACTCGGCTCCGTAAATGCTTCATCTAGCTTAGTGGGCTCTGTGATAGAGACAAAAGCATAGTGCCCACAAAAGTTAGATAAATGTGAAGCTTTTGAGCGTGTGAGAGGACCTGGCGCTTTAATGTCATCGATGATATTCTCCACTTGCACTTCTTTTGCAACGCGAGGATGAGCTGGTTGTCGTCGAGGAATTTGATCATTTTCCTCCGCACCATTTTCTTCAGCACTATCTTCAGGTGCATCAGCTCGACGTTCTTCGCGTACAGGAATGAATTCTTCAACAGTTTCTTCAGTAGGGATGACATCCTCAGTTGCCTTGAACTTGATAGATTCCTCAGGTGCTGGTTCATCTAACACAGAAGGTAGGTGCTCTCTTTGCGAGCCATTAGTTTCATCGAACCACACATCTACAGTGTCAACAATCTTGTGAAGAGTGATGTTGAAGACTATGTAGGTGTGTGAGTCCTTTCCGTAAACAAGCATAAAACCTTCATGTGCTTTCGGTGCAAATTTAGAATTGTGATGAGGATCTATAATCCAACATTTAGCACCGAAGACTTTGAAATAACTTACATTGGGTTTCTTGTCAGTGAGGAGTTCATAGGCAGTCTTCTTGAAGAATTTGTGAAGATATACTCTGTTGATGATGTGGCACGCCGTATCAATTGCATCAATCCAAAAACGACTAGGCATTTTGTATTCATCAAGCATAGTGCGAGCCATCTCAACAAGAGTTTTGTTCTTGCGCTCCACGACGCCATTTTACTGAGGAGTATAAGGAGCAGATAACTCATGAGTGATACCAAGTTCATCAAGATAGTCATCAAGAATGTAATTCTTGAACTCAGTTCCATAGTCACTCCCGATGTGCTTGATCTTCACACCAAAGTTAGTTGAAGCCCTCGAGGAAAATCGTTTGAAGACTTCCTGCACTTGATTTTTGTAAGTAACAATGTGTACCCATGTGTAGCGAGAGTAATCATCAACAATAACAAAGCCATATAGAGATGCATCATTAACGACAGATGAGTAATGATTGGGACCAAAGAGGTCCATGTGAAGCAATTCGAAGGGACGAGTAGTGGTCATGATAGTCTTCGCTGGATGCTTGGCCTTGGTCATTTTTCCAGCTTCACAGGCTCCGCATAAGTGATCCTTGAGGAATTTGACATTCTCCATGCCAATGACATGCTTCTTCTTTGCAAGCGTGTGCAAATTCCTCATGCCTGCGTGACCAAGTCGCCGATGCCATAGCCAGCCTTTAAAGCTTTTGCAAGTAGACACACGGCTGGCTGTGGTCCTCAGAGAGAAATCAACAATATACAAGTCTCCTCTCCTAAAGCCTTCAAGAATTTGGAATTGTCACTTCCATAATCACAACACAACGATACTTGCCAAAGATCACAACCATATCAAGATCACAAAGCATTGAGACTGACATGAGGTTGTATCCTAAGGACTCAACAAGCATGACTTTGTCCATGTGTTTATCCTTAGAGATTGCAACCTTACCAAGACCCAATACCTTACTTTTGCCTTTGTCAGCAAAGATGATATGCTTCAGATGTGACGGTGATAAGGGAGCATCCATCAATAGATTCTTGTCACTAGTCATGTGATTTGTACAACCACTATCGAGAACCCACTCAGTGGCTTTGGGTTGATCATCCTGCAGATGAATTAGTACAACTTACGATCTCATATACTTCATCGGTGAAGAATATGATATCAAGTTCATCGATGAATTTCATCACCAAGATTAATAGATAAGCAAGATGAGGACGTGTGAAATGAAAGGTCATTTCATCATGATTAGCCTCAAGGCCCTTTCGTGCAATTTCACAGTCCTCAAAGAAATTCTTCAGACGTTAAGGCACGCCCGAGACCTGACCCTGCAGAAAAGATTAGTTCTTTTTCTTCACCACCCACATCTGAAGGGGTGGTAAAGAGTTCATCACTCTGAGCACCATACGAGAATGGTGGCATAGAAGCCAAACCATTTCGTTTCACATAAGAGGGGTTAGGGTAAGCATATGAATAAGCAGAGAAATTCTTCGAGGACTTATGAACATATTGGTTGGAAGAATAATGAACATATTCATAGCCCTTAGCTCTACCCTGTGAAACAGAGTTGTTAGCACGATGATAATCATATGAGGACTTTGATCCTTTTGAGGAATTTGATCCACGTGAGGAATTTGGTCCGTATGAGGACTTGGATCCATATGAAGAATTTGGTCCATATGAAGAATTTGATCTGGGTTCCTATTCTTCACAGGTGGTGTCATGAGGACATTCACACGAAGACTTTCAAGGCACTTCTTGGGAACCCAGATTTTCTTCATAGGGGAACCGTTCTGCAGCTTAGTGCCAACATATCTAGCAAATACTTCACCATTCTGATTTTTGAACAGTTTATAGTTGGAGTCAAATGACTCATCGAAGAATGAGGAGATTCGCATGTAAAGTCAGATAAGTTAGATGGATCAATCGAGGTCCCTTTGCGGCAACCCATGAGGTTTTGGGATACCGCTGTGCTTCCAATATGTTCCATCAAGATTGAGTTTCCTCTCAAAGGCAATACCCTCTTTCCTAGGGTTCTGTTGAGGATCTGCTTTTAAGCACATCACAAAGAGTCGATGCCCTTTGAGGCTTTTGTACATGCTCATCATATACAATTCCTTCAGCCCTGCATCACAAGTGATACTAGCAATGTCCTCAGATAAGGAATTAGTGATAGCGAGACAGGTAAAGAATTTGTAACAGTTGAAGCATTTGAACATTCAGTGAAGAATTAGCAGATTCACGCTCAATGCACTTTAAGCATGGAGGAACAAATTCTTCTTGAGAAGCGTTGATTTGTTGAGCAAGTAATGAACCACTCCTTCAAGATCTTCATAACTCACTCTTAGCTTCTCAAGGTCTTGCTTTCTTTGAAGAAATTCATAAGAAAGTTTCTCATGATCGATAAGAGAGTGTTATGATGACCTTGAAGGTTATCAAACCTAGACCAAGTCTCTCAAGATTTTCAGTGGCTTTAGTGCGATCCATTTCTTCACCTAACATATCATCACTCTTATCTAGCATGTTTTGAACCTTTTCCAAAGCCCTTTGTTGTTTTACAGCAATTTCGCAAGTTTTGAGTAATCGGGCTTTAGATCTTCATCGATTCATTTTCACTAGATTCAGAGGAGGTATAGTTGAGTACCTTGGCACCCTTTGCCATGAAGCAATAGGTGGGAGTGTAGTCATCACTATCTTCATCGGCATTGTTGGTGAGATCATTTTCTTGAGTTGAAGATGGACTTGTCGACGAAAGCGATGGCGAGAGCTAGACTCGCCACACTGCACTCAGATTCTTCCGATGCCTCCTCTTCCTCATGTTCCTCGATTCAGCTTCAGAGTCCATTTCCTTGCCAATGAATGCCCGAGCCTTTTTGGAGCTGCTCTTCTTGTGAGAAGAAGGCTTTGAGGATTTTGATGATGAAGATTTCGATGATTTCTTCTTCTTCTTGGCGTCATCGGAACTGTAATCCTTGTGTTTCTTCTTCTTTAATTCCTTTTCCCACTGAGGACAATCTTGGATGTAGTGACCAGGTTTCTTGCATTTGTGACAAAGTCTTCTCTTATAGTCACTAGATGAGGAATCACTGCTTCTTGAGGATTTTCCAAAGGGACCACGTCTTGAGAACTTCTGGAATTTCTTCACGAGTAGTGCTAGCTCCTGGCCTAATTCTTCAGGATCTCCAAGGCTACTAGCAGAGTCTTCACACTCAGATTCAGACACAGCCTTGGCCTTCAGGGCACGTGTTTTTCCATAGCTAGAACCATAGAGATCTCTCTTTTCAGCAAGCTAGAACTCATGAGTATTTAGCCTCTAGAGGATATCAGCTGGATCAAGTGACTTGTAGTCAGCACGCTCTTGTATCATCAGTGCGAGAGTATCAAATGAGGAATCAAGCGACCTCAACAATTTCTTCACCACCTCGTGGTCGGTGATGTCAGTGGCGCCAAGTGCTTGAAGCTCATTTGAGATGTCAGTGAGGCAATCGAAGGTTTGTTGAACATTTTCGTTGTCGAGTCTTTTGAAGCGATTGAAGAGATTCCGAAGAACATCAACTCGAGAGTCACGCTGAGTTGAGACTCCTTCATTCACTTTGGACAGCCTGTCCCACATGAGCTTGGCAGTTTCCAAAGCACTCACTCTTCCATATTGACCTTTGCTCAGATGGTCACATATGATATTCTTCGCTTGAGAATCGAGTTGCTTGAATCTCTTCACATCAGCAAAGATTCAAAGAAGGTGTGACCGAGGGAACACCATTTTCCACAACATACCGTAGATCGTTGTCAATTGCTTCAAGATGCATTCGCATCTTGTTCTTCCAAAGAGGGGTAGTCCGTCCCATCAAAGGTAGGACACCTCACGAGACCTTGATCATACATGCAATGACATAACTAAAACTCCGGTGGTTAAACTAAAATCACACGTAACAAGGGAGTACCTTGCTCGATACCAATTAAAAGTGCGTTATATCGACTAGAGGGGGTTGAATAGGCGATTTTTATGAATTCTTCATCGAGGAATTTCTTTGGTGAGGAAATTCCTTAGCGAAGAACTACTTGCATGGAATAAGTACTCAAGTAAGCATAACAGAATACACGCATGGTCATCATGATGAAATGAAGACAAGCACAAAGTACGTAAAGCGTAATCACAGGATAACACAAGATGAAGACAAACAGATCAAGAAATTGAATCGAGGAAATTGAGAAAGTCTTCAACCAAAGTCTTCAAACACAGATATGAACAAACACTCAACACAAGAATGAGGAAATGAAAGGGTTGAGGAAATAGAACCAGTTAGGTTGGTGAAGACAATGATTTGGTAGACCAGTTCCCAACTGCTGTCCTGCTTGTACGTCTGGTTGGAGAGGCCGAGTATTTAAACTCGAGGACACACGATCCGGACACTCCAACATCGAGCATGCAGCTCAGGACACCAAGTCCTCACCGTATTCTCCTTGAACTAAGGTCACATGCACCTCGTCCAATCACTCGTGGTAAGTCTTCAGGTGACTTCCAAACCTTCACAGACTTGGTCACTCGGCGATCCACAATTCCTCTTGTATGCTCTAGACCATGACGCCTAACCGTCTGGAAGAAGCACAGTCTTCAAAGGTAACAAGCGTCGGATCCACGCAGGATCAATTTCTTTAGTGATGTTCAATCACTTTGGGTTTGAAGGGATTTGGTTTTTGGGGTTTTTCCTCACTTGATGATTTTCGCTCAAAGTCCTCAGAGGATGGGTTGCTCTCAAATGACAAGTGTCAAGTTCTCTCGGAGCAGCCAACCAGCCGTTGGTTGTAGGGGCGGCTATTTATAGCCTAGGGAGCAGCCCGACATGATAAGACATAAATGCCCTTCAATGATATGACCGTTAGGTGGATAAGATATTTTGGGATAGGCTGGCGCAAGAAGACAAAGAATAAATGGAAATTTGAATATCAAATTCCTCGTATTATCATGTTCCTCACTTGTGTAGGCAATCCAAGACTGGCGAATTCCTAACTCCTCAAGAAGAACAAATTCCTCGGCGACTGTAAGAACTTCGTCTACATCCTTTGAAGAAATTGACTGAATCGTATGAGATTTCCAAAGGCTTCACTCGAAGGGATTGGTAGGTATAGGATTTTGAGTTGAGCATCACATGGAAATTTTTCCTTAGTATTTCCTCGACCCCCTTTATCAGTACGGTGTTTCCTATGACTCAAGAAAGAGAAAATGAAACTACAAAAACAAAAGTCTTCACGCTTCATGTTCCTCATATGAATACCAAGTCTTCAAGGTCACACCTATTTCTTCACTTTCAAAGTCTTCGTAAAGTCTTGAATATCAAAGTCTTCAAATAAGAACTTCATTTTTAGGGGTCGACTTTCTCTGTAAATATCAAACTCCTCATAGACTTATAGACCTGTGTACACTCACAAACGCATTAGTTCCTTAACC
This sequence comes from Aegilops bicornis, assembly GCA_021605145.1. Lineage (NCBI taxonomy): Eukaryota > Viridiplantae > Streptophyta > Magnoliopsida > Poales > Poaceae > Aegilops > Aegilops bicornis. The sequence continues at coordinate 97,468,084 of CM038671.1, forward strand.
TATAAGTCTTCAATCCACCAAAATTACTAATGGGCACTAGATGCACTTACAATAGGAAACACCGTACTGCTAAAGGGGGTCAAGGAAATACTAAGGAAAAATTTCCATGTGATGCTCAACTCAAAATCCTACACCTACCAATCCCTTCGAGTGAAGCCTTTGGAAATCTCATACAGTTCACCAATTTCTTCAAAGGATGTAGACGGAGTTCTTCCGGTCACGAGGAATTTGTTCTCGACCGAGGAGTTAGGAATTCGCCAAAGGCGGATTGCCTACACAAGGAGGAACATGATAGCCCCGAGGAATTTGAGATTCAAATTTCGACCGTGCGTGTCGTGCGTCACCTGTCCCAAAATATCTTATCCAACTAACGGTCATATCATTGAAGGGCATTTATGTCTTATCATGTCGGGCTGCTCCCTAGGCTATAAATAGCCGCCTCTTCAACCACTAGCTGGTTGGCTGCCCGAGAGAACTTGACACTTGTCATTTGAGAGCAACCCATCCTCCGAGGACTTTGAGCGAAAATCATCAAGTGAGGAAAACCCCAAAACCAAACCCTACAAACCCAAAGTGATTGAGCATCATCAAGAGATTTATCCCGCGTGGATCCGACGCTTGTTACCTTTGAAGTCTGTGCTTCTTCCAGACGGTTAGGCGTCATGGTCTAGAGCATCCAAGAGGAATTGTGGATCGCCGAGTGACCATGTCTGTGAAGGTTTGGAAGTCGTCAAGACTTACCACGAGTGATTGGACGAGGTCCGTGTGACCTTAGTTCAAGGAGAATACGGTGAGGACTTGGTGTCCCGAGCTGCGTGCTCACGATCGGGTGTCCGGACTGTGTCCTCGAGTTTAAATACTCACCGCTCCAACCAGACGCATAACCGAGACAGCAGCTTGGAACTGGTCTACCAAATCATTGTCTTCACCAACCTAATCGGTTCTATTTCCTCAACCCTTTCATTTCCTTATTATTGTGTTGAGTGTTCGCTCATATCTGTGTTTGAAGACTTTGATCAAGACTTTCTCAATTTCTCGCCCAATTTCTTCATCTGCTTGTCTTCATCTTGTGCTATCCTCGTCTACGCTTTTCTGCATTTCTTTTGATTGTCTTCATTTCATCATGATGACCATGCCCGCATTCTCTTATGCTTACTTCTTAGTACTTATTCCGCTGCAAGTATTCCTTCGCTAAGGAATTTCCTCACCAGCAAATTCCTCAGTGAAGAATTCATAAAAATCGCCTATTCCCCCCCCCCCCGTCTAGTCGATATAACGCACTTTCAGAGGGAGAGGGAGGCGCCAGGGGCTAGGTTGTGCATCCCTCCCTCCCCCCTCTTTATATAGGGGTCCAGGGGGGGTGCCGGCCCCTCTAGATCCCATCTAGATGGGGGGCGACCAAGGGGGGTGGCTTACCCCCCAAGCCAAGTGGGGCGCCCCCCACCCCTAGGGTTTCCAACCCTAGGTGCAGGGGGGGCCAAGGGGGGGCGCACCAGCCCACCAGGGGCTGGTTCCCCTCCCACTTCAGCCCATGGGGCCCTCCGGGATAGGTGGCCCCACCCGATGGACCCCTGGGACCCATCCGGTGGTCCCGGTACAATACCGATTACCCCCGAAACTTTCCCGATGGCCGAAACTTGACTTCCTATATATAAATCTTTACCTCCGGACCATTCCGGAACTCCTCGTGACGTCCGGGATCTCATCCGGGACTCCGAACAACTTTCTGGTTACCACATACTAATATCTCTACAACCCTAGCGTCACCGAACCTTAAGTGTTTAGACCCTACGGGTTCGGGAGACACGCAGACATGACCGAGACGACTCTCCTGTCAATAACCAACAGTGGGATCTTGATACCCATGTTGGCTCCCACATGCTCCTCGATGATCTCATCGGATGAACCACGATGTCGAGGATTCAATCAATCCCGTGATACAATTCCCTTTGTCAATCGGTACGTTACATTTGCCCGAGATTCGATCGTCGGTATCCCAATACCTCGCTCAATCTCGATCGCAAGTCACTTTACTCGTCTTAGTAATGCATGATCCCGTGATCAACCACTTGGTCACATTGAGCTCATTATGGTGATGCATTACCGAGTGGGCCAAGAGATACCTCTTCGTCATACGGAGTGACAAATCCCAGTCTCGATTCGTGCCAACCCAACAGACACTTTGGGAGATACCCGTAGTGCACCTTTATAGTCACCCAGTTACATTGTGACGTTTGGCACACCCAAAGCACTCCTATGGTATCCGGGAGTTGCACAATCTCATGGTCTAAGGAAATGATACTTGACATTTGGAAAAGCTCTAGCAAACGAACTACACGATATTGTGCTATGCTTAGGATTGGGTCTTGTCCATCACATCATTCTCCTAATAATGTGATCCCGTTATCAATGACATCCAATGTCCATAGTCAGGAAACCATGACTATTTGTTGATCAACGAGCTAGTCAACTAGAGGTTCACTAGGGACATGTTGTGGTCTATGTATTCACACATGTATTACGATTTCCGGATAACACAATTATAGCATGAACAATAGACAATTATCATGAACGAAGAAATATAATAATAACCATTTTATTATTGCCTCTAGGGCATATTTCCAACAAGGAGAACCTAAAACTATACATCACTGAGTATTACAAGAAGTTGTTTGGACCCCCAGAGGTTAACTGTGTGTCTCTGGATGAGTCTAGGGTTGAGGACGTGCCTCAACTTACTACTGTTGAGAATGAGATTTTAACTACTCCTTTTTCTGAAAAGGAGGTGTTCGAGGCCATATCGCAGATGAAAAATAATAAAGCTCCCGGCCCGGATGGATTCCCGGCTGAGTTTTATAAGAAGTGCTGGCATATTATTAAAGGGGATCTGTTGCTGATGTTCCATGATTTGTTCTCGGGACAGCTTCAGCTCTTTCAACTCAATTTTGGGACGATAACCCTGCTTCCTAAGAAAACAGAGGCTGTGAGAATTGAGCAATTCAGGCCTATATGTCTTCTAAATGTTAGTTTCAAAATCTTTACCAAGCTCGGGATGATTAGGCTCACACAGATTGCGCATGTTGTGGTGCAGCCTACTCAAACTGCTTTCATGCGAGACAGGAACATCCTCGAAGGGGTTGTGGTCCTTCATGAAACGCTCCATGAGATCCACACGAAAAAACTTGATGGAGTTGTTTTCAAGGTGGATTTCGAGAAGGCGTATGATAAGGTCAAATGGTCGTTCCTTCAACAGGCCTTACGCATGAAGGGTTTTGATGAAGCTTGGAGACGCCAGGTAGAATCTTTCACGCAAAAAGGGAGTGTTGGAATTAAAGTGAATGACGATATAGGTCATTATTTCCAGACACACAAGGGCCTGAGACAAGGTGACCCCATGTCTCCTATCTTGTTCAACATTGTGGTTGATATGTTGGCAATCCTGATAGGTAGGGCAAAGGAGGCCGGTCATGTGGGTGGCTTGGTGCCTCATCTAGTTGACAGTGGCGTGTCCATCCTGCAGTACGCTGATGATACAATCATCTTTATGGAGCACGACCTGGCAAAAGAGAGAAATATGAAGTTGGTGCTATGCTTATTCGAGCAATTGATGGGATTGAAGATTAACTTTCATAAAAGTGAGTTGTTCTGCTTTGGTAGAGCCAAGGATGAACAAGAGGCTTATAGGCAATTGTTTGGGTGTGAATTGGGGGCTTTTACCTTTTACGTACCTAGGAATACCCATTCACCATCGTAAGCTAACTAACAGTGAGTGGAAGTGCATCGAGGATCGGTTTGAGAAGAAACTGAGTTGCTGGAAAGGAAAGCTTATGTCATATGGAGACCGATTGATTCTTATTAATTCGGTGCTCACGAGTATGCCAATGTTTCTCTATCCTTCTTTGAAGTCCCAGTTGGAGTAAGGAAAAGACTGGACTTCTATCGATCCCGATTCTTCTGGCAGAGTGATGAACTAAAGAGAAAATACCGGCTCGCCAAGTGATGACCCACAAGTATAGGGGATCTATCGTAGTCCTTTTGATAAGTAAGAGTGTCGAACCCAACAAGGAGCAGAAGGAAATGATAAGCGGTTTTCAGCAAGGTATTCTCTGCAAGTACTGAAATAAGTGGAAACAGATAGTTTTGTGATAAGATAAATTGTAACGAGCAACAAGTAACAAGAGTAAATAAAGTGCAGCAAGGTGGCCCAATCCTTTTTGTAGCAAAGGACAAGCCTGGATAAACTCTTATAATAGGAAAGGCGCTCCCGAGGACACATGGGAATATCGTCAAGCTAGTTTTCATCACGTTCATATGATTCGCGTTCGGTACTTTGATAATTTGATATGTGGGTGGACCAGTGCTTGGGTGTTATTCTTACTTGAACAAACATCCCACTTATGATTAACCTCTATTGCAAGCATCCGCAACTACAACAAAAGTATTAAGGTAAACCTAACCATAGCATGAAACATATGGATCCAAATCAGCCCCTCACGAAGCAACGCATAAACTAGGGTTTAAGCTTCAGTCACTCTAGCAACCCATCATCTACTTATTACGTTCCAATGCCTTCCTATAGGCCCAAATAATGGTGAAGTGTTATGTAGTCGATGTTCACATAACACCACTAGAGGTTAGACAACATACATCTCATCAAAATATCGAACGAATACCAAATTCAAATGACTACTAATAGCAAGACTTCTCCCTTTCCTCAGGAACAAACGTAACTACTCACAAAGCATATTCATGTTCATAATCAGAGGGGTAATAATATGCATAAAGGATCTGAACATATGATCTTCCACCAAATAAACCAACTAGCATCAACTACAAGGAGTAATCAACACTACTAGCAACCTACTAGCACCAATCCCGGACTTGGAGACAAGAATTGGATACAAGAGATGAACTAGGGTTTGGAGATGAGATGGTGCCGGTGAAGATGTTGATGGATATTGCCCTCTCCCGATGAGAGAGGAGCGTTGGTGATGATGATGATGATGATGATTTCCTCCCGAGGGAAGTGTCCCCGGCAGAACAGCCCGCCAGAGCCCTAGATTGGTTCCGCCAAGGTTCCGCCTCGTGGCAAGTGAGTCTCGCCCCGAAAGGTTGCTTCTGATTTTTTCTCATCGAAAGAATTCATATGGGAGAAGATGGGCATCGGAGAGCCACCGGGGGCCCACGAGGTGGGGCGCGCCTGTGGGGGCGCCCCACCCTCGTGAGCAGTGGTGTGGGCCCCTGGCCTTCATCTTTGGCGCATTTATTTTTCTTTATTTATTTTAAGATATTCCGTGGAGTTTCAGGACTTTTGGAGTTGCACAGAATTGGCCTGCAATATTTGCTCCTTTTCCAGCCCAGAATTCCAGCTGCCGGCATTTTCCCTCTTCATGTAAACCTTGTAAAATAAGAGAGAATAGCCATAAGTATTGTGACATAACGTGAAATAACAGCCCATAATGCGATAAATATCGATATAAAAGCATGATGCAAAATGGACGTATCAACTCCCCCAAGCTTAGACCTCGCTTGTCCTCAAGCAAAAAGCCGATAACAATAAATATGTCCTCATGTTTAGAGGTAGAGGCGTTGATAAAAATAAAATACGGACATGAAGGCATCATGATTAATCTCATAGCAGCAACATATATAGATTTTTGTCATATGATTACTTATGTTCAAGTGATGATCTTTTCACAATGCAAAAGTTTGAATCAGAAACCTTATTGGACACCAACAAATTATAACCGCAGTCGTTGAAGCAATTGCAATTTATCATAACATCGGAAAGAGTCTATGTAAGAGCTTAAAAGCAAGTCCACATACTCAACTATCATTTAGTCCTTCATAATTGCTAACACTCACGCAATACTTGTGGTTACGGAGTTTTAATCGGACACCGAGAAAGATAGGGGCTTATAGTTTTGCCCCACAACTTTTTACCTCAAGGGTAATGTCAACAATAATAATTCATGCTCCCCTACATCCAATTAGATATGTATATCATGTTCTTTCCAACATGCTGGGCTTGCCAAAGGATAAAATGAAAAAGGGAAGGTGAAGATCACCGTGACTCTTGCATAAGGTAGAAGATAATAATAAAAGATAGGCCCTTCGCAGAGGGAAGCAGAGGTTGCCATGCGCTTTTATGGTTGGATGCACAAAATCTTAATGCAAAAGAACGTCACTTTATATTGCCCCTTGTATGTGGAACTTTATTATGCAGTCTGTCGCTTTTATTACTTCCACAACAAGTTCGTACAAAGCTTATTTTCTCTGCACTAATAAGTCATGCATATTTAGAGAGCAATTTTTATTGCTTGCACCGATGACAACTTACTTAAAGGATCTTACTCAAGCCATAGGTAGATATGGTGGACTCTCATGGCTAAACTGGTTTAGGGGTATTTGGAAGCACAAGTAGTATCTCTACTTGGTGCTGAGAATTTGGCTAGCATGAGGGGGAAAGGCAAGCTCAACATGTTAGAGGATCCATGACAACATACTTTATCTCGGATATAAGAAAACATAACTCATCACGTTGTCTTCCTTGTCCAACATCAACTCTTTAGCATGTCATATTTTAATGAGTGCTCCCAATCATAAAAGATGTCAATGATAATATATCTATATGTGAAACCTCTCTTTCCTTATTACTTCCTATTAATTTCGACGATGACCAAAGCTATATCTGCCAACTCCCAACAACTTTTAATCAGCATACTTTTTCTATGTGAAGTCATTACTCTCAATAAGATCAATATGAACTCTTTGTTTCTTTTTATTCTTTTTCTTTTATTCACCCAAGATCATGGTAAAACAATCAACCCCTTGACTCAACACTAAACTTTATTATATATATATAGCTCACGGACTCGATTACATAGAGAGATCATAAAGCAAAACTCAAAACTAGATCATGCCATAACTTTATTCTACTAAATCAAGATACTACTAATAGGATCGAACTAAGAAAAACGGTAAAGATAGGAGTTGTGATGGTGATATGATACCGGGGCACCTCCCCCAAGCTTGGCAGTTGCCAAGGGGAGTGCCCATACCCATGTGATTATATCTCCTTCTTTGTTGTTGGTGTAATATTCTTGGCGATGATTCCCCTCAAGATACGGTTCTCCTCCTCGAGCTTATTGACTTGCTGCTTGAGGTCCATTATTTCCTTGCAAAGCTTTCCTGTAACGGCTAAAGCTCCTTGCACCAAAGGGTGTTGCATAGCTGCGGGAGAACAAGAGACACTCCTCCTCATATTTTCATAAGAAAGAAATCTAACATTAGAAGGGATAACCGAGTTTGGAATAGCTGAGCTATGTAGTTCCCCCATCATAAACCCAGCTCGGAGGCGAGAGGTGACTTCTTGATCCTCCATGGCATCTACCCTCATCAAGCCGGGCTCCATCTCTTCCTCCGTTGCTGGCCCAAAGTGGTCAGCATCGCTGTGTGCCCTTGGTTCCGGTGCCGGATTAGATACCCGGCTCTCCCCGACTGACTCTTGAGAAGACATCTTGCTCTAATCTGTAGTAGCAATAGCTTAAAACAAGAACAGAGGATATTTGCGTGATACAGGAGTCAAAACCTTCGGGAGAATATATAATGAATTTTTACCAACCAAAATATGTATCGAGCAAGAAAACAAAGTCCGGAGGGCACACAAGGTGCTCACAAGGTAGGGGGGCGCGCCCAGGGGGGTAGGGCGCGCCCTCCACCCTCGTGAAGGCCTTGTGTCCTTCCCGGACTGCCACTTATTTTTCTATTTTTCTAAATATTCCAAAACGGAGAAATATTGCCTTAAAAATTGTTTTGGAGTCGGTTTACTTACCGTACCACATACCTATTCCTTTTGGAGTCTGAAACGGTCTGGAAAGTGTCCCTTATGTATTCCTCCGGGGTTACGGTTTCAATAATATTGGTTTCAACATTTATGGGATTACCTGAGATATAATGTTTGATCCTTTGACCGTTTACCACCTTCGCGTTTGTGCCTTCGAAGTTGTTGATTTTTATGGCACCGGAACGATAGATCTCCTCGATAACGTAGGGACCTTCCCATTTAGAGAGAAGTTTTTCTTCAAAAAATCTTAAACGAGAGTTGTATAGCAATACATAATCACCTACATTAAACTCACGCTTTTGTATCCTTTTGTCATGCCATCTTTTAACTTTTTATTTAAACAACTTGGCATTTTCATAAGCTTGGGTTCTCCATTCATCAAGTGAGCTAATATCAAATAACCTCTTCTCACCGGCAAGTTTGAAATCATAGTTGAGCTCTTTAATAGCCCAATATGCCTTATGTTCTAGTTCGAGAGGTAAGTGACATGATTTTCCATAAACCATTTTATACGGAGACATACCCATAGGATTCTTATATGCAGTTCTATAGGCCCATAATGCATCATCAAGTTTCTTGGACCAATTCTTTCTAGACCTATTAACAGTCTTTTGCAAAATTAATTTGATCTCTCTATTACTCAATTCTACTTGACCACTAGACTATGGGTGATAAGGAGATGCAATTCTATGATTAACGTCATATTTAGCAAGCATTTTACGGAAAGCACCATGAATAAAGTGTGAACCACCATCAGTCATTAAATATCTAGGGACTCCAAACCTCGGAAAAATAACTTCCTTAAGCATTTTAATAGAAGTGTTATGATCAGCACTACTAGTTGGAATAGCTTCTACCCACTTAGCAACTTAATCAACAAATGACTAAAATATGTGTATATCCATTAGAGGCAGGAAAAGGTCCCATATAATCAAAGCCCCAAACATCAAATGGTTCAATAACAAGTGAATAATTCATAGGCATTTCTTGACGCCTACTAATATTACCAATTCTTTGACATTCATCGTAAGACAAAACAAACTTACGGGCATCCTTGAAGAGAGTGGGCCAATAAAACCGGATTGCAATACCTTATGTGCAGTTCTATCTCCAGCGTGGTGTCCTCCATAAGCTTCGGAGTGACACTTATGTAGGATCTGTTCCTGTTCATGCTCGTGCACACAACGGCTAATAACACCATCTACTCCTTATTTATAAAGATGTGGGTCATCCCAAAAGTAATGTCGCAAATCATAAAAGAACTTTTTCTTTTGTTGGTATGTGAAGCTAGGTGGTATAAATTTAGCAACAATATAATTAGCATAATCAGCATACCATGGAGTGCTACAATAAGTGCTTATGACATTTAATTGTTCATCAGGAAAGCTATCACCAATAGGTAGTGGGTCATCAAGAACATTCTCTAACCTAGATAAATTATCTTCAACGGGGTTCTCAGCTCCTTTCCTATCAACAATATGCAAATCAAATTCTTGCAGCAAGAGAACCCATCTAATAAGTCTAGGTTTAGCATATTTCTTTTCCATAAGATATTTAATAGCAGCATGATCAGTGTGAATAGTTACTTTAGAATCAACAATATAGGGTCTGAATTTATCACAAGCAAATACAATCGCTAAAAGTTCCTTTTCGGTAGTAGCATAATTTCTTTGAGCATTGTCTAGAGTCTTACTAGCATAATTGATAACAATTAATTTCTTATCAACTCTTTGCCCTAGAACAACACCTACATCTTAATCACTAGCATCACACATAATTTCAAAGGGTAAATTCCAATCAGGTGGCTGAACAACAAAAAGAGAGACTAATGCTTTCTTAAGTATTTCAAATGCTTCTACACAATCATCATCAAAGACAAATGGTACATCCTTTTGTAATAAATTAGTCGAGGCCGAGAAATTTTGAAAAGTCCGTAATGAACCTCCTATAAAATCCGGCATGACCAAGGAAACTTCTTATACCTTTGATGTCCTTGGGACATGGCATCTTTTCAATAGCATCAACCTTGGCTTTATCAACTTCAATACCTCTTTCAGAAACTTTGTGCCCCAAGACAATACCTTCATTAACCATAAAATGGCACTTTTCCCAATTCAAGACAAGATTAGTTTCTTCAATCTCTGCAAAACTCGATCAAGATTGCTCAAGCAATCATCAAAAGAGGAACCATAGACGAAAAAGTCGTCCATGAAAACCTCACAAATCTTTTCACAAAAATCAGAGAATATAGCCATCATGCATCTTTGAAAGGTAGCAGGTGCATTACATAAACCAAAAGGCATACGTCTATAAGAAAAAGTACCAAAAGGGCAAGTAAAGTAGTCTTTGATTGATCTTTAGCCGACACAGGTATTTGAGAGAAACCAGAATAACCATCTAGAAAGCAATAATGTGTATGTTTGCATAATCTTTCTAGCATTTGATCAATAAAAGGTAAGTGGTAATGATCTTTCTTAGTAGCTTTATTTAATTTGTGGAAATCAATTACCATCCTATAACCTGTGATACTTCTTTGCGAAATCAATTCATCTTTATCATTAGGGACAACAGTAATACCTCCCTTCTTAGGGACACAATGGACAGGACTTACCCATTGACTATCAGCAACGGGATAAATTATACCTGCCTCCAGAAGCTTGAGTATTTCTTTTCTTACCACTTATTTCATTTTAGGATTCAAACGTCGTTGAGGATCACAAACTGGTTTAGCATCCACTTCCAAATTTATTTTATGTTGACATAGAGTGGGACTAATGCCCTTAAGATCATCAAGAGTATACCCAATAGCAGCACGCTGCTTCTTCAGAGTTTTCAATAATCTTTCCTCTTCATGCTCTGAAAGGTTAGCACTAATAATAACAGGATATTTTTTCTTTTCATCAAGATAAGCATATTTAAGATTACCAGGCAACGGTTTAAGCTCAAACACGGGATCACCCTTGGGTGGAGGAGGATCCTAGGATTTCAACAGCAAATTGTGTTGCAGAATAGGTTCCTGTTTAAAGACTACTTCATCTATTTCCCTTCTTTCATTCATGAACACATCATTTTCATGGTCTAGCAAATAGTGTTCTAAAGTATCACTAGGAGATACGGCAATAGAAGCAAGACCAATAATTTCATCCTTACTAGGCAATTCTTCCTCACGATGTTGTTTACTAAATTTAGAGAAATTAAACTCATGAACCATATCATCCAAGCCAATAGTAACAACATTCTTATTGCAATCTATCCTAGCATTAACAGTGTTCAAGAAGGGTCTACCAAATATAATGGGACAAAAGCTATCTTGTGGAGAACCAAGAATAAGAAAATCAGCGGGATATTTGGTTTTTCCACACAAGACTTCAACATCTCTAACAATTCCCATTGCAGATATAGTATCTCTATTGACAAGTTTAATTGTAACATCAATATCTTGTAACTCAAAGAGTGCAATATCATGCATAATTTCTTTATATAAGTCAATGGGTATAACACTAGCACTAGCACCCATATCACATAAGCAATGATAACAATGATCTCCTATTTTAATAGAAATAACAGGCACGCCTACCACGGGTCTATGTTTATCTTTAGCACAAGGTTTAGCAATTCTAGCAGTTTCACCACAGAATTGAATAACATGCCCGTCAATATTGTCAGACAAGAGATCTTTAACAATAGCAATATTAGGTTCTACTTTGACTTGCTCAGGGGGTGTATAAGTTCTAATATTGCTTTTACAAACAACAGTTGAAGCTTTAGCATGATCCTTTACTCTAACAGGGAAAGGTGGTTTCTCAACATAAGATGTAGGAACAATAGGATCATTATAAGTGACAGTCTTTTCTTCAACTTTAATAGGTGCAGCTACTTTTTCTTCTATGGGAGGATGATATTTAAACCACTTCTCCTTAGGGAGATCAACATAAGTAGCAAAAGATTCACGTAAAGAAGCTACTAGCTCGTAGTCAAGTCCATATTTAGTGCTAAACTTACGGAAAATATCAAGATCCATAAAAGATTTAACACAATCAAACTTAGGTGTCATACCTGACTCCTTACCTTCGCCGAGGTCCCAATCTTCGTGAGTTATGCTTAATTCTATCCAATAAATTCCATTTAAATTCAATAGTCTTCATCATAAAAGAGCCAAAGACAAGAAGTATCGAGCATGGTGCGATTGTTATCGAAGTCGAGCATAAAAATTCTAAAGAATTGTCACTCTTGAGAGCTCATGATTGGGGCATGAATATAACATTGATTTAAGCCTCCCCCAAGCTTGAGCGATGCTTTCTCCTTCGCGAGGTCAAAAATTATATATATAATTGCGATCACAATGAACAAGATGCATAGGGTAATACTTTTGATGAAATTCCAATTTCAATCTTTTATAGTTCCATGATCTCGTATCATCACATAGCGCGTCTTCCTTCAAAGATAAAGGTAAGACCTTCTTCTTAACAACATCATAGGGTATACCTGCAAGCTTAAATAATCCACAAACTTCATCCACATAGAGTAGATGTTCATCAGGATGCTTTGTTCCATCTCCTGTAAAAGTGTTAGCTGGCAATTTTTCCACCATACCAAGGAACTTCAAAAGGAGTTTCATTTTCAATAGGTTCAGTAGGGTTGAGGAGCAACTCTTGTTTCTACTAGATGGGGTGAAGATACCCTAACAAGCCCCTCAGAGAATTACTTTCCATAGTAACAAGTGACAGAAAATTTCAGCACACTATATAAATTTTTCCTTACCAAATTCCACTTACCAAAGGCGCTACACTCCCCGGCAACGACGACAGAAAAGAGTCTTGATGACCCAAAAGTATAGGGGATCTATCTAGTCCTTTCGATAAGTAAGAGTGTCGAACCCAACGAGGAGCAGAAGGAAATGATAAGCGGTTTCCAGCAAGGTATTCTCTGCAAGTACTGAAATAAGTGGTAACATATAGTTTTGTGATAAGATAAATTGTAACGAGCAACAAGTAACAAGAGTAAATAAACTGCAGCAAGGTGGCCCGGTCCTTTTTGTAGAAAAGGACAAACCTGGACAAACTCTTATAATAGGAAAAGCGCTCCCGAGGACACATGGGAATATCGTCAAGCTAGTTTTCATCACGCTCATATGATTCGCGTTCGGTACTTTGATAATTTGATATGTGGGTGGACCGGTGCTTGGGTGCTATTCTTACTTGAACAAACATCCCACTTATGATTAACCTCTATTGCAAGCATCCGCAACTACAACAAAAGTATTAAGGTAAACCTAACCATAGCATGAAACATATGGATCCAAATCAGCCCCTTACGAAGCAACGCATAAACTAGGGTGTAAGCTTCACCACTCTAGCAACCCATCATCTACTTATTACTTCCCAATGCCTTCCTCTAGGACCAAATAATGGTGAAGTGTTATTTAGTCAACGTTCACATAACAACACTAGAGGTTAGACAACATACATCTCATCAAAATATCGAACGAATACCATATTCACATGACTACTAATAGCAAGACTTCTCCCTTGTCCTCAGGAACAAACGTAACTACTGACAAAGCATTATTCATGTTCATAATCAGAGTGGTAATAATATGCATGAAGGATCTGAACATATGATCTTCCACCAAATAAACCAACTAGCATCAACTACAAGGAGTAATCAACACTACTAGCAACCTACTAGCACCAATCCCGGACTTGGAGACAAGAGTTGGATACAAGAGATGAACTAGGGTTTGGAGATGAGATGGTGCTGGTGAAGATGTTGATGGAGATTGCCCTCTCCCGATGAGAGGAGCGTTGGTGATGACGATATGATGATTTCCCCCTCCCGGAGGGAAGTGTCCCCGGCAGAACAGCTCAGGCGGAGCCCTAGATTGGTTCCGCCAAGGTTCCGCCTCGTGGCGGCGGAGTCTCGTCCCGAAAGGTTGCTTCTGATTTTTTTATCATTGAAAGACTTCATATGGGAGAAGATGGGCATCGGAGAGCCACCAGGGGCCCCACGAGGTAGGGGGGCACGCCTCAGGGCCCCCCCCCCATCCTCGTGAGCAAGGTGTGGGCCCCCTGGCCTTCATCTTTGGTGACGATTTTTTTATTTATTTTAAGATATTCCATGGAGTTTCAGGACTTTTGGAGTTGCACAGAATAGGCCTCCAATATTTGCTCCTTTTTCCAGCCCAGAATTCCAGCTGCCGGCATTCTCCCTCTTCATGTAAACCTTGTAAAATAAGAGAGAATAGTCGTAAATATTATGACATAACATGAAATGACAGCCCATAATGCAATAAACATCGATATAAAACCATGATGCAAAATGGACGTATCACCAAGTGAGATATCATCTGTCGACCAAATGGCCAGGTGGGCCTTGGTATTGAGAATCTTGAAGTCAAGAACAGATGTCTCCTCAGCAAGTGGCTTTTTAAGTTGTCAGTGGAACCCGAAGCAACTTGGGTGCAGATTCTCCATAGTAAGTATCTGCAGTCGTAAACTTTGTCCCAGGTGACAGTGAGACCAACTGACTCGCCGTTTTGGAAGGGGCTTATGAGAGTCAAAGATGCCTTCTTTCATAGAACAAAGTTTATTGTCGGTGATGGCAATACCACTTGCTTCTGGGAGGATACGTGGCTTGGTGAAACGCCTTTGGCGCTCCAGTATCCGTCCCTATATCGTATTGTTCAGCGTCGTGATGCTCTTGTTGCAACGATTATGCAGTCCATCCCTCTTAATATTCAATTTCGGAGGGTACTTGTTGGGGACCGGTGGGAAGCATGGCTTCATCTGGTGAGTAGACTGATGGAGGTTCAGCTCACTCATCAGCCCGATCGGTTGCGTTGGAAGCTTACTAGGTCTGGAGACTTCACGGTCAAGTCGATGTATATCGATGTCATCAATTCTAGTGTTATTCCAAGTTCCAAACATGTTTGGAAAGTCAAAGTCCCTTTGAAGATTAAAGTGTTATGTGGTTTGTGCATAAACAAGTAATTTTAACCAAGGATAATTTGATTAAGCGCAACTGGACAGGATCTACTAGGTGTAGTTTCTATGATCAGGACAAGAATATCAAACACCTCTTTTTTGACTGCCCGTTGGCGAGAGTCTTGTGGCGCACTGTGCAAATTGCCTTTAACATTACTCCTCCGAATTCGGTCGGTACGTTATTTGGAACATGGCTTGTTGGGATAGAGTCCGAAACAGCTAGACACATTCGTGTAGGAGTTTTCGCGTTGTTATGGGCTATTTGGAACTGCGGAAATGATTTGGCTTTTAACAAAACAACAACTATTCATTTTTTGCAGGTTTTATTCCGAGCTACTGCGCTGATCCGTATGTGGTCCTTACTCACTCCGATGGAGGCCAGGGAGCGTTTGGTTACTGGACCTGTCCGGTGGGAGATGGTAGCGCGGGATATCTTCAACCGGTTTGGATGGCGGTCATGTAATAGAATAGGCAATTAGTTTTCCTATCTTTTGTTATGCCTGCCGGTTGTGGCTTTCGAGAGTTTTGTTCTCGGTGTTGTGGCTCTGTGTGAGCTTGCCGTTTTCTTTTTTGTTTCGAGACATTAAGACCTAGTTGAACCTCATTTTTATTTATATATGTGGTCGTATGCATCATTCTAATGCAGAGGCCGGGGTGTTCAGGCATAACAAAGCCCGAAGCCCAGCCCGAAGACTAAGAAACATCACGAAAGGAAGATTATGCCTGCCCTCAAAGCCCAGCCCAAAGACTAAGAAACATCATGAAAGGAAGATTATGCCTGCCCTCAAAGCCCAACGAGAGCATTTCCGCAGCCTGATGAAGCAGGAAGCTAAGGCGCCGGTTGCCAGTTCGGGCGCTCATGCAACTCCTCCTATCGGTCGGCCTGTCATGAGGCACATCTTTTTTTTAGACAACCTCGCGAAGCTTTATTTAACTCGTCATAATGTTTACAGGGACGGAAGATAGATCACCTGGGTTGCCTAACCACACACGGCGGCCAACACCAAATGAGAGAGCATGCTTTGCTAAATTGTGAGCCTCGACATTCGAGCTCCTAAACTCATGGCTAAAAAACAGGAAATAAACTGCTTAGATCGATCGACAATCTCACTAATGATAGCACCATATTGATACGTCTCCATCGTCTCTACTTTTCCAAACACTTTTGCCCTTGTTTTGGACTCAAACTTGTATGATTTGAATGGAACTAACCCGGAATGACGCTGTTTTCAGCAGAATTGCCATGATGTTATTTTATGTGCAGAAAACAAAAGTTCTCGGAATGACCTGAAACTCCACGGAATATCATAGAATAAATAATAAAAAATCCTCGCCAAAGATGAAGACCAGGGGGCCCACACCCTGTCCACGAGGGTGGGGGGCACCCCCCCCTCCTGGGCACGCCCCCCTACCTCGTGGGCCCCCTGGACACCTTCCGACGCCAACTCCAACTCTATTTATTGGCTTTCGGGCAGAAAAAAATCAGGGAGAAGAAATCATCGCATTTTACGATACGGAGCCGCCGCCAAGCCCTAATCTCTCTCGGGAGGGCTAATCTGGAGTCCGTTCGAGGCTCCGGACAGGGGGGTTCGTCGCCGTCGTCATCATCAACCATCCTCCATCACCAATTTCATGATGCTCACCGCCGTGCGTGAGTAATTCCATCGTAGGCTTGCTGGACGGTGATGGGTTGGATGAGATTTATCATGTAATCGAGTTAGTTTTGTTAGGGTTTGATCCCTAGTATCCACTATGTTCGAGATTGATGTTGCTATGACTTTGCTATGCTTAATGCTTGTCATTAGGGCCCGAGTGCCATGATCTCAGATCTGAACCTATTATGTTTTCATGAATATATGTGTGTTCTTGATCCTATCTTGCAAGTCTATAGTCACCTATTATGTGTTATGATCCGACAACCCCGAAGTGACAATAATCGGGATACTTCTCGGTGATGACCATAGTTTGATGAGTTCATGTATTCACTAGGTGCTAATGCTTTGTTCCGGTACTCTATTAAAAGGAGGCCTTAATATCCCTTAGTTTCCAATAGGACCCCGCTGCCACGGGAGGGTAGGACAAAATATGTCATGCAAGTTCTTTTCCATAAGCATGTATGACTATATTCGAATACATGCCTACATTACATTGATGAATTGGAGCTAGTTCTGTGTCACCCTATGTTATGATCTGTTACATGACGAACCGCATCCGCATAATTATCCATTATCGATCCGGTGCCTCACGAGCTTTCCATATACTGGTTCTCCCTTATTTACTTTTCCGTTGTTATCAAGTATAATCACTACAAAAATACCAAAAACATTACTTTTGTTGTCTTTACTTTTGTTACCGTTACCACCACAATCATATTACTTTGCTACTAAACACTTTGCTGCAGATACTAAGTTTCCGTGTGTGGTTGAATTGACAACTCAGCTGCTAATACTTGAGAATATTCTTTGGCTCCCCTTGTGTCGAATCAATAAATTTGGGTTGAATACTCTACCCTCGAAAACTGTTGCGATCCCCTATACTTGTGGGTTATCAAGACCTTTTTCTCAAGGCGCCGCTGTCGGGAGCATAGCTCTATTCTTTGAGTCACTTGGGATTTATATCTGCTGGACACTATGAAGAACTTGAAAGACGCTTAAGACAAAAATTTATCCCTCAACTACGAGGGAGGTAAAGAACTGCCATCTAGCTCGCACTTGATTCACCTTCTCGCTATGAGTAAGCTAGCGACACCTAAACCTCGCTTCGCTATTCGATCCGATATGTCGCATGTTATTGATGATGCCACTTCTGCTATGCATGATACTTATGATGAAACTACTTCTATGCTTGATACTACTGTGCCCCTTGGTGAATTTCTTGATGAACAAATTTCTTGGTCTAGACAGAAAGAAATTATTGAATCTGAATATGTTGATGAAAGTGATGATGAAAATATGCCTGCTATTCCTGAGGGTTATCTTTTTGATAGGGAATCTTCTGCAGCTATTTTTGCTTGTAAAGATAGATATGAACTTAAGAGGCTGCTAGTTAAATAGAGTAAAGAATCTCTGAGAGATGTAATGAAACCCGACTCGCTTTTGCTACTTCACCTATCTGTGTTCTCGATAAGGATTATGAATTTTCTGTTGTTCCAGATATAATTAATTTGGTTGAATCGATCCTTTTATGGCTATGAATCAATTGCTAGGCACATCTTACTAAGTTAAATGATATAGCCGCCCTATTTACTAATGATGAGAGATCGCGCTACTTTTATATACTCAAAATATTTCCGTTCTCATTCAAGGGCGATGCTAAGATATGGTTATATTCTCTTGATCCTGGTTGTGTGCGTAGTCCCCAAGATATGATTTGTTACTTCTCTGCTAAATATTTCCCTGCTCATAAGAAACAAGCTGCTTTGAGGGAAATATACAATTTCGTGCAAATTAAAGAAGAGAGTCTCCCACAAGCTTGGGGGAGGCTTCTCAAGTTACTTAATGCTTTGCTCGATCATCCTCTTAAGAAACCTGAAATACTTGATATCTTTTATAATGGACTAACCGATGCTTCCAGAGATTACCCGGATAGTTGTGCTGGTTCTCTTTTCGTGGAAAGAACACCGGATGAAGCTGAAATCCTATTGAATAATATGTTGACAAATGAAAATAATTGGGCACCTCCCGAGTCAGCCCCGAGCCAGCCTCCCGAGCCACCATCGAGCCTATTCCTAAACCAACTCCGAAGAAGAGAGGTGTTTTATTTCTCAGTCCCGAAGATATGCAAGAAGCAAAGAAATCTATGAAATAAAAAGGTAAGCTGAAGATGTTAAGAATTTACCTCATATTGAAGAAATACATGGTCTTAATTTACCGCCTGTTGAAGAAGTATATGATCTCAATTCTTTCTTCACTGAAGAACCTCCTGATCCCGATAACCCGACAGAGGTAGTAAATGTAAATTCTCTCTGTAGATATGATAAAGCTGAAGTCCCTCCTACTAAAATTGCTAGTCAGTGCTCGGATGAGTTTGATAACTTTATGTTTAAGCAAGATGACTTTAATGCTTATTTTGGTAGACAATTAAAACAAGATGCTTATATGATTAAACGCTTGGGTTTATATGGCTAATATTAGAGGTGAACTTAAACTTGTTAGCAAACATGCTTCTATGGTTACCACTCAAGTAGAACAAGTACTTAAAGCTCAAAAAGAAGTGCTTGATGAAATGAATAGTAAGAAAAATGATTATGCTGTTAGAGTGGCTACTAGAACTGGTAGAATGACTCGGAACCTTTGTATCTGAAGGCCACCCTAAGAGAATTGAGCAAGATTCTCAGAGAAATAATATTGATGTACCTAGTTCTTCTAAAAGGAAGAAAAAGAAAAATGATAGGACTTTGCAAACTTCTATTGAACCTATTGCTGAACCACCTGAGAATCCAAATGATATCTTTATATCTGATGCTGAAACACAATCTGGTAATGAACACGAACCTATTGAAAATGTTAATGATGATGTTCATAATGATGTTCAACCTAGTAATGATAATGATGTAGAAGTTGAACCTGTTGTTGATCTTCATAACCTACAATCAAAGAATCAACATTATGATAAAAGAGACTTCGTTGCTAGGAAACATGGTAAAGAAAGGGAACCATGGGTTCAGAAACCCATGCCTTTTCCTCCGAAACCATCCAAGAAAAAGGATGATGAGGATTTTGAGCACTTTGCTGAAATGATTAGACCTATCTTTTTGCGTATGCGATTGACTGATATGCTCAAAATGAATCTTTATGCTAAATATATGAAAGATATTGTTACAAATAAAAGAAAGATACCGGAAGCTGAAATTTCCACCATGCTTGCTAATTATACTTTTAAGGGTGGAATACCAAAGAAACTTGGAGATCCAGGAGTACCTACTATACCATGCTCCATTAAGAGAAATTATGTTAAAACTACTTTATGTGATCTCGGAGCCGGTGTTAGTGTTATGCCTCTCTATTTATATTGTAGACTTGACTTGAATAAGTTGAAACCTACTGAAATATCTTTGCAAATGGCTGATAAATCAACTGCTATACCTGTCGGTATTTGTGAGGATGTGACTGTTGTGGTTGCAAACGTTACTATTTTAACGGACTTTGTTATTCTTGATATTCCCGAGGACGATAGTATGTCTATTATTCTTGGAAGACCTTTCCTTAATAATGCAGGGGCTGTTATTGATTGCAACAAATGCAATGTCACTTTTCATGTTAATGGTAATGAGCACACGGTACACTTTCCGAGGAAACAACCTCAAGTTCATAGTATCAACTCTATTGGAAAAATTCCATCGATTATATTTGGAGGTTTTGAATTTCCTCTACCTACTGTCAAGAAGAAATATGATATACTTATTATTGGGGATGTCCATATCCCCGTTGAGGTAACATAGTGTTATTCGAAATTCTCCGGTTCCATGTTAATCGGAATGAGTTTGTTAACAAGACTTGATCAACCTTGTTAGTGGATTCCTTTTGATGATCATGAGACGGATGAAACTAGAAGGCACAACCTTCTGTACCCTCTTTATACTTTCTGTTGTTTAGTAGAAATAAAGTAAAAATAGTATTTTTCTGTATGTTTTCTGATTTATCCGTGCAATATAAATATACCCCAAAAATAAAAGTCCTCGGAATGCCATGCCAATTTAATATGATTTTTTCGGGAATATTTGAGGATTTACTGTGCAAAAATTATCATGGGAGCTGCCACCTGGCCACGAGGGTGGAGGGCGCGCCCTACCCCCCTGGGCACGCCCCCTGCCTCCTGGGCCCACAGTGGCCCTCCTCCACTTATCCATGCACCCATCTTCTTCCTATGCCTCACACAAACCCGAAAAACCAACTAAAGCACGAGTTCCAGCCACTTTTACTGTGATTTTCGACCTCCTTGCTCAAAGCACCTCTCGCAAAACTGCTTGGGGAGATTGTTCCTTGGTATGTGACTCCTCCATTGGTCCAATTAGTTTTTGTTCTAGTGCTTTATTCTTTGCAAATTTGTGCTGCATAGGTGACCATGTTCTTGAGCTTGCATGTCAAATTTATATGGTTCCAAGTAGTTCTAATGCTTGATATAGGCTCTAGGCACTTGTAGGAGTAGTTGCTATCAATTTTATTGAAGTTGGTTCACTTTTTGTTTGAAGTTACTAAAAATTTCAGATTATTTCAGAAATAATGAAGAGACTTTTGAGGGGCCTGCCGAAATAAGCTCAAGGAAAAACAAAGGAAGAAGAGCAGAAGCCCAAATTTAATTTGCCTCTCAACGCGGAGGTCCGGCCCGAGTGATTGGCCTTGCGAAGACTTCTTGAGGAGAGACGGGATTTATGAGGATTTCTATCTATTAATTGAGAACGCCGCCTCACCGACTTCCTCCGCGACCAACGCCATCAAGAGATCTCTTACTCACAAATACTTTTGTGCGTAACTTCTACTTTTTCCCTAAGAAATCACCTCCATCAGTAGAGTTTCATTTATATGACGTTGTTAAGGAGATGCCATTAGCTGAATTTTGCGAGGTTTGAAAAATACCCTTTGAGGGCACCTTAGATGAACCACACCGTAATGAAGTGGAAGCTTTTATTAACACTGTCACTGTGGGAGAAACCAGGAAGGTTTCTGATGCAAGGATTACTAGCATACATTTTCCTGTTTTACGCTACTTTGCCTTATTTGCTAGTCGTTGCTTGATTGGTCGCGGAAACTGTGGAAACCTTAGTGTTCCTGATATTATTATATTGTTCCATGGTTTATACCGTAACTCTGTTTGTTTGGGTGGAATTGTTGCT
The DNA here is from genome assembly GCA_021605145.1 of Aegilops bicornis. NCBI lineage: Eukaryota > Viridiplantae > Streptophyta > Magnoliopsida > Poales > Poaceae > Aegilops > Aegilops bicornis. The sequence continues at coordinate 97,489,745 of CM038671.1, forward strand.
AGACGGTTAAGTCTGAACCATACTAAGGGCCCCATCTTTGGAGGCATTTATGCTTCACGCCTAGCTGAATATTTTGATATACCTATTAGGCATTTGGAGAAAGAAGAAACATCGTTGCCCCGTGCTTATTTAGATTATAAGAGTATGCTAGCGCATGACTTTCTTGTTAAGAGTCGTGAAGGGAGCTCAAATATAAATTGTACTTTGATAAACATCACCTCGAGACTATTACTTTGCCTGCTCCCTCTTTGTTTAACTTGTCTCGCAGGTCCTCACATCGCTCCGCATGGCTGTTCAAGCCTATCGGAATCCTCGCACCAGCCCCGAACCGAACCACAAGATGAGCCTCCACGGCAGTCTGCCTATTCTTGGGATCCTCGAGGCGGTTGCCAGCTGCTAAGGGCCAGAGTCCTCTTCATCACAGTATGATCCCAACTATTCTTCATCGCAGTATGACCCTAGCTACACCTACGGGTATCCGCCAGGCTATCCTTGGCAATAGACCAACTTAGGCCAAAAGCCTAAGCTTGGAGGAGTACGTATTTCTCACCGACATTACATTTATGTTCACACACACTCATTGCTAGATGTCGGTGCTCATACTCTTTCACTGTAATATCCATGCTAGTTTATTTCCTTTTTCCTGCCTTCTTCTTGTGTGTTTAATAGACCTTAAGTAAAACCAAAAAAATTAGTAGTAGTTTATTTTTCCTGCTGTAGTAGTAATAATTAAAAAGAAAACCCAAAAATATTTCCCGTTCTTCTTTTGCCTGTTGGGAGATTTCCCGTGTAAATAGTTTTTATTTCTTTTCTTTTCTTTGGGGGACAGTAGGATTAAATTGTTGAAGTGGCTCTTATATGCATCATTGTTGATTTAACCAAGAGCCCATATTAATTTGTCTTCTCCTGTTTATTGAATGCTCGCAGATTCCAGCTTAGTCCAATGCACGTGCACTCTTATTATTTTTCACACCGTTCGGTCGTGCAAGTGAAAGGCAATTATGATGACATATATGATAGACTGACTGAGATGGGTAAAATCTGGTATGAACTCGACCTCTTTTGTTTTTTGTAAATATGATGAGTTCATCGTTCTTGATAAAGCTTATTATGAATAAACATGTTTGCAATGACAATTAGAGATCATAGTTGCTCGTGCCATGCTTGATTAGCTATGAGTTATAATGGTTTACCTTGCCTGCCAACATGATATTAAAATGGTTGTGATGTGGTATGATGGGGTGGTATCCTCCTTTGAATGATTTAAGTGACTTGACTTGGCACATGTTCACGCATGTAGTTGAAACAAATCAACATAGCCTTCATGATATTTATGTTCATGGTGGATTATATCCTACTCATGCTTGTATTCAATGTTTATTAATTTTAATGCATGTTCATGACCTGTTGTCGCTCTCTAGTTGGTCGCTTCCCAGTCATTTGCTAGCCTTCACTTGTACTAAGCGGGAATAATACTTGTGCATCCAATCCCTTAAACCCCAAAGTTATTCCATATGAGTCCACTATACCTTCCTATATGCGGTATCTACCTGTTGTTCCAAGTAAATTTGTATGTGCCAAACTCTAAACCTTCAAATAAACATTCTGTTTTGCATGCTCGAATAGCTCATATATCAACTAGGGTTGCCCTTATCTTCCGTGTTAGGTGGGTTATTCTCAAGAGGAGTGGACTACGCTCCTCACTCACGAGAAAATGGCTGGTCACCGGGATGCCCAGTCCCATGCTTTATGCAAACTAAATCAAAATAATTGCAAACAAAACTCCCCCTGGGACCCGTTGAATGTTGGAGGCACTCGTTGTTTCGAGCAAGCCATGGATTGATGCTTGTGCAGGAGGGGAGTATAAACTTTACCATTCTGTTTGGGAACCGCCTATAATTTGTTTAGCATGGAAGATATCGTCATCTCTTAGTTGTTATGTTGACAATGAAAGTACGCCGCTCAAAATATAATTTATCTCTATTTCAAAACCGAGCTCTGCACCTCTACAAATCCTCGCTTCCCTCTGCGAAGGGCCAATCCATTTACTTTTATGTTGAGTCGTCACCCTCTTATTAAAAAGCACTAGCCGGAGAGCACAGCTGTCATTTGCATTCATTATCGTTAATTTATATCGGGTATGACTATGATTGGATCTCTTTTACCATGAATTACAATGTCTAGTCAGTCCTTGATCTTTGAAGGTGCTCTGCATTTATGTTTGCGGTCTCAGAAAGGGCTAGCGAGATACCATCTTGTTATATCATATTATGATTATTTTGAGAAAGTGTTGTCATCCGAGATGTATTATTATGGCTTGCTAGTTGATTATGTTATTGATATGAGTAAACATGAGACCTGAGAAATATTGCAAATGTGGTTAGTTATAATATTTGCTGAAAACCTGAATGCTGGCTTGACATAGGTACAACAACAAGAGCAAACAGAGTTTGTAAAAGTTTTTCTTTTTCTCTTCAGCTTTGTCAACTGAATTGCTTGAGGACAAGCAAGGGTTTAAGCTTGGGGAAGTTGATACGCCTCCGTCAGATCTACTTTTCCAAACACTTTGCCCTTGTTTTGGACTCTAACTTGTATGGTTTGAATGGAACTAACCCGGACCGACGTTGTTTTCAAAGAATTGCCATGATGTTGTTTTATGTGCGTAAAACAAAAGTTCTCGGAATGACACGAAACTCCACGGAATATCTTAGAATAAATAATAAAAATCCTCGCTAAAGATGAAGACCAGGGGCCCACACTGTCCACGAGGGTGGGGGCGCCTCCTGGGCGCGCCCCCCTACCTCGTGGGCCCCCTGGACACCTTCCGATGCCAACTCCAACTCTATTTATTGGCTTTCGGGGAGAAAAAAAGTCAGGGAGAAGAAATCATCGTGTTTTACGATACGGAGCCGCCGCCAAGCAATAATCTCTCTCGGGAGGGCTGATCTGGAGTCCGTTCGGGGCTCCGGAGAGGGGGATTCGTCGCCGTCGTCATCATCAACCATCCTCCATCACCAATTTCATGATGCTCACCGCCGGCGTGAGTAATTCCATCGTAGGCTTGCTGGACGGTGATGGGTTGGATGAGATTTATCATGTAATCGAGTTAGTTTTGTTAGGGTTTGATCTCTAGTATCCACTATGTTACGAGATTGATGTTGCTATGACTTTGCTATGCTTAATGCTTGTCACTAGGGCCCGAGTGCCATGATTTCAGATCTGAACCTATTATGTTTTCATGAATATATGTGTGTTCTTGATCCTATCTTGCAAGTCTATAGTCACCTATTATGTGTTATGATCCGACAACCCCGAAGTGACACTAATCGGGATACTTCTCGGTGATGACCATAGTTTGAGGAGTTCATGTATTCACTATGTGCCAATGCTTTGTTCCGGTACTCTATTAAAAGGAGGCCTTAATATCCCTTAGTTTCCAATAGGACCCCGCTGCCACGGGAGGGTAGGACAAAAGATGTCATGCAAGTTCTTTTCCATAAGCACGTATGACTATATATGGAATACATGCCTATATTACATTGATGAATTGGAGCTAGTTCTGTGTCACCCTATGTTATGATTGTTACATGACGAACCGCATCCGGCATAATTATCCATTACTGATCCGGTGCCTACGAGCTTTTCATATACTGGTTCTCGCTTATTTACTTTTTCGTTGTTACTGTTACAATCACTACAAAAATACCAAAAACATTACTTTTGCTGTCTTTACTTTTGTTACCGTGACCACCACAATCATATTACTTTGCTACTAAACACTTTGCTGCAGATACTAAGTTTCGGTGTGTGTTTGAATTGACAACTCAGCTGCTAATACTTGAGAATATTCTTTGGCTCCCCTTGTGTCGAATCAATAAATTTGGGTTGAATACTCTACCCTCGAAAACTGTTGCGATCCCCTATACTTGTGGGTTATCACATATGCCGCTGCACTCCTTTGCCCGATATCATCAACCACCACTTTGCAATCTGAGGCCACTGAAATCCTGCGTTCGTAAAGATCTTCCGCCAAAGCCAGTGATTCCCGTATTGCCATAGCCTCTAGTGTTGTAGGATCATCTATGCCATGGAAAGTGATCGTGGACGCACCCAAGAAAAGCCCGTGTCTGTCCCTGCATACCGCTGCTACCGCACCAACCGGCCTGGTCCTCATAACTGCATCATCAACATTAATCTTGCATGTAACGTCTTGTGGTGGTATCCACCTGTCTGGACATGGCCGCACCACCCCGGGCTGTCCGTGTGGTTTCGGTAGAGCCTGGAGGTTGCTAATAAAAGCTGTAACAAAGGCATTTGTTGCGTAAGGCGTTTGGTGCACTCCTTAGTGGATCAATTTCCTCCGAGAACTCCAGATTGCCCACAACGTGACTCCCATTCTAGTAAAATCTGCATGTGATAACGTGTTTTTCAGAGAAAACAGCCATGCTTTCGCGCTCGCTTTGTCACAAGTACTCATCTGCTCAACAAGAGGATCAAGCGCCAGCGACCATACGCTCCTCGACATGGCGCATTCAAGCAGCGCATGCTTCCAGGAGTCCGACGCCCCGCACATCTGGCAAGTTGGAGAGGTTGCCATGTTGCGGTGGTGTAGGATGTCATATGTGGGTATAGACTCCCTCGCCAATCGCCACAGAAATACTCGGATCTTATTCGGAACTTGTGTCTGCCAAAGAGACGACCAACTGCTAGCTTCATCGGTGCAAGAGGTACCCTCGGTGCCATCTAACCAATTCTCGCGATTAATCTTGGTGTTCTGTATCATACGGTATGCTGATCTGACAGTAAAAATACCTCTCTTATCTCTGCTCCAAGCCTAGAAATCTTCCACTCTCCTCGTGCACAGGGGGATTTTTAGAATGGCCTCGGCATCTATAGGAATGAATACAGAATGGACCAGCTCCGCTTTCCACGTGGACATTGTCAAGTCAGAGAGTTCATGCACTCGTGTGGGGGGGGGGGGGTTGGGAACAAGAGATGTTATCGGCCTTGGAAAATCTTGCCTCGGGATCCAGTTGTGTTCCCAGATCAGCGTGTTCTCTCCTGTACCAATTCTTCTGATGACTCCTTGCTTCATTATGTCCCTACCATCAATGATAGCCCGCCAAATCTGTGAAGGGTGCACTCCCAAGTCAACCCCCAGCAAGCCTGTTTCAGGGAAATATACTGCTTTCAGGATCACAGCGCCCAATGTGTTTGGGTTGTCCAATATCCTCCATGCTTGCCTAGCCAGTAATGCTAGGTTAAAGATCTCAAGGTCACGGAAGCCCAAACCTCCCATGTACTTTGGCCTCGTCATGATGTCCCATGACACCCATGCTGGTTTCCGCTTGCCCTGCTTGCTACCCCACAAGAACTGTCTTACGATGGATGTGATGTTGTCACATAAACCTCTCGGCAACCTAAAGCAAGCCATAGAGTAAACCGGGATAGCCTGTGCAATAGATTTAATTAGCACCTCCTTTCCTGCTGAGGATAGTAATTTTTCCATCCAAACCTTGACTTTCTCCCACACCCGGTCTCGGAGGTACTTGAATGTACCGTTCTTCGAGTGACCCACGTCGGTAGGCATTCCCAGATATTTGTCACTTAAAGATTCTCTATGAACTTGAACAGCAGCTTTCACACCATCATGGGTGGTCTGAGGACACCCTTTACTGAAGAAAATTGTGGAATTGTCATTATTAACTCTCTGGCCAGAAGCAGCACAATAAGCATCCAATAGGTTTGACACCGCATTCGCCCCCTCAACACTTGCTTTGAAAAACAGCAGGCTATCATCTGCAAACAGAAGGTGGTTTACAGCCGGGGCTGTTGGCGCCACCTTAACTCCTTCTAGCACCGATGACTGAGAACTGAATTTTAAAAGGCATGAAAGGCCCTCCGCTGCAATCAGAAACAAGTAAGGGGAAATAGGGTCTCCCTGTCGAATACCTCTCGACGGCTTGAACTGTTCTAATTTCTCTCCATTAAAAAGAACTGAGAAAGACACTGAAGATACCATGTTCATCACTGTGTCAACCCATGGTTGTGCAAAACCCAACTTGAACATTATAGCCCTCAAGTATGGCCACTCCAGACGGGCATATGCTTTTATCATATCAAGCTTTAGAGCACATGTACTGTTAGCTTTTGCTCTGGACCTCTTCATGAAATGCAGGCACTCATAAGCACAAATGATGTTGCCTGTTATTAACCTGTCTGGGACAAATGCGAACTGCTCCTCAGAGATAATATCAGGAAGAATTTGCTTAAGCCTGTTCGCCACAACCTATGATGCAATCTTGTATAGAACGTTGCATAAGCTTATGGGTCGGAATTGAGAAAGAAGAGTTGGATTCATTACCTTTGGTATTAACACCAAAACATTATCGTTAATGCTCTCCACACTCTCTTCCCCTCTGACAATTCTGAGTACAACACGTGTGATCTCATCTCCACATAACGGCCAGTGTTTCTGGTAAAAGTGAGCCGGGAAGCCATCTGGTCCTGGTGCCTTCGTCGGGAACATTTGGAAGAGGGCGACCTTCACCTCTTCGGTCGTGTATGGAGCACATAAAATATCGTTCATACCTGCAGTCACTTTAACTGGGACATGCGCCATCACCTCGTCCAGCCCCGTAACTCCTTCAGATGTGTATAGCGTATGGTAAAAATCAGTAACCATCTCCCTGAGATCTCCTGGGTCTTTGATGAGCACACCCAGCGAGTTTGCTAAAGCCATCACCATGTTCTTCTTGCGCCTTATACTTGCTCTAAGATGAAAAAACCGAGTATTCTTATCACCTGCAGCAAGCCATTCGATCCTCGACCTCTGTTGCCACATCAATTCCTCTCGGTGGTACAACTCCACGAGTTTATTATTGAATCTTTGACTCCACGTGGGAAGGCCCCGTCCTCCCGGCGTCGCCCCTCAGGCGATCCAACTCTGTTTTTAAGGCGCGGATTTCTTTGCGTACACTGCCGAAGGTGTCCTTGTTCCATCCTCGATGCATCGCTTGCTAGCTCAGAAGCTACCGGATTTCCTCTACTGTGTGTCCGGGATGTTTGGAGTTCCACTTTTCCAGGATTGTGTCCTTCCAACGCTCATGCGTTTCCCACATAGTTTCATACTTGAAATCGTTGCGTCTCAAAGGCGCATTGGGCTCATTTATTTCCAACAAGATTGGACAATGATCCGACATCGCAGCTGTTAGGTGGGACAAGCTCGCGAGAGGAAACTGCGCACTCCATTCCGCCGATCCCAGTGCCCTGTCTAGTCTGACTCGGGTGAAAGTACCACCTGCCACCTTCTTCTCAAAGGTCCAGAAACGTCCTCTATAGCCCAAGTCCATCAACATGCACACATCGATAGTGTCTCGAAAACCCTGCATCTGGGCATTACTGCGCTACCCCACTCCGTCGTGTTCGTCCGGACGTAGGACTTCATTAAAGTCACCAATGCACAGCCACAGAAGCGTGCTTGTGCTGCTTATATTTTTTAGCACAGTCCATGTTTGGTGCTGCAAATGTGTTTGCGCTTCCCCGTACACACATGTCAATCGCCATGGATTTTTGCCTGGATCAAGAACTGAACAATCAACATGGTAAACAGAATAACCCAGAATCTCAATTTTTATTGGATTGTTCCAAAAAATTCCAATGCCACCACTCCTTCCTTGACTATCTATAGCAAAACTTGTATCATACCCCAACGTTCCAGCAAGTGATTCTACCTTACCTCTCTCAATCTGAGTTTCAACAATACAGAGAATAAGGGGGGGGGGAAAACATATTCGCTACTGCTGAAAGCTTCGTTAACCTGTCATTGGCGTTGCCCACACCACAGGGGCCCAAAGATAGGGTATTCATTGATCCCGGCGACCCTCCAAGTCGGAGGACGCTGATAAATTCTCTTGAAACTTGGACACCAACGAGACCCTTGGGGTATTCTCTGAACTTGCGACAGTCTTGGCCCGTTTGGGTTCTTGCTTGGAGCTCGGGCTGACCGCCAGAGGTGGGGCTGGGAGCAGAAGGGTAGCTGCCCCCACCGTCGTACTCTGCCCTGCAGGCGCCACCTGCGCCTGAGGGTTTATGGTTTGATTCGTGACAACAGCGTCACCCTTGGTACGCTTACGACTCTCATCAACTTCAGCCATTGTGGTATCATGTGTGTTGCCCTCATCTGAATATTCAGCCGATGCCGCTCCTCGCCCGCCTGTTTGGCCTGCGCGACCCCTGCCTCTGCCGCGGCCACCACGGCCACCACGACCAGCAAAACGGTTATGTCCAGGCCCCGGGCCAGCCCCTCTAAACCACTCCGTATGCAGCTCCGTAAACACCAGCGCCGACTTTGGGTGAATACCGTCACCGTGCTCCTTAAACTGGTGCCCAAGGTGGCCACAGACGGCGCACCAATCTGGGAGCCTTTCGTACTTGACCTTAAAGATCTGCCGCTCATCCTTGTGAACCAGACTGACCGCGTTCTTGAGGGGTTTAAACACATTGATTTTGATCCTCACCCTGTAGAAGTTCCCCTCGAAATCCTGGGACTTTGGCTCGGCATAGACAAACTCCCCGACCTTCCTCGCAAGGGCTTTTAACAGGGGGTAGAAGCCATCAGGCAGATCGTGCACTTGCATCCACAGCTCCAAAGTGTCCAGCTTCATCAGCGAGGGCTTTGTGAACCCATCGTATTCAGCCATGATCACCGCATTGCCCTTGTAGTTCCAGGGCCCCTCCTGCATAGCACGTTCCGAGTCACCCAAGCACGCAAATTGCATCCTATACAGGTTTTCTTCAAGGGGCCGAATCTGCACGGGCTGCGCGAGATCCCATGCCGCTCTCATCGTCTTATAGAACCCATATTGACTGTACTTCTTCTCCGTGTGGACGCGCGCTATGGCCATCCACCTAGTCGTCTCTTGCGGCAGCGGATCCTCCTTCTCCACTACCACATCATCCATGTCCTCCTCCTGGAGGCCCAGCTCACTCATCAACGCTTCCAGATCCCGCGCCTTGGAGTTCGACGTCGACGCCGCCATGTTGTTCTCTTACCCGAGATAGAGATTCGGTCGGGTGCTTTCCAAAACCCTAGCCTAACCCCGAAACCAAAGAGGCGAACGCCAAGATCAAGTGCACGAGCGCCTCGATCGATCCCGAGCGCAGCCCTTCGGCGTAGACGGGGGGAGGGTAGCCGGAAACCCTACGGTGGCGTTCGAGTCGCCGCCGCACCTTCGTCGCTTTCATTCAACAGTTGACCAGTTGACCGTTCAACAATTGACTTTTGAAAAATACTTATAAATAAAAAAATGATTTTTTTTGAAAAAACAGAAAAATTCACGAGTCCAAAAATGTTCACAAATTTGAAAAAATAGTTCACAAATTTAAAAAATCATGAAAAGTTGGGAAAAAAATCATCAATTCTAAAAGAGTTCATCAATTTTGCAAAAACTTTCATCATATTTCTAAAAATTTCATAAAATTTGTTTTTTGGAATTTGAATACATTCATTGAATTTAAAAAAAATCAAAAAACTTAAAAAGTTATTGGATTTTGGAAAAAAATTTCATCAAATTTGAAAAAGATCATCAATTTGAAAACAGTTATTCGCATTTGAAAAAAATACGAATTTTAAAAAAAATTAACAAAAAAGGAAAAAACTGTTCCAAGAAAAAATAAAAAATAAATGAAAAATGAAAATGAAAAAGAATAGAGGAAAAAGAACAAAACTATTGCATCAAAAAAAGGAAAAAGGTAAAAGGAAGGAAAAGACTATAAGTACATACGTCAAGTGCGGGTGGCTGATTGGTTATGGCAGCGAATATTGAACTAGGCGTACACGAGCATTTTTTTCATCCTTAAAACAGAAAAAAATAAATAAGGCAAGAAAGCAAGGTGGGCCAGCCCAGCGCGGAGAAGGGGTTGTGCGCCCGTTGTTAACCCTATAACGGGCGCCAGGGCGCCGTATAGGAAATGCCGATGAAGCATGTCCTCGTCCCTCTCTTTATATACTGTAAAAGACGAAAGAATACTTGACCGTGGCAGATGCTGAAGGCATGTTGATAGCGCTAATCTTGGGAAAAGCCATCTGGTCGGGCCAAGCGAAAACTCAAAAGGGGAAAAAAAAACTAATGTGCGCAACAAATTGACGTCCAAAAGCTCACTCGGCGGAAATCACTGAGCTAACTCGGCAAAACCTCCCCAATAACCAAGCTCACCTCTCACACACAACTTCTTGGATATCCCTGTGAATCTGTCATTTTGATGTGCTGCGAACCGTGTTTTTCAGCTTTCAGTCTTAATGTTTCCCTCTTTAGTTTTCGCGTGCTTGTAATGGATGGTTTTGTAATACTCTGGTTTCGTTGGTAATGCACTGGGGCCGGGGCCTTTGGCCCTTTTTCTCTAAAATAAAATCCACACACACAAGGTTGAATTTCGTGACAGACACACTCACGACATCGTACGCCGGAGCAACATTCAACAAGAAACATGACAATAGCTTAACTGTTTATTCCCTCAGAAGGAAAAACAGTAGCCTAATAAGATACCCATGAGAACTGGGCTTTAGTTCTGAGCCAAGACAGTGGTGGATCATCCATGCATAGTGCTACATCCCAAAAAACAATACTACTAACGTCTCAGCTAAAACAGTGATCACCCCAAACATTTCAGCCATTGCCAACCGGCCAGTGGTCACTCAGCATCACTACAGCCCGATACTTCGATGCAGTTTTGCTTCCCCTACCTGAAACGAAGGAAAAATAATTTTTTAGGTGCAGAGTCTGTTATGATATCACTAGTGGAAGAGACAGCTCATGTGGTACATGGACAAATATACTACCTCCGTACCAAAATATAAGACATTTTGGTAGACTAAAATGACCTACCAAAACGTCTTATATTTTGAGACAGAGGTGATACAACTTCTTTATTGCGGGAAGAGGTAATACAACTTAGTTGGCGTCACCTGTTAAGAAGATAACACTGCTTCTCATTCCTCATCTTCATCTAACAGATGAGCTTGTACTTCTTCAGATAGTCACGCAGATTCAGTTGCTGCAGCTCTTCAGCTGCGCCATCGACGGTTTCCTCTGCAGGACCTTCAGAGGACAGAGCATATTATATCAGCCACCTTGTTTCATGGGTCTTTTATGGATCACAGACATTGGGCAGATTGCAAGTACATAGGACTAATAGTTGATTCATTCTGCCTATCCATGACACCTTTGTCACACCAATGCAAACTGAAGGGAAAAGAAAAAGGAAAAGGAGCTAGCACAAGCATTCTGATAATTATTACAGTACAAAATATTAACATTGTAAGACGAACCCCACTAACAGCAATCAATTAGAAATTTGCATATATACATAGTGAGGCGCACCAGAGTTTAGGAACATACTCCCTCCGTCCCAAAATAAGATTCTCAACTTTGTACTAGCTCTAGTACAAATTTGTACTAAGCTCAAGACACTTATTTTAGGACGAAGGGAGTAATATGTGTTCATGGAGCTGAATGAAACAACAAAAGGAATGCCTTATGGCAATTCATTTCAATATGCCTGCTCTATGCAGTATTTATGTCTAACAGTCCACTCATTATGCATATTATCCGACCATTGCAATTCTTGAAAACAAAACAAGAAATACACCTGGCTACTATATAGAGTGCTATGTACAAGAGAGAATGCTATGTTTAAAAAAAGCAAACACTGGCGTACGGATTCCTGCAGACAGCTTCTATCAAAAACATGCATGTACATATTGAAGTAACAGTAACAGAGAGTGTCTTTAGAAACACTCAAAAATAAATTCAATGTCGAGGCTGCATCTTATTCCCTCCGTTCCTTAATATAGTGCACATTGTTTTTCACGAAAGTCAATGCATGGAATTCTCTGGAGTGCAACTCAAGGAGCAACATGAAATCCATGGAAGGACCTTACAGTGACAATTCACTTATACAGCCCTGCCTTACGCGCACAATGCTTAATTTGCAAACAAAAATATCAGCAAAGTTACATAAATACAAGTGTCTTAAGTAAGAACTCAGTGGAAGTGTCAGACCCATGCATCTAACAACAGGCCTACCAATTGGCAACACGCATGCTCTCCTAAAAACCCTTTGCAAATTAAGAACACCCAGGCAGTAAGCTGGCAAAGCCTAGCAGTACTATACACAAAGAACTATACGACCGGGCGATTCACATGCCCATGGCATACTTACGTTGTATAGGGGACTAAAGCGTTGAATACAATGTCTTGCATTTACAGAGAAAAACATATACAGTGTCATACACTGAAGCTGTGTAAACATCACTAAGCTTATTGACAGATACAAGGAAGAAAAAAACTGAATATATACATAATAGTAAACGAGGGAAACCCATAGCAATCATATCTAAACATCAATTAAGCATAAAAATGTATATAGGGGCATAGGGCATATGCTTAGTCAAAATTTTGGTCGAATACATAATGTGCATTTGATCTTGTTAATTAGTAAATACTAATACTAAATAGTAAGCTATATATACATCTCACACAGATAAGACCATGAACATATTCAAACAGGACTAATTTACTCTAAAAGCTTATATTAAGCCCCTTATCAAACATAACCACTACCTGCAGCATCAATAAACACAAGCTAGCCTCTGAAAATTTCAACATATGCAGCAACAGCTGAAAGGTTAGCCCATGCACAACATATTCATGACACCTTTGCCACACCAATCCAAATTGAAGGGGGAAAAGCAAAAGAGGTGGCACAAGAATTCTGATAACTCTCACTAAACAACACATACAGAGTGATCAACGCAATAGAGAATCTTTAGGAACATAATCTGTGTTCAAGGAACTGAATGAAATCCACAAAAGGAATACCTTTTCCAGTTCACTTCAATAACTGATTCCCTATGCACATTTTCTCAGATCATTCCACATCTTGAAAACAAAAGATAGCACGACCAATAATATACTACCGTGAGAATTACATTCAAGAGAGATTGAGAGAATGCTGTATCTAAAAAGTTAAAACACTTGGGACGGATTCCTGCAGACAGCTTCTATCAGACACATGCATGTATATATCAAACTAACAGTAACAGGGAGTATCTCTAGAAAAACATTCAATGCTGGAGCTGCATCTTACAACTCAAGTTGACGCATGAAATCCATGGAAGGATCTTACTGTGACACTTCACTTATATGTGCATAATGCTTTGCGAACAAAACTCCTGGTGAAGTTATATAAATACAAGTGTCTAAGTCAGAACTCACATTAACACCCGGTCTACCAATTGGCAGCATGCATGTACTCTTAAAACCCTTCTATAAACTGAGAACACCAACGCAGTAGCCGTCATAGCCTAGCAGTACTATCCACAAAGAACTACAGGACTGGGCGATTCACACGCCGGTTGCATACTTACGTTGTATAGGAGGCTATAGTGTTAAAATGCAATGTCTTGCATTTACTGAGAAAAACTTAATGTCTGAAGTTGTGTAAACATCACTAAGCTTTTTGACAGATTTGGGAAAGAAATACAACTAAATATATACATGTAGTTAACGACCTTATGGCTTTGAATTGAAACCCTTAGCAAGCACATATAAACATCAATTTAAGCACGACAATGTATACAGGGCATATGCTTAGGCAATTTCTGGTGGACTGAATAATGTTCACTGGATCTTGTTTAGTAAATACAGTACTCCCTCCGTCCGGAAATACTTGTCAGAGAAATGCATAAAAATAGATGTATCTAGAACTAAAATATGTCTAGATACGTCCATCCTCCGACAAGTATTTCCGGACGGAGGGAGTACTAAATACAACCACGATCTTGTTGCTGCATATGTAGTGTGAGTAGTAAGCTATATATACATCTCACAAAGATAAGACCATGAACATATTCAAACCGGACTAATTTACTCTAAAAGCTCATTTTTTAGCCCCTTACACTTCTCAAACATAACCACTACCTAGACTCCTAGAGCATCAATAAGCACAAGCTAGCCTCTGAAAATTTCAACATTTGCAGCAACAACTGAAATGTTAGCCCTTTCACAATGCCACAGAACCTCACCATTTCAAATCACTAACAAGCCAGTGACCAAGAATCAGAGACTCATACAGTAGAAATGTAAAATGAGTTACCTGAGCAGAGAGCCGGTGGCAACTGCCAAACGTGAACGAAGCGGGAAGCAACGTCTTCGCGCGGCGGCTCAACCAGCTCGTAGACCTCGCACCCCACGACCTTGCGGGCACGCACGTCGACGCCGATCAGGTGCTCGTCCTGGAAGAAGTAGACCACGTCGGGGTTGGTAGGATGGATGAGCGCGAGCACGGGGATCTTCCTTGGCAGACCAGCGGCCTTGTAGCTGGCGTCGTTGCAGATCTCCGCGAAGGTGGCCTCGTACTCCAGCGTCCAGTCCGTGGATTCCGGGTAGTCGACGAGCGTCCAGACGCTGATCTGTGCGGCGCCGTTGCTGTTGCGGTTGCGGTACATGTCGACGAACCGCAGCTTGCCGGCGCTGACGCCCACGCAGCGGTACTTGTCGAGCAGCCCCCAGGCTTCCTTGGACTTGAGCGCCTTGCCGTCCGGGAGCGGGACGACGTCGAGCGCCGGCGCGTCGGCGAAGGGGTCGCACGTGAGGAGGCACCAGGAGAGGTCGACCCACCAGAGCCTCCCGGAGCAGGCGACGACGCCGTTGGGGCTGAGCTGGCGGGCCGGGAGCGGGTAGCCCACGCTCTTGCTGACCCACTCCCCGACCTGCGACGAGAAGCGCAGGAGGTAGGCCGTGTCGCCGCCGAGGAAGGGCTGCAGCTCGGCGACCATGTAGCCCTCACCGTCGGGGGAGGCGACGAGGCCGAGGTGGCCCGGGTGCGCGATGAGCTCGGGCTTGGGGAGCGGCAGGGCGGAGCCGGCGGCGGTGTCGAGCACGAAGTAGCCCGCGACGAGCGGGCGCCAGGAGAACTCCTGGCGGCCGGGGGTGTCGATGATGGTGGGGCCCGTGGCGCGGCCCTGGTCGGCGTGGAGGAGGAGGAGGCCCGCGGAGGGGTCGGCGGCGAGGACGGAGGGGAAGTTCTCGGGGGTGGTGCGGCACGGGAAGATGCACGGGGGGATGGTGAGGAGCGCGACGCGCGGGGGCGCCGGCAGCGCGAGGGAGAAGTCGGCGGCGCCTGGACCCGGAGGGAGGTCGGCGTTGGCGTCGGCCGCCGTGAGCACCCGCGGCACGCTGCCCAGGATGACCCACGACGGCGGGGGCGAGGCGGCGGACGCCATCTCGGCTAGGCTAGCTTGGTGCAGCGGCTCGTGCGTGCGCGTGCGCGGCGTTGGTGGTGGCGTTGCCCCGGCAGGCGACGGGGGTGGGGTTTTATGCTGGCCGTCGGGGCCGAGCGGGGCGGAGTGAACCGGGCGGATGGTGCTCAACTGCTCAGGTCGGGTCACGGAACTACGACGACGGTCAGACGGCGGACGGCGGAGGAAAGACATGGCAGCCTTTGGAACGCCGCATTGGACTGCATTCAAACCGCGGCAAAGGAGGCTTTTGGGTTCGTCGGCTAGCGGCTCTGCAGCAAACAGAGGAGTTGAACGCCATCTTTTGGGGTTGCAGTTCCGGTGATACGGAGCAGAGGGGAGGGGTCATGGTCATGGTCATGGTCATGGTCATGGACTGGACCGGCACACGGCAGGCAAGCGTGTCGCAGTGGCCAAAGTCACTCACTGATTTGATTTTGCAGTGGCCAAAATCACTGCATTCAAACCCACTCCCTTTTAAATGTTTGAGTTAATCACACTCATGATAATTTTTTTTTGCATGAATTTAACAAATTCATACACAATCTTGAAAACCTCACAAAAGTGGTGCACCAACTCGGTCATGGTAATGTTTGACTACAAAAGAGGTCGTGGTAACCTTTGGTGGAGAGGGCTGATGCAAAACTTTCAAGACGAACCCCATATTATCATATATTCATAAAATGACCTCGCAAACCCTAACCAAACCCATGCCTTTTCCTCTCCCACCTGGAGTTGTATGAGGTGATGCCCCGGCGGGCGACGGGGGTGGGGCTTTATGCTGGTCGCCGGGGCAAGCGGAGCGGAGTGAACCGGATGGTGCTCGCTCAACTGCTTAAGTCGGGTCACGCCGTCATGGAACTGCGACGACGGTCAGACGGCGGACGGCGGAGGATAGACATGGCAGCCTTTGGACCGTGCTGTGGGCAGAGCCGAGGATGGCAGCCTTGGACTGCATTCAAACCGCGGCAAAAGAGGCTTTTAGGGTTCGTCGGCTAGCAAACAAAGCAGTTGGACGACATCTTTTGGGGTTGCAGTTCCGGTGATACGGAGCAGAGGGGAGCTGTCATGGTCATGGAGACGGCCCTCTGCCATTGCCACCAAACACTCCGTCCGGTGCACAGGCACGGCAGGCAAGCGTGTCGAAGTGGGCAAAATCACTGATTTGATTTTGCAGTGGCCAAAATCACTGCGTTTAAACCCACTCTCTTTTAAGTGTTTGAGTTAATTACACCCAAGGTACAAAAATTTGCATGAATCTAACAAATTCATACACAATCTTGAAAACCTCATAAAGGTGGTGCACCAGCTCGGCCACGGTAACGTTTGACTACAAAAGAGGCTGGTGCCTTTGGATCCCTTGCCGATTTACCTCGCTAGGCAAAGCTAGCCTTGCCGATGGAGGCTAGCCGATTTGGCTCGCTCGCTCGATAGAACAAAAAGCTGACAACCGCTGCCCAGGATGACCCACGCCGGCTGGGGCGAAGCTGCGGCCGACTTCATATGGGCTAGGTTAGGCTGGGTCGGTGCGGCGGCGGTTCGTGTGCGGCATACGTTGGTAGTGAGGTGTGGGGTGGTGGGGTAGCGTTCCCCGGTAGGCGACCGGGGTAGGGTTTTACGATGACGTTGGGGCCAGGCGACGCAAGATGTTGGAAGAAGCCCCGATGTCTGGTGCAGTCGGACACATCGGGTGCGTGCGGGACGTGCGGAACGTACTGGTGCGGTCGGACTCATCGGGTACGCGCAAGATGTGCAAGACGCAGCGGAAACATGGCGAGTGTGCGTGGTGGTGCGTGAGTTTGGCTCGCGTCCGAATCCATCACAGTAGTCCTAAGCTGTTAGTGCTGGGTCGTGGCGATCTGTTTTCAAGTGCCGCGTCATGCGTGTGAGTGCGTCGTGGGCATGCGGATCATGCATGCCCGTGCATGCAGCGCAGCGTAAGCGTGGGCGCCGCGTTTGTTGCCAAGGCTACAAAGCCGTCTGTGTAATCCTGTCTGTTAGCGGGGTGGTAAGTTCAGTTAGAAAAAGAGGGTTGTTGCCCGCGGCCGGGCGTACGTCGCCAGGAAAACTGAGTCCCCTGACTCTGCATTCACTACCTTCGTCCGAGCTGCCCCAACAGAAGGCAGGCCGGCTCGTGCTCAATTGGTGAGGCCAACTCCACCGCGTGAACTCATTCTGTCCAGCCTCGTTTGTTTGAGGTAAAACGGACAAACTAAACAACCCAGCGCGCGGGAGCAAACAAACTTTTATCTGTTTTGTGTCCGCTTTCGACACATCCCGGCCCAAGTTTGCGCCGCTTTCGGGTTGAAACGGACACCACGCGGATGCGCGGGCCGTCTGCGCATGTCCTCCCCTGGCCTGCCCATCGGTGGCACAGGGCGGGCCTTTTTCTATCCGCCCCTCCCTCCCTCACCCCCCTCCACTCTTTCCCACTCTTTCCCTCACTGCCGCCGCCACCGCTGCCATTGCAGCCGTGCAGTTCAGACGCGCGCTCACCCAGGCCCTTCCCCTCGGCGCCGCCGAGCTACCCAACCACGGCCACCTGATTTGCGCAGCCGCCGGCCGGATTTGGGCGGATCCGGTCGGTCTTGAGCTCGCCCGGCTGTGGGAGGCCGGGCCGCCATGGATCGCCGGGCACTCGCCGAAAAACCTGGCAGGGCCGCAAGGCCACATACATGCAGTGGCTCCTCCTCTAGCCGCTCGGATCTGCACCGTCGGTAGTCCGCCGGCAGATACACGAATGGCGGTCGGCCGGGCTCGGTGCTTGACCAAAAGCTCGTCGGCGCACCGTTGCCACTTATTAAGTGCGATCACTACCCAAGGATGGTCGTGCGCCGCGTGTCTACAACGCCGGAACATCCCGGAAGGGTGTTCATCAAGTGCTTAAACGATGGGTATGTGGTCTTTTTAGCTTCGATTTGTGCTCTAGATTTGACTAGTTGTGCTAACTTCAAATTTTATTGTGTAGCATGGATGCAAGTTTTGGTATTGGGAAGAAGAGTACATCGATATATTGATAGAGCGAAATTTAATACATGTTCGTGCACTTTTAGCTAGTATAGAGGCTATAGATGAGACAAGTTTACTTGTTGCTAGATTATAGGCTAGACACGAGACTAGGTGTAAGGAAGCAACATCGACTTCTGGCTTGAAGAAGAAAGGAGGATGCCAGATCGAGCCTCCTCCACAGATCAACAATGAATGCATCGAGAAGGCCCTAACCCAACTCAAGTAAGCAGTTATGGAAGTTGGGTATCTTCTAAAATGTATTCTTGTGGTTCTTGTTTTCTTTGGTCTTGCTTTACTAGTCAAAATGTGATGATGTATTTTTCATGTACCGAAAATGAATGATGAAAAAAAGTTAAAGACTTGCAAAGAAAAATGTACGCGGACAGGATGCGGCCGGGATGCGTCCGCGCGCCGGGCACACGGTCACCGCATCCTAAGACAGGCCCGGACACGACCCCATTACCCTACTCAAACGAACAGAATTTGGACAAAACGAAAATCCATTTGGGGTCGCGGTGTGGAGTTGGCCTGATGGTGAGATGGCCGAACGGCACGCGTCGCCTTTGGAACGTGCAAAGCGCGGTCAGCTGGTTCGTCGGCTAGCGCGCGCGGGGCTGCAGCAGAGAAAGCAGTTGGACCGCAGAGACCAGGCGCTGTTTGATTCGATCGCCATCTTTTTGGGTTGCAGTTCCTTCCGTTCCGGTGATACGGGAACAGATGGGAGGGAGGTGCGCCATACTATCGTGGAGAGGACACGCCCTTTTTGTGGCATTGCCACTTTGCCAACCATCCATGGATGGACCGGTGCACATAGAATACACGGTCAGGCAACCGTGTCGCCTGCAACGTCGCTACATGCGCAGCTGCCTTGGTCGAGGCGATCCACATTTTCATTTCATGCCTGCCCAATGCATCATCTGTTAGAGTTGTGTCAAATATTGTGTACAAGATAGGTTACAGTTGGACTTATAGTTGTATTGTGTTTACATAGGATATGTAGTCGTGTTCAAGTAGGACACTTGTATCCTAGGCCTCTCATATATAGCGGGGGTAGACCTACGATGTAACCTATGCCAACATAATAGCACAGCATCGCATGGGGAGCCGCGGCGGCGGTGCCGCCGCCCGGTGGCGGTGCGGTATTATGACGGTGTCATAGGGAGGAGCGCCCATAGTCAGGCCCCGGGAATGTAGCCATATCGGTGAACATCATTAACAAATCTCAGTCTTTTGCTTGTGTGGTTGCTTGGTCCTCGGATGATCGACGATATGCCTCAGATTTATTTTAATAAGTGGTATCATGATCTAGGTTGTTCGGAGGCTACGGATTGTTGATTTATAAGGAAGTATCGAGTTGAGATGCAGCCGGCTATGGCGTGATTCTCGGCGAGATTGAACAAGCAATCGGAAACGGCTCGCTAGTTGATCGGAAGCGTCACCTGGTGGCCAGAGTCGAGTTGGCGATCTCGGCGAGATTGTACTGCACGGGTGGCAGCAGTGCAAGTCAGGAGGAGCACGTGGATGAGGCCCGTACGGCCGGCTAGCGTGCAGCGCCGTGACACACAAAAGCTGCAGGCGCGCGTGGCGCGTACGTGCGGATGGGAGGCCCAGGCTGGTTGCTGGATGGGTCTAGCGTTGACGAGATTTTGTTTCGAGAACAAAAGGAGACCGAGTCTCCATAGTACACGGATAGGCAGGAAAATCAGTCAACCGGAAGGAAAATCCATCAGACATGATACGACGGTACATCGGAAAGCACACACAGGGCAAAGCAATAGCAGCATCGGGAGTTGAGCCAGGAGCCATCACGTGAAGACCAAAGCAATTTATTGGTTAAATTTGCTAGTACTAGTATACGTGCTTGAAGTACTTGGGCATTGCGTGTACAAGCTCGTTTATTTTTCAAGGTCAGCCATATGAAGAATTGTAACGCCATCGGGCATCGGGTTTGAGGTGGAGAAGTTCAACGGAACTGGAACCTTGGGTTATGGCAGATACGGTTGAAAGATTATGGGCACAACAGAGATGCTTGAAGGCGTTGCAGGAAGTCATGTGAGCTAAGATGGAATTCTCATGTTGTGGATGAAGATTCATGGAAGATGATTTGGGAGCCTTGAGCGTGTCGTGCAGCCGGAATAGTTCGGCTGGGTCGGACTGGACAGTTTGACGAGATCGGCGCAAGTCGGTTGATACAAAATACGGTAGTGAGATCGGCGACGATGACATAGGAGCGTGATGCCGATGGTGACCGACTTCTGGGTGTGGAAACACGTGGCGCATGCCTGAGGGCTTGAGTGGCTTCGACAAGACTATGGCGCGGGGTTGATTCAAGACGGTGCACATGAGAGCTTGAAGTCGACGGGGCGCGTGGGTGGACTGATCATCTACCATGGAGTCATGTTGAAGGTGGAGCTGGATTGAGGGGCTACGATGTAAGGATTCAGGGAATCGAAGCCTATTCAGCAAGGGGGAAAAGCGAGTGACATGCAGTTCGGACTGGAGCCCAGTGGTCCAATGGAAGCATGAAACTGGCCATCACCGATGATGATCGGTGGTACTGCAGGGGGGGTTGAGTGGTGTGGTTTTATGCCCTTGAGACTCGACCAGATAAAGCAGAGGCTCGACGCAGTAATAGCGGCGAGACGGGCGGTATGCACGGGCATGGAGACGGGCCAGGCTCGTGGTCATACATGTGGTGAGACAACCGCGAATTTGACTCGGGATGACTACAAGCAATGGTGAAATTCTTTCAAGTTTCGCATGACGGTCAAGAAAGGAGCGGTGATGTTGAGTTCAGGTAACTCTTATGTATGACACCCAATATGTGAGTTGTTCACTTTCACGCAGGTCGCTGATCGCAGTGTGATGGCGTTGGACGGATACTCTGAAAGTTGGGAGCACAAACTAGAGTAACAAGGAACTTAATTTTGCTCGAGTGTTGACTGTGGTCAAGAAAAGAAGGGACTGCAAGTTGCAGGTGGAGTCACATGGAGTCTTTGAAGTAGCAACGGTACTCATGGGATAAGCTCAAGTCCAATGTACATGGAAGTTTGATGCATGGACGAATTTAAAGTGGTGGAGAATATTCGCCAAGGTGGAGTTTGTTAGAGTTGTGTCGAATATTGTGTACAAGGTAGGTTACAATTGGACTTGTAGTGGTATTGTGTTTACATAGGATATGTAGTCGTGTCCAAGTACAACAATTGTATCATAGGCCTCTCATATATAGCGGGGGTAGACACACGATGTAACCTATGCCAACATAATAGCACATGCGCGCAAGGGGGAGCCAGCGGCGTGTGCCGGCGCCCGGGTGGCCGGTGTGCGGATTGTGACGGTGTCATGGGGAGGAGCGCCCATAGTCAGACCCCGGGGATGTAGCCATATCGGTGAACCTCATTAACAAATCTCGGTGTCGTACTTGTGTGATTGCTTGGTCCTTGGATGATCGACGATATGCCTCGGATTTATTCTAACACCACCGAATGACTGTAAAGCTCATTAACTCTGTTTCTTTTTTTGGGTAATAAAGATCATTAACTTGTGCACGGGCGAAACCTAGTGCGCGATACTACAACAGCTAACTTTTTTTACCCCCTCAAAAATAAAAACAGCTAACTATCTATGCGGAGTGTGTAAGTGTGTTGATGCGGCTAGCTACGACAATTGGGAAGGTCGACTTTGTACATTGTCGAACTTCAACTTGGTGTGGGCAAGTTGCCAATTGGTATCCCAACCATCGCATGAAGAATAGGGTCCTATTCAAGGGTAGGATGCAGGGTCACATATTCCAGATACAAAAAAATGTCGTGACTAACTCGTGTGTTTTTCTTTTAAAAATATGTCGATGTTCACATCACATATATGACAACTCGCGAGTTTCTACACCAAAAACGCGTTTACGATTTATATAAAAATACAAGTTTTGAAGTAGCCATGACAAACGAATGTATAACTCCTACTGGTCAGGGGTATCAATGACAACGGGGATCCATGGCATGACCTAGTCACTGCGGACGAGGAGGTTGGCTCATGGGTTCAACAGCGAGGGCGGAAGAGAAGTTGTTGAAGATGGTGTGACAAGGCAAGATATGCAGGGACTGGTGAGGAGCGGGATGCATAAAGACATTGGGGGTGCAAGGGAGAAGTTGGTCATACCCGAAGGGAGGGGGATATCAAAGGTTGTCATTGCCATGAAATGTTTCCCAAGATGACCCACAACGGCGACGCTGCGGACACAATCTCGGTTTGGGCTGGTTTTCTAAGTGTGTGCTTTTGTGTGTGTTTGTGTAGTGGTGGCAGTGAACTCAAGAATAGTGGTGGCACCCCCTATTGGATGATGGTATTAAGAGTTTAAGGCAGAGACTAAATGTAAATGAGTGACCGGCAGGGCGAGCAAAATGAAACGGATCGCCGACAATTTGTTGTGCATGTGTCTGGTCATGGGACGGGAGGGCCATGTGTCACAACACTACCTTTGAAGCTTGTGAAGTCTACCAGGTTTGGATTCATTGCATCGGGACAACATGGCTAAGCACACACTAATGCAGGAATACCTAGCAGCGGCGGGCGGTGTCGGTACTAAAACCGACGGATGTCGTGTAGGGGGTCCTGAGTTGTGGGTCTAGGAGCAATGGTAACAGGAAATATGGGAGATGATGTTTACCCAGGTTCATGCCCTCTTGAAGAGGTAAAATCCTACGCCCCGCTTTGATTGTATTGATATGATGGAGTACAGAGAACAAGATGATGTACCTCGAGATCAGATGATTCTGTTCTTTAGGCTTGTCCTTCTCCCTGTAAATACAAAACCACTCGGCTTATATATGCACCAGGGGTGCCTAGGTTACACATATGGTCGGTTGCCAACTAGGAATAAACACACCAACTACTAGAACTTTCCTTGAAGTACATGCCAAGTCTTCGGAAGTTTCCATCTTCCTCACGTCAAGGATCACAGCTTCGGTAGTCCTCCCTCCAATGGTTGGTGGGTCATCAACCCGACCCATGGATGACGGGCCGTACAGGTTGATCACCCCTTAGTCCAGGACACCCTCAGTAGTCCCTAAACTGGTCTTCAAAGCCTAGGACTACACTCCCTCCTCGAAACGACTTCTTTTGTTGATGTATTCGGCTTGGCAGGCAGGTTCCTTCTTTGTCAACACATATTTCCATCTAAAGTCCTTGATTACCTGATAATTATCGGGCTTTCTTCTATAGTTGAACCCGTCACCCATATGCTTAAAATCTCAATCTCGACAAGGAAAGAGTAAGGTTTATTTTTATTTTTACAAAGGGCTACCTCCACGTCCGAGGTCCTGGGTTAACTTAGGCTCAAAGATTTGCCACACAGGCATGACCAGTGAGAGAATTTAAACCCGAAAGCTTTATCGAACCATCACCACCTATTGTGGGATTGAATATGTTATCACGAATCGTATTGTAGCCCGAGGCGGCCTGGCTGCCCCAGCCCGGGCTTCCTTACTGATGGCATCACGACACGGACGGGATGGCTGGCATCGCCAGACAGAGAGATCTGACGTCACCGCTATCGGCTGCTTCCTGTTCTTCACAGGAGATATCACTTCCTCCCCAGGTTCCTTATTAGTGCTCGAATTTCTTGTGGTTGGCTTACTGTGAGTCTTTGGTTCCCTGGTGGAATTTTCACTGGCCGACTGCTTCTTAGCATCATCCGAAGCACTAAGCTTGGAGCAGAACGTAAGCTCACCCTTGGCATCGCGTGAGCCCAGGGTAGCACAATAGAGCTCTGAGTGCCCTAGTCTGCTACAGGAGAAACAAAAATAGGGCAGTTGTTCATATTGAATGTCATACAAATCCATCTTCTTTCTCCTGGCAGAATCGATCAAAATCCACCTTCTCAAAGGCTTATCTATCTCAATTGATATCCTTGCTCGCAGATAACCGCCATTGTGATCAAACTTGACGAAGTGGGCATTCTTATCCATCTGCTTAGCAATCGGCATCCACCACGCCTCATCCCTTAGGTTATAGGGCAGATCCATAACCCTAGCCCAAATCTGCAGACGATCGAACTGGACCTCATCAGGCCGCATACACTCGTCAAACTCAGCCAACACCACGGCGTTTTTGCTGATATATGCCATGGCGAGCCGCCCCACACCCGATCTCTGTCCCTATGGTTCTCGAATTCCGCTACAAACACGTTTACTCCCGCTGATCTGAACTTCAAACCGCGTGGATTGCCCCATGCCGGCCGAAGCACATTAGTGATGGTCTGGATGTGTATATGGTTCAGGTGGAGCACCTTCCGGGCCAAAAACCACTTCTCCGGCCTTCCCTCGACGCGATCGTCAAGGATTAGAGGAGTAGCCTCTTCCTCAGATATGTCCAGCTTTCCAAGGGCCTCCTCAAGTTTCCTCCTGGTGGCGCAACCCGCGTGGGGATCGCTCCCCTCCCCCGAGCCCGCGGCGCTGGAAGCAGCCATGAGCCCGGAGAAATTGCCTCTCTCCTGTCTCCGATTGCACCGGCGACAAATCGTGGGGCAGAGTTGGATCCACGTGAAACCCTAGTCATCGCCAGAGGGTTTAGGGTTTGAAAAACTTTACCAAATATGAACGGCCGCTTTCGATGGAGACCATTACCGCTAGGACTAGGACACAGATTCCTTATTCAGTATATTTTCTGCTACAACTAGGGGCAAGCACAATCATCAACACTATTAAAAGCATACACGTGAGGTAAAAGCCCCCGACCCTGAACCCTAGAGGTTGGCATGATGGAAGGGAAGCGGCCGGCTCACCATGGCGGCTACGAGATGTCCGAGGACTTGCTGATGGAGATATTCTCCCGCCTGCCCGCCCACTCGGCTGCACGCTGTGTCGTGCTCTCGAGACGTTGGCGCAAGTTGGTCAACGGCCCCGATTTCTGGATTCGCTACCATCGTCCGCCGTCGCCTGACTTCAACATCGCTTAGGCCAACTCCACCACGCGACCCTATCATGTCCGCCCCCGTCCGTTTGGGGTAAAAGGGACAAACAAGACGCCCAAATACAAGGGCGCAAAACGGACTTTTGTCCGCTTTGTGTCCGCTTTCGACCCATCCCCGACCCAAGTTTGCGCCGGTTTTGGGGTGAAACGAACAGCGCATGGACAGGCGGGACGCGCATGCTTGTCCTCCCCTGGCCCGCCTGTAGGTGGGAGAAACCAAACCCCCCCCCCCCCACGCCCATTTGGCGCCATTTGCCCCAAACCCTCCCACGTCCCTCCCGCCGCCCCCTCTCTCCCTCGTCCATGGCCGACGCCCCGCCGGTTCCGGCCCGCCCGCCGACCCGCCCGCAAAGGTGAAGAAAGGCGCCAAGGAAGCCGCGGTCGGAGTGCACGCCGGAGGAGATCGCCAAGTTGGACGCGGAATCGGCGAGGAGGAGGGAACGGAGAGCGGTCGTCAAGGTCAATGCCGCCGCGGCCAAGTTCGCCGCCCAGCGCGAGGAGCTGGAGGCCGCGCGGCGCAAGGCCGCTGCCGACGAGAAGGAGGACCTCGTCAACAAAGCGCACGCCATCCTCATGCTTGGTATGGGCCGCCCCGCCGGGTTCTCGCAGTTGCCGCCGTCGGGCGAGCACATGCTCGTCGGTCGCCCGGCCAACGCACTGCCAGTCGCCGACGTCGCGCACGCCCATGTCACCCGGCTTCCCTCCGCCAAGGCACGACGACCAGACCCGTTTCTCGGGGTCGCCGGACGTGGGCTTGTTCGCGCCGTCCACACCGCGCCCCGTGGCCGTCATCGACCTCAACGTCACGCCTGGGTCCAACAGCGGCGGGCGGCCGTCCGTCGAGATGCTAAGAAAGCAGGCACGGACACCGTTCACGGGCACCATGCCGCCCCCCCGCGTCTTGTTTGACAGAATGCCAACCCCAACGCCAGCGGTCGACGACCCCTTCTACAACCGGTACATGGAGGACGTGATCTTCGACGGTGGGCATGGCCGCATTTACGACCCGATGAGACCCAAAGTCGATGGTCGCGCCGAGCACGCCCCTCGCTGAAGAGGCCGACGACCGCGGCCGACTACACGACCATGGTGACTCGTGGCATGAATACGATGACATCTATGTCGAAGGTGATGATGAAGAAGAAGAAGGCAATGACTTTGATATTAGTGGTGCGCCATTGTTCATCGACGAGCTCACCCAAAGAGCGGAGGCAAAAAAGAAGAAGAAGAGCATTCACACGGGTTCATATTCACAAGATGAGGACAAGTTGATTTGCCAAGCTTGGATGGAGATTAGCCAAGATCCGAGGACCGGCGCGCAACAAAAGGGCATTGTTTTTTGGATGAGAGTCCACAAAACATTCCATGAAAGGAAGATGTTTGAGCCCTACCAAATTACAAGCAACCGTGGCATCGGCTCGATTCAAAAAATATGGTTGTTCATCCAACAAGAGTGCAACAAGTATTGCGCCGCATTTGAGAGCGTTGAAGCACGGCCCGTGAGTGGTCTCGGCGTTGGGGACATGGTATGCTCTCCTCTTTCTAGCCCTTTCCTTGCTACGGCCATGAGACTTCGGCCGTGTATATGTTTGCATGTTCACTTGTTGTTGATCATGTGGTGTAGGCATTCCAATCTTTGGAGGCATTCAAGGCCCGACACAATGACAAGACATTCACTCTTACGCATTGTTGGACGATAATCAACAATTTCCCTAAGTTCAAGGATCAATACCGTGAACTTCAAAGAAAGAGAGGCAAGAAGACGGCCAAGTTCGCCGGAGGTGGGGATGGCGAGGCGTTGAAGAGGCCGAGGGGCAAGACCAACTCCAAGGTGGACGAAATACGTGACGCCTCATCCATGGCCTTGCATGAGACTTTGCATGGCATGATGTCCCAAAAGGATGTGAGGGACGAAAAGAAGCGGCAAAGCAAGGACGAGCAAATGAAGCAATACCTAGACCTTCAAAGACAGAAGCTTGAGATGGAGGAAGAGGCCAAGAGGAGGAAGATCGACATGGAGGAGGCGGCCCGGCAAAGGTAGCTCGACATGGAGGAGGCGGCCCGGCAAAGGCAGCTCGACATCGAGGACGACAACGTCAAGGCCAGGCAGAGGCAGCTCGACATCGAGGCCACCAATGTCGCCACAAAAGCGAAGGAGGTGGCCCTTGCGATCATGAGCGTGGACTTGTCGAAGATGAGCGACAAGACGAGGGCCTGGTTCGAGGCCAGGCAGAAGGAGATGCTCGACGCCGAAGGCCTGAACTAGGTCGTCCGATCGGCGTGGCCGTTCTTTTTTAGGCTGGCATGGGTGCCGCCTGCCCGTCGGGCTGCTGGCAGTGTGCCGACGAGAAAACATTCATTTTGGAGGCCGGCTATGTTGCCGGCCGCTGGCTGTGTTGCTGGCGAGGAGAACTATTCATTTTGGAGGCTGGCTGATGCCGGCGATGTACGTGTAGGCCGCTGGCTCTATTGCTGGCGTGATGAACCGGGGCCGCTGGCCTGAACTAGGGCTTGGCATTTGAAACGTTGCTTTTTTTTGAAGTAGACGCGGACAGGATGGGGCAAATGGATGCGGCCGCGCGCTGGGCGCACGGCCACCGCATCCCAGGGCAGGCCCGGACACGACCCCAAATCCCTACCCAAACGGACAGAATCCAGACAAAACGGACGTCCGTTTGGGGTCGCGACCGCGTGACCCTATCCTGTCCGCCCCCGTCCGTTTGGGGTAAAAGTGACAAACGAGACGGCCCAGCGCGCGGGCGCAAATGGACTTTTGTCCGCTTTGTGTCCGCTTTCGTCCCATCCGCGGCCCAAGTTTGCGCCGCTTTTTGGGTGAAACGGACACCACGCGGACGCGCTGGTCGTCTGCGCGTGTCCTCCCCTGGCCCCCCCGTCGGTGGCACAGGACGGTCCTTTTTCTATCCGCCCCCTCCCTTCCTCCGGCCGCATCCACTCCACTCTTCCCCTCTCTTCCCCTCGCCGCCGCCGGCCGCCTGGCCGCCATTGCAGCCCGGTAACCGGACGCCGCTGCTCAACCCCTTCCTCTCGTCGCTGCCGAGCTACCCAAGCATGGCCACCTTGTTTGTGCACCCGCCGGCCGGATTTGGGGCGGATCCGGTCGGTCTTGAGCTCGCCCGGCTGTGGGAGGCCGGGCCACGCTATGGACTGGCCGGGCATCTCGCCGGAAGGCCCTGGCAGGGCCGCAAGGCCACATGGAGGCAGTGGCTCGTCCTCTAGCCGTTCGGATCTGCAACGTCGGTGGTCCGCCGGCAGATACACGAATGGCGGCCGGCCGGGCTCGATGCATGCCCAAAAGCTCGTCGGCGCACTGCTGTTCTCATCAAGTGCGACCACTGCCCAAGGGTGGTCGTGGCGCCGCGGTTCACAACGCCGGAGCATCCCGGATGGGTGTTCATCAAGTGCTTAAATGATGGGGTATGTGCTCTTTTAGCTTCAGTTTGTGCTCTTGGATTAGACTAGTGGTGCTAACTTTAAGTTTTATTGTGTAGAACGGATGCAAGTTTTGGTATTGGGAAGAAGAGTACATCGATATGTTGATAGAGCGAAATGTAGTGCATGTTCGTGCACTTTTAGCTAGCCTAGAGGCTTTAGATGAGACAAGTGCACTTGTTGCTAGATTAGAGGCTAGGCACGATACTACGCGCGAAGAAGCAACAAGGCACGATACTACGTGTGAGGAAGCAACGCCGACTTCTGGCTTGAAGAAGAAAGGAGGGTGCAACGTCGTGCCTCCTCCACAGATCAACAATGAGTGCATCGAGAAGGCTCTAACCCTACTCAAGGGAGCAGTTATGGAAGTTGGGTATCTTCTCAAATGTATTCTTGTGGTTCTTATTTTCTTTGGCCTTGCTTTACTAGTCAAAATGTGATGATGTATTGTCATGTACCAAAAATGAATGATAAAAAAAGTTTAAGGACTTGCAAAGAAATATACGCGGACAGGATGGGGCAAATGGATGCGGCCGCGCGCTGGGCGCACGACCACCGCATCCCAGGACAGGCCCGGACACGACCCCAAATCCCTACCCAAACGGACAGAATCCGGACAAAACGGGCGTCCGTTTGGGGTCGCGCGGTGGAGTTGGCCTTACATCCACGAGTACGCGGGCGAGGGCGAGCAGAGGCCGCTCCAGCACGCCTTCCACTTGTCCGGCCTCCTTGCGCATGGACTGCTCACCAGCGACCGCCACGGCCTGACGTACCGCTACGTACGTCGGCACGTGCAACGGCCTAGTGGCGCTCCAGGTGGAGGTGGAGGGGCTGTACCACCACAGGTTCTTTGCGTGCGTCGTGCTTAACCCAGCTACCACGGAGGAGGCCTCGCTGATCTACATGATGGGGTTATGCGAGGACCATTACCTCTACGGCTTTGGATACGGCCCCGGAGCGAAACCTATAAGCTGCTCGTGGTACGACGACCGTATGGTTGTCTCTACGGCGGGCCACTGGAAGTGTTGTCCCTGGGTGACGTCTGTGGAGAAGCGCGGACTGTGTTCCCTAATGTAGGCTGCAAGGACACCTTCTCGTTGTGCATCGACGACATTCTCTACGTGCTCGACGACATGCATCTGAGTGTGCTAGCTCTCGACGTTGACAGTGAGACGATAAGCTCCGTCCAGCTCCCCGCGGCCGGAGTCGTGTGCTGCGAACCTATGGAAGTGTTGGAATTTAGTCTATATTGGGGCAGCCCAATAACTATTTCAGAAATTCCTAATAAATCCTAGAGGCCCACTTAGACCATTTGTGCAAGGCAAGGGATACTACTAAAGTTTAGTCCCACATTGCTAGTTGAGTGGGAATTGGACCTCCTTATAAGGGAGGTTCTTTCCCCACTTGTATGAGCATGAGAACAAGAGGGACATCCATGCGTGCTCCTCCTCCGCCGCCCGCCTCGCCACACCTCGTCACGCCGCGCCGCGGGTTGCGGGTTGCGGGTTGCGGGAATGAGCCGAGCCGATGTCTAATTTTTGCCACGCACTACGGGTATACGAAAGGTCACCTGGGAGCTGAAAAGTTTTTATGTAGTGGATAATGAATACGAACGGCGCACCTCTTCGTGCTGCCTGCTCACTTCATCTCCTCATTGCTTCACCTCCCGCGCAGCCTGTTCAAGGCCCCTCTGCTGTGCCTATATAAGAGAGGTCGCCTCTCCCGAGAGATACATCAAGGTCCTCTTCCTCTCGCCACACAGTTCCAATCTCGTGACTATCGCTGTCTTCCTCATCCCGGCTTGCGGCGTGCACCGCACATCGGGACAAGAGGGCCTCCGAGACCGCACCTTTTTGAGTCCCGTGACGGGAGAAGGGTGATAAGGTTTTTGGGAGCTCTCGGTAGCGACTCTTGGCTGTTTCATCACGGACGATCCAGCCACCGACGACTACTTCCCCGGACGTCCACGACCTCCTCGACGACATGGCAGCGAGGACACCGACCAAGTCCAGCGCTTCGTCATTGCTGCTGTCAGACGTGTTCTTCTCCTTTCTCGTTAGAAGTCCTCCTACAGCTTCTTGTCTCTAGTTTCGCCCTACGTATGTTAGGTTCTCGCTTTCAGATAAGCAACTTCATCTAGTGTCTGTTATAGATGTGTTTACCTCAAGTTCATATATTCAAACGATGTTTACCTTCTCTCTGTCAGATTGCATGACTTGCTTTATATTTGCTATTTTAGTCATGCTTTATCTAGTATTTTTGTTAATAAAATCATTCGGTAAATTGCTCATATTTCCAACAACCGAAAAACCTTATTATAGGCAATTTACCCCGAGTGGTTTTGCTTCTTCCATGAGACCTCCTATGTTTGAGGGTATCCACTATAAGAGGTGGCGTGTGAGAGCAGTCTTATGGTTTCAGACCATGAGCTGCTATGACGCCACTCTTGGCAAACCTGAAGGAGAGCAAGATGCCCAACAAGCACAAGCTTTTCAGAAAATGGATACCTTGTTTAAGGTTGCTCTCTTGAGTATTCTTGGTGAGAACATAGTTTATGCTTATGAGTCAATTGACAATGGAAAAGATATGTGGGACGCACTCGAGGCCAAGTTTGGGGTCTCGGATGCCGGCACTGAGCTGTACATCATGGAGCAATTCTATGATTACAGGATGACCAAGAGCGCCCGTGGTTGAGCAGGCTCATGAGATACGCCATTTGCTAGAGAACTTGAGCACTTTAATTGCATGCTACCGGACAAGTTTGTTGCCGGGGTATCATCACTAAGCTTCCTCCTTCATGGAGGAACTTTGCTACCGATCAAGCATAAGAGACAGGAGTTTTCCGCTCCGGATCTCATTGGTACTCTTGATGTGGAAGAAAAGGCGAGAGCAAAGGACACACGTGCTCGAGGTATTGAGGGAGGATCTAGTGCCAATGTGGCATGTAAGTAACTTCCAGCCCCACAAGTTCAAGAACAAGGGCAAGTTTGATGGTAAAGCAAAATTTAATGGAAAGAACAAGGCTGTGCAACACACGAACTTCAAGAAGAAGAATGGCAAGAAGAAAGGTGCTTGTCATGTGTGTGGAGATCCTGATCATTGGGCTCCTAGTTGCCCTAATCGCTATGACAAGCGTCATCTCGGGAAAGGCGGCAAGACCGCTTAATGTTGTCATTGGAGACACCGACATGAAGGATGCCGGGTATGGTATATTTTCCACTATTCTTTCAAGATGTCATTCTCCTGATTGGTTGATTGACACGGGTGCTAATGTGCATGTATGCGGTGATATTTCCATGTTTTCGCCTTATCGCATCATAGGGACTTCAACCGTGCTGATGGGCAACGGTTCAAGTGCTTCTGTTCGTGGTGTTGGCACGGTCGATTTGAAGTTTACTTAGGGGAAGATCGTGCGGCTGAAGTACGTGCATTATGTCCCCTCCATCAATGAAAATCTTGTTAGCGGATCTCTTCTGTGTAGAGATGGCTACAAGCTTGTCTTTGAGTCAAATAAATTTGTAATATCCAAGTATGGAACCTTTGTTGGTAAAGACTATGACTCAGGAGGCCTGTTTCATTTATCCTTGTCAGACGTTTGCAATAAAGTTGTTAATCATATTTGCAACAATAGTGAATCAAATGTGTGGCATTCACGCCTTTGTCATGTTAACTTTGGTTGCATGTCGCGACTAGCGAAGTTGAACTTAATCCCTAGTTTCACCACTGTCAAGGGATCTAAGTGTCAAGTGTGTGTGCAATCTAAGCAAACTCGTAAGTCTCACGTGACTACGGAGAAGAGAAATCTTGCACCACTAGAACTTATACATTCAGATCTATGTGAAATGAATGGTGTTTTGACAAAAGGTGGAAAGAAATATTTCATGTCGTTAATTGACGACTCCACTAGATACTGTCGTGTGTATCTTCTGAAATCTAAGGATGAGGCTTTGAACTTTTTCAAGATCTATAAAGATGAAGTGGAAAATCAACTTGATCGAAAAATCAAGAGGCTTAGGTCCGACCGTGGTGGAGAGTATTTTTCCAATGAATTTGATGCTTTTTGTGCGGAACATGGTATAATCCATGAGAGGACGCCTCCCTACTCACCTCAATCAAATGGGGTGGCCGAAAGAAAGAACCGTACTCTAACTGATTTTGTTAACGCCATGTTAGACACATCGGGTCTCTCCAAGGCATGGTGGGGGGAGGCGATATTGACAGCATGTCATGTCCTAAATCGAGTCCCCACAAAGAACAAAGAGATAACTCCATTCGAGGAATGGGAGAAGAAAAGGTTAAAACTCTCTTATCTGCGAACATGGGGTTGTTTACGAAAGTCAATGTTCCAATTCCAAAGAAGCGGAAGCTTGGACCAAAGACCGTGGATTGTGTTTTCTCGGGATATGCTTTTCATAGCATAGGCTATAGATTCTTGGTTGTAAAATCTGAGGTATCTGACATGCATGTCGGTACGATCATGGAGTCGAATGATGCGACTTTCTTTGAAGATATCTTTCCCATGAAGGATATGGCTACCTCATCTAATCAGGAGATGCCTAGTTCATCGAATAGGAACCAGTTACAATTACCGAACCTGGCATTTCGATGGAACACTTTGAAAGTCCTGTGGAGGAGAACAATGAAGTTCCTACTAGGAGCAAGAGACAGAGGACTGCAAAGTCCTTTGGTGATGATTTTCTTGTGTATCTCATAGATGACACTCCCAGTTCTATTTCAGAGGCCTATGCATCTGAAGATGCTAACTACTGGAAGGAAGCAGTTCATAGCGAGATGGATTCCATCTTGGCAAATGAAACTTGGGAGATAACTAATCGTCCTTATGGGTGCAAACCTATAGGATGCAAATGGGTATTCAAGAAGAAGCTTAGGCCTGATGGTACTATCGAAAAGTACAAGGCTCGGCTCGTGGCTAAGGGTTATACCCAAAAGGAAGGTGAAGACTTCTTTGATACTTACTCACCTGTGGCTCGACTGACCACTATTCGAGTTCTACTTTCACTAGCTACCTCACATGGTCTTCTCGTTCATTAGATGGATGTTAAGACTTCTTTCCTAAATGGAGAGTTGGATGAGGAAATTTATATGGAACAACCAGATGGGTTTGTAATAGATGGTTAGGAAGGGAAAGTGTGCAAGTTGCTGAAGTCTTTGTATGGACTCAAGAAGCACCCAAACAAAGTGGCATGAGAAGTTCGAAAGAACTTTAATAGCTGCAGGCTTTGTTGTGAACGGTCGACAAATGTGTGTACTATCGCCATGGTGGGGGCGAGGGAGTTATGCTTTGCTTGTATGTTGATGACGTACTGATTTTCGGAACAAATCTAAATGTTATTAAGGAGGTCAAGGATTTTCTATCTCGCTGTTTTGAGATGAAGGATTTAGGAGTGGCTGATGTCATTCTGAACATCAAGTTGTTGAGAGATGATGATGGTGGGATTACATTGCTTCAATCTCACTATGTGGAAAAGATCTTGAGTCGCTTTGGCTATAGTGACTGCAAGCCCTCTCCAACACCATATGATGCTAGCGTGCTGCTTCAAAAGAATCGAAGAATTGCTAGAGATCAATTGAAGTATTCTCAGATTATTGGCTCGCTTATGTACTTAGCCGCTGCTACAAGACCGACATCTCTTTTCTCGTTAGCAAACCGAGTCGGTTTGTCTCAAAACCAGGAGATATGCATTGGAAAGCTCTAGAGAGAGTTTTGCGTTATTTGAAAGGCATCAAGAATTATGGAATTCACTACACCGGCACCCAATGGTGCTTGAAGGGTATAGTGACTCAAACTTGATCTCAGATGCTGATGAGATGAAGGCCACGAGCGGATATGTATTCACTCATGGAGGTGGCGCTGTTTCTTGGAAGTCTTGCAAGCAGACCATCTTAACGAGGTCAACAATGGAAGCAGAACTCACAGCACTAGATACAGCTACGGTTGAAGCAGATTGGCTTCACCGGCTCTTGAATGACTTGCCGCTTGTTGAGAAACTCAGACCGGGTGTCCTTATGAACTGCGACAATCAAACTGTGATCACGAAAGTGAGCAGCTCAAAGGATAACATGAAGTCATCAAGACACGTTCAGAGAAGGTTAAAGTCTGTCAGGAAAATGAAAAACTCAGGAGTTATTGCGTCGGATTATATCCAAACGTCTAAAAATCTGGCAGATCCTTTTACTAAGGGTCTATCGCGTAATGTGATAGATAATGCATCGAGGGAGATGGGTATGAGACCCACAATATGAGTTGTTCATAGTTGTAACCTATTCTTTATGATCGGAGATCCCGTGAATTAGATGTGGAAGACAAGCTGTTGGTCAACTGAGAGGAGAGTATCCCTACTATTTACAATACCACTCCATGAAGATGCAATACTCTTCTAATCTGCATGGCAGGTTGATGTATATCTTAATGTATTCTAAGTGGCTTTTTGAAGCAGAGATGTTGTCCTGCAGAACATCTTTTGAAGAACACACCTATATGAGTCTGATTGTCAAACGTCGCAATCTATGAGAGTAGGGTTCTCTCTAATAAACTCATGAAAGGTCACGGAGTATGACACATAAGCTCCACCCGCGGGGAAGACCCACGGTAGCCATGTATCGGTCAAGGCTTTATGTGAAGCTAGATTCGCAGAAAACTTGCAGTTCAAGACCCAGTCCACTGTTCAAGTTGCTTACTAGTGTAGCATAGAGTTCTAGGTGGAAGTTCAACTTAACAGTCTCCACTGCGGTATATAAAACAGTGTTTTGGAACCAAAGGCAAATTTCTGTGCCTCTGGGATCTGGTGGGGGATTGTTGGAATTTAGTCTATATTGGGGCAGCCCAATAACTATTTCAGAAAATTCCTAATAAATCCTAGAAGCCCACTTAGCCCATTTGTGCAAGGCAAGGGATACTACTAAAGTTTAGTCCCACATTGCTAGTTGAGTGGGAATTGGACCTCCTTATAAGGGAGGTTCTTTCCCCACTTGTATGAGCATGAGAACAAGAGGGACATCCACGCGCGCTCCTCCTCCGCCGCCCGCCTCGCCGCGCCGCGCCGCGCCGCGGGTTGCGGGTTGCGGGTTGCGGGTTGCGGATTGCGGGAATGAGCCGAGCCTACGAACGGCGCACCTCTTTGCGTGCTGCCTGTTCACTTCGTCTCCCTCCAGGCGCAGCCTGTTCGCGTCCCTCTGCTGTGCCTATATAAGAGAGGTCGCTCCTCTCCCGAGAGATACATCAGAATGTCCTCTTTCTCTCGCCACACAGTTCCAATCTCTACGTTACTGATGTCTTCCTCATCCCGGCTTGCGGCGTGCGCCGCACGTCGGGACAGTAGGCCTCCGAGACCGCACCTTTTTGAGTCCTGTACGGGAGAAGGGTGATAAGGTTTTTGGGGAGCGCCAGCGACCATCGGCTGCTTCATCACGGACGATCCGGTCGCCGACGACTACTTCCCCGACGACGACTTCT
Source organism: Aegilops bicornis (assembly GCA_021605145.1). NCBI lineage: Eukaryota > Viridiplantae > Streptophyta > Magnoliopsida > Poales > Poaceae > Aegilops > Aegilops bicornis. Next base: position 97,525,948 of record CM038671.1, read on the forward strand.
TCCCCGACGTCCACGACCTCCTCGACGACATGGCAGGCGAGGACACCGACCCCAAGTCCAGCGCTTCTGCTGCTGCTGTGTCGTACGTGTTCTTCTCCTTTCTGTTAGAAGTCCTCCTACAGTTCTTGGCTCTAGTTTCTGCCCTACGTATGTTAGATTCTGTTTCGTATAAGCAACTTCATCTAGTGTCTGTTCTAGATGTGTTTACCTCAAGTTCATATATACAGATGATGTTTACTTTCTCTCTGTCAGATTGCATGACTTGCTTTATATTTGCTATTTTAGTTATGCTTTATCTAGTATTTTTGTTAATAAAATCATTCAATAAATTGCTCATATTTCCAACAGGAAGTACGGGGGCGCCTCTGCGTCACGATGCACATGTACGAAAGCCGAGTTCGTGCTCTGGCTGCTCACGGCAAGCCTCGATTGGGAGCGCCGGTGCGTGCTGCATTACTTGGCACCGACGACTTTGAGGTCCCACTGGTTGGTAGGATCGTGGGACTCTGGACAAAACCGGCTGCTCGTCTGGTATCGGGGGGCAGGCCTGAGGCTCTATGACCTGCGGGAGATGAATAGCGGCGGTGCGCACGAACCGGCAGGGAGTTGGACGCTCGAAGACCAGAAAGATTTGAGAGATTATATGAGGTGGCGATACGGCCAGTACAGGTTATGCTGGGGTTACCGGCCGACTACCATATCCCCCCGGGTCATTATTGCCAACTGCACGGGCGTACCTCCCGTCCTCGTTTCCAATCAGGCCGTCAAACTCCGGAGCGCCCTGGGGCGCCTTTCAACAACGTACTATCAGACCTCGTGAAGACAATCCTCGGCGGCCACGAGGTACGAGGTGGATAAAGATGGAGTACTTCATTGTTGATTTTTCTGATATGGTAGCTACTCGAGCGTATGCGTGGTCCATGTGATTTTGTAATAGGTTTTCCCGAGTAATGCTAGGAAAACATGGTACAGAACCATGCTTCAGCTACCGACAAGCAAACATGTTACAGATTCTTAGTGGTGGAACATGTCATTCGAATTTAAATTCTAGACTAGACATGAATGCTCACACTTTCCTATATCATTTAGGGATTTAACAAACTTATTCTTTCAGTGACAAGCCTCATGTTCGTCAACAGATGACTTCATCAGTTTTAATGCTCTGGATGTACCAATGAAGATTGTAGCACGGGATACTTGCAACCAGTTTGAATGACGCTTCAATAATAAGCTACGCGTGTAGGCATATTTCTCTAGTGTTATTATTTTGGACACGAATATCCAGTGAACATCAGATTTTTAGACATGACAAATCGAAAGTTTTTCATGGAAAATTTTGTTTGTCGAGGGTGGCAAGTTTAATTGGCGACCTTCGTAAATCTGCCTCGGTTTATTTTCTTTTGTGAGTACTAGGAGCCGGCCGGCCGGCCCAAAATGCCGGCCAACCATGCGCTAGCCGTGGAATTAATCTCACCCAGCCGCCCGATCTGATCAACGAGCAGGTCCTGTGTCTTAGAAAAAATGATGACCGTTGTGTGCTACTTGTGAACTGCGTTGGAATTATTTTTCTCAATATAGATCTAAGGTTATCGAACCAATAGGAGATCCACACAAACGACCTTTAGCAGTACCTACACACAAGAGCAAATACTTGCACCCAACGCGGGCAAAAAGGTCGTCAATCCCTTTTTACTCGTTAATGGATAAAATCTGATAGTAGTAGATAGATAAATTGCAAAAGAAAATAAAAGTAATATATTGCAATAAGGTATTTAGAGTTTTAGTAATATGATTAAAATAGACCCAAAGACCATATGGCAAGCCAGCGAATGATGTTTGGAATAGGTAAAAATGAAGATCATTAGTTCAGCTAGCTACTGAAACATTGCAAAGATACACCCAAAATTCAGAAGTTTGGCACATCAGTAATGCTCCGTCCCCCACATTTGGTTCATTTCAATTCCTTGATTACTGTCGTGGATTTGTCACGGCAGATGCCCTAGTGAAAGGACTTAGGTGTGGAGCCATCGTAACTAGGTTAGCTTGAAGGGGTTGAACGGGACAAATGACACAAAGAGTTTACCCAGGTTCGGCCCCTCTCAATGAGATAAAAGCCTACGTCTTGCTTCTAGTTGTATTGCTTGAGTTTCGATTACAAGGGAGCGAATACGCTTGACCTAGCTTTCGATTGCTTGTTTCTTGAGTTAATCTGCCGCCGGGTCTCACCTTTATATACACAGGTAGAGACCCGGAGGCTCACAGAGTCCCGGTCGGCTCACACAACGTGACCGGCTCGGTTTCTAACTAAACATGCCTTACAGAACAAGTCTTCATACGGCGGTTCATAGGCCCAGGTCTTGGGCCTTCACCAGGCCTGCCTCCAAGAGCCGCTGTCTTCATACTTTTCCTCGGGCCTCCTTGGACCTTCTTCTTGTTAACAAAAATAGAAGCCCGTACATTGATTATTGACTCTAGTAAACCCTTTGGGTATTAATCACATGGCGATGTGAACTATTGGTGTTAATCATATGGCGATGTGAACTAGATTATTGACTCTAGTGCAAGTGGGAGACTGAACGAAATATACCCTAGAGGCAATAATAAAGTTTTTATTTATATTTCCTTATATCATGATAAATGTTTATTATTCATGCTAGAATTGTATTAACCGGAAACTTGGTACATGTGTGGATACATACACAAAACACCGTGTCCCTAGTAAGCCTCTACTAGACTAGCTCGTTAATCAAAGATGGTTAAGTTTCCTAACCATGGACATGTGTTGTCATTTGATGAACGGGATCACATCATTAAGAGAATGATGTGATGGACAAGACCCATCCGTTAGCTTAGCATAATGATTGTTAAGTTTTATTGCTATTGCTTTCTTCATGTCATATACATATTCTTTTGACTATGAGATTATGCAAGTCCCGGAGATCGGAGGAATACCTTGTGTGCTATCAAACGTCACAACGTAACCGGGTGATTATAAAGATGCTCTACAGGTATCTTCAAAGGTGTTTGTTGGGTTGGCATAGATCAAGATTAGGATTTGTCACTCCGAGTATCAGAGAGGTATCTCTGGGCCCTCTCGATAATGCACATCATGAGAAGCCTTGCAAGCAATGTGACTAATGAGTTAGTTGCGGGATGATGTATTACAGAACGAGTAAAGAGACTTGTCCGTAATGAGATTGAACTAGGCATGGAGATACCGACGATCGAATCTCGGGCAAGTAACATACCAATGACAAAGGAAATAACGTATGTTGTCATTATGGTACGACGGATAAAGATATTCGTTGAATATGTGGGAACCAATATGAGCATCCAGGTTCCCCTATTGGGTATTGACCGGAGAGGTGTCTCGGTCATGTCTACATAGTTCTCGAACCCGTAGGGTCCGCACGCTTAACGTTTGATGACGATTTTGTATTATATGAGTTATGTATTTTGGTGACCGAATGTTGTTCGGAGTCCCGAATGAGATCACAGACACGACGAGAAGTCTCGAAATGGTCGAGAGGTAAAGATTCATATATTGGACGATGATATTCGGACACCGGAAGTGTTCCGGGGGTACCGGGTACATATCGGGTCACCTGAAGGGGTTCCGGGCATCCCCCGGCAACTACATGGGCCTAATGGTCCAAGAAGGGGACAGACCAGCCCCTAGGGGGCTGGTGAGCCCCATTTAGGCCGAAATGTGGGGGGAAGGAAAGAGGGGAAGAGAGAAAGGAAGGGGAGCAATCCGGCATCCCCCTTCCTTCTCTCCTCCCTCCTCCTTCCTTCCCCCTCCAGATGAATATGGAATGGGGAGGCTGAATTGGGAGGCGCCCAAGTAGGATTCCTCCTACTTGGGTTGCCCCCTTGGCTGCCTCTCCTCCCCTCCAACCTATATATATGGGGGGGGGGCACCGCTAGAACATACATCAACAGTTGTTAGCCGTGTGCGGCGCCCCCTCCACATTTTACGCCTCCGGTCATATTCACGTAGTGCTTAGGCGAAGCCTTACGCGGATCACTTCCCCATGACCGCCACCACGCCGTCGTGCTGACGGAACTCTTCCTCGACACTTTACTGGATCAAGAGTTCGAGGGACGTCATCGAGCTGAACGTGTGTAGGACTCGGAGGTGTCGTACGTTCGGTGCTTGATCAGTCGGAATGAGAAGAAGTTCGACTACATCAACCGCGTTGTCAAATGCTTCCACTTTCGGTCTACGAGGGTACATGCACACACTCTCCCCCTCTCCTTGCTATGCATCTCCTAGTTAGATCTTGCGTGAGCGTAGGAATTTTTTTAAAATTGCATGCTACGTTTCCCAATAGATGACAGATGGGAAGTCTTAATGCACATGCCCCTAAAGACCAACGCCCTGGAGCCACAGTCGTCGCTGTTGAACCCTTGCATAGATCTGAAACTCCTGACTCCAAATCTCGCCACATGACGAGAAACCCTAACCTCACCACCCCAAAGAGATGACATGAATCTGCGCCCAAACTCCGTCGACTGCATCCATGTCACGCCCAATATGCGATACTATCCTAAAGAGACTCGAAGGTCCCACCAAGGATAGAACCGCATATTGAAACGCTTTTGCAAGGTGGATATCATTACATCAACATTACATAATAGATTGGGATACATACAAAAGGCATACAATGCCACACGAATACAACATCATCTTACATAAGATCAACATCCGACTACGGATGAAACACAAACAGAAATTCAAACGACATCCACCCTGCTAGCCCAGGCTGCCGACCTGGAACCTATCCCTTATTGAAGAAGAAGCAGAATAAGAACTCCAAAACAAGCAAACATCGCTCTCGCGTCATGATTATCGCATAACCTGTACCTGCAACTGTTGTTGTAGTAATCTGTGAGCCACGAGGACTCAGCAATCCCATTACCATGGGTATCAAGACTAGCAAAAAAAGCTTAATGGGAAAGGAAGGGGTAAAGTGGTGAGGTTGCAGCAGCGACTAAGCATGATATGGTGGCTAACATACGCAAATGAGAGCGAGAAGAGGAGCAAAGGAACGGTCGTCAACTAGTAATGATCAAGAAGTGATCCTGAGCTCCTACTTACGTCAATCATAACACAGAAACCGTGTTCACTTCCCGGACTCCGCCGAGAAGAGACCATCACGGCTACACACGCGGTTGATGCATTTTAATTCGGATCTAGTGACAAGTTATCTACAACCGGATATTAACAAATTCCCATCTGCCACATAACCGCAGGCACGGCTCTTGAAAGTTTATACCCTGCAGGGTTGTCCCAACTTAGCCCATCACAAGCTCTCACGGTCAACGAAGGATATTCCTTCTCCCAGGAAGACCCGATCAGCCTCGGAATCCCGGTTTACAAGACATTTCGACAATGTAAAACAAGACCAGCAAAGCCGCCCGATGCGCCGACAATCCCGATAGGAGCTGCACATATCTCGTTCTCAGGGCAACACCGGATAGGTCAGCCTACGAGTAAAACCAGCCCTCGAGTTGCCCGAGGTGGCCCCGCAGTCTGCCCGGTTTGAACCAGCACTTAGAGAAGCATTGGCCCGGGGGGGCTAAAATAAAGATGACCCTCGGGTTGGCCGACCCAAGGGAAAGGTATAGGTGGTGGTGAGGCAAATGGTAAAACCAAGGTTGGGCCTTGCTGGAGGAGTTTTATTCAAAGCGAACTGTCAAGGGGGTCCCATAAATCACCCAACCGTGTAAGGAACGCAAAATCCAGGAACATAATACCGATATGACGGAAACTAGGGCGACAAGAGTGGAACAAAACACCAGGCATAAGGCCGAGCCTTCCACCCTTTACCAAGTATATAGATGCATTAATTAAATAAGAGATATTGTGATACCCCAACATAAACATAACCCAACATGGAGCAATCTTCATCTTCACCTGCAACTAGCAACACTATAGGAGGGGCTGAGCAAAAGCGGTAACATAGCCAAACAATGGTTTGCTAGGAAGGGTGAAAAGGTTAGAGGCTGGCATGGCAATTTGGGGAGGCTTGAAGAGCAAATGATAGGTAGCGCATCAAAGCGATAGAACGAAGCAACTAGCATAGCAATGATAGTAGTGAGATCCAAGGTGACAGTCATCTTGCCTGAAATCCCGCAAAGAAGAAGAACGAGTCCATGAAGAAGATGAATCCACGAAGACGAACCAAGCGTAGACGAACGAATCCTCACGATCGCAACGAAACGGGAACTATCGAGAAGGAGCACAATCGGAAAGAAGCAAACAACAAGGTAAACACACAACACTTAAACATGGCATGATGCACAACCAAGCATGATTCATGACAAAGACTATATGAAGCTACTCATGGCAAGAGATGATGCATACAAGAGCAACACATCAAAGCAAGTTTAAATGAGGCCGGAAACAACATATAACAAATCCGGTAAGTCCTCATATACAAATTTCGAAATTGGTCCAGATCTGAACAAACATTAAGTTGAAGTTATTAAACAGCAAGTTAAGATGCACCAAGATTACCTACACGAAATTCTAGTCAAGTTACATGTAAAGTTCATTAGGTTCGGAGCTACGGCCTAGAAGATATGAGCAAAACAAGTCAAACATGGCATTGATGACAAATGCATTCAAACATGAAGCAAACACCTCAAAACAAGGATGCAACAAGGTAAGATGAAGCTACATGCAATTCTAAGCAAATTTCATATATAGCATGCCCAAAACGGAGCAACGGTGCAACACATACACTCCAAACAAGATATAGCTACAATCTGTCCATAACAGCAACTAGGCATCTAGCAAGCATCAAAACAATATGCTACAACATCCCAACATGATAACATAAGGCATGGTCATGATTTACAGGTAAAGCATGACAAAACATGAACACTAAGCTATCTCCAGAAAACACAATAACATGCTCAAAAGGGCATGGCAAGATTGCAAATAATAACAGTTTCAGACTTTGCAGAAGTAACATCAAGTTGCAATGTTTAGAGCTAACAAACAACATGTTACAGGAACTTATCATGGCAAAAAAAGGCATGGCATGCTAACACTAAAGACAAAGAACAAAACTCCCTTAATGAACTAATTCCAAAGATCAACAGAAAAGATGGAATCATCCATGCAAACATGGAAAATGATATGACAGATTCATACATGACAGGAACAACAATAAGTAGGCATGTTGGTGAGCTTGTAACACTCACCACAGAGCAATACATGGCATAACAAGGTAACCAAAAGTAAGAAGACATGTTTATGAAGCTATGAATGGCAAGGTCAAGTTCATATGGTACATGGATCACTAGCAAAGCTCATGGCAAAACTGAACTTAATGTTAACAGGCTGACAGCAACATTATTTAGCAATTTGAGAGCAAGATTACAACAAGATACAGTAGGCTATAAATGCAACCAGTGGCATGAATGGATAGATCATGACATGTATAACAAAAATCCTTCATGAATATCTCCAGATTATGCATAGAATGACTCGTAAAAGTAGGTTTACATAGCATCATGGTATAACAGATTCAGACAAGCAAAACAGTAACAGCAAGTACCCTACTTCACGAGCTTGATGCACTCACTACAAGACTCAAAAAAATACAGGGATTGCACCACTGTAAAGATGGCATGAGGTATCTCAAAATTCATGTAGACATCAAGCTCGTAAGATGCACACACAAAATGCAATGAAAAATACAAAACAACAAGTTATAACAGTTTCAGCAGGTTAACATCGTATAACACTCTCGCAACAATTATTTGGGCATCACGATGGACTCAAATGAATATGACCCAATGAAACAAAATGAAGAGCATCTCACATTGAACATTTTGATATATCATGCACGCAAAATGGAGGAGTATGCATGGAGTTATGATGCGATGAACAAGGACACAAAATGTTGAAAAACTGGGACTTAGACGAAAAACGGGGTCAACCTTATCAGATCCAGATCTGGCACGGAGAACGAGGTTCACCGGAGTTGCGGGCTGCGGCGGCCGGAGAAGAGGAGGAAGAAGCCGGAGAGGGCGCTGGAGATGGGGACGGGGCCGGAACAAGGCGGCGGGGGCTCGGGAGCAGCCGGCGGAGGCGGCTCCGGCCGACGGCGGGCGCCTCGGCGAAGCGGAGGCGCGCGGGCCGGGCGGCACGCTGGAGGAGCTCGGGAGTGGAGGCGGCGGGTCGTGGCGGGCTCGCGGAGGCCGGCGAGGTCGGGCTCGGCAGGCGCCACGACGGCGGCTGCGGCGGCGGATGGAGCTGGAGGCGAGGGCGCTGGCCAGTGCGAGCCAGCCAAGGGACGGCCAGCGGCGGCGGGATCTGGCCAGCTGGCCCCGGATGGGCTCCGCGGGCCGGTGGCACGGGGACGGCGGCGGAGGACAGGTGGCGGGATCTGATACGTCTCCAACGTATCTACTTTTTCAAACACTTTTTCCCTTATTTTGGACTCTAACTTGCATGATTTGAATGAAACTAACCTTGACCGACTGCTTTCAGCAGAACTACCATGATGTTGTTTTATGTGTAGAAAAGATAAGTTCTTGGAATGTCCTGAAATCCACGGAGGCACTTTTTGGAATTTATAAGAATTATTGGGCGAAAAGAAATACACCAGCGGCCCAGTTCGCCCACGAGATGTGGGCGCCTCAGAGGGCGCCCCTCTATCTCGTGGGCCCCCTGGACCTCCTCCGACCTCAACTCCAACTCCATATATTCCGTCTCGGGGAGAAAAAATCAGGGAGAAATTTTCATCGCGTTTCACGACACGGAGCCGCCGCCAAGCCCTAATCTCTCTCAGGAGGGCTGATCTGGAGTCCATTCGGGGCTCCGGAGAGGGGGTTCGTCGCCGTCCTCATCATCAACCATCCTCCATCACCAATTTCATGATGCTCACCGCCGTGCGTGAGTAATTCCATCATAGGATTGCTGGACGGTGATGGGTTGTGTCGGGGATATACCCCGCGGTGTAACCCGGCCGGAAGTATAACCCGGCCGGACTTGGCGACTCATTAATGACCCGCCCTGACTGGTCGACACACTAAGTGACCCGCCCGATCCTGGTGACTTATGGGTGACCTGGCAAGCGGATCAGAGGAGCGACAAGACCCAGGGGCCCAGGAGGCTCAAGGCCCAGAAGGCCGGCTTACGTTATGATAGGCCGGCTTAAGAGGAAAGGCGTGAGGTATATCTCCCTTACAAGGAATCAAGACCCGGACTTGTATCCGGCTTGTAGTACAAGATAAGCTAGTCCTAATCCTATTTGGACTCCACATGTAACCTGTAACGCCCCGGATCCGATACGCCAGGTGTCTGTCAGTTATTTGCCGTCATTGCCATGTCATGTGCGTGCGTGTTGCACTTTGCCATGTCATCATCTGCATTTTATATCATGTCATCACGTGCATCACATTTGCATACGTGTTCGTCTCATGCATCCGAGCATTTTCCCCGTTGTCCGTTTTGCAATCCGGCACTCCTATGTCTCCGCCGCCTTTTACCTCTTTTTCGTATGCGGGTGTTAAACGGTCTCGGAATGCCCCGAGGTTTGTCAAGCGGCCTTGGTATACCACCGGTAGACCGCCTGTCAAGTTTCGTGCCATTTGGAGGTCGTTTGATACTCCAACGGTTAACCGGGTAACCGTAGAAGCCCCTTTTGTCTTGCAGCCCAACACCCCTTCAAAGTGGCCCAAAATCCAGCAAACTCCCCTCCATGCTCTCCGCCGTTCGATCACGATCGCGTGGCCGAAAACCGCACCTCATTTGGAGTCTCCTAGCTCCCTATGCCTATATAAACACCTCCCCCTCCAAAAATCGCAGTCCAATCCCCCCCCCCCCCGAAACCCTAAAAATCTCCCCTCGCCGCCTCCGGACATGTCCGGCGCCTGCCGGACATCCTACGCCAATGGCAGCCTGCCACGTGGCGCCTCCGTCCTCCCGCTGGTTGCCATGGGCAAGCAAACCCGCCCGGGCAGCCCGCCAGCCTTGGCCCAGCCAGCCGCCCGCGCCGCGCCGCCTCGGCTCGCCGACCGCCCGCCTCGCCGAACTCCGCTCCGCCGCCACGCCGGACCATCATGGCGCGCCCAGCGCCCGCCGTGCCAGCCCGCCCGCCGGCCAGCGCCCTCGCCAAGCTTCGCCGCGCCGCGCCGCCTCCGTCGCCGCCCGGCCCAGACGCCGCCCGCCGCCTCCTCGGCGTCCGGCTCCCTTGAGCCCGTGGCCGGCGCCTCTCCGCCCGGCCGGGCGCCTCCGCCGCGCCTCCCCGTCGCCCGGGAGCTCCTCGCCGCCCTTCTTCCTTCCCCGCAGCGATCAACTCCGGCAAGGATCCGGCGGTCCTCGAATTCCGTGCTAGGTTGACTTCCCCCCCCCCTCTGAAAACTGCTAAGTCCCGAGTGTTTTGACATTTTTATGCCATATACATCATGCCATAACTCTGCATCCGTATCTCCGTTTTGAGCGTGTAATATGTCAAATTGTTCGACTCGAAGAGTAAATCATTTCATCTCATTGCATCATTTTCATTTGAGGTCATTTTGATGCCCGAAATGCTGTTAGCAGAGGGCTATGTGATGTTAGTTTCAGATTCTTATCAGAACATGCACTTTTGTCATTTTTGCCATGATTGATGTGTGCACCCTATGAACTTGAGTCCTACATGTGTTTTGTAATATGCCATGCCATCTTTACAGGGCTGTATGCTATGTATTTTTGTGATCTCTGTGGTGACTAGCACAAGCATGCAAACTAGGCTTCATGATGTTGCTGATTTCAGCCCTGTTCTGCTGATATTTTTATGCCATATAAACTTGATGCTACCGAGAGATCCATGCTTATTTTGAGATACTTAATTAAGGATGTTTTGAACATATGGTTATGCGCTATCCATCCATGCCCTTGTTTGCAATTATGGAGTGCCATAGCTTGAGTCAATCGAGCTCTACTTTTGCTATAAAATGTTTCCTGGCAGGTTGTTTACATGTTATTCAATTTTGCCAAGGTTGTTGTAGTTGATCCTTGTATGCTATGATGTTGTTCTTGCCATGTATAGATTCTATAACATGTCTTCTTACTGTGAGTTTCCTTGCCATGCCATGTATTGCTCTGTGGTGAGAGGTTGAAGCTCACCAACATGCCTACTTAATGTTGTTCCTGCCATGTATAAATCTGTAATATAACTTGCCATGTTTACATGGGTGCTATCATATTTTCTGATCCTTTTTGGCCTATGGTCGGTAAGGGACTTTTGTTCTATTCATTTAGTAGATTCCTTCCATGCCCTTTTTTGCCATGATAAGTTCCTTTAGCATGTTGTTTGATAGCTCTAAACATTGCAACCTGATGTTATTTCTGCTAATGACTGAAACTGTTATTATTTGCAATATTGCCATGTCCTTTTGGGCATGTTCTAGTTGTTTCTGGAGATAGCTCAGTGTTCATGTTTTGTCATGCTTTACCTGTACTTCATGCCCATGCCTTTTGTTATTATGTTAAGATGCTGTAGCATGTTGATTTGGTGCTTGCAATATGCCTAGTTGATGTTTTGGACAGATTGTTGCTATAACTTGTATGGTGTGTATGTGTTGAACCGTTACTGCTTTTGAGTGTGCTCTATATGAAACTTGCTTGATTTTGCATTTAGTTTCATATTATCATGTTGCATCCTTGTTTTGAGGTGTTTGCTTGATGTTTGTATGCATTTTGCATCAATGCCATGTTTACCTTGTTTTGCTCATATCTTCTAGGCCGTAGCTCCAAATCTAATGAACTTTATATGTAACTTGACTAGAATTTCGTGTAGATCATCATGGTGCATCTTAACCTTCTGTTTAACAAGTTGAATATAAGGTTTATTCAGATCTGGTACAATTTCGAAATATGCATATGAGGACTTACCGGAATTGTTATATGTTGTTCCGGCCTCATTTAAACTTGTCTTGTTGTGTTGCTCTTGTATGCATCATCCCTTGCCATGAGTAGCTTCATCTAGCCTTGTCATGCATCATGCTTGTTGTGTATCATGCCTTGTTCATGTGTGGTGTGTTTACTATGTTGTGTGCTTCTTCTTGTTAGTTCCCGTTTTCATGCGATCGTGAGGATTCGTTCGTCTACGCTTGGTTCGTCTTCGTGGCTTCATCTTCTTCATGGACTCGTTCTTCTTCCTTGCGGGATTTCAGGCAAGATGACCGCTACCCTGGATCTCACTACTATCATTGCTATGCTAGTTGCTTCGTTCTATCGCTATGCTGCGCTACTCCGTCACTTGTTCCTCAAGCCTCCCAAATCGCCATGTCGCCTCTAACCTTTTGCACCCTTCCTAGCAAACCGTTGTTTGGCTATGTTACCGCTTTGCTCAGCCCCTCTTATAGCGTTGTTAGTTGCAGGTGAAGATGAAGTTTGTTCCTTGTTGGAACATGGAGATGTTGTTCCTTGCTGGAACATGTTCACTTGTTGGGATATCACAATATACCTTATTTTATTAATGCATCTATATACTTGGTAAAGGGTGGAAGGCTCGGCCTTATGCCTGGTGTTTTGTTCCACTCTTGCCGCCCTAGTTTCCGTCATATCGGTATTATGTTCCCGGATTTTGCGTCCCTAACGCGGTTGGGTGATTTATGGGACCCCTTGACAGTTCGCTTTGAATAAGACTCCTCCAAAGAAGGCCCAACCTTGGTTTTACCATTTGCCTCACCACCACCTATTTTCCCTTGGGAGTAATTAACCCAAGGGTCATCTTTATTCAGCCCCGGGCCAATGCTTGTCTAAGTGTTGGTCCAAACTAGAGCACCGTATGGGACCATCCCTTGGCAACTTGGGTTACGTCGGTACCTGTACGCTTAGCTTATCTGGTGTTGCCCTGAGAACGAGATATGTGCAGCTCCTATCGGGATTGTCGGTGCATCGGGCGGCTTTGCTGGTCTTGTTTTATTGCTGTCGAAGTGTCTTGTAGCCGGGATTCCGAGACCGATCGGGTCTTCCCGGGGAGAAGGAATATCCTTCGTTGATCGCGAGAGCTTATCATGGGCTAAGTTGGGACACCGCAGGGTATAAACTTTCGAGAGCCGTGGTCCGCGGTTATGTGGCAGATGGGAATTTGTTAATATCCGATTGTAGTAAACTTGAAGCAAACTCTTCTAAAATACACCAACCGCAGCGTAACCGTGAGTGTCTATTTTCGGGGTTGATCGAGAGGAGAACACGGTTTCGGGTTATGTCCGACGTAAGTAGGAGTTCAGGATCACTTCTTGATCATTACTAGTTGACTAATCGCTCCTTTGTTTCTCTTCTCGCTCTCATTTGGGTATGTTAGCCACCACACATGCTTAGTCGCTGCTGCAACCTCACCACTTTACCCCTTCCTTTCCCATTAAGCTTTGCTAGTCTTGATACCCATGGTAATGGGATTGATGAGTCCTCGTGGCTCACAGATTACTACAACACCAGTTGCAGGTGCAGGTTATGCGATGATCATGACGTGAGAGCGATGTTGTTTGTCTTGGAGTTCTTCTTCTGCTTCTTCTTCGATCAGGGGATAGGTTCCAGGTCGGCAGCCTGGGCTAGCAGGGTGGATGTCGTTTGAGTTTCTGTTTATGTTTCATTCATAGTCGGATGTTGTTCTCATGTATTGTGATGTTGATGTATTCTTGTGGCATTTGTGCCTTATGTATGTATCCCCATCTATTATGTAATGTTGATGTAATGATATCCACCTTGCAAAAGCGTTTCAATATGCGGGTCTATCCTTGGTGGGACCGTCGAGTTCCTTTTGGATAGGGTCGCATATTGGGCGTGATATAACCCGCCCCTCTAAACTTATATAAGGAGGGGTAGGGCTCCCCAAAGAGGGACAGGAAACAAGAACAATCTCTAGGGCTTGACACAAAGAGCCGGATTACCGACGACTCTCTCATGATCATAATGAGACCTAGCCACAAACAACATGTAGGGTTATTACCGGATGATGTTTCCCGGGGCCCGAAGCTGTCTAAATTCTTGTCTTGCGTGTTGCGTCTCTCGTCCCGATCAACCCCTCTCAAGCTACCACATAAATGCGTTGGCCTCGCGACTAAGTCCTGACACTAAGGACATCTGCCGTGACAAATCCGCAACAGTTGGCGCCCACCATGGGGCTTGCGCACGGTGGTGTTGAGTTCTTGGAGGGAGCTCTTAAAGGGATCGAGAAGCTCCGCCCAGCTTATTGAAGAAATTCCGGTCGACTTCTCGGAGAGTTCCAGCTGGCTCACCGAAAAAGTTCCGACCGCCTTGACGAAAGGTTCCGTCTAAATCGCCGAAAAAGTTCCGACCGCCTCGACGAAAGGTTCCGTCTGAATCGGTGAAAAGTTCTGACCGCCTCGACAAAAGGTTCCGTATGAATCGGCGAAAGGTTCGGACCGCCTCGACGAAAGGTTCCGTATGAATCGGCGAAAGGTTCGGACCGCCTCGACGAAAGGTTCCGTATGAATCACCAAAGAGTTCCGTTCGCCTCGATGAAAAGTTTGGTCCGAATCGCCGAAAGGTTCCGCCCGAGTCATCGAAGAGTTCCGACTTAGGCTACAGAAAAGTTCCGGATTATCAAGAGGTTCCATTTCAAAAGTCCCGGATTATCAAAAGTTTCGGCTGGATTATCAAGAGGTTCCGGTTCAAAATTTCCGGATTATCAAAAGTTCCGGTCGGATTATCAAGAGGTTTCGGTAAAAAAAGTTCCGGGTTATCAAAGGTTCCGGCCGGATTATCAAGAAGTTCTGGTTCCAAAAATTCCGGCTCAAAAAGTGCCAGCCGAGTTATGTGGAGAGCTCAGGCACTAGAAGACACAGAACCAACTATGCATTATCCAGCGCTAGCATCCGGGAAAAAATACCAGGTGATATCCATCCGGTTTACTTTTATCAATATTTATTAAATTTTTGAAAACAACCACTCTTCCTATAGTGTTATTATATACAACCATCGCCCCTGCGGTCCGGTTTACATCAACGCGCCGCCGCTCGCTCGACAAGATCACCATAACGCCATTGCATTTACTCGCCTGGCCCACCCTCATGGCCGGGTTCACGCGTCCTCACCGGCTTACAACGTGGAGGACAACTTGCTCGTCCGCATCGGCTTACAAACACCATGGCCGGTTATCTGTTTGTTCCCGCGGCCGATTCACCCGTGAGGGATTTCAGTTTCACCTAGGGATCATCAACTTCATGGCGGATTATTTTCGGCCTAAACAAATCAAGTGATATCCATCCAAGTTTGTTTTATTATCACATGTTGTTTTTGTCAAAGAACAAGTTTATCTTTGCCTTGGTCTGCAATATTGTTTATGCAGAGCAATTATTTATGACAAAAAGTGATATTATACCGCGGAGGTGGAGGCACGCCAACATCTTTTGGCACAGGTGCTCGTTGTTACTCTACGGACTCCCGCATCGGCTTACAATGCCGTGGCTGTCTCTCGCGACCACGCCGGCTTACAACACCGTGGCCGTCCCTCGCGACCGCGCTGGCTTAGAACGCCGTGGCCATCTCTTACGACCACGCCGGCTTACAACAAGGAGGACAACTTACCCGCCCGCACCGGTTTACAGCACCATGGTTGATTCATCTGTCTGAGCCGCCTTTGATGTTGCGGTCGTTTTTACGGTCCGTCTCTCGCGGCCTGGTCTAGATCAACACACCGGGCCGCCTTTTTCTAGATGAGCTGTTTATTGAGTATGAGCAAGTCACTACTTGGGAAGCCAGGTTTCTCTTCCAAAAAATTGGAGGCAAATTATCATATATTATCAACCGCCGCGACTGGATGGCTCAATGGATAGGTGCACAAGTCGCGGCACTACGGTTTGGTTAACTTCAAACAGCCGGTTGGAAGGAACCATTGGCCGAAAGGTCGACACGGTTCATACAGGATCATTTATAACCCGCCGCAATCACCTCAACCTTCGGTGGATAATCACTAGCCTAACATATCAGGTGAAATCCATCCAATATATTTTATATTACATATTAATTTCTTCAAAAGAGCAATTATTTTGGTTTGCAAGTTGTCCCATGCGTGATTCAAACCGTCTATATCACGGTTAATTATGGAGAATCTCAAGCCAACTCCTTGAGTCATCTTGAGACTCGGGGGCTACAATGGTATGACTCGGCAAAATTAGCCGGTTTCAATGAATTCAAGAACTCCGGGTCATTTAAGGGAAAAATATCCCGGGCCCCGGAGATTACTGCTAGATCGATGAAAATTTAAAAGCTGTCAGAAGATTTCCGGCTCAAAATAAGGACTCTGGTTTAAAATCCGGTTCAAGAGACATCTTTCTCCCACAAAGCACTGAAGCTCTTAAATCCGGTTCAAAAGCCGGCCCAGGGTAAATTTGTCCCTCACAAATTTTTGAAGCTCTCAAATCTGGTTCAAAATCCGGCTCAAGGTAAATTTGTCCTTCATAAAATTTTAAAGCTTTCAAATCCGGTTTAAAGTTCCGGTTCAAAAAGCATTAATCTCTCGCAAGTTCGAGTTCTCAGAAAAATTAAAGGTTTCCAAAAGAACTTGCTGCCATGATGCGCGGTTCGAACTTGGGTATCCTGCCTTACGGCTTATCTTATTATGATCACTTGGGGGCTTCTTGCTCATCGAGCATAGCTATCAGTACCCTCTTGATCGGCGCAATGCCAAAACTTATATGATCACTTGGGGGCTTCCTGTTCAAACATAGGTCGTATTCGAACCAAAGAGAACATAGCTGTCGATACCCTCTTGATCGGCATACTGCCAAACCCACTAGGGGGCTTCTTGATCATATCTGAATCATAGCTTAACCCCTTTGGGTCTGACGTGGGTCGTATTCGAACCAGCGTCATTAAACAACTCTTATGGTCACTTGGGGGCTTCCTGTTCAAACATAGGTCGATTCAACCAAAGAGAACACAAATTGCCGATACCCACTTGATCGGCATCGCCAAAGCCACTGGGGGCTATATGATCGTATTCGAATCTTAGCTTAACCCCTCTGGAACAGTTTATTGATCGTATCCAAATCAGAAGCCTCAAAAAGTTTTATTCAATCTTGGGTTAAGTTTATTGCAGCCACAACTACTTAACTTGAGACCTTTTGGGGATTATATCTCAAATGTATATAAGTGTTTTATGCTTAACCCGGCTTGACTTTTGACTATAAGTCGCCAGCTTATGACAACCATCATTTACATGGAAGCATTGGCTTCTAAGGATTGGGTTATCACCCTCATTACACAGGTCATGTAAACCGGCAGTACAAATTCAATATCACAATGGTCATTTGGGGGCTTCCTATTCAAACATAGGTCATATTCGAACCAAGGAGAACATAGCTGTCGATACCCACTTTGATTGGCAACGCCAATGCCACTAGGGGCTATATGATCGTATTTGAATCTTAGCCTAACCCCTTGGGAACGGTTTACTGATCGTATTCAAATTAGAAGCCTCAATTTTTTTTACAATCACAAGTATTTGAGTTGTCACAAATATCTTATGTGCCAGCTTTTATAGAGTTGAGTTGTCAACTTCATTGTCCGGGTCACATAAACCGGCGGTATCATTCAAAGGATCATAGGGATCTTGTGATCTACTTGTGTGCAGGATAAGACTACATTTGGGTGGTTACCATACGGCTTTTGACGTTAAGTCGCCAGGGTGTATGTTGTTTAAATTCTGTGCAGGATTTGCAGAACTATGACTTATAAAAATGCTTCAGTCCAAGCTCATCACTGAAATTGGTGTCTCAAAAGGGTTATCAATTATTGATTTTCTCAAGGGCTATAGGCCATCGGGTTACAAAAATTCCGTCTTACAATGAATGCGCATTAAGTCGTCATCGGCCAAGAGCCGCCAGGTATTTAAACTCTGGATTTACTTGTCAACCGATGAGGTATTCAAATCTTTAATAGCCAAAACTGGCTGGATTTTCATGATGATATTGAATGATTGAGGTTTTCATACCGGATTATATTATTCAAATCTTTAATAGCCAACATGGCTGGATTCTTAAATGGTTATCAATAGCCAATATTATGATGGAGGTCGTCAAAGTCGTTTCAGCGCAATGGCTATTATTTTATTAATGGATATGATTTATTCTACAATGGAAGGAATAGTCCCGAGTCGCCGCAGGCATACGACCCGGCACTTGGGGGCTACATTATTCAAATTGAGGTTACATCAAATATGCAAGTCTCATGTCGCTGCAAGCATGCACCATGACACTTGGTGGCTAATACAAAGTCATTTTTTGCTCACCTCATTGAAGACCCGACTCATCACATCGTAATGGGCCGGCCCTTGGGGGCTACCAATCGCTCTTGTCAACAATTCAAGGTACACAAGTCTTAATCCATTATATTGAAAGGTCCACTACTCAGTTGGTAGAGTACAAAGCTCTTAACCTTATGGACGTGGGTTCGAGCCCCATGGTGAGGATTACATCATATGATATTATTTTCAATGAAGTATATACCCAGCTCAGTATTATCTTACTAAGCCGGCCCTTGGGGGCTACACTGGTTGAAGTTTTACGAGCATAAGGCAATTACAAGTCTACATGATCATATTTATGAAGTCCCTGCTCATTATTGCATAATGACCCGGCCCTTGGGGGCTACACTGGTTGAAATTTTACGAGCATAAGGCAATTACAATTCTCGTGTTGTCGCAAGCATGACAACCCGCACTTGGGGGCTACATATGTGGAATATTCAGTTTTATGACTAATGATTGAGATGAATAACCCGGATTTCTTCAAGGTTGCAACACTTATATTGAAGCCGGTCTTAAGTTATCACTATGTTCTCCTCTTAAGACTTGGGGGCTATGGTGTATTATGCATCTAAAGAGGGAACATCTTCAAAATTCTCAGCTTTGAGTTAATCAGGAAGATCAATTACATGACCCGGTGTCAACAACAATTATGACTCGACATCATCAGTCTTTTATAAACCGGAGATTTTGGAAATTATAACTCGGCAAGATCTACATCTTTAAGCCGGTTGAAAATCAGATGAGTATATCAAGACCTATATTTTTTTAAGCCGGCGCTTTGGAAGCCGACTCAAATGGATTATTTGTTTACAATATTTCTTCTACAGAAAATTGATTGTGAAGCTGGTCTATTGACCCGGATTTTCTAGAAGAAGGAAATGACATGGACTTAAGGATGTTCAGGTGCCGGTTTACAAGAATTCTTAACCCGGAGCACAACCTGTCAAAATTGTTCTTGTGTTTATTTTGCAGCATAAGTTTACCATGGATAAATCCAAGCTAAACTTGGGGGCTAATGTCGGGATATACCTCATGTGTAACCCGCCGAAGTATAACCCGGCCGGACTTGGCGACTCATTAATGACCCGCCCTGACTGGACGACACACTAAGTGACCCGCCCGATTCTGGCGACTTATGGGTGACCCGGCAAGCGGATCAGAGGAGCGACAAGACCCGGGGGCCCAGGAGGCTCAAGGCCCAGAAGGTCGGCTTACGTTATGATAGGACAGCTTAAGAGGAAAGGCGTGATGAATATCTCCCTTATAAGGAATCAAGACCCGGACTTGCATCCGGCTTGTAGTACAAGATAAGCTAGTCCTAATCCTATTTGGACTCCACATGTAACCCGCCCCTCTAAACTTATATAAGGAGGGGCATGGCTCCCCAAAGAGGGACAGGAAACAAGAACAATCTCTAGGGCTAGACACAAAGAGCCGGATTACCGGCGACTCTCTCATGATCATAATGAGACCTAGCCACAAACAGCATGTAGGGTTATTTACCGGATGATGTTTCCAGGGATCCTAAGCTGTCTCAATTCTTGTCTTGCGTGTTGTGTCTCTCGTCCTGATCAACCCCTCTCAAGCTACCACATAGATGCGTTGGCCTCGCGACTAAGTCCTGACACTAAGGACATCTGCCGTGACAAATCCATGACAGGTTGGATGAGATTTACCATGTAATCAAGTTAGTTTTGTTAGGGTTTGATCCCTAGTATCCACTATGTTCTGAGATTGATGTTGCTATGACTTTGCTATGCTTAATGCTTGTCACTAGGGCCCGAGTGCCATGATTTCAGATCTGAACCTATTATGTTTTCATGAATATATGTGTGTTCTTGATCCTATCTTGAAAGTCTATAGTCACCTATTATGTGTTATGATCCGACAACCCCGAAGTTGTTGGAAGTATACCCTAGAGGCAATAATAAATTAGTTATTATTATTATATTTCCTTGTTCATGATAATCATTTATTATCCATGCTATAATTGTATTGATAGGAAACTCAGATACATGTGTGGGTACATAGACAACACCATGTCCCTAGTAAGCCTCTAGTTGACTAGCTCGTTGATCAATAGATGGTTACGGTTTCATGACCATGGACATTGGATGTCGCTGATAACGGGATCACATCATTAGGAGAATGATGTGATGGACAAGACCCACTCCTACCCCTAGCACAAAGATCGTGTAGTTCGGATGCTAAAGCTTTTCTAATGTTAAGTATCATTTCCTTAGACCATGAGATTGTGCAACTCCCGGATACCGTAGGAATGCTTTGGGTGTACCAAACGTCACAACGTAACTGGGTGGCTATAAAGGTGCACTACGGGTATCTCCGAAAGTGTCTGTTGGGTTGGCACGAATCAAGACTGGGATTTGTCACTCCGTGTGAAGGAGAGGTATCTCCGCCCACTCGGTAGGACATCATCATAATGTGCACAATGTGACCAAGGGGTTGATCATGGGATGATGTGTTACGGAACGAGTAAAGAGACTTGCCGGTAACGAGATTGAACAAGGTACCGGGATACCGACGATCGAATCTCGGGCAAGTACAATACCGCTAGACAAAGGGAATTGTATACGGGATTGATCGAATCCTCGACATCGTGGTTCATCCGATGAGATCATCGTGGAACATGTGGGAGCCAACATGGGTATCCAGATCCCGCTGTTGGTTATTGACCGGAGAACGTCTCGGTCATGTCTGCATGGTTCCCGAACCCGTAGGGTCTACACACTTAAGGTTCGATGACGCTAGAGTTGTTATGGGAAATAGTATGTGGTTACCGAAGGTTGTTCAGAGTCCCGGATGATATCCTGGACATGACGAGGAGCTCCGGAATGGTCCGGAGGTGAAGATCGGTATATTGGACAACGGGTATTGGAGTCCGGAATTGTTCTGGTGGTACCAGGTGATGACCAGCGTGTCCGAAAGGGGTTTCGGAGGCCCCGGCAAGCTTTGGGGGGCCTTATGGGCCAAGGGGAGAGGGCACATCAGCCCACTAAGGGGCTGAGCGCCCCTCCCACCCCATCTCATGTAACCCGGAGAGGTGGGGGCTCCACCCCTAGGGCAGCCGCCCCTCCCGGCTTGGGGGGCAAGTTTCCTAGGGGGTGGGGGCGCCAAAACCCATCTAGGGTTTCCCCTATGGCCGCCGCCCCTCCCCTAGGGAACCCTAGGCCGCCGCCTCCTCCTCCCTCCCCCTATATATAATGAGAGAGAGAGAGGGCAGCCGCACCCTTCCCCTGGCGCAGCCCTCTCCCTCCTCCAACACCTCCTCCTCCTCCGTAGTGCTTGGCGAAGCCCTGCTGGAGAACCACGAGCTCCATCACCACCATGTCGCCGCGTGCCGGAGTTCTCCCTCAACTTCTCGTCTCCCCTTGCTGGATCAAGAAGGAGGAGACGTCCCCGAGCTGTACGTGTGTTGAACGCGGAGGCACCGTTGTTCGGTGCTTAGATCGGAATCAACCGCGATTTGAATCGCTGCGAGAACGACTCCTTCATCCGTGTTCTTGTAACGCTTCCGCTTAGCGATATACAAGGGTATGTAGATGCACTCCCCTCTCTCTCGTTGCTAGTCTCTCCACAGATAGATCTTGGTGACTCGTAGGAAAATTTTGAATTTCTGCTACGTTCCCCAACAATGGCATCATGAGCTAGGTCTATGCGTAGTTTCTATGCACGAGTAGAACACAAGTTGTTGTGGGCGTTGATTTTGTTCAATATTCTTAACGTTACTAGTCCAATCTTGTTTTGACGGTATTGTGGGATGAAGCGGCCCGGACCGACCTTACACGTACACTTACGTGAGACAGGTTCCACCGACTGACATGCACTTGTTGCATAAGGTGGCTAGCGGGTGCCAGTCTCTCCCACTTTAGTCGGATCAGATTCGATGAAAAGGGTCCTTATGAAGGGTAAATAGCAATTGGCATATCACGTTGTGGTTTTTGCGTAGGTAAGAAACGTTCTTGCTAGAAACCCATAGCAGCCATGTAAAACATGCAAACAACAATTAGAGGACGTCTAACTTGTTTTTGCAGGGTATTCTATGTGATGTGATATGGCCAAAAGAATGTGATGAATGATATGTGATGTATGAGATTGATCATGTTCTTGTAATAGGAATCACGACTTGCATGTCGATGAGTATGAGAACCGGCAGGAGCCATAGGAGTTGTCTTAATTTATTGTATGACCTGCGTGTCAATGAACAACCCATGTAATTACTTTACTTTATTGCTAAACCGTTAGCCATAGTAGTAGAAGTAATAGTTGGAGAGACAACTTCATGGAGACACGATGATGGAGATCATGATGATGGAGATCATGGTGTCATGCCGGTGACGATGATGATCATGGAGCCCCGAAGATGGAGATCAAAAGGAGCAAAATGATATTGGCCATATCACGTCACTTTTTGATTGCATGTGATGTTTATCATGTTTGTGCATCTTATTTGCTTAGAACGACGGTAGTAAATAAGATGATCCCTCATTAAAATTTCAAGAAAGTGTTCCCCCTAACTGTGCACCTGCTAAGAAAGTTCGTTGTTTCAAGCACCACGTGATGATCGGGTGTGATAGATTCTAACGTTCACATACAACGGGTGTAAGACAGATTTACACACGAAAACACTTAGGTTGACTTGAAGAGCCTAGCATGTATGACATGGCCTCGGAACACAAGAGACCGAAAGGTCGAGCATGAGTCGTATGGTAGATACGATCAACATGAAGATGTTCACCGATGATGACTAGTCCGTCTCACGTGATAATCGGACACGGCCTGGTTGACTCGGATCATGTAGTCACTTAGATGACTAAGAGGGATGTCTATCTGAGTGGGAGTTCATAAGATGAACTTAATTATCCTGAACATAGTCAAAAGCCCTTTGCAAATTATTTCATAGCTCGCGCTTTAGTTCTACTGTTTTAGATATGTTCCTAGAGAAAATATAGTTGAAAGTTGACAGTAGCAATTATGCGGACAGTAGAAGGCTTATGTCCTTAATGCACCGCTCGGTGTGCTGGACCTTGAACGTGTTCTGTGGATGTTGCGAACATCTGACATACACATTTTGATGACTACATGATAGTTCGGTAATGTTAAATGGTTTAGAATTGAGGCACCGAAGACCTTTTTGAAATGTCGCGGAACATATGAGATGTTCCAAGAGCTGAAATTGGGATTTCAGCACTACGCCAAGAGGTATGAGACCTCCGACGAGTTTTCTAGCCTACAAACTAAGGGAGAAGATCTCAATCGTTGAGCTTATACTCATATTGTCTGGGTGCAACAATCACTTGAAGCGAGTGGGAGTTAATCTTCCAGATGAGATAGTGATGTTTCTCCAAAGACATTGCCACCAAGCTACTAGAGCTTCGTGATGAACTATAACATAACAGGGATAGATATGATGATCCTTGAGCTATTCGCAATGTTCGACACCGTGAATGTAGAAATCAAGAAGGAGCATCAATTGTTGATGGTTAATGAAACCACTAGTTTCAAGAAGGGCAAGGGCAAGAAGGGGTACTTCATGAAACGACAAATCAGTTGCCGCCCAAAGGTGAAGAAACCTGTGGTTGAACCCAAACCCGAGACTAAGTGCTTACGTAATGAGGAATGACATCAAGCGTAACTACCCTAGATACTTGGTAGATGAGAAGGCTGGCAAGGTCGATAGAAGTATATTGGTTATACATTATGTTAATGTGTACTTTAGTAGTACTCCTAGTAGCACCAGGGTATTAGATACCGGTTCGGTTGCTAAGTGTTAGTAACTCGAAATAAAAGCTACGAAATAAACGGAGACTATCTAAAGGTGAGTTGACGATATGTGTTGGAAGTGTTTCCAAGGTTGATGTGATCAAGCATCGCACGCTCCCTCTACCATCGAGATTGGTGTGAAACCTAAATAATTGTTATTTGGTGTTCGCGTTGAGCATAGACATGATTGTATTATGTCTATCGCAATACGGTTATTCATTTAAAGAGAATAATGGTTACTCTATTCATTTGAATAAGACCTTCAATGGTCTTACACCCAAAAAGAATGGTTTATTGAATCTCGATCGTAGTGATACACATTTTCATGCCAAAAGATATAAGATAGTAATGATAGTACCACTTACTTGTGGCACTGCCATGTAAGTCATATTGGTATAAACGCATGAAGAAGCTCCATGTTGATGGATCTGTGGACTCACTCGCTTTTTGAAAAGTTTGAGACATGCGAACCATGTCTATTGGTGTATATGCATGAAGAAACTCCATGCAAATGGACCGCTTTGGACTCACTTGATTTTGAATCACTTGAGACATGCAAATCATACCACATGGGCAAGATTACTGAAAGCCTAATTTTTAGTGAAATGGAACAAGAAAGCAACTTGTTGGAAGTAATACATTTTTATGTGTGCAGTCCAATGAGTGCTGAGGCACGCAGTGGATATCGTTATGTTCTTGCTTCACGGATGATTTGAGTAGATACTGAGTATATTTACTTGATGAAACACAAGTCTGAATTATTGAATGTTCAAGTAATTTTAGAGTGAAGTTGAAGGTCATCGTGACAAGAGGATAATATGTCTATGATATGATCATAGAGATGAGTATCTGAGTTACAAGCTTTGGCACGCAATTAAGACATTGTGGACATTGTTTCACAATTAATACCGCCTGGAACACCATAGTGTGATGGTGTGTCCGAACATCATAGTTGCACCCTATTGGATATGGTGCATACCATGATGTCTCTTATCGAATTACCAGTATCATTCATGGGTTAGGCATTAGAGACAACCGCACTCACTTTAATAGGGCACCACGTAATTACGTTGAGACAACACCGTTTGAACTATGGTTTGGAGAAACCTAAGTTGTCGTTCCTTAAAAGTTTGGGGCTGCGACGCTTATGTGAAAAAGTTTCAGGTTGATAAGCTCGAACCCAAAGCGGATAAAATGCATCTTCATAAGACACCCAAAACAGTTGGGTATACCTCCTAATTCAGATCCGAAAGCAATAGGGATTGTTTCTAGAAACGGGTCCTTTCTCGAGGAAAAGTTTCTCTCGAAAGAATTGAGTGGGAGGATGGTGGAGACTTGATGAGGTTATTGAACCATCACTTCAACTAGTGTGTATCAGGGCACAGAAATTTGTTCCTGTGACACCTGCATCAATTGAAGTGGAAGTTGATGATAGTGATCATGAAACTTCGGATCAAGTCATTACCGAACCTTGTAGGGTGACAAGGATGCGTACTACTTCAGAGTGGTACAGTAATCATGTCTTGAACGTCATGTTGCTAGACAACAATGAACCTACGAGCTATGGAGAAGCGATGGTGGGCCCGGATTCCGACGAATGGCTCGAGGCCATTAAATCCGAGAGATGATCCATGTATGAAAACAAAGTGTAGACTTTGGCAGACTACTTGATGGTCGTAAGGCTATTGGGTACAGATGGATTTTAAAAGGAAGAGGGACAATGGTGGTAAGTATCACCATTAAGAAAGCTCGACTTGTCGTTAAGATGTTTTCCGACAAGATTCAAGGAGTTGGCTACGGTGAGGCTTTCTCACTCATAGCGATGCTAAGAGTCTGTTGGAATTGGATTAGTAGTTACTGCATTATTTATGAAATCTTGCAGATAGGATGTCAAAACATTGTTTCCTCGACAATTTTCTTGAGGAAAGGTTGTATGTGAAGACGCTAACAAGTATGCAAAGCTCCAGCAATCCTTCTAAGGACTGGAGTAAGCATCTCGGAGTTGGAATGTACGCTTTGATGAGATGATCAAAGATTTTGGGTTTATACAAAGCTTATGAGAAACTTTTATTTCCAAAGAAGTGAGTGGGAGCACTATAGAATTTTTGATGAGTATATGTTGTTGACATATTGTTGATCAGAAATGATGTAGAATTTCTGGAAAGCATATAGGGTTATTTGAAAAGTGTTTTTCAATAGAAAACCTGGATTAAGCTGCTTGAACATTGAGCATCAAGATCTATGAGGATAGATCAAAACCGCTAAATGGTACTTTCAAATGAGCACAAACCTTGACATGATCTTGAAGGTGTTCAAGATCGAACAGTCAAAGAAGGAGTTCTTCAAAGAGATGAAAGTTATGAAGTTAAGAGTTAAAGCTCGACCACGGCAGAAGAGAGAGAAAGGACGAAGGTCGTCCCCTATGCTTCAGACGTAGGCTCTATAGTATGCTATGCTATGTACCGCACCGGAAATGTGCCTTGCCATGAGTCAGTCAAGGGGTACAAGAATGATCTAGGAATGGATCATTGGACAGTGGTCAAAATTGTCCTAGGAGTAAATAAGGACATGTTTCTCGATTATGGAGGTGATAAAGAGTTCGGTGTAAAGGGTTATGTCGATGCAAGCTTTAACACCTATCCGAGTGACTCTGAGTAGCAAACCAGATACGTATAGTGGAGCAACCATTTGGAATAGCTTCAAGTGGAGCGTGGAAGCAACATTTACAATATGACCTAGAGATTTATGAAGTGCATACGGATCTGAATGTTGCGCACCGTTGACTAAAACCTCTCTCACAAGCAAAACATGATCAAACCCCGTAACTCATTGAGTCTTAATCACATGATGATGTGAACTAGTTTAGTGACACTAGTAAACTCTTTGGATGTTGGTCACATGGCGATGTGACCTGTGAGTGTTAATCACATGGCGATGTGAACTAGATTATTGACTCTAGTGCAAGTGGGAGACTGTTGGAAATATACCCTAGAGGCAATAATAAATTAGTTATTATTATTATATTTCCTTGTTCATGATAATCGTTTATTATCCATGCTATAATTGAATGATAGGAAACTCAGATACATGTGTAGGTACATAGACAACACCATGTCCCTAGTAAGCCTCTAGTTGACTAGCTCGTTGATCAATAGATGGTTACGGTTTCCTGACCATGGACATTGGATGTCGTTGATAACGAGATCACATCATTAGGAGAATGATGTGATGGACAAGACCCAATCCTAAGCCTAGCACAAAGATCGTGTAGTTCGTATGCTAAAGCTTTTCTAATGTTAAGTATCATTTCCTTAGACCATGAGATTGTGCAACTCCCGATACCGTAGGAATGCTTTGGGTGTACCAAACGTCACAACGTAACTGGGTGGCTACAAAGGTGCACTACGGGTATCTCCGAAAGTGTCTGTTGGGTTGGCACGAATCGAGACTGGGATTTGTCACTCCGTGTGAAGGAGAGGTATCTCTGGGCCCACTCGGTAGGACATCATCATAATGTGCACAATGTGACCAAGGGGTTGATCACGGGATGATGTGTTACGGAAAGAGTAAAGATACTTGCCGGTAACGAGATT
Organism: Aegilops bicornis; assembly: GCA_021605145.1. Lineage (NCBI taxonomy): Eukaryota > Viridiplantae > Streptophyta > Magnoliopsida > Poales > Poaceae > Aegilops > Aegilops bicornis. The sequence continues at coordinate 97,553,606 of CM038671.1, forward strand.
GAACAAGGTACCGGGATACCGACGATCGAATCTCGGGCAAGTACAATACCGCTAGACAAAGGGAATTGTATACGGGATTGATCGAATCCTCGACATCGTGGTTCATCCGATGAGATCATCGTGGAACATGTGGGAGCCAACATGGATATCCAGATCCCGCTGTTGGTTATTGACCGGAGAACGTCTCGGTCATGTCTGCATGGTTCCCGAACCCGTAGGGTCTACACACTTAAGGTTCGTTGACGCTAGAGTTGCTATGGGAAATAGTATGTGGTTACCAAAGGTTGTACGGAGTCGCGGATGAGATCCCGGACATGACGAGGAGCTCCGGAATGGTCTGGAGGTGAAGATCGGTATATTGGACGAAGGGTATTGGAGTCCGGAATTGTTCCGGGGGTACCAGGTGATGACCAGCGTGTCCGAAAGGGGTTTCGGAGGCCCCGACAAGCGTTGGGGGGCCTTATGGGCCAAGGGAGAGGGCACGTAAGCTCACTAAGGGGCTGAGCGCCCCTCCCACCCCATCTCATGTAACCAGGAGATGTGGGGGCGCCACCCCTAGGGCAGCCGCCCCTCCCGGCTTTGGGGGCAAGTTTCCTAGGGGTGGGGGCGCCAAACCCATCTAGGGTTTCCCCAATGGCCGCCGTACCTCCCCTAGGGAACCCAAGGGTGCCTCCCCTCCTCCCTTCCCCTATATATAGTGAGAGGGAGAGGGCAGCGCACCTACCGGGCGTAGCCCTCTCCCTCCTCCAACACCTCCTCCTCCTCCATAGTGCTTGGCGAAGCCCTGCCGGAGAACCACGAGCTCCTTCACCACCATGCCGTCGTGCTGTCGGAGTTCTCCCTCAACTTCTCCTCTCCCCTTGCTGGATCAAGAAGGAGGAGACGTCCCCGGGCAGTACGTGTGTTGAACGCGGAGGCACTGTTATTCGGTGCTTAGATCAGAATCAACTGCGATCTGAATCGCTGCGAGTACGACTCCTTCATCCGCGTTCTTGTAACGCTTCCGCTTAGCGATCTACAAGGGTATGTAGATGCACTCCCCTCTCTCTTGTTGCTAGTCTCTCCATAGATAGATCTTGGTGACTCGTAGGAAAATTTTGAATTTCTGCTACGTTACCCAACAGAAGTGACAACAATCGGGATACTTCTCGGTGATGACCGTAGTTTGAGGAGTTCATGTATTCACTATGTGCTAATGCTTTGTTCCGGTTCTCTATTTAAAGGAGGCCTTAATATCCCTTAGTTTCCGTAAGGACCCCGCTGCCACGGGAGGGTAGGACAAAAGACGTCATACAAGTTCTTTTCCATAAGCACGTATGACTATTTACGGAATACATGCCTACATTACATTGATGAATTGGAGCTAGTTCTATATCACCCTATGTTATAACTATTGCATGAGGAATCACATCCGGCATAATTATCCATCACTGATCCATTGCCTACGAGCTTTTCACATATTTTTCTTTGCTTATTTACTTTACCGTTACTACTGTTACAACTACTACAAAACCCCAAAACATTTATCTTTACTTTTGCTACCGTTACCTTTATTATCATACCACTTTTGCTACTAAACACTTTGCTGCAGATACTAAGTTATCCAGGTGTGGTTGAATTGACAACTCAACTGCTAATACTCAAGAATATTCTTTGGCTCCCCTTGTGTCGAATAAATAAATTTGGGTTGAATACTCTACCCTCGAAAGCTGTTGCGATCCCTTATACTTGTGGGTTATCAAGACCAATTTCTGTCGCCGTTGCCGGGGAGCATAGCTCTATTCTCTGAGTCACTTGGGATTTATATCTGTTGATCACTATGAAGAACTTGAAAGACGCTAAGACCAAGATTTTGCCATCAACTATTTAAGGGAGGTAAGGAACGCCATCTAGCTCGCACTAGATTCTCCTTCCGTTATTAGTAAGCTTATGACACCTAAACCTGCTACTGCTATGAATTACGATATGTCGCATGTTATTGATGATGCCACTTCTGCTATGCATGATGAAACTACTTCTGTGCGTGATACTACTTTGCCATTAGGTGAATTTCTAGATGAACAACTTGCTAGAGTTAGTGGGAATGAAATTACTGAAGATCCTATTACTGATGATAGTGATGATGAAGGTTCCCCCAATGATTATGTATTACCTGTTGTTCCTAAGGGTTATGTTATGAGTGAAAAAGCTGCTATGGAAATTCTTGCTTGCAATGATAGAAATGATCTTAAGAAATTATTAGCTAAATGGAAGCAGAAGTCTCTTAATGCTAGAATGAAACACGATCCTGCTTTTGCTACTTCACCTATCTGTGTCACTGATAAGGATTATGAATTCTCTGTTGATCCTGATATTATTACTTTAGTTGAATCTGATCCTTTTTATGGCCTTGAATCTGAAACTGTTGTGGCACATATTACCAAGTTAAATGATATAGCCACCCTATTTACTCATGATGAGAAGTCTCGCTATTTATATATCCTTAAGATATTTCCGTTCTCATTAAAGGGTGATGCTAAGACTTGGTATAATTCTCTTGCTCTGGTTGTTTGCGTAGTCCCCGTGATATGATTTATTACTTCTCTGCTAAATATTTCCCTGCTCATAAGAAACAAGCTGCCTTGAGGGAAATATATAATTTTGTGCAAATCAAAGAAGAGAGTCTCCCACAAGCTTGGGGGAGGCTTCTCCGGTTACTTAATGCTTTGCCTGGTCATCCTCTTAAGAAAAATGAAATACTTGATGTTGGGGATATAACTATTTGTGTAAGCCGCCCAGGAGGGGCCGGGTTACGCAAAGAAGACTCACCAGAAAGAAGCCCAAGACCAAGCATGAAGATGGCGGTTCAATAAAGGGCCTAAGGCCCACAGGCGACTTAAGGCCCGTTGTAGTAAACCGCCACAATGGCATGGCTTGTATCATAAGGTAGATTTAACTAGTCACCGAGCCAGCATCATCTATAAGCCGGCGGGACTCTGTAAGTCGCAGGCGTCCAACCCGTGTATATAAGGGGACGACACCGGGCGGCTTAGGGCAAGAAACAACCCATCGAGAGCCGGGCATAGCGTATTCCGCCCCACGGTCATCGAAACATCAAGCAATACCAACCCAACTAGACGTAGGCTTTCCTTCTCCGCAAGGGGCCGAACTAGTATAAAACCTCTCGTGTCCTTTGTCCCGATTAACCTCTTTAAGCTTCCTAGTTGCGATGGCTCCACGACTAAGTCCTTGCACGAGGACATCTGCCGTGACAATTCCACGACAGTTGGCGCCCATCATGGGGCCAGCGCACGGTGGATTTGAGTTCTTGAAGGGCAGCTTCGAAGGGCTCAAGGGATACGTGATGGGCGGATGACCAAGAGTCGCCGCGGCAAGATCTACATTGACATGAAGGTTGGGGCCCCGAGGCCGACTCAATTGAGTACGGGTACCGGGTCCCTTTGGCGGAATCCATGTCTTCATAGGCCGGATTGGTGAGCCGGGCCCGAGCCGACAATCGCACCGACCACGCCGAGACGGCTCAGCAGGCGAGACCCGCCCGAGTTCAACCCGTCATGAAGCGTGCCTTCATGGGCTGTGTCCACGGAGGAGAACTTCCTGAAGGATCTAAAGATGGCGCAGAGGCTGTCCCGTAGGATGATGATTCATCCGCCGGTTCAACAGATTCCTTGTATGAAGTCCAAGAGGGCATGCTTGGGGGCTGTTCTGACGACTCTAGCATTCCGGATTTCGATGAGCCGCCGAGCTGGGCAGGAGTCTTCATGGCTGGTACTCAACCCGGTCAAAACTCGACGGCTGCAACAGCAATAACGTCCGGGTCAGGAGCGGCCGGGGCAGGAGGCCCTGTGCGCCCGCCGCTCAAAGCCGATGGATCTCATGGATAAGTCGACGTTCGCTAACCACCACGGTTATTCCTGCAAATCAAGATGAGCATAACGCGGAGGTGGCAAAGGTGCGTGAGGAGATAGCCCTGGCCAAGGAGGCCTTGGCAGCTGAGGAGACCAGGTTAGCTACGGAGCAGGCAGCTTTGGATGCAGTGGCGCAGCGACTCCAGTCAGAGGCTTTCCAGCTTAATATGAGTCTGAACGCATCCAATGAGGTCATGAGAAGGAGACATCAGAAAACCCAGTCCTGTCTGCCTCCGGTTTACGATCCTCGAAATCTTTTTACGACACTCGGAGCTGGTCCTAGCAACCCGCCCGAAGCCAATCAGTTTATGACACCCGGAGCTGGAGGATCGGTTCATCCCTGAGAGATGGCACCTCCTCACGGGAGTATGGCCCCGCCCCGATACATACCAATACCACCGGGTCACTTCTCCAACCCCATGGAGAACTTGATAGAAGCATCGACGCGTCTGGCGGCTCTTCCAGTGGACGGTGATGACCCGACGGCGGTGGAAACCCGGAGGGTCAGAGATCTTATTCAGACGGCCTTGGCGCAACAGGAGACCTATTCTTACAGCAGGGACATGATTCATTCAACTCCTCCGCCTTGTCTAGCACCTCGTCAAAACCGAAGCCCGAGTTACAGCAGGCATATGGAGTCACAAGCTTTATCAAGCAATGCCCAACGTCAGAATTCAGCCCGTGGCTATAACCCGTGCAGGATCGAATACATCGGGGAGGACGAACGGGTGGCTCGAAGCGGCTCAAAGAAAGCGGCATATGAAGGTCTCCTGCAGTATCCGACGACTTTACTGTTGGAGCAGGAGTGGCCACTAGAACCGGTGGTGTCCCTTGTTTGGTCTTGGCTCAAGGGATGTACGTCTGCCCAAGGATTTCAAGGGACCTCGAAAGGTGCCGAATTACACGGCCGACTTACAGCCTGGGACATGGATCGAAAGTTACGAGATGGCCATGGAGCTATTAGAGGTCAGCGACGCAGCAATGGCTAAGTATTTCACCATGATGTTAGATGGAGCGGCCCGATCTTGGTTAAAAGGTTTGCCTCCCAATTTCATCAGTTCATGGGCAGAGCTAAAGGCCCGGTTTATCCAGAACTTCAAGGACACTTGCAAGCAGTCTATGTCAATTATGGACTTGACCAATTGTAAGCAGGAGGAGGGTGAATCCACAACTCATTGGGTGCGTCAGGTCAAGGAAATAATACATTCATCTCGATAAGATGGATGCCGCTCATGGGTACTTATGTTGGAGAAGAATTGTCGCTTTGAGCCGCTGAGGCAGAAGATGGGGCGCCTTAAGCGTGATTGCAATGATATGGGTACGCTGATGGCAGCCTTAGTCAAATACGCTGATTCTGATAGTACCAAGGATCCCGCATCTGATGAGGAAAAGACAGGGAAGGGAAAGAAGAACGACAATGGAAAGGGTCAGCAGCATAACCCGGTAAGTCATGGAGGCAACAAGCGTAAGGCGGAGGGTAACCCGGAGTTTGTGGCCAATGCTAATGCACAAGGTAACAACCAGAAACGTAAGGGGAGACCGCCCCCTCGATCTGGTGGCTCAGGCCCATCTCTTGAGCAGCTTCTGAATGAGCCTTGCCCGAGACACGGTACTTGGGAGCGTCCCGCCACCCACTTATGGAAAGACTGCGCAATCATGAAGGCTTTCAAGAATTCCAACATGTTCGATGGCAATCACGGATCAGGCGGCGGCTCAGGGGCCGGTGGCTTTCATGGCCCGGGTGGCGGTCCAAGTTCCGGCTTTCAGGGAGGTCAAGGTGGCTATAATCAGCAGCAACCCGGTCAAGGGGGACAGCAGTAGCAGCAGTCAGGTTATCAGAGCCATCCAAAGCAGCTGAATGGTGGACAATACCATGTGTTCACCACTAACTTGTGCAAACGTGACCAGAAGGTTCATAAGAGGGCTGTGAATTCTGTTGAGCCGGCAGTTCCCCGTTACTTGAGGTGGTCAGAGCAGCCCATCATATGGAGCAGGAAGATCACCCCCTCCGGGTTGATAACCCGGTGGCTTGGCCTTGGTGGTGGCCCCTCAGGTTGGTGGATATAAATTCACTAAGGTACTCATGGACGGAGGAAGCAACATTAATATTCTCTATTATGAGACCTTTCGCCGCATGGGGTTGACTGATAAGGACTTGAGGACGTCCAACACTGTCTTTCATGGGGTGGTACCTGGTAAATCGGCATATCCAATTGGTAACATCAAGCTGGAAGTAGCCTTTGGAGATGAATATGATTCCAGGGCTGAGAAACTGACGTTTGAGGTAGTCAAAATCAAGAGCCCGTATCACGCTCTGTTTGGAAGACCGGCTTATGCCAAGTTCATGGCACGACCGTGTTATGTTTATCTACAGCTCAAGATGCCGGGTTACAAGGGCACCATCACTGTGCATGGGAGTCGAAAGGTAGCCTTGGAATGCGAAGAAGGCGATGCGGCTTATGCTGAATCTGTTTGTGCCGAAGAGGAGCTGAAGTTTTATCAAAATAATGTTGACCCGGCGGATATGACCTCTTTAAAGAAGCCAACCACAGAGCAAGACTCGGCGTTGAAGTTTAAGTCGGCCGCTGAGACAAAACTGGTCGACTTCACTCCAGGCGACTCTTCCAAGCAGTTCAGCATTAGTACCAATTTGGATCCAAATAGGAAAGCGCACTCACCGAGTTCATCCGTGAGAACCGGGACATCTTTGCATGGAAACCTTCCGACATGCCGGGTGTCCCAAGAGAACTCGATGAGCACACTCTTAATATTGATTCGAAGTATAAGCCGGTCAAGCAGTTTCTTCGACGGTTCAATGAGGAAAGACGGAAAGCTATCGGGGAAGAGGTCGCTCGGCTCTTAGCGGCCGGGTTCATCGTGGAAGTTTTTCACCCGGAGTGGTTGGCTAACCCGGTGCTTGTGCTCAAGAAGAACGGCACCTGGCGGATGTGTGTAGATTACACGGACTTAAATAAAGCTTGTCCGGGTGATCCCTTTGCTCTACCCCGCATTGATCAAATCATTGATGCTACAAATGGGTTGCGAGCGTTTGAGTTTTTGGATGCTTACTCTAGTTATCATCGATCAAAATGGCAGTTAAGGACCAGGGAGAAGACGGCTTTCATTACTCCGCTTTGGAGCCTTACGCTATGTATCTATGCCATTTGGGCTCAAGAGTGCCCAAAGCGACTTATCACGGTGTGTACGTAATTGTCTCCACAATCAGATTGGGCGCAATGTTCATGCTTATGTAGATGACATTGTGGTGAAGTCCAGAGAGAAGGAAACCTTGATATCTGATTTAAAGGAAACCTTTGATAATCTACGGGTCTATAAGATGATGCTTAACCCGAACAAGTGTGTATTTGGTGTACTGCAGTAACTTTTGGGATTCCCGGTCTCGAACAGGCATTGAAGCTAACCCGAGAAGATCAAGGCGATTACCTCTCTGGCTAAACCGGCGTGCATCAATGATGTTCAGCCGATCGGGCGGTCGCGCCGCTTTAAGCCGATTCATAAGCCGGTTAGGTGAGAAGGCTCTACCATCAGATCGATGATGAAGAAAACATACACTTTTATCTGGAGTGAGGCTGCTGATGCTGCCTTTGAAGATTTAAAGAGACAATTGTCTGAGCCGCCGGTTCTTGCGGCTCCCATTGATAAAGAGCCGTTGCTGTTGTATGTTGCTGCTAACTCACGAGCTGTTAGTGTTGCCATCGTGGTGGAGCGTAAGGAGGCTGGCAAGGAGCATCCGGTTCAACGGCCGGTCTATTACATCACTGAGGTGCTCATAGAGTCCAAGCAAAGATATCCACATTGGCGTAAACTTGTTTATGGGGTGTTCATGGCAAGTCGAAGCTAAAGCAAGATTTCCAAGGTCATCCTATAACTGTGGTAAGTTCTACGCCTTTGGGGACATCATCCAGCAGGGAAGCCACAGATTTAGTCGCCAAGTGGGCCATTGAGCTTGGGCCTCACGTTTTGAAGTATATGCCACGTAACTATCAAGTCTCAAGCCTTGGTGGACTTTATCAATGATTGGACGGAGTTGCGGTGCACCGAGGAGACGCCAGATAACACGTATTGGACTATTCACTTCGATGGGTCCAGGCAGTTGGAAGGCTCGGGGGCTGGAGTCGTTTTAACTTCCCCCCGAGGTGACAAATTTTGCTATGTGCTCCGGCTTATGTTTCCCTGTACTAACAATGCAGCTGAATACGAGGCTTTACTCCATGGTCTCCGAATGGCCAAAGAGATGAATTTGAGCCGGGTAAGGTGCTTGGGCGATCTGCACTGCCGCTCAACAGGTGTCAGGCATGTGGGACTCCAAGGATCCCCTTATGGCGGCTTATCGTCATGAAGTTGAGGCGGTGGCCGGGCACTTCAAAGGTTATCAAGTAGAGCACATTGATCGAAGGAAGAATGAGGCGGCTGATGCTTTAAGCCGACTGGGGTCTCTGCGTAAGCCGGTGCCGCCTAACACCTTTCTTGACGTTTTGCATAACCCTTCCGTCAGAGTGCCTACAGAGGAAGAGCTAGCAGTGCTGCACCGGAGGCACAAATGGTGGCGGCTCTCCACGCCATCCTGCATTGGACAGTCCATATTTGACCTATATGACCCGGGAGAGTTGCACGAGGATCGAGACCTTGGCAAGACAAATCATCAGCGGTCCAAATCCATGACAATTGTTCATGGGAGTTGCATCACCGCAGCGTCACTAGGGCGTTTCCAACGCTATGATCGCTGCGGAGGGTCAGGAGATACTTCGTGAGATTCATGAAGGAGATTGTGGTCATCATGCCGGCTCAAAATCTCTGGTGGCCAAGGCTTTTCGTCATGGTTTCTATTGGCTGACGGCTCACGCTGATGCGGAGGATCTGGTCAGCAAATGTGACGGATGTCAAAATTTCTCACGACAAGCTCATGTGCCGGCTCAAGAATTGAGGATGATTCCAATTACTTGGCTGTTTGCGGTCTGGGGGCTTGACATGGTTGGACCTTTCAAAAGGTCTAAAGATAAGAAGACACACCTGTTGGTGGCAGTGGATAAATTCACCAAGTGGGTTGAAGCAGAGCCGGTCAGTAAGTGTGATGCAGCCACGGCGGTTCAGTTCATGAAAATGCGATCTTTCGTTTTGGCTTTCCACACAGCATTATAACTGATAATGGTACTAATCTCTCCAAAGGTGCCATGGAAGAGTTCTGTCAATGAGAGCACATCCGGCTCGACGTTTCGGCTGTTGCTCACCCTCAATCTAATGGTCAAGCAGAAAGAGCTAATCATGAGATCTTGAAAGGTATCAAACCCCGGCTCTTAGTTCCCTTGCAGCAAACTCCAGGTTGTTGGGTGGAGGAGTTACCCTCTGTGCTATGGAGCATCAACACAACGCCTAACAGATCTACATGTTATACACCTTTCTTCATGGTGTATGGAGCAGAGGCAGTTCTGCCAAGTGACATCCGGCATGACTCACCCCGAGTGGCGGCTTACGTTGAGGCTGATAATGAAAAAGCTCGTCAGGATGCACTTGACTTGTTGGATGAGGAGCGAGACTTGGCAATAGCCCGTTCGGCGATTTACCAGCAAGACCTGCGCCGTTATCACAGCCGCCGGGTTAGAAGCAGAACTTTTCAAGAAGGCGATTTAGTGCTCCGGCTCATCCAGGATCAGTCTAATATGCACAAACTATCCCCTCCTTGGGAAGGACCTTTTGTGGTCAGTAAAAACCTGAACAACGGGTCCTACTACCTCATCGATGTTCGAGAACACAAAGATTCACGTAAGTCGGAGGAAGAGACCCACGCCGTGGGAACATAGCTCATCTTTGGCCCTACTATACTTGAGGCACCGGCTCTCAAAATACATATGTTTTTCCTTTTTTTAGCAATGTATATATTATATAAAGCAATAAAGCAGGACCTCTTTTCTTTCCACCCTTAAAAGTTTATATATCTTCTTTACCAGGTGGTGGAAACAACCAACAAGGAGCGGATCATATCTAAATCCAGCTTTCCCTTTGGTCCGGCTTATGATCATATCTGAATCTAGCCATGGTCACTTGGGGGCTTCCTGTTCAAATATAGGTCGTATTCGAACCAAAGAGAACATAGCTGTCGATACCCAATTGATCGGCGTACTGCCAAACCCACTTGGGGGCTTCTTGATCATATTTGAATCATATCTTAACCCCTTTGGGTCTGACGTGGATCATATTTGAATCAGCGTCATTAAACAACTCTAATGATCACTTGGGGGCTTCCTGTTCAAACATAGGTCGTATTCGAACCAAAGAGAACATAGCTGTCGATACCCACTTGATCGGCATCGCCAAAGCCATTGGGGGCTATATGATCGTATCCGAATCTTAGCTTAACCCCTTTGAACGGTTCTCTTGATCGTATTCAATCAGAGGCCTTTGAAAATTAAGTTTACTATTTATTTTACTCTGTAAGGGTAAATAATATTAAGGGCCGTAAACAATATATGTGCCAACTTTCGGAAGTTAAGTTTAACTCTACGCTTTTGAGATCACATAAGCGGTAAAGTATGTTTCAAATAAGATAGCAGGTATATTATTATGGTCATAATCATAAACCGGCTGTTTTTATGATGTTTTGGTTCATACTCCGGGTTATCACTATTCTATATGACTCCGGATGTGATAAGACGCCAAAGGAATTCTGTTTTTTGTTTTATACACAGGATAAAGCAAGAAAGTTTTGGACGTCAAGGAACAATTAACATAAGCCGGAAGTATATAATGATAGCGGCTTATGACAATATTAAGCACCACAAACATGCGCAAAGGCATGACAGAGTTAAGAGTTTTTTCTACCCTATTACAAGACTCCTCGAGTCTGAATAATGAAGCATCGTTTTTTCAAAGACATAGCACCAGGCGGGTTACTCCTTTGGTGGGCTTGAAGATTCCGGGTTATCCTTCTCCGCCTCTCCGTCTGCTGCTTTGTCCTGGAAGGTTGACGAGGTCCAGTCAATGCCGCTTAAGGCTTCAAATTCAGCTTCATCATCTATTAAACCGGCTGGGTCAACTTCAGGAGCAAAGGTATGCTTACGAGTTGGAGGAATCAGGCTGGCATCATCATAATGAGGAGTTGGAATCCTCCGGTTCTCGTTGTCATAACCTGGCTGATACTCGGTAAGATCAATATCATTGCCAATGATGGTGGCCACAGGACGTACGACTCTCACACAGGTGGTGAAGTCTGATTCATGGAATACAGAGCCGTCCTCCTTCAAGCTGGGATATCCAAGAGCAACGTCTGCCAGGTCTAACTCTGGAAGCAACGCCTTGGCCCGGCTTAAGGCGGCTATGGCCTCGGCTCTAGCAGATGCCCGCCTTAGCTCCTAAATCCGTTGGGGTAACACGGCAAGCCGTTTGAGCACATCCTGCAGGAGATAAGGAGCATCATTTGATAAAGCCACAACGGCTTAAGCACGTTGTGACCCGGTGTATAGCTGTTCCACCAGAGTGTACACCACCTTAAGCTTGATCAGCACATTCTGCTTGAGGTTTGTGCTCCCGGGGCCTGCGTTTATACATATAAGGTAAGCCGGAGATAATAATTGAAATAGTCATCAAAGGAACCATGGTGATATTCACAATTATACATAGTAACTTACCGAAGATTGCTGAGACCATTTGAGATATCTGGCGCTTTAAGCCGGGACAGCTCGGCAGTTGCTTCTGCTGTCTCGGCCCGGGTCACAAGTGAGGCCTTTTCATCTGCCCGGATTTTCTTCTGCGCATCAAAATTCTTCTTCAACTTCTCTTGTTCAGAGACGCTGAATGCAAATTTGGAGTTGGCCTTTTGAATTTCAAGTTCTTGGGCTGCCAGACGAGTCTTGTGTCAGCAATCTCCGACTCAAATTGATCGGTGGAGGCCTGCGTTGATGCCGGGTTATAATTAAGGTTATGGTAAGATATCATTAAGTCCCAAGCACTTTGCAAGCAAAGACACTTGACACTTGGGGGCTAATGTATGCTGAAGAAAATTTTAATTTATAATGCTGGATTATGTATATTAAAGTCTCAAGCACTTTACAAGTAAAGATAGTTGACACTTGGGGGCTAATGTGTATCGCATGTTCTAAGTTATCATATTATGACCGGGTTAAATATATTTTCTTTTAAACCGGACGAACTAACAATAAGCAGGTATATGAGTCTACAGCATATTTATTCATAAGCAGTAGACTTGGGGGCTGGTACAGTAAGTAAGATTCAGGAGAATAGTATGAGTTATACCTCAGATTTGTGCTGTATTTGTTTCACCATGTCAATTTCTGTGTCGCTATTGTTATGCACTTGATTCAGATAGCTCGAGACTATATCACCAATGCTTAAGTGAGCATAATCGGTGATGTCCTGTTTGGTCTTCCGCTGCTCGACAAGTTCTTCCTGGCAAGACATCCGCAAGGACGATGAGCCCGGTTCAAAAACTGGCTTTTCAAAATTTCAACCTCCGGTCAGTCATCTTGACCGGCTAGGAATTTCCGGGTTATCGGAGCTGTTGAAAGTATCTTGACGGGCAGGTCGAGAAGATGGCGCTGAATTTCATATGCGGTTCAGCGGCGGTTGATGAGTAGAAGCGTCAGGGGCAGCTGTTCCGAGTTCCGGCTCAGTTGCTACCGGGTCTTCGGATGGCTTATTCTTTTTGGCCCTCTTACTGGGCTTCACCTGCACGCCGTGGACAAAACAGAAGGGTGAGTACAAAATATGAGTAAGGCAATGCATAAGGATAACAAAGGTATATTACCCAGGGGCAGTCTTGAAGGCCGGCATATTGGATTGCATAGACTCGCCGGAGGAAGGAGAGGTATCCTGAAAATTGGAGTTAGATGAATTGAGAGGTTGACGAATTAAACCAGCCAAAGGATAAACAGAATGTAAATCAGGGATGACCTCAGTCCAACGATTCCTGCTTACGTCGGGTAAGCCGGAAGAGAGTTCTGCATCCTTGCTGGTCCGGGCCTGCCTCCGGCTTTCCAGTTGTTGTTGCTTCAAAATAAATTGAGGATCTTGATAGCTAGAGGATGTGAAAATCTTACTTTCCGGGTCACCCGTCGGATTTTGTGCTTTGGCAAAGGCTCTGAGTCGGAGGAGATTATAGTTACCTCTTCTCCAGGAGCTTGGCTGTTCCCTGTATCCTCCTGAAAGGCGGAAATATCAATAAAATAATAACAAAGGAGTTAAGAGAGTAAGGGATTACCTCTTCCTCATCTGAAGAAGAGTCATCCAATTTGAACAAATCGGAGGGTCTGGGTTTCTTCTTCTTTGAAGTTCCCGTCTTGGCGGCTTTCCTTTCGGTCTTCTTGGCTGCCCTGGCTTGTTTGGCAGCCTCGTGGTCATATTTGACCTTCCAGAAATTATCACCGGCCTGTGGAAAAAGATAAGGAATTATAAGTACAAAGGAGGTAAACATGTTAAAGAATATTTATTAAGATTGGTAACTTACTTAGGGGCGGGTTCTTTTGCGTAAGGGAAGTAAACCGAAGGCATTGCTAATAATGATGTCTTCCTTCAGAAGTGGCTGGGTTGTAGCATCCACCACATCATACGGTAAGTCGTCGGGACTATGACGCATTGGGTCGCCCTTTTACTGTATAAGTAAACATTAAGCCGGACCGGCGTCTTAATGGGAGTATTCGCCAAGTGACCCAGACTCGGACCAGATCGATGCCATTTAAACCATTTCCCAAAAGAGCTTTAATCTTCTTGATGGTGGGATTAAGAGGCAGACGTTCAACAGCGGTCAGTTTATCCGCCAGCGGATGGTTGGACTCAAGGCGCAGGGCGCGAAAGCCGGGCAGAGGCTTCTCATCAGCCGGAGAAGTGTCCTGACAGTAGAACCATGTCTGGTTCCAATCTTTTGGGTGACTCGGCAGCTCAGCATAAGGAAAAAGGCAGTCTCTCCGTCGCTGGATTGAGATACCGCCAAGCTCAAGACTAGGCCCGTTGGCACGTTCATTCTGCCGGTTCAAGTAAAAAAGTTCTCTGAACGAAAGCAGACTTGGCTCCTCTCCCAGGTACACCTCGCAGAAGACTTGGAAATTGCAAATATTTGACACGGAATTGGGTCCAATGTCTTGAGGTCTAAGGTCAAAGAAATTCAAAACTTCTCTGAAGAACTTTGAGCCGGAGGGCAAATCCCGGCTCATGTGATCCGTGAAAACTATCACCTCCCTTCTTTGGGTTGAGGTTTTCTTCAGATGGGTCAGAACACGATAAGACATGACCTCCTTTTTTGGCAGATGGCCAGACTTCACAAACTCAGCCAGTTTACTCTTAGTGACTGTGGATGGGACCCAGTTGCAGGTTACAGGAGCTTTGGTCGCCTTAGGTGCCATGACAACAGTTGGCCTATTAAGAAAAATGAAATACTTGATGTTGGGGATATAACTATTTGTGTAAGCCGCCCAGGAGGGGCCGGGTTACGCAAAGAAGACTCACCAGAAAGAAGCCCAAGACCAAGCATGAAGATGGCGGTTCAATAAAGGGCCTAAGGCCCACAGGCGACTTAAGGCCCGTTGTAGTAAACCGCCACAATGGCATGACTTGTATCATAAGGTAGATTTAACTAGTCACCGAGCCAGATCTTGTCTATAAGCCGGCGGAACTTCAAAGCCGCAGGCGCCAACCTGTGTATATAAGGGACGACCACCGGGCGTTTAGGGCAAGAAACAACCCATCGAGAGCCGGGCATAGCGTATTCCGCTCCCTCGGTCATCGAAACATCAAGCAATACCAACCCAACTAGACGTAGTCTTTCCTTCTCCATAAAGGGGCCGAACTAGTATAAAACCTCTCGTGTCCTTTGTCCCGATTAACCCCTTTAAGCTTCCTAGTTGCGATGGCTCCACGACTAAGTCCTTGCACGAGGACATCTGCCGTGAAAATTCCACGACACTTGATATCTTTTATAATGGACTAACGATGCTTCCAAGGACTACTTGGATAGTTGTGCTGGTTGTGTTTTCAGGGAAAGAACAATGATTGAAGCTGAAATACTATTGAATAATATGTTGACTAATGAAAATAATTGGACTCTTCCCGAGCCAGTTCTCAAGTAATTCTGAACCAATTGAGGCAACTCTGAGCCTATTCTTAAACCCACTCCAAGAAGAGAGGTGTTTTATTTCTCGATCTGAAGATATGCAAGAGGCAAAGAAATCAATGAAATAAAAAGGTATTAAAGCTGAAGATGTTAAGAATTTACCTCCTATTGAAGAAATACATGGTCTTAATATACCGCCTGAAGAACCACATTGTCTTGATAACTCGACACAGGTAGTAAAGGTAAATTCTCTCTATAGATATGATAAAGTTGAAATACCCTCTACTAAATTTCATAGCCTATGCTTAGATGAATTTGACGACTTTATGGCTAGGCAAGAAAGTTTTAATGCTTATGTTGGTAGAGAGTTAAAGAATAATACTTTCGAGATAGGACACGTAGGTGATAATCTGGCTAGAGTTAAAGATGAACTTCACCGCGTTAGCAAATATGCTTCTATGGTTGCTACTCAAGCTGAGCAAGTACTCAAAGCTCAAAATGATTTGCTTGATGAATTGAATAATAAAAATGACTTTGTTGTTAGAGTGGCTACTAGAACTGGTAGAATGACTCAGGAACCTTTTTATCTTGAAGGCCACCCTAAGAGAATCGAACAAGATTCTTAGAGAAATAATTTAGAGGCACCTAGTTCTTCTAAAAAGAAGAAGAAGAAAAATGATATAACTTTGCATGCTTCTAGTGAACCTGTCGTAGACACACCTGAGAATCCCAATAATATTTCTATTTCTAATGCTGAAACACAATCAGGTGATGAACATGAACCTAGTGATAATGTTAATGATAATGTTCATGTTGATGCTCAACCTAGCAAAGACAATGATGTAGAGATTGAACCTGATGTTGATCTTGATAACCCACAATCAAAGAATCATCGTTATGATAAGAGAGATTTTGTTGCTAGGAAGAACGGTAAAGAAAGAGAACCATGGGTTCAGAAACCCATGCCCTTTCCTCCTAAACCATCCAAGTCAAAGGATGATGAGGATTTTGAGCGCTTTGCTGAAATGATTAGACCTATTTTCTTACGTATGCGCTTAACTGATACGCTTAAAGTAAATCCTTATGCTAAGTACATGAAGGATATCATCACAAATAAAAGAAAGATACCGGAAGCTGAGATTTCCACGATGCTTGCTAATTACACTTTTAAGGGTGGAATACCAAAGAAACTTGGAGATCCGGGTGTACCAACTATACCATGCTCTATTAAAAGAAATTATGTTAGAACCGCTTTATGTGATCTTGGAGCCGGTGTTAGTGTTATGCCTCTCCCTTTATATCATAGACTTGAATTGAATAAGTTGACACCTACTGAAATATCTTTGCAAATGGCTAATAAATCAACTGCTATACCTATCGGTATTTATGAGGATGTGCCTGTTGTGGTTGCAAATGTCACTATCTTAACGGACTTTCTTATTCTTGATACTCCCGAGGACGATAGTATGTCTATTATCCTTGGTAGACCTTTTCTTAATATTGTAGGGGCTGTTATTGATTGCAACAAAGGCAATGTCACTTTTCATGTTAA
The DNA here is from genome assembly GCA_021605145.1 of Aegilops bicornis. Taxonomy (NCBI): domain Eukaryota; kingdom Viridiplantae; phylum Streptophyta; class Magnoliopsida; order Poales; family Poaceae; genus Aegilops; species Aegilops bicornis. Next base: position 97,570,143 of record CM038671.1, read on the forward strand.
TGGTAATGAGCATACGATACACTTTCCGAGGAAACAATCTCAAGTTCATAGCATCAATTATATTGAAAAAGTTCCAACTATCATTTTGGAGGCTTTGAATTTCCTCTCCCTCTTGTCAATAAAATGTATGATATTCTTTTTGTTGGTGATTTTCATATCCCCGTTGAGGTAACTTTGTGTTATTCGAAATTTCTCCGGTTCCGTGTTATTCGTAATGAGTTCGTTAACAAGACTTGATCAACCTTGTTAGTGGGTTCATTTTGATGATCACGAGATGGATGAAACTAGAAGGCACAACCTGTACATGCCCTCTTTTTACTTTCTGTTATTTAGAATAAATAAAGCAAAAATAGTATTATCTGTCTGTTTTCTGAATTATCCGTGCATTAAAAAATAGTCTGAAAATAAAAGTGATCCAAATGCCCTGCAAATCTAGTATGATTTTTTCTGGAATATTTGAGGATTCTAGGCACTGAAAACACTACAGGAAGGGCAAGCACCAGGCCACGAGAGAGGAGGGCGCGCCCCCCCTATGTCGTGGGCCCCTGGTGGCTCCCCTCCACTTATGCCAGCACCCACACACTCCATCCTCTACCCAAAAAAAATCCCCATCGAGCTCAAGCACGAGTTCTAGCTCGTTTTGCTGCGATTTTCGATCTCTTAGCTCAAAGTTCCATTCACAAAACTGCTTTGGGAGATTGTTGCTTGGTATGTGACTCCTCCATTGGTCCAATTAGTTTTTGTTTTTGTGCTTTATTCATTGCAAATTTTTGCTGCATACGTGACCATGTTCTTGAGCTTGCATGTTAAATTTTTGAGGTCCCAAGCAATTCCAATGCATGATATAGGCTCTAGGCACTTGTAGGAGTAGTTGCTATCAATCTTGTTTAGTTTTATTCACTTTTGTTTTGAAGTTACTAAAATTTCAGAATTTTTCAGAAAATGTTAAGGAGGCTCTTTAAAGGCTCTTCTAGCCAAAGCTCTAAGGAAAAACAAGACAAAGAGAAGGAAAAACCCAAGTATAATCTTCCTCGCCTTGCGGAAGTACGGTCGTGTGAATGGCCATGCGAGGATTTCTTGAAAGAAGCCAGAATTCATGAAGATTTTTATGCTTTAATCGAGACTGCAGGCCTCACCGGTTTCATCAATGACCGAATAGATCAGTATCTCTTACTTACCAATACTTTCGTGCAAAACTTTTATTATTATCCTAAGAAGTCACCGCCTGCAGTATCATTTCATTTATATGATGAATTCAAAGAAATGTCTTTATGTCACTTTTGTGCGGTATGTAGGATACCTTATGAGGGAGAATTAGAGGAACCCCATCGTGAAGATGTGGATGGCTTTGTTAAAACTATTGCCGTGGAAGAGCCAAAGAAGGGCTCTGAGGCAAAAGTCTCTAGCATACACTTTCCTGTTTTACGCTACTTTGCCATATTTGCTAGTAGATGCTTGATTGGTCGTGGAAATAGTGGAAATTTGAGCGTTCCAGATATTATTATTCTTCAACATGCTTTGCTGGGAGATAACACTTTTAGTATGGTGTCGTTGTTGCTAAACGGCTTGCCCTGAATCGTACAAAAGGCCCCATATTTGGAGGTATCTATGCTGCACGTCTCGCTGAACATTTTCAGATACCCATTAGGCACCATGAGGAGGAGGAGACAAAATTAACTCCTCACATTTTATATTACAAGAGCATGGTAGAACATAAGTTTATTGTTGATAACAAAGAAAAGATGCTCTTGTATAAACTTAGATTTAATAAGAAATACAATGAGACTATTATTTTGCCTGCGCCTCTGCTGTTTGATTTGACTGCAGATAATTTTCTTGTCACGCCGGAAGCGGTAAACAATCATCGAGCTCAAGCTTTTACTCCAGAACCTGAACCTGAGCCGGAACTTGAGCTGGACCCTTATCGTGCATCATCATCCCGGTGGGATCCGGAGATGACCAGCCAGTGGTATCTGATTACACCTCCCAGTACACCGGGGAGAGTAGCGGCGGTCCTTGGTACTAGACCAACTTAGGCCAAAAGCCTAAGCTTGGGGGAGTACGTATTTCTCACCGACTTTACATTCATGTTCACACAGTAGTCGTCGGTGCTCATACTCTTTTATTGTATTATCCATGCTAGTTTAAATTCTTTTTCTAGTTTTCTTCTTGTGTGTTTGATAAACCTTAAGAAAAACCAAACAAATTAGTTAGTTTAATTACCATGCTTGTAGTATAAATTAAAATGAAAATCCAAAAAGATTTCTCGTTCTTCTTCTTGCTTATTGGGAGCTTTCCCGTGTAAATAGTTTTATTTTCTTTTCTTTCTTTTGGGGGTCGAGAAGACCATATTGAAAATGCTTAGTGGCTCTTATATGCATGATTGTTTATTTAATTTAGAGCCCATATTACTTGTCTTCTCTCTTGAGTTGAATGCTTGCAGATTCCAGCTTAGTCCAATGCACGTGAACTCTTATTATTATACACATCGTTCGGCCATGCGAGTGAAAGGCAATAATGACGATATGTGATGGACTTATTGAGATGAGAAAAGCTGGTATGAACTCGACCTCTTTTATTTTTGTAAATATGATGAGTTCATCGTTCCTGAGTCAGCTATTATGAAGTAAACATATTTGCAATGACATTTAGAGATTATAGTTGCTTGTGCCATGCTTGATTAGCTATGAGTTATAATGGTTTACCTTGCGTGCCAACATGCTATTAGAAGGATTATGATGTGGTATGATGGGATTGTATCCTCCTTTAAATGAATTGAGTGACTCGACTTGGCACATGTTCACACATGTAGTTGAATCAAATCAACATAGCCTTCATAATATTTATGTTCATGGTAGATTATATCCTACTCATGCTTGTACTCGGTGTGAATTAATTTTAATGCATGTTTACAATTGTTGTCGCTTCTCTCGCTTGGTCGCTTCCCGCCTTTTTGCTAGCCTTCACTTGTACTAAGCGGGAATACTGCTTGTGCATCCAAACTCCTTAAACCCCAAAGTTGTTCCATATGAGTCCACTATACCTTCCTATATGCGGTATTTACCTGCCGTTCCAAGTAAATTTGTAGGTGCCAAACTCCAAACCTTCAAATGAAATTCTGTTTTGTAGGCTCGAGCAGCTCATGTTTCAACTAGGGCTGCCTATATCTTCCATGCTAGGTGGGTTACTCTCAAAAGGAGTGGACTTCGCTCCTCATTCACGAGAAAGGGCCCGTAACCGGGATGCCCAGTCCCATGATCCAAAAAGATCAAAGCAAATCAAAATAATTAAACAAAACTCCCTGTGGCTGTTGTATGTTGGAGGCACTTTCGTTGTTTCGAGCAAGCCATGGATTGATGCTTGTTGGTGGTTGGGGAGTATAAACCTTTACCATTCTGTTTGGGAACTGCCTATAATGCATGTAGTATGGAAGATACAACCATCTCATAGTTGTTGCGGCCGACGGTGAAAGTATGCCGCTCAAAATGTTATTCAATCTCTATTTTAAAATCGAGCTCGGCACCTCTACAAATCCCTCGCTTCCCTGCCAAGGGCCTATCTATTTACTTTTATGTTGAGTCATCACCCTTCTTATTAAAAGCACTACTGGAGAGCACACTGTCATTTGCATTCATTATTATTGGTTTATATTGAGTATGACTTGACTGGATCTCTTTTACCATGAATTACAATGTTTAGTCAGTCCTTGATCTTTAAAGGTGCTCTGCATTTATGTTTTGCAGTCTCAGAAAGGGCTAGCGAGATACCATTTTGTTATATCATGTCATGATTGTTTTGAGAAAGTGTTGTCAACCGAGTTTTATTATTATGGCTCGTTAGCTTATTATGTTATTGATATGAGTAATTGTGAGACCTATGTGTTATTTGTTGGAAATATGCCCTAGAGGCAATAATAAATTAGTTATTATTATATTTCCTTGTTCATGATAATCGTTTATTATTCATGCTATAATTGTATTGACCGGAAACCGCAATACATGTGTGGATACATAGACAACACCATGTCCCTAGTAAGCCTCTAGTTGACTAGCTCGTTGATCAATAGATGGTTACGGTTTCACGACCATGGACATTGGATGTCATTGATAACGGGATCACATCATTAGGAGAATGATGTGACGGACAAGACCCAATCCTAAGCCTAGCACAAAGATCGTGTAGTTCGTATGCTAAAGCTTTTCCAATGTCAAGTATCTCTTCCTTAGACCATGAGATCGTGCAATTCCCGGATACCGTAGGAGTGCTTTGGGTGTATCAAACGTCACAACGTAACTGGGTGACTATAAAGGTGCACTACAGGTATCTCCGAAAGTGACCATTGGGTTGACACGGATCGAGATCGGAATTTGTCACTCCGCAGAGCGGAGAGGTATCTCTGGGCCCACTCGGTAGGACATCATCGTAATGTGCACAATGTGACCAAGGGGTTGATCACGGGATGATGTGTTACGGAACGAGTAAAGAGACTTGCCGCAGAACGAGATTGAACAAGGTATCGGATACCAACGATCGAATCTCGGCAAGTACAATACCGCTAGACAAAGGGAATTGAATACGGGATCGATTGAGTCCTTGACATCGTGGTTCATCCGATGAGATCATCGTGGAACATGTGGGAGCCAACATGGGTATCCAGATCCCGCTGTTGGTTATTGACCGGAGAACGCCTCGGTCATGTTCCAGATGTCTCCCGAACCCGTAGGGTCTACACACTTAAGGTTCGGTGACGCTAGGGTTATATAGGAAGCTTGTATGTGGTTACCGAATGTTGTTCGGAGTCCCGGATGAGATCCAGGACGTCACGAGGAGTTCCGGAATGGTCCGGAGGTAAAGATTTATATATGGGAAGTCCTGTTTTGGTCACCGGAAAGGTTTCGGGCGATATCGGTAATGTACCGGGACCACCGGGAGGGTCCCGGGTCCACCAAGTGGGGCCACCAACCCCGAAGGCTGCGTGGGCCAAGTGTGGGAGGGAACCAGCCCCAAGGGGCTGGTGCGCCCCACAAGGGGCCCATATGCATGGGAGAGTGGGAGGGCAAACCCTAGGGGCAGATGGGCCCTAAGGCCCATCTAAGGCGCCTCCCTCTCCCTCCCCTCTGGCCGCCTCCCCTTCCCATCTAGGGCTGCCGCCCCTAGGGGTGGGAACCCCAGAGGGGCGCACCTCCTCCCTCTCCCCTATATAAATAGAGGCCTGGGCTGCCCATAACACAAGAGAACCTCTCCTCTCGTTGGTGCAGCCTGCATCTCTTCTTCCTCCTCTCTGCGGTGCTTGGCGAAGCCTGCAGGATAGCCACGCCTCCATCACCACCACGCCCGTTGTGCTGCTGTTGGATGGGGTCTTCCTCAACCTCTCCTCTCTCCTTGCTGGATCAAGGCGTGGGAGGCGTCATCGGGCTGTCACGTGTGTTGAACGCGGAGGTGCCGTGCGTTCGCACTTGATCATCGGTGATCTGAATCACGACGAGTACGACTCCATCAACCCCTGCTCACTTGAACGCTTCCGCTTAGCGATCTACAAGGGTATGTAGATGCACTCTCCTTCCCTCTTTGCTAGTTTCTCCATAGTTATATCTTGGTGACACGTAGGAAAATTTTGAATTTCTGCTACGGTCCCCAACAATGGCATCATGAGCTAGGTCTATTGCGTAGATTCTTTGCACGAGTAGAACACAAAGTAGTTGTGGGCGTTGATGTTGTTCAATATGCTTACCGTTACTAGTCCAATCTTGTTTCGACGGTATTGTGGGATGAAGCGGCCGGACCGACCTTACACGTACTCCACGTGAGACAGGTTCCACTGACCGACATGCACTTGGTGCATAAGGTGGCTAGCTGGTGCCGATCTCCCACTTTAGTCGGAACGGATTCGATGAAAAGGGTCCTTATGAAGGGTAAATAGCAATTGGCATATCACGTTGTGGTTTTGCGTAGGTAAGAAACGTTCTTGCTAGAAACCCAAAGCAGCCACGTAAAACATGCAAACAACAATTAGAGGACGCCTAACTTGTTTTTGCAGGGTATGCTATGTGATGTGATATGGCCAAGAAGAATGTGATGAATGATATGTGATGTATGAGATTGATCATGTTCTTGTAATAGGATTCACGACTTGCATGTAGATGAGTATGACAACCGGCAGGAGCCATAGGAGTTGTCTTTATTTATTGTATGACCTGCGTGTCATTAAACGACGCCATGTAATTACTTTACTTTATTGCTAACCGGTAGCCATAGTAGTAGAAGTAATAGTTGGCGAGACAACTTCATGAAGACACGATGATGGAGATCATGATGATGGAGATCATGGTGTCATGCCGGTGACAATGATGATCATGGAGCCCTCAAGATGGAGATAAATGGAGCTATATGATATTGGCCATATCATGTCACTACTATATAATTGCATGTGATGTTTATTATGTTTATGCATCTTGTTTACTTAGAACGACGGTAGTAAATAAGATGATCCCTTACACAAATTTCAAGAAGTGTTCTCCCTTAAGCGTGCACCGTTGCTACAGTTAGGTCGCTTATAAGCACCACGTGTTAATAGTGTTTGATGGATTCTTACGTTCACATACAACGGGTTTAAGCAAGATTTACACAATCAGAAACACTTAGGGTTAACTTGACGAGCCTAGCATGTGAAGACATGGCCTCTGAACACGGAGACCGAAAGGTAGAGCATGAGTCGTATGGTAGTTACTATCAACATGAAGATGTTCACCGATGATGACTAGTCCGTCTCACGTGTTGATCGGACACGGCCTAGTTGATTCGGATCATGTAATCACTTAGATGACCAGAGGGATGTCTATTCGAGTGGGAGTTCATAAGATGAACTTAATTATCCTGAACATAGTCAAAAGACCTTTTGCAAATTATGTCGAAAGCTCGCGCTTTAGTTCCACTGTTTAGATATGTTCCTAGAGAAAATAGTTGAAAGTTGAAGTAGCGATTATGCGACAAGAGAAAGCTTATGTCCTTAATGCACTGCTCAGTGTGCTGAACCCCAAACGTTGTTTGTAGATGTAGCGAACATCGGACATACACGTCTTGATAACTACGTGATAGTTCAGTTGAACGGGTTAGAGTAGAGGCACCAAAGACGTTTTCAAACGTCATGCGAACATATGAGATGTTTCGAGGGATGAAATTGGGATTTCAGGCTCGTGCCCACGCCAAGAGGTATGAGACCTCCGACGATTTTCTTAGCCTGCAAACTAAGGGAGAAAAGCTCAATCGTTGAGCTTGTGCTCAGACTGTCTGAGCACAACAATCACTTGAATCGAGTGGGAGTTGATCTTCCAGATGAGATAGTGATGTTTCTCCAAAGTCATTGCCACCAAGCTGCTAGAAGCTTCGTGGATGAACTATAACATATCAGGGATATATATGATGATCCTTGAGGTATTCGCGTTGTTTGACATCACGAAAGTAGAAATCAAGAAGGAGCATCAATTGTTGATGGTTGGTGAAACCACTAGTTTCAAGAAAGGCAAGGGCAAGCAGGGACACTTCATGAAAACAGCAAATCAGTTGCTGCTCCAGTGAAGAAACCCGAGGTTGAACCCAAACCCGAGACTACGTGCTTCTGCAGTAAGGGGAACGATCCTTTGAGCAGCATTACCCTAGACACTTGGTAAATAAGAAGGCTGGCAAGGTCGATGAAGTATATTGGATATACATTATGTTAATGCGCATTTTACTAGTACTCCTAGTAGCACCAGGGTATTAGATACCGTTCGGTTGCTAAGTGTTAGTAACTCAAATAAAAGCTACGGAATAAACGGAGACTAGCTAAAGGTGAGTCGACGATATGTGTTGGAATTGTTTCCAAGGTTGATATGATCAAACATCTCACGCTCCCTCTACCATCAAGATTAGTGTTAAACCTAAATAATTGTTATTAGGTGTTTCCGTTGAGCGTAGACATGATTGGATTATGTCTGTCGCAATACGGTTATTCATTTAAGGAGAATAATGGTTACTCTGTTTATTTGAATAATACCTTGATGGTCTTGCACCTAAATAAATGGTTTATTGAATCTCGATCGTAGTGATACACATTTTCATGCCAAAAGTATAAGATAGTAATGATAGTACCACTTACTTGTGGCAATCGCCATGTAAGTCATATTGGTGTAAACGCATGAAGAAGCTCCATGTTGATGGATCTTTGGACTCACTCGCTTTTTGAAAAGTTTGAGACATGCGAACCATGTCTCACAGGTGTGTACGCATGATGAAGCTCCATGCAGATGGATCGCTTTGGACTCACTTGATTTTGAATCACTTGAGATATGCAAAACATACCACATGGGCAAGATGACCTGAAAAGCCTCGGTTTCAGAAGATGGAACGAGATAGCAACTTGTTGGAAGTAACACATTTTGATGTGTGCAGTCCAATGAATGCCGAGGCATGCAAAGTGAATATCGTTATGTTCTCGACTTCACAGATGATTCGAGTAGATGTTGAGTATATTTACTTGATGAAACACAAGTCTGAATTATTGAATGGTTCAAGTAATTTCAGAGTGAAGTTTAAGATCTCCGTGACAAGAGGATAGAATGTCAATGATACGATCATAGAGATGAATATCTGAGTTACGAGTTTTGGCACACAACTAAGACATTGTGCAAATTGTTTCACAATTAATACCGCCTGGAACACCATAGTATGATGGTGTGTCCGAACATCATAGTTGCGCTCTATTGGATATTGTGCGTACTATGATATCTCTTATCGAATTACCACTATCGCTCATGGGTTAGGCATTAGAGACAACCGCACTCACTTTAATAGGGCACCACGTAGTTCCGTTGAGATGACACCGTATGAACTATGGTTTAGAGAAACCTAAGCTGTCATTTCTTAAAAGTTTGGGGCTGCGACGCTGTGACGCCCGGGTAATTACGCTACAGTAATCCCAGGTTAATGAGAACACGTCACCTCGGTTACTGATAATAATCTCACGTCGGTTCGAAACTTTCAAATTCGAAAGTTTAAACATTGACGGCCATCAAAAGTTTTCAAACATCAAAACAAAATTGTTCGGTTAGTGCCAAATAATACATGGGTAATTATAGTAAAGAAAACACAAGTTTATAAAATACTTATATGCCCTAAGTTGAATTCAAACAGGTTATTGAAAAATAAAATAAAATAAAGGAGGGGAAGACCCCCTGCCCACCAGTCGGCCCCTCTCCTTGGCCCATTCCCCTTCCCCTGGTCGCCCACTGCCCACCGCCACCCCACTTACCTCCCCACCCCACGGCTAACCCTAGCCGAGCATTCCCCACGCCTCGCCTCTCCTCCTCAAGACTGATCTGGATCGGGCGGAGGAGGCCCCTGATCAACCACCCCTGCGCTCCCACCTCGCCGGCCCCGCCGCCCGCATGGCCCGGACCTCCCTCCTCCACCTCCCCGACTCACGGCCTCCCTCCTCCCCTCCGTCGCCCCCAGGCACGGGCCACCGCCCGCCCAGCTCGGCCTCGCCCTCCCGTCGCCAGGCGCTTGACCCTCCCCGACGGTCTTCCCCGGCCCCGCCGAGCCCGCCGCCTAGACCCGGCTCCCTGTGAGGCTCCTCTTTCCCCCCTTCCCGTCAGCGACCCATTTCCGGCCACCTGTGTGAACCACCCCTGCTCCCTCTCACCCCGCTCGTCGCCGTGGCCCCGCCCGTGTTGCCCCTCGGCCATGTTCGGCGCCCCCGTTCCCCTTCCCCCTGGGATCCGGCCCGTGACCTCGACTGCCCGGCCACCTGGATCGCGCCTTCCTTCCCCTCCGACGGCGACACCTCCGGCGCCCAAGGCGCTCGAACCTCGCCGCCCGGCCGAGCCCTCGTTCGCCACTGGCCCAAACCGGCCCCGCTCGTCGCCTCTCCTCGGGCGCCGCTGCTGGCAGCCATGCGTAGTGGCCTAGGCAGCGCCGGCCCCGTGCCTCGGGCGCCTGGATCGATCCCGATCCGCCTCGAACGAGCCTGCTCGGCAACGCCTTGCTACCCACTCGGCCTGACGGCCTTTAACATCGAGGGGGCCCCACCCCAAAAACACGCTTTTAAATTAAAACAGATTAAAATGGAAATAAAAATGAATTAAAGTAATTAATTAATTAATTAATTAATTAAACTAATTAATTCTGAATTAGTTAACCCTAATCATTAATTAACTTAATTAAGTATTGTTAATTAAATCTGATTAGGTTAATTAGCCATTAGTGTATGACATGCGGGACCCACCTGTCAGGGTTGACTTAGTCAACCCTGTTGACTGATGACGTCAGCATGACCTCATGCTGGTGTCATAAATGCTTTTTCGAAATTAGTTTAATAATTAATTAAATTCCATAAATTATTAAAATCTTTTAAAATCATATCTTTTAATCCGTAATCCGGATTAAAATAATTTCAACATGAAAGTTGCTCAGAACGACGAGGCGAATCCGGACACGCAGTCCGCTCGTCCACCACACGCCTCTAACCTATCGAACCTGCAAACTTTCCTCTCCGGTTCATCCGTCTCGACAGACGTCCGAACCGGATAACTTCCCTTGACAAGCTTTCCCCTAACCAAAGACTCCTTCTTACCACGTTAGGGCACGCCTAGCTTCGCTTCTTGGCATGTCATGCATCGATATGCATCTGTTTACTTTGTATTCATTGTTTCGCCTCTTTTCTCCTAGAGACTACGAGACCGACGCCGCAATGGCGGTTCGACCACGGTGTTGACGACCCTCTCTCTTGCCAGAGCAACCAGTGCAAGCCCCCTTTTGATCATCCCGATATCGCCCATTCCATTCTCTCATGCTTGCATTAGATTTTGCTACTGTTATTGTTTGCTCCTATTACATTGTATAGCCTCGCTTATTGTAACCTGCTATTGTTACCTACCGCTTATCCTAAACTGCTTAGTATAGGTTGGTTAGAGACCCATCGCTGACCCCCACCTTGTCCTTGTTGCCCCCGCTTCATCATCGAAGACCCGATCAACGGGATCGAAGACTAGGCCCCGACACCGCACATCACTTCCCCTTAGTTGCTCGACACTACTGGGTTACTATCGAGTACCGAGGGTAAAACCTCTACAAAGACTTCCGATATTAACCTCGTAGTATAGCTATCCGGTTGTGGTCATCGAGGGTGATTTCCTCTTTAACCACTTCCGACACGACTCGTCGTGCAACCCCTCAAGTGTGGACCTCGAGGGTGAATCCTCTTATGTTCACCTTGATGACTACATTGAGTGGAATTCACCGGGGGTGATTCCTCGTGTTTTCCCCTTGATGTTTGGACTCACGGTTACTTGGACTTTTACCACTGTTACTTGGAAAGACGGGTCGACCCTGAGGGTACCCGCGTGCTTAATTGCAGTGATGTGGAGACGGGTTGACCCGGAGGGTGCCCGCGAGATAATTACGAGGCGTGGTCGGCATTCCTAGCCCTTGTCGCAAGTCCTCGAGACGGGCAACGGGTCACATCTTTCGTGAGTCTCGCTTGTTACCGCTGCGTTCCTAATCCACTACGATTTGGATATTTGATCCGAGGGGCCTTTGGCCCGATAGCACTAACCATCACGTGGGCTAAGTATGGGCGTTCTGCGTCAGATACATCACCGAAGCTTATTAGACGTCACGATGACGGAGCGCGCGCCGGATTGGACCGAACGCTCGATGGGCTAGGTTCTGCTTCGCCGCCTCGCAACGCAAGGTGAGTTCCCGGGAGATGGCCCATGACCGGGGCATAGGTTTAGTCCGCTGGCTGGCCTCTCTATTAAGCCTAGGTCGGGTTGCGGCGTATTGTTTGGCCGAGGCCGCATGACCTCGGAAAGTGTGTCCGCCGGAGTTAAGCGGCGTGGTGGGTAAGTTGGTGCACCCTGCAGGGAAGAAAACATCTATCGATAGCCTGTCCTACGGTAACGGACACTTGGAGTTGTATCGATCGATACAACTAGAATCGGATACTTGAGATGAGACATGGATATGAGCAATGGATTGCGATGAGAATTGGATTGTGATGATAAATGGATAGTATGGCTCTGGGATATCTTTCTCGCAGGGAGTCGAGAAAGGATCTCCGGCCGAGGTTGATAACACTACTACTTTACCTTATGCTACTCTACTCCTTCCGGTTGCTGCAAGATGGTGGTTTCTAGAAGATGCTAGTCTTCGATAGGACTAGGCCTTCTCTCTATTCTGGCATTTCTGCAGCCCAGTTCACATATACGGCCTTCCTTTGATAATGTTGCATATGTAGTGTAGCTCCTTGCTTAAGTAGTACTTTGGATGAGTACTCACGGTTGCCTTGTTCCCCTTTTTCCCCTACCTCTACTCGATTGCTGCAACTGACGATGGAGCCTGTGAGCGACGCCACCGCCTATGACGACTACTACTCGGAGGCGCCTACTACTACGTGCAGCTCACGACGATTTACCAGTGAGTGACCTAGGAGGATCCCAGGCGGGAGGCCTGCTCCTCTTCGATCTGTATCCTGGTTTGTGCTAGCCATCTTATGGCACCTTGTTTAACTTATGTCTCAGATTTTCGAGATATTGTTGCTTCCGCTGACTCGCCTATGATCGAGCACTTGTATTCGAGCCCTCGAGGCCCCGGCTTGTATTATGATGCTTGTATGACTTATTTTATTTGTAGAGTTGTGTTGTGATATCTTCCGTGAGTCCTTGATCTTGATCGTACACATTTGCGTGCATGATTAGAGTACGGTTGAATCGAGGGCGCCACAAGTTGGTATCGAGCCATCGCCTGTAGGAATCCCCTTCCACACTCCTTGGTCAAGTCGAGTCTAGTCATTGCAAAACTTTTACTAACATGGCTGTGTGCCTTACGGGCCCACGCCGCCATCGGGTGGTACTAGGATCTTTTACTCCTTGACCTTTACTCGGGACTCAACTCTCTTCTATTCGGGTTAAATGAATTTGCTAAAAACAAAACTAACTTTAGGTTCTCGCAAGTACTTTCTCCGGAGAGCCCTCACTTTAGATGATCGCCTCGCTAATCGGAAGATTCGAAGATACTCTGATGTTCTCTCGAGACTTTGTGCTCATCACTTTTGCTATTCCTGACCACCGATAAATCCGTATGGATAACTACTTACACTTGCCATTCATACATTATCCCCCATTGATCTTGTTACTACAAGATACCTCGAAGTTTTCTCTATTGTTCCGAGAATACTTTGTGCCTACTGCCTAGTAGTTCTTTGCCACATGAATACCCCCCTTCAAATAAATCCTCGCACTTGTCGAGTATCCGCTCATCCCCAGTTGTTCATGTGTTTCACAGAAGTCTTCAAATTACTATTCGATCTTCCGAAAATCCTCTGGAGCCATTGGCTCTTGAAATTCTTGCTTGCTTGCATTATGGTTAATCCCATAAGTCTCGTAGTCATATTGACATTCCTTGTCATTATCATTTTGAGTCTGTTGACTCAATATGTTTGCTGAATACACGCAATCATCATTGATCCTTATAAATTACTTCTCATTGAGCTGCCATTCTTTTAAATGGAATTGGTTCTCGACCAATCCAATTATCGATTGATTGTACCCTAAGGCTATTCAACTTATCCATCACTAATCAGAGCATTGCTCTTGATCCCTTGATTTGGAAATCATAATTCCTTTACATTTGACAGTTGAGTTAGTCAGTTGTTTCTATAATCTGATCTCCTTGCATTCTTCTTCCTCTAGTTAAGCAATCGATGCTCACGTCAGACTTCGGTGGACCATCGTGTCCATTATTGGATTTTACCCGTCATTCTTCTTATTCAATAACTTTGTGAGACCTTCCCTAATATCTCGAGATTATCATGGAACTGCATAACTTCTTATGAGTTCTTCATCAAGTGCTACCTTCCCACCGATTCCAATTCCTCACGGGCTCGAAGTTATTAAACACTCAAAGACACCGATAATCGAACCGAGTCCGCACTCACGGTTCAACAACTCTTCAAGAAGCTTCTATAAGTACGAAGTTTGTACCCGACCACGCCATTCCTAGCCTGTTTGGCTATATCATTGTCGTGATGATTTTAAGCTGTGCTACCCGGCCCTTCTTCTCGGAGCACAATTTTCGACGAGGAATTAACATTACGCCGATCCTCATCGTCATATCATTTCGCCTTTGAACAACAAGCTTGGTTTCGAAGTTTGTGTCGCACTTTGATTCCAATAACTTTTCACTTCATCATTACTTTGACTTGATGTCGTCGCCGATCGATTACATCTTCATGAACTCTCGCGACAAAGGTGTCGTGATCATCAACCTTATGAGCTCTTCCAGGAATTCAATTGAATTCTTGATGAGAAATACCATCCTTGCCCTCGATGATTTGTACTATCATCGATCACTTTATTGCCTTCCCACCAACACAAGCTTGTTCATGTTTGGTGTTATACCTTGAGTTCCTTGCTACCCAGCAATCATTCTTCTCTACCTTGGAGTATTACCATCTGTTAATATCAAGGGTGTTGTGAGGACTGCTCGACCTCTTAAGAAATTCTTGGTATTGAGATGCTTCTCACCATCACCATTCTTTCTTGGTCCCCGTGTTGCTTCCAACCGGTGTACCAACAAGTGAACGGTGCTGTTGGATTCTGCCCTTCTAGCAAGCCTCTTGCTTTGAAGTGAAATTCTTAGCCTATCGATTATTGAGTCACCATTACGACATTGGTCGTGCAACCCAACCCATCGGGCGCACCTATCAACCAATGTTTACTTGAGTATGTTTTCCTCGAGCATATTTCCTAGTATCATTTGTTCCGACAAATGTTATCTCCTTGTTCACTTTAATGTGGGAGTCTATCTTTTGGAAATCTCGGTGAATTGCCGTTGAGATCACCAGACACCTCCTTGTCCTCTCCTTGGGCTAATGATGGACTCTTGTTAACGGGAATAACTTCATAGTTCATTTCCCCGAGAATCTTACATTGTCATCTTGCCAATTTGCGTTGCACCTTGTCTTCTCAGGTATCCTAAGTCTGAGGTATCCTGACACCAATCGGATCTGAATCTCGGTCAGATATGATGGTTGGGACAACTTTCCAAGAGTTATGACGTTGATCCTTTGTTGACGCTGGTAACATGATGTCATGCCTAGCACCCCCGGTTGGAGGACCTATCATTATAGATTCCTTTTCGCAGGATTATCCTTTCATCCATGAGGGAATTGTAATCTGTTTCTACCAGTTATTCCTCGATGAATCCTTCGTGGTTCCAAGTCTGATCTTCGCACAAGGCCATGTCAATGCTATCTCGAAGCATGTCCGTGATACTACGATTTTCAACAAGAACATTCGGAGCCCAATGCTAAATGTTTCTTGCTCAATTATCCTAACACCGTTGTATGGGTAATGACATGAAATTTCTCTCCCTTACCTAAAGGGTTTTCTACATTATATCTGTCATGGGTATCATGCTCGCTTATCCTTGGTAAGGATATATCCTCAAATATGTGTTTAAACACATTTTCCTTCCCATTGTTCTCATTTAATATGATAATCATATTTTACTTTCCATTGGTTGTTTGAACCTTTCTTGGGATATATATAATCTAAGCGGTGATAATCCTCGCTTAGGTAAGCACCTCGTTGTCACACTCTGTAAGTAAGACCCTATTACTAATTGTTGATGACATTAGGTAACCACCGATGGACGAGAACCTTGCCTATTGGTCCGCCTCGCTCAACGGCAGGAAAATTGTTCTCTTCGTCCCTCGCCCTTGGTACCTATGTTGTTGCCGACATGACCCTCGACTCTCCTCGACATGCCTTGCTTACATGATCGTGCAAGATGTCACCAACCTTCTACTTTTTAACCACATGGTGGGCCCATAACCCACAGCCCGCAGGATCGAAACTTGACTCTCTGTACACCCCTGTTCCCAAAGTTATTCCTCCCGCGTGGACTCGTATGTAGTTCACGGGCCACCGTCATAGTGATCTATTCAGTATCGACGCGATACTTACTCTCGCCACTCTAAACCCCTTTCTCACTCTGGTTCAGGGCTTGAGCAACTACCTACCCGCTTGGAGCCTATTATGGTGCCTTCATACCTTACTCTCGAGGTATTTCAAATGTTCAACTCGAGAGATAATGTTATACTAATTCATGGGTTAGCCCCCGACTGTTCCCTTAAAAGCTGTATGTCGTAGCGAGCTGCCCTTATCTTCGTAAGTACGATGGAGTTCACGAAGGAATGGTGACAAGTTTATCTTGATGCATCGGAATAAAGGATTGAAGGCATCGACGAAAGGAACTAACTTTTCGAGAAGATCCGTTAGTTTATCGTAACGAACTTTCCCCTTACTCCCCTCTTAAATCTCGGACGAGATTTCTTGTAGTGGAGGAGAATTGTGACGCCCGGGTAATTACGCTACAGTAATCCCAGGTTAATGAGAACACGTCACCTCGGTTACTGATAATAATCTCACGTCGGTTCGAAACTTTCAAATTCGAAAGTTTAAACATTGACGGCCATCAAAAGTTTTCAAACATCAAAACAAAATTGTTCGGTTAGTGCCAAATAATACATGGGTAATTATAGTAAAGAAAACACAAGTTTATAAAATACTTATATGCCCTAAGTTGAATTAAAACAGGTTATTGAAAAATAAAATAAAAGCAGGTGGAGGAAGACCTCTGCCCACCAGTCGGCCCTCCCCTTGGCCCATTCCCCTTCCCCTGGGCGGCCCACCGCCCACCCGCCACCCCACTTACCCTCCCCACCCCACGGCTAACCCTAGCCGACCGCATTCCCCCACGCGCCCCTCGCCTCTCTCCTCCCGCACTGATCTGGATCGGGCGGAGGAGGCCCTGATCGAACCACCCCTGGCCAAGGCTCCCACCTCGCCCGCGGCCCCGCCGCCCACCCCGGACCTCCCTCCTCCACCTCCCGACTCGCCGGCGCCCTCCTCCCTCCGTCGCCCCAGGCACGGGCCACGCCAGCTTGGCTCGGCCTCGCCCTCCCGGGCGCTTCCGACCCTCCCCGACGGTCTTCCCGGCCCCGCCGAGCCCGCCGCCTAGACCCGGCTCCCCTGTGAGGCTCCCTCTTTCCCCCTTCCCGTCAGCGACCGCTCCGGCCGGCTGAACCACCCCGGCTCCCTCTCACCTCGTCGCCGTGGCCCCGCTGCTGGCTGCTCGGGCGCCCACTCTGCACCCCCGTTCCCCTTCCCTGGGATCCGGCCGTGACCCGGCCCGGCCGCACTGGATCGCGCTTCCTTCCCCTCCGACGGCGACACCTCCGGCGCCGGCGCTCGAACCTCGCCGCCCCACTGGCCGAGCCCTCGTTGCCCACTGCCCAAAACCCGGCCCCGCTCGTCGCCTCTCCTCGCTGGCGCCGCTGCTTGCCGGCCGCGCCGTGGCTGGCCGCCCCGTGCCTCGGGCGCCTCGATCGATCCCGATCCGCCTGAAACGAGCCCGTTCGGCGCCCGCTACCCACTGCCTGATTTGGCCTTGGGCCCGGGGGCCCGCTTTAAAAACACGTTTTAAATTAAAACAGAGATTAAAATGGAAATAAAAATGAATTAAAGTAATTAATTAATTAATTAATTAATTAAACTAATTAATTCTGAATTAGTTAACCCTAATCATTAATTAACTTAATTAAGTATTGTTAATTAAATCTGATTAGGTTAATTAGCCATTAGTGTATGACATGCGGGACCCACTGTCGGGGTTGACTTAGTCAACCCTGTTGACTGATGACGTCAGCATGACCTCATGCTGATGTCATAAATGCTTTTTCGAAATTAGTTTAATAATTAATTAAATTCCATAAATTATTAAAATCTTTTAAAATCATATCTTTTAATCCGTAATCCGGATTAAAATAATTTCAACATGAAAGTTGCTCAGAACGACGAGGCGAATCCGGATACGCAGTCCGTTCGTCCACCACACGTCTCTAACCTATCGAACCTGCAAACTTTCCTCTCCGGTTCATCCGTCGACAGACGTCTCTAACCGGATAACTTCGGATGCTTTCCCCCTAACGACCCTTCTTACCACGTTAGGGCACGCCTAGCTTCGCTTCTTGGCATGTCATGCATCGATATGCATCTGTTTACTTTGTATTCATTGTTTACGCCCCT
The DNA here is from genome assembly GCA_021605145.1 of Aegilops bicornis. Classification (NCBI taxonomy): domain Eukaryota; kingdom Viridiplantae; phylum Streptophyta; class Magnoliopsida; order Poales; family Poaceae; genus Aegilops; species Aegilops bicornis. Next base: position 97,588,271 of record CM038671.1, read on the forward strand.
CTTTTCTCCGGTAGACTACGAGACCGGCCTGCGGTGGCCGGTTCGACTACGGTGTTGACGACCCCTCTCTCTCTTGCCGGAGCAACCAGGCAAGCCCCCCTTTTGATCATCCCGAGATCGCCCATTCCATTCTCTCATGCTTGCATTAGATTTTGCTACTGTGATTGTTTGCTCCTATTCTGTTGCATAGCCTTGTTTATTGTAACCTGCTATTGTTACCTACCCGCTTATCCTAAATCGCTTAGTATAGGTTGGTTAGAGACCCATCGGTGACCCCACCTTGTCCTTGTTGCCCTCGCTTCATCATTGAAGACCCGATCAACGGGATCGAAGACTAGGCCCGACACCGCACATCACTTCCCTTAGTTGCTCGACACTACTAGGTTACTATCGAGTACCGAGGGTGAAACCTCTACTGACTTCCGATATTAACCCGTAGTATAGCTATCCGGTTGTGGTCATCGAGGGTGATTTCCTCTTTAACCACTTCCGATACGACTGTCAGGCAACCCCTCCAGTGTGGACCTCGAGGGTGAATCCTCTTATGTTCACCTTGATGACTACATTGAGTGGAATTCACCGGGGGTGATTCCTCGTGTTTTCCCCTTGATGTTTGGACTCACGGTTACTTGGACTTTACCATTGTTACTTGGAAAGACGGGTCGACCCTGAGGGGTACCCGCGCGTGCTTAATTGCGAGTGATGTGGAGACGGGTTGACACGGAGGGTGCCCGCGAGATAATTACGAGGCGTGGCGGGCATTCCTAGCCCTTGTCGCAAGTCCTCGACGGGCAACGGGTCACATCTTTCGTGAGTCTCTTGCTTGTTACCGCTGCCCTAATCCACTACGATTTGGATATTTGATCCGAGGGGCCTTTGGCCTGATAGCACTAACCATCACGTGGGCTAAGTATGGGCGTTACTGCGTCAGATACATCAGCCGAAGCTTATTAGACGTCACGACGAGCGGCGCTGCCGGATTGGACCGGAACGCTCGATGGGCTAGGGTCTGCTTCCGGCCGCCCTCGCAACGTCTGAGTTCGGGAGATGGCCCATGACCCACAGGGGCATAGGTTTAGTCCCGTGGCTGGCCTCTCTATTAAGCCTAGGTCGGGTTGCGGCGTATTGTTTGGCCGAGGCGGGCATGACCACGGAAAGTGTGTCCGGCGGAGTTAAGCGGCGTGGTGGGTAAGTTGGTGCACCCTGCAGTGGAAGAAAACATCTATCGATAGCCTGTCCCTGATAGCGGACACTTGGAGTTGTATCCCGATCGATACAACTAGAACTGGATACTTGAGATGAGACATGGATATGAGCAATGGATTGCGATGAGAATTGGATTGTGATGATAAATGGATAGTATGGCTTCGGGATATCTTTCTCGCAGGAGTCGAGAAAGGATCTCCCACGAGGTTGATAACACTACTACTTTACCTTATGCTACTCTACTCCTTCCGGTTGCTGCAAGATGGTGGTTTCTAGAAGATGCTAGTCTTCGATAGGACTAGGCCTTCTCTCTATTCTGGCATTTCTGCAGCCCAGTTCACATATACGGCCTTCCTTTGATAATGTTGCATATGTAGTGTAGCTCCTTGCTTTGAAAGTACTTTGGATGAGTACTCACGGTTGCCTTGTTCCCCTTTTTCCCCTACCTCTACTCGATTGCTGCAACTGCACGATGGAGCCTGTGAGCCGACGCCACCGCCTATGACGACTACTACTCGGAGGCGCCTACTACTACGCAGCCCGGCGACGACGACCGGGGAGTGACCTAGGAGGATCCCAGGCGGAGGCCTGCTCCTCTTCGATCTGTATCCCAGTTTGTGCTAGCCATCTTATGGCACCTTGTTTAACTTATGTACAGATTTCAGATATTGTTGCTTCAATGACTTCGTCTATGATCGTAAAGCACTTGTATTCGAGCCCTCGAGGCCCACGGCTTGTATTATGATGCTTGTATGACTTATTTTATTTGTAGAGTTGTGTTGTGATATCTTCCCGTGAGTCCTTGATCTTGATCGTACACATTTGCGTGCATGATTAGTGTACGGTTGAATCGAGGGCGTCACAGACGCTTATGTGAAAAAGTTTCAGGTTGATAAGCTCGATCCCAAAGCGGATAAAATGCATCTTCATAGGACACCCAAAACGGTTGGGTATACCTCCTAATTCAGATCCGAAAGCAATAGGGATTGTTTCTTGAATCGGGTCCTTTCTCGAGGATAAGTTCGTCTCGAAAAGTTGAGTGGGAGGATGGTGGAGACTTGCTGAGGTTATTGAACCGTCACTTCAACTAGTGTGTAGCAGGGCGAGGAAGTTGTTCGTGGCACCTACACCAATTGAAGTAGAAACTTATGATAGTGATCATGAAGTTTTGGATCAAGTCACTGATTACCTCGTAGGGTGATTAGGATGCGTACTACTTACGAAAGTGGTACAGTAATCCTGTCTTGAAGGTCATGTTGCTAGACAACTATGAACCTACGAGTTGTGAAGAAGCAATGGTGGGCCCGGATTCCAACGAATGGCTCAAGGCCATAACATCCGAGAGAGGATCCATGACTTTGGAAGAAATACTTGATGGTCGTAAGGACGTTGGGTAAAGATGGATTTTAAAAGGAAGGCATAAAGTGATGGTAAGTATCACCATTAAGAAAGCTCGACTTGTCGTTAAAGATGTTTTCCGACAAGTTCAAGGAGTTGACTACGGTGAGGCTTTCTCACCGTGAGCGATGCTAAGAGTCTGTTGGAATTGGATTAGCAATTCTGTATGATTGATGAAATCTTGCAGATAGGATGTCAAAACATTGTTTCCTCGACGTTATACTTGAGGAAAGGTTGTATGTGATACAATCAGAATAGTTTTGTCAATCCTAAGGATGCTAAAAGGTATGCTAGCTCCAAAGAATCCTTCTAAGGACCGGAGTAAGCATCTCGGAGTTGGAATATGCCCTTTGATAGGACGATCAAAGACTTTGGGTTTATACAAAGTTTTTGAGAAACTTGTATTTCCAAAGAAGTGAGTGGGAGCACTATAGAATTTCTGATGAGTATATGTTGTTGACATATTGATGATCAGAAATGATGTAGAATTTCTAGAAAGCATATAGGGATGTTTGAAAAGTGTTTTTCAATGGAAAACCTGGATTAAGCTACTTGAACAATAAGCATCAAGGTCTATAAGATAGATCAAAATGTTTAATAATACTTTCAAATGAGCACATACCTTGACATGATCTTGAAGGTGTTCAAGATGGATCGATCAAAGAAGGAGTTCTTGCTCGAGTTGTAAGGTATGAAGTTAAGACTTCAAGCTCGACCACGGCAGAAAAGAGAGAAAGGACGAAGGTCGTCCCCTATGCTTTAGACGTAGGCTCAGAGTATGCTATCTTGTGTACCGCACCGGAAGTGTGCCTTGCCATGAGTCGATAAGGGGTACAAGAATGATCCAGGAATGGATCATTGGACAGCGGTCAAAATTGTCCTTGGAGTAAATAAGGACATGTTTCTCGATTATGGAGGTGATAAAGAGTTCGGCGTAAAGGGTTACATCGATGCAAGCTTTAACACCTATCCGAGTGACTCTGAGTAGCAAACCGGATACGTATAGTGGAGCAACCATTTGGAATAGCTCCAAGTGGAGCGTGAAAGCAGCATTTACAATATGACATAGAGAATTGCAAAATACATACGGATCTGAATGTTCTGCACCCGTTGACTAAGACCTCTCTCACAAGCAAAACATGATCAAACCCCGTAACTCATTGAGACTTAATCACATGGTGATGTGAACTAGTTTAAGACACTAGTAAACTCTTTGGATGTTGGTCACATGGCGATGTGACCTATCGATGTTAATCACATGGCGATGTGAACTAGATTATTGACTCTAGTGCAAGTGGGAGACTGTTGGAAATATGCCCTAGAGGCAATAATAAATTAGTTATTATTATATTTCCTTGTTCAAGATAATCGTTTATTATTCATGCTATAATTGTGTTGACCGGAAACCGCAATACATGTGTGGATACATAGACAACACCATGTCCCTAGTAAGCCTCTAGTTGACTAGCTCGTTGATCAATAGATGGTTACGGTTTCTGACCATGGACATTGGATGTCATTGATAACGGGATCACATCATTAGGAGAATGATGTGACGGACAAGACCCAATCCTAAGCCTAGCACAAAGATCGTGTAGTTCGTATGCTAAAGCTTTTCCAATGTCAAGTATCTCTTCCTTAGACCATGAGATCGTGCAATTCCCGGATACCGTAGGAGTGCTTTGGGTGTATCAAACGTCACAACGTAACTGGGTGACTATAAAGGTGCACTACAGGTATCTCCGAAAGTGACCATTGGGTTGACACGGATCGAGACTGGAATTTGTCACTCCGGTAGACGGAGAGGTATCTCTGGGCCCACTCGGTAGGACATCATCGTAATGTGCACAATGTGACCAAGGGGTTGATCACGGGATGATGTGTTACGGAACGAGTAAAGAGACTTGCCGGTAACGAGATTGAACAAGGTATCGGATACCAACGATCGAATCTCGGGCAAGTACAATACCGCTAGACAAAGGGAATTGAATACGGGATCGATTGAGTCCTTGACATCGTGGTTCATCCGATGAGATCATCGTGGAACATGTGGGAGCCAACATGGGTATCCAGATCCCGCTGTTGGTTATTGACCGGAGAACGTCTCGGTCATGTTCGCATGTCTCCGAACCCGTAGGGTCTACACATAAGGTTCTTGGACGCTAGGGTTATAAAGGAAGTTTGTATGTGGTTACCGAATGTTGTTCGGAGTCCCGGATGAGATCCTGTACGTCACGAGGAGTTCCGGAATGGTCCGGAGGTAAAGATTTATATATGGGAAGTCCTGTTTTGGTCACCGGAAAGGTTTCGGGCGATATCGGTAATGTACCGGGACCACCGGGAGGGTCCCGGGGGTCCACCAAGTGGGGCCACCAACCCCAGAAGGCTGCGTGGGCCAAGTGTGGGAGGGAACCAGCCGAAGAGGGCTGGTGCGCCCCCCACAAGGGGCCCAAGGCGCATGGGAGAGTGAGAGGGGGCAAACCCTAGGGTAGATGGGCCCTAAGGCCCATCTAAGGGGGCGCCTCCCTCTCCCTCCCCTCTTGGCCGCCTCCCCCTTCCCATCTAGGGCTGCCGCCCCCCCTAGGGGTGGGAACCCTAGAGGGGGCGCACCTCCTCCCTCTCCCCTATATAAATAGAGGCCTGGGCTGCCCATAACACAAGAGAACCTCTCCTCTCGTTGGTGCAGCCTGCATCTCTTCTTCCTCCTCTCTGCGGTGCTTGGCGAAGCCTGCAGATAGCCACGGTCCTCCATCACCACCACGCCGTTGTGCTGCTGTTGGATGGGGTCTTCCTCAACCTCTCCCTCTCTCCTTGCTGGATCAAGGCGTGAGACGCCATCGGGCTGCACGTGTGTTGAACGCGGAGGTGCCGTATGCGTCGCACTTGATCATCGGTGATCTGAATCACGGCAATGCGACTCCATCAACCCGTTCACTTGAACGCTTCCGCTTAGCGATCTACAAGGGTATGTAGATGCACTCTCCTTCCCCTCGTTGCTGGTTTCTCCATAGATAGATCTTGGTGACACGTAGGAAAATTTTGAATTTCTGCTACGTTCCCCAACATTATTGTGAGTATGGTTAGTGCATAATATTTGTTGAAACTTGAATGCTGGCTTTTCATGTTTACAACAACAAGAGCAAACAGAGTTTGTAAAAGTTTTTCTTTATCACTTTCAGTTTATCAACTGAATTGCTTGAAGACAAGCAAAGGTTTAAGCTTGGGGGAGTTGATACGTCTCCAACGTATCTACTTTTCCAAACACTTTGCCCTTGTTTTGGACTCTAACTTGCATGATTTGAATGAAACTAACTTGGACCGACGCTGTTTTCAGCAGAACTACCATGATGTTGTTTTATGTGTAGAAAAGAAAAGTTCTCGGAATGTCCTGGAAATCCACGGAGGCACTTTTTGGAATTTATAAGAATTATTGGGCGAAAGAAATACACCAGGGGGCCCAGGGCCTGTCCACGAGACAGGGGGGCGCGCCCCCCTATCTCGTGGGCCCCCTGGACCTCCTCCGACCTCAACTCCAACTCCATATATTCCGTCTCGGGGAGAAAAAAATCAGAGAGAAAGTTTCATCGCGTTTCACGACACAGAGCCACCGCCAAGCCCTAATCTCTCTCGGGAGGGCTGATCTGGAGTCCTCATCATCCGTTCGGGGCTCCGGAGAGGGGGATTCGTCGCCGTCGTCATCATCAACCATCCTCCATCACCAATTTCATGATGATCACCGCCGTGCGTGATTAATTCCATCGTAGGCTTGCTGGACGGTGATGGGTTGGATGAGATTTACCATGTAATCAAGTTAGTTTTGTTAGGGTTTGATCCCTAGTATCCACTATGTGAAGGAAATATGCCCTAGAGGCAATAATAAAGTTATTATTTATTTCCTTATATCATGATAAATGTTTATTATTCATGCTAGAATTGTATTAACCGGAAACATAATACATGTGTGAATACATAGACAAACAGAGTGTCACTAGTATGCCTCTACTTGACTAGCTCGTTAATCAAAGATGGTTATGTTTCCTAACCATAGACATGAGTTGTCATTTGATTAACGGGATCACATCATTAGGAGAATGATCTGATTGACATGACCCATTCCGTTAGCCTAGCACTTGATCGCTTTAGTATGTTGCTATTGCTTTCTTCATGACTTATACATGTTCCTGTAACTATGAGATTATGCAACTCCGTTTACGGAGGAACACTTTGGGTGCTACCAAACGTCACAACGAATCGGGTGATTATAAAGTAGTACTACAGGTGTCTCCAAAGGTACATGTTGGGTTGGCGTATTTCGAGATTAGGTTTTGTCACTCCGATTGTCGGAGAGGTATCTCCGGGCCCTCTCGGTAATGCACATCACTATAAGCCTTGCAAGCAATGTAGCTAATGAGTTAGTTACGGAATGATGCATTACGTAACGAGTAAAGAGACTTGCCATTAACGAGATTGAACTAGGTATTGGATACCGACGATCGAATCTCGGGCAAGTAACATACCGATGACAAAAGGAACAACGTATGTTGTTATGCGGTTTAACCGATAAAGATCTTCGTAGAATATGTAGGAGCCAATATGGGCATCCAGGTTCCGCTATTGGTTATTGACCAAGAATAGTTCTAGGTCATGTCTACATAGTTCTCGAACCCGTAGGGTCCGCACGCTAAGGTTTCGGCGATGCTTATATTATGAGTTTATGAGTTTTGATGTACCGAAGGAGTTCGGAGTCCCGGATGAGATCGGGGACATGACGAGGAGTCTCGAAATGGTCGAGACGTAAAGATCGATATATTGGACGACTATATTCGGAGTTCGGAAAGGTTCCGAGTGATTCGGGTATTTTTCGAGTACCGGTAGTTACGGGAGAAGTAATGGGCCTTAATGGCTTTAGTGGGAAGAGGAAAGGCTGCTGCCCCCTCCCTCTAGTCCGAATTGGACTAGGGAAAAGGGGCCGCCACCTTTCCTACTCCTCCACTTCCTTCGCCCTTCCTCCCCTACATGGAAGGATTCCTAGTTGGACTAGGAAAGGGGGAATCCTACTCCCGGTGGGAGTAGGACTCCCCTTGGCGCGCCAAACATAGGGCCGGCCTCCTCCCTCCCTTGCTCCTTTATATACGGGGGCAGGGGGCACCCCATAGACACAAGTTGATCTACGGATCTTTCCTTAGCCGTGTGCGGTGCCCCCTTCCACCATATTCCACCTCGGTCATATCGTCGTAGAGCTTAGGCGAAGCCCTGCGCCGGAGAAGTCATATCGTCGCGGAGCTTAGGCGAAGCCCTCGCGTCGGTGGAGCATCAACATCGCCACCACGCCGTCTTGACGGAACTCTTCCCGACACTTTGCTTTGGATCGGAGTCCGGGATCGTCATCGAGCTGAGCGATGTGCGAGAACTCGGAGGTGCCGTGACGTTCGGTGCTTGGATCGGTCGGATCGTGAAGACGTCTGACTACATCAACCGCGTTGTTATAACGCTCCGCTTTCGGTCATTTAGGGTACGTGGACAGACACTCTTCCCTCTCGTTGCTATGCCATCACCATGGTCTTGCGTGATCGTAGGAAAATTTTCGAAATTACTGCGTTACCCAACAGTGGCATCCGAGCCTGGTTTTATGCGTTGATGTCATATGCACGAGTAGAACACAAGTGAGTTGTGGACGATACAAGTCATACTGCCTACCAGCATGTCATACTTTGGTTCAGCGGTATTGTTGGGCGAGACGATCCGGACCAACCTTACGCCAGACGCTTACGCGAGACCGGTTCCTCGGCGTGCTTTGCACATAGATGGCTTCGCGGAAGACTGTCTCTCCAACTTTAGTTGAACCGAGTGGCTACGCCCGGTCCTTGAGAAGGTTAAACGGAGTCTATTTGACAAACTATCGTTGTGGTTTTGATGCGTAGGTAAGAACGGTTCTTGCTCAGCCCGTAGCAGCCACGTAAAACTTGCAACAACAAAGTAGAGGACGTCTAACTTGTTTTTGCAGGGCATGTTGTGATGTGATATGGTCAAGACGTGATGCTATATTTTATTGTATGAGATGATCATGTTTTGTAACCGAGTTATCGGCAATCTGGCGAGCCATATGGTTGTCGCTTTATTGTATGCAATGCAATCGCGATGTAATGCTTTACTTTATTACTAAGCGGTAGTGATAGTCGTGGAAGCATAAGATTGGCGAGACGACAACGATGCTACGATGGAGATCAAGGTGTCGGCGCCGGTGGCGATGGTGATCATGGCGGTGCTTGGCGATGGAGATCACAAGCACAAAGATGATGATGACCATATCATATCACTTATATTGATTGCATGTGATGTTTATCCTTTATGCATCTTATCTTGCTTTGATTGACGGTAGCATTATAAGATGATCTTTCACTAAAAATTATCAAGAAGTGTTCTCCCTGAGTATGCACCGCTATGCGAAAGTTCTTCGTCTTTGAGACACCACGTGATGATCGGGTGTGATAGGCTCTACGTTCAAATACAACGGGTGCAAAACAGTTGCACACGGAATACTCAGGTTATACTTGACGAGCTATGCATATAAGATATGACCTCGGAACACGGAGACCGAAAGGTCGGCGTGAATCATATAGTAGATATGATCAACATAGTGATGTTCACCATTGAAACTACTCCATCTCACGTGATGATCGGACATGGTTTAGTTGATTTGGATCACGTGATCACTTAGAGGATTAGAGAGATGTCTATCTAAGTGGGAGTTCTTAAGTAATATGATTAATTGAACTTTAATTTATCATGAACTTAGTCCTGGTAGTATTTTGCAAATTATGTTGTAGATCAATAGCTCGCGTTGTTGCTTCCCTATGTTTTTATATGTGTTCCTAGAGAAAATTGTATTGAAAAATGTTAGTAGCAATGATGCGGATTGGATCCGTGATCTGAGGTTTATCCTCATTGCTGCACAGAATAATTATGTCCTTAATGCACCGCTAGGTGACAGACCTATTGCAGGAGCAAATATAGTCGTTTTGAACGTTTGGCTAGCTCTATATGATGACTACTTGATAGTTTAGTGCACCATACTTAACAGCTTAGAATCGGGACTTCAAAGGCGTTTTGAGCGTCATGGACCATATAAGATGATCCAGGAATTGAAGTTAATATTTCAAGCAAATACCGAGTTGAGAGATATGAAGTCTCCAACAAGTTCTATAGCTAAAAGATGGAAGAGAATCGCTCAACTAGTGAGCATGTTCTCAGATTGTCTGGTACTTCAATCGCTTGAATCAAGCGGAGTAAATCTTCGAGATAAGATAGTGATTGACAGAATTCTCTAGTCACCATCACTAAGTTAGTAGAACTTCGTGATGAACTATAGTATGCAAGGGATGACGAAAACGATTCCCGAGCTCTTCGTGATGTTGAAATCGACGAAGGTAGAAATCAAGAAAGAGCATCAAGTGTTGATGATTGACAAGACCACTAGTCTCAAGGAAAAGGGCAAAGGGAAGAAGGGGAACTTCAAGAAGAGCGGCAAGCAAGTTGCTGCTCGAGTGAAGAAACCCAAGTCTGGACCTAAGCACGAGACTAAGTGCTTTTGCTGCAATGGAACTGGTCCTTTGGAAGCGGAACTACCCCAAGTATTTGGCGGATAAGAAGGATGGCAAAGTGAACAAAAGTATATTTGATATACTGAGATCATTGATGTGTACTTCACTAGTGTTCGTAGTAACCCCTCGGTATTTGAATCTGGTTCTGTTGCTAAGAGTAGTAACTTGAAACGGGAGTTGCAGAATGAACAGAAACTAGTTGAAGGGGAAGTGACGATGAGTGTTGGAAGTAGTTCCAAGATTGATTTGATCATCATCACACACTCCCTATACTTTCGGGATTAGTATGGAACCTAAATAAGTGTTATTTGGTGTTGAGCATAAATATGATTTGATCATGTTTATTGCAATCTGATTATTCATTTAAGTAAGAGAATAAATTGTTGTTACATTTACATGAATAAAACCTTATATGGTTACACACCCAATGAAAATGGTTCATTGGATCTCGATCATAGTGATACACATATTCATAATATTGAAACCAAAAGATGCAAAGTTAATAATGATAGTGCAACTTATTTGTGGCACTTGCCGTTTAGGTCATATTGGTGTAAAGCGCATGAAGAAAACTCCATCTTGATGGACTTTCGTAATCACTTGGTTATGAATCATTTGATGCTTGCGAACCGTGCCTTTTGGGCAAGATGACTAAAACTCCGTTCTTCGGAACAATGGAACGAGCTACCGACTTATTGGAAATAACACATATATACCGATATATGCGATCCAATGAGTGTTGATGCTCGTGGCAAGTATCGTTATTTTATGACCTTCACAAGATGATTTGAGTAGATATGGGTATATCTACTTGATGAAACATAAGTCTGAAATAGTTGAAAGGTTCAAAGAATTTCAGAGTGAAGTGGAAAATCATCGTAACAAGAAAATAAAGTTTACTGCGCGATCCGATCGTGGAGATAAATATTTGAGTTACGAGTTTGGTCTTCAATTAAAACAAAGTGGAATAGTTTCACAGCTCACGCCACCGGAACACCACAACGTTATGGTGTGTCCGAACGTCAGAACCGTACTTTATTTTGATATAGTGCGATCAATGATGTCTCTTACCGATTTACCACTATCGCTTTTGGGGTTATGCATTAGAGACAATTTGCATTCACGTTTAATAGGGCACCATCTAAATCCGTTGAGATGACACCGTATGAACTATGGTTTAGCGATAAACCTAAGGTATCGTTTCTTAAAGTTTGGAGTTGTGATGCTTATGTGAAAAAATTTCACTGATAAGCTCAAACCCAAATCGGAGAAGTGCGTCTTCATAGAATACCCAAAGGTAACTATTGGGTACACCTTCTATCACAGATCCGAAGGCAAGTTTTTCGTTGCTAAGATGGATCCTTTCTAGAGAAGAAGTTTCTCTCGAAAGACGTGAATGGGAGGAAAGTAGAAACTTGATGAGGTAATTGTACCTTCTCCCTTATTGGAAAGTAGTTAATCACGAAATCAGTTCTAGTGATTCCTACACCAATTAGTGAGGAAGTTAATGATGATGATCATGAAACTTCGGATCAAGTTGCTACCAAACCTCGTAGGTCTTCGAGTAAGATCCGCACTGAGTGGTACGGTAATCGTGTTCTGGAAGTCATGTTACTAGACCATGATGAACCTCACGAACCATGAGGAAGCGATGATGAGCCCAGATTCGCGAAATGGCTTGAGGCCATGAAATACGAGATAGGATCCATGTATGAGAACAAAGTATGGACTTTGATTGACTTGCTCGATGATCAGCAAGCCATGTTAAATAAATGGATCTTCAAGAGGAAGACGGACAACGATAGTAGTGTTACTATCTACAAAGCTCGACTTGTCACAAAAGGTTTTCGACAAGTTCAAGGTGTTGACTACAATGAGATTTTCTCAAGCTGAAGCGATTCTTAAGTCTGTCCGAATCATGTTAGCAATTGCCACATTTTATGAAATCTGGCAAATGGATGTCAAAACTACATTCTTTAATGGATTTATTAAAGAAGAGTTGTATATGATGCAACGAGAAGGTTTTGTCAATCCTAAAGGAGCTAACAAAATGTGCAAGCTCCAAATGATCCATCAATGGACTGGTGCAAGCATCTCGGAGTTGGAATATACGCTTTGATGAGTTGATCAAAGCATATGGTTTTATCTGAGACTTTTGGAAAAGCCTGTATTTACAAGAAAGTGAGTGGGAGCACTACATCATTTCGATAAATATATGTGAATGACATATTGTTGATCGGAAATAATGTAGGATTATTCTGCAAAGCATAAAGGAGTATTTGAAAGGAGTTTTTCAAAGAAGGACCTCGGTGAAGCTGCTTACATATTGAGCATCAAGATCTATTGAGATAGATCAAGACGCTTGATAAGTTTTCAATAAGTACATACCTTGTCAAGATTTTGAAAAGGTTCAAAATGGAACGATACCAAAGAAAGAGTTCTTGCACGTGTTACAAGGTGTAAAATTGAGTAAGACTCAAAGCCCGACCACGGCAGAAGATAGAAAGAGAATGAAAGTCATTCCTTATGCCTCAGCCATAGGTTCTATAAAGTATGCTATGCTATGTACGGACCTATTGTATACCTTGCTCTGAATTTGGCAAGGAGTACAATAGTGATCTAGGAGTAGATCCTTTGGACATTGGTCAAGAACATCCTTAGTGAGGACTAAGGAAATATTTCTCGATTATGGAGGTGATAAAAGAGCCCGTCGTAAAGAGTTACATCGATGCAAGCTTTTTACACTGATCCAGATGACTCTAAGTCTCAATCTGGATACATATCGTAAGTGGGAGCAATTAGCTAGAGTAGCCCGATGCAGAGCATTGTAGACATAGAATATTTGCAAAATACATACGGCTCTGAATGTGACAGACCCGTTGATTAAACTTCTCTCACGAGCAAAACATGATCATCCCTTAGTACTCTTTGGGTGTTAATCACATAGCGATGTGAACTAGATTATTGACTCTAGTAAACCCTTTGGGTGTTGGTCACATGACGATGTGAACTATGGGTGTTAATCACATACTGAGATGTGAATATTGGTGTTGAATCACATGATGATGTGAACTAGATTATTGACTCTAGTGCAAGTGGGAGACTGAAGGAAATATGCCCTAGAGGCAATAATAAAGTTATTATTTATTTCCTTATATCATGATAAATGTTTATTATTCATGCTAGAATTGTATTAACCGGAAACATAATACATGTGTGAATACATAGACAAGCAGAGTGTCACTAGTATGCCTCTACTTGACTAGCTCGTTAATCAAAGATGGTTATGTTTCCTAACCATAGACATGAGTTGTCATTTGATTAACGGGATCACATCATTAGGAGAATGATCTGATTGACATGACCCATTCCGTTAGCCTAGCACTTGATCGTTTAGTATGTTGCTATTATGCGTTCTTCATGACTTATACATGTTCCTGTAACTATGAGATTATGCAACTCCGTTTACGGAGGAACACTTTGGGTGCTACCAAACGTCACAACGTAATCGGGTGATTATAAAGGAGTACTACAGGTGTCTCCAAAGGTACATGTTGGGTTGGCGTATTTGAGATTAGGTTTTGTCACTCCGATTGTCGGAGAGGTATCTCTGGGCCCTCTCGGTAATGCACATCACTATAAGCCTTGCAAGCAATGTAGCTAATGAGTTAGTTACGGAATGATGCATTACGTAACGAGTAAAGAGACTTGCCCGATGTGAGATTGAACTAGGTATTGGATACCGACGATCGAATCTCGGGCAAGTAACATACCGATGACAAAAGGAACAACGTATGTTGTTATGCGGTTTGACCGATAAAGATCTTCGTAGAATATGTAGGAGCCAATATGGGCATCCAGGTTCCGCTATTGGTTATTGACCAAGAATAGTTCTAGGTCATGTCTACATAGTTCTCGAACCCGTAGGGTCCGCACGCTTAAGGTTTCGGCGATGCTTATATTATGAGTTTATGATTTTTGATGTACGAAGGAGTTCGGAGTCCCGGATGAGATCGGGGACATGACGAGGAGTCTCGAAATGGTCGAGACGTAAAGATCGATATATTGGACGACTATATTCGGAGTTCGGAAAGGTTCCGAGTGATTCGGGTATTTTTCGAGTACCGGGTAGTTACGGGAGAAGTAATGGGCCTTGATGGGCTTTAGTGGGAAGAGGAAAGGCTGCTGCGCCCCTCCCCTCTAGTCCGAATTGGACTAGGGAAGGGGCCGGCCACCTTTCCTACTCCTCCACTTCCTTCTCCCTTCCTCCCCTACATGGAAGGATTCCTAGTTGGACTAGGAAAGGGGAATCCTACTCCCGGTGGGAGTAGGACTCCCTTGGCGCCAATCATAGGGCCGGCCTCCTCCCTCCCTTGCTCCTTTATATCCGGGGGCAGGGGGCACCCCATAGACACTAGTTGATCTACGGATCTTTCCTTAGCCGTGTGCGGTGCCCCCTTCCACCATATTCCACTTCGGTCATATCATCAGAGCTTAGGCGAAGCCTGCCGGAGAAGTCATATCGTCAGCGGAGCTTAGGCGAAGCCCTGCGTCGGTGGAGCATCAACATCGTCACCACGCCGTCAGGTTGACGGAACTCTTCCCCGACACTTTGCTGGATCGGAGTCCGGGATCGCCATCGAGCTGAACGTGTGCGTAACTCGGAGGTGCCGTCACGTTCGGTGCTTGGATCGGTCGGATCGTGAAGACGTACGACTACATCAACCGCGTTGTTATAACGCTTCCGCTTTCGGTCTACGAGGGTACGTGGACAGACACTCTTCCCTCTCGTTGCTATGCCATCACCATGGTCTTGCGTGATCGTAGGAAAATTTTCGAAATTACTGCGTTACCCAACACTATGTTCTGAGATTGATGTTGCTATGACTTTGCTATGCTTAATGCTTGTCACTAGGGCCCGAGTGCCATGATTTCAGATCTGAACCTATTATGTTTTCATGAATATATGTGTTTTCTTGATCCTATCTTGCAAGTCTATAGTCACCTATTATGTGTTATGATCCGACAACCCCGAAGTGACAACAATCGGGATACTTCTCGGTGATGACCGTAGGTTGAGGAGTTCATGTATTCACTATGTGCTAATGCTTTGTTCCGGTTCTCTATTAAAAGGAGGCCTTAATATCCCTTAGTTTCCGTAAGGACCCCGCTGCCACGGGAGGGTAGGACAAAAGATGTCATACAAGTTCTTTTCCATAAGCACGTATGACTATTACTAAATACATGCCTACATTACATTGATGAATTGGAGCTAGTTCTATATCACCCTATGTTATAACTATTACATGAGGAATCGCATCCGGCATAATTATCCATCACTGATCCATTGCCTACGAGCTTTTCATATATTGTTCTTCGCTTATTTACTTTTCCGTTGCTACTGTTACAACTACTACAAAAACCCAAAAACATTTATCTTTACTTTTGCTAACGTTACCTTTATTATCATACCACTTTTGCTATTAAACACTTTGCTGCAGATACTAAGTTATCCAGGTGTGGTTAAATTGACAACTCAACTGCTTTATACTCAAGAATATTCTTTGGCTCCCCTTGTGTCGAATCAATAAATTTGGGTTTAATACTCTACCCTCGAAAGCTGTTGCGATCCCCTATACTTGTGGGTTATCAGAGTCCACAAAGGGCTCCAGCCACGAAGGGTCCACGAAGAAGCAACCTTGTCTATCCCACCATGGTCGTCGCCCACGAAGGACTTGCCTCACTAGCGGTAGATCTTCATGAAGCAGGTGATCTCCTTGCCCTTACAAACTCCTTGGTTCAACTCCACAATCTTGTCGGAGGCTCCCAAGTGACACCTAGCCAATCTAGGAGACACCACTCTCCAAGAAGTAACAAATGGTGTGTTGATGATGAACTCCTTGCTCTTGTGCTTCAGATGATAGTCTCCCCAACACTCAACTCTCTCTCACAGGATATGGATTTGGTGGAAAGAAGATTTGAGGGGAAAGCAACTTGGGGAAGGCTAGAGATCAAGATTCATATGGTAAGAATGGAATATCTTGGCCTCAACACAAGTGTAGGTGGTTCTCTCTCAGAAAAGGTAAGTTGGAAGTGTAGGTTCGTTCTGATGGCTCTCTCCACGAATGAAGAGGAGGTGGAGGGGTATTTATAGCCTCCACACAAAATCTAACCGTTACACACAACTTGCCAATCTCGATGGGACCGAATTGATAAACTCGGTCGGACCTATTCAGCAAATCTAGTGACCGTTAGGATTTTTGGTGGGACCAACATGCAACTCGGTAGGAACGATATGGTTAGGGTTAGGGCATAACGTAATCTCGCTGAGACCAATTACACAAACTCGGTGAGACCGATTTTGGTAATAAGCTAACCAGAGAGTTGGTCAGGTAAACTCGGTGGGACCGATTCGCTCATTTCGGTGAGACCGAAATGTTACGAAAGGGAAACAGAGAGTTTACATTGCAATCTTGGTGGGACCGATCGCTCATCTTGGTGGGACCGAAACTTTACGAAGGGAAACCGAGAGATTACAATCCCATCTCGGTGAGACCGAGATCCTTATCGGTGAGACCGGATTGCCTAGGGTTTGTGGAAGTGGCTATGACATCTGAACTCGGTGGCGCCGGATAGAAAGAATCGGTGGGGCCTTGTTTGACTTTTGGTTTAGGTCATATGTGGATGTGAGAAAGTAGTTGAGGGTTTTGGAGCATATCACTAAGCATTTTGAGCAAGAGCCTCATTAAGCAACACCTCATCCCTCCTTGATAGTATATTGGCTTTTCCTATAGACTCAATGTGATCTTGGATCACTAAAATAGAAAATGTAGAGTCTTGAGCTTTGAGAATGAGCCAATCCTTTTGTCCTTAGCATTTTGAGGGGTCCACTTTTCTCATCCATGCCATGCCAATCATTGAGTTTTCCTGAAATATTAATCTTGAAATAGCATTAGCTCAATGAGCTATATGTTAGGAATTACCAAAACCACCTAGGGATAGTTGCACTTTCAATCTCCCCCTTTTTGGTAATTGATGACAACATATAGATCAAAGCTTCGACAAATGATAATAAGAGTGAAAAACATTGTCGCTTTGAGAAGTATGTGAAAAGCAAGAGCTCCCCTAAATTTGTGCATAGTTTAAGATTTGCTTTGGACTGCAAATGCACAATGAGTTAGGATCATGGGTTACTCTTCCATGTCACATACATCTTGGTGAAGCGCTCAAAATGATAATAACTAAATACATGCACGCATCACCAAGCAAAGTGAATGATCATATGGGGATAAAAAGGATAATGTCATCCAACAAGCATTAAGGTAGCATATGATCAAACACATGATCATCCAAGTATCACACAAAATCATAAAGTATCTCAAACAAGCAAATAACAAAGTTCAACCACCAAAAAAACAAGAGAGAACAAAGAGCAACACTCTCTCTCGAAGCCTATGATCTATACATTTTCTCCCCCTTTGGCAACAAGTTACCAAAAAGTTCATAGAAAACGCATAGTGCTAGATCGACTCTCAGGCTTGGTCTTCAGGTGGTGGTGTAGATAAAACTCCAAGGACGAAGGCATCAGTTGATGTAGATGGAGCTGGTGGAGTGGGTCTTTGGAGCTGGTGGCACTTTGAAGCTATAGCTGGTGCGAGATGAAGTTGCTCTGGTGTTCAGAATCGCACCGCAGCAGATTACATCCTCTGGGCACTCTAGCAAAAGCATCGGTGGTAGACTTGCCCTTCTTCTCCTGCACTTCATCCTGAAGTTGCTCAACAACCGACTATATCTCGGTGACCTTCACATCTAAATCATAGAACTTACGCTCCATGATCCTCTCCAAGCTCTCCTGGTTTTGAGTCAGGGTGGCCAATCCCTTCTCAATCCTCGGAGTGGAGGCAATCAAGTAGCCAAGCTGATCTTGCTTGCTCTTCAGAAGATACTGAGATGCCTCATCAATGGTTGGCATCTTTGTAGCCTTTTCAGTCCTTGCCTTCTCCCTCTTTGCTTGTGCTTGCACAGAAGATGGTTCATTCTCATCCATTACCACAGTGTTGTCCTCAAAGTCTAGGTAGATGGGCATATGATCCTTGTCCAAGAGATATGTGCCAGTGCCCATCTTGGAGTTGATTAGCTCCTGGATCTGTGGGGGCATACCCACAACTTCTCTTCTGATCTACAGCTGTTCTCTTTATAGTTTCCACAATTAGGCTAATGACTTTGAACTTTTGAGGAACATCAAATATATGCAGCAAGTTGATGGAATGTCCTCTGATCATTCTGTGATCTCCTGATTTTGGTAGCAATGTGTGCCTTAAAATCCAATTGATTGTAGGCAGGCTCGACAAAGTTAAGTGTTTCACAGAAACAAATTCGTGAGTCTCAAGATCTGCATCAGGAATCTCCTTGTACATGCTAGCCATTGAGTTGTGATCCTTCTTCTTCTTGGCATAGACATCCAAGTCATCTTCTTGTTCTTCTGGGGCATTGATCAATTTTTCCCATTCTTCAACTGTTGACTGGTACCTAGTACCTTCAGACATCCAGACAATCCTTCCATCTGGGTAGAAATGAGCTGTGGAGTAGAACTTCATAATAAGCTCATCATTCCACTTTGTGAGCTTCTGCCCAACAAAGTCCTCTACTCCACAAGACTTGAAACTATCATAGACTCCAGGATAGTGTTCTTCATTTTCCCTGATGTACTCTGAAAGGGCTAGTTATCGACTAGAGGGGGGGTGAATAGGCTATTTTTATGAAAGTCTTCAAAACATGGGAGTTTCGAAGACAGACAATATAAACAACACTATTCTAATGCAGCGGAAGGTAGACTACACTAGACAAGCCATAGTCAAGTATTCAATGGAGTGAAAGCATGAAGACTAATACCAGCTAGGTAGTAAAGATCAGGATGGAAGATAGTATGAAGCCAAGCAGAACAGATAGTCACACAGTGAAGTCAAAAAGATAATACAAGCAGGCAATGACTTCACGAAGACAAACTGTAAGTGAAGAGGAGTAAGAGATAGAACCAGTGGCTTCAGAAGGACAGGGATTTGTTCAACCAATTCCAGTTGCTGTGACAGCTGTACGTCTGGTTAGGGAGGCTGAGATTCAACTCAGAAGACTGCGTCTTCACCTTATTCCCCTTGAGCTAAGGACACTTAGTCCCCGCCCAATCACTCTGGTAAGTCTTCAAGGTAGACTGTCGAACCTTCAGAGACTTCGTTCACCGGCAATCCACAATGGCTCTTGGATGCTCAGAACGCGACGCCTAACCGGCTGGAGGATTCACAGTCCTCAAGTGTAACAAGTCTTCAGATCACGCGGACAGAAAGACTTCAGTGATGCCAAACACTCTTCGGGCTCGGGGTGGTTTGGGCTTTGTCCTTGCAAGGATTCTCTCTCGAAAGCTTTGGCGGTGGGTTGCTCTCAAATGACAAAAGTCGTGTACTAACTCTGAGCAGCCACCAATTTATGGTGTAGGGGGTGGGCTATTTATAGCCACTGGACAACCCGACCGGATTTGTCCGAAATGACCCTGGGTCACTAAGGAACTGACACGTGCCGCAACGGTCAGATTTCAAACACACGCGACAGCTTGACTTGGGCTACAAGTAAAGCTGACTTGTCCGACATAGGATAATATTTGCTCTCATTGTCTTCGCTCGAAGACATAGGATTTGGTTTGAGCATCACTTCAGTCACTCTGACTTTGTTCACTTGGACCCCACTTAACAAAGGTTAAAGGCGGTGGTTCCTATGACTCAACAAAGAAGAAAAGGAAACAACGGAACAACTAAGTCTTCGCGCTCCATAGTCTTCACTCAATGTCTTCTCGTGTCATAGTCTTCAATGTGAATATATTCACAGACCACCATTGTTTTTAATGTCTTCACACATTTTTAGGGGTCATCTTCGGTAGGTAAACCGAATCAAGGAGGGACTACTACCTGTGTTATCCTGCAATTCTCACAAACACATTAGTCCCTCAACCAGGTTTGTCGTCAATACTCCAAAACCAACTAGGGGTGGCACTAGATGCACTTATAATCTCCCCCTTTTTGGTGATTGATGACAAACTAGTTGAAGTTTTCAATGGGGATAAAAGTATGTGAAATTGTAAGGATTAAGATATTGTCTTCATAGATGGCAAAAAGGCTCTCCCTGAAGATGTGCATATAATTATTTTGCGTTGGAATGCAAATGCACATGGCAGGTTGTACTTGTGGAGATCTTCTTCACCATATGAAGACAATACATCATGCATGAACAGATACACAAGAATAATGATATGCATAATGAAAAATGGACGTCTGCGGAATGAGTTCATGCGGGATTTATCATCGCATATGCGGAATTTATCATCGCATCACACAGAATAGCAGAAAGAGTAGCAGACGACCATCAAGTTCAAGTGTTACAACTCAAAGAACCAAATGTAGCAAAACGAGAGTTGTAAGCACTAGGCAAAAGTATATCAACCACCCATCGGACCCGCTGAAGACTATCAACCTAATGCTTCTCCCCCTTTTGTCAGTAAGGACCAAAAAGGTTTGAAGACATAGGCTCTACTCGTTCCCATGAGGAGTAGGTGAAGCAGCGGGGTCGTCGTTGAGGTTTGGTGGTGCAGAAGAACTTGGTGCAGTGTCGACACGCGCTGAGGGTGGAGGTGGTGAGGTAGCATCATCTGTGTCATCCAAGACTCTGGCATTCACAGTTGCTACGGAGGAGGAGTACCCTGAGTCTTCAAGAGACGGGGTTTGACGTAAGACAACATTCCTGGGAGGAGTGGAGTCGAACTTGAATCTCTTAGTGAAGCCATCGTCTTGAAGATCAGCTTTAGCACTTAGCAATGTCAGACTCTTCCAAGACCTCCGAAAGGTTTCATGGGTGACAAAGGAATTCTTGGTGGCAAGATTGCGAATGTGATTGACATCCACCAAGAGGCTTTGCATTTGACGCTTCATCCAGTAGTGATGCTTGTCATGCTTTTGATGCAAGGCCACGAGAACCTCTCGGTCATTGAGCAGAAGAGAGTGCTTCCGAGGCCTTGGAGCAATGGTGCTTTCAGTGGCCTCATTGCATGAAAGGCGAGTGTTGCCGGCCAGTGGATAAACACGAGAAGCAACCTGAACACTTTCAACATGCTAGGCAAAGCTCTGACGATCTATATTGTGAAGATATAGTGCTTCCTTGGCAGGCTCTGGGTAAATGGCTTCAATGGACATATCAACCTCTGGTAAAAATATCAGATGGTTACGAGCAGAGGGATGATAGTCAGTGGCAGAGTGGAGCTTGATTAGACGCATAATCCAAGTGTCGGTGTACAAAAAGAGGGGTACACTCTTTGTACCCCTATAATGTGCAGGCGATCTGAGCCATGAGCACCACCAAGACCGAGCAAGGCAAGGGAGGTGAGCCAAGGTAAGGCCGAAGCTCGAAGGAGCACAACGACGCCAAGACCAAGACCACAAAGAGCAAAGGGGAAGCAGACTCCCCGGCAAGATCCTTGCCGGGGCGGTTTTAACAAACCAGCGGGACCCTTGCCGGGCGGCTCACCCCACACCCACGGAGGCGAATCACCCTTGAGTCCACTGCCCCCATGGGGCAAGGATTCGGGAGACATCCCCGTGGTGGCAGGCAGATCTTTGTGAAGACATTCAAGATCAGATACACACCATAGAAGATGACGACCCTTGGCGGGATCCCAGCCAAGGAAGACCACAAGGCCCCCCGGCAAGAGCCTTGCCGGGGATGACAGCAGGCACCATGGCAAGACCCTTGCAGGGGCCCCGGCAAGGCCCTCGCCAAGAACCCCCGTAGGGCCACCATCAGGCCCACGCCCATCAAACCTCCACCACCGTTCGCATGCAGCTGCCGACCCAACCAGTTGGGTAGGCACCTGCGTGGCGGCAAGCGGATCTTCATGGAGACCCACCATTGCGCCACCTCAGCTGCCTGCCTGCCTACATGGCACCGCGGGCACCGGTGGCCAGGGCGCGTGTCGACACGAAAGGGAGCGGCGACGGAAGAGACAGGGCCCTCCCCCGTCCCCGGTAAAGCAAGGACACCTAAGCAAGACGCATTAAAGGCGCCTTGTCATGTAATGCGAGGGATAAACTCGCATCACTGTACCCTTTCCACCTCCTGTGTGCCACTGTGGCAACCCCTTTCCCTATAAAAGGAGGCCCAAGGCGACCAGGAGGAGGATTTGGCTTTTTGGAGCTCCTCACGCCCCATTGCTAGTTCAAGAACACAGATAAACCAACCACCAAAGCAGGAGTAGGGTTTTACGCATCCTCGCGGCCCGAACCTAGATAAAGAGACCGTGTGCTATCTGTTTGATCCGCTCTTCACGACCCCGCGCCTCGCAACCGTAGTAGGGATTATTGTGATCCCATAGGTGTCGTTCCTACACCGACAAGCACCCACCGGAGAGCCCACCGGAGAGCACCTCAAGTACGTGATCCAGATGCACTTCCCCAGGGAGGTGTCAACAAACAATACGGCGGAATACGAAGGGCTGCTTGTCGGTCTTAGGATCGTGGCAGACCTCGGAATCAAGAAACTCATCGTCGGGGGGGAATCGCAGCTTGTCGTCAAGCAAGTCAACAAGGATTACCAGAGCCCGTTGATGAAGGCATACGTCGATGAAGTGAGAAAGCTGGAAGATCGTTTCGACGGTATCTGAGCTGAACACGTTCCTCGAGCGGAGAACGATATCGCCGATTACTGTCAAAGCGCGTTGCCCTCAAGCTACACGTGGAACCAGGTACCTTTGTGCTTGACTAACTCAGCCATCCGTTGATCCATCAGCGAGCGAGAATAAGAGGAGGAAATCAGGGCCCGGCAAGTACTTTCCCGCCGAGCTCCCGGAGCCGCCCGGCAAGGATGTTGCCGAGGATCTTGAGCCCGCCACGGACGGCCCGGCTCGGCGGAGCGCAAGCTCTTGCCATCGAGACAGCCGCTCCTATAGCGGAGGAAATGCCTTTAGTCCTCGCCGTCGAGCCCCAGGCTCCAGCGTGGGCACAACATACCATCTGATTCCTCCAAACAGGGGAACTTCCTGAGGAGCAGGAAGAAGCGAAAAAAGTAGCCCGTCGCTCTACCATGTACCCGGTTAAATCGATGGCGTCACAGTAAAGAAAGAGGCCGAACGGTGTGAAATTGAAGTGTATCCCTCGAGAGGAAGGACTGGAGCTGTTGGCGGAGATACACGGAGGAATATGTGGATCCCACATTGGGTCAAGAGCCCTTGCCGGCAAGGCATTTCGGCAAGGCTTCTTCTGGCCCACCGCCCTCCGAGATCTTGACGACATAGTCACCGTGTGTGAAGCGTGTCGAGTTCCATTCAAAGAAGCTTCATCAGCCAGCTCAAGCCCTTCAAACCATTCCTCTCTCCTGGCCCCTCTCGGTGCAGGGGCTCGACATATCGGGCCCTTTCCCCGACTGTCGGGGCTTTGAGTACTTATGCGTTGCAATCGATAAGTTCACAAAGTGGCGGAGGTGGAGGCGATGAGGAAGGTCACAGCTCAGTCAGCCGTCAAGTTCTTCAAGGGACTAGTGTGCCATTTTGGCGTACCCAACAGGGTTATCACCGACAACGGCACGCAGTTCACAAGCCGCACCTTCATACAATATACCCAAGACCTCGGCAGCAAAGTCTGTTTCGCTTTCGTTGCTCACCCGCGAAGCAATGGTCAAGCTGAGAGGGAAAATGCTGAAGTACCGCGAGGCTTAAGGACCAAGACCTTTGACAATCTGCACAAGAGTGGAAGGCGCTGGATTGATGAGGTGCCGGTGGTTCTTTGGTCGATCAGAACGACGCCAAATCGAGCCAACGGCCAGGCACCTTTTGCCCTGGTATACGGGGCAGAAGCAGTTCTCCCCACTGAACTCATATACGGGTCACCTCGAGTGCTCGCTTATGACGAGCTTGAGCAAGAGCAACTGCGGCAAGATGATGCAATGATCCTTGAGGAAGATCATCTTCGGGCGGCTGTGAGAGCAGCATGCTACCAGCAAGCCTTGCGCCGCTACCATAGCCGCAAGGTTCATGCCCGAAGCCTTGAGGAAGGCGACCTTGTCCTTCGGCGCGTTCAATCGGCCAAGAATTCCAACAAGTTGGCGCCAAAGTGGGAAGGCCCTTATCGAGTAATACGAGTCACTAGGCCCGGCGCAGTCTCTGGAGATCAAGATGCCGTTCGGTGAGTAACTCCTGGAACATTGAGCATCTTCGCAAGTTTTACTCAGAAGACGCGGCTTGCCGGGCCCCCCGGCAAGCCATCTTTTGTACAAGCATTGCCGATGATGCATGTAACCCTTTGTACAAAGCCAGGCGCAGACCTTGAGCATAAATTAATGAAGCACTGGCGCCCTAAGTTATAGCATGCATGCTAGGTCGAGTCTCGTCCTTGGTTAGGGCTGATAGTGCTTGGCGGCGACTAACCCCTAGCTTAGAGGTCGAGTGTGCGTCTCTTTGCCGTTCTTTTGTCTTCTTTGGTTCGCAGGACTCACAGATATCCTTGTCGGATCACCTGAGGACGTAAAAGAGAAGAGGGGCAGACCGACATCTAAACCCGACAAGCCAGTATTGCCGGGGGCTGCAAGTGCAAAGACTCCCCCACGACAAACCAGAGTTGCCGGGGGCTACAGTTTCAGATAAGTTCTTCATCCCTTATCATGCATTCCCTTATGGACTGAGGTATGTGAAACCTCGCTTC
Source organism: Aegilops bicornis (assembly GCA_021605145.1). Classification (NCBI taxonomy): domain Eukaryota; kingdom Viridiplantae; phylum Streptophyta; class Magnoliopsida; order Poales; family Poaceae; genus Aegilops; species Aegilops bicornis. Next base: position 97,613,205 of record CM038671.1, read on the forward strand.
TTCCCAAAGCTACCGTGCTCCCCTAAAATTCTAGGCCCTAGGGCTCATTCCTGGGGCCAAGTTTGGTCGTAGTCACGGCAGCAAAAGGATGAAACGAGGAGCTTGAACCCACCTCACCCCTGCCTCCGCCAAAAGCGTGAGAAAGGTCGAGCGAAGTGGGAAGGCAGCGGGGGCCTGTTGCCGGGCAAGGAAATGTTTATCTTAGGGATATCAAGGATTTACTCCTTGTCGTGGGTTCTACCCGCAAACAAATGACCCGGCAAGCATCCCTTTTTCATTAAAAACATTCCACTCAGATACAGTCCATGGGGAATGAAAAACATGAATGATGGGATTACAAGTTTTAAATTCAGCTAAGGCCCAAAGCCTTACAAACTAAAAAAGATAAGGTGCCCGTAACCCCTTTCTTATCCCTCTCCTCAGGAGGCAGGTCAAGGAGGCGAAAAGGGCAAAAGGGGCGCCTAGGCGAGCTACGAGTGGCAGGAGACACAAAGAGAACATCTCGGTGGTCGTCCGAAGGCTGGATGGTGATGGCGGCGCCGGAAGTAGAGCTCGAAGACGAGGCGGCAGGACGTCAGCACACGTCGAAGGCGTCGGTGCCCAGCGATACTCGATTTGACGGCCTTGCCGCCGCCCTCTTCCTCTTCCGCAGCCTCCCAACGCCCGGCCGCCCAAGGAGACGACCCGAGAAGTTCAAGCCGGGCGACACGGATGATGGGGTCGCCGGTGCCGCCTGAAGCGGCGCGGACACCTAGTCGGACCCGTCATCCTGCTGCCTGCTACCCTCGTCGTCGCTGCCACTGTCCTCCTCGCCACTCCCGCTCGAGGAGGAGTCTTCGCTATCAGAAGAGCTCTCCACGCAGCACCTTGCCCGAGTCCCGAAGCACCCGAAGACCTTGACGGAGAGGAGGCCGCCCTCCATCAGCTTGAAATGGATAGTGAGCCCCGCCGTCAAGCGGTGGATATGAGCGAACGTCTTCCACCCTCGACAAAGATACATCACGTGAGGGGCTGGGAAGTCGACGCGAACTCGCCTACCGCTGATCCAACAGCCCCTCATGTGCAGCCGCAATGACTCCGGCGGATCCAGCTCCATCTCGCTCGCGAATGGAGTCGGGAGACGAAGGCGACGGCGAGGCGGCAGGCAGCATTGACGAAGAACTCGCAAGGGTCATCCCCAACATGGCCCTCCATGTGGGGAGGAACTACTGGCGGAGGAGAGACCGGCGCGCCGCCCCGTCCTCCTCTTCCCCGAGCGCCTCGGCCTCTCCCACGGGCTCGCTTCTCCCCTTCCTCAAGGGCTGGCTCTGCCACCGCAGGCGCAGGAGAAGGAAGGACGCGTTGTCGAGCGGCGACCCTTGCCGCCACCGTTGAAGGGTCAGGATTCCCTCTCCCCATGGAGGACGGAGGGGGGAGCAGAAGCTGAAGTAAGGAGAAGACGGAAGAGTGCGGGATGTCGTCCCCCCCCCCTCCCGCGCTCTTTATAAAGGAACGGGGTGGGGGCTTGGCCGCCCCGCTCAGCCAATCCAGACGCGGAAGGCACAAGGAACTGGGACCAACCCGCTGACCCGGCCCGCGACGGCCCAGTTTCCCGCCTCCGCCGTTCACCACCCCAAGCGCATGAGAACCACATGGCAGGCATGCAGGACCGAGGCGACGGGTGAGGCGCCCTCTCCCCACCCCGTGACCATGGGGAGTGGATGCCTTGAAGACCACGCCTCGGCCCCGTTCAGTAAATGGGCCGCGCCTCCACGCCTCCCTCCGTTTATGGGGAAGGCGCGGGCCGCCTCCTTTCACATTTACTATGACGTGACGCATGCGCGCGGAGCTCAGCCCCACGCATGCCGCCCACGTCATGCACGCCTCCCCACGCTGAGCCACGCGCAGGAGTAATGGGAAGCGCAGGGCGCGAAGAGATTTATCATGGTAAAACACCCCCGCTTTGCCAGCGCACCGCTTTTGGGCCTAGCCCAATGACACGATTGCGCTTACGTGTGGCCCAGGCCCGGGCTCTGTCGGTGTACAAAAAGAGGGGTACACTCTTTGTACCCCTATAACTGCACGGCAGTCGAGCCATGGGCACCACCAAGACCTTGAGCAACGCAAGGGAGGTGAGCCAAGGTAAGGCCGAAGCTCGAAAGGAGCAGAACGACGCCAAGACCATGACCACAAAGAGCAAAGGGGATGAAGCGGACTCCCCCGGCAAGATCCTTGCCGGGGGGCGGTTTTAGCAAACCTGGCAGGACCCTTGCCGGGGCGGCTCACCCCACACCTATGGAGCGAATCACCCTTGAGTCCACTGCCCCCATGGGGCAAGGATTCGGGAGACATCCCCGTGGTGGCATGCAGATCTTTGTGAAGACATTCAAGATCAGATACACACCATAGAATATGACGACCCTTGGCAGGATCCCAGCCAAGGAAGACCACAAGGCCCCCCGGCAAGAGCCTTGCCGGGGATGACAGCAGGCACCACGGAAAGACCCTTGCCGGGGCTACGGCAAGGCCCTTGCCGGGGCTACGGCAAGGCCCTTGCCGGGGCTACGGCAAGGCCCTTGCCGGGGCTACGGCAAGGCCCTCGCCAAGAACCCCCGTAGGGCCACCATCAAGCCCACGCCCATCAAGCCTCCACCACCGTTCGCAGCATGCAGCTGCTGACCCAACCAGTTGGGCAGGCACCTGCGTGGCGGCAAGCGGATCTTCGTGGAGACCCACCATTGCGCCACCTCAGCTGCCTGCCTGCCTACATGGCACCGCGGGCACCGCTGGCTGTATGCGTGTCGACACGAAGGGGAGCGGCGACAGACGAGACATGGCCTCCCCCCGTCCCGATAAAGCAAGGACACCTAAGCAAGACGCATTAAAGGCGCCTTGTCATGTAATGCAAGGGATAAACTTCGTATCATCAGTCGCTTTCCACCTCCTGTGTGCCACTGTGGCAACCCCTTTCCCTATAAAAGGAGGCCCAAGGCGACCAGGAGGAGGATTCGGCTTTTTGGAGCTCCTCACGCCCCATTGCTAGTTCAAGAACATAGATAAACCAACCACTAAAGCAGGAGTAGGGTTTTACGCATCCTCGCAACCTGAACCTGGATAAAGAGACCATGTGCTATCTGTTTGATCCGCTCTTCTCAGGACCCCACGCCCCGCAACCGTAGTAGGGATTCTTGTGATCCCATAGGTGTCGTTCCTACACTGACACCAAGGAGCATAGAATTTCAGACCAAAAATGTGAGACCCAGATGCAACAAACCGGCGAATGAAGAAATCTTGAGTATTGAAGCTTTTCCCATTTAGTATGTAGAAGACCAATGTCTTCATTGCACCTTCAAGCTTTGCTGAGGAGGAATGCCCTTTGATGGTCCATAGAGTTCGCCTAATGATATGTTAGATAGTGCGGGGCAGATACTCTAGGTCTTCAACAAGGAATTCCTTGGGATACTCAGCATCCTGGGGCAGTGGCTTCATCATACTAAGCATCTGGCTCATGTTGGGCTCTGGCTTCTGGAAGAGGCTCTCCAATGCATCGCGATGAAGCTGACAACCAGGTTCATACAGTTCGCCTGGAGTGGAGAGGCCGGTAAGCTCAATGAGATCAAAGGCTTTGGCTTCATGATGGACGTTGCCCGTCATCCACTCAAGGACCCATGTCGTTGTATCCCTGTTGTAGCCGCGAATGTGGAGGGTTGCATAGAATTGCAGAAGCTCTTCATTCCAATGTTCCTTGTCGGTGACAAACTGCAGAAGGCCAGCATCACGAAAGCAGTCTAGGGCTTCTTCTAGGCAGGGTAGACCAGCAATGGCTTCAGTGTCCAGACGCATATGAGGAAATATGCGCTCCTGATTGTATAGAATACAGGAGTAGTAGCTGCGTTGTTGATAGCTCCAGAACTGATCTGATGATATTCTTGGCTTGGAATATGGGTTCTTGCCAGTATCGAAGAAGGTGTTGTGTGAAATGAAGCCGTTGACATTGAATGAGCCTGGTGCCGATGCAGTTCCTGGGAACCTTGGCAGCCTTGGTTTTGGCTTCTGAACCTGAGGCATGTGCTCCACATGATAGTCAAATTGTGGTCCAGGAGCAGGCGGAGGAACCAGAATGGGCCATCTGACAGGAGCAAGCTCGCCTTGGTAGAATGCATGCTCAATGGTGTGGGGCCTTGGTGGCGGAACAGGAGCAGTGGCATCAGCAGAGGCGTCAGGCTGCACATTCGTTGTAGGAGCAACAGTGGCTTCAAGCACAGTGTTCACTAAAGGCGCCACATTGTCTTCAGCCATGACAACGTCATTGGCTTCAGAGATGTTGTTGGTGGCCGCCTCAGGATTCTCAACCTCCACTTGAGGAGCTGGAGGGTCGGGCACAGATACGTTCTCCTCGAGAACAACTTCTTGGGTGGTAGGGGGAGTAGCAACATGCTCTTCTTCTAGTCTTTCTTCGGCTGATGCAGCCGGATTGTCTTCCAACAACATTTGCTTGGATGAGGGAACCGTCATAGAAGGATTATCTTCAGGGAACACTTGACGTGCCACTGAGCTAGTCTGGTTTGAGTCTCCTTCTGTGATGGTGGTCATGGAGACAGAGGGTTTGAGACCTTTGCGAAGCCGTAGAAACACGAGCGACGCCTTTGCCAAAGGTGTTATCTCCATGTAATTATCATCATTCACCAACGGACTGGTGGCTTGTGCTGGTGGAGGACGGGGAGTGCTTGGTGAATCTTGACTTGGAGTTGCTGGTTGGGGACGATCAGCCCACGAGGCATCTTGAGAGATTGGCGTCAAAGGACGACCAATGCTAATGAGCTCGCTGTTCGTGAGAACAGGCGATGATACCGTTGTGCGCTCAATTTGAGGAAGGACTTCATCATCTTCTAAATTGTCGTGAGGAACAATGTCTTCAGTCGCGATGGGGTCAACGACGGGAACTTCTTGAGCCTCAGGAGCCTCTGTGGAAGCAGACTCATGGACTATCAACCGACGCTCTTGATTGTCAGGGTCAGGGTGAGCGAAAGCAATGGGTTCTGTTGGGGAATGTAGTAATTTCAAAAAAATTCCTACGCACACGCAAGATCATGGTGATGCATAGCAACGAGAGGGGAGAGTGTTTTCCATGTACCCTCGTAGACCGAAAGCGGAAGCATTAGTACAACGCGGTTGATGTAGTCGTACATCTTCACGATCCGACCGATCAAGTACCAAACGTATGGCACCTCCGAGTTTAGCACACGTTTAGCCCGATGACGTCCCTCGAACTCCGATCCAGCCGAGTGTTGAGGGGGGAGTTTCACAAGACGACACGGCGTGGTGACGATGTTGATGTTCTACCGACGCAGGGCTTCGCCTAAGCACCGCTACAGTATTATCAAGGTGGACTATGGTGGAGGGGGGCACCGCACACGGCTAAAAGATCAAACGATCAATTGTTGTGTGTCTAGGGTGCCCCCCTGCCCCCGTATATAAAGGAGCAAGGGGGGGTAAGGCCGGCCAGGGAGAGGGCACGCCGGGAGGAGTCCTATTCCCACCGGGAGTAGGACTCCCCCCCTTTCCTAGTTGGATTAGGACTTGGGAGGGGGAAAGAGTGGAGGAGAAGAAGGAAGGGGCGCGCCGCCCCCTCTCCTTGTCCTATTCGGACTGGGGGGAGGAGCGTGCGGCCCAGCCCTAGCCGCCTCTCCTCTCTTCCACCTAGGCCCACTAAGGCCCATGAAGTTGCCGGGGGGTTCCGGTACTCCGGTAAAATCCCGATTTCACCCGGAACACTTCCGATATCCAAACATAGGCTTCCAATATATCAATCTTCATGTTCGACCATTTGAGACTCCTCATCATGTCCGTGATCACATCCGGGACTCCGAACAACCTTCGGTACATCAAAACATATAAATTCATAATAAAATTGTCATCGAAACGTTAAGCGTGCGGACCCTACGGGTTCGAGAACTATGTAGACATAACCGAGACATGTCTCCGGTCAATAACCAATAAGCGGAACCTGGATGCTCATATTGGCTCCCACATATTCTACGAAGATCTTTATCGGTCAGACCACATAACAACATACATTGTTCCCTTTGTCATCGGTATGTTACTTGCCCGAGATTCGATCATCGGTATCTCAATACCTAGTTCAATCTCGTTACGTGCAAGTCTCTTTACTCGTTCCGTAATACATCATCCCGCAACTAACTCATTAGTTACAATGCTTGCAAGGCTTAAGTGATGTGTATTACCGAGAGGGCCAGAGATACCTCTCCGACAATCGGAGTGACAAATCCTAATCTCAAATACGCCAACCCAACATGTACCTTCGAGACACCTGTAGAGCACCTTTATAATCACCCGATTACGCTAGACGCTTAGTAGCACATAAAGTGTTCCTCCGATAAACGGAGTTGCATGAAGAAACATGTATAAGTCATGAAGAAAGCAATAGCAACATACTAAACGATTGAGTGCTAAGCTAACGGAATGGGTCAAGTCAATCACATCATTCTCCTAATGATGTGATCCCGCTAATCAAATGACAACTCATGTCAATGGTTAGGAAACATAACCATCTTTGATTAACGAGCTAGTCAAGTAGAGGCATACTAGTGACACTCTGTTTGTCTATGTATCCACACATGTATTATGTTTCCGGTTAATACAATTCTAGCTTGAATAATAAACATTAATCTTGATATAAGGAAATAAATAATAACTTTATTATTGCCTCTAGGGCATATTTCCTTCAGTCTCCCACTTGCACTAGAGTGAATCATCTAGATTACACAGTAATGATTCTAACACCCATGGAGCCTTGGTGCTGATCATGTTTTGCTCGTGGAAGAGGCTTAGTCAACGGGTCTGCAACATTCAGATCCGTATGTATCTTGCAAATTTCTATGTCTCCCACCTGGACTAGATCCTGGATGGAATTGAAGCGTCTCTTGATGTGCTTGGTTCTCTTGTGAAATATGGATTCCTTTGCCAGGGCAATTGCACCAGTATTGTCACAAAAGATTTTCATTGGACCCGATGCACTAGGTATGAGACCTAGATCGGATATGAACTCCTTCATCCAGACTCCTTCATTTGCTGCTTCCGAAGCAGCTATGTACTCCGCTTCACACATAGATCCCGCCACGACGCTTTGTTTAGAACTGCACCAACTGACAGCTCCACCGTTCAATGTAAACACGTATCCGGTTTGCGATTTAGAATCGTCCGGATCAGTGTCAAAGCTTGCATCAACGTAACCATTTACGATGAGCTCTTTGTCACCTCCATAAACGAGAAACATATCCTTAGTCCTTTTCAGGTATTTCAGGATGTTCTTGACCGCTGTCCAGTGATCCACTCTTGGATTACTTTGGTACCTCCCTGCTAGACTTATAGCAAGGCACACATCAGGTCTGGTACACAGCATTGCATACATGATAGAGCCTATTGCTGAAGCATAGGGAACATCTTTCATCTTCTCTCTATCTTCTGCAGTGGTCGGGCATTGAGTCTTACTCAACTTCACACCTTGTAACACAGGCAAGAACCCTTTCTTTGCTTGATCCATTTTGAACTTCTTCAAAACTTTGTCAAGGTATGTGCTTTGTGAAAGTCCAATTAAGCGTCTTGATCTATCTCTATAGATCTTGATGCCCAATATGTAAGCAGCTTCACCGAGGTCTTTTATTGAAAAACTCTTATTCAAGTATCCCTTTATGCTATCCAGAAATTCTATATCATTTCCAATCAGCAATATGTCATCCACATATAATATCAGAAATGCTACAAAGCTCCGACTCACTTTCTTGTAAATACAGGCTTCTCCAAAAGTCTGTACAAAGCCAAATGCTTTGATCACACTATCAAAGCGTTTATTCCAACACCGAGAGGCTTGCACCAGTCCATAAATGTATCGCTGGAGCTTGCACACTTTGTTAGCTCCCTTTGGATTGACAAAACCTTCTGGTTGCATCATATACAACTCTTCTTCTAGAAATCCATTCAGGAATGCAGTTTTGACATCCATTTGCTAAATTTCATAATCATAAAATGCGGCAATTGCTAACATGATTCGGACAGACTTAAGCATCGCTACGGGTGAGAAGGTCTCATCGTAGTCAATCCCTTGAACTTGTCGAAAACCTTTCGCGACAAGTCGAGCTTTGTAGATAGTAACATTATCGTCAGTGTCAGTCTTCTTCTTGAAGATCCATTTATTCTCAATTGCTTGCCGATCATCGGACAAGTCAACCAAAGTCCACACTTTGTACTCATACATGGATCCCATCTCAGATTTCATGGCCTCAAGCCATTTTACGGAATCTGGGCTCACCATCGCTTCTTCAGAGTTCGTAGGTTCGTCATGGTCTAGTAACACAACTTCCAGAACAGGATTACCTTACCACTCTGGTGCGGATCTTACTCTGGTCAACCTACGAGGTTCTGTAACAACTTGATCTGAATTTTCATGATCATCATCATTAACTTCCTCACTAATTGGTGTAGGTGTCGCAGAAACCGGTTTTTGCGATGAACTACTTTCCAATAAGGGAGTAGGTACAGTTACCTCATCAAGTTCTACTTTCCTCCCACTTACTTCTTTCGAGAGAAACTCCTTCTCTAGAAAAACTTCGAATTTAGCAACGAAAGTCTTGCCTTCAGATTTGTGATAGAAGGTGTACCCAACAGTCTCCTTTGGGTATCCTATGAAGACACATTTCTCTGATTTGGGTTCGAGCTTATCAGGTTGAAGCTTTTTCACATAAGCATCGCAGCCCCAAACTTTAAGAAATGACAACTTTGGTTTCTTGCCAAACCATAGTTCATAAGGCGTCGTCTCAACGGATTTTGATGGTGTCCTATTTAACGTGAATGCAGCCGTCTCTAAAGCATAACCCCAAAATGATAGTGGTAAATCAGTAAGAGACATCATAGATCGCACCATATCAAGTAAAGTACGATTACGACGTTCGGACACACCATTACGCTGTGGTGTTCCGGGTGGTGTGAGTTGTGAAACTATTCCGCATTGTTTCAAATGTAGACCAAACTCGTAACTCAAATATTCTCCTCCACGATCAGATCGTAGAAACTTTATTTTCTTGTTACGATGATTTTCAACTTCTCTCTGAAATTCTTTGAACTTTTCAGAAGTTTCAGACTTATGTTTCATTAAGTAGATATACCCATATCTGCTTAAATCATCTATGAAGGTGAGAAAATAACAATATCCTCCACGAGCCTCAACATTCATCGGACCACATACATCTGTATGTATGATTCCCAAGAAATCTGTTTCTCTCTCCATAGTTCCGGAGAACGGTGTTTTAGTCATCTTGCCCATGAGGCACGGTTCGCAAGTACCAAGTGATTCATAATCAAGTGGTTCCAAAAGTCCATCAGTATGGAGTTTCTTCATGCGTTTTACACCGATATGACCCTAAACGGCGATTACCACAAATAAGTTGCACTATCATTATCAACTTTGCATCTTTTGGCTTCAACATTATGAATATGTGTATCACTACTATTGAGATTCAATAAAAATAGACCACTCTTCAAGGGTGCATGACCATAAAAGATATTAATCATATAAATAGAACAACCATTATTCTCTGATTTAAATGAATAACCATCTCGCATTAAACAAGATCCAGATATAATGTTCATGCTCAACACTGGCACCAAATAACAAATATTTAGGTCTAATACTAATCCCGAAGGTAGATGTAGAGGTAGCGTGCCAACCGCGATCACATCGACTTTGGAACCATTTCCCACGCGCATCGTCACCTCGTCCTTAGCCAATCTTCACTTAATCCGTAGCCCCTGTTTTGAGTTGCAAATATTAGCAATAGAACCAGTATCAAATACCAAGGTGCTACTGCGAGCATTAGTAAGGTACACATCAATAACATGTACATCACATATACCTTTGTTCACCTTGCCATCCTTTTTATCCGCCAAATACTTGGGGCAGTTCCGCTTCCAAAGGACTACCGCTTGTAGTAGAAGCACTCAGTCTCAGGCTTAGGTCCAGACTTGGGTTTCTTCTCCTGAGCAGCAACTTGCTTGCTGTTCTTCTTGAAGTTCCCCTTCTTCTTCCCTTTTCCCTTTTTCTTGAAAATGATGGTTTTATTGACCATCAACACTTGATGCTCCTTCTTGATTTCTACCTCCACAGCCTTTAGCATTGCGAAGAGCTCGGGAATCGTCTTATCCATCCCTTGCATATTATAGTTCATCACGAAGCTCTTGTAGCTTGGTGGCAGTGATTGGAGAATTCTGTCAATGACGCTATCATCCAGAAGATTAACTCCCAGTTGAATCAAGTGATTATTATACCGGCACATCTTGAGTATATGCTCACTGACAGAACTATTCTCCTCCATCTTGCAGCTGTAGAACTTATTGGAGACTTCATATCTCTCAATCCGGGCATTTGCTTGAAATATTAACGTCAACTCCTGGAACATCTCATATGCTCCATGATGTTCAAAACATCGTTGAAGTCCCGGTTCTAAGCCATAAAGCATGGCACACTGAACTATCGAGTAGTCATCAGCTTTGCTTTGCCAGACGTTCATAACATCTGGTGTTGCAACTGCAGCAGGCCTGGCACCTAGCGGTGCTTTCAGGACGTAATTATTTTGTGCAGCAATGAGGATAATCCTCAAGTTACGGACCTAGTCCGTGTAATTGCTACCATCATCTTTCAACTTTGCTTTCTCAAGGAACGCATTAAAATTCAACGGAACAATAGCACGGGCCATCTATCTACAATCAACATAGACAAGCAAGATACTATCAGGTACTAAGTTCATGATAAATTGAAGTTCAATTGATCATATTACTTAAGAACTCCCACTTAGATAGACATCCCTCTAATCCTCTAAGTGATCACGTGATCCAAATCAACTAAACCATGTCCGATCATCACGTGAGATGAAATAGTTTCAATGGTGAACATCACTATGTTGATCATACCTACTATATGATTCACGCTCGACCTTTCAGTCTCCGTGTTCCAAGGCCATATCTGTTATATGCTAGGCTCGTCAAGTTTAACCTGAGTATTCTGCGTGTGCAACTATTTTGCACCCGTTGTATTTGAATGTAGAGCCTATCACACCCGATCATTACGTGGTGTCTCAGCACGAAGAACTTTCGCAACGGTGCATACTCAGGGAGAACACTTATACTTTGATAATTTAGTGAGGGATCATCTTATAATGCTATCGTCAATCAAAGCAAGATAAGATGCATAAAAAGATAAACATCACATGCAATCAATATAAGTGATATGATATGGCCATCATCATCTTGTGCTTGTGATCTCCATCTCCGAAGCACCGTCATGATCACCATCATCACCGGCACGAAACCTTGATCTTCATTGTAGCATTGTTGTCGTCTCGCCAATTATATGCTTCAAGGACTATCGCTACCGCTTAGTGATAAAGTAAAGCATTACAGGGCGATTGCATTGCATACAATAAAGCGACAACCATATGGCTCCTGCCAGTTGCCGATAACTCGGTTACAAAACATGATCATCTCATAAAATAAAATTTAGCATCATGTCTTGACCATATCACATCACAACATGCCCTGCAAAAACAAGTTAGACATCCTCTACTTTGTGGTTGCAAGTTTTACGTGGCTGCTACGGGCTTAGCAAGAGTCGTTCTTACCTACGCATGAAAACCACAATGACAGTTTGTCAAGTTGGTGATGTTTTAACCTTCGCAAGGACCGAGCGTAGCCACACTCGGTTCACCTAAAGTTGGAGAAACTGACACCCGCCAGCCACCTGTGTGCAAAGCACGTCGGTAGAACCAGTCTCGCGTAAGCGTACGCGTAATGTCGGTCCGGGCAGCTTCATCCAACAATACCGCCGAACCAAAGTATGACATGCTGGTAAGAAGTATGACTTATATCGCCCACAACTCACTTGTGTTCTACACGTGCATATGACATCTAAGCATAAAACCAGGCTTGGATGCCACTGTTGGGGAATGTAGTAATTTCAAAAAAAATCCTACACACACGCAAGATCATGGTGATGCATAGCAACGAGAGGGGAGAGTGTTGTCCACGTACCCTCATAGACCGAACGCGGAAGCTTTAGTACAACGCGGTTGATGTAGTCGTACGTCTTCACGATCCGACCAACCAAGTACCGAACGTACGGCACCTCCGAGTTCAGCACACGTTTAGCCCGATGACGTCCCTCGAACGCCGAACCAGTCGAGTGTTGAGGGAGAGTTTCGTCAGCACGACGGCGTGGTGACGATGTTGATGTTCTACCGACGCAGGGCTTCGCCTAAGCACCGCTTCTGATATTATCGAGGTGGACTATGGTGGAGGGGGCACCGCACACGGCTAAAAGATCAAACGATCAATTGTTGTGTGTCTAGGGTGCCCCCCTGCCCCCGTATATAAAGGAGCAAGGGGGGGTAAGGCCGGCCAGGGAGAGGGCACGCCGGGAGGAGTCCTACTCCCACCGGGAGTAGGACTCCCCCCCTTTCCTAGTTGGATTAGGACTTGGGAGGGGGAAAGAGTGGAGGAGAAGAAGGAAGGGGCGCGCCGCCCCCTCTCCTTGTCCTATTCGGACTGGGGGGAGGAGCGTGCGGCCCAGCCCTAGCCGCCTCTCCTCTCTTCCACCTAGGCCCACTAAGGCCCATTAAGTTGCCGGGGGGTTCCGGTACTCCGGTAAAATCCCGATTTCACCCGGAACACTTCCGATATCCAAACATAGGCTTCCAATATATCAATCTTCATGTTCGACCATTTCGAGACTCCTCATCATGTCCGTGATCACATCCGGGACTCCGAACAACCTTCGGTACATCAAAACATATAAATTCATAATAAAATTGTCATCGAAACGTTAAGCGTGCGGACCCTACGGGTTCGAGAACTATGTAGACATAACCGAGACATGTCTCCGGTCAATAACCAATAGCGGAACCTGGATGCTCATATTGGCTCCCACATATTCTACGAAGATCTTTATCGGTCAGACCACATAACAACATACATTGTTCCCTTTGTCATCGGTATGTTACTTGCCCGAGATTCGATCATCAGTATCTCAATACCTAGTTCAATCTCGTTACGTGCAAGTCTCTTTACTCGTTCCGTAATACATCATCCCGCAACTAACTCATTAGTTACAATGCTTGCAAGGCTTAAGTGATGTGTATTACCGAGAGGGCCCAGAGATACCTCTCCGACAATCGGAGTGACAAATCCTAATCTCGAAATACGCCAACCCAACATGTACCTTCGGAGACACCTGTAGAGCACCTTTATAATCACCCAGTTACGTTGTGACGTTTAGTAGCACATAAAGTGTTCCTCCGATAAACGGGAGTTGCATGAAGAAACATGTATAAGTCATGAAGAAAGCAATAGCAACATACTAAACGATTGAGTGCTAAGCTAACGGAATGGGTCAAGTCAATCACATCATTCTCCTAATGATGTGATCCCGTTAATCAAATGACAACTCATGTCAATGGTTAGGAAACATAACCATCTTTGATTAACGAGCTAGTCAAGTAGAGGCATACTAGTGACACTCTGTTTGTCTATGTATCCACACATGTATTATGTTTCCGGTTAATACAATTCTAGCATGAATAATAAACATTTATCATGATATAAGGAAATAAATAATAACTTTATTATTGCGTCTAGGGCATATTTCCTTCAGGTTCAACTATAAGGGGCTCTGTGGGAGCAACCCGATCTCTCTTCTTGGTTTTTCTCTTCTTGGGGGGTGGTGCATCATCAGTAGTGCGCTTGATTTTGCGCTTTCTGGCTTCGGCTTCAGCTGCCTTGGTTTTCTGCTGATCTGAAGCCACTGTGGAGACCTTAGGCTTCGAGCCTATCATGCTAGCTGGGAAGACAATGTGAGGTTCTTCCCGCCGTGGTGCTTCAGTCTGGGCCACAGTATGCTTCTTCTTCTGCTTGGCAGCCATCTTGGGGTCAATGCCAGGACGCCCAAGAGCCTTGCACTTTTCAGCTTCGTTGTAAGCCTGCACACACTTTGCAGCTAGAGTTTTCATGCGCTCTCTTTAGCCTTTGGCTTCCTCACGTTTCTTTCGAAACGCCTCCTTGAGGTCATTGAGCATCACCTTGAATTTCTGGACATCAGCCACACTCAGCTTGGCCACATGCTTCTTGAACTGTTCCTTCTCAAAATCAATCTTGTGCTTTAGTTCAACAATTCGCTGAGCCAGAGCCAGCTCAGGAGCAATGGCGCCTTGAAAGGAGACGCTGATGCCAATAGGGAGTTGAAGATTATCAAAGCTGAGATCTTGATTGTCGAACCATTCATCAATGAAATTGTGCAAGATGTTCACATCGAAGAGGGGCAGATCATTGAAGATCTCCGCCTCTTGCTTGCTCTTGATCAACTGCTCGAGAGCATCATTGCCAAATTCTTCATCTGAAGACAAATCAATGGCTTCAGATTCGTTCCTCAGAACGGCAGCAGGTGTCAGTGCTTGACTGTGTCGCTGAACAGGTTTCTTCTGTGGCTTCTCACGCTTCTTGGAGATGCGAGAGAGATCTTCAGAGGTGTTACTGGGAGCAGGAGGGACAGTTGCCAATGGCTTCACTCGCGAAGCTTTTAGAGCAGCAGATGACTTTGAAGCTTTAGTCTTCTTTTGCTTCTGCGGCTTTGGAGGAGGAGCTTTGGCACCTTTGGCTTCTTTCATCAGTGTCAGCACCATCATCAGAATGATCCACTTTGGCACCTTGGACAGCAATGTGGGTGATGAGGCCAACAAGGTTGTAGAAGGGGCCGATCCTGTTCTCATTGGCTTCACGGGTGCCATCGTCCCGAGGCGAGGAAGGACCAGGGTTGAAGTCAAGCCCCAGAAGCCTTCTTGTTCTTCGCGGCTGAGTCTATGGTGAACTGGTAGTCGCGCTTGAACAGATGGTCCTCACGGCACCACAGTAGAGAAGAAGGATCAGCGTTCTCTGGCTGCGATCCGCGAATCATGCACGGATAGAATCCTCGTTGGATGGCTTCAGGAAGGGACTGGGGTTGAAGATTTTTGTACACAATATCTCCCCAGGGTCCCTTGATGGCATTCTTCTCTGCATATTCTTCAGTGATGAAGTGGTATTTGAACCATTATTCTGCCCAATATCTTCGAATCCACTGGATTCGATTCTTGCGGCCGGTATAGGTTTCCTCAGGGTCTGTTTTGTACAGCTCGTGCAAATCTGGAGGCAAATCCTTGGAAGTGTTACCACGGCGCTGTCTACCTCCCTTTCGTGCTGACTTCTCAGTTGCCATGAAGTTTAAACTGAAGGGCTTCAGTACGTGCAATGGCTTCAGACGGCTGGTCAGACAAGAACTGGCTTCAGGTGAATTGATGTGACTCTGCAAGAATTCTGCAAACGAATGCAGACTATGAGAACCAAGGGATTCTCCCACGGACATGTACCTGTGACAGCATTAGAGGTGTGAGGGAAGGGGAAGAGGTCATATGCATTCTCAGAAGATTTTGAAGATAAATCAGTTTGAAGACATTGACCTCATAATGCGAAGACATTCACTTATTTGATGAGAGTTGGTTCCAGAGTTGTACAAATCCAACAATAAGTACAAGTGAGGAATCTAACTTGTAAAGAAGCATAAGTGAATAGATTAGGCAGAATATGAGATGCAGAATGAGATAGATTCAAGTTTGGAGATCTAGAAACCACTTTTGGTAAAGACGGATGAATCTATCAGATCGAAAAGACGGTAAAAAGTAAAATTTAATTACCACACGAAGAACTGCTAGATGGAGCGAAGGAAGAGGCCGAGCAATTCGATCTCCCGTGCCCTAACTTGGCGATGGAAGACACCTACGGCGACGGCGGAGAGGACGAGGTCCGCGGCCGGCGTGAGGACGGCGTCGAAGAAGTCGCGGCAGCTAAGCGCTTGCCGTCGGCGTCGCCGAGAGCTAAGCGGAGGCGCTAGGGTTTGCGAGAGGTGGCGAGGAGGAAGAAGAATTTTTGACCGAGACGTGACGGGTATTTATAAGGACAGAGACGGCACAGCGCAATTACGCAGGTGCCCCTGGCGGTTCACATATGACGGACACGTGGCAAACATGCAACACGTTGGGAGTTGTTCCATGTTCCCACGCACGCCTGGATTGTCGAGGTGGTCGCTCCGAATTCTCCGGGTTTCAGGCAAATAGGATAAAGCATTAAAAACAGATATAAATGTTTGTCAGATTGACTTCAGCTGACAAGGTCTCAGTGAAGACAATCGACAGTTTTCAATAGAATGCATATGACTTGGACAGATAGAGTTGAGGTAGAATCATAGATAGGTTAGGGTCCGATCACATTCACTTAGTTCAAAAGATTCAACACGAAGTCATAGCTATAAGTGAATGTTGTAGAGGACAGAACACAGATAAATATATATAGTACTAGTCCAATTCAACCAATTGCAGATAAACTTGAATATAAGCCAAGGATGAACTATGCAAACATAACGCCAATCGAAACACTTCAAACAAGAGTTTGGTGGTGGCGTTTCCCACCGTATAGGAAGTATTAGACCCAGACACGGCGCACAATTATCGTGGCGCTCCGAAGTCAAATTCCGCATTAATGTATTCACACTTAGAGTGTATGTCTTCATTGATTGAAGATATACATTACTTCATGTGTTGCACATCTAAGTCATTAAAATGCATAAGTGTTAGGATGTGTGTCCATTCACAGGACATTTGAGGATTCCAAGATATTTAGCTCACACCGCAACTTGCAAAACCTTTTCTCATCCAAGGGCTTTGTGAAGATATCAGCCAACTGCTCTTTTGTCTTGACGTGAATGATATCAATATCTTCCTTCATAACATGATCTCTGAGAATGTGATGACGAATTTCAATGTGTTTTGTCTTCGAGTGCTGAACTGGGTCGTTGGCAATCTTGATGGCACTCTCGTTGTCGCAATAGAGAGGCACATTATTCAGATGGATACCATAGTCTTTGAGAGTTTGTTTCATCCAGAGAAGCTGAGCACAGTAGGATCCAGCAGGAATGTATTCAGATTCAACAATAGAGAGAGATACACAGTTCTGCTTCTTTGAAGACCAACAGACAAGATCGTCCCAGTAAGTGACATGTGCCTGATGTGGACTTGCGATCAACCTTGTCACCAGCATAATCAGCATCTGAGAATCCAACTAGATCAAACTCTGAGCCCTTTGGATACCATAATCCTAGTGTTGGGGTGTAAGCCAAATATCAAAGAATTCGCTTCACAGCTAAGTGATGCGATTCCTTTGGTGCCGCTTGGAAACGGGCACACATGCAAACACTAAGCATTATATCTGGCCTAGATGCACATAAGTAAAGCAAATAACCAATCATGGAACGATATACCTTTTGATCGAACTCTTTACCATTGTCGTCGGGACCCAGATGACTTTTGGTTGGCATTGGCGTCGTGTATCCTTTGCAGTCTTGCATTCCAAACTTCTTCAGGCAATCTTTGAGGTATTTTTCTTGAGATATGAAGATGTCCTTGCATTGTTGACGGATTTGGAGACCCAGAAAGAACTTCAGCTCGCCCATCATGGACATTTGATATTGCTCTTGCATCATGTGACCAAATTCATCACTGTATTTCTTGTTGGTGAAGCCAAAGATAATGTCATCCACATAGATTTGGCACACAAATAGTTCACCATCATATGTCTTCGTGAAGAGTGTAGGATCTAGTGAACCAGGTTTGAAGCCTTTGCTCTTCAGGAAGTCTTTGAGTGTGTCATACCAAGCACGAGAGGCTTGTTTGAGGGCACTCTGATTGCCTTGTTGAGCTTGTATACCATATCGGGATGTTTTGGATCTTCAAAGCACGGAGGTTGGTGCGACATATACTTCTTCTTCTATCTTTCCATTGAGAAAAGCACTTTTCACATCCATTTGATACAGAAGAATGTTGTGATGATTTGCATAGGCTAGCAGTATGCGAATGGCTTCAAGTCTTGCCACCGGAGCAAATGTTTCATCGAAGTCAATCCCTTCAACTTGAGTATATCCTTGAGCAACGAGACGAGCCTTGTTTCTGACAACTTGACCATGCTCATCTTGCTTGTTGCGATATATCCATTTTGTGCCTATTATGTTGTGCTTGCGAGGGTCAGGACGCTTGACAAGTTCCCAAACATTGTTCAGCTTGAACTGTTGAAGCTCTTCTTGCATGGCTTGAATCCATTCAGGTTCCATAAAGGCTTCAGCAACTTACTTGGGTTCAGATATTGGGACAAATGCAAAGTGCCCACAGAAATTTGCTAGCTGTGTTGCTCTTGAACGAGTAAGTGGACCAGGCGCATTTATGCTATCAATTATCTTCTCAATCTGTACTTAATTTGCAACACGAGGATGGACTGGACGAAGATTTTTCTCTTGTTGATCATTGTCATCGTTGGGGGATTGTCTTCAGACTGAGCATTGTCTTCTGGTTGATTAGGTGCAGAAATGACAAGCTCCTCTTCAGATTGATTCTCAGAGGGTATGATATCTCCAATTCCCATCTTCTTGATAGATTCACTTGGAGGTACTTCATCTAGCACATTTGGTGTGCTCTCTTTGCGAGCCGTTAGTTTCATCGAACCCGCACATCCACAGCTTTCAACCACTTTATAGTGAAAGAGGTTGAAGACTCAGAGGAGGGCTTAATCCTTTCCATAACCAAGCATAAAACCTTCATGTGCTTTCGGTGCAAAATTTGAAGTGTGATGTGGATCCTTGATCCAACACCTAGCACCAAATACTCTGAAGTAGCTTACATTTGGCTTCTTACCAGTTAGGAGCTCATAGGATGTTTTCTTCAGAAGCTTGTGAAGATAAACGCGGGTGATGATGTGGCAAGCAGTGTCAATGGCTTCAGGCTAGAACTTCCGTGGAGTCTTGTACTCATCAAGCATCGTTCGGGCCATCTCAATGAGAGTTCTGTTCTTGCGCTCGGCGATGCCATTCTCCTGAGGTGTATAAGGAGCAGAGAACTCATGTGTGATGCCAAGTGTATCCAGATAGAGGTCGAGGCCAGTGTTCTTGAACTCAGTGCCGTTGTCGCTTCTGATGTGCTTGATCTTGACGCCATAGTTCGTCATGGCACGATTGGCAAAGCGTCTGAAGACATCCTGCACTTCAGTCTTGTAGAGGATTATATGTACCCAAGTATATCTAGAGTAATCATCAACAATTACGAAGCCATAGAGGCAAGCAGTAGCATTGAGAGTAGAGTAATGAGTAGGGCCGAATAGATCCATGTGAAGCAGCTCGAAGGGTTGAGATGTAGTCATGATTGTCTTTGAGGGATGCTTGGCCCTAGTCATCTTTCCATCTTCGCAGGCGCCACACAGATGGTCCTTCTTGAACTTGACGCCTTCGATGCCCACGACATGCTTCTTCTTCGCGAGAGTGTGCAAGTTCTTCATGCCGGCATGCCCTAGCCTTCGATGCCAGAGCCAGCATTCTCAAGCCTTTGCTAGAAGACATACGGCCATCTGTGGTCCTGCTGAGAAATCTACCATATATAGATCGTCTTTTCGATACCCTTCAAAGACTAGAGACTTGTCAGATTCCATTAGTACAAGGCATCAATATTTTCCAAATAGCACAATCATGTTTAACTTACAAAGCATTGAGACAGACATTAAGTTGAAACCAAGGGATTCAACAAGCATCACTTCACTTTATCCATGTGCTGATCCCTTGATATAGCAACTCTGCCTAGACCCAATACCTTGCTTTTACCAGTGTCAGCAAATGTGATGTGACTTTTGTCTGATGGACGTAGCGTTGTATCCATCAGAAGACTTCGATCACTCGTCATGTGGTTAGTGCATCCACTGTCCATAATCCATTTTGAAGTACGACGTGTCGTAGCCTACAGTGCAGTTTGGGGGATAGGCTTCACCAAGCGAGTTGTGAAGCATAAACATTTGACGAACAAGTGGAACATGAAAATTCAGATCTTGGTTAGGATAGATAGGGTGAGTATCAAGGAATCCTGGAATGAAATACATAGTAAGACCATTTGGGCATTTTATCTTGTGCCCCACAAGATGTTTAAGGTCCCCAGCATAAGTTTTGGACGCCTTTGATTTCCGGCTGGAGACCTTACCCTGCAAAAGAGAGTTAAGTTTTCTTAACCACCCACATTTTCAGGGGTGGTTTAGAAGCAATGAGTCTAAGTGCAGCATCTGAGAATTTTGTCTTTGAATCCCTAGTAAATAGCCTTGCAGGAGGTGAATAATACTCATAGGAATAAGCAGAAAAATTCTTTGTTCTATGAACATAGCGGTTTGAGGAAACACGCTCATATTCATGGACCTGAGTATGATTTCCCTACAAAACATTGACGTTAGGGTGACTCAGATGAGTCCTCGGTCTGTATGAAGCTTTTGGACCACATGAAGCCTTTGGTATGAGATTTGTCTTCTTCATGGGTGGCGTCATGATGACATTCATTGGAAGATTCTCAAGACAACTTTTGGGAACCCATATCTTCTTCAAAGGTGGCCCATTCCTGCAGTTAGTACCAATATACCTGGCAAACACTTCACCATTCTGATTCTTAAACAGTTTATAGTTTGCATCAAAGGATTCATCAATGATAATGGGGTTTGCACAAGTGAAACCAGATAAGGTAGATGGATCAACTGGAGGTTCCTTTGCAGCAACCCATGTGGTTTTGGGGTACTGCTCAGGCTTCCAGTATGACCCATCAACGTTCATTTTCCTCTCGAACCCAACACCCTCTTTCCTAGGGTTTCGGTTCAGAATCTGCTTTTTGAGGACATCACATAATGTCTGATGCCCTTTTAGACTTTTGTACATCCCTGTCTCAAGCAGTGTCTTCAACCTGGCATTCTCATCGACAATAGTAGTGGTATCCTCAGCAGAGGGGTTAGTTACCACATCGGTGATTGAAGATATTGCAACAAGATGGCGGTAGAACATTCAAGAATGAAGCAGCGTTATCACGCTCAATGCATTTTAGACATGGTGGTTCAAATCCTTCCTGAGCGGGACTGATCTGTTGGGCGCGAAGTGACTCATTTTCCTTTTGAAGATCTTCATGACCCGATCTCAATTTCTCAAGTTCCTGCTTCCTTTGAAGATAATCATAGGAAAGATTTTCATGAGAAGATGTGAGCGATGCATGTCGACCTTCAAGTTCCTGGTACTTAATATGAAGATTTTTTATGTCTTCAATTAAGGACTGAGACTTGGTCATTTCCGCGTCCAACAGGTCATCGCTTTTGTCTAACAGTTTTTGAGTATGTTTCATAGCTTTCTGTTGTTCAGTTGCAATTTTAGCAAGTGTTTTGTAGCTAGGTTTGGATTCACCATCAGAGTCATCTTCACTGGATGTTTGAAAGTAAGCATCGCATGATTTTACCTTGGCACCACGTGCCATGAATCAGTAGGTGGGAGGCGAGTCATCCTCGTCATTATCATCAGTGCTGGTGACGGAGCCATTGTATTCGGTGTTGAAGATGGACTTGGCGACGTAGGCAGTAGCTAGGGCCAGACTCGCAACACCAGAGTCAGACTCCACCTCCGCCCTCTCTGAAGCTGACTCCTCCTCAGAATCCATTTCCTTGCCAACAAAAGCACGGGCCTTGCCAGATGAGCTCTTCTAGTGTGATGAAGATCTGGAAGAAGACTATGAGGATTTCTTCTTCTTCTTGCCATCAGAATCATATTCTTTGCTCTTCTTCTTCTTCTTCTTCTTCTTCATCTTCTTCTTCTTCTTCTTCTTCTTCTTCTTCTTCTTCTTCTTCTTCTTCTCATTGTCCCACTATGGACACTCAGAGATGTAGTGACCAGGTTTCTTGCACTTGTGACAGGTTCTCTTCTTGTGATCATAGGCAGAAGCTTCATCATTTCTTGAGCTGGATCGTGAAGACTTTGAAGCCTTTCTTCTTGGTGAATTTGGAACTTCTTCACAAGCATAGCAAGCTCGTTTCCAATGTCTTCAGCATCACCAGAACTGCAGTCAGATTCTTCTTTAGATGAGGAAGCAGTAGCCTTTGCCTTCAAAGCTCGAGTTCAGCCATAGTTGGGGCCATAGATATCTCGTTTCTCAGATACCTGGTACTCATGTGTCTTGAGCCTCTCAGGTATGTCGACGGATCGAGAGTCTTGAAATCGTATGTTCTTGTATCATCGTGGCTAAGGTGTCAAATGAGCTGTCAAGAGATCTCAGTAGTGTCTTCACTATCTCATGCTTCGTGATCTCAGTGGCGCCGAGTGCTTGGAGCTCATTTGTGATATCAGTGAGGCGATCAAATGTGAGCTGGACATTCTCGTTGTCATGTCTCTTGAAGCGGTTGAAGAGGTTGCGGAGAAATCGACACGTTGATCTCGCTGAGTTGAGACGCCTTCATTGACCTTGGATAGCCGATCCCGAGTAGCCGGCGTTTCAGAGCACTCACACGGCCATACTTGTCCTTTGGTAAGGTGACCACAGATGATGTTCTTGGCGGTAGAGTCGATTGAATGAACTTCTTGCCATCGGCGAGGGTGACACCTTCACCAGTCTTGGGAACGCCGTTCTTGACGACATACCATAGATCGACATCAATGGCTTCAAGATGCATGCGCATCCTATTCTTCCAATAGGGATATTCAGTGCCATCGAAGATGGGGCACGCAATGGAGACATTGATTATCCCTGCAGTCGACATAGCTAAACTCCAGGTGGTTAAACCGAATCACACAGAACAAGGGAGTACCTTGCTCTGATACCAGTTGAAAGGGCTAGTTATCGACTAGAGGGGGGGTGAATAGGCGATTTTTATGGAAGTCTTCAAAACATGGGAGTTTTGAAGACACACAATATAAACAACACTATTCTAATGCAGCGGAAGGTAGACTACACTAGACAAGCCATAGTCAACTATTCAATGCAGTGAAAGCATGAAGACTAATAGCAACTAGGTAGTAAAGATCAGGATGGAAGATAGTATGAAGCCAATCAAAACAGATAGTTACACAGTGAAGTCAAACAGATAATACAAGCAGTCAATGACTTCACGAAGAAAAACTGTAAGTAAAGAGGAGTAAGAGATAGAACCAGTGGCTTCAGAAGGATAGGGATTTGTTCGACCAGCTCCGATTCTTTGTGACAAGCTATGACGTCTGCAGTTAGGGAGGCTGAGATTCAACTCGAAGACTGCGTCTTCACCTTATTCCCCTTGAGCTAAGGACACTTAGTCCCGCCCAATCACTCTGGTAAGTCTTCAAGGTAGACTTAGAACCTTCACAGACTTCGTTCACGGCAATCCACAATGGCTCTTGGATGCTCGAACGCGACGCCTAACCGGTGGAGGATTCACAGTCCTCAAGTGTAACAAGTGTTGAGATCACGCAGACGAAAGACTTGATGATGCCAAACACTCTTTGGGCTCTGGGTGGTTTGGGCTTTGTCCTCGCAAGGATTCTCTCTCGAAAGCTTCGGCGGTGGGTTGCTCTCAAACGACAAAAGCCGTGTACTAACTCTGAGCAGCCACAAATTTATGGTGTAGGGGGTGGGATATTTATAGCCATTGGGCAACCCGACCGGATTTGTCCGAAATGACCCTGGGTCACTAAGGAACTGACACGTGTCGCAACGGTCAGATTTCAAACACACGCGGCAGCTGGACTTGGGCTACAAGTAAAGCTGACTTATCCAACACAGGATAAGATTTGCTCTCATTATCTTCGCTCGAATACATAGGATTTGGTTTGAGCATCACTTTAGTCACTCTGACTTTGTTCACTTGGACCCCACTTAACAGTGCGGTGGTTCCTATGACTCAACAAAGAAGAAAAGGAAACAGTGAAACAACTAAGTCTTCGCGCTCCATAGTCTTCACTCAATGTCTTCTCGTGTCATAGTCTTCAATGTGAATATCTTCATAGACCACCATTGTCTTCAATGTCTTCACACATTTTTATGGGTCATCTCCGGTAGGTAAACTGAATCAAGGAGGGACTACTACCTGTGTTATCCTGCAATTCTCACAAACACATTAGTCCCTCAACCAGGTTTGTCGTCAATACTCCAAAACCAACTAGGGGTGGCACTAGATGCACTTACATACTCCCAGTCCACCCATCTCATATCACAGACTATAGGCTTCTTGTCAAGCAACACTGTCTCATAGAAGTCCTGGTGTTCCTTTGTATGGAACCTGTAGTCCGCAGCAGTTCTTCTCCTGACTGCATAGGGATTAGTCAATCTCCACTGTTTGAGTCCTGCATCCCTCCTGAGCTTCATGTCCTCAGCTACTGGATGCGCATCATTGTGATCTGGAATTTTGGGCTTTAACTTCCTCAAGACATGTGACTCATCATCTTCTTCTTCTATAGCAGCTTCAGGCACTGGGGCCTTGTTCTTCTCTACAGCTGGAATATTCCTTGTACTCCTCTTGGGTGCAGCTTTGGGTTTTGGAGCAGCTGCCTTGGGAGCTTCTTTGGGCTTAGATGGAGCATCCCCTGATCTTATAGCATCTCCCATAAGCTTTTGAGCTTTAGGTGCTGGTGCAGCAACCTCTTCCTCTTCATCTTCCATCATTGAGGGCTTCCCAATTACTCTGGCCATGGTCTTCTTGACCCTTTCTTTCCCTTTCTTCTCTGCCACAACCTGTTCTTTGGGTGCAGATCCCAAAGTTTGTTGAGTGGATGTTTTGGCCTTTGACATAGGAACTCTCTTGGCGGGAACCTTTGTCTTCATTCCTGGCTTAGTGGCAGCAGCTATGCTATATTCCTTTTTCAGAACTTTCTTCTTTGAGGTGGCCTCTTCATCAACAGCCACATAGTCCTCATCCTCAGGATCTGAGGTTCTCTTCTTCTGGCCCTGGTGGCTGCCTTAGGCAAGTTACTGGGTGCACTCCTGCTTCCATCATCGTAGCTGCTGGAGGGACTAGTGCCCTCACTCATGTGAACTTGCTCCTCAGACTTGTTCTGACTGTCACTCTGATCTGACATGATGCAAACACTGACAGCAGACCCTGTGAATAGATATATATGAGATAGATTGGATGAGCATCACAAAGTGCGGAGGTTTTTGCAAAAGAATGATTCAAAAACTTAGTTTTAGTTTTCCACAGAAAGCATTTCGGATCTACCGATTTGAAATCTCGGTGATACTGAAGCAGCTTATGGAACCTAAACTAGTGGACTTGGTCAGACCGAGTCACAGTTCGGTGGCACTGAGACTGCTAGGGTTTCACAAAGAATTGAATTCCGTCACACCGATTTGCAATTCTCGGTCAGATCGAGAGTCACATGTGCAATGGCCTTAGCCAAATCGGTGGAACCGATTTCAACAACTCGGTTGGTCCGAGATGATTTCGACGGAAACCTAACCCTAAATTTTCAATCCACAACTAAACTACGGAGTGATTTTGATGGATAGAGTGATCTCGACCGTGGCAAGATACATGGCAAAACAATGTGCTAGGAATCGGAGTGAGATTAGCACAAGGATCAAGTCCATACCCTAAGTGCGGTGATGTACCTGCTACGGCGGCAACGACGGAGACAATTTCCATTGACAGCGGTGGAGACCAGCGGCGGGAGGTAGCTGGCGATGAGGAGGACGATCCGGAGACCTGTGGAAGCGAGGCAGCGAGGCTGGCCGAAGGGGTTCGGAGAATTTTCCAAATTTTGGCCTGGGATATATATATATATATATATATATATATATATATATATATATATATATATATATATATATATATATATATATATATATATATAGCTCGACTCTGTCCGGTCCGCCGAGTGGAACAACTCGGTGTGACCGAAAAGTTCAAATCGGTTGTACCGAGACTGAAAACCTAGATCGACTTAGTGATCTCGGTATGAACGAAATGGATGAATCGGTCAGACCGAAACGCACAAAGAAGTTTTGGAAGTTTAAGTCTATGACGAATCGGGGACTCTGAGTGCTCCTCACACAGACTGGTTCGAACCTGACTTGATCAAACTTTGTGATGTAGCATGAATAGAGTTTGAGACAAGAAAAGCATAGATAGCTAGAGAAGGTTCTTAGGCATTCTTGTCCATCCACTTGGCAAAAGAAAAAGAAACCAAACAATCAAAACAACAAGTGGATGTCCTCGAATGAGTAAATTATGCAACCAACATGCTCACACAATAAAATGGGAAATGAAATATGTGGCAAAGCATGCACAACCAATTCTAGCATCTATCAAGCAATTGGCGATGACTAGGTCATCTATATATGAGTATATTGGCTTAGGAGTCAAATGAGAACATTTGATCATAGGTCATACTCATCGTTTAAGCACAAGTGGGGTTACCACTTTTACATAAAAGTGTTGTTGTGTTCACACCATTAGAGTTACTTTAGCTCAATTCTTACAGTAAAGCTCCTCCTAGATGTGAGATCCCCCCTAAGAGGGATGAACTAACCTTGGGTTTTGTCGATGACGACTTCATGTAGGTGTTGAAGATGTGGATGCTCTATGTTGATGTAGATCATTTGGAGCAATCCTTTGGAGTGAGTTGCACTTTCAATACCTACACGGGTTAGTCCCACAAGGAACAGACAAGGATATCCATAGACATAGAGTGATGCACACACAAGATGATGTCTATGAAAGCATTAGGTTACCTTGTCCCTTGTCTTAGCAACAAGAGGGTTTGTGACTCCTTGAACTAGTGCAAGATGTGGAAGTTGATTGCACTTGTTCTTGCCAAAATGATAAGAGTGAAGTATGTTGGCGGAGTCACCCTCAAGAACTCACTAGTTCTTCTTCTTCTAGATCCACACCATCTTGATGGGAATCCTCGGAGTTGTAGTTGTACTTGATGAAGTAGAACTTGATGTAGTCTTGGGAACCCACTTGACCAAGGCCTTGGGTGTTTCTTCAAATGCATCAATTTCTTCTTGAAGCTTGTCCTTCCCTTTTTGCTTGTGGTCTTGTGGTGGAAGATCATCTTGAGCTAGTGTCCCTTTGAAAGAAGTTGGATCATACTTCTCTTGTTGAGCAACAAACTTCGTCTTGGGGTATTGATCTTCTTCCCACTCAACTCCATTGGCATTGAACTTTCGTTCAAAACCAACACCTTGGTTCTTCCGATGCCTTCCTTGCTTGTGTGCAATTTCCTCGAATTGCTTACTCCCGGCAAGGCTCTTGTAAACACCTTTCTCTATAATTCCCTTCAATAAGCTATTTTCTTGCTCAAGTGTAACTTGGCTAAGAGAATCATTAGTGGAATCAAGAGAACTACTAGAAGCAACAACATTGGATTTAGCATGATTATTGTTACTACTAGAGGAAGAATCTTTCTTGTTCTTGTTACTAGACTTGACTTGAGGCATGTAAGTGGATAAGAGTAAACACTTGGCAATGTAAGAAGAACTTTTCTTGTGAAGATCATCATTGCTTGCCTTTAAGAACTCATGCTCTTGATCAAGGTTGAGCTTTTCAAAACGTAATTTCTCATGAGTCCTTAAAAGTTCGGATGATCTCCTAAGATAGTTTCATGAGCTAACTTAAGAGTGTTTAGTTCTTTAGTTATAAACTCAATCTTCTCCTTATCATTGCCATTCGTTTTATCTTGATTAGCATGATTAATTGACGTTTCATCATAGTATTCATCACTAGAGTTGTCAACAAGTAAATCATCATCACCTAACAAGTCATGTTCATCACTATTGAAATCAACATACTCGGGGTGTGATACCTTTGGGCCTTTAGCCATGAAGCATCTTCCAAGTCCTTCATTTGGTGAATCAAATATGTCGTAGGAGTTGGTTGACACAAGTGCTAGACCGGCAACACCTTCATCTTGAGTATATTCGGAGTCGGAGTGA
Source organism: Aegilops bicornis (assembly GCA_021605145.1). NCBI lineage: Eukaryota > Viridiplantae > Streptophyta > Magnoliopsida > Poales > Poaceae > Aegilops > Aegilops bicornis. Next base: position 97,641,059 of record CM038671.1, read on the forward strand.
TAGCTTCTCTCGGAGTGATTGTCGGAGTCGGAGCTGGATACCCATTCACAAACATGAGCTTGATGTCTTCGTTTTGTGTAGCTCCTTGATGACTTGTCCTTCCTTTCCGAATCCTTGCTTCTTCGGGATGTTCTTCGTTCATAACGATCATCTCTACTCCTTCTCTTTCTTGATGGTGATTCTTCTCTTCTACTTCTTCTTTTTGGAGAATCTTCTCTTCTCTTGTAGGGTGTCGTACACTCATTGGAATAGTGTCCTGGTCTTCCACAATTGTAGCAATTTCGCTCTCGACTAGAAGATCTTTTGTCATTGTAGGACCTTGACTTGGAACTTCTCTCTTTGCTTCTACTTTTGTAGAACTTGTTGAAGTTCTTCCCCATTAGGCTCAATTCTTCATTGAAGGTTTGTTTCTCACTTGATGATGTGGGAGCTTCACATGAGGCTTTGTAAGCACCACTTGACTTGTTATGGAACTCCTCCTTATCCTTGAGTGACATCCCATGTCACGCCCAAGATGCGACCCTATCCAAAAGGAACTCGAAGGTCCCACCAAGGATAGAAGCGCATCTTGAAGACGCTTTTGCAAGGTGGATATCATTACATCAACATTACATAATAGATGGGGATACATACATACGGCACAAATGCCACAAGAATACGGCGGGGACGGGACGACGGCGAGCGGGGTCGGCCACGGCGGGGCCGGCGCGACCCGTCAGATGCGAGGGCAGCGCTGACAGGAGGAGGCTTCGGGCGGCGTGGGAGGTCCATGCTTGGCGAAGCGGCGGCGACGTTCGGGCCCGGGCGGGCGCTGGATGGGCCTCAAGGGTCTGATCTGGTTCATGGCTCAAGGCGGCGAGAACGCTGGGGCGACGTGGCGCCGCGGTTGGCCGAGGGCGGCTTGGCTTTGTCCGCAAGACGGACGGATATGTCCGCGCAAGGGCGGAGGAATTTGCTAGGGTTAGGGTAGAATGACCCGAAAATTTCGGGAGAGGTCTAGTTTTATAGGTAGAGGGAGCTAGGAGAGTCCAAATGAGGTGCGGTTTGCCACTTGGTCGTGATCGAACGACCGAGAGCATGGAGGGGAGTTAGATGGGTTTTGGGCCACTTTGGAAGGGTGTGAGGCTACAAAGAGAAGGAGGCTTTTACGGTTACCCGGTTAACCGTTGGAGTATCAAACGACCTCCAAATGGCACGAAACTTGACAGGCGGTCTACTGGTGCTATACCAAGGCCGCTTGGCAAAACTCGGTCCATTCGAGACCGTTTAACACCCGCACACGAAAAGAGGCAAAAGGGGGCGCCGGGAGACATAGGAGTGCCGGATTGCGAAACGGACAACGGGGAAAATGCTCGGATGCATGAGACGAACACGTATGCAAAATGAAATGCACATGATGACATGATATGAAATGCAGATGATGACATGGCAAAGTGCAACACGCAAGCAAATGACATGGCAACGACGGCGAATAACTGAAGGACACCTGGCGAATCGAATCCGGGGCGTTACAACACTCCTCCACTAACAAGAGATCTCGTCCCGAGATCTTAGGACCGAGACGGAAGGGAAAAGGGATGAGGTGAAACAAGAAACGCAAGAGAGAAGAGACAAAGAATCAAGAGCACTAGAGAAAAGAGAGGAGCGACGAGAATGACGAAAATCGAAAGCTCACGGAATCAAATAGACTATGAAGCATTCCGGATAGGACGAGATAAGAAGCGAATAAGACTGAAAGGATTTAGGCAGACTCCATCAAAACATGGAGGAATAGAACAGGAGCTTGAGAGGATGGGATGATACTTGATGAAGACATGACACAAAACCCTCCGAAAAGAATTGAAAAGAGTTGAATGAAAAGAACGGAGAAGAAAATGACAACTTGTGCCACGAATGGAATAGAAGCAACCTCAGAAGAAAGGATTGAACGGAGTTGTTGAGAAAATCAACAACGAAAAGAATAAGCTTGTTGTGGTCTTATAAGTAACATCTCAAGATCATAAGGTGATAACCGGCCACAAACAGAAATTATTGGATAGCTTAGAGGAACGAAGAAATGCAAAACTCCACTTCAGAAGAATATGGAGAATTAATTGCACTTTGATATGCAAGAAGAAAAGATACTTGAACTCTGCCAACAAAATCTTGATGAACTCTTGAAGAATGAATTAAATCCTGAAGAACCACCATGAAGAACTCCGGTAACAAAAAGGATGATGAGATAAAATGAAGGAGGAAAGAATAAGACTAAAGCCTTGCGATGAATTAGATGGAGGATTCCGACGAAATGGCCGAGGAAATTTGAACTCCGGAAAAGAAAAGATGAAAACACTTAGAACCAAGAGATTATTCATCATGAACAATCTCCGAAGAAAAGAATTAATCAACTCGATGAAATAAGAATAAGAATTACGTTATGCTTATCCTTCATCAATTAAATTGATGAGAAGCAATGGATTTGCATACTACTTATTCTTCTTGAAAAGGATTGCGAAGAGATATAACGCAAACTTGAGAAGGTCTTCATGAACCACCTGTAGGATTGAAAAGAACGAATGGATTAATATGATAAAAAAGGAAAAGAATCTTGAACGAACCACCGTAAGAATTTGGAAAATGACTGATGAAAGAGAATGAATCACCGGGAAGAATTAGAAGAACCAATAAGCTAGAGGGGATTTAGATGCAAAAGAACAAAGAGATCATGAGCTGATTAAAGAACACTTGAACGAAGCACCGGGATAATTAGAGGACGATAGATGGAATGATGAGGGCGAAGAATTCTTCTGGAACGATGGCCTCCGAAAAACAACTGCTGACAAACTCCGGATGGTTGAGAAAAGAATATCTGACAAATGGAATAATTCGAGAGGATGATATGAAGCTAGAACCACAAATCTTCGGGAGGACGGACAAGGTTTAGAGGGAAAAAAAACTCTATGACGGTCTTCAAATATCGACGGGAAACACCACAAAATTACTGAGATACTCCGGAAGAATGGAAAGCAAAGGGGTTGAACCAACAATGAAATGATTTGAAATCGATCTTGAAAAGGCATCTGACTGATGAAATTCATTCTTACGTCCCACTTGAAAAGAATTGAGAATAACTCCGGGCAATTAGAAGAGTCACGTAAGATCCTGGGAAAAGGCCTGTGGGTTAGGGCCCACTAAAAAGAAAAACACCGTTGGAAAGGGATGTTGAACAGATAGATGATGCACCGGAAGAACTGAAATATTTGACTGAGGTGACAACCTCGAATTAATTAGAACACAGACGAATCTCCTAAGATGTCTTCGGAACTCCGGAATGATTGAATGGCGGGAGGCAAATGAGCAAGGAGAAAACACTTGATCCGAGGAAAAGAATATAATCACTACCAAAATTAGAATTGAATCCACCAGAGAAGAAAGGGATGAAGAATTACGAACGAGACGAGAATTCACCAGTTGAAATGATTGAGGGAAGACTGAAGAGACTCCGTACGAATGAAATTGATGGTCGAAACAGACTCAAACTCCGGGAAGAAAAAGGGTGGGAGGCGGAAAACACAGGCAACTTGGAAGGGGAAATCGACGAATATCTTGAAGAGAAAACACCGGTTGAAATCATTGAGGAGAGAAAGCAAAACTTCGCACGAGTGGGATGGATACTCGATTACGGACTCCGGTTCCGAGAAGAAGAAGGGTGGGCGGGTGGGAAAATAAGACAACTGAGGATTGAACTCAAAGATGAAGAGGCTCGAGTCAACTTGACGAGAAATACACCGGATGAAAAGAGCTGAGGAACAACGATCGGAAAACCAACTGCGTGAACCTAAAGAAAAAATTTGAAGGGGAAGAGGAGTAATTCAAAACACCTACGTCAAGATTCCTTACCAGAGCGACGAAGGGGCGGAGGAGTAAAAAGAAATCCTACTCTCCGATATAACTGGACTCCGAAAAAAAAAATCTTCTAGACTCAACAACGGCCAAACTACACGATCAATCAAGGGGGCTCCTAGGGTCGGTCGAGGCTCTGATACCAACTTGTCACGCCCAAGATGCGACCCTATCCAAAAGGAACTTCGAAGGTCCCACCAAGGATAGAAGCGCATCTTGAAGACGCTTTTGCAAGGTGGATATCATTACATCAACATTACATAATAGATGGGGATACATACATACGGCACAAATGCCACAAGAATACATCAACAACATATACAGGATTAACATCCGACTACGGATGAATCACAAACAGGAACTCAAACGACATCCACCCTGCTAGCCCAGGCTGCTGACCTGGAACCTATCCCCTGATCGAAGAAGAAGCAGAAGAAGCACTCCAAAACAAGCAACATCGCTCTCGCGTCAAGATCATCGCACAACCTGTACCTGCAACTGGTGGTGAAGTAATCTGTGAGCCACGAGGACTCAGCAATCCCATTACCATGGGTATCAAGACTAGCAAAGCTTAAAGGGGAAGGAAGGGGTAAAGTGGTGAGGTTGCAGCAGCGGCTAAGCATATATGGCGGCTAACATACGCAAATGAGAGCGAGAAGAGAAACAAAGGAACGGTCGTCAACTAGTAATGATCAAGAAGTGATCCTGAACTCCTACTTACGTCAGACATAACCCAAGAACCGTGTTCTCATCTCGATGAACCCCGAAAAGAGACACTCACGGTTACGCACACGGTTGGTGTATTTTAGAAGAGTTTACTTCAAGTTTACTACAACCGGATATCAACAAATTCCCATCTGCCACATAACCGCGGGCACGGCTTTCGAAAGTTTATACCCTGCAGGGGTGTCCCAACTTAGCCCATGATAAGCTCTCGCGATCAACGAAGGATATTCCTTCTCCCGGAAGACCCGATCAGTCTCGAATCCGGCTACAAGACATTTCGACAAAGCAATAAAACAAGACCAGCAAAGCCGCCCGATGTGCCGACAAATCCCGATAGGAGCTGCACATATCTCGTTCTCGGGGCACACCGGATAGGTCGACCTACGAGTAAAACCAGCCCTCGAGTTGCCCGTGGTGGCCCGTAGTCTGCCCGTTCGGACCAACACTCGAAGGAGCACCGCCCGGGGGCTAAAATAAAGATGACCCTCAGACTCCGGAAACCTAAGGGAAATAAAAGGACATAGGTGAGGCAAATGGTAAAACCAATGTTGGGCCTTCTTTGGAGGAGTCTTATTCAAAGCGAACTGTCAAGGGGTCCCATAAATCACCCAACCGCGTTAGGGACGCAAAATCCGGGAACATAATACCGATATGACGGAAACTAGGGCGGCAAGAGTGGAACAAAACACCAGGCATAAGGCCGAGCCTTCCACCCTTTACCAAGTATATAGATGCATTAATAAAATATGAGATATTGTGATATCCCAACATAATCCTGTCCATCATGGGGCAATCTTCAACTTCACCTGCAGCTAGCAACGCTATAAGAGGGCTGAGCAAAGCGGTAACATAGCCAAACAATGGTTTGCTAGGAAGGGTGCAAAAGGTTAGAGGCTGGCATGGCAATTTAGGATGGCTTGATAAACAGGTAATAGGTAGCGCAGCAAAGCGATAGAACGAAGCAACTAGCATAGCAATGATAGTAGTGAGATCCAGGGTAGCGGTCATCTTGCCTGAAATCCCGCAAGGAAGAAGAACGAGTCCATGAATAAGATGAAGCCACGAAGACGAACCAAGCGTAGACGAACGAATCCTCACGATCGCAACGAAACGGGAACTATCGAGAAGAAGCACACAACATGGTAAACACACCACACGTGAACAAGGCATGATGCACAATCAAGCATGATGCATGACAAGCTACATGAAGCTACTCATGGCAAGAGACGATGCAAGCAAGAGCAACACATCAAAGCAAGTTTAAATGAGGCCGGGAACAACATATAACAATTTCGGTAAGTCCTCATATGCAAATTTCGAAATTGGTCCAGATCTGAATAAACCTTATGTTCAAGTTGTTAAACAGCAAGTTAAGATGCACCAAGATGATCTATACGAAATTCTAGTCAAGTTACATATACAGTTCATTTATTTCGGAGCTACGGCCTAGAAGATATGAGCAAAACAAGTTAAGCATGGCGTTGATGCAAAATGCATATAAACATCAAGCAAACACCTCAAAACAAGGATGCAACATGATAATATGAAACTACATGCAGAAACAAGCAAGTTTCATATAAAGCACACTCAAAACGGAGCAACGGTTCAACACATACACATGAAACAAGCTATAGCAACAATCTGTCCAAAACAGCAACTAGGCATATTGCAAGCTTCAAAGCAATATGCTACAGCACCTCAATATGAAAACAAAAAGCATAGTCATGAAGTACAGGTAAAGCATGACAAAACATGTACACTGAGCTATCTCCAGAAATCACTAGAACATGCTCAAACACACATGGCAAGATTGCAACTAATAACAGTTTCAGACTTTAGCAGAAATAACATCAGGTTGCAATGTTTAGAGCTGTCAAACAACATTCTACAGGAACTTATCATGGCAAACAAAGGCATGGCATGATACTACTAAATGTATAGAACAAAAGTCCCTTACTGACCATGAGCCACAAGGGCACAGAAAATATGATGGCACCCATGTAAACATGACAAGTTATATTACAGATTCATACATGGCAGGAACAACAATAAGTAGGCATGTTCGTGAGCTTGAACCACTCACCACACAGCAATACATGGCATGGCAAGGCAACTCACAGTAAGAAGACATGGCATAGAAGCTATACATGGCAAGAACAACATCATAGCATACACGGATCAACTACAACAACCTTGGCAAAATTGAATTAACATGTAAACAACCTACCAGGAAACATTTTATAGCAAAAGTAGAGCTCGTTTGACTCAAGCTATGGCACTCCATAATTGCAAACAAGGGCATGGATGGATAGAGAATAACCATATGTTCAAAACATCCTTACTGAAGTATCTCAAAATATGCAAGGATCTCTCGGTAGCATCAAGTTAACATGGCATAAAAATATCAGCAAAACAGGGGCTGAAATCAGCAACATCATGATGCCTAGTTTGCATGCTTGTGCTAGTCACCACAGAGATCACAAAAATACATGGCATACACCCCTGTAAAGATGGCATGGCATATTACAAAACACATGTAGGACTCAAGTTCATAGGGTGCACACATCAGTCATGGCAAAAATGACAAATGCATGTTCTGATAAGAATCTGAAACTAACATCATATAGCCCTCTTCTAACGGAATTTAGGGCATCAATATGAGCTCACATGTAAATGATGCAATGGAACGAAATGATCTACTCTTCGAGGCGAACAATTTGACATATTACACGCATGAAACGGAGCAATATGCAGAGAGTTATGGCATGATGAATATGGCAAGATAATGCAAAATAATTCGGGACAAGTGGATTTGGACCTCGGGGGGGAAGAGTCAACGCGGGCGAAGTGGATCGGGGCCCCGGCGTGGATCGAGGCGGGGCCGAGCCGGGACGGCGGCGATGTGGCACCGGCAAGAAGTGAGGCGGCGCGAGGCGCCTTGGGCGAGGGAGGCGGCGCTGCCAGCCGGCGCTCGGGCGGGCGAGGCGAGGGCGCTGGCGCATGGCGGGTGGCAGGCGGCGGGCCGGGCGGCGGGACGGGACGACGGGCGAAGCGGGTCGAACGGCGGGCCGGGCGCGACCTGCCGAGGCGAGGGCAAAGGGCGGCGCAGGAGGCTCGGGCGGCCGCATGGAGGTCCGTGGTTGCCGGGCGGCTGCCGGGCGACGCTCGCCCGGGCGGCGGCGCGATGGGCCTCAAGGCCCGATCTGGGTTCATACTGGCCTGCGGCGGCGGCGAGAACGGCTGGGGGCGACGGACGCTGCCGCGTTGGCCGAGGGCGGCGAGCTTTTCTCGCGCGGACGGACATGTTCATGGGCGGAGGGGAATTTGCTAGGGTTAGGGTAGAATGACCCGAAAATTTCGGGAGAGGTCTAGTTTTATAGGTAGAGGGAGCTAGGAGAGTCCAAATGAGGTGCGGTTTTCGGCCACGCGGTCGTGATCGAACGACCGAGAGCATGGAGGGGAGTTAGATGGGTTTTGGGCCACTTTGGAAGGGTGTGAGGCTGCAAAGAGAAGGAGGCTTTTACGGTTACCCGGTTAATCGTTGGAGTACCAAACGACCTCCAAATGGCACGAAACTTGACAGGCGGTCTACCGGTGCTATACCAAGGCCGCTTGACAAATCTCGGTCCATTCCGAGACCGTTTAACACCCGCACATGAAAAGAGGCAAAAGGGGCGCCGGAGGACATAGGAGTGCCGGATTGCAAAACGGACAACAGGGAAAATGCTCGGATGCATGAGACGAACATGTATGCAAATGCGATGCACATGATGACATGATATGAAATGCAGATGATGACATGGCAAAGTGCAACACGCAAGCAAATGACATGGCAACGACGGCGAATAAGCGAAGGACACTGGCGAATCGAATCTGGGCGTTACAACACTCCTCCACTAACAAGAGATCTCGTCCCGAGATCTTAGGACCGAGACGGAAGGGAAAAGGGATGAGGTGAAACAAGAAACGCAAGAGAGAAGAGACAAAGAATCAAGAGCACTAGAGAAAAGAGAGGAGCGACGAGAATGACGAAAATCGAAAGCTCACGGAATCAAATAGACTATGAAGCATTCCGGATAGGACGAGATAAGAAGCGAATAAGACTGAAAGGATTTAGGCAGCACTCCGACTGAAACATGGAGGAATAGAACAGGAGCTTGAGAGGATGGGATGATACTTGATGAAGACATGACACAAAACCCTCCGGAAAGAATTGAAAGAGTTGAATGAAAAGAACGGAGAAGAAAATGACAACTTGTGCCACGAATGGAATAGAAGCAACCTCAGAAGAAAGGATTGAACGGAGTTGTTGAGAAAATCAACAACGAAAAGAATAAGCTTGATGTGGTCTTATAAGTAACATCTCAAGATCATAAGGTGATAACCGGCCACAAACAGAAATTATTGGATAGCTTAGAGGAACGAAGAAATGCAAAACTCCACTTCAGAAGAATATGGAGAATTAATTGCACTTTGATATGCAAGAAGAAAAGATACTTGAACTCTGCCAACAAAATCTTGATGAACTCTTGAAGAATGAATTAAATCCTGAAGAACCACCATGAAGAACTCCGGTAACAAAAAGGATGATGAGATAAAATGAAGGAGGAAAGAATAAGACTAAAGCCTTGCGATGAATTAGATGGAGGATTCAATGAAATGGCCGAGGAAATTTGAACTCCGGAAAAGAAAAGATGAAAACACTTAGAACCAAGAGATTATTCATCATGAACAATCTCCGAAGAAAAGAATTAATCAACTCGATGATATAAGAATAGGAATTACGTTATGCTTATCCTTCATCAATTAAATTGATGAGAAGCAATGGATTTGCATACTACTTATTCTTCTTGAAAAGGATTGCGAAGAGATATAACGCAAACTTGAGAAGGTCTTCATGAACCACCTGTAGGATTGAAAAGAACGAATGGATTAATATGATAAACAAGGAAAAGAATCTTGAACGAACCACCGTAAGAATCTGGAAAATGACTGATGAAAGAGAATGAATCACCGGGAAGAATTAGAAGAACCAATAAGCTAGAGGGGATTTAGATGCAAAAGAACAAAGAGATCATGAGCTGATTAAAGAACACTTGAACGAAGCACCGGGATAATTAGAGGACGATAGATGGAATGATGAGGGCGAAGAATTCTTCTGGAACGATGGCCTCCGAAAAACAACTGCTGACAAACTCCGGATGGTTGAGAAAAGAATATCTGACAAATGGAATAATTCGAGAGGATGATATGAAGCTAGAACCACGAATCTTCGGGAGGACGGACAAGGTTTAGAGGGAAAAAAACTCTACGACGGTCTTCAAATATCGACGGGAAACACCACAAAATTACTGAGATACTCCGGAAGAATGGAAAGCAAAGGGGTTGAACCAACAATGAAATGATTTGAAATCGATCTTGAAAAGGCATCCGATCGATGAAATTCATTCTTACGTCCCACTTGAAAAGAATTGAGAATAACTCCGGGCAATTAGAAGAGTCACGTAAGATCCTGGGAAAAGGCCTGTGGGTTAGGGCCCACTAAAAAGAAAAACACCGTTGGAAAGGGATGTTGAACAGATAGATGATGCATCGGAAGAACTGAAATATTTGACTGAGGTGACAACCTCGAATTAATTGGAACACAGACGAATCTCCTGAGATGCTTCGGAACTCCAGAATGATTGAATGGCGAGAGGCAAATGAGCAAGGAGAAAACACTTGATCCGAGGAAAAGAATATAATCACTACCAAAATTAGAATTGAATCCACCGGAGAAGAAACGGATGAAGAATTACGAACGAGACGAGAATTCACCAGTTGAAATGATTGAGGGAAGACTGAAGAGACTCCGTACGAATGAAATTGATGGTCGAAACAGACTCAAACTCCGGGAAGAAAAAGGGTGGGAGGGCGGGAAAACACAGGCAACTTGGAAGGGGAAATCGACGAATATCTTGAAGAGAAAACACCGGTTGAAATCATTGAGGAGAGAAAGCAAAACTTTGCACGAGTGGGATGGATACTCGATTACGGACTCCGGTTCCGAGAAGAAGAAGGGTGGGCGGGTGGGAAAATAAGACAACTGAGGATTGAACTCAAAGATGAAGAGGCTCGAGTCAACTTGACGAGAAATACACCGGATGAAAAGAGCTGAGGAACAACGATCGGAAAACCAACTGCGTGAACCTAAAGAAAAAATTTGAAGGGGAAGAGGAGTAATTCAAAACACCTACGTCAAGATTCCTTACCAGAAGCTGACGAAGGCGGAGGAGTAAAAGAAATCCTACTCTCGATATAAGCTGGACTCGAAAAAATTCTTCTAGACTCAACAACGGCCATACTACACGATCAATCAAGGGGGCTCCTAGGGTCGGTCGAGGCTCTGATACCAACTTGTCACGCCCAAGATGCGACCCTATCCAAAAGGAACTCGAAAGTCCCCCCAAGGATAGAAGCGCATCTTGAAGACGCTTTTGCAAGGTGGATATCATTACATCAACATTACATAATAGATGGGGATACATACATACGGCACAAATGCCACACTAGTAATGATCAAGAAGTGATCCTGAACTCCTACTTACGTCAGACATAACCCAAGAACCGTGTTCTCCTCTCGATCAACCCCGAAAAGAGACACTCACGGTTACGCACACGGTTGGTGTATTTTAGAAGAGTTTACTTCAAGTTTACTATAACCGGATATCAACAAATTCCCATCTGCCACATAACCGCGGGCACGGCTTTCGAAAGTTTATACCCTGCAGGGGTGTCCCAACTTAGCCCATGATAAGCTCTCGCGATCAACGAAGGATATTCCTTCTCTCCGGGAAGACCCGATCAGTCTCGGAATCCGGCTACAAGACATTTCGACAAAGAATAAAACAAGACCAGCAAGCCGCCCGATGTGCCGACAAATCCCGATAGGAGCTGCACATATCTCGTTCTCGGGGCACACCGGATAGGTCGACCCTACGAGTAAAACCAGCCCTCGAGTTGCCCGTGGTGGCCCCTTGATCTGCCGTTTCGGACCAACACTCGAAGGAGCACTGGCCCGGGGGGGCTAAAAAAAGATGACCCTCGGGCTCCGGAAACCTAAGGGAAATAAAAGGACATAGGTGAGGCAAATGGTAAAACCAATGTTGGGCCTTCTTTGGAGGAGTCTTATTCAAAGCGAACTGTCAAGGGGTCCCATAAATCACCCAACCGTTAGGGACGCAAAATCCGGGAACATAATACCGATATGACGGAAACTAGGGCGGCAAGAGTGGAACAAAACACCAGGCATAAGGCCGAGCCTTTCACCCTTTACCAAGTATATAGATGCATTAATAAAATAAGAGATATTGTGATATCCCAACATAATCCTGTCCATCATGGGGCAATCTTCAACTTCACCTGCAGCTAGCAACGCTATAAGAGGGCTGAGCAAAGCGGTAACATAGCCAAACAACGGTTTGCTAGGAAGGGTGCAAAAGGTTAGAGGTCGGCATGGCAATTTGGGATGGCTTGATAAATGTGTAATAGGTAGCGCAACAAAGCGATAGAACAAAGCAACTATCATAGCAATGATAGTAGTGAGATCCATTGTAGCGGTCATCTTTCCTGAAATCCCGCAAGGAAGAAGAACGAGTCCATGAAGAAGATGAAGCCACGAAGACGAACCAAGCGTAGACGAACGAATCCTCACGATCGCAACGAAACAGGAACTATCGAGAAGAAGCACACAACATGGTAAACACACCACACGTGAACAAGTCATGATGCACAATCAAGCATGATGCATGACAAGCTACATGAAGCTACTCATGGCAAGAGACGATGCAATCAAAAGCAACACATCAAAGCAAGTTTAAATGAGGCCGGGAACAACATATAACAATTTCGGTAAGTCCTCATATGCAAATTTCGAAATTGGTCCAGATCTGAATAAACCTTATGTTCAAGTTGTTAAACAGCAAGTTAAGATGCACCAAGATGATCTACACGAAATTCTAGTCAAGTTACATATAAAGTTCATTTAATTCGGAGCTACGGCCTAGAAGATATGAGCAAAACAAGTTAATCATGGCATTGATGCAAAATGCATATAAACATCAAGCAAACACCTCAAAATAAGGATGCAACATGATAATATGAAACTACATGCAAAAACAAGCAAGTTTCATATAGAGCACACTCAAAACAGAGCAACGGTTCAACACATACACATGAAACAAGCTATAGCAACAATCTGTCCAAAACAGCAACTAGGCATATTGCAAGCTTCAAAGCAATATGCTACAGCACCTCAATATGAAAACAAAAGGCATAGGCATGAAGTACAGGTAAGCATGACAAAACATGAACACTGAGCTATCTCCAGAAATCACTAGAACATGCTCAAACACACATGGCAAGATTGCAACTAATAACAGTTTCAGACTTTAGCAGAAATAACATCAGGTTGCAATGTTTAGAGCTGTCAAACAACATTCTACAGGAACTTATCATGGCAAACAAAGGCATGGCATGATACTACTAAATGCATAGAACAAAAGTCCCTTACATACCATGAGCCAAAAGGGCACAGAAAATATGATGGCACCCATGTAAACATGGCAAGTTATATTACAGATTCATACATGGCAGGAACAACAATAAGTAGGCATGTTGGTGAGCTTGAACCACTCACCACACAGCAATACATGGCATGGCAAGGCAACTCAAAGTACGAAGACATGGCATAGAAGCTATAGATGGCAAGAACAACATCATAGCATACGCGGATCAACTACAACAACCTTGGCAAAATTGAATAACATGTAAACAACCTGCCAGGAAACATTTTATAGCAAAAGTAGAGCTCGTTTGACTCAAGCTATGGCACTCCATAATTGCAAACAAGGGCATGGATGGATAGAGAATAACCATATGTTCAAAACATCCTTACTGAAGTATCTCATAATATGCATGGATCTCTCGGTAGCATCAAGTTAACATGGCATAAAAATATCAGCAAAACAGGGGCTGAAATCAGCAACATCATGATGCCTAGTTTGCATGCTTGTGTTAGTCACCACAGAGATCACAAAAATACATGGCATACACCCCTATAAAGATGGCATGGCATATTACAAAACACATGTAGGACTCAAGTTCGTAGGGTGCACACATCAATCATGGCAAAAATGACAAAAATGCATGTTCTGATAAGAATCTGAAACTAACATCACGTAGCCCTCTTCTAACAGCATTTAGGGCGTCAAGATGAGCTCAAATGTAAATTATGCAATGGAATGAAATGATGTACACTTCGAGTCGAACAATTAGACATATTACACGCATGAAACGGAGCAATATGCAGAGAGTTATGACATGATGAATATGGCAAGATAATGCAAAATAATTCGGGACTTGATGGATTTGGACCCTGTGGGGGGGAAGTCAACGCGGGCGAAGTGGATCGGGGCCCCGGCATGGATCGAGGCGGGGCCGAGCTGGGGCGGCGGCGATGTGGCACCGGCCGGCGGAGGGTGGCGCCACGGCCGTTCGGGCGCTGGCAATGGGCGGCGAGGTGTGGGGCGGCGGCGGTGGCGACCGGAGGCGGCGGCGGCTCTGGGGCCGGGCGGCGGGACGGACGACGGCAGCGGGTCGGCCACGGGGCGGCGCGACCCATCGGAGGCGAGGGCAGCGCGGGCGGCGCAGGAGAGGTTCGGGCGGCTACATGGGAGGTCCGTGCGCTGGCGAAGCGGGCGACGTCTGCCCGGGCGGCGGCGGGATGGGCCTCAAGGGCCCGATCTGGTTCCATGGCGGCTTGGCGGGACGGCCAGGGGCGACGTGGCGCATCGCGGTTGGCCGAGGGTGGCGGCGCGGGCTTTGTCCGGCGCGGCGCGGAGGGGAATTTGCTAGGGTTAGGGTAGAATTACCCGAAAAATTTGGGAGAGGTCTAGTTTTATAGGTAGAGGGAGTTAGGAGAGTCCAAATGAGGTGCGGTTTTCGGCCACGCGATCGTGATCGAACGACCGAGAGCATGGAGGGGAGTTAGATGGGTTTTGGGCCACTTTGAAAGGGTGTGAGGCTGCAAAGAGAAGGAGGCTTTTACGGTTACTTGCTAACTGCTGAGTACCAAACGACCTCCAAATGGCACGAAACTTGACAGCGGTCTACGGTGCTATACCAAGGCCGCTTGACAAACCTCGGTCCATTCGAGACCGTTTAACACCCGCACACAAAAAGAGGCAAAAGGGGCCAGGAGACATATGAGTGCTTGGGATTGCAAAGCGGACAACGGGAAAATGCTCGGATGCATGAGACGAACACGTATGCAAAATGAAATGCACATGATGACATGATATGAAATGCAGATGATGACATGGCAAAGTGCAACACGCAAGCAAATGACATGGCAACGACGGCGAATAACTGAAGGACACCTCGCGAATCGAATCCGGGGCGTTACATCCCATGAGCAACAATTCTTCCAATGACTTCCGTTGGCTTGAGATCTTTGTAATTGGGCATCATTTGGATCAATGTGCATTGATGATGAATTTGCCGGTCATCTCTTCACTTCCTAAGTCGGCGATCTCATTTGTGATAAGAGCAAGCCTAGCGTACATTTCAGCGACACCTTCACCATCCTTCATTTTGAACTTGTCAAGCTGACTTTGAAGCACATCCAACTTGGATTCCTTGACGGAGTCAGTACCTTCGTTCATATCAATCAAAGTATCCCAAATTTTCTTTGCATTTTCAAGACGGCTGATTTTGTTGAATTCTTCGGGGCACAATCTGTTGAAGAGGATATCACAAGCTTGACCATTGTATTGCAGCATCTTCAACTCTTCCGCCGTAGCTTCACGGTTCGGTTCTCTCCCATCAAAGAATTCACCTTGCAAGCCAATACACACAATAGCCCATACGGCGGGGTTATGTCCAAGAATATGCATTTTCATCTTATACTTCCAACTAGCAAAATTAGTACCATCAAAGTAAGGACCTCTACGGTGGTAATTTCACTTGCTAGACACCATACTCTCCTAGGTTGTGAAACCAAGGCTATGACTACCAAAAGCTATGGAAATCAAAGCAAATGGAAACCTGGCTCTGATACCACTTGTAGGATCGAAAGTATGTCTAGATGGCGTTGATTAGACTACTTGACCAAATAAAAATCTAGCCTTTTCCCAATTTTAGTTCTTGGCAGATTTTAGCAACTTTGGACAAGTCAAGCAATCTTAACACAATTCAAACAAGCATGCACAGAGTATATGAGCAGCGGATAGTAAAGCATGCAACTTGTAAGAATGTAAAGGGAAGGGTTTGGAGGATTCAAAAGCAATAGGAGACACGGATGTTTTTGCCGTGGTTCCGATAGGTGGTGCTATCATACATCCACGTTGATGGAGACTTCAACCCACGAAAGGTAACGGCTGTGCGAGTCCACGGAGGGCTCCACCCATGAAGGGTCCACAAATAAGCAACCTTGTCTATCCCACCATGGCCGTCGCCCACGAAGGACTTGCCTCACTAGCGGTAGATCTTCACGAAGTAGGCGATCTCCTTGCCCTTACAAACTCCTTGGTTCAACTCCACAATCTTGTCGGAGGCTCCCAAGTGACACCTAGCCAATCTAGGAGACACCACTCTCCAATAAGTAACAAATGGTGTGTTGATGATTAACTCCTTGCTCTTGTGCTTCAAATGATAGTCTCCCAAACACTCAACTCTCTCTCACATGATATGGATTTGGTGGAAAGAAGATTTGAGCGGAAAGCAACTTGGGGAAGGCTAGAGATCAAGATTCATATGGTAAGAATGGAATATCTTGGCTTCAACACAAGTGTAGGTGGTTCTCTCTCAAAAAAGGTAAGTTGGAAGTGTAGGTTCGTTCTGATGGCTCTCTCCAGGAATGAAGAGGAGGTGGAGGGGTATTTATAGCCTCCACACAAAATCTAACCGTTACACACAACTTGCCAATCTCGGTGGGACCGAATTGATAAACTCGGTTGGACCGATTCAGCAAATCTAGTGACCGTTAGGATTTTCGGTGGGACCGACATGCAACTCGGTAGGACCGATATGGTTAGGGTTAGGGCATAACGTAATCTCGGTGAGACCGATTACACAAACTCGGTGAGACTGATTTTGGTAATAAGCTAACCAGAGAGTTGGTCGGGTAAACTCGGTGGAACTGATTCGCTCATTTTGGTGAGACCAAAATGTTACGAAAGGGAAACGTAGAGTTTACATTGCAATCTCGGTGGGACCGATCGCTCATCTCAGTGGGATCAAAGCGTTCTGAAGGGAAACAGGAGATATTACAATCCCATCTCGGTGAAACTGAGATCCCTATCGGTGAGACCGATTTGCCTAGGGTTTGTGGCAGTGGCTATGACATCTGAACTCGGTGGCGCCGGATAGAAAGAATCGGTGGGGCCGAGTTTGACTTTTGGTTTAGGTCATATGTGGATGTGAGAAAGTAGTTGAGGGTTTTGGAGCATATCACTAAGCATTTTGAGCAAGAGCCTCATTAAGCAACACCTCATCCCTCCTTGATAGTATTGGCTTTTCCTATAGACTCAATGTGATCTTGGATCACTAAAATAGAAAATGTAGAGTCTTGAGCTTTGAGCATGAGCCAATCCTTTTGTCCTTAGCATTTTGAGGGGTCCACTTTTCTCATCCATGCCATGCCAATCATTGAGCTTTCTTGAAATATTAATCTTGAAATAGCATTAGCTCAATGAGTTATATGTTGTTAGGAATTACCAAAACCACCTAGAGATAGTTGCACTTTCACCATGCTAATCCACGCTCCTAGGATCGCAGCAGCAACCACTTCTCGCACAACATCGGCCTTGCCATACTACTCTAATCCCGTGACGTCCCGACTCCCACCATGTGCAAGCTGTTCAATGAAAGGTCTCACATGGATAACGCAGAAGCCTACGACTGGATGATCTCTAGCTACGCTGGAAGTGGATGTGCGGTCAAGGCAGTCCAACTTGTGCACAAGATGAATGAATCAGACGTCAGGCATGCCCCGTTGGCGTAGGTTGTCAACGTTGTGTTGGGTGTCTTGCAGTGGTTCATGTGGATGGGAACATGCGACACCGTTCGACCAGGTTGGATGAAGATGAAGACACCGAGTCAGATGGTCATGGGAGAAACCACAATCCATGTGCCACAAAGCCTTGATAATTTTCGCTGTTGGATGATGTGGTGAGACGGTGAATCTAGAATAGAAGCTGGGTGGGGAAGCAAAAGATGCAAGAGAACCTTTTTCCATGCAGGAAGGGACCACCTAAGCGACGAGTGAGAATGATAAGTAGGAGTAATAGGCAGAGCTGGATAGACCCTAGGTGAGTAAGTAGGTTGTGTCTCAATCTATTCACTAGGTGGATCCACTTTGAGTGTTCAATCTATGGTTCAAGTTTGACAGCTTGGTCAAGATCGAAGTAGGAAAGGGGGACAAGATTCTATTTTGGAGAGGTAGATGGATTCACGGTTTTGCAGTACAAGACATTGCCCCTACACTGGCTAGTGCGGTTGACACCAAAACGAGGAATGCAAGAACGGTAGAGCAGACCATGATTGGAGAAAGATGGATTCATGATGTGCCACCGCAATCCTCCATGGGCGCCCTGCTGCAAACTGTGCATCTCAGGCACGCAATTGCCACAATGCAAAGAGACGAGCTGGCTAATGACAAGTTCATTTGGCCTCATGAGAAATCAGGAGAATACACTGCAAAACCTATAAGCAACTATGCCAAGGTGGGATCCGTGCCCCGATGGCTGAGGCGATTTGGAGGAGTTGGGCACCCCTGAAATGTAAGATCTTTGCCTGGTTGGCCGGACAACATCGGTTGTGGACCTCTGATAGACGTGCACAACACGGCTTACAGGACGAGACGTCGGAGCTTTCTATGCTCGCAGAAGGAGGATAACGTTGAGCACATCTTGGTGCAATGCGTTTATGCAAGGGAAGTGTGGCATACTTGCTTCGACACACTACGACTGAACAGTCATGCACCGGAAGCACAAGACACCTGGGAGGCTTGGTGGGGCACTACAAGAACGGGTTACCAGGGGAAGGACAGGAGAGGGTTCAATCTTCTTGTCATTGGAGTGGCTTGGTCCTTATGGAAGCAGAGGAATGCAAAGGACCAAGGGAACTAGTTAGCTAGATCTTAAAGGACATCTTTGATTGGAGACAAGCAGGTGTAGGAGTAGGAGGACTAGGTAGATTTGTGAGACATTGACCAATGTGTAATGGATGGTGTGGGAGTCCCGGAGGTCGATGTTCGCATCGACCAACGGATTCTTGTAAATATTTTGCTCTCTTTTATAAAAATACGGTATGCCATTGACGTACTCTCGAAAAAAAAATCTATGGTTCAAGGGACTCATTGCTTTGGGGATTCCTACTAATTTTTTAGTTGATGCAAATTGTGATCCAGATCTCGCGAATATATCGATTCCGGCCAATGGTGCCACTATAACTTCAATTCGATCGATTCTTAACAAATTACTATTTTCAATTTGTGAGGGCCATTCTCTTTATATAAGAACTCGTTGATTGAGAATATAGTTCACTGACTCGAAAAAAACATCTTTTTATACAAAGTTGCTCCCCGGTTATGGGTATGGCGGCTGTTCTCCTCTTTGTATGTTCTCTGGAGTTGCCTCGATGGCGGTGGATGACGATTCGACAAAGTGCAGTATTCTTCATGGATGAAATTGTAGTTTACTTCTTGTCGTGGTCCTCTGTGCACAATTACATGTGAAATCGCAAAGCTTTTGCTGCTCTCCGTGCCCTGCAGTGTACAAGATGCAGAAAAATCAGTGTACAAGATTGAGAGAATCTGCCAGGGAGCGCCTCCCCCGCGCGCCCTCGGCACACACCATGCTCTCCGCAGCTGCCTCGCCGCCGCCTACTTCCCCCTTGGTGGCACCCCTTCCGCCGTCTTCCTGCTAACCCACGCGACAAGCGCCGCAGCAGCCAGCCACTTCTCTCGCACAGCATCCTCCTCGCCGCTCTGCTCCAGCCCCGTGACCTCCCGGCCGCGCGTAGGCTGTTCGATGGAATGCCTCACAGGGGCACCGTAGCTGGAAGTAGCTGTCCGTCACCGCTCTTGGCCCTTTGCATTAAAACATGACTCCTGTCATCTGTAGTGCTGTTATCGGCATGTTGTCCATGCCTGTCAGATTGCTTGATGCCGTTATGTTTTTCGAGGGATTAACCAACAAATTGGGACTCAGAAACATGTAATGCGATGATATTGTATATACTCAGAAGTGGTTTAATGGAGCAAGCTCTGGGCCTATTTGGGATGGCTCTGTGAAATGCTGTTCTTCCAACTGAGTTCACTTTTGCAAGTGTGCTGAGATGGAGATTGTGTTTTGGTCTGATGGAGCAGGGCACGCAAATCCACGGGCTGGTATATAAACGTGGGTTTGAGGATGATATAATTGTCGCCATTGCTCTCATTGACATGTATTGTAAGTTAGGTTCCTTGAAGCATGTCAGGAAACTCTTCAATGGTGTCCGTGCCAAGGATTTGCTGCTATGGAATACAATGGTTGTTGGTATATCGCAGAATGGGAAAGGCATGGAAGCTATTCCAATTACCGAGGCTGAGGCCTCCTACTAAGTAGGAGCATTTTGCAAAGAGAAAATTCGAAAGCTGAACCTGTTCCTTTTGCTGGCTTTATGAGTGCCTTTTATTGCAACTGTATAAACTTGAATCTTTCTGTAACAGAAACATACTTGCAGGGATTATTAACGCAAGAAGAACAAGTGTGAATGGGATGAGCAAACTTCTTCGTGGAAGCGGACTTATGGCTATGATCGTGTTAATGACGATAGAGACAATCCGATCATTGAAGCCAGAATCACAGATGGTAAGCAACTTGTCTTCTCTATCTACTTCTGGTGAATTTATATATTTATTTCGTGGCAAGACTAGTAATCTTCCCGAGCTTTCCCAGTGCTGAGTACACATAGTGGTTATCATGTGATGACATAAATGCTTAACAGCCCGCGTGCTTCTTCTTATGTACACTGTTTATTTTTAAATATCAGATGCTGTTTTCATTTATGACCACTTGAATCTAACAATGTAATTTGTTTTGAAATGTATTCGTTTTCAAACCTGTTTGCTCGATCGGTTACTGTTATGGCCGGTTTAGCTAGGCCCACCGGGCAATCTTAGCCCACAAATTATCTTAGGTTAATTCTTATGCAAGTTATCTTAGGTTAATTCTTATGCAAGTTATCTAGGTTATAAATATAGGTTGTAAGACTCTTTTTGGAATCAAGCAATAAGAATATTATTATCTCTATTGCTCGGCTCCCAGAGGAGCCGGAACCCTAGCCGCCTCTAACCCTAGCCGCCGCCATCCTCCTCCCACGCGACGGGGCCCGGCTGCCAGCGCCCGCTCATCGCCACGCCTCCTCCATCCTTCCCTACAACCTCGGAGCAGGTCGGTAGGATCCCTGGTTCTACCAATTTGGTATCCAGAGACTCGGGTTCGATCATGTCGTCATCAACACCCACGCCGCCGCTGCCCATCATCACCACCGCCCCGATGACCACTGCCGGGTCCCCAACGCCGCCGGCCCCGATCACCTCCGCGCCGCCGGCCCCCGTCACTTCCACACCGCCGACAACCTCCGTCTTCACGCCGGAGGAGATGACCAGCACCCTGCGGGACCTCGTGACGGCCGCCTGTGGCATCTCCCTATACTTGGCCGCTCGCACACCACCCGCCGGCCGCGCTTCGCCGCTGACCACCCAGACGACCTTGGCCGATCCGTAACGCGTCGGGCCCAAGCGAGACGCTGCCGCTGCTTTCAGCGGGCTACACCGGCGGGTTCGCCGCCATTGCACTCGCTTCGGTACTCGGTACCCGTGGCGATCGCCGGGGCCCATCTGTTGCAACAACCGCCGCCCACCCAAAGGCTGCCCCGCCGCAGTGGCGTTCGCGATTCTCGCGGCGCCACGCGCCTCGGGCCTTGATGGTCGTGACTGCCGCGCCGTCCAGCTCCACCGCCGCCGCCACCGATCGGGCGATCCACACCAGAGGACTTCCGATCTAGCAGGTCCGGTTTACATCGTCACGATCCCGATCGGCACAGCTAACGGGGCGTCGCCGCGCCGATTTACAGGCGGGACCCACGGTACCCACGCTGCAGTCTGGGGCCTTGTCCGGCTCCGCGAGGGCCTACGACGGCCTCCCCACCGTTGACCGGGCGCCGTCATCATTACTGCTCCGCACCGTCGAGCGATCGGCCATGGCGCGCCGACCCAGACGCCACCACGGTTCGCCAAGATCGATTTCGCCACTTATGACGGCACGGAGGACCCTCTTAACTGGCTCAACCAGTGTGAGCAGTTTTTCCGTGGCCAGCGCACGCTCGCGTCGAAGCGCACTTGGCTGGCATCCTACCACCTCTGCGGTGCAGCCGGACTGGTACTACGCCCTCGGCGGGGCGAGGGCAGCATGCCCCTTGGGAGCGCTTCCGTGAGCTCTGCCTCGCCGCTTTGGGCCTCCGGTTCGCGGAGCCGCTGGCGGAGCTTCGGCCGCCTTCCCTTCACCTCCACGGTGCGCAGACTACGCCCGACCGCTTCGTGCCTGGCATGCCATGCGTCGGGTGTGGCGCGCAGCAGCGGGCCGACCTCTTTGTCGGTGGACTTCCGGTCCACATCCGCGTGGGCGTGGAGCCGGGGACTCAGGATCTTGATCGGCCATGTACTACGCCCGGCGTTCGGCGCCGGCAGTGGCCATCGGAGGAATCCTTGCCCCGGACGGCTGGGTCGCTACCGGGCCGGATTCGCGCAGGTCGGCTTGCGAGCCTGCGGCACCCTCGCGACAGCGCGCCCCGTTCGCCGGCTCGCCTCGGCCGAGCTCCTCGGCGTCGCCGCCAAGGGTTGTGCTTCAAGCTGCGACGAGCCCTACACGCCCGCCATGCACGCCGCGACTCTTCTACCTGGAGGTTGCAGACTACATTCCGGAGGACGCCGTCGCCGTTGACCTGGCCGCCCCAGCTGTCGAGAAGGTGTTTGACGCTGGTTGATCGCCTCGAGGAGTTTCGCAAGCGCTTCCCCACCTTACAGCTCAAGGACGAGCTGTTTGTGCAGACGGGGAGAAGTGTTATGGCGGTTTAGCTAGGCCCACCGGCAATCTTAGCCTACAAGTTATCTTAGGTTAATTCTTATGCAAGTTATCTTAGGTTAATTCTTATGCAAGTTATCTAGGTTATAAATATAGGTTGTAAGACTCTTTTTGGAATCAAGCAATAAGAATATTATTATCTCTATTGCCCGGCTCCCAGAGGAGCCGGAACCCTAGCCGCCTCTAATCCTAGCCGCCGCCATCCTCCTCCTACGCGACGGCGCCCAGCCGCTGGCGTGCCCGCTCATCGCCGCACCCTCCTCCATCCTTCCCCTACAACCTACGGAGCAGGTCCGGTAGGATCCCTGGTTCTACCAGTTACTGTTCTATTGGATATTTGTCTGTGATAGAGCCCGGTGTTGATCCTTTTGCTCAATAGAGGGAGGAGAAGAAGAACAGGTTGATTATCAAGAAAAGAACATACTTTAGAATTTAAAGAACGCTGCAGAAGTTAGTGCTCTGCCAAGGTAATCATTTCTATTATCATCATCTGTATACATCATGCACTACTTTGT
Organism: Aegilops bicornis; assembly: GCA_021605145.1. Classification (NCBI taxonomy): domain Eukaryota; kingdom Viridiplantae; phylum Streptophyta; class Magnoliopsida; order Poales; family Poaceae; genus Aegilops; species Aegilops bicornis. The sequence continues at coordinate 97,664,349 of CM038671.1, forward strand.
TTATTATCCATCACATTAGCAACTCAAGTTTCTCATCTAACGCTTTCTGAAAAAAAACTGGAACCGTGCAGTCATATACAGCTTGGTGCCACACCTGTGCCCATCACTGGGATTAAAGTGGATCTGCCTAGAAAATCTAAAAACAAAGATGTTGCGAATCTTCGGTAATAAATGTGATTGTTTTATCGCGGAGTAGGGCGAATCAATACTTGGGAAATGTATCAAACTATACTTCCGGAAACCTCTAGAAAGTTATAAAAAGGGAAATCATGCATATCTTGACAGCCCATATCTTTAATTGATTTCCATATTAATATGTATAAATCACGCGTGTTCTACAGTTGTGCCGTCTTGCCGCTCTTGCCATCAAGGAATATAAATACAGTTTTCTTTGCCGAGCTTTGTGCTAATCGAAAGATAATTTCTGAGGTGCACAAGAACTCTGTATTCGACAGGTATGTATAAGCCTGTTTGATTTCTCTCACTTACATGTCAATCTAGTTATGCAGTATTTTTTGGATTGCATAAGTCTAGTCATTTGGTTTGGTACAAACTATTTCAGATCTTTGTGATCCAGCGCCGCCCGTAATGGCCATTCTCTAGAATTCTAGATCTAAATATCAATATGGTGTTAGCAGCCGTTGAATTTCTAATTAGGACATTATAGATCTAACAAAAATTCATCGCTGATGCCAGTAGGTATAGAAATCGATGGTTGGCATGATCTGATAGTTATGATTCTTCTCAGGTTAGCATATGTTTTGGTTGTAGGATGACCGCGACCCTAAGATCTGTATTACTATCAATCTCAAATCTTATTCTTGGTATTCAACCATCGATCGAAACGGTCCCATGGGATCTACTAGATGAATTGGGAGGTTGGGATTTTGGAAACCTCGATCGTATAATGATGCCATCTCTGTAGGGGATACGAGTGCGGATGGTGATACTGATACCAGAATATGCATCTTAATATGTATGAATAAAATATCTTTATATATCATGAATATATAGTTGGAATGGTTTACCATGATTCAGATATTCTATTTATTTCTGTCTGTATATTCATGTTCACTGCTGGTATTCGTATCTCTTCTTTGAATAAACATATTCATCTATGTTCTTAACATGGCTATGATGCGAATATGGTTTTTCTATTATCCAGCTGTGTTTGATCAGTTCCCACCCTTGTCGCCATCTACTTTTCCCTTTTTCTTTGTTTGAAACCATCTGGTGGGAATATTCAACTGAGTTATCCACTCTCTAGCTATATATGCTTTATGGAGCACCTGTGGGGCATGCCTGGAGTTAGAAACCACATTATCACTATCGATTACTTGTGCAATCTAAGCTGTTTATGTGTTATAGGAACACATCTTATATGTTATCCAGAGGCCATTCTCTTTTTGGGCACTGCACTTAAGATGTAACAGAAAACAAGATGCCAAGTTTGTGGTGGCTTACATTGCTGTAGAGTGGCTCAGTTGCCTTTGTAGCCAGATTTATTCCATTGATCTTTGTCAACCGTTTACTTTGTTTGATTTTGCTGGTGTATATTTGGCTGTGCATGCATATTTTTAACTATGTCTGCTCTGGTGCTGTTACTCAGAACTGATCTTAGTTTCTGAACTAGCAAATAATTATATTTCATTTTGCGAGGATCCTAACAAAGAAATGCACTCTGTTTGAAACTGATCTTTTAAGAGAGGCACAAATGTTCACAGTCATCTAAAGGCTCTGCACAAATTTTTATTTTGTAACCTAGAAGCTAGCACTATCTGTCTTAAAGATTTTCTTACTTTATAATTGAGCTGCAATTTTTTTTCACATTGTTTTACTTTATAATTGATCTAATTAATAGTAATTTTCATTCTTTTTTTACAGTGCCGGAAAGACCATTGATTTTCGGGCAAGCAAGATCAAGCAGTGCACATGGTACCGACTTCGCAACCTCAGCCTGCAATGGGTGATGTCACTCCTGCCGGTTCACAGCCAACACAACTATTCCCTGGCAATCCAGCTCAGCTCAGTGCTCAGGAGCAGCTGATGTACGAGCAGTCGCGGGAGTATCAGCAGCAGCTCCAGCAACAGCAGCAGAGGCAGCTCCAGCAGTTCTGGGCCGAGCAGCGGTCAGAGATCGAGCAGGCCACCGACATCAAGAACCACCCCCTGCCACCCACCAGGATAAGGAAGATCATGAAGGCCGACGAGGACGTCCGCATGATCTCAGCAGAAGCTCCGGTGCTCTTCGCCAAAGCATGCGAGATGTTCACACTGGAGATGACGATGAGGTCATGGATGGTCACCAAGGAGGACAAGCGACGTCTCCTGCAGAGGAGTGACATCGCTGCTGCTGTGGCTAGGACTGACACTTATGATTTCTTGCTGGATTTATTTAACAGCGAAGATACGGAGCAGGGGGTCTTGCTTCCTAGGACCGGGCAGCAGCCCATGGGGACTCAAGCTGGTGCATACTCGTACTACTATGCACCGGAGCAGCAGGTGGCAGGTGCGTCGATGGTGTATGGTGGCCCACCGACCTATGTGTGGCAAGAGCCTCAGGTACAAGAGCAGGGCCATCCGTCCAGCACCTACGTGTGGCAAGAACCTCAGCAGCAACAGGAGGGGCCCTGAAGCTATCACCAGATTCAGAGTCCTTGCTTTAGCCTGGACATTTTCAAAACTTTGGGTTTTGCGTTAGCTTTCGTATGATTGTTATTTGTCGGTTGAAACAGGTCGAAGTTTGGTTGCTGTTGTCGTGGTGTCGTTAGAGAAGCACTATGAATTTGTGATTTGAGACTAATTGGTTGAATTTTACCATTCCAAACCCAAAAGTTGGCCTCTGGTGATGCCTTGTTTTTATTTCTATCTGGTATGTTTGCGTGTGGCAGTACCATGAATTTGTGATTTGAGGCTAATTGGTCAAATTTTACCGTTCCAAACCCAAAAGTTGGCCTCTGGTGATGCCTTGTTTTTATTTCTACCTATCTATGAAATGTTTGCTTGTGGTTCAGCTGTATTGTCTTGCATGGAATTTGAGATCATGCTGAGTTCCAGCTGAATTTGTCTGAAACCGAATGTGCATTGGTGTTTTGCAAAATTAACCGTTCATTCTGCTGAAGCATGACAAGTAGAAGTAACTGAATGCACAAGGATCTGTAGAGCAGCATCAAGGCTCTGTTCCTCACTGATCCGTCTTGTCACTGGGTGATGCAGATACTCAAAAGGGGGTGGCATTTTTAGCCTCCAAAGTGTCGCCGTCCACGCCTGCTATCACAAGCTAGTCGGCTCCGTTTTGTGAGTAGCTAGTCATCGATGTGGGGTGTTCGAAGCCCAGTTTACACCGGCACAGTGTAACCAATAGCATGGCTGGACCTATGGCAACGCGGCTCGAGCAGTCCGTTGATCACATGCGCGCCGTGCCGTGCCGGTCGTGTCTCTGTCACGCGCCACAGACGGCAACCTGAGACGGGGCATGGTCCAGCCCAGGGCTTTGCCAAGATCGGCATTGCAGATTCCAGCACGGGAGGCGGATCAGATTACTCTCCACCCAACGGCAGTGCGTTTTGTCACTAGACAGACATATGCACCTGAAATTTAGATGCCAAAGTGTTTTCTTTCGTGTAGATTGCTCCACCCAACATTCATGTTTTCTTGTGGCTCGTTGTTCACAACAAAAGCTGAACTAAAGATAATCTAGCTAAGCATCAGGTAGTTTCAGATGTTTGTTCTTTTGATTGAATCAAAGCCTGAAACAATCAAGCACATTTTCTTTGATTGCATTGTTGCTCAACAAATATGGAAGATTGTGGCTGATATAGTACATATTACTGAAAAAGTGTTTCCCCCGCTTTATATTCCAAAGCACCAACACCGATCACAGAGCATACGCTGGGGCGAGTAGCACAACAAGCCAAAGAAAAAGAAGAAACAATGCCTAACACCGACAGCTCGACAAAGCACGGATGACCCGCTACCGCTGCGCCTTCCGAAATCTACCCACCACGAACCTAGGCTCCTACCCTCCGTGTACCAAGCAGCACCTCCAGGAAGGAATGTGACGCCGATGACGCTTCTGCCCGGACGTGTCATAGGGTTTCCCCGGCACGTGGAGGGTAGAGGGGAATGAAGACCACCGAAACCCTCCAAGGAGGAATGGTGGCACCCGCAGGCGTCACCGCGTCGGAGCCGGAAGACCCGGCAAGGATTTCTCCCAACTCCAAACCCCACCGCCCAACCGGATCGGAGCTAACCAGCCAGCTCGCCGCCCACCAGCATGCGCCACCGCGGTCGCAATGCCACCCACGCCGCCTCACTGAGATCACCACCACGAGGCCAAGAGAACAAGGAGAGGAGGCGTTGGTCGACGGGAGCAGCAGCGTCGTAGCCGCGCGGGAGGGAACCACCTCCTCCGCTGTCATGTAGGAGGCTTGTGCCTCCGGCACCGCCGCGGTCACCGTCCAGACGCAACATCAGGGCATACCAGGCCACCCCTGGCCCGGCCAGGCCCGAATCGGGCCTACTAAGCCCCGCGGCCACGCTGCAGTAGGGCGGCGCCAGCACCCCGACGCCCATCGCCGCTCCCCCACCTTCTGGAAACCACGCCGCCGACCCACGTCGCCGTCGGCCCGCCCAGACCAAGATGGGGCCCGAAGGGCCCAGATCTGGGCCGAGCGGGCGCCCGTGCCGCCTCGCCATCCTGCCGCCAACGACGACGCCGCCATCCAGCCGATCTCGCGCGCGCCAGAAGCTTCGCCGCCACGCCGACCGCCGCCGCCTAGGAGCACCAGGCGCCCTCCATCTCGCCGGAGGGCAACCGAGATGGAATGGCGGGGCCGCCGCCACCAGCGTCGCCGGGCCAGTCCGACAAATAACGCCGGGCGATGGCGAGGGGGGAGTGAAGGAGAGCTGGCGGAGGAGGAACCGGGGCGCGGCCCGTCGCCCGCGGAGGCGACGCGGTCGCGAGAGCCCGAGTCGTTTCAATAGTACATATTCCAGTGCCATGCATGTTCTTTTGAATCTTTGATGTCCTATTGGAAACATAAGAAAAAGTCTGATGCTATCAATTTAGTCACATCTGCCACCTTATGGGGCTTATGGCGTTTACGCAATGACTTTGTTTTCTAGGTCCGAAAATGATGAAGTTTGAAGTGTGTGCTGGGTTTAGTAGGTTCACTCGTGCGTCAATGGAAGGTTCTCTGCTGACGTGTTCAAGCCACACTTCTTCTCGAGTGCCTAAGGGCGTCTCCAAAGGGCGACCCATAAACCTCCCGCAACCGTCTGGACTGGGCTGTCCAGACTGCAGAAGCCATCCTACGCCGACCTGTATCGGTCCGTGGAGCGGTCCGGACGTGATTTCTTTCGTAAAACGGAGACAAACGTAGGGGAGGCTTGTGGGAGTCCGAACACGCGAAATGTCGCTCTCCACCCCATTGCCCACCCAAAAGGAGGGCCGAGCCCGCACTTTTGTAGTATCCCACACTGTTTTCGTGCCAAAATCCCCAACTCTTTTCTTCCACTCCCCGCCGCTCTCCGCCCAATTCTGGCTCTTTTCTCCCATGCTCTTCTTCCCTCCGCCGCCGACGCATGGATCTGTCGGAGAACTTGTCGGTGCCAGAAGACCCGAGCATCACGCTCGCCCGAAAGATCAGCTTGGAGACGCGGCAGAATCGCCGTGTCAAAGCGAAGGCCGCAAAGGAGGAGAAGATGAGGAAGCATCTGGGCGCTTGTGGGACTAGTGGTGGCGATGGTCGTGGCGGACGGGGCGGTTGGTGAGGCTGTGGCGGACAGTGCCGGACGACGCACTGCTCGTATGCGCGCCACGACATCAAGGAAGAGGCATGAGTAAGGCGGTCAGACATCAAGGAGAAACGGAAGGCGGAGAGGTTCAAGCAGTTGATGGATGCGATGGAGAAAAATATCAAGCTCGAAGAGAGGAGGACCATGATCGAGGAGAGGAAGGCGGCGCTCGAGGAGAGGAAGGCCATGCTCGAGAAAAAGAGGGTGAAGATCACCGCCAATGCGGAGGACGCCAAGATGTTGATATTGAATATCGACTCTTTGGATGCCGGCGCTAGAATTATCGTGCAATCCGTTCGCTATCAGATGCTGGAGCGGCAGAAAAATCAGTTGGCGGCAGCGGAAGATGAGGACGCAACGGAGGCGGAGGTGGACACGGACGCGGAGGCTGCCTACGCGGAGGCGACGACACCTCCTTGATTGGGGAGCATCTTGCTGGGATGGCCAGTCTGGCAGGGCAGAAATGCACTGACTGTCGGACTGATGTTCTTTTGGATTCGGGCATGTAGAAACTAAACATATTTGCCTCACTTTGGTTGTGATCGGGGATGCAATCTGGCACGGGTGTGATCTGGCGCATTGTGTGGATTAACGTAGATTTGAATTTGAATTTGCTGGTGGACAATATGCGGCTAGCGTTGGATGACTACTTCCTGCATCGAGAGGTTTTTTGCGGGTTCCATGGACATGGATGCCAAAGGTTTTTGCGGGTTGCTATTGGAGATGCCTTGACACTACTAGATCATCGACTAGGAGAAGGCAGGTTTCTTCCCCAGGGCTGCAGTTTAGGATTCATCTCCTGATTAGGTTCCAAGACCAGTTTACACCGGCACTGTGCATCACTTGGGGCGTGTTTGGTTGCCTGCATAGGCCTCAACCAGGCCCGTGCGGGAAGTATCCAGCCTGTTTGGTAGCCCGCAATCGCACGCTTCTTAAAGCACCTCTGGGCCTGGCTCGCTGGAAAAGCGCGAATCGGCATTTTCTCCAGGGCCAGGCCCGAGCGGTGCACGTGGGCGGCGGCGGCTGCACCAGCAGTTATTAGCCTCATCGCCCCTCACCGCTCCCTCTCCCCACTCTCCCAACTCTCACCGGCGGCGGCGGGTCGGAGCAGAGGAAGAAGACCACCGTACTCCATCACCAGCGGTGGCGGATCGGAGCAGAGGAAGAAGACCACCGGACTCCATTAATGGCGGTAAGGACTTCTCTCTCTTCAACATGCACGCTAGATTCGATCCACGGTGGAGGGGAATGGGGATCAGAGGTAGATAAGCATAGGGGTAGTTCATACTAGTTCATAGCAGTTCATACGAGTTCATACATGCAAGATCGGAATGTAGAAGGGGGATAGGGGGATAGGGGGATAGGGGGTACACAACATACACCGGCTGACTGCGGCGGCCGTCACCGGCGTGCGATCCGGCGGGTCGTCGTCGTCATCCTCGGCGGAGTCGAGGTCGATCTGCCAGGTACGACGGCCTGGCTCCAGCGCCCTCGCTGGCATGTGCACCGCTTCTTCTTCCTCCTCCTTAGGATCCCCACCGATGACCGTCGGTGGCGCGATAGCCGCCTCCTAGTACAGTGCGGCACGACGGTCATTAGGATCCCAGTAGGTCTTGTACTTGCACCACTTCTTCCTATGTTTAGCGTCATCGGAGACGGCCCGATTCATGGCCCAACGAATGATGTCAACTGCCATCGCACCCTTCGCTTGGGTCAGGAATCAGCGTCTTCAGCTCTTCTTTAGTGGCCTTCATGAGCATTGCATTAGATTCGTTCTGCATGTTCGGCATGGAGCCGAAGTTCGAGCACACCTCCATGGTGTTCTCGAACTTGGTGCAGTCACCAGCCGACCACCCGAGGAAGAAGGCCCTCCAGCCAATACCCCAGGGGAAGGGGTTGGCGTTGGAGCTAGAGCTCATGGCGATGGGGAGGAGAAAGGTTGACAGTGAGAGAAGAGAGGGGGTGGGTAAGTAGTGGTAGGCAGGGTGAGTAAATATAGGGGGATGTAGAGGAGGAGAAGAGTGACAGTCATGTTGTTTTAACTACATGCTCTTCAATTAGCCATGAACTGCTCTTCAATTAGCCATGAACTATGTGATGTTCTTGACTCCATGAATTGTGTGCAAATTGAGGAGAGTAATGAGATGGGCACGGAGGTGCTCCCGGTCCTTGACAACAAGGGCAAGCAACCCCTTCACCCAATGCCCGACGAGGTTGTCTTTGCCAGAAAGACGCTGAGGGTGGCGGCGACGAGGGCATGGAGGAGCCCCCAAAGAATAAGCGCCGCAACTACGGCCACTACCATCAGGAGGATGGCCCAACTCACTTCTGCAAGGTCATCCTTGCACCGAAGCTTGAGTGCAACCCCATGCCCCTGGACTTCACCAAGCACTTCGTCGCGGTGCCGACGGAGTTCAAGCTCGGGAACAACACCAGGTGCTCCTGCAAGGTGACGATCAAGCTGATGAACGGCAGGGTGACCCTGGATCAGGGTTGGGCCACCTATGCAGTCGTTCATCAGATCAAGATCGGCTACATGGTGACGTTCAAGCTCCTCACTCTCGACACCCTCAAGGTCATCATCTTCGACTGCGATGGCATTGAGGTCGTCAACAAGTGCGGGAAGCACGACGAAGCCTTCATCGCCAAGGAGTAGGGCCGGGCCACCTCTTTCCAGCGTAATATCGAGTCTGCTTTGAACATGTTTATGGTTTATGCGTTGAACTGTTATGAAGTGTGGTACTGCTTATATTTGAATTGTGCTAGTTGAGCTTTGTTCATACTCTGTTGTGCTTATGATGTGTGCTACATGGTTGTGCCGAAGTGTGCTGGTAACATCACCAACTAGCCAAAGAGGTTACCACACACCAAGCGTTGCATACAACCAAACACCATGCCTTGGGTTTGTCCACTAATCTGCAGGCAACCAAACACCAGGCAGTGTGGTTCTGCCCATGCAGGCAAGAGGGCATGCAGGCAACCAAACAACATGCAGATTTGCATAGCCAGGTTGGGTGAAGAAGTATATATAATGCGGGTACTGTAGCGCACGGCAACCAAACACGCACTTGCTGGACAGGGCTAATAAACGACGTCATAAAAGGGAGCTTCATTCGTTGTAGTGGAATAAATACTACGGCTGGACCTCTGGCTTTCCGGCCATACTGGTGGCAACGCGGTCATGCATGTGGGATCCATCACATGAGTGCCCTGCCGGTCGTGTCACTGTCCTGTGCCATAGACGGCAACCTGAGCCGGGGCATGGTCCAGCCCAGGGCTTTGCCGAGATCGGCATTGCACCACGGCCGGTGGATCAGATTACTCTCCACCACCCAACGGCAGTGCGTTTCGTCACTAGACAGATATATGCACCTGAAATTTGGATGCCGAAATGTTTCCTTTATGGAGATTGCTCTATGTCTGTAACAAGGTAATGCAGATTTGTAAACATACATTGGCGCTACAATAAGGCCACACGGGTCGTGCACATTAACAAATGGGTGCACCTGGAGAAGTGAATAGTGTCCACAAAATTACTTTTCCTTCTTTAGAAAATGCATCTAATTGTACTTTTTGCACCAATATTTATATATTGTGTATGTAGAATCGGGTCTCCAGCTCCTACTCGTCAAACCGTCCTGGTTCGTCAACTGTCTTCTGTGTCATACCCTCTCGAGAGTCACGATCCACCTTCACAACCAGCCCACTCTCAAAACATCCTCAAAATTTTGTTGTGAAGATACAATGCTAAGCCTCAATGAACTTTTCTTGTTTATGTGACCAACCAAGATTCAACCAACAAAACATGCTCAAAAGTTATGAATGTTGGGTATCTTTCACGCCTTTTTCTTGGTAGTGCACGATGTTGCCCCAACATTATATGTAGGACAATTGGTATCTTCCAAGTCATGTCTCATAGGCTGCGTAGGCTCTTGACCATCGCTGATCATGTCCGACATGAAATTGTCCTAAACTAATCATGATTCCGAATAAACTAACAACATATGCAAAAAGTTGATCCAATGACATATACAACAGATTTATCCAATGGATAGCGAATGATGAAAGGAACAATACAAAATGGAGCAAAAAAATGTATCGTGTCCTGCTACGACATTCCTTCGAACATGACCTGGGCAGACTGGGCACCGACGCGGCGCATGCTTGTTCGTGAACATTGGAGTTGTGAAGAGTCGCATACCGTCTCCAAAGCCTATGGTTGCGTCTAGCTGTCTGGAATCGCCCATTCAGACGTCGGATCATTGTTGCTCGCGAGTGGGGCGAATGGTGGCTTCCTTGTCGACGACAAGGCAGACACGCGCGGGGCCGGCGGGCGTAGCGAACGGGACATATCCTCGTCGATGTCCACAGCCTCCTTGTTGGGAACTTCCTTCGCTACTACTTAATGCTCGTGCTTCTTCCTCCGTTGCCCCCTCCAGATGATGTTCTTCGCCTTGCAGCTCATCCCCACGGCTGGGAATCCCACAGACGACTCTTAGGCGTTACCCGTGCCGGCGGTGAGGGTTGTGTTACCCGACAATGACGTCTAAGGCGGTGGATGGGTCAGCGGCGTGGATTGGGAAGCAAGGGTGGAGGATGGCAACGACAACTCGAAAGCAGGAAATGAATGACAGACGCAGGACAAAGGGCGGTGAATTCGATGGACTTGGTCAATTTGGTGAAATTTAGGGTTGGTTCCGTCAGTCTATCCCGACGTGGCGGACAGTCTGGACGTATAGTGCCAGGTTGATGGATCAGTTGTGTCGCGATTTTGTGCCGGTTTGAGGGTTCGGTTGTGTCGCGATTTTGTGACCTGTCATTGAATGGGTCGTCTGCCCAAATGTATAGGGGGCATATGAGGAGGCATGCTATAGATTCTCTAAGAAGATAATTCGCAGGAAAAAATGACACGTGGACCACAGATCATCTTTTCATAATTTGTCACTCTGTCTATGCTTTTGATCAACTTTCAACCATCATTCACACGTGTCTCGCTCCCTTTTTTGAATGTACAAATTTTTCGGAAGCACAGTCGAACATTCTTTTACTGATATTATTACCAATATTCATGTATAACCAATACATTATAAAGTTAAAAATTCTAATGCATTAAAGTTGAAAATGGTAGTCATCTTTAGCTAAATTTGCACACTTTTTAAACAGGTTTGTACTAATTAGTCTCATACATATACATAATAGTAGGGCACTGAGATTGCTTAAAAGAAGATAATTGAGTAAAAATGTGTGCCTTTTTTGCTGGTCAGTCGATCCCATATCTCTTACTTTTCCCCCTTCCCTTGAGGTTTCCTCGTTGCTTGAGGTCCTCTCTGTTCCTCAGCAGCAGCTTGTCCATGGAGCGGGGCCCAGATGTGGCCGCGCTCGGGGCTCTTGGGCTCGCCGGCATCTGCCGGGAGACCTTCACCGTCATCCACTCCCGCCGCCCGGGCTTCGCCTCATTGGCCGGCGAGGTGGTCGGGCTTTCCCTCTCCAGGCTCGCCCATGTCGCCATCTCCCGCGCCCTCTTCTCTCGCGCTGTGGCTGCCTCCGACGCCGGAGCCGGCTTCGTCCGCCTCGCCGCCAATTGGGCCCTCTTCTTCCTCATAGGGGCCGCCTGCCTCTTCTGCGTCATCCTTCCGTCACTCAGCTTCGCCGCCTACCTCGTCCACTCCGCCGCCCCGCACTACGGCTTCGTCGACGACCGCGATGCCCGCTCCATCGCCCGCGAGCTCCACGCTGTCCCCAGGTTCCTCGCCAGCGGCCACGTGTTGACCTTCCAAGGCAACTCCCGCAGAGCTGCGCGCGCGCTAAAGGTTGGCTGGTGCCTCGTGGTCACCACCTTCGACGCCTTCCTCCTCCTCCTCGGCTACACCGCCCTCTTCGGCGCTGCCGCCTGGCTCACGCACCACCACCATCTCGCCGTCGCTGCTCCGAGCGAGGAGATCGACGTGCAGCTGCCGCGGGTGGAGCTGCTGCTGTGCGGCGCCGCGTATCTCGCCGAAGCGGCGCACATCAGCGTGGTGTGGCGCGTCGCTTGCGTGAGGCTGGTGCTGGAGGATGACTGGGGCTTCCGCGACATGCACATGAGCGACGAGCTACTGGCCGACAAGTTCTGGGCCGCGGCGCTGGATGGTTGCATCATGGCCGTGCAACTGGCCTTCGGGGCGCTGGTGGTGGACAACAGGATGGGCCTCGGCGTCTGGCTCCGAGTGGCCGCGGGAATGGTGATGGCGGCGGCGCTGTGGCCGGTAGTGATGGCGGGGCTAGTGGCGCAGGTGGTGGTGTACTTCGTGTGCTTAAGCGAAGCCCTGCGCCAGTAACTTCATCGTCACCGTCGTCACGCCGTCGTGCTGATGGAACTCTCCTTCGGCCTCAACTGGATCAAGAGCTCGAGGGACGTCATCGAGCTGAACGTGTGCTGAACACGGAGGTGTCGTACGTTCGGTACTTGGATCGGTTAGATCGCAAAGACGTTCGACTACATCAACCGTGTTACCAAATGCTTCTGCTTTAGGTCTATGAGGGTACGTGGACACATTCTCCCTACTTGTTGCTATGCTTCTCCTAGATAGATCTTGCGTGATCATTGAAATTTTTTTGAAATACTGTGTTCCCCAACAATTGGATCGGTGACTTGTTGGATGATATTCATCATGAGACAGTTATTACCTAGGGCGATACGTCACTAGCTCCACTTTATCGATACAATGTAGGCATGTATTCTGTAAATAGTCATACGTGCTTTATTAAAAGAACTTGCATGACATCTTTTGTCCTACCCTCCCGTGGCAGCGGGGTCCATATTGGAAACTAAGGGATGTTAAGACCTCCTTTTAATAAAGAACCGGAACAAAGCATTAACACATAGTGAATACATGAACTCCTCAAACTACGGTCATTACCGAGAGATCAAACACACGAGTGACCGCCTAGGAACCAATAGCGGTGACGTCAGATCTCTCCGTCGGGCGAGGCCAGCCATCCCGTCCGTGCCGTGATGCCGTCAGTAAGGAAGCCCGGGCTGAGGCAGCCAACGCGGCGTCATGTGCGCCTTAGGGGGCTCTGGCGACCGCGCGGCGGGGGACTGCGCGGCGTCCGGTCATGGGTTCCGGCGATGCCAAGCCGTAGATCTGAGCCGCCGTCTCCAATTCCTCTTTCCTCACTTCAAGGTATGATCATCTAGATCATTTCTTCTCATCAGGCGCAGCAGCAGTTTCTCTTGGTTGCTAAAATCAATCAATCCCTCCAATGTATGGAGGGGACGGGGCCTTCCCAATTTCTGGGTATTTAAATCTGCCCTACTCATGGCAGAATATTGTATGGTGTCATAGGTTACTAATTGTTGTTGTGAGACCGAGATGAACCAACTTGTATATTTTTCAAAAGGGATCCTCAATTCTCTAAGTACAGGTTCAGAAAGACAACAAGAAAAGATATCATTTACACTTGTATAGATATCTCTTTTAGATAACACATGGACAACTTGATTCAGTGTTCTGTAAGTTGCTGCATGATGCTAACTTGGGAAAATCTCTCTATTGGCCATGAAAGCATCAATTTCCATATTGCAGCTGGGTGATCGTTGAAACAATATCCATTTTTTTGATGATTTTTATTCTTAGATGCTTTGGCAGGGATCCTCAGTATCAAGGGAAGAGCGGGGTAGTGTGGGCGAGGGAAGTCCTTGTGTACCAGGTGAAGTTGTGCCTTCCTCTCATTCTCCCCCTTTTGATTATGCCTGCCACACTTCCATGTTTCTTCAGTCCTTTTATTTCTCTTAACATTTTCCTAAATTTCATAATTGTCACAATTGTGCAGGTTTCTGAAAGAACCAGAAAAGGAAACAAGATGCAGCAAAATTTAGGTGAAGAACATTTTTCCATAGCTTGTGAACATGTTGGTCCTCCGATTTTGATTTTTCATGATTTGTAGTCCATGCATGCTTTTGATATTCAATCACTTTATTTGTTTACATCCTACTAGATTCTAATTTCAGAATTGGTATTCTATCTAGCTCTGAGACCTTGCCTTTATTTTGTATGAAGTTTACTAATACATTAAATTGCATGCATGTTAGATATTCCATGGACGCTACTATTTCTGACGCTACTATTTCTGATTACATGCGATTCCATTTGGTTGCACTTTTATTATGTTTTTGTACAGATCCTTTGAAGGTAGTGCTATTGTTGAATCTTGATTCTTGATGCTATGGATATTGTCTGCTTTCAACCCTACCCTGTACTACTCACCAGGTATGGAGGCTATGTAATATTTATCCTCTGTTGTCTTTCAATAATTTCTTCCTTCTGAAATTTAGCTGTAGACTTTATGACTTGGCTGCAGTATAAATTGCTCCTGGGTTATGGGACTTGTCGGCGCAACCTATCGTTTGATAAAATATATCAACCTGGGGTAATATACGTGTGCTGGATTGTTTGAGACGTCAGATAAGCCCATGCTGCTGTAAATTTTGCTCATCTATCTATTGACGAGGGTAGGAAATAGTCAGGGGTCTCCTCATCTTTCATGTTATATCACTTCTTTACACTTCTACGGCGTAACTCCTTATTTATTCGCCGACAGTGGCCATTATTTTGTCTGATCTCCTGTGTCGAAGTATGGTGGTTGTACTTTTCTTGTTCCATGTGATACAATTACTTGAGATGTCCACGGTTAATTATCTTAATAAGAGTCAGCAAACACAAAACACATCCAGTGTGCCCATTAACGCCATCCAAATAATAATATGACTAATCTGCACATGTAGTTTCAAATTGGGAATGACCCAGTAAAAGCTCCTATCTCTGAACCTAACCAATAGCTTTGAAGAAACAATGGGCCTCCTATTTGTGGCAGGGGCTACATATAACCATTAGGTCAAGTGGTTGGGGCGCGCCCTGGCGCGCCTCCTCTCCATGACTGGGCGTACTAATCTTATTGTATTATTTGTTAATGTCTTTGTGCAGTCCAAATGAGCGCCAATTGCTTAAAAAGGAATACACTTAACAGAACTGCAATATTAGAGTGTTCAGCCATAAAACATACTCCCTCCATTCCTAAATATTTGTCTTTCTAGAGATTTCAACAAGTGACTACATACGAAGTAAAATGAGTGAATTTAGACTCTAAAATATGTCTACATATATCCGTATGTTGTAGTCCATTGAAATGGCTAGAAAGACAGAAGCACATGAGACACGTCCGTAGGGAGTAGCAAGCAGAGCAAGCTAGCGGGTCTATATCAACAGAAGCACATGAGACACGTCTAGCGGTTGAAATCAAAGATGAACATCTTCCAAAAGGTGGGTGATCTTCAAAAGAGATGAAGAGTCTGTCGGATCATCAGAACTCAGGCATATCAAGTATTAGAGAGAGACTAAACACGACACATGGATCATATGTATAGCCGGTAGCTACGGTCTACGGTGGTGCGTCTAGAGATAATGCACAGTGAGAGAGGCGGCTTGCACTTGAAATGAAGGCGCAGGTGTCACCTAACAAATCACCTGTGAGGGTAAGCTTACATCAACATTTATGAAGCAACAAAACTTTGAAGTATATTTGGGTTTTCACTTCTGATTTAGAAAAAAACTAATCCCATGATGCTTTGTTTATAATATTTGTAAGAGATCAAAGCTTGGAACTGGATCATATGATCCTAACAGGATAGGCCATTCTATTTCATCGTTCTCCCAATATTTGCTCGCTTACTGACAACAAAATATTTAGATAAGAAACTGTATGTGCTAGCAAGTGTTGCTTCCTGTCAGTTGAGGTGCAGTTCTAGCTACACACCACATAATGAATTTGAGTTATTAATGGCAAAGAACCTAAAAATAAGCTACACGAAGTCAATGGTTAGCCCCAGATCAATTACACAGGCTAAAACTTTCAACTGAGAGCCATTGTAATTAAAATGAACTTGTTTTTTTTGGTCTACAGAACTTGAAGAAACTGACCACACAATATAGGAGAAGGCATCTACAAGGAATGCCTCTATCTACAGGTGAATCAAGCAGTGAGCTACATGCAGAAATAACAAAGTCTTATATAGCTTCAAATTTGGGGCTGGAGCATATTAACTATGACGGACCACTTTAGAAATAATTCTCCATTCCTATCTATATGACCTACTCAGTTTAAGGAAAAGAGCATTGAGATTAGAACAATATTAGTTCTATGTAAATATAAAAATCTAGCAAAGTCCTTGGTGGTTTGTACATGTTATTAAATGGTACCATGGCATGTGGGTTCAAGGTACACATAATTTATAAATGGTTATAATAATAAGATTCTAATCTTGACACTAATTTGTAAATGCTTGTACATGGTAGCACAACAGATTAGAATCAGGCCTCTTATTATTGAAGGTAGGTGTGAGACAGATCTGATTTTCTCTTTATATTACATCATTCCTTGCAGTTTGAGGGAAATGTATGTCTCCAGTAAAGCAAATTAAGCATATACTACTAAGAAACTAAGAGTCCATGGTGGCATTCAGAATAATAAGAAAAATATAATGAAGAACAAAACTTACTAACCTGAAAGCAGCCACATATGGTAAAATTGTTCCATATCGAATGCTGAAAAAATAAATAATCATCTTATTAGCTATGGAAGTTCAACAATTGTTAATATAGTTCATTTTAGTAATGTAATGCCCAGAAAAAAAATCCAGCACTGTCCAAACCCATCATTTCACCTTCTCATTTTCAATGTTAAAAGCATGGACTACACAAACTGCTGTGTAAATCCAGCTCTCATTGCAAAAGAAAATTAATAAGAACATGGAGATAGGAGAAGATGTAACCAGTGCATGGTCCATCTCAACCACCAAGCATACTTGAACAACCAAGAAACAACTGACGCGGAAGCTCGAGGTAGGAATCATTCAAAATATGCACCATATGTGATATTAAATGTGTATATCCACAAGGAAATAAGCACCGGCAACAAAAGAGGAATTAATTGAGAGTACCTTGCTTTCAGGATTTTCAGTTTTAACACCATTCGTTGGTTGAGCCATGAAACATTGACCAAAACTTGCTCGACTGCGCCTACAAGCACAACACACACGCCACACAACACAAGGGGAAACACCAAATTAGCGGTCAACAATCCATCTCACTACAATATACGCATCAAATCAAATCCAATCGGTGCAACGAAAGATTCAAAACCCACTCACCATGTCATCGCCATCAAACCTCTGAGAACCATTTGTAGAACCTTGCGGCGTTGTCGGTTGGCTCACCATCCTCACTCCTATAACAGCAACAACGACAACCATTAACCATTTATAACTATTTTGAATTAGACAAAACGGGTTGGCAGCCCCCAGATTTAGGAGTGCAGGTTTAATTAGCGATCATCTCGAACAAAGAAATATTCATGGCTTCCTTACTTGTGCTAGAGTTGCAGATGGAAGTTGATGGTCCTTACGTTGCCAGGAAGAACAAGGCGATGATGTTAGCAAGTTAAGTGCAGCTCTAGCACCCTGTGCATGAAATGTATCATGTATCAAACCATCAATTAACTGCCGAAAAACATAAATGTACCATGTGAAGATATAATAACTCCACGAGCTAACTCAATGAGTGTGAACCAACAGAGTGTGGATCACCACAGATTCTGCAGTCAACAACCTTCAGGACAGAGAGAAAATAGTTTCACATATTCTCAGATGGTCAGCATCAGACAAACACAGGAGATTATACAGATAATTGCATTACAAAATACTCTATAAAGAAGTAAATCACAATATGCTTGCAAGTAATTTTTCTGTAACAGTCTTGCCCCTATTTGATTTTTTATGACTAAAGATATGTAAAATGTACGACACAGAAAATAGAGAAATCATGTTGA
This sequence comes from Aegilops bicornis, assembly GCA_021605145.1. Classification (NCBI taxonomy): domain Eukaryota; kingdom Viridiplantae; phylum Streptophyta; class Magnoliopsida; order Poales; family Poaceae; genus Aegilops; species Aegilops bicornis. The sequence goes on from CM038671.1 coordinate 97,682,013, forward strand.
TGAATAAATTTATAGAGTATATAAACACAGTTACTAAAACCCATCAAAATGGTATTGTGTCAAGTTGATCTGAGAAGGTGGTTAAATAGACTAACATGTCTGTGTACTATTTCTCGTTTCTAATTTTAGCACAAGTCAATTCGTCATGATACAATGGACACACACACACACACACACACACATAGTGTGCTCTATCTAGTCTCAGTCATCCAAAACTGAACCAAAATGTGATGCACACATACAGTTTGCTCTAGTTTCAGCCATGGCATCTAAGACAGGAGTTTAACCAAAACGAGATGTGTACAAACTGAAACAAAATATAACCAAAATGTAAAAACTGCAGTTGATGTTCAGATATGGGAGTAGATGGGGGAGAGGGGAAGCTCACCATGTTGGTGTTGCGTGGAAGGTAAAGAGGGATGTTGGTCTGCTCCTCTGGCCGCTCTACCTGCAGAGACGAGACGAGACAAGACGGGGTCATTGAGAGAAGAGATGGCAGATGAGAGGAGATAAGATCATGCCAACGAACAGATCAAACACACGAGTGGCCGCCTGGATCCAGATCTGCCATCTTCCTCTGTCCACCGCCTCATCCCCACGTGGCCACGCCATCTCCTTCCTCGATCCTCACACACACAAAGAAAAATGTAATAGACGGCTCCATCACCTGTCGCGTGCGGCGGAGGCCAGCCCAGATCCGCCTCCTCCAGCCCATCCTCTTCGTCACACACAACGGGAAAGGTTGGGTTTGAGCTCCGCCACCCCATCACATGCCGTTGTTCGTCGGTAGCAGACCGAGCTCCGCCTCCACACCCACCGTCCTTCACTTCCTCTTCGAAAATGGCCTCATCCCTGGTAAGATCTCCCTCGTCTCCCTCCTCTCTCCTCCCTCTCGTAATGGGGAACAGGGGAAGAGATCTCCCTCTGTATGATTTTTCATCAGCTTAAAATTTCGCTACAGATTTCACGGCTAACAAATATGTTAAAGACAGATACAGAGACCGGGGTCAGGGGAGTGGTTTCCGATATTGATGCGAGAAAAAATGCCTTTGGGTCGAACACATAACCCTGAAAGAAATGAAGAAGCTTCTTGGTAATGGATATGGTTCTCTTATATTTGGTAGGAGGCAGAAAAAATCCAGCATGGAAAAACACCACATTCTACGTGGTGTAATTATGATAGCTCTAAATGAGTACTTCTGGTATGTTTATAGCCTTATTTTCTGGTGACATACCAACACACCTTTTTAAATTTTCTCTAATAGATCCTACTTTGTTTCAGGACATCTGATTGCTTCTCGCTAGGATGCCCAATGCGGGATTATGGTGACTTCTTCAAATCTGTGCAAGATTTCTCCTCTTTAGCATCACTGGATTTTTTAAAATGTTAGATCTGAATTTAGAGTGTACTTCTGCACAGAAGAGTTTGTCCTGATTACTATTTTTTATTTTATTTCTGCAGGCACTGAGGAATGATCGATATCGTTAATCATTTTGGAGGTTTGTTGTAGGGTGCTCTACCAGGTATTTTGTTAAGATATGCTCTTTCTCTGCCTGCCAGTTTAGCTATCAGTTTTGGATTTTCCTTACGACCTGGTTATATCATCATTAAATATACTTTCTTTCGGAGTCATGTTTTGTAGTATTTTTTCCAGTATTTGTAAATTCCCGAGCTAAACAAAGGAAACACACATTTAGGTGTGTGTTTGAGAAAAAAAATGTTCATCAGCTTAAGCCTTCAGTGTTATTGAAAGTTGAAACTATACACTTGCTATTTTCATAGCGTCATCAGGGGGTAGTTTATTTTATCAACATACGCCAACCTGCAAAATTATTTTGTATGCAAATCTATTTGATCCAAATGCTTAATGGTATTGGTTGTACTCTGAATATTGTGAGAGATGTCATTTTGAGATTTAACTAGCCTACTTTCTTGTAGTCTGTGATGATCGAATGACTGCAGCATATAGAAAGGGGCTGGTGCATTGCTTCGTTCAGCGACGACGTCGACTCGGACAAGGTAATGTACTCTGTTTCATGAAGTACTGGTAATTTATCCAGACTTTAAGGCTTTTCTTAATCCTCATGTAAATCTGATGGGAGATTGACCTTTTTCATTTTTAGTACATAGAATACATGACCTCACTTAAATCCTTCCGGTTATTCGGACTTTAAGGCTTTTCTTAATCCTCGTGTAAATCCGGTGGATGATTGATCTTTTTCATTTTTAGTACATAGAATATATGATCTCACTTAAATCCTTCCTGATGTGAGAAATAGCTAGACTCTGAAAGCTTGATTCGTAAGTAACTGAAGAGGTGGTAATTTAGTTTTTGTTGGTGTTGCATATTTCCTTATTTCCATAAAAAAGAGGTTTCGTACACTTTTTTCTCAAGCGGATGCGCTCCTATGTGTCCATGTTGTTACTTGCTACTGGCTATATGCCTATTTTTACACGTTCTTGTGCAAAGAAAAAATCTGAGATTTTGGGTTATTGTGAATCGATTAACATGTTCAGGGTTCCGACACCAACTCCTAAAATGTGCTTACGGTTTTTCACTATTTTCCATCCCTACAAATTGCAAGATGGATCAGTAGGTGTTCTCTTGAGTGAATTGCTAATCAAATCAGTAAAGCTGGGGTATTTCCCTTACAAAGCGCTAATTGCTAATGTATCTCATTCTTTTTGTTTCAGGTGTTGGGACGTTGATGGCTAACTGACAATGCGGAGAGATCTTATAAGTGGTTCTTAGAGGTCTACCTACTGTAAGTGATCAATTTGGTCTGGATTTGATATTCGTTTTATATTTGTGGTTGCTTTTCTGAAAATCAATCGAACAGTAATAATGCATGAGGAGTAAGTCATGCCTCCGTTACTTTATACTAAGCTTTCTCCACTGTTAGCCTAAAAGATTATTCATGCCTAACTTGTGAGTCCTAGATGTTTAATTAGATTGTACAAGTCAATATTATTCTTTGGAAGTTCCAACTTCGAAGTACTTATATCTTCGTTTCTATATTTGATTTCTTTTCTTATTAAAACACAGTTGTATTTGACGAGAATAGTTCATATCAATGGTTGGATTAACCAGTATCTACCTCATGTGCGGTTGAATACTAATTTTAAGCCTGTTGCAGTCTCTGTCGCCATTTGACCTTATTTGTTCTATGTTCAGGAAACCGCCATTTGAACAATGGCTATCTGGAAATCTGGTGGTGTCCTGCCATGGTGGTCTCAACCAGATGTGTGCCTTTGTATGTACATCTTGTGACAATCTCGATGCACCTACTGTGTTTTCTACATTTTTTAGCCATTGCTGCTGTTGAATACTAAAACTGAACATTGTAAGTTGCACTGTAAAATCAGATATGCGAGGTGGTGACAGTTGAAAGATACTTGATTGTCACACTCATTGTGCCGGAGTTGAATAAAAGTTCATTTGGGGCTGATCCTAGGTCAGCATTTCTTTCTGCAATCACTGCAATTCTTAACAATTCACTTAAGGACTTCCTTTATATTATCATTTAATTCATTTTCTATCGCTTTGCCTACAGTGAGTTCTGAGATATATTTGATGTGGACTACTCCATAGCATCATTGAGAGATGAGGTCTGCATACTGAAAGAGATGCCTCCAAGGCTGAAAAGGAGAGTTGAACAGGGATATCTTTGCTCCGTGCCTCCCTGCAGTTCGTCCAATATATCCTATTACCATAATCAGATTTCTTTGCATCTCTCCATTTCTCATGATGTATCTAAATCATATGCATGCCTAGGTAAAGATTGTATAAGTAATTGGGAAAAGAGATTTTACCAATGATAAAGAAGTACAAGGTCTTTTATCTGAATATAAAATAGATGCTCCGCTTGTAAATAATGGCCTACCCATGGAGATTCAGAAACCGAGGTACTGTGTAAATTTTGATGGATTGAGATTTACCCCTGAAATAGAAGAGCTGGGCAGGCGTGTGGTTCAAATTCTTCGTCAGAATGGACCATTTGTGGTTCTCCATTTGTGCTATGAGATGGACACACTTGCCTTCTCTAATTGTACACATGGTTGCAGCAACCACGAGGCTGAGAAGCTCACAAGGATGAGGTATTGCATCCCAACCAAATTTTCTCAAGATGTTTTTTACCTAATTTGGAAGATACGCTTACCCAAGTAGCAGGTGGATCAAGGGGACGCTAGCCTCGTTGGGCCTCAAGTAGCAGATGGATCAAGGGACTGAAGGTGACCTTCTCATCCCATTCTATTTTCTTATCCCTTCCTCCTATGAGTCCTATCCTAGTACCTCTCAGTGCTTAATCTTTCTTAAGACGAGGGTGCTGCTGCTGCTCCGCCTGGAGAAAAGCGCCGTTGCGCCATTGACGGGAGGAGGCCAGGCTGAGCGCGTCGTCGCCATTGGTGGTGCCCTGGGCGATCTGCTGACTTCTCAGTTCTCCTATTGCAGGTTGTTGGCCTGCCCGTGCTGCTGGTGCTGTCGCGTATGATTTGCCGGTTGGATTCCGGCGAATCGGCGTCCGGCGGGCGGATGGATCGTGTGCCCACCTTTTCTTAATTGGAAAGAATATATCTTTTGTGATGCAGGTTGCTGAAGATTGAATGTTTGGGTTGATGCTTCATTCTTTGCGTGAATTGTTTGGTTTGCTACTGATTTCAATGTACCAAGGGAACCCTGTATGATTGCTGGCGATGTGTAAGTATTTAGCAGTGTTTGTAGGGATTCTTGTAAGATTTGCGTACGAGACATGCATAAGCGAGATGTACTTTCTTATAGATGCTGATATATTTGGGGAGAAAAAGTGTGGTCCGGTGACAAAAGCTGGAAAGGTTGGAGTGAAAAGTAAAGATGCATGTATATTAGAGTCTTTATTTTCTATTTATTAATGAGACCCACTAATGATAGCTTGCATTGGGGAGAAAAAATAAATATAAATACCTTAAATTACTTTTTGTCATGGGGCATATGTATCCATATGCCACTGTTGTACATGCCCTGATACGGAAACAGATGGGAGGTGCGCCATACTGTCGTGGAGACGCCCTTTTTGTGGCATTGCCAGCCATCCATGGATGGACCGGTGCACGTAGAATACACGGTCAGGCAAGCGTGTTGCCTGCAACGTCGCTACATTCGCAAGCTGACTTGGTCGAGGCGATCCACATTTACATGCCTGCCCAGTGCACCACCGAATGACTGTAAAGCTCATTAACTCTGTTTCTTTTTTGGGGTAATAAAGGGAGAGCGGACGTTTGGCTCCCGGGAGCCATGGAGGCCTTTTTTTGAAAACAAATCAAAATTCAAACTTTTTAGTTCCAAAAAAATCTGAAAAAAATTGTGCAAGTAAACAAGTATGTTATGTCTATGTGTGTAAAAATTTAGAATGAAAAACGTTGAAATGTGACCTGTACAAAAAAGACAAATTCATGGCCTGGGAGGATGAATAGTATCATGTGTTAAAAAGCCCCAGATTTGTCTTTTTTGCACAGCCCTCATTTCAACTTATTTTGCCCTCAAAATTTACACACACGTGTGTTATGCCTTCATGTATATGTGTGTTTTTTTAGAATTTTTTGAAATATAGAAAATATGAAATTTGACAAAATTCAAAATTTTCAAAACCGAGCTCCATGGAGCTCGGCCTCCAAAGACAATATCCGTAATAAAGGTCATTAACTTGTGCACGGGCGAAACCTAGTGCGCGATACTACAACAACTAACTTTTTTTACCCCTAAAAAACAGTTAACTATCTATGCGGAGTGTGTAAGTGTTGATGCGGCTAGCTACGACAATTGGGAAGGTCGACTTTGTACATTGTCGAACTTCAGCTTGGTGTGGGCAAGTTGCCAATTGGTATCCCAACCATCGCATGAAGAATAGGGTCCTATTCAAGGGTAGGATGCGGGGTCACATATTCCAGATACAAAAAAATGTGACTAACTCGTGTGTTTTTCTTTTAAAAATATGTCGATGTTCACATCACATATATGACAACTCGCGAGTTTCTACACCAAAAACACGTTTACAATTTATATAAAGATACAAGTTTTGAAGTAGCCATGACAAACAAATGTATAACTCCTACTGGTCAGGGGTATCAATGACAGCGGGGATCCATGGCATGACCTAGTCATTGCAGACGAGGAGGCTGGCTCATGGGTTCAACAGCGAGGGCAGAAGAGAAGTTGTTGAAGATGGTGTGACAAGGAAAGATATGCAGGGACTGGTGAGGAGCGGGATGCATAAATACATTGGGGTTGCAAGGGAGAAGTCGGTCATACTCGAAGGGAGGGGGATATCAAAGGTTGTCATTGCCATGAAATGTTTCCCAAGATGACCCACGACGGCGATGCTGCGGACACAATCTCGGTTTTGGTTGGTTTTCTCAGCGTGTGCTTTTGTGTGTGTTTGTGTGGTGGTGGCAGTGAACTCAAGAATAGTGGTGGCACCCCCTATTGGATGATAGTATTAAGAGTTTAAGGCAGAGACTAAATGTAAATGAGTGATCGGTAGGGCGAGCGAAATGAAATGGATCGCCAACAATTTGTTGTGCATGTGTCTGGTCATGGGACGGAAGGGCCATGTGGCACAACACTACCTTTGAAGCTTGTGAAGCCTACCAGGTTTGGATTCATTACAGTGGGACGACATGGCTAAGCACACACTAATGCAGGAATACCTAGCAGCGGCGGGCGGTGTCGGTACTAAAACCGGCGGATGTCGGGTAGGGGGTCCTGAGTTGTGGGTCTAGGAGCAATGGCAACAGGAAATATGGGAGACGATGTTTACCCAGGTTCAAGCCCTCTTGAAGAGGTAAAATCCTACGCCCAACTTTGATTGTATTGATGTGATGGAGTACAGAGTACAAGATGATGTACCTCGAGATCAGATGATTCTGTTCTTTAGGCTTGTCCTTCTCCCCGTAAATACTAAACCACTCGGCTTATATATGCACCAGGGGTGCTTAGGTTACACATATTGTCAGTTGCCAACTAGGAATAAACACACCGACTACTAGAACTTTCCTTGAAGTACATGCCAAGTCTTTGGAAGTTTCCATCTTTCTCACGTCAAGGATCACAACTTCAGTAGTCCTCCCTCCAATGGTTGGTGGGTCATCAACCCGACCCATGGATGACGGGCCGTACAGGTCGATCTCCCCTTAGTCCAGGACACCCTCAGTAGTCCCTAAACTGGTCTTCAAAGCCTAGGAATACACTCCCTCCTCGGAACGACTTCTTTTGTTGATGTCTTCGGCTTGGCAGGCGGGTTCCTTCTTTGTCAACGCATATTTCCATCTAAAGTCCTTTTATTACCTGATAATTATCGGGCTTTCTTCTATAGTTGAACCCGTCACCCATATGCTTAAAAGCTCAACCTCGACAAGGAAAGAGTAAGGTTAATTTTATTTTTACAAAGGGCTACATCCGCGTCCGAGGTCCTGAGTTAACTTAGGCTCAAAGATTTGCCACATTGGCATGACCAGTGAGAGAATTTAAACCCGAAAGCTTTATTTAACCGTCACCACCTATTGTGGGATTGAATAAGTTATCACGAATCGTATTGTAGCCCGAGGCAGCCTCTTATTGGTGTGTCTTATCAATAAGGAGATCGTGTCCCAGTTTTCAAGGGATATCATCAATAGGCTAGTTAACCGATGCATGTGTAATGTCACGAAGGGTTGGGAATAGACGATTTATCCGACGCAACAAGGGGACTCTTGGTCTTTTACTGACCTACAAAGTGAGGAGAAGTAAATCATTTTTTTCCTGCGCTTCCATCCCGTGCTCCATAGCCCAAAGCTCACAAAAGCTCCGCATCCACCTTGAAGCCTCCAACCCGCTCATCTTCTTCCCCCCATCCTTCAATGGAAATGTACGGCAAGGGAAAATATTATGCAGCCTCAACATCTAACGTTGGCTCGAAGAGGCAATGGGTGTCCTCCAATGTCACTGTGGGCACCATCGAGGAGCTCAGGGCTGCAGGATACATTCCTGCATTAGCCAAGTGTCTAGCCCCAAGGGAGGGTGAGACCAACCATTCTTCCTCCGCCATCCCCACTCCCAAGAAAGGGGAAACGGTGGTTTCCATCCCTCACCTCGTCCAAGATTTGGGATTCCCCCTTAATCCACTCGTAAGGGGTTTGCTGTTTTACTAAGGGTTAGATTTCCACCACCTAGGCCCAAATTCAATTCTCCATATAGCCACTTTTATCACTATATGCGAGGCTTTCCTCCGCGTCAAGCCGCACTTCAGCCTCGGGCTGAAGATTTTTAGTGTGATTCCAAAGAGTAGTGGCCCCCAGCTCGCTGAATGTGGTGGGGCCAAGATAAGAAAACTTCCCAAGGTGATCTGGCCTAAGGGAACCTTTGTGGAGACCATCAAGTTGTTGCAGCAGGAATGGTTTTACATAACCAACCTGCGCACAAAGGGTCAAAAAGAGACCCCCGTCTTTTCGGCGAGCCTCCAAGAAGGCTTGTTTCCTGGACAGAGAAGAGCATTGATTGGGGGAACCCGGACGCGGTGAAGGTGCTCCAAGGGAAGCTCAAGCAGGTGGTCAACAAGGGCATCAAGCTGGTGGACATGGTTGATAACCTACTAGTATAGGGGATCATGACAGTCTTCGAGGGTAGTATTTGACTAAATTTATTAATTCGACACAGCCAAAGAATATTTATAGGCCTTGGAAGTTGAGTTGTCAATTCAACCACACATGGAAATTTGTTTCTCTACAGCAAAGTGTTTAGTAGCACAGTAGTTTGATAGTTTTGATAGTAGCGGTAATAGTAACAGTAGCAGTTTTATAATGATTGTAACAGCAACAACAGTAGTAAATTAGCAAACACTACTGCAGGATGCTGCTAACGCGACACTACGATCAGAGACCCTTTGAGAAACTGTGTGCGATGCAATAATCGCAAACGGTGGTGTATGAAAACCGTCAGAAATGTATAAAACGTTTGCGATGACGGATGCATCAAACTCGGTTCAGGTTTTAGTTGCGTGTGCGATGAAGGGCATACGGTTCAGTTCAATTAACTGTTTGCGATGAGGAGGAACAAAAGAAACTTGCAGCCAGATGAAGGCGTGTGCGATACACATCATACGGTTCACTCGGATAAACTGTTTGTGATTAGGCAACACAAAAGAAACGGGCAGCCAGATGAAGGTGTGTGCGATAATAGCATATGATTCACTCGGATGAACTGTTTGTGATTAGGCAACACAAAAGAAACGGTCAGCCAGATCAAGGTGTGTGCGATATACACGTCCAGTTCACCCAGCCCTTGTCGTCAATGTGTGACCTCTGTGGCAACCGTTCGCTCCCCAGGCGCCTCTTCGTGTACCGTGGCAACCGTCCATCGCCTCTTCGCCTTTCCCTCTCGATTTGGAACTGCTGTCGCATGCTCTTCCTCTCTCCATTTGCCTTCACCCTTCCTTCTTCCATTGTTCGATCATCTTCTCCATGGATGGAGCAGGCCAGAAATGACCCCGTTATTCTTGCCCCAATCTGAATGATGACGCGGTGCAACGTCATCACCTCGTCTAGCATGGCAGGTTCGTTCAAGACCATTCTCGACTCAACTAATAACATCATTACAAGGAACCCAAGGGTCCAGGAGCAGTTTGATCTCCCCTATCTTCTTCGCCGTGACCCTGCTGACTGGCGTGGGGACGAGGGAAGCCTCGCCTTGGGCAAGTTGATGTCGCTTGATAATGATACGTATGATGTTAAGATGCCATCGCTTGAGGGCAAGGCTTGGGCAGGCGCAAATGGAGATTGGGTTGTTTATATTGGGCACAACTGCGAGTGGGAACTTGTGAATGTGTACACTCGTCACCGCTTCCACTTCCAAAAATCTCGCATTTACGACGCCTGAGGTTGAGTACACCGGTATTCTATGTGAGTTCAACACGATCATGGTGATCGCCGTCACGGAAGATAACAATTTGTCGAGTTCCCAACCGCTCTTGGGATTACACAAACTATGAAGTTGTTGCTATCTTCGACAAGCTTGTTGCCTTCCTTACTTCCACGCATCGATGGATATTGCTCAAAAATCAATTTCTGTACACGGATGAGTACTGTGATGCAATTTAATACGAGGGTCTTGTGTTTACCGCCACCACTCGTGGCACTGTTTTTTGCATGGAATCATCATGCATTCGGTACGTTTGTCTTTCACCATAATTATAATTGTTTCGTCCACATGCATGCATATATCAAGGTCCTGTGAACTGATGAGTACTGTTTTTGCATGGAATCATCATGCTTTCGGTACATTTGCCTTTACTAATTAATTAACATTCTTGTGTTTCCAAGGTTCTGTGAACATTCCACCACCTATACTTGAAAAAATTTATAACCAAGGGGGAGGTGACGATGATGATGATCACGAGCATGAGGACGAGCAGGACCCATATACTTAGTGGCGCCTGGCAACTTATTCTGATGGATCACCTCTTCTTGTCTGTATACAGGGCACTGCTGATGTTACTAAGGAAGCAAGTGTTGTCTCGCATGGTCGCACTCCCCGGACCTATTCTAACATCCGTTGCAGGGTATTCAAGATGGATACTAGCTTACTAGCGCCAACACCTTCTCCCTAGTTCAGTATTAAAAATCTTGGAGGAAACTTGCTCTTCCTTGGAAAAAAACTATCCAATGATGGTGGAAGGAGATCCAGCTGCTGTTGACACAACGTTACTACCATTTATGAGAATCAACCGTATCTATACCTCGGACATTGCTATGCTGCCCTACCGTCCCAATATGGGTCCTGACATAGGCCGCTTCAGCCTGGATGATTAGTCCTGCGTTGGTCTCGAGATTGACAGTAGCTAGCCCTTCCAAGAGAATCACTTCTGGTTCAAAGCAAGCGTTTCCAACGCCGACGAGTGGTTGAGCTGAAGTTCATTCAATCGCTTTGTTATTTGTTGTGTGAGAAAAACTTTACTAGAATGTTTTGTTGGAAATGATCTATAATCCAACGTGTATCCTTGTTGTCGTTGTGGGCTTATTACTTGTTGTATGTAATCAATGGTACATTTGCATATGCGTCCATCAACTCACGCCTGCTAGTGGTGTCCATATGAACAGTGCTAGTGATTTTAGTTGCAAAAATTAGATAGTGCTAGTGATTTTTAGCTGCATATTTTGACAAATCGCAGTGTTACAAGGTTGACAAATGGCAATGTTACTAGATAAACAAATGTCAATCTTTCCAGTTTGACAAATGGCAACATACCCAAAATGATAGATATGCAAATCTTACCCAATTGTTTGTACGTGGTTGCACACGGGTCATGCAAAACAACCGTTTGCGTTGAAGGGATGCAGAAATCCTGCCGGCACATTTTCCCTTGGCTTCCTAGGGAAGCCGCCGGTTTGCATCCGGGTGTTCTAACTAAAACGCTTATGCGATAGTGTTTTATATTTAAAAAGCATTGACGTTTTTTCAAAAAAATCGTTTGATAAGTCTGTACATTAAGAGAGAAAAATGCAAGTTCATTCAAACCATATCTTTCATTCAGTCACACTGCGAATTTATTCATATGATCGAGAATTCGATATACAGTATTAAACCCCAAAAATAATATTTCTGGCGGCAGCGGAGGCGGCATGCCGCACCGTCGTTGTTGTCGTCATCCTCTGGGACGCCGTTGTTGAAGTCTTCAAGGCAGCTCAAAATGTTCTTCACATGTAAATCAAACATCATGTCGTCACGCGATCGACGGGCGGGGCGCGGGAGGACGGCAACTGGCGCTGCTGAGAGGTAGCGGTCGCATTTACGGCCCCATGCCGCCGAGGGGGGCGCAGACGGCACGGCATGGGCGCAGCTGGTGCAGCCAAACGCACGGGGCCGGGCGCCATGGTGGGTGGAGGGCGACACGGGCATGGGCGCTATACCGGCATGTACACGAAGCCATGCTGGTCCGCGGAGACCTCGCTGATGCCCGTGACTTCCAGCTCTACGATAGTGCTCGATGACCAGCCCGCCAATGCTATGGGGATGGTCGTTGGCGCGGGCGTGGGGATGGGAGCTGGGACGGGAGCGGGGGCAGCAACCGCCACGGCCAGCTCGTTCTGGGCCATGTCCATGAGGCCCCATTCCTCCTTATTTTCTATCTCCTCCGGCTCGGAGTCGACTTCACCAAACTTGAAGACTAGTGGCTGATGATCGTTCTATGCCATATCGTTGGTGGAGGTCTGCGGGAGGGAGGGGAGTGAGAGGCGAACAGTAAGGCCGCCTGTATTAAACAGTGGCTCAGGCAGCATTAATGGAGAGGAAGGCGGGCGGCCATGGAAGTCAAAGGGCTCGCTTCCTAGTGAGTGATACGTCTCCGTCGTATCTACTTTTCCAAACACTTTTGCCCTTGTTTTGGACTCTAACTTGCATGATTTGAATGGAACTAACCAGGACTGACACTGTTTTCAGCAGAATTGCCATGGTGTTATTTATGTGCAGAAACAGAAGTTCTCGGAATGACCTGAAACTCCACGGAACTTATTTTTGGAAAATATTAAAAATATTGGCGAAAGAATCAAGGCCAGGGGGCCCACCACCTGTCCACAAGGGTGGGGGCGTGCCCCCTGCCTCGTGGCCCCCCTGGAGCTCCACCGACCTTAACTCCAACTCCATATATTCGTGTTCGGGGAGGAAAAAATCGAAGAGAAATATTCACCGCGTTTTACGATACGGAGCCGCCGCCAAGCCCTAAACTCTCTCGGGAGGGCTGATATGGAGTCTGTTCGGGGCTCCAGAGAGGGGAATCCATCGCCGTTGTCATCATCAACCATCCTCCATCACAAATTTCATGATGCTCACCGCCGTGCGTGAGTAATTCCATCGTAGGCTTGCTGGACGGTGATGGGTTGGATGAGATTTATCATGTAATCGAGTTAGTTTTGTTAGGGTTTGATCCCTAGTATCCACGATGTTACGAGATTGATGTTGCTATGACTTTGCTATGCTTAATGCTTGTCACTAGGGCCCGAGTGCCATGATTTCAGATCTGAACCTATTATGTTTTCATGAATATATGTGAGTTCTTGATCCTATCTTGCAAGTCTATAGTCACCTACTATGTGTTATGATCCGCAACCTCAAGTGACAATAATCTGGACCACTCCGGTGATGACCATAGTTTGAGGAGTTCATGTATTCACTATGTGTTAATGCTTTGGTCCGTACTCTATTAAAAGGAGGCCTTAATATCCCTTAGTTTCAATAGGACCTCGCTGCCACGGAGGGTAGGACAAAAGATGTCATGCAAGTTCTTTTCCATAAGCACGTATGACTATATTCGGAATACATGCCTACATTACATTGATGAATTGGAGCTAGTTCTGTGTCACCCTATGTTATGATCATATAAGATGAATCGTGATCCCAAGATAATTCTCCATCACCGATCCAATGCCTACGAGCTTTTCACATATTGTTCTTCTCTTATTTACTTTTCCGTTGCTACTATTACAATCACTACAAAACCCGTAAATATTACTTTTGCTACTGCTACCATTACTTCCATATTACTTTGCTACTAAATACTTTGCTGCAGATACTAAGTTATCCAGGTGTGGTTGAATTGACAACTCAACTGCTAATACTTGAGAATATTCTTTGGCTCCCCTTGTGTCAAATCAATAAATTTGGGTTGACACTAGTAGAAAACAGGGCATTTGTCCCGGTTCGTAAGGGCCTTTAGTCCCGGTTCTTGAACCGGGAATAAAAGGTCGTTACTAATGCCGCCCATCTTTAGTCCCAGTTCTTACACGAACCGGGACAGATGGGCATCCACGTGGCCGCTGCGGGCAGCCCAGGCAGGGGGGGCCTTTGGTCCCGGTTGGTGACATAAACCGGGACCAAAAGGCTTCCACGCGTCAGCATTTCAGTGGCTGGTGTTTTTGTTTTTTGTTTTGAAAGGGGGGGGGGGGTTTGGGGGTTTTGGGGGGTTAACATAGGTGTTTGTGTTAGCTAGCTAATTAATAGAGAGAATTGTCCTGTCTTATCTTCGTGCTTGGTCGACGCTATGTACTATATATATACGTATACAGAGGACTAGACACTCTAGCTAGCTAGTAAGCAAATGAAGGAAACAAAAGATCGTTATGAACATATGTGCATACAGAGAGAAGTGATATCGACCATCTCTCCTTCTCTGAGAGATTGGTCGAACAACAAGTTCTCGTATATCTATCCGACGCTACTGGCTACATATATACAATATAATTATCTCTTACAATATAATCTCCTAATTCCAAACAAACTAAGGGTCCACATGGTATTCTCCGTCTTTAGCGATCACGTGGTCAAGAAAGAATGCTGCCAATTCCTCTTAAATTGCTCGCATACGATCTGGTGGTAGTAGTTCATCCCGCATCCGAAACATCTAATTTGAAGAAGCGGGTCAATACATATATATGAATAAATGAAACTGAACACAAATGATGATAATAAAATAAAATTGTGAATATTATTATTTACGCACTTCATATTGTTTGTCAGAGTAGCCCCGCTCACTGGTCGTGTGGCGGATGGACTCGCAAATTTAGTATCCACAGTAATCATTCCCTTGTTCCTGCCACAATCACTTTACAAGGAATAGAGGTCAATCAAACTGATAATTAGCAAGCATGCTAAATGGTATTGATGAAACTAGCGCTTGAATCACTAGGAGATGCGTGGAACATGCTACTATAGTACTTACTTTCGGGTATCTAAATTGCAGCTTCTTCGGCAGTCCCGGAGTTTTTGAGGTGAATTTTTCCCAAACCTTGCCAGACAAAGAAAACAATTACTTGATATCGCGAAATGAACAAAGTTGCCGATATGGTGCGATAATGATCGGTTTAACTTCTCTAGAATTTCAGTCAAGTCTGCATACTCCATGGGATCTTTTCGTCTCGAGTCTAAGACGGTTACTTGTCCCTGCTCAAGCTTAATCTCTAGCAGAATATAGTGGAACCTGCGCAAGCATGCCTAACTCATCAATTACATTACTACAACCTCAACTAATAAGGGATGCACAAGACAGTAACACTCACTTGACTTCGTAAGGGAAGAGTATTATAGCTTTGTTTTGATTTAATAGAAACGATTGTAGCAGCTTGGCCTCGGTATCTTTGGCATGAGATTTAACCATAAATACATCTATGAGATTTGTGTTAATGAACCCAATATCACCGACTTGTCTTTTCTTCAATTCAGCGATCTTCAATCTGCATAATTAATATAGTGAGGATAATTAAAAATACATGCAATGAAAGAGCTGACCTATATATAGAGACTTAATTAATGACAGAAGTAGTACTACTTACATGCAGTAGCAAGTGACCATTAATTTATCGAGGGCCTTTAGATTGAAAAACGCGAAGAACTCCTTAAATGGATCATTCAACTGTTCAATTCCAACGAGGTTATGCTCCTCTCTAACTCTCAGCATCAAAATATTCCTCCCCTCAGACTCTCTGCAGGTTTTCATGTACCAATTATGGAATCTGAACATCATCGTTGTTAGAGATCTTTCATCTTTGACGAGAGGCTTCCGTGACACGATCTACGTGTTCGTCCGCCTCCAAGAAATCATAATGTACATCGTCGGGCACGTAATCTGCAGGATTGTTATAACCCGGCACCATCTCGCCCGGATCATTAGCGACGCTATCTTCAGACACCTGGAGCGGGGGGAGCGATTGGTTCGCTTGTTCGCCGAGCTGGGCAATTTTTTTCCCAGCTCGCTGCTCGCTAACCTTTGATCGCGATGTGATTTCCGTAATGCTTCGCTTGGACAAATGACTTTTCAAGGATGCGCTCATAGTTGCCTTTCAGCGGAGACTTTGGTGGTTTCCTCAGGGCAGCCAGAGTACGCTTCAGTTTCACCGGATCTATCTTCTCATCCGGAGGTGGATGTCTCTACACTTTCAACCCTTCAAAGAAGTCCTTCACTTTGGTCCGCACGATCTTCTTGTTTTCCTCCACGGTCATCTCATACGGTAACTTCTCTAGAGGCTTGAGAGGTGGACCAGATTCAGATTGCCTCCCGCCTCTGGGTCATCTTGCTAGACGCCGGAGCAGACGGAGCGGCTGCGGTTGTCTTCTTTCGTGCTTGCTTACGAGGCGGAGGAAAAGGACTACGACTCGCCGGAGAAGCCGGGGCGGCGGCGGGTCTCTTGTGCCCTTGCTGGCGAGGCGGAGAAGGAGGAGGCTGCTGGCTGCTCGGGCGCATCGGCGCAGGCGGAGAAGGAGGTGGAGTGCCGCCATGCGCCGGAGAAGGAGGCCGACTGCCCTGACCGTCACTTGCCGGAGGAGGAGGCGGTGGAGGAGGCGGAGTGCCCTGACTCGCTGGAGGAGGAGGAGGCATCCAGTTCGGAAGGTTGATGAGCTCCTTCCGCCATAGGCATGGAGTCCTCAGAGCAGAACCCAGCCGAGTCTCCCCTTCACCGGTAGGGTGGTCAAGCCGGAGGTCCTCAAATCCCTCCGTTATTTCGTCCACCGTCACCCTAGCATATCCTTCGAATCGGACGACGGTGAAAAGTTGCGCCGGGTTCAGAAGGTCGAATCCGGCCGACAGCCGCCTTGACTTTTAAGTTCTGCCATTGCGCCATAAGGTGGCAATTTTGGGACTCCGTGATAAAATCCACGGGGTAGCTAGCAGGAACCGTCAAGACATGCTCCGGCTGAAGCAGCTCAGTGGAAGCCGCGCTGCTTCTCCGCTGAGATGGTGGGGTAGCTTCGAGGGAAGCTTCGGCAGGTCGTTTGCTGCGATCTGCTTCTTCTCGTTGCTCTAGCCCTTGTACCCTTGCGTGCAGCGCTGCGATTGGCTATGCTCCACTTTCTTCCTCCTCTCACGGGTTTTGTAACCCCTGCGTCCGAAAACCAACCTTCCACGGAATGGAGCTCGGCGTGCCTCGTGTCCGCCTGTGGTGCTCGTGGATTCCCGAGGGCCATTGTGAGCTCGTCGTTCTCCCCGTCTCGAACGAACGTCCCTTGTTGCGCTTGCATTGATATAGTGCCAAGCCTCTTGATCGGTATTTTCAGTTGCTCGTCCGTCCCAACGGCACTTCTCGACATGAGGTCCAAGGTTCCGCCAGCCTCAAGAACCAAGTCCGGCCACGGTCTGGCCAGTTCATTGTCTCTGGTTCGATCTCTATATCAAGCAGATCATTCTCAGCCTTGGCCCACTTAGGCCGGGCTTTGAGGTAGCCACCTGACCCCGTGCAATGGTGAAACTTCTTCTTCGCAGCATTTTGCTTGTTTGTCGCCGACATCTTCTTACTCTTTTTCAATGTCTTGTGGGCCACAAATGCGGGCCAGTGATATCCGATCTTCTCATATTTGCCGATGAATTCTGGTGTCTCTTCTTTGTCGACAAACTTTTTCAGATCTTTCCTCCACCTCCTGAATAGGCCTGCCATCTTCTTAAGAGCAAAAGACTTGACTAATTGCTCTATAACTGGCTTCTCCCGATCCTCCTCTGGTGGTAGGGTGAAATTTGCCTTCAACTCAGTCCAAAGATCATCTTTCTACATATCATTGACATAAGACACCTCAGGGTCTTCGTTCTTAGGCTTATACCATTGGTGGATGCTGATCGGGATCGTGTCCCTAACAAGAACCCCACACTGAGTAGCAAATGCGTTCTTTGTCCTGATGGGTTCAATCGGTTCGCCGTCTGGCGAGATTGCTGTGTTCTCAAACCTTTCATCAGAGCCCAACTTTTTCTTCGTGCCTCGTCTCCTTACCTAAGTTGTGCTCGATCCGGAAGGCTAGAAAAAAGAAGAAAGACGAGAGTTAATTAATATGTGTACATATACCAAAACAATGGATGCATCAATTAGCTAGTCAGCACAGGCTTAACTAATATATATACCTGGCCAGACTCGGTTTGGTCACCGGAGCCGTCATCACGGTCTCCTTCTTACACTGTCATTGGGTCACCGGAGCCGTCCTCACGGTCTCCTTCTTGCACCGTCATTAGGTCACCGGAGCCATCATAATCATAGCCTGCTTCTTCACCATGTCCTTCCAGACCATCGGTGTCGTTCAGAAATGAGAATATGGCATCACTTCCTTGTGCGATTATGTCCCCCAACAACGCTTCTGTGCTTCGTTTCGGGGGGTGTCCATAGTTTCTACAAATATTTACAACATGGCAATTATTATTCAAACATGAAAGATGGATATATTAGCTAGTGTCAAACGTAGAACTAGCTAGCTAATCACAGTAAGGAATCATATTAATTAGTGGCCTCGACGCTGCTTCTCTAGCTAGGGTTTGGGGTGGCCTCGAGAACCCTTCAAGGAGGGGGTAATATCGACAACCATTTAGATACATACACGGGAAAATAATGTTATCGGGGAGGGTATATCAATTTCCACGTGTTGAAGTTATCGGAGGGGTTTATATCGACAACGCATTTACATACGTACATGGGAAAATAATATTATCGGGAGGGCTATATCGCCCCCACGTGTTGAAGTTATCGGGAGGTATATCGACCCCTCGTGTTGAAGTTATCGGAGGGGTATATCGACCCCCCCACGTGTTGAAGTTATCGGGAGTTTATATCGACACGGCATACGTACATGAAAATAATATTGCCGGGGAGGGGGTATATCGACCCCCCCCCCCCCCACGTGTTGAAGTTATCGAAGACGACAGACCCGATAACATAAGAAAACGAAGAAGAAATAAAAAGAGGAGAAGAAAAAAGGAATAGAGGAGAAGATCGAAGAAATAAAAGAAAAAAAAGAGGAGAAGAAGAAAAAATAGAATATATTTTTTTCTTCTTCTCGTCGATTGCTGTCTTGGTCGCCTCTGCTTATTCTTCTTTTTTCTCTTCTTATTTATTTCTCCTCTTCTCCTCCTTTCTTCCTCTTCTTATTTTCCTTTTTCCTCTCATTCTTTTAGTTGCTTGTTTTTTTAAAAAATGTTCAAATAGAAAATTTCGAAAAAAAGTAAAGGTTTTGCCTAATGCATTGTTCATATTTCATCAAGATATATGCATACAAAAAAAGCATACATACATACATATATACATACAAAAAAGCATACATACATACATATATACAAAAAAAGCATACATACTTTCCTAGCTAGCAAAAAAGCATACATACATACCAAAAAAGCATACATACATACATACATATATACAGATATGCATACAAAAGTAAAACATACATACATATATATATCATCAACATATATGAAAAAAAAGCATCACTAGCTATGGGCGGCGGTGGCGGCAGGGGGCAGAGCAGGGCGCGGGGGCTCACTATGGGCGGCGTCGGCGACGGCGAGGTCGGGGCCGGCATGAGGCAGAGGCGATGGTGCGCGGGACAGGGGACGACGTCGGGGCGGCGATGGCGTCGGGGTGTGCGGGCTCGGGGATGACGTCGGCGATGGCGACGGCGAGGCACGGGCGACGGCGACGGCGCTGGTCGAGCGGGGCGACGGCAGGGCTGCGGCGGCGCTGGGCAGCGGACGGCGTCGATCTGGCAGCTCGGCGCGCTGTCGGGCGGCCGGGGGTAATCAAGCGGCGAGTTCACAAATTTTCCTAAGTGCTACTTATATACCCATGTTTTGGTCCCGGTTCGTGGCACCAACCGAATAATGTTCTTTAGTCCTTGGCCGGTGGCACCAACCGGGACCAAAGGCCAATTTTCGGCAGCCCAAAGGGCGGGAAGCGGCGTTTTGGTCTGGTGGCACCAACCGGGACTAAAGGAGGGCATTGGTACCAGTTGGTGGCACGAACCGGGACCAATGCCCACCTTTAGTCCCGGTTGGTGCCACCAACCGGGACCAAAGGCCTTGCGCTGCCCGCGGCCAAAAGTTTAGTCCCACCTCGCTAGTTGAGAGGGGCTCGGAGTGGTTTATAAGCCCCACTGCGGCTACCCTCTCGAACTCCTCTCAAATGCAAACTTACGGGCCTAATATCACACTGTGCTACCTGTGGGCCTATTGGGCCTTCTCAAGGGCTCAATCTGGCCTGTGTTGGGTTTCTAGTCGTATTCAGGCCGTGGTGGCCCAATAGGTGGCATTTTTTTATATTTTTTTCCAGTTTTTTGTTTTTTTTGCATTATTTATTTTCTTTTGTTTTTTGCTTTATTTTTTATTTCTTTTTTTTTGTTTTAGAAAAGTTATAAACTTTCTGTTAGTGCCATTAGTTTTCAAATTTGAAAACACTTTTTTTGTTTTTTTGTTTTCTTTGTTGCTTTATTTATTTTATTTTGTTTCTACTTACAACAAAATACTTATTGTTGCTATTTTTTATTTTGTTTCCAGTTTTTTTGTTTTGTTTTCTGCATTAATTATTTTGTTTCCATATGTCCACTATGTAACCATAATATGTGTCCTTTCCCCTCTCGGTGGCTGCATCAAAGCGGACATCCATTGCCGGTTCATCTGCGTGCATTATATATAATTAAGTGTGTCAAAAATCATTACAGAACATCATGAATAGATAATTAAGTGACCAAATTAATAGAAGTTCATCATCACATTAAAACGAAAGTACATACATAGTTCTCATCTAACAACATAAAGCTCTACAGAGCATCTAAATTAATTAAACCATACATTGAAACTATGTAAAACATTTCAATGCGAAAACAAATGCGATCATAATCGCAACCAAGGTAACAACTGATCCAACGGCATAATGATACCAAGCCTCGGTATGAATGACATATTTTCTAATCTTTCTAATTTTCAAGTGCATTGCATCCATCTTGATCTTGTGATCATCGACGACATCCGCAACATGCAACTCCAATATCATCTTCTCCTCCTCAATTTTTCTTATTTTTTCCTTCAAGAAATTGTTTTCTTCTTCAACTAAATTTAACCTCTCGACAATAGGGTCGGTTGGAATTTCCGTTCAACAACCTCCTAGATAAATAAAATCTATGTCACGTTGGTCGGCATAATTTTCATAAACAATAAATGAACCAATAGTTATGAAAAGATAATATATACCACATCCGAATCATAGATGTGACGAGGGCCGACGGGGCGGATACCAAAACCATCCCACTATATAAGATTCAATAATAAAAGTAATAAAATAATACAAGTATCTATCTAAACATACAAGTAAGATTATTTTTCCTTTCGTAAAAGAAGATAAGAACAAGAGGCTCACCACGGTGGTGCCGGCGATGAGATCGGCGCGGGCGATCGACGGCGGTGAAGACAGAGACGGGACGTGACAGACCGCTAAACCTAAACAAATATTGAGGAAAATGGAGTTTGGAGGTAGAGGAGAAAGTTAAGTAGTGTGGCTTGGGCATTCCATCGAACACCTCGTGTGCATAGGAGGTGAGCTAGAGCACCACAAAGCTCTCCAACGGCCGCGCAGAAAAACAAAGCAGTGAAGTGCTCTGCTCGCGGGCGAGGGGTATATATAGGCAATTCATTGGTCCTGGTTCGTGGCATGAACCGGGACTAAAGGGCAGCCTTTGGTCCCTGTTCAAGCCACCAACCGGGACCAATGGTGGTGGGCCAGGAGTGAGGCCCATTGGTCCCGGTTCATCCCACCAGCCGGGACCAAAAGGTCCAGACGAACCGGGACCAATGGCCCACGTGGTCTGCCGGCCCTCGGCTCACGTACCGGGTCCAATGCCCCCATGGGTCCCGGTTCTGGATTGAACCGGGACTAATGGGCTGACCTGGCCTGGACCATTGCCCCCTTTTCTACTAGTGTGAATACTCTACCCTCGAAAACTGTTGCGATCCCCTATACTTGTGGGTTATCAAGACTATTTTCTAGCGCCGTTGCCGGGGAGAATAGCTCTATTCTTTGAGCCACTTGGGATTTATATCTGCTGGTCACTATGAAGAACTTGAGTGAAAACAAAAATTTATCCCTCAACTACGAGGGGATGTAAGGAACTGCTATCTAGCTCTGCACTTGATTCACCTTCTGTTTTGAGTAAGCTTGCGACACCTAGACCTGCTTCTGCTATTAATTCTGATATGTCGCATGTTATTGATGATGCCACTTTTGCTATGCATGATACTTATGATGAAACTACTTCTATGCTTAATACTACTGTGCCACTTGGTGAATTTCTTGATGAACAACTTGCTAGGGCTAGAGAGAATGAAATTATTGAAACTGATAATATTGAAAAAAGTGATGATGAAGACTCTCCTAATAAATATGAATTACCTGTTGTGCCTGAGGGCTATATTATGGATGAAGAGACTAAAAGAGACTTTCTTGCTTGCAATGATAGAAGTGATCTTAAGAAATTATTAGCCAAGCTTAAACAAAAAACTCTGAATGCTAGAATGAAATATGATCCTGCTTATGCTACCTCACCTATCTTTGTTACTGATAAGGATTATGAATTCTCTGTTGATTCTGATATAATTACTTTGGTTGAATCTGATCCTTTTTATGGCTATGAATCTGAAACTGTTGTGGCACATCTTACTAAATAAATGATATAGCCACCCTATTTACTCATGATGAGAGAACTCGCTACTTTTATATCCTTAAAATATTTCCGTTCTTATTAAAGGGTGATGCTAAGATATGGTTTAATTCTCTTGATCCTGGTTGTGTGCGTAGTCCCTAGGATATGATTTGCTTAATGAATTGAATAGTAAGAATAATGATTATGTTGTTAGAGTGGCTACTAGAACCGGTAAATGACTCAGGAACATGTGTATCCTGAGGGCCATCCTAAGAGAATTGAGCAAGATTCTCAAAGAACTAATGTAGATGCACCTAGTCCTTCTAAAAAGAAGAAAAAGAAAAATGATAGGACTTTGCATGCTTCTAGTGAACCTATTGTCAAAACACACGAGAATCCAAATGATATTTCTATTTACGATCTTTGAAACACAACTGCAATGAACATGAACCTAGTGATAATGTTAATGAAGATGCTCATGATGATGCTCAACCTAGTAATGATAATGATGTAGAGATTGAACCTGCTGTTGATCTTGATAACCCACAATCAAAGAATCAACGTTATGATAAGAGACTTTGTTGCTAGGAAGCACGGTAAAGAAAGGGAGCCATGGGTTCAGAAACCCATGCCTTTTCCTCCTAAACCATCCAAGAAAAAGGATGATGAGGATTTTGAGTCCAGGTTGAAATGATTAGACCTATCTTTTATGTATGCGATTAACTGATATGCTCAAAATGAATCCTTATGCTAAGTACATGAAAGAAATTGTTACTAATAAAAGAAAGATACCGAAATCTGAAATTTCCACCATGCTTGCTAATTATACTTTTAAGGGTGGAATACCTAAGAAACTTGGAGATCCAGGAGTACCTACTATACCATGCTCCATTAAAAGAAATTATGTTAAAACTGCTTTATGTGATCTTGGAGCCGGTGTTAGTGTTATGCCTCTCTCTTTATATCGTAGACTTGATTTGAATAAGTTGGCACCTACTGAAATATCTTTGCAAATGGATGATAAATCAACTGTAATACCTGTCGGTATTTGTGAGGATGTGCCTGTTGTGGTTGCAAACGTTACTATTTTAACGGACTTTGTTATTCTTGATATTCCCGAGGACGATAGTATGTCTATTATTCCTGGAAGACCCTTTTTGAATACTGCAGGGGCTGATTGATTGCAACAAAGGCAATGTCACTTTTCATGTTAATGGTAATGAGCATACGGTACACTTTCCGAGGAAACAACCTCAGGTCCACAGTATCAACTCTATTGGAAAATTCCATCGATTATTTTTGGAGGTTTTGAATTTCCTCTTCCTACTGTAGAAAGAGATATGATATTCTTATTATTGGGGATGTGCATATCCCCGTTGAGGTAACATAGTGTTATTCGAAATTTCTCCGGTTCCATGTTATTCGGAATGAGTTTGGTAACAAGACTTGATCAACCTTGTTAGTGGATTCCTTTTGATGAGCATGAGATGGACACAACCTTCTGTACCCTCTATCTACTTTCTTTTATTTAGTTGAAATAAAGTAAAAAAAGTATGTTCCTGTGAGTTTTCTTAATTATCCGTGCAATATAAAAATACCCTGAAAATAAAAGTTCTCCAAATGCCCTTCCAATTTAATATGATTTTTTGGAATATTTGACAATATCTGGCACTGAGAACACAGCAGGGGGAGCAAGCACCTGGCCACGAGAGTCCAGGGCGCGCCCACCCCTACAGGGCGCGCCCCCTGCCTCGTGGGCCCACGGTGGCTCCTCTCCACTTATTCCTGCACCCACACACTTCTTCTTCCTCCCAAAAAAATCATCATCCAGCTCAAGCATGAGTTCTAGCTCATTTTGCTGTGATTTTCGATCTCCTTTCTCAAAGCACCTCTCACAAAACTGCTTTGGGGGATTGTTCTTTGGTATGTGACTCCTCCATTGGTCCAATTAGTTTTTGTTCTAGTGCTTTATTCTTTGAAAATTTGTGCTGCCTAGGTGACCATGTTCTTGAGCTTGCATGTCAAATTTATATGGTTCCAAGTAGTTTAATGCATGATATAGTCTCTAGGCACTTGTGCGAGTAGTTGCTATCAATTTTGTTGAGCTTGGTTCACTTTTATTTGAAGTTACTAAATTTTTAGAAATTTTTCAGGGGAAGAAATATGTTTAGGAAAATGTACCAAGGTGGTTCTTCAAGGAAGCAAGGACCCATGCTTGCAATGCGTGATGCTGACGGTGAACCACCAAGGGACGCTCCAGTGCGGCCTTGCGAATGGCCTTTAGAAGACTTCATGGATCGAGCATGAATTAAGGAAGAATTTAACACATATTTTCATAGCGCCGATCTTGTGAGCTTCAAGGCAGAAAAATACCATCAGTACCACTATCTCACTAGTTCCTTTGTGAGGAGGTTTGAATTTTCATCTTCACGCAATTCTCAAACTGTCCTGTTTGATCTTTATGAAAATTCTTATACCATGGACTTAGAGGATTTTACCACTGCTTGCAAACTTCCACAATGGGGTAGTGCTAGTGAACCTCGCAAATCTGAATTTAGAGATTTTCTTGCTAGTATAACTGTGGGGGAATCTAGAGATATAGCACAAGCTACCATAGGGAGCATTCATTTTCCTGCTATACATTATTTTGGTCTCTTCATAGGTAGGTGCATAAATGGTAAGGATGAAGCATGTCACATGTGTGTCCCTGACCTTGTTATTCTTAGGAGTGCTGTGTTGGGAGATAAAACTTATAATTTGGGAGCCATTGTTGCACGTAGGTTGGATCATAATAGATTTAATGGAGATTTCTTTGGAGGAATTTATGCAACCCTTCTAGCTAATTTTCTTGAGGTACCTATACGTGAGTATGATGTTGAGCTGCCTAATGTTTACATAGATTATAATGCCATGGTTCATCATCGTTTTCTTGTGAGGAACGAGCAGTCCCTCCGGTATCGCTTAATCTTTGACAGACGCCACGCTGTCCATATTACTCTCCCTGCTCCTGCCTTCTTTGATTATCAGGCAAAAGGAAGATATGTTATTACCAGATAGGAGGCAGATGAGTACGAGAGGAGGGCGGAGGCAGCTCGCCGCCACGCTGCAGCTCAGGAGGCAATAGCCGCTGCATCTCAGTACGACCCCAGTTATAACTTTGGATATCCGCCAGGCCAGCCGCGGCAATAAACCAACTTAGGCCAAAAGTCTAAGCTTGGGGGAGTATGTATTTCTCATCGACATTACATTTATGTCCACACACTCATGCTAGTTATCGGTGCTCATTGTCAGGACCCCGGTTCCAAGTCACATCGATCTAGCCGATAACACCTCATATCACTTTGCGGCCTCACGCACGGTATTCCCACGGGTGTCGCCTTACCATGGCCCGGGACCGCTTGGCGCCTTTTGGCTCACGATATGATAGTGTCGCTAGCATCCATGACAGAGAACCCGGCCGACATGGCTAGTCGTGAACCCAAAGCGGCACTAACCCATGGGGACAGGCATACATGAATCAACTTCGAGCATGTCGGTCAGCAGCGTGTGAATCCGGGCTGTAGCACTGGGCTAACAGGACTCCGGGAACCCGGGCTGTAGCAGGCTAGGCAGGACTCCGGAGTCACCGTGTGACATTTCCCCGAAAGGACAGACACATGAACGAAGTGAAACACATGTCGGCCAGTCAAGCGTCCTGAGCAGTAGTGCTGGGCTAGCATAACTCTACGACTCAAGTATTTATTCATTAGGCTCCGTGGAGCGGGATATTACAAACATGGGTCTCTCAACCCAGCATTCAGAGCATACAAGTCAAACACATGCGGAAGCTTAACATGTCTGAGTACAGACATCTACAAATGGAAAAGGCTGAGAAGCCTGAGTATCTACCAGATCCTGCCGAGGGCACAAGATCGTGAAATGAGGTATCAAGCTAAACGTCAAGTCCACACGGAACTACTAGCGAGACCGACGCCTCTCGAAAACATAAAATAAGCAAACGTGAGTATAAATGTACCCAAAGAAGACTTACATCGTAACTAACTACAAATGCATCGGTACCAATAAAGGGGTGGTGGAGTTTGACCGCAAAGAAGCCAGCTTTGACTCGGTGGCTATCCCGAACTACGATCGCAAGTAACTCTTTTGAGGTGGCGCACACGAGTCCACATATTCACCATATCAATACACCACTATGGATTCGCCTCCGCCTCCCTACGAGAACACCATCCATAGCACTCACGCTTATCTTGCGATTTTAGAGTATCCACTTTCACTTGTCTATGAACTGCAGCAACCCGTAAGTCCTCATCATGGACACGTCTATTCGAATAGATCATATTAACCCTGCAGGGGTGTACTTCTTCACACACGCTCTCACCACTTATCGATGTTTACACGACCTGTACTCGGCAACCTTCAAGCGGAAGCCCAGCGAGGGTGTCGACCACGACCTAACTAACCACACAAGTCTCTCATCCAGGTTTATCGCCTATTCGGGTTCCATCCGCAAGGAGATCCGGCTGGGGTGTCTCTCACGGCCCCAAACGATGTGTGCAGGGTTCCCAAGCCCACCATCCGGGTGCCACTTGGTACACCGGCCATCAGGTTTAGTCTGTCCCAAGCCCACCTGCATCGGGTGCCACTTGGTAGACTACTAACACTACCTACAAACACGAGAAACTAGTTGCAACTCCCGGACAGAGATCAAGTTGATTAATAAGCCGAGAGGGTCCGAAAGCACGGAACCCAATGTGTGGTAGTAACTGTTCATGGATCACAAACACAGAACTCAGTTCCTGAGGACGGCTTCAATGAGACAACCCACCATGTACTCCTACATGGCCTCTCACCGCTACCTTTACCAAGTCGTGTTCACACACTTCACGCAGTAGGACATGTTCACAACATTCCAATTCATCCCCGATGAATCAGACCTGACTCAACTCTAATAAATAGCAGGCATGACAAACAAGCATGAATGAGTAGGCACAACGGGGCTCAAACAACTCCTACTCATGCTAGTGGGTTTCATCTATTTACTGTGGCAATGACAGGTCATGCAGAGGATAAGGGGTTCAACTACCGCAGCAAGTAACAGTTGAATCGTTGTTGTCCTAATGCAGTAAAAGAGAGCAGGAGCGAGAGAGTGGGATTGTATCAAAATGAACACGGGGGTTTTGCTTGTTCGGCACTTCAAGATAATATAGTTCTTCATCGGTGTCATCGAACACGTCGTCGAACATCGCTCACCGGAGGGGATAACACGGCAAACAAGAAAGAACACAATCAATGAAATGCAACAATATGATGCATGAATGTGACATGGCAATATGATGTGGTTTGAGCTAATGCATCTAGCATCTGATTCAATGAAGTTCGTTTGAATACAAGATTCAAATTCAAACTCCATATGTGATTATTCAAATGCCATTTAGTTGATTTGACCTAAACAGTGAACAAAATTTGTTCTAACATGCATGAAAATGGTATAGATGGATAGATTGGATTTTTCTGATCATTTTTCATATATAATTTATCTCATTTGGTGTTACGGTTGAATTTCTATGATTTTTACAAGTTTTAAACATTTTCTGGAATTTCCTGAATTAGATTTAATCCAGAAATTCCTTTACTGCGTCAGCAATGAGTAAGCATGACGTCAGCAGGTCAAAGGGGCTGGTCCGGGTCAAACCTGACCAGTGGGGCCCACTGGTCAGTGTCACATTGCTGGCTTGGGTCACTGACGGGTGGGGTCGGTCAAGGGCCACGTCAGCATGGTCAACGCTGACGCGTGGGGCCACGGTGATTAGTTAAAACTAAACAGGTATTAAACTATGGTTAATTTTGTGTGTGGGGCCCATATGTTAGTGGGTCAGGGGGTTAATTAGCAGGTGATTAGGCCTAACTAGGTGGCCACGTCGGCGGCTAATCGCCGGCGACCACAGCCACAATGAGGCGTCGGGTTTGCTCCTCCGGCGACCAAACGAGTGGTGGAGGGGCTCTGCGTTGAGCTGGTGCTCATCCGCATCCAACGGAGCAAGTAGCAGTGGCTGGGTGGTTCACAGCCGACGGCGCCGAAGCTTTTGGCGCGGCCGGAGCTCGGCAAGGTCGGGTTCGGCGCTGTTGTGCATGGTAGGGCGAACAGGTGGCTGCACTCGGCTCCTGGGAGCATGCTGAGCCCGCGACGATGCTCTGACGCGAGCTGCGGCTGGTGTTGGTGCGGCGGTGATGAGGCATGGTGGCGGGGAGCTTCTGCGTCCGTGCAACTACGGCCTAGTGGACGCGGGCGAGCATGGGAGTAGGGGGAAAAGAAGCAGCGGCTCACCACAGGTCTTCTGGTGCTGCTGGCAAGGCAGGGGAGGCACGGGGTCCGGCAAATCGACGACGCGGATCACCGGCACCCGAGGTCGAGGACAGTGGCGTTGGCGGGGAAGAAGGCCATCCGGGCTTGCGTTCTTCTGCTTGGAGATGCGAGGCGTCGCGGCGGAGTCGATGGTCATGTCGGCAGGGGGTGCGGTGGCCAGTGGCCACGGCTACGGCGAGCAACGGGCTCCAGCTGCTTTCGGTGGTCGTGTGGGAGAGAGAGCGGAGAGGGAAGGGAGGTCCAGAGAGAGTGAGAGAGGGTCGAGGGGCTGCGTGGCGCTCGTCTAGAGCCGTCCAGGAGGAACTAGGCAGGCAGGGAGGAAGGAGGTGGCGCTCGGAGGGCGCGCGTGCGGCGAGCACATGCTCGGCATCCTACTGGCGCTGGGTTGAAGACAACCTTGCCCCTGGTGGGCTGGGCTGGCCAACTGGGCCGGCTAGGTGAGCTTTGGTGGGCGCCAGGTAAGTCCAAGTAAAACTTTCTCTCTCCCCCCTTTTATTAATGTTTTCTATTTTCTGTCTTTGTTTTTTTGGATTTAGTAGAATACTAAATCACTTTATAAAATCCTGAAATAAATTGTGGGCACATACTGGATTATTCCCAACAGCCCTCAACCATTTTCAGAATTATTAGAGCATTTAAAAATTTATAGAATTTAAATGCCCCAATTCAAGTACAATATGAGTTAATTCAAAAATCCATAAATGGCCAATAAATATGCTCATCATTTTTGGCAGAGTTTTTCACCTTCATAAAAAATCATGAACATTTCCAAAGGCATTTTGGGTTCATTGAAGATTATTTTAGGTTGAACCTATTTGATTTGATCTGGTGCTAGGGTTTGAACAATCCCCATTTCAATTTCATTGAAAATTTAAACATGATGCACACATAAAGGGCTAGCCTAGTGCATACCAGGACTAGGGATGTGACAACTCGCACCAAAGCTGTCAGTACCCCGATTCCAAGTCACATCGATCTAGCCGGTAACAGCTCATATCACTTTGCGGCCTCACGCACGGTATTCCCACGGGTGTCGCCTTACCATGGCCCGGGACCGCTTGGCGCTTTTGGCTCACGTATATGATAGTGTCGCTAGCATCCATATGACAGAGAACCCGGGCCGACATGGCTAGTCGTGAACCCAGAGCGGCACTAACCCATGGGTACAGGCATACATGAATCAACTTTGAGCATGTCGGTCAGCAGCGTGTGAATCCGGGCTGTAGCACTGGGCTAACAGGACTCCGGAACCCGGCTGTAGCAGCTAGGCAGGACTCGAGTCACCGCGTGACATTTCAAGGACAGACACATGAATGAAGTGAAACACATGCCGCTACCAAGCGCCCCGGCGGTAGTGCAGGGCTAGCAGGACTCCGGTGAACTGGCTATAGCGGACTACTATGGCTCATGGAAGCACTAGACTACATTTCCCCATAAGAGAGGCTGCCAAGGATAAACAACTAGATTGTCGGATCCCACACATACCAAGCATTTCAATCATACACACAATATGCTCGATATGTGTAAATACAACATGGCATCACAACATAACTCTACGACTCAAGTATTTATTCATTAGGCTCCGAGGAGCGGGATATTACAAACATGGGTCTCTCAACCCAGCATTCAGAGCATACAAGTCTTACACATGCGGAAGCTAAACATGTCTGAGTACAGACATCTACAAATGGAAAAGGCTGAGAAGCCTGAGTATCTACCAGATCCTGCCGAGGGCACAAGATCGTAGCTGAGGTATCAAGCTAAACGTCGAAGTCCACATGGAACTACTAGCAAGACTGACGTCTCTCTGCAAAACATAAAATAAGCAAACGTGAGTACAAATGTACCTAGCAAGACTTACATCAGAATTAACTACAAATGCATCGGTAAAAATAAAGGGGGTGGTGGAATTTGACTGCAGCAAGCCAGCTTTGACTCGGTGGCTATCCTGAACTACGACTGCAAGTAACTCTTTTGAGGTGGCGCACACGAGTCCACATATTCACCATATCAATACACCACTATGGATTCGCTCCCGTCTCCCTACGAGAGCACCATCCATAGCACTCACACTTATCTTGCGCATTTTAGAGTATCCACTTTCACTTGTCTATGAACTGTACAGCAACCCGTAAGTCCTTTACATCATGGACATGGCTATTCGAATATATCATATTAACCCTGCAGGGGTGTACTTCTTCACACACGCTCTCACCACTTATCGCTGTTTACACGACATGTACTCGGCAACCTTCAAGCGGAAGCCCAGCGAGGGTGTCGACCACGACCTAACTAACCACACAAGTCTCTCATCCAGGTTTATCACCTATTCGGGTTCCATCCGCAAGGAGATCCGGCAGGGGTGTCGCTCACGGCCCCCAAAGATGTGTGCAGGGTTCCCAAGCCCACCATCCGGGTGCCACTTGTACACCGGGCCACTGTGCATAGTCTGTCCCAAGCCCACCTGTACCGGGTGCCACTTGGTAGACTACTAACACTACCTACAAACACGAGAAACTAGTTGCAACTCCTGGACAGAGATCAAGTTGATTAATAAGCCGAGAGGGGCCGAAAGTTACGGAACCCAATGTGTGGTAGTAAGTGTTCATGGATCACAAACACGTAACTCAGCCTCGAGGACGGCTTCAATGAGACAACCCACCATGTACTCCTACATGGCCTCTCACCGCTACCTTTACCAAGTCGTGTTCACACACTTAGCTCACACGCAGTAGGACATGTTCACAACATTCCAATTCATCCCCGATGAATCAGACGTGAGTCAACTCTAAGCAATAGCAGGCATGACAAACAAGCATGAATGAGTAGGCACAACGGGGCTCAAACAACTCCTACTCATGCTAGTGGGTTTCATCTATTTATTGTGGCAATGACAGGTCATGCAGAGGATAAGGGGTTCAACTACCGCAACAAGGAACGGTTGAATCGTTGTTGTCCTAATGCAAAGAAAAGAGAGCAGGAGCGAGAGAGTGGGATTGTATCGGAATGAACAAGGGGTTTTGCTTGCTCGCTCTTCCGAAGATAATATAGTTCTTCATCGGTGTCATCGAACACGTCGTCGGAACATCGTCTACCGGGAGGGGATAACACCGGCAAACAAGAAAGAACACAATCAATGCAATGCAACAATATGATGCATGAATGTGACATGGCAATATGATGTGGTTTAAGCTAATGCAACTAGCAACAGATTAAATGAAGTTGGTTTGAATACAAGATTCAAATTCAAACTCCATATGTGATTATTCAAATTCCATTTAGTTGATTTGACCTAAACAGTGAACAAAAGTTGTTCTAACATGCATGAAAATGGGATAGATGGATAGATTGGATTTTTCTGATCATTTTTCATATATAATTTATCTCATTTGGTGTTACGGTTGAATTTCTATGATTTTTACAAGTTTTAAACATTTTCTGGAATTTCCTGAATTAGATTTAATCCAGAAATTCCTTTCATCGCGTCAAGAATGAGTAAGCATGACGTCAAGAGGTCAAAGGGCTGGTCCGGGTCAAACCTGACCAGTGGGGCCCATCGGTCGCTGTCACATTGCTGGCTTGGGTCACTGACGGGTGGGGTCGGTCAAGGGCCACGTCAGCATGGTCAACGCTGGCGCGTGGGGCCACGGTGATTAGTTAAAACTAAACAGGTATTAAACTATGGTTAAATTTGGGTGTGGGGCCCATATGTTAGTGGGTCAGGGGGTTAATTAGCGGGTGATTAGGCCTAACTAGGTGGCCACGTCGGCGGCTAATCACCGGCGACCACAGGCCACGGCGGAGGCGTCGGGTTTGCTCCTCCGGCGACCAAACGAGTGGCGGAGGGGCTCTGCGTGGAGCTAGTGCTCATCCACATCCAACGGAGCAAGTAGCAGTGGCCGGGTGGTTCACAAAGACCGACGGCGCCGAAGCTTTGGCGGCGGCCGGAGCTCGGCAAGGTCGGGTTGGCGTCACAGTACGGTAGAGGCTTAACAGGTGGTCGCACTCGGCTCCGGGAGCATGCCGAGCCCGCGACGGTGCTTTCGGAGGCGAGCTGCGGCTGGCGTTGGTGCGGGCAGTGATGAGGCATGGCGGCGGGAGCTTCGCGTCTGCGTGCAACTACGGCCTAGTGGACGCGGGCGAGCATGGGAGTAGGGGAAAAGAAGCGGCTCACCGCAGGTATTCTCGTGCCGGCAAGGCAGGGGAGGCACGGGTCCGGCGAATCGACGGCGCTGGATCACCGCACCCGAGGTCGAGGACAGCGGCATTGGCGGGAAGAAGGCCGTCCGGCTTATGCTTCTGCTTGGAGACGCGAGGCGTCCCGGGCGGAGTCGATGGTCATGTCGGCAGGTGCGGTGGCTGCTGGCCTGCCACGGCGAGCGGCGGGCTCCACCGCTTTCGGTGGTCGCGTGGGAGAGAGAGCGGAGAGGGAAGGGAGGTCCAGAGAGAGAGAGAGGGTCGAGGGGCTGCATGGTGCCTGCCTAGAGCCGCCCAGAGGAACCAGGCAGTGGAGGGAGGAGGTGGCGCTGAGGGCGCGCGTGGCGGGCGAGCACATGCTCGGCGGCCCCATCAAGGCGCTGGGTTGAAGACAACCTTGCCCCTGGTGGGCTGGGCTGGCCAACTGGGCCGGCTAGGTGGGCTTTGGTGGGCGCCAGGTAAGTCCAAGTAAACCTTTCTCTCTCTCTCCTTTTATTAATGTTTTCTATTTTCTGTCTTTGTTTTTTTGGATTTAGTAAAATACTAAATCACTTTATAAAATCCTGAAATAAATTGTGGGCACATATTGGATTATTCCCAACAGCCCTCAACCATTTTCAGAATTATTAGAGCATCTAAAATATTTATAGAATTTAAATGCCCCAATTCAAGTACAATATGAGTTAATTCAAAAATCCATAAATGGCCAAGAAATATGCTCATCATTTTTGGCAGAGGTTTTCACCTTCATAAAAAATCATGAACATTTCCAAAGGCATTTTGGGTTCATTGAAGATTATTTTAGGTTGAACCTATTTGATTTGATCTGGTGCTAGGGTTTGAACAATCCCCATTTCAATTTCATTGAAAATTTAAACATGATGCACACATAAAGGGCTAGCCTAGTGCATACCAGGACTAGGGATGTGACACTCATACTCTTTGATTGTAATATCCATGCTAGTTTATTTTGTTTTTCTTGCTTTCTTCTTGTGTGTTTGATAAAACTTAAGGAAAACAAAAAAAAGTAGTAGCTTTTAGCTAGTTTACTTTTCTTGCTGTAGTAGTAATAACTAAAAGAAAACCCAAAAAGATTTCCCGTTCTTCTTTTGCTTGTTGGGAGCTTTCCAGTGTAAATAGTTTTATTTCTTTTCTTTTCTTTGGGGGTCGATAGGAGCAGACCATAATGAAATTGTTGAAGTGGCTCTATTATGCATTATTGTTGATTTAACCAAGAGCCCATATTGCGTTGTCTTCTCCTGTTTATTGAATGCTTGCAGATTCCAGCTTAGTCCAATGCACGTGCACTATTATTATTGTTCACACCATTCGGTCGTGCAAGTGAAAGGCAATCATGACGATATATGATGGATTGATTGAGATGAGAGAAGCTGGTATGAACTCGACCTCTCTTGTTTTTGTAAATATGATTAGTTCATCGTTCCTGATTCAGCCTATTATGAATAAACATGTTTGCAATGGCAATTAGAGATTATAGTTGCTTATGCCATGCTTAATTAGCTGGGAGTTTATAATGGTTTACCTTGCGTGCCAACATGCTATTAAAATGGTTGTGATGTGGTATGATAGGGTGGTATCCTCCTTTGAATGATTCAAGTGACTTGACTTGGCACATGTTCACACATGTAGTTGAAACAAATCAACATAGCCTTCACGATATTTATGTTCATGGTGGATTATATCCTACTCATGCTTGCACTCAATGTTTATTAATTTTAATGCATGTTCATGACTGTTGTCGCTCTCTAGTTGGTCGCTTCCCAGTCTTTTTCTAGCCTTCATTTGTAAGAAGCGGGAATATTGCTTATGCATCCAATCCCTTAAACCCCAAAGTTATTCCATATGAGTCCACCATACCTTCCTATATGTGGTATCTACCTGTCGTTCCAAGTAAATTTGTATGTGCCAAACTCTAAACTTTCAAATGAAATTCTGTTTTGTATGCTCGAATAGCTCATGTACCAACTAGGGCTGTCCTTATCTTCCATGTTAGGCGGGTTATTCTCAAGAGGAGTGGACTCCGCTCCTCACTCACGAGAAAATGGCTGGTCACCGGATGCACAGTCCTATGCTTTATGCAAATCAAATCAAAATAATTGCAAACAAAACTCCCCGGGACTGTTGTTAGTTGGAGGCACTCGTTGTTTCGAGCAAGCCATGGATTGATGCTTGTTGGTGGAGGGGGAGTATAAACTTTACCATTCTGTTTGGGAACCGCCTATAAAGTGTGTAGCATGGAAGATATCGCCATCTCGTGGTTGTTATGTTGACAATGAAAGTATGCCGCTCAAAATATTATTTATCTCTATTTCAAAATTGAGCTCTGGCACCTCTACAAATCCCTGCTTCCCTCTACGAAGGGCCTATCTATTTACTTTTATGTTGAGTCATCACCCTCTTATTAAAAAGCACCAGCTGGAGAGCACTGCAGTCATTTGCATTCATTATTGCAAATTTATATTGGGTATGACTATGACTGGATCTCTTTTATCATGAATTACAATGTTTAGTCAGTCCTTAATCTTTAAAGGTGCTCTGCATTTATGTTTTGCGGTCTTAGAAAGGGCTAGCGAGATACCATCTTGTTATATCATATTATGATTGTTTTGAGAAAGTGTTGTCATCCGAGATTTATTATTATTGCTCGCTAGTTGATTATGTCATTGATATGAGTAAACATGAGACCTAAATGTTATTGTGAATATTGTTAGTTATAATCTTTGCTGAAAACTTGAATGCTGGCTTTACATATTTACAACAACAAGAGCAAACAGAGTTTGTAGAAGTTTTTCTTTATCACTTTCAGTTTATCAACTGAATTACTTGAGGACAAGCAAAGGTTTAAGCTTGAGGGAGTTGATACGTCTGCGTCGTATATACTTTTCCAAACACTTTTGCCCTTGTTTTGGACTCTAACTTGCATGATTTGAATGGAACTAACCCGGACTGACGTTGTTTTCAGCAGAATTGCCATGGTGTTATTTATGTGCAGAAACAAAAGTTCTCGGAATGACCTGAAACTCCAGGGAACTTACTTTTGGAAAATATTAAAAATATTGGCAAAAGAATCAAGGACAGGGGCCCACCACCTGTCCACGAGGGTGGGAGGCGCGCCTGCACCCCTTGGGCGCGCCCCCCTGCCTCGTGGCCCCCCTGGAGCTCCACCGACCTCAACTCCAACTCCATATATTCGTGTTCGGGGATAAAAAAATCAGAGAGAAATATTCATCGAGTTTTACAATACGGAGCCACCGCAAGCCCTAAACTCTCTCGGGAGGGCTGATCTGGAGTCCGTTCGGGGCTCCGGAGAGGGGAATCCGTCGCCGTCGTCATCATCAACCATCCTCCGTCACCAATTTCATGATGCTCACCGCCGCGGCGTGAGTAATTCCATCATAGGCTTGCTGGACGGTGATGGGTTGGATGAGATTTATCATGTAATCAAGTTAGTTTTGTTAGGGTTTGATCCCTAGTATGCACTATGTTCTAAGATTGATGTTGCTATGACTTTGCTATGCTTAATGCTTGTCACTAGGGCCCGAAAGTGCCATGATTTCAGATCTGAACCTATTATATTTTCATGAATATATGTGAGTTCTTGATCCTATCTTGCAAGTCTATAGTCACCTACTATGTGTTATGATTCGCAACCTCAAGTGACAATAATCGGGACCACTCCCGGTGATGACCATAGTTTGAGGAGTTCATGTATTCACTATGTGTTAATGCTTTGGTCCGGTACTCTATTAAAAGGAGGCCTTAATATCCCTTAGTTTCCAATAGGACCCCGCTGCCACGGGAGGGTAGGACAAAAGATGTCATGCAAGTTCTTTTCCATAAGCACGTATGACTATATTCGAATACATGCCTACATTACATTGATGAATTGGAGCTAGTTCTGTGTCACCCTATGTTATGATCGTTACATGATGAACCACATCCGCATAATTCTCCATCACCGATCCAATGCCTACGAAGCTTTTCACATATTGTTCTTCGCTTATTTACTTTTTCCGCTTCTCATCATATAATCATTACAAAACCCAAAATATTACTTTTGCTACTGCTATCGTATTTCCATATTACTTTGCTACTAAATACTTTGCTGCAGATACTAAGTTATCCAGGTGTGGTTGAATTGACAACTCAACTGCTAATACTTGAGAATATTCTTTGGCTCCCCTTGTGTCGAATCAATAAATTTGGGTTGAACACTCTACCCTTGAAAACTATTGTGATCCCTTATACTTGTGGGTTATCAGTGAGCCTGCGCAGCGTACAACTCGCATGCTTCCCAGTGAGCCTGTGCATTGGAGGAGAGCTTGCACGCCTCTTGGTCAGCCTTTCACGACCGAATCAAGGCCAGACGCCTCCTGCTCAAATAAGGTCAACCAGCTGTCCGCACGGCACCTCCTATACCATTAAAACCAAGACACGTGGCGTCACGTGAATGGTTAATGTAACGCATTACGCTTTGAATTCTACAAATATTTGAGATATTAAAGTGGCAGCTATTTTTTCAAAATGCCTTTGTTGGCTGTCATTATTCGAGTCGCCTTCTCTCAACATGGACACGAAAAATGCCACAAAGATGTCGGGTGCCATTCCATGATAGCATGCCAAGTTTCATGAATTTGAGACGAGTTTTGATTTACTAGAATTTAAAAACCAGGCATCTCAATGTTTTGTCGGGCAATCAACGGTGCCCTCGTGTATGAAATTCATTCTCATTTCTTGCATGGGACCTAAGCATGCACCCAAGGACACAGATTTGATTTTTCAACCAATTTATATGCACTGGAGCATGTGCATGTAGTTCAAATTGAAGTATGCACATAAATGCATTGAAAACTCAGTTAATGCATAAAAATGTCCAAACGAACCCCGAAAAATCCCAAAATTGACACAACACCCCTGTTGTCCTATCTTGACACGAGAATTTTTTTGAAAGCAATAAGAGGCAATGGATATTGTATCATCCCCAAAGGTGGGACGTTCCCTACCGAAACCATCATGCTTGTTGTGAGAAGCTCTTGTTTGTGAGAAGCATATACCCGAACCTACCCCGAATGGGACACTTTTTTTAACACGGCATGTTGATGCCGCTCCATTGGCATGCCAAGTTTCATGAATTTCAGACGAGTTTTGGATTTACTAGAATTTAAAAACCAGACATCTCAATGTTTTGCCGGCAATCAACAGTACCCTGGTGTTTGAATTTCATTCTCATCTCTTGCATGGGACCTAGAAATTCACCCAAGGACACATATTAGATTTTTCAACCAACTTTAGTGCATTGTAGCATGTGCTTGTAGTTCAAATTCGAATTATGCACATAAAATGCCTAAAAAAGCCAGTTAATGCATAAAAATGTCCAAACGAACCCAGAAAAATCACAAAAATTGACACAACACTCCTGTTGTTCTATGTTGACACTAGAAAATTTTTGAAAGCAATAAGAGGCAATGGATATCGTTTCGTCCCCAAAGGTGGGACGGTCCCTATCGAAACCATCATGCTTGTTGTGAGATGCTCTGGTTTGTGAGAAGCTTATACCCGAACCTGCCCCAAATGGGACAAAAATTTTACGACATGTTGATGCCGCTTCATGATAGCATGCCAAGTTTCATGAATTTCAGACGAGTTTTCGATTTACTAGAATTTAAAAACAAGCATCTCAAAGTTTTGCCGGCAATCAACAATGCCCTGGTGTTTGAATTTTATTCCCATCTCTTGCATGGGACCTAGAAATTCACCCAAGGACACACATGTGATTTTTCAACCAACTTTGGTGCATTAGAGCATGTGCTTGTAGTTCAAATTTGAATTATGCACATAAAATGCCTAGAAAACCCAGTTAATGTATAAAAAAGGCCAAACGAACCCCAAAAAATCCCAAAAATTGACACAACACTCCTGTTGTTCTATCTTGATGTGACGCCCCCGATTCGACCGTACACTAATCATGCACACAAATGTGTACGACCAAGATCAGGGACTCACTGGAATATATCACAACACAACTCTAGACACAAATTAAAATAATACAAGCTTCATATTACAAGCCAGGGGCTTCGAGGGCTCGAATACAAGCTCGATACACAAGAGTCAGCGGAAGCAACAATAGCTGAGCACAGACATAAGTTAGACAAGGATGCCTTAAGAAGGCTAGCACAAAAGCAACACGGTCGAACAGGCAAGGCCTCCTGCCTGGGACCTCCTAACTACTCCCGGTCTTCGGTGGCCTCCATGTAGTAGTATCCGTCGGCGGTGGCATCTGGCTCCAGGGATCCACCATCTGGTTGCAACAATCGGAAAGAAGGAAGAAGGGGGAAAAGGGGAAGCAAAGCAACCGTGAGTACTCATCCAAAGTATTCGCAAGCATCAGATCTACACTAAGTATGCATTGGTATCAAATGGAAGGGCTGTATCTGTGGACTGAACTGCAGAATGCCAGAATAGAGGGGGAAGGCCTAGCCTATCAAAGACTAGCATCTTCAAGCAGCTCAAAGCATCTTGCAGCATGTAGAAGAGTAAAGAATAGCAGTTTAATTCACAAGCATGTTGTAACATTAAGGCCCAGAGATCCTTCCTCGACTCCCTGCGAGAAAGCAATCCCGGAGCCACATATCCATCACATATCAAGTATCCATTTCTAGTTGTGTAAGATCAGGATACAAGTCTGAACGTCCATTACCGTGGACACGGTATTCGAATATATGTCTTCCCTGCAGGGGTGCACCACGTTTTCCAACATGCTCGATCACTCTGGCCGGACACACTTTTCTGGGTCAATGCCCGGCCTCGGAAGATCAACACGTCACAGCCCTACCTAGGCTCAGCAGAGAGCTCCCCGCCGGTCTAAATCATAAGCACTCCGGGGTCTGGGCCCATCGCTTGTTGCACTCCGGGTCGTTGTGCGGAAGGGGATACCAGCACCACCCGTGAAGTGGATGGCACGATCCGGCCCGGCCACAATGCTGAACTGGACGTCTGACTAAGCTTCGGCTGATACCACGACGTCGAGGCCCATAACTATTCTCGCGTGGTGGTTAGTGCGTAAAGGCCAAAGGCCAATTCAGAACAAATACCCAAATCTGTTAGTGCATTAACAATTAAAGTAGTGACGGCTGTCGGGACAAGTCCGGAGCTATCACCCCCTCCCGGGTGATACCGCTAAACAACCAGCCGCCACTCTCACATCAAGACGGGTGCTCTCCGCCCACCCGGCTTTCACAACGGTCTCCAAAGAAAGTCAAGGTAATCGTGTGTCCAGACATCAAGGGAAAACCCGAGGAATCACCCCGTGGATTCCACTCAATGTAATCATCAAGGTGAATGTAAGAGGGACCACCCTCGAGGTTCACACCGAGGTGTTGAATGATGAGCCGTGATCTCGAATGGTGAAAGAGGAAATCACCCTCACGACCACAACCGAATAGCTACACTACGTAATTATCATCGAGTGTGTTATGAGGGATCACCAAGACTCGATAGTAGCTCTGCAGAGTCGAGCAACAAAAGGGGCGTGATGTGATGTGAGGTGTCGGGCTCTGTTCATCGATCACGCTGATCGAGTCATCGATGATGAAGCAGGGGCAACAAGGACAAGATGGGGTCACTAATGGATCACTAGCCAACCTATACTAAGCAGTTTAGGATAAGCAGGTAAGGTACAATGAGCAGGTTACAAAAGCAGGCTATGCATCAAAATAGGAGCAAACAATAACAGTAGAAAAATCTAATGCAAGCATGAGAGAATAGAATGGGTGATATCAGGATGATCAAAAAGGGGGGTCTTGCCTGGTTGCTCTGGCAAGGAGGGGTCATCGTCGACGTAGTCGATCACAGGGGCGTCAGCAGCGGTCTCGGGGTCTACCGGAGAGAAGAGGGGGAATAAACAGTAAATATAATGCAAACAGATGCAACACAGATGCATGACGTCAGTAACACATAGGGCTAGGGGTGTTCTATCGCGGTGCTACATGATGCCGTGGAAGGGGGGAAACATCCGAGAAAGTTTTCCCGAAGTTTGCATTT
The DNA here is from genome assembly GCA_021605145.1 of Aegilops bicornis. Classification (NCBI taxonomy): domain Eukaryota; kingdom Viridiplantae; phylum Streptophyta; class Magnoliopsida; order Poales; family Poaceae; genus Aegilops; species Aegilops bicornis. Next base: position 97,723,071 of record CM038671.1, read on the forward strand.
TCGGCAGCTAAAACGGAGGGGTAAAGTTGCATGTTCGCTATGCTAGGGATATGTGACATACGAACGGAGGGCGTATCCGGATTCGCCTCGTCGTTCTGAGCAACTTTGATGTACAAAGTATTTTCATCCAAGTTACGGTTTATTTTATATGGATTTTCAAATATTAAAACATTTTCTGAATTTTCTGATTTAAATTATCTCGAAAACATTAAATAGCTAAATTGCTATGGGTACACAGAAGTGTACCCAGCAAAAAGCACATGCAGCTGACAATGAGGTCCAGGGGGGTGCTGAGTCAACCTGGTCAATAGTCAACTGTTGACCGGTCAAAATGTTGACTGGGGTCCACCTATCATTGACACATCTAGCTAATTAGATGATTTATTGGGCTAACTAATTAGTTAGTTTAACTAAACCAATTTAATTAAGTTAATTAATTGATTAATTAACTAATTAATTAAATATTATTATCTTTAAATCTTAATATATATATTTTTAATCTTTTTTTCGGACAGGGGCGTGGGCTCCATCTGTCATAGGTCAAGCAGGCTACCGGGCGGCGGATGCAGGCGATGCCCAAACGGGTGCTGGCGTTCGGGGGCGCACCCGAACGGGCGCACGCCCAGGCCAGCAGGGGAGGCGCCGGTAGGTGGCGCGAGGAGGGGCGGCCGGCGCGGCGAAGCAACAACGGCGGCGGCGGGGCTGCAGGGCAGGGCGGCGCGACGCTAGGGGGAGACGGGCAGGCGGTTGTGGTGGAGCGGGAGGATGACACGTGGCGGCTGCACGGGGCGACGCCGTCGAGCGCGGGGGCTGCGGGGACGTGGTGAGCACGCCGAGGAGGGCAGCGGTAAGCGGGCACGCGCGTCGGGCGTGGCCGGCGCGGTCGAGGCGTACACGAACGATGTCCAACAGCGCAAGACACGGAAGGGGGAAGAGGGGGGGGGGGAACGACCAGCAAGGCTCACATCGGAGCCGTAGGGAGGTGGCAGCGAGCTCGAGGGAGCCGTTGGTGAGGACGACGGGGACGGTCCGACGACGTCGTGGTTCCGGCGAGGGGGGCTCCGAGCGGCGGCGGCGTGGCCGAGCCCCAGTTGGAGGGGACGAGGCGACACACGGAATAGCTGCCGGGCGAGCTAGCAGCATGGACGGGATTTACGCCCTAGGTGCGGGCGGGCATCCAGACGAAAGGGTACGGGGTTCGTAAGTAGAGAGAGAGAGAGAGAGAGAGGATCGTGGGGGGAAGTGGATCGGGGGCGAGGTTCGAGCGCTCTCTCCTATGACGGCGCTGGAGGGAGAGGGGTGGAGATCGTGGGGGAGTGGGGTTGGTTCTAGGGTTCGGTTGTGGGGTTGGGGTTATAGGCCAGGGGGGTGTGGGGAGTGGGCCGGCCTGGCTGGGCTGTGGGCCAGCTGGGCCGTTTGGCCCTTTTGATTTGCCTATGTTTTCTATTTAAGCGAGCTACTGAAATATTTTTGTTAAATGTGGCACTTTGCACCAAAATAGATAGGATCAAAGTGAAGTTGCATAAAAAGTTTGGGGTCAAAAAGAGTTGGCTAACCATTTTCAGAAATTGGAAAGGCCAATTTAATTATTGTTGGACCACAAGATAAAATCCCAGGGGCATTTTGGGAACTCAAATTTGTTCCAACTTGATAAATATCCAAGGATTATTTGCCACATTTTGAACATTTTAGTTTTCATGTTTGACAAACTTGGATTTTTGACTTTAAATTTAAATTTGAATTTGAATAATGATTTGGATCAAGTGAGGATTAGCAACAGTAATGTGATGACATGGCACCATTAGCGGGGGATTATTGTAGCTTAATTATCCGGGCGTCACACTTGGCACGAGAAATTTTTTGAAAGCAATAAGAGGCAATGGATATTGTTTCATCCACAAAGGTGGGACGTACGTTCCCTACCGAAACCATCAGGCTTGTCGTGAGAAGATCTGGTTTGTGAGAAGCATATACCCAAACCTGCCCCAAATGGGACAAAAACTTTGCCACACCATGTTGATGCCGCTCCATGATAGCATGCCAAGTTTCATGAATTTCAGACGAGTTTTGGATTTACTAGAAATTAAAAACCGGGCATCTCAATGTTTTCCCGGCAATCAACAGTGCCCCGGTGTTTGAAATTCATTCCCATTTCTTGCATGGGACCTAAGAATGCACCCAAGGACACCAATTTTATTTTTCAACCAATTTATATGCAGTAGAGCATGTGCATGTAGTTCAAATTTGAATTATGCACATAAATGCATTGAAAACTCAGTTAATGTATAAAAATTTCCAAACGAACCCCGAAAAATCCCAAAAATTGACACAACACTCCTGTTGTTCTATCTTGACACGAGAATTTTTTTAAAGCAATAAGAGGCAATGGATATCGTTTCGTCCCCAAAGGTGGGACGCTCCCTATAATAACCATCATGCTTGTTGTGAGAAGCTCTGGTTTGTGAGAAGCTTATACCCGAACCTGCCCCAAATGGGACAATTTTTTTACCACGGCATGTTGATGCCGCTCCATGATAGCATGCCAAGTTTCATGAATTTCAGACGAGTTTTGGATTTACTAGAATTTAAAAACCAGGCATCTCAACATTTTGTTTAAGAATCAACGAAGGTTTCGGTGTTTGAATTTCGTTCCCATCTCTTGCATGGGACCTAGAAATTCACCCAAGGACACACATGTGATATTTCAACCAAATTTAGTGCATCGGAGCATGTGCTTATAGTTCAAATTTGAATTACGCACATAAAAAGCCTAGAAAACCCAGTGAATGTATAAAAAAGGCCAAACGAACCCCGAAAAATTCCAAGATTAAACACAACACTCCTGTTGTTCTATGTTAACACTAGAAAATTTTTGAAAGCAATAAGAGGCAAATGGATAACGTCCCGTCCCAAAAGGTGGTACGTTCCCTATCGAAACCATCATGCTTGTTGTGAGAAGCTCTGGTTTGGGAGAAGCTTATACATAAACCTGCCCCAAATGGGACAAAATTTTCACCACGGCATGTTGATGCCGCTCCATGATAGCATGCCAAGTTTCATGAATTTCAGACGAGTTTTGGATTTACTAGAATTTAAAAACCAGGTATCTCAACATTTTGCCGGCAATCAACAGTGCCTTGGTGTTTGAAATTCATTCCCATCTCTTGCATTGGACCTAGAAATTCACCCAAGGACACACATGTGATTTTTCAATCAACTTTGGTGCATTGGAGCATGTGCTTGTAGTTCAAATTTGAATTATGCACACAAAATGCCTAGAAAACCCAGTTAATGTATAAAAAAGGCCAAACAAACCCCGAAAAATTCATTCCCATTTCTTGCATGGGACCTAAGCATGCACTGAAGGACACAGATTTGATTTTTCAACCAATTTCTATGCACCGGAGCATGTGGATGTAGTTTATATTTGAATTGTGCACGTGAAATGGCTAGAAAACTAGTTTAATGTATAAAATGTCCAAACGAACCCTGGAGAATTCCAGTTCTTTTACGACACACATATAGTTGCATGTTCACTACAAATAAAAGGTCTAGCAATTCAAACAACGTCCATTGCCGCTCTGACCACATTTTGTAATTCAAATCAAGTAGATCCCACACAGTTTATTGTCACCAACCGTGTGAGATGTAGCACAAAATATCTTGGAGCACCATCGGTGTATAGTACGCCTATGGCTTACACGAGAAGGTGCGTAGGCTACAGTCCATAGCCGGCATGTCAAGCACACTAGCTCACTCCCCAAAAACTCCCGCCTCTACATCGCTCGCAATCTCAAAAATATCTACCGCCTGGAAGGTTTTAATTTTTGATAGCACACGATTAGTATGTGCGGACCATGTGCGATGTCTGTTACTCCTGCTCTGCTTCAGTCCCTTGATTAAAAATTTTAGTAGCCCCGGTGATGTCTACTACACAACCTTCTTCTTGTAGACGTTGTTGGGCCTCCAAGTGCAGAGGTTTGTAGGGCAGTAGCAAATTTCTCTCAAGTGGATGACCTAAGGTTTATCAATCCATGGGAGGAGTAGGATGGAGATGGTCTCTCTCAAACAACCCTGCAACCAAATAACAAAGAGTCTCTTGTGTCCCCAACACACCCAATACAATGGTAAATTGTATAGGTGCACTAGTTCGGCGAAGAGATGGTGATACAAGTGCAATATGGATGGTAGATATAGGTTTTTGCAATCTGAAAATATAAAACAGCAAGGTAACTAATGATAAAAGTGAGCGAAACGGTATTGCAATGCTAGGAAACAAGGCCTAGGATTCATACTTTCACTAGTGCAAGTTCTCTCAACGATAATAACATAATTGGATCATATAACTATCCCTCAACATGCAACAAAGAGTCACTCCAAAGTCACTAATAGCGGAGAACAAACGAAGAGATTATGGTAGGGTACGAAACCACCTCAAAGTTATTCTTTCGGATCGGTCTACAATAGATTTCGTACTAGAATAACACCTTAAGACACAAATCAACCAAAACCCTAATGTCACCTAGATACTCCAATGGCACCACAAGTATCCGCGGGTATGATCATACGATATGCATCACACAATCTCAGATTCATCTATTCAAGCCAACACAAAGTACTTCAAATAGTGCCCCAAAGTTTCTACTGGAGAGTTAAGACGAAAACGTGTGCCAACCTGTTGGGGGTTGGGTGCGACATATGCCAAAGGATGGCTTATCATGGTGGGAGCGAGTAGAACGTCGCCGGTGCCCGGAAGCGGGATGAGGTGTAGACATGAACGCCCGGCATTTTACCTGTGTTCGGGCTCTCCTAGGAGATAACACCCCTAGTCCTGCTCTGCAGGGTCTCCACATGATCACTAAGGCAAAAGTGAATACACAGGTGCTCCTAGAGCTGTATGCTAGAGGTAGGAGAAGGCAGGGCTAGCTCTCTCCTTCCTCTATGATCTGGTCTAGTCTAACAGGTTCGGAACCCTTTGCATGGGTGCCACAGGGGTTTATATAGGCCAACCCCTGTGGGTACAATGGTAATCCGGCCGGGCGACGGCCCGCCGTCGATCTTCGGCCGCACGGCTTCTCCGCCGACCATCGGGGCCCGCCGCCCGTGGGCCCGTCGACCGGTTGGGTACGGGCCGACAGGCCGCACTGCCGCTTCCGGGTCTTGTCGGTGATCACCGCTGACGTGTCTCTAATTACGCTGGCTTGGTCAGGGGTCATGGCTACTGACTCGCCGCTTGGCGGGCGACATCTGTAGCCGCTCTGTCTCGCCCGACACGGCGTGGGGCCCGGGGAAGGGGCGGGCCGACTCCTAGGGGCCGACCTCCCTCGGGTCCGACTGGTAGGGCTCTCGCCGTCTTCTAGACTCTCGCTGACTGGTGGGGCCCATCGTCCTTGGGACGTCTGAGCAGGTTGTCGTGGGAGCAGGACTCACCGCTCGTGATGATGTCGAGGATGGCATGGCAACAGCATGCCGCACCGGCGGAGATCTCCGCTTGATCACAGACTATGGCCACGCCAGCCCCTGGAAAGGGGAGGGGATGGGCTACACTGTAGCCACTCCCCGTCACGTCCCCGTCGATGAGGGCATGGGCTTTGTTGTTGTCGCGGGCCGACTCCTCGGGGCCGGCTTCCCTAGAAGCCGCCAGGTAGGAGTCGGCCTGTCTTGACCTCGCCTCTAGGACTCGGCCGTTTATGGGCAGCCGGTTGTTCCTCCAGCCGGCTTCCAGAAGACGGCCCCTCATCTTGGCGTCTTGAGGGGCGCAGTCAGCCCCGATGTCTTGAAAGGTTATGGTCTTCGGGTTAGCCTACCCGTGGCCCATTACTCGGACAGTAGTCCCCGAAGCTGGTGAGGCGCCGCGGGCGATTGGTCGAGGAGCCTCAACAGTTTCCATCTTCCTGTGTTTGATATAGAGTTTCTTCCACCTTCCGCCAGGCCGACTGGTAGGAGTCGGACTCGCCCAATCTGACTTGTCAAAAAATTTTGAATGCCTCGGCGGGATCCAAGTGGCGCGCTAGCTAAGCTTCCAGGCCGCCGCCCTCTTCGGGCCTGTCACGTGGCGACGAGCGGCCGGGCCAGTCTGCCCACCCACGCGCGTGACGGGACACGCCTGCCAGCGGAGCCCGCCACTACCACCCCTCGGCACGCGAGCGGATCCGCTGTGGCCGTGGTGGGCGGTTGAGGATCCCGCGTAGTTACTGCACGCAGTAACTTCAAGCGAAAAGCGTGGGGGCATGGGGTAGTGGGCGCAGTAAATCCCACGACCGCCCCCTCGGCTTCACAGCCCATAGGCCTATAAATAGGCAGAGGAGGGGGAGCGGCGGAGCACGCGCGCCCCTCCTCCTTACTACTTCCTCTTTCTTCTTCCTCTTGCCGGCGCGCCTCCACGCCACGCTGAGCACCGCGATGCTTCGTCCCCGATGAGCTCCTCTTCCACCGTCACGCCCCCCGCGGTGCGCTCCGGCGCGTGGGATGGCTCTGAGGTTCACGACGACCATGTCGATTTCCTCCGCAAGACGCAGCGGTTGCCCGGCAAGGATTTCGTGAGGGTTCGCCTTGCGCCGGAGAGGGAAATATCGCCGGCGCCAGAGGAGGGCGAGCGGGTCGTCTTCTGCTCACAGTGCCTGCGCGGCCTTGGCTTGCCGGCGAGTGGCTTCTAACGGTCCTTCCTCGACTTCTACGGCCTCCAGCCGAACCACCTCACCCCCAACACGGTGGTGCTGCTGTCCGCCTTCGTTACTTTGTGCGAAGGCTTCCTCGGCGTCCTCCCCACCATCGAGCTCTGGGGGGAGTTCTTCTACTCCAAACTCGGCACCCACGTTGCAGGCATGCCGGCCCAGTGCGGCGTGTTCATCGCGGTGCAGAGGTCGGGGGCCGACAATCCGTTTCCCCCAATCACGCTGATAAAATCGGTGAAGATGTGGCAGCGGTCGTACTTCTACGTGAAGAGCGTCTTCGCGGAGGGTGACTGGGTCAACCTGCCGGCTTACGCAGCCGGCCCACCAGCTGGAAGGCGGCCCAACTGGTCGTACCGGGCCAGGACTCTGACGCCTGCTGGAGCCGCCGCCATCGTGCAGCTTCGAGTGCTGACGCAGACGGAGGGCCTGACCGGGCCTGATTTGCTGGCCGCCTTCATGGCGCGCCGAGTGCTCCCGCTCCAGGGCCGCCCTCACATGATCTGCCAGATGAGCGGACATCGGGACCCGAGCCGGCTGTGCACCAAGGAGATGCCTCACGCAGAGGTAGCCTACATGGTGAACTACCTTGCAAACTGCGAGCTCTCGGAAGAGTGGCGGTTTGGCAAGGAGCCGTATTCATGCGCCAACCCTCCGCCCATGGTGAGTTGTCTCTTTTTCTTTTAACTCTTTTTCACCGAGTCCGTCTTGTCCAGTCTGACCAATTGGTCTTTGAACAGAGCCCCCTCCTCCAGCCAGCAGCCAGCACCGCGGGGCCGGACCGTGAATTCCTCCCTGACCGGGCGGAGAGCGACTTCGATGACCCCGACTTGGGGGCGGCGGCCTTGGAGGACGAAGCCGAGGGAGGAGGCGGCGAGGCAGGCGGCTCGAGGCTTGGAGCAAGCCTCGAGGGCTGGCCTGACGACAATGGGGAAGTCGCCTGCGCCACCGGAAGCCGGCCAGCCGGGCGCGAGCTCTTCTGTTGCGCCGGACGCCCAAGGCGGCGCGAAGAAACGCAGGGCCGCGCCGAGCATGTTCGGCAGCCGGACAAAGAAGCCCAAGGGCTCGGCTGTAGCGACCAAGCGGGATGAAGCGACCGCGAAGGCCAACCGCTTCCGCAGGGAGGTGAAGACGCCACAGCTGGTTTCTGCGTAAGTGCTACCTTCCTTTGTGTCTTCATTTTTTCTTCATTGATCTTGTCTGAGTTCTTTGCTTGTTTCCCTTGGTCAGGGCTCCCCTCTCTCTTGAGAAGGTGGCTGCCGCCTCCATCGTGGGGTCGGCAGAGACTTCCGCCACCACTCGGCGGATCGACCCAGCCGCCGACCTCCGGGAGGCGAGGGAGCGGAACGCGCGAGAAGCGCGCGAAGAGCAGGCAGCCGCCCTTCTAGAGAAGGCGGAGGCCGAGAAGGCGGAGGCCGCCGCCATGAAGAAACTGGCGAAGGTCGAGGCTGTCGACGCGGCGAAGAAGCAGGCTGAAGAAGCCGCGCACTGCCAATTCACGGTTTTTGTCATTCCTCTGAACTCCACGCCGCCACCTCCGGAGTTCACGGCGCAGACTGGGGAGCCGGCGGCGAGAACCCGGTCATGGAGAGGGACGATGGTGACACCGCCATGCCAGACGTGATCGTGCCGCCACCGCCGCCGTCCGGGAGCGTGCAAGGCGGACAGCCGGCGGACCCGCCGGTGCCGCCAACTGAAGACGAGGTGGTGGTGGGCCTGGCTCTTGAGGTCGGCACACCAACGCATCGCCGCCTTGCAAAGGCGGCCTCGACGCCGCGCCCTCTGGAGACCGGCGCCGCGAGCTCCTCGATCCCGGACACCGAGGCGACAAGAGCTGCGCCCACTGGGTGGGTGCGAGGAGGCGGGACAGGCCCGCTGAATTGGGCGCTTTTGTACGTCCAAGCCAAGATCCGAGCCGAGGGCGAGGCCATCAGGAACTGCAACAAGGCGCATCTGGCAGCGCGAGAGGCCGTCCGCACGCTTTCCTTCTTCTTTGTTTCGCTTTCTTGTGCTTCTCGGTGGGCGGCCAAATGGCACTCCACCGGAGTGTAGTCCGTAGTTTTGGGCCGGCTGTTGAGCAGGTGGCTCGAAACTCTAATCGGTGAGTTCCAAGCACTAACACTTGTCTGAATTTTTTGTCGCAGGACTACCACAATCTTCGCGTGACCGCATTCAACTCCAACGTCCAGGAGCTGGCTCAGCGGACTGCCGAATTGTCGGAAAGCCGGAGTAAGTACTCTTCTTTTTCTGCGGGGGCGTGCTGGCGCACCCGCGGGCTGTAGTCCCCGAGATTCGGGCCGATTGCTGAGCAGTCGGGCCGGATCTCCCCGGCCACTGTTCTTCTTTGTTTGTGACTAACACCTTGTTTCCTTCTTTCTTCCGCAGAGGCCAACGCCACCTTGCAGCAGCAGCTGGGCGAAGCCAACACCGCGCTGCGCACCAAGGAGGAGGAGTGCAGCAAGCTGGCAGAGGAGCGCGACCGGCTGGTCACGCAATCGGCGTAATGAAGGAGCTCCTCAAGAAGGCCCAGAAGGAGGCGAAGGACAAGGAGACCGGCCTCCTTGCTGAGTTCGTGAGCGATCGCTCCTCCTGGACTGAGAAGGAGGCGTTGCTGACTTCCGGCTTCCACGAGATCGAGGATATAGTCGATGGTGAGCCTCCCTCATTTTTCTTCTTTGCGCTGCTGGTCAAGCCGGCTTCTGGTCTTTAGTTTTTTTCTTCGCTTCTGTCTTGGCAGACTTCTTCCCTGGCCACTCGGACGCTGCCAACCAGGCCATCGAAGCTAATCGCGAAGGGCGGAGGGCGGACGGCGCGAAGATCGCCGCCGACGCCCCCCGAACCCTTAGAGAACAGATCCTGAGCATCGAGGCCCGTCTTCGGCCAGCTCACCGGATGCTGCGCCAGCTTCAGCATGTCAGCGCCCAGGCGATCGCCACCCTGTGGCCGGACATGCCGGCACCATGCACCCCCAGTCGGACTGCCGACTGGCTGGAGGTAGCGCCAGCCGTTTTGAGGCCTGGAAGGGCTCTTCAGCCCGGGCTGGAGCACGCCGGGTCTTGGAGTTCATCAAGGCGTGGTACCCTGGGCTGAGCCTGGCCCAGCTGGCCACATTCCGGCTAGAGGCTCAGGAGGAGTTGGCGGTCGTGGAAGACGATCTCGTCAAGCGCGCGGCGTCAATCGCCGAGTACACTGACACCAGCATCTTCGTCCCGGAGCGGGTTGAAAACGGTGACGAGGCACCGCCGGAATGGTTCGGGCTGAACCCGGACGACGACGAGGACTCGGCGGAGGTGATCGACTCCAGCGGTGAGGAAGAAGGCGAGGCGGAGGAGGGATGTGAAGATGAGGCGCCAGAGGTCGGAGCGGACGGCCCACGTCAGCTCGACCGCGCCTCCAGCAATGAGCCGCGCCTAACGGAGGCAGCCGCCGCCGGAGGCGACCAAGCAAAGACCGACCAGCCGGCCGCTCCGGCAACTGGCACCGCCGACTCCTCCGATCCTCCGAACCCTTCTGCCGCTTCCTAGACCGCCATTTTATCTTTTACTCACCTGTCTATTAGTCTCGATGAACTTGATAATTTTGCACAATTCCATCCGCGGGGTGTATCTTGAACTTTGTTGAAGATCGGCCAAGGGCCTTTGTTATGTAAATATTTTTCCAAGTTCTATCTTTTTCTTGATTACTGTTCTTTGGATTTTTCCTTTGCCGCCTTCCCTTGGTTGCCGTCTTGCCAGCCACACAGCCGCTCTGCAGACTGATGCTGGGTCAAGTACTTAGCTACTTTGGGAAGGCAAGTACTTAGCCGCTTAGAGTTCTTTAGCAAGTTGAGTAGAAAACAGCGGGCCGGCTGCTCAACAGCCGGTCGCAAAAGGCTGGAAGCCGGCTTAAACTATGCACATGCTTTGAGTCCTTAGCCATTTTTCATGCGGGCACCCTTTCTGCCTTACTCCTGCCCACCGTACAGTCGCTCTGCAAGCTGCGGCTTCTGGCGGGAGACGGCTTAAGTGCCACACGTTACTTGCCCGGCTGCAGGAAGCATTTCATAGTTCAAAGCGGCAAGTCCTCGGGTCGACTAGTCGAACCCGATGCCAGGCAGCAAAACAAAAAATGGCATACTCATAGGCATAATTCTTATCATATAGATAAAAGAGGGCAGTCCCCGAGCTCTTCTCGGGGGACCCGGAATCTTCGTACGTTAATACAAAAGGTAGCGTGGTACATACTGCATCAACTATAAAATCTTCGAAGGAGATTTACATTCCATGGCCGCTCCGTCTCCTTGCCGGAGTTGTCCCTTTTGCACGCTCGAGGCTTCTGAGTGTCGATCAGGTAGTAGGAGTCGTTGCCCAACACTTTGTTGATGATGAAGGGGCCTTCCCAAGGCGCTGAAAGCTTGTGCTGGCCGGCTGTTCGCTGGATCAGGCGGAGCACAAGGTCTCCCTCTTGGAAAGATCTCGGCTTGACCTTCCGATTGTAGTATCGGCGCAAGCTCTGCTGGTAGATACTGGACCGGCTGAGTGCCAACAGCCGACTCTCTTCCAGTAGATCGACACCGTCTTGTCGTGCTTCTTCCGCCTCCTCTTCGGTGTACATGGTGACTCGAGGGGAGTCGAATTCTATATCCGTTGGGATGACGGCTTCGGCACCGTAGACGAGGAAGAAAGGCGTGAAGCCGGTTGACTTGTTTGGAGTTGTGCGCAGGCTCCAGAGGACGGCTGGCAGCTCGTCGAGCCAGCAGCCGGCCGAACGCTCCAGAGGCTCGACCAGTCGGGGCTTGATGCCGGACAAGATGAGGCCGTTTGCTCGCTCCACCTGGCCGTTTGACTGCGGATGGGCAACGGACGCTAAGTCCTCTCGGGTGCCCTGCGTCGCGCAGAAACGGGCCAAGGCGCCTTTGGCAAAGTTTGTGCCATTGTCGGTGATGATGTTGTGCGGTATGCCATACCGGATGGTGATGTCGGAGATGAAAGTTACAGCTGTTGGACCATTCAGCTTCTTGATTGGTTTTGCTTCTATCCACTTAGTGAACTTGTCCACCATGACAAGCATATGAGTCATGCCGCCTCGCGATGTTTTGAATGGTCCCACCATGTCCAGGCCCCAGACAACAAAGGGCCAGGAAATGGGAATAGTCTTGAGTGCAGAAGCCGGCTGACGTGGCTTGGAACGGAACTTCTGGCACCCTTTGCATTTTTTGACCAAGTCCTTGGCGTCTTCTAGAGCGGCCAGCCATAAAAAGCCATGGCGGAAGGCTTTGGCGACAAGTGCTCTTGAAGCCGCGTGGTGGCCACGCTCGCCTTGATGGATATCCTTCAGAATTATTTGGCCTTGCTCCAGCTCCACGCAGCGCTGGTAGACACCAGTGACACTGCGCCTCAGAAGCTCTCTGTTGACTATGGTGTAGGATGCTGCCCGGCGTTGCACTTGCCGGGCCGAGACCTCATCAGTCGGCAGCTCTTTGTTCACCAGGAAATTGAGGATGGGCTGGGCCCACGAAGGTCTTCGCGACCTGCATGTCGGGACCGCAACTTGGGACGAGGGCGGTTGGGCGGGAGGCGGCGGGTTGGAGTCGGCAGCCTCTTCTTTGGTCGATGAAGTCCGGGCCGATTAGGTGCGATCCCGGCCGAGCTCCGAAGTGCCCGGGCTGCCCGCTGCAGTCCCCAGGCCGGGTTCTGAAGTCCCCGGGCCGGGTGCGACTGCCGCGACGCCCGGGCCTCCTGCCAGAATTCCCGTGCCGACCGTTGGAGCTCTCAAGTCAGATCCGGCTGCTTCAGGAGGAGCCGCCACGAAGATAGAATCTGATTCTGGCGATGGCTTGACAAACGGCTTGAGGAGGCGTTGAAGGGCGACGCCGGTCATTATTGCTTGATGGGTGGAGCCGATTCTTGCCAAGGCGTCTGCTTGCTCGTTGTCGTTCCTTGGCACATGGAGAAACTCGCACCCCTCAAAATATCCACTGAGTTGCTGTACGAGGAAGCGGTAGCTCGGTATGTTTGCATCTTTGGCGTCCCAGTCGCCGGACGACTGCTAGACCACCAAGTCAGAGTCACCATAACACAGGATCCGGCGGATGCCGAGCTCTTTGGCAAGCCGGAGCCCGTGAATGAGTGCCTCGTATTCGGCGAAATTGTTGGAGGCGGTGAAATGGATTTGCAGCACATATTTGAGCTTGCTGCCTTTGGGAGAGGTGAGGACGATGCCAGCTCCTAAACAGGTGCGCATATTGGAACCATCAAAATGCATCCGCCAATGGGTGGAGTCGGGCGCTGGTGGCAGGTACTGGGTCTCGGCCCAGTCGACGAGGAAGTCGGCCAGCGCTTGTGACTTGATGGCGGTGCGAGGCTGGTAGTAGATGGTGTAGGGGGCCAAATCTATGGCCCATTTGGCCACTCGGCCCGAAGCATCTCGGCTTCCAATGATCTCGGCCAGTGGGACTATCCAGACCACGATGATTGGGTGCTCTTGAAAATACGGCTTCAATTTCTTGGTGGCAAAGTGCACGCCCTAGCACATCTTCTGGTAGTGGGGGTAGTTTTGCTTGGAGGTCGACAGGACTTCACTCAAATAATATACCGGTCTCTGGACTGGTAGTGCCTTGCCTTCCTCCTTGCGCTCTACCATGATGACTGTGCTGACCACTCGGCTGGTGGCGGCGATGTAGAGGAGCATGGGCTCCTTAGGAGGCGGAGCCACCAGGACAGGTGGAGTAGTTAACATCTTCTTGAGCTGGAGAAAAGCTTCGTCCGCCTTGTCGTTCCACTCGAAAAAAAGTGGTTTTCTTCATGAGCTGGTACAAGGGAAGAGCCTTCTCACCCAGCCGACGATGAATCGGCTGATGGATGCCAAGCAGCCAGTGAACTCCATCCTCTCGATGGTCTTGATCTTCACAGGGTTGCACTCTATGCCGCGTTCTGAGACCAGGAATCCAAGGAGCTGTCCGGCTGGTACTCAGAAGACGCACTTCTCTGGGTTGAGCTTGATTTGAAACCGGCGTAGGTTCTCAAAGGTCTCCTTGAGGTCTTCGGCAGCGTTCCACGCTTCTCCGTCTTCACCACCACATCGCCCACGTAAACGTGGGCGTTCGCTGAAGTTGCTTGAGGAGGCACTTACGCATGCAACGTTGAAACATGGCGCCGCATTCCTCAAGCCTAACGTCATGGTCAAGCAGCGTGAAGGCTCCAAATGGCGTAATGAAGGCGGTCTTGGTCTGTCGGCCGGATTCAGCTTGATCTGGTGATATCCCGAATATGCATCCAAAAAACTCAACAGCTCGCATCCGGCTGTGGAGTCTATCACTTGGTCAATTCTTGGTAATGCAAAGGGGTCTTTGGGGCAAGCTTCGTTGAGGCTGGTATAATCAATACACATGCGCCACTGCTTGTTTTTCTTCAGCATGAGGACTGGGTTTGCCATCCACTCTGGAAAGAACACTTCCATGATGAACCGGCTGCCAGCAGCCGGGCTATCTCTTCTCCAATGACTCTTCTCTTCTTTTCTGATAGGCGGCGCAAGGGCTGCCTGACTGGTTTGGCATCAGGCCGGACATGTAACTTGTGCTCGGCGAAATCCGTCGTGACACCCGGCATGTCTTTGGGGGACCATGAAAAGATGTCCCGATTCTCACGGAGGAAATCGACGAGCTCGCCTTCCTATTTGCTGTCGAGGTTTGCACCTACGACAGTGTACCTCTCCGGGTGCTCTGGGTCCAAGGGTATCTTTTTCGTCTCTTTGGCCGGCTTGAACGATCCCTCAGCTTCCGACTCCTTGGGATCGGGCGACATCTCCGGCTGCTTGCCTACCATCGCCATGACCCGGTCAAGGAGCCGCTTATCAGCTGCGATCACGAGGGACTCGGCCAACCGACTGCTCTCAGCTATGCAGGCGGACGACTTCTTGTAGTCGCCGACTATGGTCAGAATCCCCTTGGAACTCGACATCTTCATTTTGAGGTAGGCATAGTGGGGGACCGCCATGAACTTGGCCAGAGCAGGCCGGCCAAGTAGCACATGGTATGGGCTCTCAAGGTCCACCACTTCAAACCAGACTGGCTCCGTGGAAGTGATCTTTGTCCCCAAAGAGGACGTCTATCTGGATCTTGCCGATTGGTGAGCAGGAAAGGCGGGAACTATGCCGTGGAATCTGATCCGGCTGGACTGAAGCTGCCTTTGCCTGATTCCTAACTTCTCCATGGTGTCCTTGTACATGATGTTGATGCTGCTGCCGCCATCTATCAGAACTCGGGAGAAACGAGTGGCTCGCCTATCTGTGGCAAAGGTGGCATCCAAAACCAGGGCATAGGAGCCGAGATTGGGCATCACCTCTGGGTGGTCGGCTCTGCTCCAGCTGATGGGCTTCTCGGACCAATGCATGAACTCCGGGGTCTCTGATGCTACCGCATTCACTTCTTGTTGCTGCAGCCGTCTGCTGCGTCGATCATTGTCCACACTGGTGAACACGACATAAGCTCCGTGCTCTTCTCGATACTCATCTTGTATGGCTCCAACTGGTCTGACCGCCGGCTGCTGGGGCGGAGGAGGAGGCGGCTGCCCAGCAGGTGGGGGAGGCAAGAGGCCGTCTCCCTTGGCGATCCTGGTGAGCCAATGGCACTTCCGAGTGGTGTGGTTGGACGGCTTCGCACCACTATGGAATTTGCAGGGTGCATCCAAAGTCTGCTCATATGAGAAAGCCGGCAGCCAGTTGGGCTTGCCGCCCTTCTGGCGTTTGGGCAGAGACTGCCCTTCCGGCTGCTGATCTTCGACTGTCGCCACCTGCCGGCTAGTGGAAGCCGACTGCGTGGCCTTGCGCTTGTGGTCGCCTTGCTGTTGGCGCCGACTGGTGTCACCAGCCGGGGTTCGGGGAGCTTGAGGGGCCACTTTGCCAGATGCATTTACTTGGATCTCTGCCTTCATGGAGGAGTCGGCCGTGGCGTATCTGTCTGCTATCATCAGCAGCTCGTCTAGGGTCTTCGGCTCATCGCAAAGAAGCTTGTGCTTGAGGAGAGTGCCCTCTCGGCATCCGGCGGTGAAGTACTCGATGGCCTGCACCTCGTGCACGCCTTCGCAAGAGTTACGGAGCTCGGCCCAGCGCGGAGGTAGTCGTGAGTCGACTCGTTGGGGCCTTGTACGCACAAGGAGAGCTGGCGGGGCTTGGGCGGCCGCTTGTACGTGCTGGTGAAGTGGCGGACGAAGGCGTCGGTGAAGTCGACCCAGTTGTTGATGCTTCGAGGCTTCAGGCTGTTCAGCCATGTCCGGGTTGTGCCTTGGAGCATGAGCGGAACGTATTTCACAGCAACGCGCTTGTTGCCGTTCGCTATGCTAACGACTGTGGAGTAGTTGACCAGCCAGTCCTCCGGCTTCACGGAGCCGGTGTATTTGGGCGTGTCTCTTGGGAGCGTGAACCCTTTGGGGAAGGGCTCGTCTCGAATACGGGGGCCGAAACACGGCGGACCCAACTCATCTTCTTCTTCTAGCGCCAGGGACCGATGGAGACGGTCGATCCGGTGGCGGGCATCGTTTTCTCCGATTCCTTCTCGGCGGCCAAGGCAGTCGCCGAGTGACATGTGATCAACAGGCGTGGGGAAACGTGCCTTTCCCTGCGAGGGGGAGGAGGCGGACAGTCGTCCCGCCGTTCCACTGCTCTTGGGCAGCCGTCTTGGTCGCGCTCTATGGTGACCCGAGTCTGACTGCAGCTAGCAGCCGGCTCCTTGTCTCTTCTTCCGCGGACGCTACCAGTCGGCGTCCGAGAGGTCGCGCCTTGATCTCGGCGGGGAGGCAGATCATCGTGTTGCCGATGTGGCGCCTCAGTGCGGCAGCCGGCCTCGTGCTGCTCGGCAGCCGCGTTGAGGAGCCGCTGGAAGCGCTCCGCCATCTGGCGACATTCTTCGCCCTCGAACTTGTCCAGCTCTTCAGCTGTTGCCTTGGCAGCTCGGATGTTTTCTGCATGCGTGGCGTAGACGGGGCGATCTGCCCCGAACAGGTTGGTGATGGCCACGCCGCGCTGCTGGACCGTGCCAAGGCGGCTGGGCCCAGCCGGAGCCGGCGTGCCGCCCACAGCGGTCCATCTCGCGCCGGTAGGCTTCCGACAGGCGTCTCATGCTAGCCAGCTTATTGGCTCCTTCGACGAGCTGGATGCGGCATGCCTCTAGCGTCTCGGCGTCGGCGTCTTCTGGGATGGGCGCCGTCAAGTCTTGCAGCGCCGCATCGAGAGGGTCGTGAGCACCTCCGCCGGAGTGCTCGCCGTGACCGATGACTAGCACCTCCGTGACGGTGCTTCCGCCGCTCTCCGCGCGAGGGAGCGGCTCGTCGTAGACCACCACGTTGGTGGGGAACGCGTCGAGCGACGCGGTGTAGGAGTCAACCAACATCAGGTCAGTGGAGCCTACAGACTCCAGGTCCACAGCTGGTTCGCTGGTGACGTGGAGTTGATCGAGGAGGCCCGCGAGGAGGCTTTCAGGACCGTCTATGCCCGCGTCAGACGCGTTCTCGCCGAAGAGGTGGACCTCGCCAATGAGATCAGCGAGGCAACTTGCCGCATAGGCGACTTCCACGCCATGCAGCGCGTCGGCGCAGACTCCGTCTGGCATGCTGGGCTGACTGCGCTCGCCAGGGAGGAAAAGTGTTCCCATCCAGAGCAGGTCTCCGGACGACGGTGCACCTCGCCCCACGGTGGGCGCCAAATGTCGGGGGTTGGGTGCGACATATGCCAAAGGATGGCTTATCATGGTGGGAGCGAGTAGAACGTCGCCGGTGTCCGGAAGCGGGATGAGGTGTAGACACGAACGCCGGCGTACTTTACCCAGGTTCGGGGTTCTCCTAGGAGATAACACCCCTAGTCCTGCTCTGCGGGGTCTCCGCATGATCACTAAGGCACAAGTGAATACACAGGTGCTCCTTGAGCTGTATGCTAGAGGTAGGAGAAGGCAAGGCTAGCTCTCTCCTTCCTCTATGATCTGCTCTAGTCTAACAGGTTCGGAACCCTTTGCACGGGTGCCCTAGGGGGTTTATATAGGCCTACCCCCAAGGGTACAATGGTAATCCGACCGGGCGTATGGCCCGGCCGCCAGTCTCTTCGGCCGCCGGCTTCTACGCTGACTGCTGGGGCCCGCCGCCCGGTGGGCCCCGCCGACTGGTTGGGTACGGGGCCAACAGGCCGTACCCGCTGCTCCCGGGTCTTGTCGGCAGCTGATCACTATTGTCGTGTCTCCGATGACGCGGGCTTGGTCAGGGGGTCATGGCTACAGCTCCGCCGCCTGGCGGGCGATTACTGTAGCCACTCCCTGTCTCGTCTGATTAATGGCGCGTGGGGCCCGAGGAAGGGGCGGGCCGACTCCTAGGGGCCGACCTCCCTCGGGTCCGACTGGTAGGGCTCTTGCCGTCTTCTAGACTCTTCTTTGGTGGGGCCCATCGACCATGGGCCGTCTGAGACAGCCGTCGTGGGAGCAGGACTCCGCTTGCTCGTGATGATGTCGAGGATGGCATGGCAACAAGCAGCGCCGAGCGGATATCTCCGCTTGATCTTGCGCCTGTGGCCACGCCAGCTGAAAGGGAGGGGATGGGCTACACTGTAGCCATTCCCCGTCCCGTCCCCGCCGATGAGGGCATGGGCTTTGTTGTTGTCGCGGGCCGACTCCTCGGGGCCGGCTTCCCTAGAAGACGCCAGGTAGGAGTCGGCTTGTCTTGACCTCGCCTCTAGGACTCGGCCGTTTATGGGCAGCCGGCTGTTCCTCCAGCCGGCTTCCAGAAGACGGCCCCTCATCTTGGCGTCTTGAGGGGCGCAATGAGCCCCGATGTCTGGAAAGGTTATGGGCTTCGGGTTAGCCTACCCGTGGCCCATTACTCCGACACAACCCCTATGCATAAGTTCACAATGTTATGGAACCCGCAAGTTGATCACCAAAACATACATCAAGTAGATCATGTGATATCCCATTGTCACCACAGATAAGCACATGCAAGACATACATCAAGTGTTCTCAAATCCTTAAAGACTCAATCCGATAAGATAACTTCAAAGGAAAACTCAATCCATTACAAGAGAAGCGGAGGGGAGAAACATCATAAGATCCAATTATAATAGCAAAGCTCGCGATACATCAAGATCGTACCACCTCAAGAACACGAGAGAGAGAGAGAGAGAGAGAGAGATAGAGAGAAAGATCACACATAGCTACTGGTACATACCCTCTGCCCCGAGGGTGAACTACTCCCTCCTCGTCATGGAGAGCGCCGGGATGATGAAGATGGCCACCAGTGAGGGATCACCCTCCGGCAGGGTGCCGGAACAGGGTCCCGATTGGTTTTTGGTAGCTATAGAGGCTTGCGGTAGCGGAACTCCTGATCTAGGATATTTTCTGGAGGTTTCTGTATTTATAGGAATTTTTGGCGTAGGTCTCACATCAAGGAGGTTCCCGAGTCATCCACGAGGCAGGGGCCCACGCCCAGGGGGTGGGCGCGCCCTCCACCCTCGTGGACAGCTCAGGACTCTTCTACCCAAACTCTTTTGCTCCGGAGGCTTCTTTTGGTCCATAAAAAATCATCAAAAATTGGCCCGTGCATTGGACTCCGTTTGGTATTCCGTTTCTATAAAACTCAAAATCAAGGAAAAAACAGAAAACTGGCAGTGGGCTCTAGGTTAATAGGTTAGTCCCAAATATCATATAAAATAGCATATAAATGCATAGAAAACATCCTAGAAGGATAATATAATAGCATGAATACTTCATAAATTATAGATACGTTGGAGACGTATCAACATCCCTAAGCTTAATTCCTGCTCGTCCTCGAGTAGGTAAATGATAAAAGAAATAATTTATGAAGTGTGAATGCTAGCAGGTGCACAAAGTTTGATCAATGGGTGCTGTCTAACTTTCAACAATCCTCGGGGAGTTTGTTTAAATTATTTGTGAATTTGTTTTTGATCTTTTGATCATAGGATTGGGCATCCCAGTTAGCAGCCATTTTCTCGTGAATGATGAGCGGAGTCCACTCATCGTGAGAATAACCCACCTAGCATGGAAGATACTGACAGCCCCTAGTCGCTACATGAGCGATCCGGGCATACAAAACAGATTATTATTTGAAGGTTTAGAGTTTGGCACATGCAAATTTACTTGGAACGGCAGGTAAATACCGCATATAGGTAGATATGGTGGACACTCATGGAAGGAACTTGGTTCAAGGATTTTTTATGCACAAGCAGTATTCCCGCTTAGTACAGATATTTTGGCTAGCAAAGGATTCTAAATAGCAAGCACCACATGTTAGAGGATCCATAACAATATAACTTCTATACAAATATACCCAAGCATAACTCATTATGTTGTCTTCCTTGTCCAACTTCAACTAATTTTCTCAGGTTTGAAAATAATTAATGGGGCTCACAATCATAGAAGATGTCCAAGATATTATATTTATATGTGAAATCTATCTTCCTTCAATATTCTTTCATGAATTGTTCAAGTGACCAATACAATGTTTGCTAACCATCAAAAATTTACCAGCTCTACTTCTTATATGTGAAGGCATTACTCCCCGTGGGAAAGGCATATGAAACATATATAATTTTAGATTTATGACATTCAAATCATTCAACCATTTACTCATAGGATATAAGTGAAGCACACGAGTAAATGACAAACTACTCCAAAAAGATATAAGTGAAGATCAATGAGTAGTTAAATAATTATGTAGCTATGTGAAGACTCTCTCCCATTTAAGAATTTCACATCTTGGGATATTATTCAAACAGCAAGCAAAACAAAATAAAACGAAATTTCAAGGATAGCACTCATCATGTGAAGAAGCAAAAACTTAGGCTCAACCGATACTAACTGATAATTGTTGAAGAAGAAAGGTGGGATGCCTACCAGGGCATCCCCAAGCTTAGATGCTTGAGCCTTCTTGAAATATTATCTTGGGGTGCCTTGGGCATCCCCAAGCTTGAATTTTTGCATCTCCTTAATTCCTTTTATATCACAGTTTCCTAAATCTCGAAAGCTTCATCCACACCAAACTCAACAAGAACTCGTGAGATAAGTTAGTATAAACCAAAGCAAAAACCTTATCATTCTCTACTTTAGCAAATCATAAAAATTATTATTCAACATTTCATACTAAATGCCTTTGAATATTTAATACTCCTATCCTCAAATAGAATCATTAAATAAGCAAACATATGCAAACAATGCAAACATAACAGCAATCTGCCAAAACAGTACAGTCTGTAAAAAATGCAAGATTCATCATACTTCCCTAACTCCAAACATTATGAAATTCTACCACACTGTAGAAAATTTATCAGAGCTTATTATGCAAAAAGTTTCAAAATTTTATCACATTCTGACTTTTCTAGGGAATTTTTGCAACAACGGTAAACTTTCTGTTTTGAAACAGCAACATGTATACTTGCAAAATAAGCATAGTAAAAGCTATCCTTGAAATTTTTATTGAAACTAGAGATGCAAAAAATTATTCTAAATAACAGAAAGCAAATACTAACAAAATAAAATGACGCTCCAAGCAAAACACATATAATGTGGTGAATAAAAATATAGCTTCAAGGAAAGTTACTGATGAACGAAGACGAAGGAGGGGATGCCATCCGGGGCATCCCCAAGCTTAGGCTCTTGGTTGTCCTTGAATATTACCTTGGGGTTCCTTGGTCATCCCCAAGCTTAGGCTCTTGGTTGTCCTTGAATATTATCTTGGGGTTCCTTGGTCATCCCCAAGCTTAGGCTCTTGCCACTCCTTATTCCATAGTCCATCGAATCTTTACCCAAAACTCGAAAACTTCACAACACAAAACTTAACAGAAAACGCGTAAGCTCCGTTAGTATAAGAAAATAAATCACCACTTAGGTACTGTTGTGAACTCATTCTAAATTAAAATTGGTGTAATATCTACTGTATTCCAACTTCTCTATGGTTCATACCCTCAGATACTGCTCATAGATTCATCAAAATAAGCAAGCTACACATAGAAAACAGAATCTGTCAAAAACAGAACAGTCTAGTAATCTGTATCAAACGCAAACTTATGGAACTCAGAAAAATCTTCCAAAATAGGAAAACCTAAATAATTTTATTATTGATCTACTGAAATTGGAATCAGTATTTTATCTCTTCCTGGTGATTTTTAACAATTGTTTTCATGAGCAGAAAATTTCTGTCTTTTTCAGCAAGATCAAATAATTATCATCCAAGAAGATCCTATAGGTCTTACTTGGCACAAACACTAAATAAAACATAAAACCACATATAACCAGAGGCTAGATGATTTATTCATTACTAAACAGGAACAAAAAGTAAGGAACAAAAATAAAATTGGGTTGCCTCCCAACAAGCGCTAACGTTTAACGCCCCTAGCTAGGCATGATGATTTCAATGATGCTCACATAAAAGATAAGAATTGAAACATAAAGAGATCATCATGAAGAATATGACTAGCACATTTATGTCTAACCCACTTCCTATGCATAGGGATTTCGTGAGCAAACAACTTATGGGAACAAGAATCGACTAGCATAGGAAAGCAAAACAAGCATAGCCTTAAGATTTTCAACACATAGAGGGAAAAATTGATATTATTGCAATTCCTACAAGCATATGTTCCTCCCTCATAATAATTTTCAGTAGCATCATGAATGAATTCAACAATATAACCAGCACATAAAGCATTATTTTCATGATGCACAAGCATAGAATTTTATTACTCTCCACATAAGCAAATTTCTTCTCATGAATAGTAGTGGGAACAAACTTAACAAAATAACTATCACGTGAAGCATAATCCAATTGAAAATTAAAATCATGATGACAAGTTTCATGGTTATCTTGATTCTTTATAGCATACGTGTCATCATAATAATCATCATAAACAGGAGGCATGCTTTCATCATAATAAATTTGCTCATCAAAACTTGGGGGACAAAAAATATCATCTTCATCAAACATAGCTTCCCCAAGCTTGTGGCTTTGCATATAATTAGCATCATGGGTATTCAAGGAATTCATAGTAACAACATTGCAATCATGCCCATCATTCAAAAATTTAGTGCCAAACATTTTAATGCATTCTTCCTCTAGCAATTCGGAATCCTTATTTTCACAGAAGACATTAAAAAGATGAAGCATATGAGGCACCCTCAATTCCATTTTTTTGTAGTTCTATTTTATAAACTAACTAGTGATAAAACAAGAAACTAAAAGATTCGATTGCAAGATCTAAAGATATACCTTCAAGCACTCACCTCCTCGGCAACAGTGCCAGAAAAGATCTTGATGTCTACTACACAACATTCTTCTTGTAGACGTTGTTGGGCCTCCAAGTGCATAGGTTTGTAGGACAGTAGCAAATTTCCCTCAAGTGGATGACCTAAGGTTTATTAATCCGTGGGAGGCATAGGATGAAGATGTTCTCTCTCAAACAACCCTGCAACCAAATAACAAAGAATCTCTTGTGTCCCCAACACACCCAATACAATGGTAAATTGTATAGGTGCACTAGTTCGGCGAAGAGATGGTGATACAAGTGCAATATGGATGGTAGATATAGGTTTTTGTAATCTGAAAATATAAAAACAGCAAGGTAACTAATGATAAAAGTGAGCGTAAACAGTATTACAATGCTAGGAAACAAGGCCGAGGGTTCATACTTTCACTAGTGCAAGTTCTCTCAACGATAATAACATAATTGGATCATATAACTATCCCTCAACATGCAACAAAGAGTCATTCCAAAGTCACTAATAGCGGAGAACAAACGAAGAGATTATGATAGGGTACGAAACCACCTCAAAGTTATTCTTTCGGATCGATCTACAATAGAGTTCGTACTAGAATAACACCTTAAGACACAAATCAACCAAAACCCTAATGTCACCTAGATACTCCAATGTCACCACAAGTATCCGCGGGTATGATTATACGACATGCATCACACAATCTCAGATTCATTTATTCAAGCCAACACAAAGTACTTCAAAGAGTGCCCCAAAGTTTCTACCGGAGAGTCAAGACGAAAACGTGTGCCAACCCCTATGCATAAGTTCAAAATGTTACGGAACCCGCAAGTTGATCACCAAAACATACATCAAGTAGATCATGTGATATCCCATTGTCACCACAGAGATAAGCACATGCAAGACATACATCAAGTGTTCTCAAATCCTTAAAGACTCAATCCGATAAGATAACTTCAAAGGGAAAACTCAATCCATTTCAAGAGAGTAGAGGGGGAGAAACATCATAAGATCCAACTATAATAGTAAAGCTTGCGATACATCAAGATCGTACCACCTCAAGAACACGAGAGAGAGATCAAACACATAGCTACTGGTACATACCCTCTTCCCCGAGGGTGAACTACTCCCTCCTCATCATGGAGAGCGCCGGGATGATGAAGATAGCCACTGGTGAGGGATCCCCCCTCCGGCAGGGTGCCGGAACAGGGTCCCGATTGGTTATTAGTGGCTAAAGAGGCTTGCAGCGGCAGAACTCCCGATCTATGTTATTTTCTGGAGGTTTCAGTATTTATAGGAATTTTTGGCGTAGGTCTCACGTCAAGGAGGTTCCCGAATCGTCCATGAGGCAGGGGCCCACGCCCAGGGGGTGGGCGCACCCTCCACCCTCGTGGATAGCTCGGGACTCTTCTGTCCCAACTCTTTTGCTACGGAGGCTTCTTTTGGTCCATAAAAAATCATCAAAAATTGACACGTCAATTGGACTCCGTTTGGTATTCCTTTTCTGTAGAACTCAAAAGCAAGGAAAAAACAGAAACTGACACTGGTCTAGGTTGATAGGTTAGTCCCAAAAATCATATATAATAGCATATAAATGCATATAAAACATCCTAGAAGGATAATATAATAGCATGAATACTTCATAAATTACAGATACGTTGGAAACGTATCACCCGACATTTTACTCCTGCCTCTGCATCCCTCGCAATCTCAAAAATATCTGCTCGCCCTTGATCCAAATTTTCAGTAGCCCCACCTTGTTACTCCCGCCTAGTAAAATTTTCAGTTGCCGCAGTATTTCCTCAAACACAACTTTTCCCCCCTCCACACATGATACGTCTCCGTCGTATCTATAATTTTTGATTGGTCCATGCCAATATTCTACAACTTTGTGTGACTAACATATTGATCCAGTGCCCAGTGTCAGTTCCTGTTTGTTGCATGTTTTTGTTTCACAGAATATCCATATCAAACGGAGTCCAAACTGGATTAAAACGGACGGAGATTATTTTTGGAATATTTAGAGAATATGGGAAGAAAAATCCACGCGAGACGGTTGATGCCCTGAGCCTCGTGGCCCCCCTGTAAGGCGGTTGATGCCCTTCTTCGGCCGCAAGAAAGCTAATTTTTAGGAAAAATCACGGCGAAGATTTCAGTCCAATCGGAGTTAAGGATCTCCATATATATACGAAATGGTGAAAGGGCAGCAGACGAGAACGCAGAAACAGAGAGAGACAGAGAGACAGATCCAATCTCGGAGGGGCTCTCGCCCCTCCCATGGCATGGAGGCCAAGGACCAGAGGCGAAACCCTTCTCCCATCTAGGGAGGAGGTCAAGGAAGAAGAAGACGAAGGGGCCCCCTCTCCCCTTCTCTTCCGGTGGCGCCGGAATGCTGCCTTGGCCATCATCCTCACCGCAATCTTCACCAACAACTTCACCGCCATCATCACCAACTCTTCCCCCCTCTATGCAATGGTGTAACCTCTCTCTTACCCGCTGTAACCTCTACTTAAACGTGGTGCTCAACGCTATATATTATTTCCCAATGATGTATGGCTATCCTATGATGTTTGAGTAGATCCGTTTTGTCCTATGGGTTATTTGATGATCAAGATTGGTTTGAGTTGCATGTTTTATTATTGGTGCTGTCCTATGGTGCTCTCCGTGTCACGCAAGCGTGAGGGATTCCCGCTGTAGGGTGTTGCAATACGTTCATGATTCGCTTATAGTGGGTTGCGTGAGTGACTGAAACACAAACCCGAGTAAGGGGGTTGTTGCGTATGGGATAAAGAGGACTTGATGCTTTAATGCTATGGTTGGATTTTACCTTAATGATCTTTAGTAGTTGCGGATGCTTGCTAGAGTTCCAATCATAAGTGCATATCATCCAAGTAGAGAAAGTATGTTAGCTTATGCCTCTCCCTCAAATAACGTTGCAATAATGATTACCGGTCTAGTTATCGATTGCCTAGGGACAAATAACTTTCTCGTAACAAAAAGCTCTTTACTAAAACTAACTTATTTGTGTCTTCATCTAAACAGCCCTTACTTTTTATTTACGCGCTCTTTATTTTCTTGCAAACCTATCCAAAAACACCTACAAAGTACTTCTAGTTTTATACTTGCTCTAGGTAAAGTAAACGTTGAGCGTGCGTAGAGTTGTATCGATGGTCAATAGAACTTGAGGGAATATTTATTCTACCTTTAGCTCTTCGTTGGATTCGACACTCTTACTTATCGAAAACTGTCGATCACCTATACTTGTGGGTTATCAAGACCTTTTTCTGGCGCCGTTGCCTGGGAGTCATAGCATGGGGTGAATATTCTCGTGTGTGCTTGTTTGCTTTATCACTAAGTAATTTTTATTTGCTGTTCTTAGTTGTTTTCTATCTTTAGTTATGGATAGGAAACGCAAAATACCAAAAAGATTAGTTGTATCTACTAAACCAATGGTTGAAGAACCACTCAAAATCTATCACACTCCTGAAGCTTATTACTTGGATCATGTTCGATCCCTATGTGCTCGTGATGAACTCCCAACTAGCTTAGTTGAGGACAAATCTTTAGATGAGTATGCTTGTTATGTGCGGCACCGTATATCTGAAAAAGGAAAACATTTACTGGACAAATTCATCGTTTGCAATGTTATGCTTGGAATTTATGTGAAATATATGATGTTACTTGTTGTTCTGAAAATCCTAAGAAACACCTTCCCTACCAATGTGAGTTTATTGATAATGGAATCGTATCTTTGTATGCTAAGGGTGTTTATAATTACTATGATGTTCAACAAATTGAAGAATTTATTGCTTTTAAGGGTTCTTACGAAATTGCTTCTTTGATTGAAACGTATGATGCTACTCTTTACAAATCTGAAATTTTTTCCATACTTAAATATTTCTATGATAATTATGCTTCTAATGCATATGTTGAACCATATATTGAGGACTACTCCGCTGTCCAAGAAGAGACTAATATTTTGCAGGAGTCTATGGAAGAAGAAATTGATGAAACTATGAGCTCATTTGATGAAAAAGATTATGAGGAGAGCGAAGAACAAAAGGAGGAAGAGCGGATTAGCCACCCGTGCCCACCTTATAACGAGAGTAACTCTTCAACTCATACATTGTTTAATTTCCCTTCGTGCTTACCGAAGCATGATTCCTATGATGATTATTATGATCCCGTTGATTCTCTTGAAATATCCCTTTTTGATGATGCTTGCTATGCTTGTGGCCAAGATGCCAATATGAATTATGCTTATGAAGATGAACTTGCTATAGTTCCTTATGTTAAACATGAAATTGTTGCTATTGCACCCATGCATGATAGTCCTATTATCTTTTGAATTCTCCCAACTACACTATATCGGAGAAGTTTACCCTTATTAAGGATTATATTGATGGGTTGCCTTTTACCACTGCACATGATGATTTTGATGAATATAATATGCATGTGATTTCTGCTCCTACTTGCAATTATTATGAGAGAGGAAATATACTTCCACCTCTCTATGTTTCCCACACAATAAAATTGCAAGAAACCGTGTATACTATGCATTGGCCTTTACTATGTGTGCATGAATTGTTCTTTTATGACATGCCGATGCATAGGAAGAGAGTTAGACTTCGTCATTGCTTCATATATGTTGCTTTGTGCTCACTACTAAATGCCAAATCATTGTTAATTAAAATTGGCTTTGATATACCTTGGGATCCGGGTGGATTCACTACTTGAGCACTATATGCCTAGCTTAATGGCTTTAAAGATAGCGCTGCCAGGGAGACAACCCAGAAGTTTTAGAAAGTCATTTATTTCTGTTGAGTGCTTTTATATAGTTTAAAAACAAAAAAATTAAAGAGGGGAACCCAAAACTTTTTCAAAAATAAAAGCGAAAGTGAGAAAGACGAGCATTGTTTAAGCGGGAGCTAGCCTTGAACTTTGTTCATGCTCACGGAAACTTTGTGAATCTTGATTACAGAAACTTTTCAAAAAAAATAATTATCCCCTTGTACAATTCCATTGTATTATAAAAATAATGTGCCAAGTTTGCCTTTAGGATGTTTACAATGCTTGTTGGTTTGTGCGGTGCAGGACATAAACTTTGGCTGTAGTGCGCGATTTTACATTTTTTTACTGGAACGTAAAATGGTTCTGATTATTTTTGCACTGTCTTTCTATACAAATTTTTTATTTTTCCTAATTTTGGCAGAATTTGTCAAGTATCATAAGTATGCTGAATGTTTAGATTGTTACAGATTGTTCTGTTTTAGACAGATTCTGTTTTTGATGCATAGTTTGCTTGTTTTGATGAAACTATCGATTTATATCAGTGGATTAAGCCATGGAAAAGTTATATTACAGTAGATATAATGCAAAAACAAAATATGAATTGGTTTGTAACAGTACTTAGAGTAGTGATTTGCTTTATTATACTAACGGATCTTACCGAGTTTTATGTTGAAGTTTTGTGTGGATGAAGTGTTCGATGATCGAGAAGGTCTCGATGTGAGGAGAAGAAGGGGAGGCAAGAGCTCAAGCTTGGGGATGCCCAAGGAACCCCAAGTAAATATTCTAGGAGACTCAAGCATCTAAGCTTGGGGATGCCCCGGAAGGCATCCCCTCTTTCTTCAACAAGTATCGGTATGTTCTCGGATTCGTTTCGTTCATGCGATATGTGCAATCTTGGAGCGTCTTTTGCATTTAGTTTTCATTTTTCCTTTTATGCACCATGCTGGTATGAGATAGTCCTTGGTTAATTTATAGAATTCTCTTTTCACTTCACTTATATATTTTGAGTATGGCTTTATAGAATGCTTCATGTGCTTCACTTATATCATTTGAAGTTTGGATTGCCTGTTTCTCTTTACATAGAAAACCACCATTTGTAGAATGATCTTTTTCTTCACTTATATTTGTTAGAGCATGGGCATATCTTTTGTAGTAATAATTAAACTCTCTTGCTTCACTTATATCTATTTAGAGAGATGACAGGAACTGGTCATTCACATGGTTAGTCATAAAATCCTACATATAACTTGTAGATCACTGAATATTATGTGTTTGATTCCTTGCAATAGTTTTGTGATATAAAGATGTTGATATTAGAGTCATGCTAGTGGGTAGTTGTGGATTAGTAGAAATACTTGTGTTGAGGTTTGTGATTCCCGTAGCATGCACGTATGGTGAACCGTTATGTAACGAAGTCAGAGCATGATTTATTTATTGATTGTCTTCCTTATGAGTGGCGATCGGGGACAAGCGATGGTATTTTCCTACCAATCTATCCCCCTAGGGGCATGCATAGTAGTACTTTTCTTAGAGGGCTAATAAACTTTTGCAATAAGTATATGAGTTCTTTATGACTAATGCTGAGTCCATGGATTATACGCACTCTCACCCTTCCATCATTGCTAGCCTCTTCGGTACCGTGCATTGCCCTTGGTGCAAACTTCGCTGGTGCATCCAAACCTCGTGATATGATACACTGTGTCACACATAAGGCTCATTATATTTTCCTCAAAACAGCCACCATACCTACCTATTATGGCATTTCCATAGCCATTCCGAGATATATTGCCATGCAACTTCCATCATCATCATATACATGACTTGAGCATTTATTGTCATATTGCTTTGCATGATTGTAAGATAGCTAGCATGATATTTTCATGGATTGTCCATTTTTTGATGTCATTGCTACGCTAGATCATTGCACATCCCGGTACACTGCCGGAGGCATTCATATAGAGTCATATCTTTGTTCTAGTATCGAGTTGTAATATTGAGTTGTAAGTAAATAAAAGTGTAATGATCATCATTATTAGAGTATTGCCCCATTCAAAAAAAAGAGAGGCCAAAGAAGCCTAAATAAAAAAAGGGGGGCAAAGAAGCCCGCAAAAGGGGGGCAATGTTACTATCCTTTTACCACACCTGTGCTTCAAAGTAGCACCATGTTCTTCATATAGAGAGTCTCTTGAGTTATCACTTTCATATACTAGTGGGAATTTTCATTATAGAATTTGGCTTGTATATTCCAACGATGGGCTTCCTCAAATGCCCTAGGTCTTCATGAGCAAGCAAGTTGGATGCACACCCGCTTAGTTTCAGTCTGAGCTTTCATATACTTATAGCTCTAGTGCATCTGTTGCATGGCAATCCCTACTCCTCACATTGACATCAATTGATGGGCATCTCCATAGCCCGTTGATTAGCCGCGTCGATATGAGACTTTCTCCTTTTTTGTCTTCTCCACATAACCCCCATCATCATATTCTATTCCACCTATAGTGCTATGTCCATGGCTCACGCTCATGTATTGCGTGAGGGTTGAAAAAGCTGAAGCGCATTAAAGAGTATGAACCAATTGCTCGGCTTGTCATCGGGGTTGTGCATGATGTGAATATTTTGTGTGGTGAAGATGGAGCATAGCCAGACTATATGATTTTGTAGGGATAACTTTCTTTGGCCTTGTTTTTGAAAGAAATGATAGACTATTGCTTTGAATCACTCGTATCTTAATATTCATGCCATGATTAGATACATGATCAATATTATGCTAGGTAGGATTCCACATCAAAATTATCTTTTTATCATTTACCTACTCGAGGAAGAGCAGGAATTAAGCTTGGGGATGCTGATACGTCTCCGTCGTATCTATAATTTTTGATTGTTCCATGCCAATATTCTACAACTTTCATATACTTTTTGGCAACTTTTTATACTATTTTTGGGACTAACATATTGATCCAGTGCCCAGTGCCAGTTCCTGGTTGTTGCATGTTTTTGTTTCGCAGAATATCCATATCAAACAGAGTCCAAATGGGATAAAAATGGATGGAGATTATTTTTGGAATATTCGGAGAATATGGGAAGAAAAATCCACGCGAGACGGTGCCCGAGGGAGGCACGAGGCAGGGGGTGTGCCCCACCCCTGGGCGCGCCCCTAACCCTCATGGGCCCCCGTAAGGCGGTTGATGCCCTTCTTCGGCCGCAAGAAAGCTAATTTTTAGGAAAAAATCACAGCGAAGATTTCAGTGCAATCGGACTTACGGCTCTCCATATATATACAAAACGGTGAAAGGTCAGCAGACAAGAACGTAGAAACAGAGAGAGACAGAGAGACAGATCCAATCTCGAAGGGGATCTCGCCCTTCCCACGCCATGGAGGCCAAGGACCAGAGGGGAAACCCTTATCCCAAATAGCGAGGAGGTCAAGGAAGAAGAAGACGAAGGGGGCCCCTCTCCCCTTCTCTTCCGGTGGCGCCGGAACGCTGCCGTGGCCATCATCATCACCGCAATCTTCACCAACAACTTCATCGCCATCATCACCAACTCTTCCCCCCTCTATGCAGTGGTGTAACCTCTCTCTTACCCGCTGTAATCTCTAATTAAACATGGTGCTCAACACTATATATTATTTCCCAATGATGTATGGCTATCCTATGATGTTTGAGTAGATCTGTTTTGTCCTATGGGTTATTGGATGATCAAGATTGGTTTGAGTTGCATGTTTTATTATTGGTGCTGTCCTATGGTGCTCTCCGTGTCACGCAAGCGTGAGGGATTCCCGCTGTAGGGTGTTGCAATATGTTCATGATTCGCTTATAGTGGGTTGCGTGAGTGACTGAAACACAAACCCGAGTAAGGGGGTTGTTGCGTATGGGATAAAGAGGACTTGATGCTTTAATGCTATGGTTGTGTTTTACCTTAATGATCTTTAGTAGTTGCGGATGCTTGCTAGAGTTCCAATCATATGTGCATATGATCCAAGTAGAGAAAGTATGTTAGTTTATGCCTCTCCCTCAAATAAAGTTGCAATAATGATTACCGGTCTAGTTATCGATTGCCTAGGGACAAATAACTTTCTCGTAACAAAAAGCTCTTTACTAAAACTAACTTATTTGTGTCTTCATCTAAACAGCCCCTACTTTTTATTTATGCGCTCTTTATTTTCTTGCAAACCTATCCAAAAACACCTACAAAGTACTTCTAGTTTTATACTTGTTCTAGGTAAAGTAAACGTTGAGCGTGCGTAGAGTTGTATCAGTGGTCGATAGAACTTGAGGGAATATCTATCACTCTTACTTATCGAAAAATGTTGCGATCCCCTATACTTGTGGGTTATCAACACACACCCCAAAACCCTCGAAACCATTGGTAGGTCGCCGCCATCGCTGGCGCCCCCATCCTCAACCTCTACCCGTGTGCCGGGGAGCTTAAGGAGCCTATGGCCAAAAAGAGGTTTATCGCGGCCTTTTCGCCCGACGCCGGCGAGGTGGCCGCCGGGGTGTCCCCGTCGTCCTCCACGGGCCCGATCCGCCGTCGCCGGTCCCCGATCCGCCCGCCGCCGGTCCCCCGATCCGCCCGCTGTCGCGCCCCTACGCTGGTTCGAGGACTTCCTCGTCCTCCCTTGGACCCGGCAGCCGACGAAGTCCTACCTCGGGGTCCGGCAGCGGCGGTGGGGGACGTGGGTCGCCGAGATTCAAGATCAAGAGACCCACACCCGCCGGTGGCTCGGTAGCTTCCACACGGCCGAGCTCGCGGCCATGGAGTACGACCGCTGGCAGGTCCGCTACCACGGCGCGGCGCCTAGGCTCAATTTCCCCTTCGGCACACGTCCGGTCCACCTCGTTCCACCGGAGCCAGGGGTGGTGAGCTCGGCTATGACGCGGGAGGACCGCGAGGCGAGGGAGCGCCTCGAGGCCGAGGACGCCGACGAGGCCTACATGCAAGAGCTCCGCCGGCAGCACCCGGAGCTCGTGGAGGCGGAGCGGGCAATCTTTGCCGGCGCGACCGGTGGAGATTACCGTGCTCTCCTCCGATGACGAGGTTGATACGTCTCCAACGTATCTATAATTTTTTATTGTTCCATGCTATTATATTATCTGTTTTGGATGTTTAATGGGCTTTACTAAGCACTTTTATATTATTTTTGGGACTAACCTATTAACCGAAGGCTCAGTGCAAATTGCTGTTTTTTTGCCTATTTCGGTGTTCCGCAGAAAAGGAATATCAAATGGAATCCAAACGGAATGAAACCTTCGGGAGAGTTATTTTTGGAACAAACGTGATCCAGGGGACTTGGAGTGGACATCAAGAAAGAAGCAAGGAGGCCACGAGGCAGGGAGGCGCGCCCCCACCCTCGTGGGCCCCTCGCAGCTTCACCGACCTACTTCTTCCGCCTATATATACTCATATACCCCGAAAACAACCAGGAGCACCATGAAACCCTATTTCCACTACCGCAACCTTCTGTACCCATGAGATCCCATCTTGGGGCCTTTTTCGGCGCTCCGCCGGAGGGGGAATCGATCACGGAGGGCTTCTACATCAACACCATAGCCTCTCCGATGATGTGTGAGTAGTTTACCTCAGACCTTCGGGTCCATAGTTATTAGTTAGATGGCTTCTTCTCTCTCTTTGGATCTCAATACAAAGTTCTCCTCGATTCTCTTGGAGATCTATTCTCCAAGATTATCTATGAACAATATTTGAATCTCCTCTGAATTCCTTTATGTATGATTTGTTATCTTTGCAAGTCCCTTCGAATTATAAGTTTGGTCGGGCCTACTAGATTGATCTTTCTTGCAATGGGAGAAGTGCTTAGCTTTGGGTTCAATCTTGCGGTGTCCTTTCCCAAAGGATGCTAGTGGCTGCAAGGCACGTATTGTATTGTTGCCATCGAGGATAAAAATATGGGGTTTATATCATATTTCTTGAGTTTATCCCTCTACATCATGTCATCTTGCCTAATGCGTTACTCTGTTCTTATGAACTTAATACTCAGATGCATGCTGGATAGCGGTCGATGTGTGGAGTAATAGTAGTAGATGCAGAATCGTTTCGCTCTACTTGTCGCTGACATGATGCCTATATACATGATCATGGCTGGATATTCTCATAACTATGCACTTTTCTATCAATTGTTCGACAGTAATTTGTTCACCCACCGTAATACTTATGCTATATTGAAAGAAGCCACTAGTGAAACCTATGGCCCCGGGGTCTATTTTCCATCATATAAGTTTCCAATCTATTTTACTTTGCAATCTTTACTTTCAACCTATATCAAAAAAATACCAAAAATATTTATCTTATTATCTCTATCATATCTCACTTTTGCAAGTGCTCGTGAAGGGATTGACAACCCTTTATCGCGTTGGTTGCAAGGTTCTTATTTGTTTGTGTAGGTACGAAGCGACTTGCGTGTAGTCTCCTACTGGATTGATACCTTGGTTCTCAAAAACTGAGGGAAATACTTACGCTACTTTGCTGCATCACCCTTTCCTCTTCAAGGGAAAACCTACGCAGTGCTCAAGAGGTAGCAGAGGTCGAAGGAGGCGAGGACGGCGGCGCGGAGGGTGGCGAGGTTATCGCGCTCTCCTCTGATGACGAGGTCGAAGGCGGCAGCGACGATGGCGCGGAGGGCATCGAGGTGAGGCCCGAGGATGAGGAGATCAACGTCGACAAGTGGAGGAGTTTCTTCCCCAACGACCCCGACGATGGTACTGGCCCCGACCCGGCTCGCGGCACACCGTACATGACGAGGAAGGATTGGCTCGACCTCTACTTCAACCGAAAGTAGTTTAGCTTAGTTTAAATTTATGTTTTTTGTTCGGTTATGCAAAACTATCTATGTTTATGTTTGAATGCATGCTACTTTCGGTTGAACCTGCTTTGAACTTGATCAAATTGAAGTTTACAACCTTAAGTTTAGGGGATCGACTAGAAAAGGCCAAAAATTGCTGGAGTATATATATATATATATATATATATATATATATATATATATATATCCACTAAGGGTTTTAGTCCTTTAACTTTTTAAGGATCACCTAGAGATGTCCTTATGACTTGTTTATTTCAGTTATTCACAGTGTGATGCTCTATATGTGCAACTATTTGCCGTGCAGTTCAATTTCATTAGTAACAGTTTCAACAATACCACTATGAATTGCGATATTTGGTTGTTGTTAAGGATATTGTAGTTAACATGCCTTTTCGTTTTTCAATTGTTGTTTAGCAACATGCATTGTACTGATTGAGTAAATATGCAATCCCAGGCTACATAGCAACAAGGAAGTATACATGTAATAAAATCTTATATAACGGCATGGACGGAGTGTTGTACTATATCATTTTTCAATTGTTGTTTAGCTTCTAATATTAACTTGGTGCTTTTAGGTACATATATCATTGCCAAAGATCCACACTTCGACCCTTTCTGCATATGGGGCAATGAGATATTCATGAACCAGCATCAAGTGAGGAAACTGATAAAGATTGTTATTAAAATAGGTCAAAAGATGTCAATCAAACTATTCGTTTACACTTTATGCAAGACAACAATGAACTGCAGGATGGTAAGTAAGAACCCTGTAGCCTTCTTTTTACTGCCCGTAATGAGTTGTGTTAGATGACAATATCTGAATCTTTTTTATTTTGCAGTGGATCCTGAAGCAGTTTACTCAAGATTACCTCTCAAACTACATGATTGGCGGCTGGACATCACAAGGGGTTGGACTAGAGTCCTGCATGCCTTCTGCAACCAGGAGAGCACAATAGGGCCATTCCGCTTCACCTTGTTTAGCAACTGGAATGTCTGTCGCCTCTTTCTTTACCATCTGTAATAGTACAAGTATAGAACCATGGTACACCATTCTTTATTTGGTGCTTATGTAATTCTTAAACATATGTACCTGTGAATCGAATAATGCATTGGTTGTTTGAACCTGATGGATATGAATAAAGCTATAGCCTACTTTCAAGTTTAAATTAGGTACAATTTTAAATAGCAGCAATTAAATTAGGGCGAAATTACATTGTGCAGGTCATTACGGCATGCACGGTTGGTAAAACACAAATGTTTGTGATATACACCATAATCCGAGACGGTTCACAGAGAGGAAACGTGTGCAAGCATGCACCCAGTTGCCGTTTGCAAAGCGTGTGTGATGTCAGACACTATAACATACGATGCAGGAAAACTAAATGTGTGTGATTGTCTACCCATCGTACACGGTTTATAATCATGAACTGTTTGTGATGTGCCAGGCATCGTAATACTCCCGTGCCTAGAATCTGCCTAGAAAACTCCCGTCCTTGGAATGTGCCTGGTTTTAGGCAGAACCACAAAACTCCGATTGCGATGGCAATGCGAGCACAAACGACTAGCAAGGATGAAGCGTTTGGGATATTTGAGGTATCAGAAATGGTTATATAGGGACAACTGTATGCATTAAGGCTCCCTATCCTCGACAGTTTCTGGGTCGTGTGGGAAGGACCCCCCCTATCGCCCACACTCACTTGGCGACGGTTCCAAATGCCGTCGCGGAAAGGGGTTAAAAACCGTTTGTTTACACTACAAAAAAAGACACATCCGTGACATTTTGGGCCGAACGAAAAAAAAAATTGTCATACATATGACACTTATATGACGATAATTGTGACAAAACCCAGTATCATCATAGCTGTGGTGGGCTCCTACTTCTATGACAAAAAATCATGACAGAAAATGGGATTTTCATCCTGGGCGGGCCGGAGAAGCAGCTGCATGACATTGTTTGGGTCGTCCATGACGGAAAAAAACGTGGTAGAAGCGAGGGGGAGGAAAATTTCGGGGAGTTCCCGGTTACGGTGGGAGGTCGGGGCGGCGATCGCATTTCTCTCAGACACGCACGCACGTGTGCGAGGCGTTGGCTCTAATCGAACCCGAAGCGAGGCGTTGGGCTCTAATCGAACCCGGCGATTGCACGCAGGCTACGCGTTATCGAACCCGAGCGATCGATCGATGGTCGTTAATCGAACCCGATCGGCGATTCTTCGCCATCTGCTGCTAACTGAAGCTGATCGATGCTGCATCTGGGATGAACAGTGAGCATTGCGGGGGGGGGGGGGGAGTTGGACGAACAGTGAGCGGTGACGTTTGCCTCTGGATGAACAGGACCCCGTGGTGTGGAGGGCTGGATGAATAGTAGACGGTGGAGGGGTGCCCGTGGAGGGGTGGTGAACAGGACCCCGTGGTGTGGAGGGCTGGATGAACAGTGAGCGGTGGAGGGGTGCCCGTGGAGGGGTGGTTGAGCGATGGCGGTGGAGTAGTGCACGGTGGAGGCTGGATGAACAGAGGAGCCCGTGGAGGTGGAGGAGGTCGACGGTAGCCCGTGGAGGCCGGAGGAGGTCGATGGTGGAGATGAACAGTATCCCGTGGAGTCCCGTTTTGCGGTACGCCACACCCCTCCCGATGAACAGGACCCCCGTTTCGACCGTAGCGCTCCAACACAAGTCCGTTTCATCCGTTTTGCGGTACGCCACACCACTCCCGATCAACAAGACCCCCGTTTCGACCGTAGGAGGTCCGTTTCGTCCGTTTTGTGGTACGCCACACCCCTCCCGATCAACATGACCCCCGTTTCGACCGTAGGAGGTCCGTTTCCTCCGTTTTGCGGTACGCCACACCCCTCCCGATCAACAGGACCCCATTCCGAACGTAGGAGGTCCGTTTCCTCCGTTGTGCGGTACGCCAGGCCTCGTTTCCATCGCCTGTTCCTTCCAAGCCCTCCCAATGAACACGACCAAGCATTCCGTTCTGACCCAGCCGGTTGGCTCCCCATGAACACGACGATGACGATGTTTCTCCGTTCTGACCCAGCCATGTACGTATGCGCGAGTAGGCGTTCGAGACCCCGCCCGTATGTACACATACGTGGCCGTATTTTCTTTCTTGCACCCTGCCTGTTGTACGTACGTGTACATGCTACATGCGCGCCTCTACTACGACACGTGCGCGCCTCTACATCGACCAAGATATATATGCATACGTTCGTGACCAGAATGACAACGCCACGTGACGCTTCGACCAGGTGGGTCCGGTATCGAGCACTTCCTTACTGCGAAGATGTAGCCGGTGGGTCCCGGTCGTGGGGGCGAATCATTTTTTTGCCCGGACGCACTTCCTTGCGTGCGAAGATGTAGCTGGTGGGTCCTAGCAGTCAGGGGGGAAACGTTTTTTTGCAAAATATTAGTGGCCCGTCCGGTGGGTCCCTGCTGTCAGGTGGAGGAATAATTATTTTGCGCGTAATAAGGAGGCACTTCCTTGCGGCCGTCGTGCACCCAGCTGTCAGCCTCTCCACGCACAGTAGTCTTCCGATGGAAGTCGGTCATTGACCACATTGACCACGCTGTGCCGAGAGCACCATGGCGGTGGACGGCGGCGAGGCCTAGGAAGGGGACGACGCGGAGCCGGGGAAGACGCAGCAGTGGACGCCCACGCGAAGAGGGGTACGAGGGTGAGGCTGCCGTCGCTGCAGAATAATAGGGGGTGTGGGTGAGTAGATGGATGGCCTGGCCAGCGGTGGGAGTAGTAGGGGGCGGTGAGGCCTCCGCGGCATCACTGACCCGCCACGGGAGGCGTGGAGCACGCGGCACGACCGGCGCTGCTTTGGGTGGCTGGAGCACGAAGACCAGAGGTTGAAGAAGCACTACGACCGTTGGATGGACATCGTACGGTCACTGGAGCTAGAGTCGTTCATATTGACTAAGTTGACAAAGCCCTCCGTCCCCGTAAACTTAGTAGGCCCACAAGTCTGCCTCCCACCAAGGTGAGTCCCATCTAGCAGGGGGAGTATTCATTTTTTGTGCGTAATAAGGAGGCATTCCCGGTGGGTCCGAAATGACAAATGGGGGAACGTTTTTTCATTTAAATCTGAGACCCTTCCGGTGGGTCCCAGCTATCGGTGGAGGAATCATTATTTTGCGGCGTAATAAGGAGGCATTTTCCTGTGTGGTCCCCTACTGTCAGCCTCTTCCGATGGATGTTGTTTGTTAACCATGTTGACCTGCCGCGCCGAGAGCACAAACGGGGTGGACAAGGGTGAGGCCCAGGAAGAGAACCACCCGGAGCCGGCGAAGCCACCGCAGCAGATGCCCACGCTGAGGGGAGAACAAGCGCTGACTGGTCGGTTGCGGGGTGTGGCTGACGTCGTCGGAAAATAACAGGATGTGTGGGTGGTTAGAGGGATGGCCTGGCGGCAGCACAGCCAGCCACAGGAGGAGGGAGCAGGCAGTCCCGCCGGCGCTGGTTTGGGCGGCTGGAGCAGGAAGACCAGAGATTGAAGAAGCACGGTGGCCGTTGGATGGACATCCAACAGCCACTGCTGTGTGTTGACTAAGTTGACAAAGGCTTGCATACGCGTCAAAAAAATTTTAGGACAGCGTGATCGTCAACCTAGTAGGCCCAGAAGTCAGCCTCCAAATCTGTGGAAAACAGCATATAGCCCATTAGCCATTATTTTCAATAATTTACAGCCCATTTGCTAATTCTTAAGGATATTTGAAGCCCATATTCTTTTTATTAGCATTACAGACCATATATTCTGGGCACAGCTAAAAAATTCAACGAAATTTTGCATATTTCAGTGGGGTCCGAACTCTTTTAATCACAAAATTTCGAGTCACTTTAAAAATAGTTTTCAAAATATTATATCAAAATAAAATTCAAAAAACAATTCTCCGCAAAAAAATGAATGAAATTTAGAATCTTAACTAGCAAGATGCCCGTTCGTTGCACGGAACATGAAGATGCATTTGTATGAGTAGTTTATCTTGTGGGAGAAAAGATGATATTTTAATGTAATTGCCAGTTGGCTTTGGTTTTTATAAGAGTAGAGAGTAGAGAAATCCTGAAAAATGATATTTTAATGCAATTGCGGTTGGCTTTGGTTTAAAATTTACAGCCCATTTCTTACAACTTATAGCCCGTTTTACGGGAAGCCCATTTCTTACTACTTACATCCCTCCTCGTCTTGAAAGATTTGCAGCCCAGCAGGGCTGAGAAAAGCAAGTAGGCCTCGGTTTTGGTATTCTCAAAAAAAACTGGGCTAGCCAATTTCAGAAAGAAAATATATATCAACTGGGCTCGTCATGTGCTTAATAAAAGTGTAAGTGTGGGCTAGGCAGACCCACAGCCCCATACAGTGTGATTGAGCTCCATCTCTAAACCGAAAAACAAGCTGGGCGAGCTCTTTGGGTCCACGTGTTATCCGCTCGTTGTGTAATTTTCTTGTTTATTGACTACATTGACAATGGCGTGGAACCTAGTTGTCAAACAATTAGGAGGAAGTATTTTTTGGCTTGTAATAACGAGGCACATGCTTGCGAAATGCAATGACCCTGGTGGGTCCCTACTGTCAGCCTCTCCACGTACAATCATCTCCTGATTCCTCTTGGTTGTTGACCATGTTGACAATGCTAGACGGCGGCGGGCACAGCGAGCTAACCAAGGCGGAGAACGACGACAAGGCCTCGGACGGGAACGAATAGCAGCCATGGAAGATGCGGCAGTGTAGTGGCAGGTGGAGGGGAGTACGAGGGTAACAACATGCAAGTCAAGCATACAAATGGTACAAAAAGCCCAAGGATTAATTGTTCATCAAATTTTTGTCCCAGATTGAACATGATAGTAACATCTAACCCAACCACTCTTTTTTGCAGTCACAAACAAATGGATCGGTCTGATCCATAAAATCAACATCCTGTGCAAAAAAAATTATTTCAGGATGTCTACAACTTATTGTAAATATAAGCCGAGCACGTTTAGAAGCCCATTTGTCCACCTGAAACTTCTTTTTTTGCTGTTCAACATGTTCGTCCGTGAGAAATCTCTTGCTGTAAAAATTAAGCCTCATGGACAATAGTAACCTCGCGTTCAACAGGAAGAATGTGACAAATCTTCTGTTTGCCTGGTTGGATGCATGTCGTCCCATCGTTATTGTCCTCAAACGGATGTCATGAGAACTAAGAAAATCCTTGTGCTTATTACGCCAACGTTTGGTTATATGTTTTCTCCATGTGGTTCTCCCTAAGTAGACATTAAGATTGAAAACAGTTAAGGTCTGAAAAAAGAGTGTCGAAAGAACGACAGCTGAACAGTTAATTCTAGTACAATATATACGGGCTTTCAATGTGCATGAAATCATCATCTCTATGTATAAATTCTCCAGAGATCGAAAGCATCACAGCAAGCCAATAATTATGTCCAGATCAAAACTATACATTTTGATATATATGATCTTGATGAATCCGGCTGACATTGATAGGCTATCAATGGACGAACTCTTCATTGAGCATATAACATAATATTAGTACCCAAATGTACTCCAAGATGATATAAAACTTATGCGCACAAATGAAAAATGCAGCATATAAATCTTTATTTGGAGACAACTGATACCGATTTCTATTCCCAAATGAATCAGCAAGCGCTCCAGGGCAGGGCAACTGGAGTGGATGATGCTGTGTAGTGAGGCCTCCGACAGATAAACCACCACAAGCTAAAGTTTTTTTAGCAGTGGGAGTCGAAGCATTTGTACCAGATCGTCTGGTAGATGGCACCGGGCGAAGGTGGCGGTGTGGAGAGAGGAGGAAAACCGCGAGATGGACAACGGTGGTGTGGGCACGAATTTTTGGTATGTTCGTGGTATGAAACTTTCATGGTAATGGTAGAACTCAAACTGCTGGAGTTTTCCGAATTCAGGGGATGTCGATAGCGTCCACCTTGCGGGTATGGACAGCTGGTAGCTTGTCGGGATCTTGAGAGGCATTGAACGGGGCCCTGCTGGTGAGAAGAGGCGATGGCTCTGATGAGATCAAATTCAGGAAGGACGGATGTCGGCGGCGATCGAGATTGAGGCGCGGTGCACCATAGAGGGCGCCACCGAGTTGAGAGGACTTGTGTGCGGCAGCAATCCTTGAGTGGGGAGAAGCGAGATGATCTCCTCAAGGATGACGCCTTGGAGATCGCCGATCACGGTCCACGGAGATTCTACCGGTTCCTCAGATCCGGGTGGGGTGGGGGGGGGGGCTCGCCGCTTCTCCCTGCACTACCTGGTGTGGGATCTACAACCGGCATCGCCGCTGGCAGGAGCCTCATCTTCTTGGTGCTGGGTCAAGCCGACTCCATTTTCCTTGTGGGCATCGCACCGAGCTCACGGGTTTGAGCAGAGTAGCCAGAGATGAGCCTAGTGGCACTGCGAGTGGGGAAGAAGGAGGGCTGGGTTTTTTGTACGAGTGAGGAAGAAGGTGAGCTGGGTTTTCTGG
Source organism: Aegilops bicornis (assembly GCA_021605145.1). Taxonomy (NCBI): domain Eukaryota; kingdom Viridiplantae; phylum Streptophyta; class Magnoliopsida; order Poales; family Poaceae; genus Aegilops; species Aegilops bicornis. Next base: position 97,765,074 of record CM038671.1, read on the forward strand.
ACGAGTGAGGAAGATTGGGGAGCGGGGGGAATTGGGTGGGGAAACGGAAGCGGGAGAGCGAGTTGTTCGTGTTTATAAGGCCCGCTGCACTAACTACTCGCTTTTTCCCAAGGAGCGCTCTCTTCTTTTGCGTTGTTGCATTGGAGCTAGCGCATGGGCTTGGCTGACTGGCCATGCATGCAGGATGCATGTGCCCACCGGCCACTGCATGCGCCTGGTTTGTTACTAGGCCTATTTAATAGGGTGGTTATGGAGTAAATTAAGGATATTTATTTTCTCTGTGTGCATCCACCAAATTAGTGGATGCGATGCTGAATCTGAACACTCACATTAAACTAACATTCGGAAGAACAAAAGTTCAGCATGTCTATGCATCTCAATGATTCACCATACTATAACCAATATACAAAGCTGTGAGAAGGTGTGGAAATAAAGAAAATCGGTCGATGCTTCTACGAGCAAAGGGCCTCCCTAGCACACATTAATTTCTGGGCATGCTTGTTTCTACTCAATGTTGCGAGCACTTTGAGCATGTTGGCAACTCCACAACTAGCTAGCTGCCTCATCTTGCAATTGATCTTGACACATTTGCAGCAAACACATGAGGCAATAGAGATGACTCAACATGGGTCCATATTGTGCGATTAACACGATATCATATTCATTGTCCTGAATCTGAAAAGATAGGAAAACAGTAGCTATACTTAAACGGTGTTGCAAAATAGTAGCACATATCAATAGCTCGGCATGACAAAACATGATCATCTGGACGAAGGGGATACTGACCTGCCTGAGGAAGATTGCATATAATTTCATAAGTCCTTGGTTGATTTCCACCTTTGGCTGCACTGCTTGTTTGCTCCTCCACACATGATAGGATCGTTCCACACTGCATTCAGCAAGTCAACGTATGAATAAGCTAATTTCATCTTGCGGTGGTCATTGTACCTAGTTACGAATGTAGGAATACCTGGAGCACCATGAGGTTAGCTGACAGCAGGTAGATGCAACCATATAAATTTTGTGCGGTGCTACCAAAATTGAGGTTTGTATCCCTTCCCGTTATGAGAATTCTTCTTGAATTTGGTAGAATGTGACGACTTGTTCTTTGCATCAATCTTGCCTTTCCCCTGAGATTTGTTCTTGTTGTTTTGGGGCTGGTTGGGCTAGAAGTTCTTCTCGTGTACCATGTGGGCACTAGAAGCTCCCTCAGCGACCCGAGCACGTGTGTCTTTTGCTCTCGCCTTCTCCTCAAAATCAAGAGTGCTAATGAGATCCAAAACAGAAAACTCATGTCTCTTGTTTTTCAGAGAAGTAGCAAAATCGTTCCACGAAGGTGGAAGCTTGGCAATGATGGTCCCAACAACAAATTTGTCCGGCAACACACACTTAAAGTACTCAAGTTCCTTAGAGAGTGACTGTATCTCATGAGTCTGCTGAACAACAAAGCGCTCATCAGTCATCTTGTAGTCAAAGAATTGCTCCATGACGTACAACTTGTTGCCAGCGCCCGAGGGCCCAAACGTGGCCTCAAGCGCAGCCCGCATGTCCTTGCCGCTGTCAAACGACATATATGAATCCACAATGGAATCGTCAAGAACACTCAGCAGGGCGGCTTTGAAGAGGGTATCCATGTTCTGAAAAGCTTCCTGCTGTGTACGATTAAGATTGCCCTCAGGCTTACCCTTAGTGGCGTCATAGCAGTACATTATCTGAAACCAATATACTGCTCTTGTGCGTCACCTTTTATATTGCACCCCCTTAAAAGTAGGCGGCTTCAAAAGCGCAGCAAAACCACTCGGAGTAAATTGCCTGTGATCAGGTTTTTGGATTGGATTGTTGAATATATGAGCAATTTAGTATGAGATTTAATCCGAAACAACAGTAAATAGATCATGACGACAATTGCAAACATCAAAGTAATGATGCGGACTAAACCAGGAGGACAGAATCACATCAGACAAATGAGCAGAATCGATGTGGTTGATGTTTTTTTGACCATGAACAGTAGGAAAGGCTCCCTCTTGTGTTACTATATTATAATAATAATAATGTTGTACAATGGGTATTTACATGATGGGGGGGGAGATATAAGTTGCCAACTTTGTGGCAAGTAGCACTAAGAAAAACAAAAAGAAACCACTAAAGGGAGTGCACAAGGTTCAGCACAAGGAGCCTATGCTCCTCCTTGACTCTATGTTGAAGAAGCCCAAAGTCTTTCTTGAATCTGTCCAGCCAGGAGGTGAGAGAGGGTGTTATTGCTCGGAAATGCTTGTTATTCCTTTCCTTCCAAATACTCCAGGCTGCCACAATGAATTTCTCAAGGAACAGAGGGGTGGGATGAGAGTTTACGTGATCTTCAACAGCTTGTATTCGGCCAAGGAAAGGTTCCCAATGAAGCCCAAGTTTGGCCCAACAGAGTTTACTGAAAGTGCATGTGAAGATCATATGTTCCACCGTTTCCTCAATGTTCAAACCACATAGGAGGCAGTTGTGGTCATCTCCAATGTTGTAGTGCCTCCGTTTCAACATGTTCCGCGTATTGAGCCTGTCATGGAAGAGTAACCAAGCAAAGACTTTCAACTTCATCGTGCATTTTGAATCCCAAATCCATCCAAATATCTGCTGCACATGAACATCTTTGAAGAAGAATTTGTAGTAGTCCGTTGAATTGTAGATGGTTTTTCCCCACGTGTAGTGCCAAATATCCGTGGAAGACGAGGATGGTTGTAGATGAGCCGTAATAATCTGTAAGTCTCTAACCTCCCCAAGGGCTTGAGGGGTCAAGGGTAGGTGAAATGTTTCTTCCAGCGAAGTTATTCCCAGGAACTTTTTGACCGAAACATCCTCATCAAGAGAGTGAGAGAAGGCCCTAGGATGGGAGTCTTGCAGAATTTGCCCTGACCATAGATCTTTCCAAAACAAAGCCGTGGTGCCACACACAATATTGATTTGAGAAATCCCACGATACTTAGGTGTGAGCTTGAGTACGTCCTTCCACCAGAATGAGCCGACTGGATCCGAGGCATGAGGAATTATTTGGGTGTAATAGGAGTCCCAAGTGAGTTGCACCCAGGGTATATCCAACTTGTTATAGAACTTGTGTAGGAACTTCAAGCAAAGCTTCATTACGTATCTGAAGGTTAAGCACTCCAGTCCTCCCTTCTTTTTAGGTACGCATACCATGTCCCAAGCCGCCAGAGAGTTACACTTATCACCTTGTTCGATCTTTTTTAATCCATAGGCATCGACGCCTAATTTTGTCTAAGAGCTCAATGAGTTTTGGTGGAAAATGTAGCGTGCACATGGCATAGATGAGAAGTGAGGTAACTGTGGAGTTGAGAAGGGTCAGCTTGCCAAAGATGGGACATAAGGGACAATGTTGACGTCGGGGCTTCGTTCAGCCCGTCTTGACAAGGGGCATAAAATCTGGAGTGTAGGTCGAGACGCGTGCCCGATGGCAGCCCTAAGTAGGTGAAAGGCATGGATCCAATTGTACACTCAAAGATAGCAGCAAGATGGGCAGCTAGATCATCCTCCAAGTTTATGGGAATTAGTGTGGACTTATGGAAATTGATTTTAAGGCTGATGGACTGAGCATATTTTGTGAGGATGTCTTTAATGATCATTGCTTGTCGAGGGCAGACAGGCATAAGCAAGATTGTATCATCGGCATACTGGACAATTCGGTAGTCCATTTGACCCGTGGCAGGGAAAGGTAGTTGAATTCTGCCCTCTCTATAAGCTTCGTTAATGGCCGATTGAAGGAGGTCGGCAGCCAACACAAAGATTAGCGGAGATAATGGGTCGCCCTGCCTAACCCCACGCTTGCAATGAAACTGTCTTCCGGGAACACCATTTAGGAGCACCGAAGATCGGCCCGAGGAGAAAATAGCCTTTATCCAGGAAAGCCATTTGTCATTAAAGCCCATATGCTTCATGATGTTGATCATGGGATCGTGCTCAATTGTGTCGAACGCCTTAGCAAAATCCAACTTAAGTAGAACAATCTGTCGCTTAGAGGCTTGGCGTTGGTGGATGTATTGAAATGTCCACGCAAGACAATCCTGTATAGATCTCCCACGGATGAATCCATATTGATTACGGTGGATAATTTGCAAAATGACTTTCTGGAGTCAGTTAGCCAAAAGTTTGGTAATGAGCTTAAGACAGCAATTGAGTAAGGTGATTGGCCTGTAGTCATTAATCGTGGATGGGGAACCATTCTTGGGATAAGAGTAATCAGTCCATCATTAATGCTCACGGAGGTTAAGTGTTCCTGCATGGAATTGATCACAGAGCATGTAGAAATCATTTTTAATGATTGGCCAACAAGCTTTAAGAAAAATACCACTAAAACCATCCGGACCAGGTGCCCTATCGCCAGGCATCTCTTTAACCACCAAGTCAATTTCTTCACGGATGTGGTTGATGTTGTCACTCATGTTGTTGATGAAGAGGTTACCGAGGTTGGGGAAGAAGGCTGTTGTTGAGGAAGTCGTCGCTGGCAGCAGTCACAGGAGTGTGCTCCCCAAAAACCTGCTCGCCCCTCTCCCGTACAGGATCATGAAAGGCGGGGTTCGTAGGACTGTTGTCCCTTCTCGCGGTGCACGCCGGAAGGAGGGCTAGAGAAGAATTGCATGGCGGCGCTAAGATCTGGAACAGTGCGAAACCATATGATACAACGGCGGCTAGGGTAGAGCATGTCAGGTCGGTCGTGCGAGTATAATAGTAGGCCTTTGGCCCCCAAACCCCACGTCCAGGTCAATAATAGCTCAAAAAAAGTCAATAATAGCCCCACCAAGGTTTGTCTCAAAAAAATGGAGTAATTAAGGCGTCCGTTAGTCCCTTTAGTATAAATACAATATCATTAATAATGGCCCCACCTTTTGTCTCACAAATTATGTTGGAGTACAACTGGCTACACGTTTACAATCCGCTTCTCCTCTCTCTCCTCTTCTCTATCCTTCAACTAAGCACAAATACTATATTTAAATCCTTATAGCATGCTTATGTCATCTAATTGTAGTACTTGCTCTAAAATTTGTACTATCCACTGTGTAGTCTGAAATGCCGGGCGTGCAGCGGGTGGTGCCCTCGGTTGGCGTGCCGCTTCAACGGCGGAAGCAGTGAGAGGTCGCGTCGCCCTAACTTGCCATCAATGTGGAGCGGCGGGCTCAGCTGCCGCCGGGCGGGAGGCGCGCGCGGGAGGGGGGAGGGGTTTTTGTTGGGCCAAGAAGGTGATAAGCCAACTTGGGATCGGTCCGGGCGGGGAAATATCATTGTCCGTGTACTAGAGTAGGGGTACCCTAGTATCCCGAACTTGTGCACGGGCAGTTGCAGCCCTCCGGGGCAGGGCTAACCGGGTGACCGCCAAGATCCTCCATGGTTCCTTTGGAGCCATTCAAGAACAAAGTATTTAAGCCAAGGAGACAAGGCCCCGGCAAGAGGAGCTTGCCGGGAAGGCCACCCAAGGCACATACAAGACAAGGCCCCGGCAAGAGGAGCTTGCCGGGAAGGCCACCCAATGCACATACAAGACAAGGTCCCGGCAAGAGGAGCTTGCCGGGAAGGCCCGGCAAGCAACAAGCTTTCGAGCGCGACAAGACAACAACCGCGGCAGACCACCTCTCTGTACCTACGCTCCAGCACATCCACTAACGTGTCACCCTGGGACCTTTCCAGTAGCGTGGCGAGAGGGTCAGGCAGCAGCCAGCGCGAGGTGGCAAGCGGCATCAGCAAGTTTGCCATCGTGGCGAACGGTGGCGCCCTGATGGTCCCTGTTTGCCTTTGTTAGGGCGACTAGACGGGCATTTAATGCCTTTGTCCCCTGCCGTCGTGGTTAGGTATGGTACATTGTACCTTTGTACAAGTAGGTGTACCAACCACTATTTTTCCATTTGTACCCCGTCTCACGTTGCCACACCGTCGGAGCCCCTTGAGCATATAAAAGGAGGCCCATGCGCAACATAGAAAGGGGTTGGTCGATCGATTCCCTCCACGCTCGGTCCTCGTTAGCAGCTCGTGTGTCTTGTAGCACTCGGTGCTCTGAGCAAGAACGCATAATACACCTAGACATGCAGCGGTAGGAGTATTATCTCTCCGAGAGCTCGAAGCTGGGTAAACCTCTCGCGTGCTTCGCCTCGATCTGCTCTTCGCGACCTCCGCTCCCGCTTGAACCGAAAGGGGCTCGGTCCGCCGGTCCCATAGGTGTTAGTGGGCCAGATCAGCCTGCCCCGACATCTTTGGCGCGCCAGGTAGGGGGCGTCGAGGTTGTGTGAACCCGATCTGGCGTCCACGCGAGCGACATCTTCATCATCTTCATCAACATGCCACCGAAGAAGAAGGCTTCGGCGGCAGAAGCCCCGTCCGCGTCGAACCCACCACCACCGGAGCAAACAGGTAGCGGGGTAGACGCCGGCGGAAGAATGGACGGCGGCAGAGGAGCTCACGGTGCTGCCAAGTCCAAGGACAAGGCTGCCTGAACCTCGGCGTCCGTACATGCACCGTGCCCGTCTCAGGGGCGCGAGACCGACAGCGTCATGGCATTCACAATGCCATACGTTCGTTGGACCAAGATCGAGCTGGAGGATCTCGGGACGCTCAAGACCAGCATACACGCCAACATGCTGGCGCGAGCGAGGCACGGTCGCCCGAACGGGATACTGCTCCTTCTAACATAGTTAGAAGTCCGAGCATATCTCGCTCCTCGCGCCGTTCGCCACTGCCACCCACCACTCCAGCAGAAGCTTTGGCGAGCCCAACTGCTCTGGATTACCCTCCAATGGCCGACAGGGTCGATGAATGGAGGGCCACCATTCAAAGTCTCATCGGCCGCCAACGGCGACGCCCGGGCAACCGAGTGCATCGCTGCCGCGGCAGGACTGCCAAACACGAGCCGGTGGCGGCATTTAGACCGGTGGGGGTGCAACCACCATGCACTCTCCGCCCTGAAGGCCAAGATCGCCGACTCGCCGGATCCACCTCGACAGCGACTCCACCGCGTCATCGGATCCACGAGCTCGTCGCAATCAGCGCCAAGTTCTACACGATCGACAGCAAGAAGACGCTCGAACTCGCATCGAGCGCCGAAGAGAAGCGCGACGTCAATCCGACAAGCGCGCTGGGCCCTCTGTTGACATGCACGCGCCGGAGGAACTAGGCGACTTGCCGTACACGGTGGGTTGCCCTGCGTTCACTCGTGAGCTGCGGCAAGTCCAGTGGCCCAGCAAGAAAAACTTCAAGCCAGACGTGCAGAAGAAATGCGACGGCAAGACGCATCCGTCGGAGTTCCTCGGCATCTACACCATCGCGGTGCAGGCTGCCGGGGCGTAGACGACAAGATCCTTGCCAACTACTTCCGCCGGTGCTCAAGCCCAATGTCGATCTGGCTCATGCACTTGCCGGACAACTCCATATCTTCTTGGGCAGATCTATGCCATCAGTTTGTCGGCGCCTTTACAGCGACCACAAGCCCCATGGCCAAGAAAGCGACCTTCATCTCGCCGCCCGGAAGGAAGGAGAGCCCTAGCAAGTATATTCAAAGATTCAGCCGTGTACGGCACAACATCTCAGATGTCCACCACCGCCATGGTGATCAGCGCGTTCCATCGAGCGTCGAAACCGAAGGATGCGGAGGAGATGGCGATGTGCAAGATCGAGACGCGTCGATGAGCTATATGCCCTGGCCAAAAAGTGTGCATGTCTTTGAAGAAGGGAGGAGACTCCCGAAGAAAATATCAAGCAAAGAAGATCTCGACAAGGAGGAGACCGCCCCGGCAAAGAAGAGCCGTCGGCGGGGCAACAGGAAAAAGAAAGGCAGAGGTGTGCTAGTTGTTGAGCAGTCCGGCAACAGAGGTGGCACGAAGAACGCCAAGACTGGTAGCTCCGGCAAGGAGGTTGCCGCTGGCACCAACCGCCAGTCTATGGCGGTCGCCGACAAGCAGGATGGCTCCGGCAAGCAGTACTGCAAGATCCACCGCACCAAGGGCCATGACCTCCAGAGCTGCAAGAAGGTCGAGCAGCTTGTCGAGCAGCAGAAAGTTGAATACGAACGACGCGACAAGGAGAAGGCCCAGGAAGGTGCTGGAGGAGCTAGCAAGAAACGTCCCGGTCGGGGGGGGGGGTGCCGCGGCAAGGCCAAGCAGCGGCAAGGAGACAGGCCTCCCCGCGGCCGCGACAAGGACGACAACGACGACGACGACGAGGACATGGATGATGACGAGGCCGATGAGCGGGGGAGTTCGAGAAAGCCACAGAGGTCCTGCGTTGGCGGGTACATACTTCTCGCATACTTCACACCGCCAACTCAAGCGGTGGATGCGGGAAGTCAATGCAGCAGAACCATCCATCGAGTCACGCAAGCCTCTTAAATTGTCCAAAGACGCCTATCATCTTTGATATTGAGGACCACCCTGATCGTGTAACTGCGGTCGGGTGCTTGCCGATGTTGGTTTCACCAACTATCCGCAACCTCAAGGTCACCAAGATGTTAGTTGACGGTGGGGCCGGCTTGAATCTGATATCCTCTGCGGTGCTCCAGAAACTCCAGATCCCTGATGGCGAGCTCGAAGAAACCGGCACATTCCAAGGAACCAATCCGGGAAGGAGCAAGCCAAAGGGAAAGATCACGTTGCCGGTGACATTTGGCGTGAGTTGAACTTCGAATCGAGAGGGTCACCTTTGACGTTGCTGACTTTCCATTGCCTTACAATGGAATACTTGGCCGTCCAGCACTTGCCAAATTCATGGCAGCCTCTCACTATGCCTACAACATGCTGAAGATGCCAGGCCCGATAAGTGTCATCTATGTCCCTGGCGACAAGAAGGATGCTCTTATCTGTGCCGACAAGATCTACCGAGAAGCAGCAGCTGCAACAGATTGCAAGCCACTTGCCGCTGAAGCTCCCGGGGGGAAGAAGAAGACCAAGTCCGGCAAGAGCTCTGATGCCCACTCCGGCAAGCGCACCTCTTCGGAGTGCTGCGCTACCGTCGAGGACGCACCATCGAGCTCCACCGGCAAGTGTAAGAAGACGATGATAGCTCCACCAGAGACCAAGAAGGTGTCCGCCAAGGAGGATGGCACTGGTGGTACCTTCACCATCAGTGCCTCTCTCGACCCTAAATAGGAAGGCGCGCTCGCTGCTTTCCTGCGGGCGAACGTCGACGTGTTTGCATGGCAACCGTCTGACATCCCGGTGTTCCTGTGAAAGTAATTGAGCACCATCTTGCTGTTTGTCCTCATCGCGCGCCCGTCAAGCGAAAGTCGAAGCAAGCGGTGGAGCGCCAAGAGTTCATCGCGGAAGAAATCAAGAACCGGAAGCAGCAGGCCTTGTCGGAGGAGTGCTCCATCCTACGTGGTTGGCCAATCCTGTAGTTGTATCGCATAAGGCTAACGGGAAATGGAGGCTTTGTATCGACTTTACAGATGTCAATAAAGCTTGTCCCAAAGACCCATTTCCCTTGCCGCGCATCGACCAGATTGTTGACTCCACGGTCGGATGTGATTTGCTTTCATTTCTGGATGCATACTCAGGATATCATCAAATCTTCATGGCGTAAGAGGATGAGGAGAAGACCGCATTCATCACCCCATGTGGCACATACTGTTTTGTACGGATGCCCTTCGGGTTAAAGAATGCTGGTTCAACGTTTGCAAGAGTAGTTCATGACGCTTTTGAGCCGCAAATGCATAGAAATGTAGAAGCCTACATGGATGACATAGTGGTCAAAAGCAAGGACAAGGCGACCCTAATTCAAGATTTAGATGAAACCTTTGCAAATCTGCGCAAGATCAACCTCAAGCTCAACCCCGAGAAGTGCGTGTTCGGAGTCCCTTCCGCAAGCTTCTCGGGTTCTTCGTGTCTCGTGAGGAATTGAAGCCAATCCCGACAAGATCAAGGCCATTGAGCGGATTGAAGCACCAAAGCGCGTCAAGGATGTACGAAGACTTGCCGGTTGCGTAGCTGCTCTCAGCAGGTTTATCTCTAGATCTGCCGAGCGCGCCCTGCCATTCTTCAAAATTTTGAAGAAGGCAGGTCCGATGCAATGGACTCCGGAAGCGGAGGCTGCGCTGCAGGACTTGAAGAGATACATCCTCCACTCCAACACTTGTCGCACCTAGGCCATAAGAAAAGTTGCTGCTATATATAGCGGCAACCAATCAAGTGGTTAGTGCTGCGTTAGTAGCGGAGAGGGAGGCGGATGATGAGCTAGCAACCATGGCAGATGCATCCAGCGACAAGCAGGGGGCTTTGCCGGCAAGCTCTGGTCCCGACAAGGATGGATCTGCGCAGGTACATGAGAAGATGTAGAAAAGGATGGTGCAGCGCCCAGTTTACTTTGTCAGTTCCCTTCTGCAGGGGGCTAGGTCAAGGTACTCTGGTGTGCAGAAATTGCTTTTCGGCCTCCTCATGGCCTCGAGAAAGCTGCGCCATTACTTCGAGGCACATGAGATCACAGTCGTCACTCGCTTTCCGCTGAAGAGGATCTTGCAAAATCCAGAGGCAACAGGCAGGATTGTCGAGTGGGCACTGAACATCAAGCTTTGGCCTCAAGTTTGAGAGCACTTCAACTATCCAAAGCGAGCATTGGCGGAGTTCATAGCAGAATGGGCGCCAACACCGGATGAAGAAATTCCGTAAACGAGCATCCCGCCAAGGAAGCAAGCAAAGAGTGGCTGATGTACTTTGATGGTGCCTTCGCTGCAAGGCGCCCGGTCTTGGCGTGCTACTTGTCGCACGCACCGGAGAGCACCACCTCAAGTACGTAGCCAGATGCACTTTCCCAAGGAGCAAGCAACAAACAATACCGCAGAGTATGAAGGTTTGCTTGTCGGTCTCGAGGATCGCAGAGACCTTGGGATCAAGAAGCTCATTGTCGGGGGTGACTCACGACTTGTTATCCGCCAAGTGAACAAGAATTATCGAGTCCGTTGATGGAAGCTTATGTTGATGAAGTGAGAAAGCTAGAAGAGCACTTTGACGGCCTCTGGATGGAATATATTCCAAGAGCTCTAGCGACATTGCTGATGGCCTGTCAAAGTGCCCCGCACTTGAGCTACCTGTGGAACCAGGGATTTTTGTGCTCAAGCTGACTCAACTGTCTGTAACACCATCAACTGGACAGAGCAAGAAGAGGAAGTTGATCTCTGGTGACTATTTTCCGGCAGAGCTTCCCGAAGCCGCCGCCAAGAAGGTCCCCAAGATCGACACCAACAGATCTTGAGGCGATCTGCTCCGACAAGCTCTAGGGTTTGTTTCGTTGAAGCGGACACTCCCGACAAGCTTTGCTCCGGCAAGCTTGCTGGGAACGATCAAGCTCGGCTGAGCCGCAGAGTTCTGCCGTGGAAGTTGATGTTCCCGCAGCAGCGAATGTGCCTTTAGTCCTTGTTGTCGAGCCCCAAGCTCCAAAGCATGGGCGCAGCAGATTGTCCATTTCCTTGAGACGGAGAACTTCCGAAGAGCAAGAAGAAGCGGAAAGAGTAGCCCGGCGGTCAAGTATGTACCAGTTTGTCGACAACACACATGCATGTAAGAAGACTCAACGGTGTGAAATTGAAGTGTATTCACCGGGAAGACGGACAAAAGCTGTTGGCGAGAGATACATGGAGGCATATGTGGTCACCACATTGGCGCCAGAGCACTTGCCGGCAAAGCGTTCCGCACAAGGTTTCTTTTGGCCGACAGCCCTCCGTGATGCAAGCGCACAAGTAACCAAGTGTGAAGCGTGCAGTTCCATTCCAAGCAGATACACCAGCCAGCTCAAGCTCTCCAGACGATCCCTTTATCCTGGCCATTTTGATGCAGGGGCTCGACATCCTCGGCCCTTTCCCCCGAGTTGTCGGGGGCTTTGAGTACTTGTACGTTGCAATCGACAAGTTCACAAAGTGGCCGGAAGTGGAAGCAGTGAGGAAGGTGACAGCACAGTCAGCAATCAAGTTCTTCAGGTCGATTGTTTGCCGTTTCGGAATCCCTAACAGGATCATCACCGACAACGGCACGCAGTTCACGAGCCGCACCTTCATGCAGTACGTCCAAGATCTTGGCGCCAAGGTCTGCTTCGCTTCTGTTGCTCATCCGAGAAGCAACGGTCAGGCGGAGAGAGCAAATGCTGAAGTGCTGCGCGGGCTCAAGACCAGAACTTTCGACAGGCTGCACAGGTGCGGAAGAAACTGGATTGAGGAGCTGCCGGTGGTTCTTTGGTCGATCAGGACGACGCCAAATCGAGCCATCGGCGGACACCTTCGCTCTAGTCTATGGAGCAGAGGCAGTTCTCCCCACGGAATTCGTGATACGGATCGCCTCGAGTGCTCGCTTATGATGAGCTTGAGCAAGAGCAGCTGCGACAAGATGACGCTGCTCCTTGAGGAAGATCGCCTTCGATTTCTTGTCTGAGCTGCTCGGTACCAGCAAGCTTTGCGCCGCTACCATAGCCGCAAAGTCAATGCCAGAAGTCTTGAGGAAGGCGACCTTGTTCTTCGGCGCGTTCAGTCCGCCAAGAATTCCAACAAGTTAACGCCGAAGTGGGAAGGCCCTTATTGGGTGAAACGAGTCACTAGGCCTGGCGCTGTCCGCCTTGAGACCGAAGATGGCATTCCGGTGAGCAACTCCTGGAACATTGAGCATCTTCGTAAGTTTTACCCGTAGGGCGCGGTTGCCGAAACCTGTTCCGGCAACCACCTTTTGTACAAGTCTTGCCGATGTTGCATGTAATCCTTTGTACAAAGCCGGGCGCAGACCCCGTGCATAAGTAAAGCTAGCGTGCTTCGCACATCTTGTCAATTTCATGCTTTTTACTCCTATTTTGCATGCGTTATCGACACTTTGTGCAGCACCTACCCACAGTAAGTGATAACGAGCCACAAGGCTCCATATCTTTATTTTCTCTTCTTTCTCTTTCTCAAAGAAAGGAAGGTTCCCTCGCACACAAGTTTGCCGGGGGGAAAGGAGAAGATAATGGTGTGGACCAAGCGTCGCTCAAGGAAGTCTAGCCTTACCGGGAAGCAAACGACAGAGAAGCTAAGTTGCCAAAGTTTGAGCAATCAGTTTTTAAATTTTTAAGTTATCTTCCTTGAACGACCGAACTTTGTATGGAAAACCTGTGCGCAGAGGAACCAACTCGTAGCTAGTTGCGCCCTTACTTTGTTTCGAGTCCGCTCAACAACTTAAGTGAGCTGCGACTAGTTGCGACAAGGTTGCTTGTCGGAAGCGGCACCGCCAGCAGGCTGCTGACGTCCCGCACTCAGCGCTCGCGGCTCAGGTGCCCGCGCCGACAAGTTCCCTAAAAGCGTAGGGCAAAAACATACAAAGGAAGGAATCAAGTAAAGGAAATAACATAGCAATTGATACCCAAAATAGAGTTATATTACAAGATAGCTTGCCGCAGCTCTAATGGATTGTTCTTATAACATGACCAGCAGCGGCAAGAGAAAGAGAAAACGGGCGGCCTAATCTACGCGATCGCCCTCAACCCTCTTGATTCCGCTCACCCTGTCCACAATGGGTGCGAGAAGGGTCTTGAGCGCCTCCACATCAGCATCCGGCGGCAGGGACTTGAGGACGTTGCTGAGGTTGAGGCCTTGATTGCGGAAGGCCACCTTCATCAGCACCTTTTGAAGAGCCCCCGCGCAGATCTGGCGCGACTCCTCGGCCAGCTGCTTTGGGACTTCTTCCCGGAGTCGCTGGAGGCCCTTCACCACGCCCTTGAAGAACAAGCTAAGCTTGGCGCTGGGTTGGAGGTGCTCGTCGGAGGAATATCCAAGATCCACCATCCCCAGCTCCATCAGCTCCCTGCGGATGGCTGCAGCAGTATCCATGAGACCCTCGGTCCAGTGCTCCACGTTCTCCCTCAAGGCACTCTGGGAGGCAACAGCACTCGCCAGCAGCCCCTCGTCGGCCTTGATCTTCTCCTTCAAGGCCGCCTCCTGCTCCCTGGCGCCGTCCAGCGCCTGAGTCAAAGTAGTTCGCTTCAACTCAAGGTCTGCATTGGAGTCCTGGCGGCGCTGAGCTCCTTGCTCCTCTCGGCGAGACGGCCCTGCAGCTCGCCAAGAGTGTAGGCGTCCTTCTCGCTCGTGCTTGAGTGCAGCAAGCTCCTCGCCGCTCTTCTTGAGGCTGACCTCCAACTGCGCCACCTTCGTCTCCAGCTCCTTCTTGGCAGCCTCGGCAGCTGCGGCAGCATCCTTTGCTTCCTTGAGAGCCCCGCCAAATGTTTCCTCGTGCATGGCAAGATCCTCCTCGTGGCTGTCAAGGTTAACCTTCCGCTGCGCCAACTCACCTTCCTGCAGAGACAGCTTCTCGGCAGCAAGCCGCTGTTCCTCCTCAGCTTCAGCCTTCTCGAGGATGAAGGCCTTGCGCTCCTCGGCGAGTTGCTCCCGCTCCTCCGCCAAGGACCGGAGAGCTTCCTGGTTGCGGCCCCGGAGCTCCTCCGCGCGCTTCTCGATGTCTGCTCCCGCCTTTGCGACAAGCGCCTCCCGGGATTCCAGCTTGGCTTGTCGGGCGCGGTAGAGCGACAGCAACTTCCGCAGTAGCTCCTCCTCGGGCTCGCCGCTGCTGCTTAAGCGCGTCGACCAGCGTCAGTCCGGCGGAGGCGAGCAGCTCTTCATCGAAGGTTTCCCCTTCGGCCGGTGCCCTGGAGCTCGACTCCCATGGGAGCTTGATGAAGACGCCATCGCCGGCCTTCAAGTAGGCACCGGGCTGGGTCTCTTCGGAGCCTGACGCTGCAGCAGCGGTGGAGGGATCGGCGGTCGGCATAGCGCCCGGCGCTCCTGCGGCCTCAGGGTCGTCAGTGCGATGGCCAGACCCCTCGCCAGCTTCTGCGGCGGCAGCTTTGGCGGCCTCTTCGCCGGCGGACTCGTCAGCGCCGGCTTCTTCTTCCATGGCGGCGGCTTCATCAGTGTTGCCGCGCACATCCTCCTCGCCGGCGACCTCGGTCTCCATTGGCTCTATGGCGGATGGATGAAGAAAGTCAAGCAAATATTCAAAGACAAAATCAGAAGAAAAACACAAGGGAAGTACTCAGGCGAGAAGGTTACCTGCGCCGGGGGCTGCGGTCATGGTTTCCGCCGCCAAGGGGTCGCTGGTGCCGTCCCTTGCCGGAGAGCTGCCCCTTGCCGGAGAAGTCCCCCTTGCTGGAGGACGGCTCCCTTGCTGTGGAATCCACCCTTGGCGGCGTGGTCGAAGCGAAGGAGGCTGCTCTGCTCCTACACAAATCAACAGTCAGATATCAGCAAGGAAAAAGCACCCATGCACGCCGAACAACAAGAAGTAGACCATATGCTTACGCTGGGGGCTGCGCTGGGGGCTGCTTTGAAGAAGGGTTGCCTCATCCGGCAAGGTGGTGTCGGACGCGCCTCTTGCTATCGCAGTAGGTTCGTCCTCGATGACGACCACCGGGGTCTTGGCTGTCTTCGACATCCTCTGGGCCAGCATCCTGAAAAGGAATGGATTCAGAGTAAAGCAAATCAGATACAAGACAAAGCAGCAAATCGAAAAATTACAAGTACAACAAGGAAACTTACTCTTCCTCTTCCTCGTCGGAGCTGAGCGCGGAGAGGTCGACTCGCCCGCCTCAAAGACGACGAGGCGGAGGAGTGGGTTCCTGGACGCTTGGCGGGAGCGGGACCGGTGGCTCGCGAGGGCCCGCTCCGATTGCCGCAGCAGCGTGAGGTGCTCCGTGGGAACAGTGCTTGCCGCGGTGGGCGTCGCTGTGGCCCAGGGGCTGTTGGCCCGTCTGCCGCCCCGCTGCGTCTCCGGCCTTGCGAAGACGCCTTCTTGGTGGAGCTGGTGGCTCCGCTCGCGGTAAGCTGCTTGGAGGCGGGGAGGATGCACCCTCGGCGGGTTCGCTCGACTCGGCTTCAGGCTCGGCAAGCTCCTCCTCGCCGGCAAACTCCTTTCGCTCGACAAGGCTTGCTGCCTCGGCTGCCTCTGCCTCCTCCACAGTGAAGCCAAACTCGCCCGCGGCAACGGCTGCTGCCGCCTCTTCCAGCCTAGTGGCGATGCGCTGCATCTCATCGTCAGTAGTGTCGTGGGTGAGGCCCCTTTGCTCGTCGGGGCGGACCGGCATTTCCACCAGATTGTCAAAAAACTGCCGCACCACGTCATCTGCGGCTCTTGCCAAGTTGGGACAATTCCATGTGAGTCGCGACGGCATCATTGCACGGATGCGGTCAAGCGCGGAATTGTTGCAATGAACGACACCCTCGGCAACCTAAACATCTCTGGATGATCACGATCGGGCTTGAACAGCTCTAAGAGCATTGCGTCAAGCTCCAAGACAGTGAAGTTGAAGTTGAGGCCCGGGCGCAGCCTCATGATGTCTGCTGCGTTCTGAAATTCCCAGGCAGGTCTCCTTCTCTCCTGCAAGGGAACGATGCGGCAGCGAAGAAAGTCCGCGCCAACAGTGCCTACAGTGAGTCCGGCAAGTCTAAGGCGGAGGATTCGGGTGACCGCGATCTTCAGCCTAGCGTCTTCCGGGGCCAGATTGCTCCAATCATTGCCGCGCACTACTGGGGTTTGGCGCTGGGCGGTGAACAACTGCGGGTTCTCCTCAACAATCCAGCACCAATCCGCCCTCCACTCCTCCCATTTGCTACGGAGCTCTCCCTCCAGGCGGAGCGCCGCTCTCTTCAGCCTTGAGAAGAAGGGGGGAGCAGCGGTGGTTTTTCGATGGGACAACAACTGGCAAGGTGAGCGGCGTGCCCCTGTTTCCCCTGCTTATAAAGAGGGAGGGGGCGGACGTTCCGATTTTCGAATAAAGAAACCCCACGATCTCGCCCACGATCTCTCACACGACACCACGTTCGATGCTTGCCGTTCGTGGGGGCGTGGTGGGTCGAGGTGAGTTATGGTGTGACCGGGCCGCGTGTGCCCGTGCCTGTTTTGGGCTGGCCCATGATGCTCGGCACCATGTGTGGCCCAGTTCGGGGGTTCTGACCGGTTGTACTAGAGTAGGGGTACCCTAGTATCCCGAACTTGTGCAGGCGATTGCAGCCCTCATGGCGGGGGCTAACCGGGTGACCGCCAAGATCCTCCATGGTTCCTTTGGAGCCATTCAAGAACAAAGTATTTAAGCCAAGGAGACAAGGCCCGGCAAGAGGAGCTTGCCGGGAAGGCCACCCAAGGCACATACAAGACAAGGCCCGGCAAGAGGAGCTTGCCGGGAAGGCCACCCAAGGCACATACAAGACAAGGCCCGGCAAGAGGAGCTTGCCGGGAAGGCCAGCGGCGACAAGCTTCCGCGCGACAAGACAACAACCGGCAAAGGCGCTTGTCATGCGGCAGACCACCTCTCTGTACCTACGCTCCAGCACATCCACTAACGTGTCACCCTGGGACCTTTCCAGGCGCGAGTGGCGAGAGGCTGTGCAGCCAGCAGTGCGAGGTGGCAAGCGGCACTGGCAAGTTTGCCATCGTGGCGAACTGTGGCGCCCTAACGGTCCCTGTTTGCCTTGTTAGGGCGACTAGACGGGCATTTAATGCCTTTGTCCCCCGCCGTCGGGGTTAGGTATGGTACCTTTGTACCTCGCATAAGTAGGTGTACCAACCACTATTTTTCCATTTGTACCCCGTCTATGTTGCCACAATCGGAGCCCCTTGAGCATATAAAAGGAGGCCCATGCGCAACGTAGAGAGGGTTGGTCGATCAGTTCCCTCCATGCTCAGTCTCGTTAGCAGCTCGTGTGTACTGTAGCACTCAGCGCTCCCGAGCAAGAACGCAATACACCTAGACATGCAGCAGTAGGAGTATTATCTCTCCGGAGAGCTCCGAAGCTGGGTAAACCTCTCGCGTGCTTCGCCTCGATCTGCTCTTCGCGCGACCTCCGCTCCCCGCCGAACCGAAAGGGGCTCGGTCCGCCGGTCCCATAGGTGTTAGTGGGCCAGATCAGCCTGCCCCGACAATCATGTGCTCCCATACTCTGCATATGACACTAGTCTATGTTACTACTCCCTCCTTTCCGGTTTATAGAGAAGTTTAGAGTAACATAGTAATACGTTCTGAGACAAGTTACTCCCCACTATGACCAGCCTTGGCCTCTCTAAGTGCTCCACCATGTATAGCTGCTAAGCCTGCCACGTAGGCAGAAAATATGATGTGGCACCAATAAACTAAGAACCTATGCATTGAAGACTTGAGTTACTAAGCCATTTAATGCACTTAGCACCTCATCTAAAGAGCATTAATAGTATAGCCAGCTGCTGGCTATAAGCCAGTGCCATGTCATCTACAGTCCATCTTATAGTCAACATGTACAATAGTAGATCAAAAGAGTGTAGTACTACTTTTTTGTTCTATGGCCCGCCTTTCATTCTCACAAAGTGCCTAGGAGCACGTGCTAGAGCTGGCTCTTCATGAAGAGCCCGCTTACCTTCTCTCTCCTCTTCTCTTTCCTCCAACTAAGCAGAGATATACTATAGTTTATTTCTTATAGCCCGCTGACTCGGCTCTATTGTACTTTCTCTAAGCACATCTAAGCACTTACTAGCACCCCCTTGACCGTGGACCTTGATGGTGTACGTCACCTTGTGTCTCATAATTTTCCTCGTCATCATCTGAGTCCTCGAAGATCTCACCCACATCATCATTAGCATGCAGCCGCCTTGATAGACAACGTCTTGAGAAGGAGTAGAGGCGACTGGGGATGCACCACCACCACGTCGTGGGCACTCCGTATGTGCTCGTGTGCGTGCAACGTGCGTGTTTTTCCATCGGTGCTAGCTCTAAGGCCAAGGCTGCGGTCGTCTTCATCTCCGACTAGTAGTTGAGCAACGACGGCAAAGAGGTGCTGCAAGAGATGCGTATGCGCCGTTGCGTGCGATCTTCGCCGTAGCACGACGAACCGGACGTCGCCGCGGATGGCGCACGCCTCCATGCAGCAGAGTGTGTGCGCATCATGTGTTATTCACGTGCATTCTGCGGCCGAGCGTGTCTGCATGCACGTCTTGTGCACGCGCGTTGTGTGCTCCATGCTGTGCGCATATGTGCATGAGTTGGATCGGATGGAGTTAGTGCGTTGGCTTGTGTACATGCGTGGCTTGTTGCGTGGTTATCAGTAATTCAATATAAAGTACTCCCTCCATTCCTAAATATAAGTCTTTCTAGCCATTTCAAATAGACTACAACATACGGATGTATGCAGACATATTTAGAGTGTAGATTGCACTCATTTTGTTTCGTATGTAGTCCCTTATTGAAATATCTAAAAAAGACTTATATTTGGGGACGGAGGGAGTATAAAACATCTTCAACTTAGCATCCTGATGTACCGTTTCTAGTGGTTAGCGAAAAGTTCATGTTCTTTTAGTTGTTTATAGGTGGGCAGGCGGCAAAAAATAGGCGAAAACGCGCAAGGTTCCTTGCTCCTCCTCAGTCGTCGGGAATCTATGCTCTTCAACTCTTTTCTTTTATGTGAGCTTTGTTCATCCTTTTCCCAACACGCGAGACATCTAGCATCAAGGTGCACGTGTCATGCAAGAAAATGGAGATAATCAGATAAGCGGTGCATAAGTGAGTCGTATGCGGGGGGCCTTTTTTCGTAAGTGAGTCGTGCACTTCGATGGCACCTACGCAATATTTTTTCTCCTCGATGGCACGTGAATAGTGCATGTACTCAATGATGGAGCACGGGATGGTAGCAATGACATGGTCAGCCCTTTTTTGGAGAGAGTACGTACTACTAGTAAATAACTTTGATGTGTCCCGTCAACTCGCAGAACCACGAGAAGCTTGATTACGCCTTCTCCCTCGCCAACGTGTGCTTGGTGGCTCGCAAAGACGAGGAGAAACTTTTTGCTTACAAGCGGTTGACGTGCAGCAGTTCATTTGGTGTCGATTGCCACAAGCACTACTGTAGAACCATCGACTTCCGGAAGAGGCGAAGGGCCAAGCACAAGGTCACCTACTAACCTTAGGCTAGGCATAGTGGGAGTAACATAATTAGGTATACCTCCTTTTTTTATTCTAGAAACAACCACACGCGAATATCAAGGTGCTGGTTACGTAGAACAAATTTCCTGCAGTCCGTGCTCAGCCCTCCTCTATCACTCTTCTCAACCAGCCAGCGGATGCGCGGAGCCAATCGTCTGTTTGCTCACATACGGCCCCACATGTCAGTGAAAACGCAAGAGGACCCACTGAACCTGCACATCTTTGACCTCGATGTGCTGGCGATGAAAAACAAATCCAGTAAAGATCTTCGGTGGCCGCTTTTGGAGTTACTCAAGAGTAGTAAGATTCTATTTACAGTTTAACCAAAGATGCACATCTCGTGGCTTCAACTTATCAACTACTAGTACCACTCTATTTTCTTTCATGACACGACCTGGATGCTGGATGTCCCACGTGTCGGCAAAAGGAGGACGAACCCGACCAAATCTTCGGTTGTGCTCTCGGATTAGACTAGTTGTGCTAACTTAGAAAATTTATTGTGTACTCCCTCCGTTCCAAAATACTTGACTTCCATTTGTCCAAAAATGGGTGTGCCTATATACTAAAACATGTCTAGATACATATATATTTTGACAAATACTACCTCCGTCTGGGTTTATTGGTCCCCATTATATTTCGTGCCAAATTTTGACCATAGATTAAACTAACAAAATGTTTACGCATGTCACCAAACATTATATTTTTGAAAACTATGTTCAAATACGAATCCAATGAGATAACTTTTCTTGACATGCATTTACATTTTTTTAGTTAAATCTTTAGTCAAAATTTGTCACAAATTACAAAGGGGACCTATAAACCAGGACGGAGGTAGTAGAAGGCATGTATTGTGCAACGGAGGGAGTAGAATGGATGCAAGTTTTTGTAATGGGAAGAAGAGTACATCCATATATTGATAGAGTGTTGGAGTTGGCCTTACAAGTGGGACCCTTGATTGAGGAAACCGACTATCGGCAAACCCCAACCTCGCTTGGCCAAGTGATGGCTGAGTTAGAGAAAGCGATGAGGTTGAAGAGATTGCTCTAGCACGGACTCCAAGAAATATGGTGTCGATGGAAGTCGTGCGTGGCGTGGCGTGTGCCGTACTCACGGGCGTGAATGCTTGTTCTGGCCCATGCCACCCTACTACTCCTACTACTTACTATATAGTACTAGTATCGAGGATTCGAGGTGCTGGTTACGTACAATATGGCTACAGTACAAACACCCGCACGATGCGCGAAGCAAGTGAAGCTAGTACAAATAGTGTACTACTATTGTTGATTGGCCTCATCCGATAACCTGTTGCAATGCATGTACAATTATGTATTCGGAAAATATTTTTTTGCCTCGTCGCACCTCTCACTCACAGAAGCAACTCGAAAGCCATTCATAAGTTCCCACTCGCAGTTGGACCCAATGTAAACAACCCAATCTCCATTTGCGCCTGCCCAAGCCTTGCCCTCAAGCGATGTCATCTTAACATCATACGTATCATTATCAGGCGGCATCAACTTGCATAGGGCGAGGCCTCCGTCGTGACGGCGTCAGTCATCAGGGTCACGGCGAAGAAGATAGGGGAGATCAAACCGCTCCTTTGACTCTTGGGTTCCTTGTAATGATGTTATTAGTTGAGTCAAGAATGGGCTTGAACGAACCTGCCATGCTAGCCGAAGTGATGACGTCGCACTGATCAATGAGTTCCTCCACCACGTCATATTTCAGATCGGGGCAAGAATAACGGGGTCGTTTCCGTCCTGTTCCCTCCATGGAGAAGACAATCAAACAATGGCAGAAGAAAGGGTGAAGGGCTGAAGGAAAATGGAGGAGGGAGAGGAAGAGCGTGCGACATCAGTTCCAAATCGAGAGGGAAAGGCGAAGAGTTGGTGGACGGTTGCCAGTTTGCCACGGTTCACGAAGGGGTGCCCCGGCCTACACGTCGGTTCAGAAATACTCCTACTACTCGCTGTCGTCTCACTGATATGTTGGAACGGGACCACATGTCAATGAAACATGGTGTGTAATTTCTCGTGCAAAATGCGATCTCACCGCGTTGGCCCGAGGTGCCGCATTTGTTTTTTTTTTTTTGAAAGTTTGCCGCATTAGTTATCGACCTTTATTTTTTAACATGCAATCTGAATGGATAGCTCCTGTGGTCATCACACGTGAGCGGATATAGTGATGGTTGATTCGCCCGAGCAACTTATTACTGTGGGAATATGGGAGTACCAGCGGATTCAAGGAACAGAGAAATGATGGTTGCTTTGTCCGAGCAACTTACTGTGGCGAAGGTGGGGCTCTGTGATTTGACTGCTCACTAGTCATTACCAACTGCGCGTATAACGACCGGGTGAATCTTTCCACGAAGTTGTGTTGTGCACTCAATATTGCTGCATGGCAGGTGGAGCCGGATGAAGGATGTCCAACATGTCGGTGAAACGAAGTTGAATTGTTTCGGCATTTCTATCAATCCTTGAGGATTTGTTTATATGTACGCATAATTTTTATGAAATTGTACTTGTGATGCTATGAAGGTTTCAACTCTGGTTCCCTTGAGGAAAAAGAAGGTTTCAACTTAGGATTCATGTATCTTTCCTCGAGATTATCTCGTTACAACATTCCATCAAATACAAATGAAACTACCATGGCTAATGCATCTCAATGGTTCGCAGATCAGCGCCAATATTCACATCACAACTGAAGACAAAGTTGTGAGAAGGTGTACAAATAAAGAAAAAAAAATATAATTGATCGATGTTGTTCGTAGGCATGGCTCCATTTCCTTGGCACAGTGTTCATTGCTTGGCAGCTAGTTTCACCCAGCTCTGTAGCCAAAAAAGAGGTGTATGAAGGACACCACAATCCGATCATTTTGTGCAGCTCCACTAAAATTGGGTGGACCATCCCTGTTTGCAAAGATATCCAGTCAGTGTTATTACAATAATAGTGGAACTAGATGATGAAACATAACACACATAAATAGAAGCCGATCACCTCTACGATCTCTCTTTAGGACTAACTTCTTCTTGGGGAAGATTAGGCACGGAGTTGGACGAGGAGGATAGCAAAACCAATCTCCCTTTCCGCAGTCCCACAGAAATGTAAAAACGTTGCCCGTGTGACATTTTGGCAGAACTGCACAAAACACTCTTCAGAAAAGTGATTCGTGCAGTTCACCAAAAGGTCGCAATAGCAACGAGGTGAAAATGGATAGCCCTGTTTGCAAAAGGAGGTCGAAAGGAAACAATTACTGCCCAATAACACGAGTTGAAGACACATACGCCGACAAAAGAAGCATGTTCCATGTAAAAGGGAAAGATAGCACATGGTGGTTTATCAAAAATGGTTTGAGGACGAGATTGCAAGATGGAAAGTACGCCAACCGAGATACGATTTAAGCAAACAACTAAAGAAGATCTACATGCAGCAACGTGGGAAGATGGGCAGTGGAGCAAGGCCGGAGGAAGCTGTACCTGAGGGTCGTCGGGATGTTACTAGGAGGGCGCCGGCGGCCGGGATCTGCCCATACTGCGGCAGCGAGCAAGTGGCGAAGGCCCTACCGCGCCGGAGCTTGGTCAGAGCGAACGGCGGGTACCACAGATCGGGACGAGCTGCCTCAACGCCGTCGAACAGAGAGACGATGCACAACCTCCCTTTCCGCCGGCGGACGGGATGCGGCCGGATCACTAACCAACGCTGAGAGAGAGAGAGAGGCCACGGCGGCCTTGTGTGAGATGGTGTGATGAGAGACAAACCCATTTTTCCATTTTCCCCACGGCAATCGTTTTATATTCTAGGCGTGGTACTCGACCCTCCTTCGAGTAAACAACCGCTACACGCATCAAATTATCACGTGGGCTGCCTTTTCGTACAGAAACAAACTCCACCGTGTAACCGCGTGGTTTTGGCCGGGAACGAGACGTGAGTACGTGCGTCCTGCGTGCACTTCTTCTTTAGGTGTAGGTACGTACGTGGGTGGGTGTGAGAGAGATGGTTTGTGCGAAACAGAGGCAATGTGTTGATGATATCTCAATCAGAAAACATAACATATGCAATGTGTGTGAAACGGAGTCATGGACGTGAGATATCGATAGAATTGAAAACAGGGATGAAGTGTGTGGCTGCGCAATCGATAAAGAGTGCCATCGATTTTGTGTTTTCCCACGTCAAAGATACAGGGCGGCTGGCCTACTGGAACTTGAGAGGGCAGAGGTGCAGTTCTTCTCTGTGGCATGGATACCTACCTACAACGTTCGACTATCGGTGTGTGTGTGTGGGGGGGTAGAGACCGGTCAACTAGTATATGTGTGGGGAAGGAGAGAGACCTAGCTATGTATGGAGGGAGATCGATCGACATCCATGGATATGTGTAGCAGAGGAATAAGGTTGGGAAAAACACAAAGGTAGAGCGTCGGAGGGTTGGTGGTGGAGTGGTGTCTCACAAATGGTGGGAGAGGCCTCCTAGACAAACAAAGGGTATGAGTGCAATATCAATAAGAGAGGGCGGGGGGTGTCTGTCTGTCTATGCACGTGCGTCTGAGAGACGGATCGGGATGTATTCAAGGATGATGAGGGGAGAAGATATGGTTGTGGTAAGCATGAGTAACTACATAGGAAGATCAACCGTTGTGTGTCCGAGAAAAGGAGAGACATAACTAGTGAGGCAAGTGTATCAGTGCTTGGTGAAAACGAATTGTAGTCGACCTGGCTATATGTAGGGAGATCAGTTCATATACACGCTTGCATGTGTTAGAAGCAAATAAGGTCCGGAGAGGCAGACAGGGGGAGAGGGTGTGGCTAGGAGGTGGTGCGAGAGGCCTACCATGTCGAGGGGGGAGGTGTGCGAGCATGTGATTAATGAAAAGAGGCGGGAGTGTGCACTGCGTGGAATCATATTGGACATATGGGGGCATGGACGATGAGAAGAGAAGAGGGAAGTATATATGTGTTTGTTGTAGGCACACTTGGCTAGAGAGGTATATCGACCGGTGTGTGCGAGAAAGAAGGAGCCGGGGCCTACACACACCGGTGGACGACCTAAAGAGAAATAATGAACGTGCGTGATGGAGGGGACGCTAAGGGTGTGTGTGGGGGCGGGCGTGTGCATGCACGATAGAAAGTTAGCGCTAGCTAGCTACAAATAGAAGAGGATCATGAAGGTGTAAAAGACGAACAAAGATCATAATTCATTATAAAAAAGTGGATACGGATACTTGAAAGAAGATATCATAATGTAGAACATTGATTATAATTTGGGCTAATGTGTGGCTTTTGCAACTCAGGTCTAAATACTTGTCATAATGTAGGGGGCGGGGCACTATACTTTGTGTGATAAACACGGTGTACGTATGGAACATGGTTTAGATTATGAATATATACACTACAAAAAAAAGACACATCCGTGAAATTTTGGGCCGAACGAAAAAAATTTATGTCATACATATGACACTTCTATGACGATAATTGTGACAAAACCCGGTATCATCATAGATGTGGTGGGCTCCTACTTCTATGACAAAAAATCATGACAGAAAATGGGCTTTTCATCCTGGGCGGGCCGGAGACGCAGCTGCATGAAATTCTTTGGGTCGTCCATGACGGAAAAAACCATGGTAGAAGCGAGGGCGAGGAAAATTACGGGGAGTTGCCGGTTACGGTGGGAGGTCGGGCCGAGGCGCGCTGCTTTCTCGTACATACGCCGCTGCGGTAAAGTGCGGCGTTGGCTCTAACTGAACCCGAGCGAGGCATTGGGCTCTAACTGAACCCGAGCGATTGCACTGCAGGCTATGCGTTACTGAACCCAAGCGATCGATCGATGGCTGTTAACTGAACCCGATGGAACGATTCCTTCGTTGCTGCTGCTAACTGAAGCCAATCGATTGGATGAACAGTGAGCATTGTGGGGGCGGGGGGGTGGGGTTGGATGAACAGTAGACGGTGGAGGGGTGGCCGTGGAGGGGTGGTTGAACAGGACCCCGTGGTGTGCAGGGCTGAATGAACAGTAGACGGTGGAGGGGTGCCCGTGGAGGGGTGGTTGAACAGTAGCCCATGGAGTAGTGCGCGGTGGAGGCTGGATGAACAGGAGCCCGTGGAGGCTGGAGGAGGTCGAAGGTAGCCCGTGGAGGCTGGAGGAGGTCGACGGTGGAGATGAACAGTATCCCGTGGGGTCCCGTTTTGCGGTACGCCACACCCCTCCCGATGAATAGGACCCCCGTTTTGACTGTTTTGCGGTACGCCACACCCCTCCCGATCAACCGGACCCCCGTTTCGACCGTAGGAGGTCCGTTTTCTTCGATTTGCGGTACGCAACACCCCTCCCGATCAACAGGGCCCCCGTTTCGATCGTAGGAGGTCCGTTTCCTCTGTTTTGCGGTACGCCACACCCCTCCCGATCAACAGGACCCCGTTCCGAACGTAGGCGGTCCGGTTCCTCCGTTCTGCGGTATGCCAGGCCTCATTTCCATCGCATGTTCCGTCCAAGCCATCCCGATGAACACGACCACGCATTCCGTTCTGACCCAGCCGGTTGGCTCACACGCGTTTCGTTGCCTCCCGATGAACACGACGCATTTCGTTGCCTCCCAATGAACACGACGCATTCCATTGCCTCCGCATGAACACGACGACGACGATGTTTCTCCGTTCCGACCCAGCCATGTACACGAGCCCTCGTAAATGCGTGCGTGTCTTGTGATGGCGTTCGAGACCCGCCCGTATGTACACATACGTGGCCGTATTTTTCTTGCACCACGGCGCTATCGTGCGTGTACATGCTACGTCGGCGCCTCTACTACGACACGTCGCGGCGCCTCTACATCCACCAGTATATATATGTGCATTACGTTCGCGACCAGAATGACAACGCCACGACGCTTTGACCAGGTGGGTCCCGACCGTTAGGCACTTCCTTGCTCGCGAAGATGTAGCTGGTGGGTCCCAGCGATCGTGGTCGAATCATTTTTGCCCGGACGCACTTCCTTGCGGCGAAAATGTAGCTGGTGGGTCCCAGCAATCGGGGAGCGAATATTTTTTGCCCGGACGCACTTCCTTGCGGCGAAGATGTAGCTGGTGGGTCCCGGCCCGGTCGAGAAGCGAATCGTTTTTTTGACGGACGCACTTCCTTGCGTGCGAAGATGTAGCTGTTGGGTCCCAGCGGTCGGGGAAACGTTTTTAGCGAAATATGGTGGCCCGTCCGGTGGGTCCCCGCTGTCGGTGGAGGAATAATTATTTTGCGTGTAATAAGGAGGCACTTCCTTCTGCGGTGGACCCGGTGTCGACCTCTCCACGCACAGTACTCTTCCGATGGAAGTCGGTCGTTGACCACATTGACCACCCCTGCGTCGAGAGCACCACGGCGGTGGGACGACGGCGAGGCCTAAGAAGGGGACGACACGGAGGCGGGAAGACTTCGGCAGTTGTTTCCCACGCGGAGGGGAGTACGATCGCACGAGGGTTTACTTGGTTCATCTGCCGTCACGGAGAATAACAGCAGTGTGGGTGAGTAGAGGGATGGCTAGGCTAGCGATGGGAATACATGGGGCGGTGAGGCTGCTTGGCAAAGATAGCCGGCGGGGAGGAGGAAGCGAGCAGTCCACGGGCGCTTGTTTGAGCGGTTTGGAGCAGGAAGAGCAGAGATTGAAGAAGCACGGCCGTTGGATGGACATCCAACCGTCACTGCTTGTGCGTCAACCTTTTTTTAGGAAACCCTCAAATCTGTGGAAAACAACATACAGCCCATCTGCCATTATTTCTAATAATTTACAGCCCATTTGCTAATTCTTAAGGCTTTTTTTGAGCCCATATTCTTTTCGTTAGCATTACATCCCATATTGTGGCCAGCAGTGGGAAGAGTAGGGGGCGGTGAGGCCTCATGGCAAGACAACACACGGGTGGCGAGGAGCATCTTGACGACCGGGCGCTGCTTTGGGCGGCCGGAGCAAGAAGACCAGAGGTTGAAGAAGCACTATGGCCGTTGGATGGACATCGACGGTCCTTGGAGCTAGAATCGTTCATATTGACTAAGTTGAGAAAGCCCTTCGTCCCGTCAACTTAGTAGGCCTAAGACAGCCTCCCACCAAGGTGGGTCCCAGCTAGCCGGGGAGTATTCATTTTTGTGCGTAATAAGGAGGCACTTCCGGTGGGTCCAAGGCGGCCAGGGGAGCGTTTTTTTTTTTGCGAAATCGGTGGCCCGTCCGGTGGGTCCCAAAGGTCGTGGGAGAACGATTTTTTCGCAAAATACTGTTGGCCCGTCCAGTGGGTCCCCGCTGTCAGGTGGAGGAATAATTATTTTCCGCGTAATAAGGAGGCACTTCCTTGCGGCTGCCGTGGAACCAGCTGTCAGCCTCTCCACGTACAGTACTCTTCCGATGGAAGTCGGTCGTTGACCACATTGACCACGCCGCGTCGAGGGCACCACGGCGGTGGACGACGGCAAGGCCTAGGAAGGGGATGACGTGGAGCCGGGCCATGGGAGGCAGGAGTAGGCGGCACGACCGGCGCTGCTTTGGGCGGCTGGAGCAAGAAGACCAGAGGTTGAAGAAGCACTATGGCCGTTGGATGGACATCATACGGTCACTGGAGTATTGACTAAGTTGACAAAGCCCTCCGTCCCCGTCAACTTAGTAGGCCCACAAGTCAGCCCAACAATATGGTGGGTCCCATCTAGCAGGGGGGTATTCATTTTTTGGGCGTAATAAGGAGGCACTTCCTTGCGTGCGAAGATATAGCTGGTGGGTCTGACCTGTCAGCGGGGGGAACGTTTTTTCGCGAAATACAGAGGCCCTTCCCGTGGGTCCTAGCTGTCAGGTGGAGGAATCATTATTTTGCGCGTAATAAGGAGGCATTTCAGTTAATTGATGAGCGGCCCTATTCTTAATGAGTGCTTTGAGATTTGTAATAATTTTGGCCATGTTTGTTTTGAGCATTGTGCGCGTGATTCGAATCGCGTGGCTCATGAGCTGGCTAGAAGGGCTAGGGTTGATCCTCCGGGTGTGTACGGTGGGGCGGTGAGGCCTACGATGGGAGTACGATGGGGCGATGAGGCTCACAAGGGCAAAGACACTGGCCCTTGGGAGGAGGGAGCAGGCAGTCCCTCCGGCGCTTGTTTGAGCGGCTGGAGTAGGAAGAGCAGAGATTGAAGAAGCACGACGGCCGTTGTATGGGCATCCAACAGTATACATGCCATCTGTGGAAAGCCTCAAATCTGTGGAAAACAGCATACAGCCCATCTGCCATTATTTCAAATAGTTTACAGCCCATTTGCTAATTCTTACGGGTTTTTTGGAGCCCATATTCTTTTTGTTAGCATTACAGCCCATATTGTGGCCACAGTTAAAAAAGTTATACGAAATTTTGCATATGTCGGTGCGGTCTGAACTGTTTTTAATCCCGAAATTTCGAGTCACATTCAGACTGATTTTAAAAATAAATGTATATCAATATAAAATCCAATAAATTGTCGACGCATAAAAATCAATGCAATTTAAAATCTCGAAATGAAAAAAAGATATTTGAAACTAATTGCCGGTTTGATGTGTTTTAAAAATGTACAGCCCATTTCTCATTACTGATCGGCCATTTTCTCGGCCAGCAGAATGAAGCTCTCCTCGTCTTGAAAGATTTGCAGCCCAACAGGCCTTATAAAGTGACTTACTTGACAAATCATAAAAAAACTGGGCTAGCCATTTTCAAAAAGAAAAAAAATAATGAGCTGGTCTATGGTAAACATAAAAGAAAAGGTTGTCTAGACAGGCCAGAGTGTCCCGCACAGCCCAGTTGACACCCTGCTTCCGTCTCAAAAGCAAATTAGATAAATGCCACTCCAATTATGGCGATTCATAAAAATGCCACTGCAATTTTTGCAAACTTTGAAAAATGCCACTGCAGTTTGCAAACTTTGAAAAACGCCACTCCAGACTTCAAAAAATGCCACTAGAAATGGCATTGTCGGTGTCAAAACCGGCGGATCTCGGGTAGGGGGTCCCGAACTGTGCGTCTAGGCGGATGGTAACAGGAGACAAGGGACACGATGTTTTTACCCAGGTTCGGGCCCTCTCGATGAAGGTAATACCCTACTCCTGCTTATTAATATTGATGATATGGGTAGTACAAGAGTAGATCTATCACGAGATCATAGAGGCTAAACCCTAGAAGCTAGCCTATGGTATGATTGTTGTTTGTCCTACGGACTAAAACCCTCCGGTTTATATAGACACCGGATAGGTTAGGGTTACACAGAGTCGGTTACAATGGTAGGAGATCTACATATCCGTATCGCCAAGCTTGCCTTCCACGCCAAGGAAAGTCCCATCCGGGACACGGACGAAGTCTTCAATCTTGTATCTTCATAGTCTCGAGTCCGGCCGTGATGATAGTTCGCTATCCGGACACCCCTAGTCCAGGACTCCTCGGTAGCCCCCGAACCAGGCTTCAATGACGACGAGTCCGGCGCGCATATCTTCTTCGGCATTGCAAGGCGGGTTCCTCCTCCGAATACTTCATAGAAGGTTTTGAACACAAGGATAGTGTCCGGCTCTGCAAAACAAGTTCCACATACCACCGTAGAGAGAATAACTTTTGCAGATATGCTGACGTATTCCGCGGCGTGACATCACACCACGGCCAGGCCTTTATACGAATCGTTTTTTACCGTTCCACCTTAGCGCATTTAGCGAGGCGGTTTCCTTGGCACGTCTTATCAAAGCATAGATCGTGCCCCTTATTCCGGGATTCTCATCAATACGGACGTGGGTAACCCATCCGCGCCATTGATTCTGACGCTTGGGAGATAAGCGAGTTTTACGGTTGGTGGGGACGCATAGCTTCGTCCGTCCATATAAGGGGATAAGGATCCACCTTTTCACCTCGCCTTCTTCCTCCTTTGCTCATCCATTTTCGCGACTCGAGCTCCAAAGACCCAAGTCCGCACATCCCACCTCAACCTTCTCCAACCATGTCCGGAGCGGGAGGCAGGTGAATGGCCTCCTCCGTCACGGAGGGGCACATCACAAAGCTGCGGGAGGCCGGATACTTATCCAGCAACATCACGCACAGGCTGCCCGATGCGGGGCAGCTCATTCCAACCCCCAGGCCCCAAGAGAGGGGGGTGTTTCTCCCCCACTTCCTCCATGGACTAGGTTTTCCACTTCACCCATTTGTCCGGGGCTCATGTTCTACTACGGCTGGACTTCCACGACCTGGCCCCGAATTTCATCCTCAACATCTCGGTGTTCATCGTCGTGTGCGAGGCCTTCCTCTGCATCCAGCCCCACTTCGGCTTATGGCTGAAGATCTTCATTGTCCGGCCGAAGGTAGTGGGCGGCCGTCAAGCGGAGTGCGGAGGCGCCATGGTTGGCAAGATGGCCAAAGTCCTATGGCTCGAGGGCTCCTTCGTGGAGAGAATAAAGGGGTGGTAATCGGGGTGGTTCTATATCACCGAGCCGCGCGACTCCAAATGGGCTGCTGGCTCCGGTACCCCATGTGGTGCCGGAGAAGAAGGCCAAGAAGGAGGCCACGGGAACTCGAAGGAGCTCCCGACGCCAGTCTTGTCGATTCAAGCAGAATCTTCTCCCGAGAACGAGGAGGAGGAAAGAAGCCTCTCCCCGGGGGAGGAGAGAAAAGGAAGGCCGCCCCCAACCGGGAGGCCGGAGGGTCTAAGAAGGGAAGGACCCTTCCTCCGGACTTCTCCACCAACGTCGACGACGACGAGGAGGAGTGGCCAACGAGGGCCAAGCCCCTGGCGAGATCGTAAGTGTCCGGATACCCCTGGCTTTTTTTTATCATTGCATAGTGTTCTCTAATGCCGAACAATTATGCAGCCCGCCCAAGGGCGAGTTTGCCACTTCTTCAAGCGGGTCCCTGGGTTCGTCGGAAATGGAGAGTACTTCACTTCCGGCCGCTTCCTCACCTCACGTTGTGGACGACGCCGAGGTGGTGCCCCAAGGGGGGCCTGGTCAAGAGGAGGTGGCGCAGGAGGCGCCGCAAGGCAACCTCCCGGGCTCCAGGCTCGAGGGGGGCAAGACCCCCAGGGGCTCTAAGCCCGACCCTCGTTCGGACTCCATGCCGGAACCTTCACCGGTTCCGGAGTCCGGCAAGTGGTCCCTTCGCAAGAAGGGTAAGACGCCGGTGTCCTTCGTCCAACCGGAGGCACCGGATAGCTTACTGGGGGCGCTTAACAGCGCCTCCATCGAGGAGGAGCACCGCCTTTATTATGAGTGCGGTGATCCGGACAGCCTCCCGCCAAGAGCGGGCTAACTGAAGCCTATACCAGCCTTCTAACAGGCTTTGAGGTAAGTTTAGAATATGTAAAAATATTACCGCATAGACAGGTAGCCCACGATGCTTAGTTCGGTGTTCGGAAAGAAAAGCCGGACTAAGGATCTAAAAAGATATCTGTGAGGAGTCTAACATAAGTATGTCAATATGGGAATGCAGGCTGCGCTGCTGACCTCTGCCGCACTGACTGCGGAGGTCAATGCATTAAAGCAGAGCCTCAAGCGGTCCGAGAATGAGCTCGGCCAAGCCAAGAAGCAGCTCGAGGACAAGGAAGGTAAGTAATACCTTATTAAAGAAAATACCTTATAGAAAGGTTTCGGTTGCAAAAAATAACAGGAATAACATGGATGCTGAGGGGGCCACGAACGAGGTGGCGACCCTGAAGGAAGCGGTGTCCGTGGCCGAAAACAAAGCGGCCACGGAGCGCACCGAGCGAGAAAGGGGGGAGGCGCAGCTGGCGGAGGTGTGGCAAGAGCTCCAGGCTCTTGTGAAAAAACACGAGGGTTTGGAGTGTGACTCGAAGACCCGAGAGTCCGAGCTTGCCTCGGCTCTTGAGAGTGCCAAGGCTGCTAAGGCCGAGGCCCAAAAAGCCCTCCAAGAGATTGAGTCAATAAAGAAGATAGCGGCGGGTAAGGCATTCTTTATGCAAAGCAAGCATATAAAAGTGAATTACCTATTACTTACCCGGATTTGGAGCTCTCCAGGAGCATTCGCAGATCTGCCCCATAGTGTGTCTGATGCTGCCGCGTTCTACTGCGCCAAGGAGGGGAGCTCGACGGAAAAGGTGTTACGGTCTCGATATCTTTGAGGCGGACATCCGGTGCCCCTAAGCGACTTAGTCTGAAGCAGCTGGTCGAAGCTTCACAAGGTCGCCGAACAGGCCATGAAGGGCCTCATAGTTCGTGTGGCCATTGGAGGCCATGCACAGGAGCTACTTCGGCTTAGTGCGGCGGTGGTGGGCCTTTGTCCACGGATTGAAGTCATCAAGCGCTCCGTCTGCATTGAAGGTGTCCGTTGGGCCCTTTCCCGTGCTAAAGTGCACTGGGGCAAGCTGGATGCGGAGAAGCTTGTGACGGATAGGCCACCGAAGGGCAAGGAGCATCGCACGCCCGAAATGTACTACGAGGGCCTCCTGAAGGGTGCCCGCCGTATAGCGGATGAGTGCTCCAAAGATGTAATTTTTTAATAGACTCGCATTTGTTTTCCTGTACGCTGAAAACTTGTTCATATGCGCTAAGCAATGCTTGTTAATTTAAAATATTACCTTCTGTGCGGCCGTTTATCAAATTTGAGAGATGGCAAGTCGTTGGCTTCAGCCCCCATGCCACGAGTGCTGGGGTGTTCGGGATAAACTTGAGCACTCTTGTTCGCATTATTGGGTCCACCTAGGGAGGCGCTCAACGCAACGAACAAGGAAACCGGACTTATAACGCTTGAACACTCTCACTTAGCCATAGAATTCAATAATTTTAAATTTCGACGAAGCCCCTAGTATTCGGAAGACCGAGTTCGGGGCGCTATCCACGCCTTGGCCGGACAATTCCGGTTCCTCGCTCTAAGCGGCATAAGTCTTTAGGGAACCGAAAAAACCTCTCGAACAGCGACCGGCTCTCGCCCTATCATGACGGTCAGTTTTAGCTTTCTCCACTGAGGTGATCAACCCAGCTCAACCGGGGCACAATCGCAGTGGTTCTCCCGGTGCTACCTTAGCCGATATAACGGAACGTAAGGTACCAAAACATGGGAGCCGGCAAACCCAACTATTGACCCAAGACATGATTCAAGCCGATTCATATAATGCTATAAGTTCGGGGTGCCGCACTTGTGAAAGTGTTCGGACTTATCACACCATAATTTTGGGTACTTAAGCCCCTGGTGTATTGGCCGTACCAAAGTGTATGGGTGCAACATGTCATAAAATGAACATATGTATAGATAAAGAAAGGAGTGCAATAATAAGCAGAAGCTATGTATTGTACATTCAAAAGGTCTTGCAATGAAAGCGAGCGATACAAATAGTCACGATAAGCAAGGGATGGGACTATCTAACATGTCCCCCTCGAGGGGTAAGCTACGAGGATGGTATGTAAAACAGGTATAATGCTCGTAATAGAGACCACTGAACACTCGACGTAGCTTTACGCTTGCGGCTGTTGCATCGTGAGTTCGGGCGATTCTAGTGCGGACAAGACTTACGGAAAACGGAGTCCTGAAAGTAAGAAAAAGAAGAAAAAGAAAAAAGAAAAAGAATGACACAATCGGGGCCCACAGTGCGGTCGAGCCGCATTCGGGCGTGCCGTGGTCGTGCCCTCCCCTTATGCCCATGGTATCTCCAAAGCGTAGTTATGTACGCTGTAGTAATCGGCTTCGCAATTTCGCGAGGGCTGGGGTTGGGGCCGGATTGCTACGCGTGCTTGAATCGTGCCAGGCGGTCTTGTTGTAGGTTACTTCGGGCGCGCTTGACGGTGTCCGGACGTTTAGTGGACGGACTCGAGAATTGCTGTGAGAGGCTGCTTTGCACCTCCTCCGCGAGGGCCGCCGTGTGCTCCTCCGTTCGAAGAGAGCGTTCGGTGTTTCCATTGACCATGATTACTCCTCGAGGGCCTGGCATCTTGAGCTTGAGGTATGCGTAGTGCGGCACCGCATTGAACTTTGCAAATGCGGTTCGTCCGAGCAGTGCATGATAGCCGCTGCGGAACGGGACTATGTCGAAGATTAACTCTTTGCTTCGGAAGTTATCCGGGGATCCGAAGACCACTTCGAGTGTAACTGAGCCCGTACAATTGGCCTCTACACCCGGTATGACGCCTTTAAAGGTCGTCTTTGTAGGTTTAATCCTTGAGATAAAGCAGGTTCACGCTGCTGCCGCCGTCCATCAGGACTCTAGTTAGGTGAAATCCGCCAATAATTGGGTCAAGAACCAATGCGGCGAAACCGCCGTGACGGACGCTAGTGGGGTGGTCCCTTCGATCAAAGGTGATCGGGCAGGAAGACCATGGGTTGAACTTCGGGGCGACTGGCTCCATCGCGTTTACGTCCCTTAGCGCACGCTTCCGCTCCCTTTTGGGTATTTGGGTTGCGTATATCATGTTCACCATCCGCACTTGTGGGGGAAAACCCTTCTGTCCTCTATTGTTCGGCGGCGGGGCTCTTCCTCATCATCGCTATGCAGCCCCTTGTCATTGAGTTCGGCACTTAGCTTGCCTGCTTGCTTGAACACCCAACAATCCCTGTTGGTGTGATTGGCTGGTTTTTCGAGGGTGCCATGTATTTGGCACAAGTGATCGAGTATTCGGTCCAAGTTGGACGGGCCCTGGGTATTCCTTTTGAATGGCTTCTTCCGCTAACCGGGTTTACAGCCTCTGAATCTGGCATTGACGGCCGTATCTTCAGCATTATTGCTGTTAATGCGGCGCTTGTTCTTGTTGCGACGCGACCTGCCATTGCTGTCCTTTGTATCCAAACTACCAGGGTTTTTGGTCAAGTTGTTACTACGAGCTAGCCAGCTGTCCTCTCCCGCACAAAAGCGGGTCATGAGTGTTGTGAGGGCTGCCATGGATTTCGGCTTTTCCTGTCCTAGGTGCCGGGCAAGCCACTCGTCGCGGATGTTATGTTTGAAGGCTGCAAGGGCCTCTGCATCCGGACAGTCAACGATTTGATTTTTCTTTGTTAGGAACCGTGTCCAGAATTTTATGGCCGATTCCTCTGGCTGCTGAATTATATGGCTAAGGTCATCGGTGTCTGGTGGTCGCACATATGTGCCCTGGAAGTTATCAAGGAATGCGGCGTCTAGGTCCTCCCAACACCCAATTGATTCTGCTGGCAAGCTGTTGAGCCAATGCCGAGCTGGTCCTTTAAGCTTGAGTGGGAGGTATTTGATGGCATGTAGATCATCACCGCGGGCCATGTGGATATGGAGGATATAGTCCTCGATCCAGACGGCGGGATCTGTTGTGCCATCGTATGATTCGATGTTCACGGGTTTGAAGCCCTCAGGGATCTGATGATCCATTACTTCATCTGTGAAGCATAGTGGGTGTGCGGCGCCTCTGTATTGGGCTATATCACGACGTAGCTCATATGAGCTTTGTCTCATCGTGTTCGGCCCGGCCGGGTTTGCTGTATCCGGCGCGACGGTAATCATCCCGAGTCTTTGGGCGCCCACGCGATCCGTAGATCGATCTTGTATGTTTTGCCTTATCCTCCAATATATCTCGCAAGTACGGCGCGTTTTCCTGTGCCTTGGCACTTTTTGAACGCCGTCGGGGTACGGCTTGAACGGAGGGTCTAGAGGCCCCTCTATCGCGGCCACGGGGTGGCCGGTCTGCCATGTCGTACGCTGGTGACTTGGGTGCTTCCTCTGATTGAGGCAACGGCCTGCATTTGGGGTAGCTTTTGGAGGGGCGTTCGAGTTCATACTCTTCGGCTGCAAGGACTTCAGTCCATCCGCTGCCTAGCAGGTCTTGGTCAGCTCTAAGCTGTTGCTGCTTTTCTTGAGGCTGCTTGCCGTGGCTATAAGCCTGCGTTTGAAACGCTCTGTTCAGTGGGATCCTCGGGCACAAAAAATTCGTCGTCGTGGAGGCTTGCCTCATCTTCGGAGGGAGGCGCATAATTATCGTCCTCTACCTCTCTTTCTGCCGCACTGTCGTGCGGATTTGCTTCTCCCTCCTCCTGCGCCGAGTCCTACTGGAGGGGGTTGTCTTCGCACTGTCCGGGGTGTTATTATCTCCCGTGCCGGAATCACTGTTTTTGCTGTGGCAGGATTTAGAGCGGCGCCGCTGACGTCGGCGCTTCGGTTGCTTCTTGGAGGGGTCATCCTCCATTTTTCCATCGCCATTCCCATCCTTTGGGATGTCCACCATGTATATGTCATATGATGAGGTGGCCTTCGAGCCACAGTAGGCTCGGTCTTGGTCGTCTCCGGCATGTCGACCATATCGTCGATGTCTTCGGAGTCGAAGTCGAGCATGTCGGTTAAATCATCGACAGTGGCTACAAAGTGGGTGGTGGGTGGGCGTTGAATTTCTTCGTCGTCCGTATCCCAACCTTCCTGTCCGTAGTCCGGCCAGGGCTCTCCGGATAAAGAGAGAGACTTTAGTGAATTCAGGACGTCGCTAAAGGGCGAGTGCTGAAAGATGTCCGCGACAGTGAACTTCATGACCGGCGCCCAATCAGATTCGATTGGCAGGGGCGCGGAGGGTTCGGAGTCCGGAGAGGAGTCCGGCGCCCTGGAGTCAAGGTCTTCGCAAAGGACAGGGATGGAGTTCGGCTCAATCATCGTAGAGATCGTAGCCCCCGAGGCAGCGTCCAACCACTCGTCCTCGATCGGGGCATCCGGCTCCGGACTAAGGGTCGGAGCAGCTGCTTGACCTCCGTGGCACTGTTCGTGGCGGCAGAGCTAGATCATACCCATCGAGACAGGCGGCACGCCGGCTGTGGCTCGAATCCGTCGAAGATCAAGTCTCCGCGGACATCGGCCGTATAGTTCAAACTTCGAATCGACCTGATGGCGGGCGTAGCTTTCAATCTACTCCGGATGGCTGCTTAATTGCCCGCAGTGCAAAGCCGCCGAATACGAAGATCTGTCCGGGGAGAAAAGTCTCACCCTGGACCGTGTCGTTGTTGATGATTGGAGGAGCCATCGGGCCTATAGGTGACGACACAGAGGAACTCTCAGTGAAAGCACCAATGTCGCTGTCAAAACCGGCGGATCTCGGGTAGGGGGTCCTGAACTGTGCGTCTAGGCGGATGGTAACAGGAGACAAGGGACACGATGTTTTTACCCAGGTTCGGGCCCTCTCGATGTAGGTAATACCCTACTCCTGCTTGATTAATATTGATGATATGGGTAGTACAAGAGTAGATCTACCACGAGATCATAGAGGCTAAACCCTAGAAGCTAGCCTATGGTATGATTATTGTTCGTCCTACGGACTAAAACCCTCCAGTTTATATAGACACCGAATAGGTTAGGGTTACACAGAGTCGGTTACAATGGTAGGAGATCTACATATCTGTATCGCCAAGCTTGCCTTCCACGCCAAGGAAAGTCCCATCCGGACACGGGACGAAGTCTTCAATCTTGTATCTTCATAGTCTTGGAGTCCGACCGTGATGATAGTTCGGCTATCCGGACACCCCCTAGTCCAGGACTCCCACAGGCATGAAATGGCATTTTTCAAAGTTTGGAAATTGCAGTGGCATTTCTCGGAGGCATTTATCAAATTAACCCAAAACAAAAATAACTAGGCGAGCTGCTGGGTCCCTGGTGTCAGCCGCTCGTTGTGCAATTCTCTCGTTTATTGACTACGTTGACAATGGCATGGGACCCAGATGTCAGAAATCCACTAGGAGGAGCCTTCCTTTTTATTGGCTTGAAATAAGGAGGCACTTGCTTGCATCTTGCCATGTCCTTGGCGGGTCCCTGTTGTCATCCTCTCCACGCACAATCATCTCTGATTGTGTACGCGTCAACTTGCTAGGACAACAAGTCAGCCTCTAAACCCATGGAGGACAAATACAACCCATTTAAAAAAATAACAGCCCATTCCATACGTTCAAACGGAAAGTTCAACATTGAGAGCAAAGTAACATGTCTGATCCACATATAGAGTACTGAAC
Organism: Aegilops bicornis; assembly: GCA_021605145.1. NCBI lineage: Eukaryota > Viridiplantae > Streptophyta > Magnoliopsida > Poales > Poaceae > Aegilops > Aegilops bicornis. Next base: position 97,803,891 of record CM038671.1, read on the forward strand.
TTCCATGTTGACAACCATCATAGCCAAGTTAACTATCTACTCCCACTAGACAAGTACTAACTTACTCTTAGCTAACTAGACGATGCCGGCGGTACACGCTAAACGCCGGCACCGGCGTCCTGCACCTCGCCTCAGACTTGCCAGAGGTGCGATAGGGCGCGTTGCTCGCGCGCGTTGGCCCTTTCCATGCCGGCTGGTCCATCGAAGCTTTGGCTTCCAAGCGGGAAACCCACTTGATGAGCTGGTAGTAAAAATCAGCGTCGCGAACGCGTGCGTGCCCGTCAGCCTCCAGGGCTATTTGCCGGGCGCCGGCCTCCATGTAGTCGGCCCAGTTGCGGGCGCTCTGCTCGCAACTCGGAGCGTCGGTGCGCTGCTGCTCCATGTCCTGGCGGCGCAAATCGGTGATACGCTGCTCCTCCGACAGGCAGTCGCGCTCCAACAACTCCTGCTCCTCCGCCATGCGGTCGCACTCCAACAACTCCTCGATCTACGCATTGCCATCTAAAGACAGATAGAATGCCTCCTCCCTCCGTCTGCCTTCCGGTGAAAAACCAAACACTAGTTCTGGCGGTGACCGCCTGCGGCGTCGCCTACCGCGGACGGGCGGGGGCATGGCGGACGTGGAGAGCGATATCGGGCCGGTGGGGGCTTATGAGGATATGGCGAGTTGGGTCACGGTGGCACTGGAGAAGGCAGGGAAACAGTACTTACAGGGGGAAGGTAGCGCAACGGTCATCGGAATTCAATGCATAATGGCTTAGCGCGCCAGCTTGCCGTGGAAAACTAGGGAAACTGAAATTATGACTGTGCCGTCCCGTCCTGTTTGGTTGCACGCCGGCATGGCGGTCAAACGAGTACACTCGAAGCATCTCCCTCCTTGTCAATAATGATTTCACGGATTTAAAAAGCCCGCAACAATTAAAGCGTATCTTTTTTCGCATCAATTAGCTGCCTTATTTACGGCCCGCTGCATGCGAGCACTTTCAGAATCGCTCGCAGGCGATCTGGCGAAGCGACATGCAACGAGTCGCAGAGGGCGCGCATGCAACCACTTAAATCACCGGAATTAATTAGGCTTAAACTTCTGCATGCCGTTAATTATTGACATGCCTTGGTCTTGCTGCTTTGCTCACGGGACTAATAAACCCGGACGGGGGAGTACCTTGGTTGGTGAGAGGTTTGAATTAAGCCCTGCAAACCCGAAAGGAGGTACTAGTACGTGCGTGATCCGCTATTTATTCGTGTAGGATCGAGTAGGTCGTTTCTTGAATTGAGCCCTGCAAACCGGAAAGGAGGTAGTACGTGCGTGATCCGCTATTTATCCGTGTAGGATCGATAGTGTAGCTTGTCAGTTTCTTCAGAGGTAGGAATTTTTATCCGTGTAGGATCGATAGTGTAGCTTGTCAGTTTCTTCAGAGGTAGGCATTTTTATTCAAAAAACTGTCACTTCGCATCTTGCTTCGCAAATAAAACTGCCAGGAGCGCATTTGTAGCCTAGCTAGTGATCGATCAGTAACTTGTAAACACTGAGCGAACAGAAATAAGTAACTGTAATGCATCTCAATGATTCACAGATCATATACAAATATGTAGCTCCAAAAGCAAAGATCAGCCACTTTGGATCTTGCGTCGCAACTAAAACTAACTAGTACGATTCCCATACATAAGATCAACATGTTAATGCATCTCAATGATTCATAGATCATATACAAATATGTAGCTCCAAAGGCAAAGATCTAGAAAAACATCTGTTCTTCCTACTAACATGGATGCTTCTCTTGGCCAACATTGATGCATCGAAAGAAAAATTTGTTTGTGAAGTCTACAATTCCTCTTGCAAACGTAAGTGGTTTCACCAACAGCTGGAACCATGAGAATGAACCACACATGATGGAGGAACATCCACTGCAATATGATTTGGTCTTCTCTCGATCACACCGCGAGACTATATTCGGAATACAAACTTTAACTTAGGGAAAATGGTGCCCATTGTATAATCAGACCAAAGCAATGAAGCACCTAGTGTTGGCCAGTAAATAGTACAGTACTACTTTTCTGCAGTCCATGAAGTGACTATCCAATCTTTGTGTCTATTTTCAAATGGCACTGCATGCAGTGACTATACTATTCTCTTGTTCAGTTCAACCAAAATAGCAGACACTTTGTTTGTTTGCCAAATAGCAACGAGCAGACATCTACTGCTGCACAAATATCAAGCAGCTAGTAAACATATACCACACCATGTTCGCATGATGATGGAAGAGGTGAAATCGATACAACTGAAATTGAGCATCCAATCATTGAATCATGTCCTGCACCTCCAATGTGGGTCCACCCTGCCAATAAATTCACATGCAAACCACTAGTATTACTATCTAATGACAGTACAAAAAGAGTAGCAAGATAGTAGCAAACCATGTACCTTCGTAATGAACAGCTCATAGTGCCACCAATTGGATATAAAGGTTTGGAAAAAACATGCTCCTAATCTTTGAACAGGTTAGACTTTTTTGCAGCTCCACTAAAATCGAGCATCCCTGTTTGCATAGATATTGAAAGTGTGATTACTATAAAAGTGGCACTAGTTGAAGCATAGACTCACAAATATAAGCATTCCAATTTCTTAATGGGAAAAGGTAGCAAGACTGTTTCTAACCACTGTTTGAAGGAATAAATAAAGCAACAATGGTGATGTCAGGAAGGCATACATAGTTTTTTCTGAAATACTGAGCCATTCCTGACCTTTCCTCTTCTTTTAAGCAAATTTTGTGCAGTTCTACTAAAATAAAATGCCATCACCGCGTTGACAATTTAGTGACACTGTACGAAAGGAAATGACTTAACATTACATCATGATGTCGAGTATGTGGTAGACAGGCATTAGAGACAAACATACAGACCTCCTCCGATGACATAATGAACATTAATTTTAACAAAGGTGTGACTAGCTTTACCGGGATAATTTGAGTGAACTCTACACCCTCTGTTCCTTAATATAAGACATTTTCGCTGTTCAATTTAAAGTACCCAAACTTCTAGTATTTAGAAAAACAGGTAGTAGTTCTCTTGAGCACATATCTGGGAAAGCTTGCCACACTTTATTTATGTCCATACGCTAATGCAACACCATTCGAATACTACAAATATACACTAATCCAAAGTGGCTAGTGCAACAAAGAGAGTAGTTAGTTTATTACAGTGCAGTACAATGGTTTTCTTGAATGATTTCAATAAACTCTAGCCTTTGGAAGGTTTCTATAAGAATTAACAATACAAAATGTAAAGGTAACAAGTTTCAGCATTGGTATACTAGTTGTGCATGAGAATTAAACCAAATACAGAAATTTGAAGGTAACTAGCATTACTAACTAATGACAGTACAAAAACTTGCAAACCATGTACCTCCAAGGTAAATATCATTTCGAACTCGGGGGCAACTTAAAAATTGCTATCCCAATCTTGATAATCGATCAAACATAAAAACTTGATCGAACGAATCAAGAGAACAGCCGGAGGAGGAGGTGCCCACTCTTGAACTTTCCTCTTGTCTTCATAATTATGCATGCGGTTTAACCAAAATATAATGACATCAGCGCCTTGGCATTTTGGTGACACTGCATAAAAAAATTAACTTATCTCATGAAAGTGAGGTATGTAATCTATAAGCATTAAAGGTGCAAAAATCTGAAGGTAGTAACAAGTTTCATCGTTGGTATCTTTGGTTGTGCAACAGCATTAGAATGCCTTAGCTGAAAAATCTTTAATACGTCCACAATCAACAGCTAACCCTGAAATGATCCAGTGACATTAAATGGCGCTGCTTAAATTTATCTATGGCATTAGACTGAGAGCGGCATTAGTTAAATGTGGCATCACTTTAGCAGTAGCATTGCTTGACTTGATGCTTTGGCGTTATACTAACAAAAAAAAGTGGCAATAAGAGCATGGGAGGCCCATTCGGACAAGGCGCACTAGTACGATGTACCTCCACGGACGCAGAGTGGTGAGGGAGGTATTGTTTCCCAGAGCAACAAATATCCAGGCAGCATATGTGGATTACGTCCCATTTTTGTTCTCTTTAGCCACCTTTTTCCTATGTGAGGACAACAAACCGATCGACCTGTCATTCTCTATTGCGTTGTCATGCCTTTCTACCCTTCTTCAACCAAGAGACACAAGACTCGTTCCTTAGCTACTGATTTTCCCCTTTTCAACCTAGATGCGGGTTCGATGCCTACTCTCTTGGACAGTACAGTCTCCTTCCTTTCCTTATTCAACCTGGACATGCATTAGTCCGCATGAAGTAGGGTTTCCTTTAATAGTGCAAATTATGGTTTTCATCTGCATGGCCAGAAGAGCAGAGGATAGCAAATTGGGAAGATGGTGGAGTGGAAAAAGATCCATATGCAACGACGTGCCAGATGGGGCAATAGAACAAGGGTATGGTTCGAAAAGAGGTAGCATACACGAGGGTCGGCGGAAGTGGCTTCGCTCGTGGTCGCCGCCCTCTGCACACACTACGGCAGCGAAGCTTGGGGATAGAGGCCATCCAGCGGGCGCTTAGGTCCGAGAGCACGGCCTTGTCGTCGGTCGTGACCTCGCCGATGACGAAAAGGCGTCAATGCTGCACGTCCTTTTTCTTCCCGACGGATCTGTGACCATCGGTGAGGAGGAGAGAGGGCCATCTTTTTAGATCACGGAGAGAGGGTGGTAGTGTGAGAAGCAAGTGGGCAGCCCTTGGCAAGAAAGCGCTGAAGATCCAGCCTATATATCTTCTTTATACTATTATACTGGAGGTGGAGTAGTGGTAGAGTAGTTTATATTTTCTCTGCATACAGTACCAGTTAGTCGTGTTTCAAAACTGAACGGCACGCCATTAAAAAAATAAAGGTCGATAACTAATGCGGCACCTCGGGCCAACGCGGCCAGATCGCATTTTGCACGAGAAATTACACACCATGTTTCGTTGACATGTGGTCCCGTTCCACATATCAGTGAGACGACGGCGAGTAGTAGGAGTATTTCCAAACCGGCGTGTGGGGCCAGGCGCCTTTGTGAACCGTGGCAACCGGCAACCGCCCACCGACTCTTCGCCTTTCCCTCTCGATTTGGGCTAGCCGTCGCATGCTCTTCCTCTCCCTCCTCCATTTTCCTTCAGCCCTTCACCCTTTCTTCTGCCATTGTTCGATCGTCTTCTCCATGGAGGGAACAGGACGGAAACGACCCGTTATTGTTGCCCGATCGAAAGATGACATGGTGGAGGAACTCATTGATCGGGTGCGACGTCATCACCTCGGCTAGCATGGCAGGTTCGTTCAAGCCCATTCTTGACTCAACTAATAACATCATTACAAGGAACCCAAGAGTCAAGGAGCGGTTTGATCTCCCCTATCTTCTTCGCCGTGACCCTAATGACTGACGCCGCACGACGGAGGCCTCGCCCTGTGCAAGTTGATGCCGCTTGATAATGATATGTATGATGTTAAGATGCCATCGCTTGAGGGCAAGGCTTGGGCAGGCGCAAATGGAGATTGGGTTGTTTACATTGGGTCCAATCATGAGTGGGAACTTGTGAATGTGTACACTCGTGAACGGGTTCCACTTCCAAAAATCTCAGCAGATCGCCTTGAGGTTGAGCACACCAGTATTGTACGCACGTTCAAATACAATCATGGTGACTGTCTTCTATGGAAGGTAGCAATTTCTCGAGTCCCCAACCGCTCTTGGAATTAAAACAACTATGAAGTTGTTGCTATCTTTGACAAGCTTGTTGCCGTCCTTAGTGGTTTGACTGGATGGATATTGCTCAAAAATCAGTTTCTGTACACGGATGAGTACTGTGATGCAATTCAATATGAGGGCCTTGTGTTTGCTGCCACCACTCGTGGCACTGTTTTTGCATGGCATCCTCGTTGTTTCGGTCCGTAATTATAATTCTTTCATCCACATGCATGAGGGTTAGCAAGTTTCCCTTTAGTGCATAGTATCTTAGATTAGTATCATAGGTGGTCTCATTTATTGCCATGCATGCCACATAGTAGCATCACATTTATTATGTTACAGTATCTACCTATGTTACTATAACCATATCTCTCTTCCTTAATTGCTCGCCACATAAGCATGTTTGCAGTCCCAAGTGCATGATACTACTTATGTTACCCCAACTATGGCCAGCCTTACTAATTAACCTTCTTCTTGTGTTTCCAAGGTCCCGTGAACATTCCACCACCTATACTTGAAGATTTTTATAACCAAGGGGAGATGATGATGGTGATGATTACGAGCATGAGGACGAGCAGCGCCCATATACTATTTGGCGCTACCGCAACTAATTCCAATGGATCACCTCTTCTCGTGTGTATACAGCCCATCGATGATGTTATCGCTAAGGAAGGTGTGTAGTCTCCCATGGTCGCACTCTCCGGACCTATTCCAACACCTGTTGCATGGTATTCGGGTGGATACTAGTGTGCTAGCGCCAACTCCTTCTCCCCGGCATGTAACTGATAGTCTTGGAGAAAACTCGCTCTTCCTTGGACAAAACTATGCAATGATGGTGAAAGGCGATCCAACTGCTATTGACACAACGTTACTACCATTTATGAGAAGCAACTGTGTCTATACCTCAGACATTTGGGTGGTTCCCTACCACGAAATCGATATAGTAGGCCGCTTTAGCCTGGATGATCAGTCCTGCGTTGGTCTCCAGATCGACAATGGATGGCCCGTCCCCGAGAATCACTTGTGGTTCAAAGCAAGCGTTTCCAACGCCGAGGAATGGTTGAGTTGAAGTTCATTTCATTGCTTGTTATTTGTTGTGTGGTGAAAACTCTAGTATTTATAATGTATCCTCGTTGTCGATGTGGGTTGATGACCTGTTGTATGTAATAAAATGATATGCCTGTGATAAACTTACTAAATTTATGAATGGCTTTCGAGTTGCTTCGTGGAGTGAGTGGTGCGACAAGGCAAACAAATATTTTCGAATACATAATTATGCGTGCATTGCAACAGGTTATCAGATGAGGCCAATCAACAATAGTAGTACACTATTTGTACTAGCTTCACATGCTTCGCGCGTCGTGCGGGTGTTTTTACTATAGCCATATTGTACTACGTAACCAGCACCTCGGATCCTCGATACTAGTAGTACTATATAGTAGTAGTAGGAGTAGTAGGGTGGCATGGGTCAGAACAAGCATTCACGTCCAGGAGTACGGCACACGCCACCAGCACAACTTCCATCTGACACCATATTTCTTGGAGTCCGTGCTAGAGCAATCTCTTCAACCTCATCGTTTCTCTAACTCAGCCATCACGCGGGCGAGGTGGGGGTTTGCCGATAGTCGGTTTCCTTAACTACGGTCCCACTTGTAAGGCCAACTGCAAGGCACGACCCCAAACGGACCTCCGTTTTGCACGAACTCCAACGATAATTTTGACTAGAAAAGCAAGACCAAAGAAAACAAGAACCACAAGAATACTTTTTACTACTCCTGTAAGTTGGATTAGTGCCTTCTCGATGAATTCATTGTTGATCTGCGGAGGCTCGATCTTGCGTGCTTCTTTCTTCTTCGAGTGTAAAGAATTAGACGTTGCTTCCTCGCATCTAGTCTCATGTCTAGCCTCTATTCTAGTACTCCCTCCGGTCCGTTTTTCTCTGTGTCTAAGAAGCAACACGCATACCAAGTAGGAGTATCAACAAGTGCACTAATCTCATCTATAGCCTCTGTGCTAGCTAAAAGTGATAGAACATCTACTAAATTGTGCTCTATCAATATATGGATGTACTCTTCTTCCCAATACAAAAACTTGCATCCATTCTACTCCCTCCGTTGCACAATACATGCCTTCTATTTGTCAAAATATATATGTATCTAGACATGTTTTAGTATATAGGTACATCCATTTTTGGACAAATGGAAGTCAAGTATTTTGGAACGGAGGGAGTACACAATAATTTTTTTAAATTAGCACAACTAGTCTAATCCGAGAGCACAACCGAAGATTTGGTCGGGTTCTTCCTCCTTTTGCCGACATGTGGGACATCCAGCATCCAGGTCGTGTCATGAAAGAAAATAGAGTGGTAGTTGAAGCCACGAGATGTGCATCTTAGGTTAAGCTGTAAATAGAATCTTACTACTCTGAGTAACTCCAAAAGCGGCCACGAAGATCTTTTCTTGGATTTTTTTTATCACCAAAGACGCCGAGGTGAAAGATGTGCAGTTCGATTGGGTCCGCTTGCGTTTTCAGCGACATGTGGGGCGCATGTGAGCAAGCAGACGATGGGCTCAGCGGCGTCCGGGCTGGCTGAGAAGAGAGATACAGGAGTGCTGAGCATGCATCGCAGGAAATTTGTTCTACGACCTCGATATGGGCTCGATATAGTGGGGTGGCATGGGCCATAACTAGCATTCACGTCTAGCGACGCACACGCCACCCACACGAGTCCCATCCGACACCAATTTTCTTGGAGTCCGTGCTACAGCCATCTCTTCTCCCTCATGTTTTCTCAGCCATAGCACGGTGGGCGGGATGGGGTTTTGCCGATAGTCGGTTTGCTCAACTACGGTCCCACTTGTAAGTGAAAATGCAACACCGCACGCATTCCCGCTTGAGCGGCGTGCCGGACCAACCGTGTGGGGGTGCGACGCGAACACGGCAGGCTTTTCCTTTTGAACTCGTAACTTGTAAAATTTGGTTATGCTCCATGGCGCGATCGATAGAGTAATGAGAAGTTTGGTTCTGGCACCGTTCATGCATGGAGTACGTACGAAAATTATGAAGTTGATGCGAAAGGTAAGATAATTACTGTAGTATCATATACTACTACATGGATTTGACGGAAAGATAAAAATACATGCGGATCCATCAACGACATCCTCACGCCCTAGCGCCCCGGGTCACCAACCGACGTGTGAGGAGCAGTGGTGTTGGCGGCGAGCTCAACGTGCTTCTGAACAGTGCCGTCCAAGGTTGCCATGTGGTCCAAGAAGGCCAGCATCCTATCGTCCTCCTCTTGCATGCGCGTAGACGTGGGTGACTATGTCGATCGTGTCTTGCTGCGCCAGGTGCTGCGCGGCAAGCGTGACCTCGAGGTGGACATTCTCCCGCGCGACGGCGGGCAGTCTCAGGGCCACCAGTGCGTCGAAGAGGTTGTCACCATAGTATTTATTTACAGAGGGAGTAGTACATTTTTTGTGACATGCATTACTATATGCTAGTCAAATACTAAAATCCAGATGGACGTGGTAGTACTCCTAAATCCAGACGGTGGTGCTACTAGTACTAGTAGTAGTACTACCAATGTAGTACTCCTAGGAGTACTAGCATTGTACTACCCGTTGGTCAAATTATTACATGCTGCTCCTCACAGTGAAGTGACAAGACCCTGCGCCGGAGATGACACTTGAGTATAGGCGCCATGTTCGGCATACCGTAGTCAGCCTCACCGTCTGCAGTCACTATCATCATGGCTGTAGAGCTAGCCTGCTTACAACTAGCCCTGTTCGACATAATTTCCCGTGCGTAGATGCCCGTGCATTGCACGAAACACCAAGATTGGGGGTGGATGGCTCCGGCAGCTGCCATCGCGCCAGATTTTTCCACGTCCTTCTAGATGTGGTGGGGAGGAGATAAGGCTGATTGTGAGAGACAAGGAGTTGTTTGTAAATAGGGAACAAGTGCGGGCATCTTTCTGCAAAAATGGAGAAGCTTGGTTTGTATGCGCCAGATCTAGATCCGACGGCTATTGGTGAAACATGGGAGGCACAACATCATCACCAACTCAGGACCTGTTTGATTCGCAGGATTTTGAAAACGCAGGAATAGGACACGGCAATATTACAAGTTTCAAACTGATATTACAAATGTTAGGAGTAATGTTGCACCTAGGAACAGGGAATTACTAGGAAGTTTACGTAAGAACTTTCGTTACTTTAGGTGGATGCAGCGTTATCGTACAAACTAAAATCCACCGCCCTGACAAGTCACTAATGGGCAAATAAGTTTTCGAGTCTCTGGCCACTTGATGTTTCAAAAACAAATTCAGCTTCTGCGGAGACTTTTTCATTTAGGCTTAGACGCTTGCAGTGATCAGCACGCCATTCATTGTTACGCCAGAGAACGCCAAACCTCATTACCTTGAGCACACTTGCCTCCAGAACAAAGAACCTGGCCAATTTAATCTCAGATGTGCTGCCTCGGTAGTCGATCAAATCAATTTCTGTAAGATGGAGATCAAGGCATTCGATGAGATTGTTATAGTGCAGCACATTTTTCACTTTCGGGTCTTTTTTTATCTGCAAAAGAAGAGAACATATTAGAGCAGCTGGCTGCATAAGATTGTCGTGTCATCAAGAGGTACCAATATCATTCGCTCATACGATAGGGTTGGCTGGCTAGTGATATTTTTTCACTCTCTCTCTCCCTCTCTCTCTATCTTTATGTTTCCTCTCATTTAACTAGGAGCACGTGAAGAGCTTGGGCATTTGTTGCCTTCCACTATGTGGCCGATGCCATATTTCGCAAAAGTATGCCACATAATACGCATCGATGTCAAATCAAAAGATTTTGGCACCGCTCTCGCGATGTGACAGAGTTGGCACCACATTGCACATGCACCCACATGTATAAACAAATCAATCAAACCAACTACACCAGCCTCTCGCTCTCCCAAACAAGTGTTTTTTTATTGCCTCGGTCCTCTCTCTCTCTCCCACGCAGTGTTTTTTAATTGCGTGAGTTAATTTGGCACCAGAGCAAAGTAGGTGATCCAGATTGGGGCACCAGGTGAGCAATGGAGGGGCATCGATGCCAAATGCATCACAAGTGAATTTGGCACGTGTTTTGGCCTACATAGCCCACTTTTGTACTCCCTCCGTCCCCAAATTCTTGTCTTAAGTTTGTCTAAATACGGATGTATCTAGTTACATTTTAGTGTTAGATACATCCGTATCTAATCAAATGTAAGACAAGAATTTTGGGACGGAGGAATAGTATCTAAATATTTAGTATAAAATTTTGACCATTGATTTACCTAAGAAAATGCCAATGCATGTCACTAAAAATTACACCATTTGAAATTATGTTCAAATACGAATCCAACGATATAGTTTTTAGTGACATGCATTAACATTTTGTCAGTTAAATCTATGGTCAAATTTTGATACTAGTACAAAATTGGAAGAGTAAACCAGGACGGAGGTAGTACTTGCCCTTAGGGTAACCATAGAGTTCTTTGGAGTAGTCTAAGTTACTTTCCACTATGACTAGCCTAGGCTACTATAGTAGTACAAAGATAAAAATGATGCAGGTGATCACGTGAGAAAAAAATACTAAAAACATTTCTTTCGGTGCAGTGCGTAGATGTAGTTTTGAACACTACACTTGTCATCATAATTTGGGAAAATTAAGAAAAAATTGAGCTACGTTGTGATTACCATTTACTAATAGGAAATAAGTTTCACCTTGACGAGTAGCTTCTCCGTGCATGGAAAGCATGTAAGGAATCCAACAACTGGATCCAGATTGGGGCCGATAGATTTTAGTGCTAAGATCTTCACTGTGCGCATGGACTGGGTCAAGCTTGTGGGAATCATTTTCTGGAAGACGGTCATAAATACATCAAGAAGAAATTTATAAAAGTGAATTTCAAGAATACGGAGAAGAAGATGAGTGATGTACCTGAACGATTACAGATCCAATAAAGAGTTCGGAGAATTTGGCAGACGAGTACACCAACGATGTCAATTTCAAGGCCAATGACCCTGATTTTTGTTGGACCTTCTAGATCCGATAAAAGCAATCTCTCAAGGAAAGGCGCATTCTCAATGACCATAACATGGAACAGCTGGAGTGATCTCTTCCCAATCGATGTCTTGTTGCGGGGCCAGCAAGACACATAAATCCATTGGAGATTCGTCGAGGCGATGTGGAGGCTAATGAACCCGTGGATCTGCTCAAGACGAAGGTACTCGAGCGCAGTACAGCTGCGGAGCAGGTGTTCCATAGCCTTCTTTGAGATGCCAACGTCGAAGAGGTCGAGCTGCTTGAGTTGAGGGAGAAGAAGGGCGGGCGTGGCATTAATCTGGGGAAGATAGCAGGAGCTGAAGCTGGCGCGGCGCAGCGTTGACGTGAGGCAGAGCGCGGACGGTGGCAGGGAGCGACATCGTCCAGCTTCAAAGCTGAGCTCCTCGAGCTGATCTAGGGCGGGGGATAAGAACCACTCGTCAAACTTGGGTTGGACCTTGCAGTTGGTACTGAACATGCGGATGTCAAGGCGTCTGGCTGGCCCAGGGTGCGATGAAAGGATCTTGGAGACTGCGGCCATGTGTTTGCAATCCCCGTCGCAGAGGCAGCTGTCGACGGTGAGGTTGAGGGGGACGCAGCGCCAGAGGGGCGCCACCGCCGGGAGAGCAGGGCGGTCCGCACGGCAGATTTGGTGGGGAGGAGGCCGATGATGACGAGTAGCATGTCGTCGGGGAGGCTGCTGATGAAGTCCAGGCTCGCCGGATGCGGTTTTGGCTCGACCCGCCTCCGCTTGTTGGCTGCCTCGCCGTCCATCTCAACCGTGGCGACGCCAGGTACACGCAGGCCGGTGTGTGTGTTGTGTCTGGGTGTGCACGAGTCGTCCTTACATGCATGCCGCCCGGTGGTGGTGAATTGTGCGCGAAAAGTCGTCCTTCGCACAAGAAGTTTGCCCTCTAGTTTACTTATTTTCACCCACCGCCACATGGGCCAAGCACACCAAGATACATAACACGGTGACAACACAGCATGTGGATTGGTTGACCGGTCAACTAAACAATATACGGAGCTATACGCTGACACAGTGAGCGTATAATCCGTCGGTATAGAGAGTTCGAGTGAGAGGGGAGGCCCGTGAGAGATAGTAGAGAGAGAGAAAGAGCTACTCCCTCCATTCGATAATGTAGTTACAAATTTTTTTTGTAAGTCAAACTTTTGAAATTTTGACCAAGTTTATAAAGAAATTACTTATATCCGGAATACCAAAGATAAATGATAGTATGAAGTAAGTACATGTTGTGATGAATCTAATGATCGTTCCATATGTAAATGGAGAGAGAGAGAGAGTGTGTGTGTGAAAAAAGTGTGTGTGCGTGTGTGAAAGAGACATGGACAACACACGACGAAAGTGGAGAAAAGGCGTGCGTCTCTTATGCAAACATATCACACATGCATCTTCGACAACGGAGGCAAGGTGAGGAGATAGTGTGTGGTTGTTTGGAACCGAGAGAGGAAGACCCCTAGCACGTGGCCAAGAGTGGTCTGACAAACAAGGGAGAGAGGCCGAGAGAGACGTACGGAGAAAATGCAGACATGGGGAGGAGAGAGTGTATGTTTGTCATAGAGAGATCCCCTGGAGATCGTGATGGGACTACATGGGTGGGAGACCGAGTGACAAGGTGTGTGCGCGATAGAAGATGCCCCGAGAGATATCGAGATAGACGTATGGATGGAAGGAGACAATACGTGTGTTCCTGATGGCTAGTAAGAGATAATCATACTTAGGAGGGGGGAGTGCTTGCGCCTATGGCCCTATTTGGATACTCTAACACAGTTAGAGGTTAGAGTTAGATTCTAACCCTGAACTAACTCTAAGAAAAGAGGTGTTTGGATGGCAGGGTTAGATGGAGCAGCGGATACGGGCGAGGCACCTTCACGGCAGTGCGAGAGGGAGGAGGGAGAGGACGAGAAGCTTCGAGGAAGTGGGGAGGGATCTGCTGCGTGGAGAGCGAGAGAAAAAAGTGTTTATTAGTGGTCCCGAGAAGAACTAACCCAAATAAGCACCTCTTGGATGGGTTAGTTTTTTTGGATGGGTTGGATGCATCTAACCTAAACTAACCCTCCTGTTTGGATCTTTTTGGGTTAGTTGACTCCAAACTAACCCAAACTAACTCTAACCCATGGATCCAAACAGAGCCGATGATGGAGTGAGGGATTATGGTACTTAGGGGGGTGCGTGTCACATGGAGAGAGAAGAAGGGCGGAGAGTGTTGGATCGCGAACGAGACATGTGTATGTGTGAACCAGGGAGATATAAGGCCAGTTTGGCTTATGCTAGAGCATCTTTATGCGTGGCACAGGGTTGTGGCTGGATTTCATGCACGCTTGTTTGGTTGCTACCACTGTGAAAAAGAAAGCCCACTGGGCTGGGTTCCTTGCACTTTAATTAGCTTGGCTGAACTCCAGACAACTGCAGTAGCACAGCCCAAGCGGCCGATTTCAACGCTGGCCATGCTCGGTCGTGCGACCACGAGGCTAACAGCAACATGGATGGATATTAGCATTAAATAATTAATGCATGGATTGATTGATGGGACGTTGATGCTTTGCACGACCCGGGCATGAACCAAACGCTTCAAAGACCACACAAGATTGGCCAGCAGAAATATTTTACATCTCACGTCCACACCAGCAAAGACCGCCATCAAGGCATGAGGGTCAAGTCACGAACCAAACTGACCAATAAAGTTTGAGAGAGATTGAGGAGCCCGATAAGGCTGAGTGGTGCGCCGATAGCTGAGAGGGGAAAGAGATATTCCATCCGCTCGATAATGCAAAGTGCATGTAAATTTTTAGAAGTCAAACTTTGGAAACTTTGATCAGGTTTACGCAAATGTTATTTATATCTACAATACCAAAGATACATCATACAAAACTACATCTCATGGTGAATCTAATGGTATATGTTAGCCGTACTAGATGTAATTCTTTTTCTCCACGTACATGGTCAAACTTTGTGATGTTTGACTTTTCAATAAATCTATGTGCTATGGACGGAGGAGAGTGCCTCAGTCGAGACAGATCAAGTGCGTGTGAAGGAGAATGAGTGAGTGTGCAAAAAGAGTATGTGTGTGAAAGAGAAAGTGACAACAAACGATAAATTAGAGAGAGAGAGTGTGTGTGTTTTTCGTTTCTTATGCGAACATATCACGCATGCATCTCCGAGATGGAAAAGCGAGGTGAGGAGATACACGAAGATAGCTATTGTGTGATTGTTTGCAACAGAGAGAGACACCCCTGTAGCACATGTCCAATAGAGGTCTGGCCAACAAGGAAAAAAGGTCGAGAGGGACACATGGATGGCATGGACGCATGGGGAGGGAGAGAGGTGTGTTTGTGATAGAGAGATCCCCTCGAGATCGTGAGGGGACTATATGGGTGGGAGATCGAGGGAGTGCGTGCGCGATAGAAAGATGCCCCGAGAGAAATTGAGATAGATCATGCACATGTTTGTGATGGAGCTAAGATTAGCTAGTCATATACATATAGGGGGGACTGCGTGTGCCTACAATTGAGTGAGAGACCATCATACTTGGCTAGCTAGGCATGAGATTGTGTGTGTGTGCATGTGAGATGGAGAGAGAACGAGGGACAGAGATAGAGTTTTAGATGGGCCCTATCGAAAGTAGTGAGATATGCATGTGTATGTGTGACCTGTGGATGGAGAGTTTGAGAGAGGGGGGAAAGCTCCGAGACGATATAGTGGTGCGTGAGAGAGTTACGGGCAAAGAGCCAAGGAATTTGTGTGCGTACGATGAGTGCACCCAAGATATGTAGCTTGGACTAGCTAGAGTATCATACATAGTGTGCGAGAGAGACCTATAGATGGTGTATATATGAATGCGAACGAGAAAGACTCCCCCCCCACACACACACACACACAAAGAGAGAGAGAGAGAAAGAGAGAGAGAGAGAGAGAGAGAGAGAGAGAGATAAAGGGAGAGGGACCAACAAGGTTTTTGTGTCGGATGCGTGCGACAGAATTGAAGATTGTCGGCGAGAAAGGGACCAACAAGGTTTTTGTGTCGGATGCGTGCGACAGAATTGAAGATTGTCGGTGAGAGAGAGAGAACAGGAGTGCGGGAGAGGGGGTCGTGTTTTATGCATCAAAGACTGATATAAACCATGTTTCGATATAAACTTGCATTCAAATACTTAAATTGGAGAACATGTTGTCTGCAATCCACACATGAACGGATATATGCGTATATCAAACAAGTTCATTAATTTGACTTTCAACATGTTCATGGAGTACTATAATACTGCATACAACATGCTACTCGATTGAGGTGTTCAATTTTGGATTTAGTTCACTATTTTGACCTACTGAACGAGCTATTTCATTGAATCAAGATATTTCATTTTGGGTTTGATTCGCGTTTTTGAGTGGGTCAACTATTTTTCATATAGTAAATCGCTAGCAACGAGCATGTAAAAACACATTACTCCCGAGCATCATCTCTCCATCTAAAAAAGAATTGGCAAGCTAATATTTCAAAATTTGATTCAAATTGACTTGGTAAGGTAGACGTGGATACTCGTTCTCCCAATATTTGAACGAACCGTTAAACATCCTCTCTGCTCGGTGGAATTAGCCCGAGCAAATAAATGGGAGACGCGAAATTGTCGTCCTATGTGGGACACGCATCAATTGGCCCGTTGTACATCGAGGGTAGGTTCGTAACTTCATCCAAGTGCGCCTTCTCCTCGGTCGAAACGACATGTGCCGAATAATTTATAAACCCATGGTCGGCAAAACGCGCTCTCCTCGCCCGAAATAGCTCGCGCCCACTATTTCAAAACACGCTCTCCTCGCCCGAAATCGCTCGCGCCCACTATAGTTCAAAACACGCCCTCCTCGCCCGAAATCGCTCCCGCCCACTATTTGGGGAGAAGCAAAGTTACTCTACTATCCCCGACCCTCAATACACAGACCCAGGCCGAGAAGCCTATAGGCAAGGGTAGAACTGTAACTTCTCCACGGGAAGCTCCCTTCTCCCGAGCCGCGAAACCTCAGCCCCACCTCCATGGCGCCCCCACCGCACCAATTTCACAGCCGCCCTCCTCCCTAATGCCGGAGACGCTGTCCAATTGTCATCGTGCACTGGGCCGCGTGCCTCTTACTCCCTGCTGCTGGTGCTGCCTCGACGACGGCCGTGTGAACCGTACCGGTGCCGATTCACCCCCGCTGATGTTCACGGTGCCGGAGCGGCTCCAACATCGCATCCGTACAGAGTCCTGGCGCTGCTTCCGCGTAGCCGTCGACCATGGCGACATTGCTCTTTCCCTGTCGCCGGTCGCCACCGCAACCGCGCCGGCCTCCTCGACTCGGCAGCAGGACCTGCGTACTTCACCATGCCGCCAGATAGGTCGCACCCTCATCTGAAATCACTTTATTTAGGCGTCAGTTGTCTAAATTTTTATTCTGGGCCAATCGATTCCCAATGGGAAGCAGCACCCCTCGAGGCGGCGGAGCTCCTAGGCTGCCGGTTGGCTGGTGTCTAACGTAAGGGTGCGGGGCCGCAAGTTCGCCGCGGAAGCAGCGCTTAGATGGCTATCTTTTAGAGTTGCGTGGGTTGAAGGTATTGCCGCCGCCGGATCTGGATGACGGGGAGTCTTTGTGGATTGGCCCGGGGGCAGCGCAACCACGGAAGTGCGGTGGGGCGGGGAGCGGGGCTTTGGCCGGGGCCACGGACGGCGGAGGCAGGCTGCTCTGCCGTTGGTCGCTGGCTCTTCGGGGAAGACTCCGAACAGTGTCAGCTGGGAGGCACAAGACGGCCATCAAGCCATCCGGCGTAGATCGGACAGTACCAAAATAAAATAAAATCGTGTGACCCAAATTTAGTCTTGATCAGCAGACGTGTGACCACTCGT
Organism: Aegilops bicornis; assembly: GCA_021605145.1. Classification (NCBI taxonomy): domain Eukaryota; kingdom Viridiplantae; phylum Streptophyta; class Magnoliopsida; order Poales; family Poaceae; genus Aegilops; species Aegilops bicornis. Next base: position 97,821,573 of record CM038671.1, read on the forward strand.
ACCTTCTTTGTTGATCTCTTAGTGTATTTCTTCGGATCAAAGAGATATGTCATTCTTAACATTATGTTTTATCTGCATCTTCAGACACACCGTCTTCTGACTCACCGCAGCTGCTCCAACAAGGGAAGCATACAGCAGAAGGGAGCTACAGTCCCCACTCAACAGTTCCCTCCATCGAATGCGCGTGCCCGACATGGACAGCCACAACAACTGCAGGGCCATCAACAAGTCAAAGACATGATGCTCACTCCTATGGATGGCAGCCAGATAGGTTGTACCCTCATATTACTTGTGTGCAACATTTATGGCTTTGTTATTCATTTAAGCACGGAAAATAGATCATCACATTTGACTATATGTTCATGCTGATCTCTTACGGGTCTTGTTTAGGAGTTCACGATGTTCGATAGTTCAGCTAAGATACTAGTCTTTAGGTAATGTTGTTCCATAGTTATCATCCATCAACCAATGCTATCCCACAGGCTGGTGATTATAGTATTATACCACTTCTAGTATTACCTATGTTGTTCTTTAATACTTTTGTGTGCCATCTAGTTAATCTCGAGTACAAACGATACATATTCTGTAGCTTTCATCTGTGTTCTCCCTTTAGTTTACGAGACCTGTTGCTGCTAGTTAACCCCAGTCCTACTATTTATGCCGTCTCCTACAGGAACTCATTTACATAAATCTAAATACTAGTTGTATTCCATGCATGTCAGATATAATTGCACACACTGATATATCCACAAGAACCTCACAGAGCAATGTAAAGGCCAATAAACTTGATGTCAATGATACCCAATATGATGGAACATGTAAAGGCGGTTCTTCAGAAGACTTGCGTAAAGATGATGAATCCTCTTCACCCCACAAGGTCCTTGCTCTAACTTGGCCTATGATATGGGTACAACATGCAGATAATGTCCCGGAGTGTATCTACTCACTGTAATGCCATGTGCTTAGCATGCTGATCAAGCATGTAAATATGTCATGCCTTCCTGTTTTTCAAGACCTATTCCATTCATGATAACATGTTTTCAAATTCAAGTACTTGTCATTCTACTCTATCGCAATGCCATCTGCTTAATTTGGACATCATGCTTACGAATATCTTATGCATTGTTATTCATCAAGATGTACTTCATCCGTCTGCCATACCATGTTTTTTTTACATTGAAGAGCTGTTCTAGTGCTCTGTTGCAATGCCATCTTATTTTCCCAATCATACACGTGTATGTTGCCTTAGTTATTTCTGTACGTATTCCGCTAGCATATAGTTTTACATTCAACTAGTATTTTTTTTGCTGTGTCGTCCTGTCGTATCCCTAGTTCTTACACCATACTCCCTCCGTCCGGATTACATGTTGCCGAAATGGATAAAAAGGATGTATCTAGGACTGAAATACGCCTAGACCCATCCATTTTTTCCGGATGGAGGGAATACATGTCAATATGTCATGCCTTTCTATTCTTCAGTACCTATTCCATCTCTCTCATTGTTGCATGTTTTATAATTAAAGCACCATTCTTCTATACAAGGCATGCAAGGGGAAGACGACTATGTTAGAATCTAAAGGGTTACAAACAAGGCCTTTGCAAAAGATCCAAACGCCATGAGATAATAAACCAACTCCAGTTTTTATAGATACTGCTCCAGCACAGAGAAACCCAACTCCTACTGATAATAAGCAGATTCCAGTGACCAAAGAACTAGTCTGCTCTAGTCGAGCAAAAATATGTCAACTCAATTCTAAGAAGCGTGTGTGTATCCTTGCATCATGAAATTTTATAGCATGCTGATCATATTTTCTACATGTTTCTTACCCATCTCTCTTTTAGAAAATAAGCTTAACGGATAGAAGAATTTCTGCAATGGTATCGTTTATGAGGAAAGATTCTTGCAGGAATTCTCTGTGCTCCAATGTAGATGTAAGTACCTGTTGTATATCACTATATTTTTACATCAGCATGTATTTTGTTAATCGGCGTGAATCCAACCTTTATCTGATCGAAATTTAGTTGTAGCAAAATGTATGATTAAAGGCCACAATGTTGATTTTTGTAAGGAAAACTACCTGGTAGTTTTGCATCCTGAGCTGCATGAGTGTACTATCTCATATCAGTGGGTTTGAATATTTTGGTTCTGCAGTGGGTTTTTCAGTGTTTTTTCTCCTGTGTTGTCCTGTCGTATCCCTAGCTCTTACATCATACTCCCTCCATCGGATTAAATGTCGCAGAAATGTATAAAACTGGATGTATCTAGAACTGAAATACACCTAGACCCGTCCATTTATATCCGGATGGAGGGAATACATGTCAATATGTCATGCCTTTCTATTCTTTAGTACCTATTCCATCTCTGCTGTAGCATGTTTTATAACGGAATCACCATTCTTCTATATAAGGCATGCAAGGGGAAGACGGCTATGTTAGAATCTGAAGGGTTACAAACCAGGTCTTTGCAAAAAATCCAAACGCCATGAGATAATAAACCAACTCCATTTTTCATAGATACTGCTCCAGCACAGAGAAACCCAAGTCCCGCTGATAATAAGCAGATTCCAGTGGCCAAAGAACTAGTCCGCTCGATCAAAGAAAAGAATGTCAACTCCATTCTAAGAAGCGTGTGCATATCCTCGCATCACGAAATTTTATAGCATTCTGATCATATTTTCTACATGTTTCTTACCCATCTCTCTTCTAGAAAATAAGGTTAAACGATAGAAGACTTCCTCCATTGGGATCGTATTCGAGTAAAATATCTTATGGAATTCTCTGTGCTCCAATCTTGATGTAAGTACTGTTGTATATCACTATATTTTTACATCAACATGTATTTTGTTAATCAGCATGAATCTAACCTTTATCTGATCTAAAATTAGTTGTAGCAAAATGTTAAAGGCGCCAATGTTGATTTTTGTAAGGAAAACTGCCTGGTAGTTTTGCATACCGAGCTGCATGAATGTACTATCTCATATCACGCACATTACTGAATTGTAGTGCTTCCCTGGCTGCCCATTCATTCATTGTGTTAATGTTGCTTTCGTACTACCTTACATGGCTGATGATAGTTGTGCCATATCGTGTTAATTTGGTGTAGGCTAGTTGCCCAAACGTTCGTTGTGTCAATGTTGCTTTCCTATTATCTGACTTGGCCAATGATAGCAATGCTAGTGTGTTAATTTTGTGCAGGTGCTTTGAAGATAAGGATACAAACTACGAAAACAGCAAGGCAACCCCATTGTTTCTTTCCAAAGAATCTAGGCCAGGTAATATGGCAATAACTCATGATTAATCTGTTTGGTTCCCTGGCCCTAATTTATGTTACGATGCGATGGTCGAGACACTCTCCACTATCAATAATACAAGCCTGCCAAAATCGACATCTGAATCTGCTCAAGATCCTCTCATCTCGAATGCAACGGAATAAATGTATGTTTGTGAACCAATTAATGGCTGAAGCAATGATGAAAATGGTGGATGAATCGAGGTGCAGAGTCGTGCGACACAACAATCGATCCATGTTTTCAGGAGAAAGTGTAGCAAAGCATAAAGAACTTGCCAACATGCTTATGGGCATCATCTGTGCTGATGTTTCTGATTGTGACTTTGTATATGTTTAGGTTATGCTCATTTATTTTCACTGGCATCAATCTATGATTGCCCAGTGGATGTAATTTACTGTAGTATATGCTAGATGTGCAACGTTATTCCATGTATGCCGTACGTTTGCGTGATCGGTTTTGGTCACATGCATAATTGCTCGTCGTAATGGGCTCAAATTATCTAATTTGGCCTAAAGACATGTACGAACTTTAGTGGGCCCATTAAGTTAACGGGCCGCATTAGGCCGAAAGTTAATGGTCGGCCCTCTTACCTCCCGGTCGTTAATGAGCCGACATCGAAGCGGGCAACATGTGGCCCCAGTTTATTTCACGGGCCGTTAACAAAGCCGTTACAAAGTTTGGGCTCCATATGGCCCAACTATAATCATGAGGCCTTTAGCAGGCCGAAAGAGACAAAGAGCTTGTCTTGGACCACGAAGACCATGGGCTGCTAAGAGGCCGAAAGTCGTCGTATTGTAAATGGCCCAATCAGGTTGTGGGCCTTTAGCAGCCGAAAGAGAAACCGGGCTGGTATTGGACCATGAAGGGCATGGGCAGTTAAAAGGCAAAAACTAAGGTCCGACTACAAATGGCCCAACTCATTTATGGTCCGTTAACAGGCCGAAAGGCACACAGGGCCGGGAATTAGCCCAACACTTAAATGGGTCGCTAAAAGGCCAAAACTCAGGTCCGACTACAAATGGCCCAACTGATTTATGGGCCGTCAACAGGCTGAAAGTGACACTAGGCCAGAAAATTGGTCCAACACTTAAATGGGCCGCTAAAAGGCCAAAACCCAGGTCCGACAACAAATGGCCCATTAGATTTATGGGCCGTCAACAGTCGAAGACACACCGGCCGTAAACTAGCCCAACATTTAAATGGGTCGCTAAAAGGCGAAAGATGTACATCACGAAAATTGGCCCATCCATTAAATGGGCCGTTAACAGGCGAAATCTCATCGGGCCGATATTGAGCCCAAATATATAGCGGGCTGTTAACGGGCTCGAACTGGCGATGGGCTGCAATGGTGTCAAATCTTTAATGGGCCGTTGACGGGTCGAATTGGCACATCTCGTATGGGTCCTGGGCTTAAATGGACCTGACACAAGTAGGCCTTATATGGGCTGGCGTGCTAATTTTTACTGGGCCAGCCTTTTCACAGGAATGGGCCTTTGTTGGGCCGTGCCACGTGTCGACGTATCATAGGCGCCTTCCGTCCAATGAGTGGATGACATCTGTCCCAATGATGAGCCAACATGTGTTTCCTCCAGCCAATGATGATTTTACACGTGGAAAATCCCCATTGGTCGGGGCTGTTAACGGGTTATCGGATCCAAAACCCGACCCGATAGCTGAACGGCGTTCCGTTACGGTGGATGCCACGTGTCGGTCACCCTTGACGAAAGCACTTCTGTGACGCGCGATTTATCGTCATGGAAGTGGACACTTCCGTGATGATAATTTTGGTAATGTCATGGAACACTTCTACGACAGCACAGGTATGACTATCTTGATTCTGTCATAAATTTGTCATGGATGTACATGCATGACAAAAAACGCGACCTACTGTGACAAACACGTATCATCATGGAAGTGTATTTTTTGTAGTGATAGTTAGTACATCAAATGTACTATTATTTGGAATCAACATCAAGTGTATTCAAAAAATAAAATTCGAGTTCACGTAGTACACATAGTTCATATCTATCTCTATAGTAATCATGTGGTGTGTTATTAAGGTAATACACGAATGATGGTTGAAGTTGGCAACAATCATGATTGTAGATTCTTATTGAAATAGAGAAACAAATTCAAATTTAGTTCGAATTGCAGCGGTAGTATAGACATTTGGAATGCACTAAAATGTTGGTATGAGTAGGTTACATGCATTATACTGAAGTTTAAAAAATTTAATCGGACATAACATGGATTCATACTCCCTCCTTCCATCTATATAGGGCGTAATGAGATTTTTAAGTCCGCCTTTGACTATTGACAAGATTAATAGTACATGACATGCACAATGTGAAAATAATATCATTGAAAGAACCTTTCACAGACAAAGTTAATGGTGTGCTTTGTGTAAGTTGCATGTCATATATCATTGCTCTAATATTTGGTCAAATTTAGCATTGAAAAACACATTAGGCCCTATATAGATGGCAGGAGGGAGTAGCTTTGAATAGCATTTGTATAGTAAAACGGCGCAAGACTCTCTCTTTGTGTGGTGTGAATAGTTTTATTTTTTCGTTTTCTTTTTGGTTGAGGGAAGTGCGAATTGACTCCAGCTGCCAAATCCCGACACGCAAAATCCCCCTTCTAACCCTGAGCTGAAAGGGCCGCTAGTTCAAATCGGTGGGGGGTACTTCTGTAACACACCCTACATTTTGGACAAGCGCGTTCCTAAGTCATGCTTTACCCCATCCCAGGCCGCCATAACCTCTCCGCTCCAGCCGCGAAACCCCACCCTCCTCCATCCGCCATGTCACCGCTGCCTAGCCGGAGCCTCTTCCCCGACGACGTCGTCCACCGCAACAGATCGACGTCCCTCGTCCACCTCCCCGGATGAGGATCCGTCGTCCATCTCGCCGTCCGGTAGGTTCAGCCGCCCCGTCCTCCACCTCCAAGGAGCTGCTCCAACGATTGCCTCATCTATCGCGGCCGCTCCATCCCCACAGCGCCGCCTTAACCTGCTCCACCGGAACCGCAGCATCCTCACCAACTCCTCGGACGAAGCCGAGGCCTACTCGGCGCCACCAAAGAGGTTGTACACTCATCGTGATCGCACCTTCTCCTTAACTCGACCTCCCGGCGCCCACCGTGCTCCATCCCGCACCCCCAAGGAGCGGCTACCATGAAGCCGGCGCCGGGGGCGACATCTCCACGGGCGGCTCTCCCGGTGCGAGGCCCCTTCGGCAACAAGGCCCCATACTAGCCGGATCTGCTGCAGCTCGGCTCTCGCCGCTCGCCTAACTGCTGCTGCCGCTGCTCTCCCCTCGCTTCGTCTTCTGCTCTGCTCCGATTAAGCCACACTTCAGGTGAATCGACTTTTGGGTCACCAATTTTCAGGGGTTGGGGGGCTCGCCACGATTAAGGAAGAACCACCCGCAGGGGACGGGCTCACGGAGAGGTACCCCACTATCTATCTTAGGGTTGAGGTGGGGGCGGGGACCTAGAGGGCTGGCCGGGCGGTGGCGAGTTGTTTGGGCGGTGAGGCGGCTGGGGCAGGCGGTTTGGCCGGTGGTGGTGGCGGCTCGTGGGGTGCAAAGTTGAAGATGAACTACTGTGCCCTCCCTAAACTACATGTCAAGTGCCTCTCTGCTACCATTGCGTTCAGTTTCGAGAGTAGCATTCAGATTCCATTGTAAATTTCAGTTTCGACAGTTAATTTCAGATTCAACAGTTTTTACCTCATCTGTTGTAGTCAGGTGGTTTTTGGTGATGTTAATTTTACATCCATTTTACATCATCTATTGGAGATGCTATTAGAATCCCACTTGAGATTGACGATGTCTGTCTTGTCTTTGCTTCAGCCTTGACGTCTTACGGCTCACAGGAGCTGCTACAACGATAGAACGATCCATCACAACAGAGCAGTGCCCTGGATGCCGTCTACAGATTCCTCAGATCTTCCTCCACACCTCCGACAGCCACCTCTGCCTCAATCGCTTCAAATGACCAACCCAATGATGCTGAGGTCGACACGGCTACGGCAAAGAGGTTGTACACTTGTTGCATCACTTATTACTATACATTCACGTCAATCCATTAGGGCTATTTTGGTTCAATAGAAAAACATAGCAATAGGGAATTTTCCAATGGCACTCTACTATTCAATTATTCATGCATTTTGTTGAAAGGAATGAAGCAAAACATCCACCTGGACCTACTTTTCAAAATCCTATGCATGAAAACAAGACCAAGTGCATTAGTGCCGGAATAACATTCTAACTGTACACGCTTTCATATGGTTTCACTTTATTTTGGCCATGTTTCTTTGCATTCCTCCGCTTCTTCCAATTCCTCGTAAACCAAAGACCCAAGTTGATAGAAATCCTATGTTTACAAATGCCTGCTTACCATGTGCATTTTCCTATCCTATTCGGTGTTTTTCCTATCCTGTGTTTTAAGAATCATGCAAGCCAAATGAGCCCTTACAGAATTACTTCAGCCATGTGTACGTGTCGAAGGGAACTTTGTGTGGTTTGTCCTGCTCCTGCCGCGACATCGTCCACGTTACCTGAGCTGCTCCATCGACAGAAGCATCCACCAAACCAGACATCACGACTCCTGACCGTCTTCCGTCGCCTCAGATCTCCTTCCCTACCGCTGGCACCCACCGCAATGGCATCACCATCATCGACTCAGCAAATGAACCTGAGGAGTACATGGGTCCACAAGAGAGGTCACACTCTTTTGTTTTTGCTTATGTTATGCATTGCTTAAACTTACCTGCTACTTTATCGTCCTGTTCAGCTCTTGGACTCCCAAGTCAGGTCCAAATTAATGTTAAAACTTGAGTTCTAAATTAGTTGTGGGGCACATATCGAGGCACCAATGAATAGTATGTCTGTCTAATATCTGGTTCACCTAGGGTATGCCTATGTTGTTCATCATGGGTGGGAAACAAATAGTAAAGCAATCATCATCTGTCTTTTTATTAATTTAAAGCAATCATCAGCCTGCTATCATTATTTTTGGATCCATCCACTTGTTGTTACCATCACTCTAAATTTCTGCATGCTCTCCTTACATAATCTCACCATATTTTTTCGTATGCATGTCAGATATTGTACACAGTCATGCTGAATATGTAGAGAAAAAGAGAAGAGTTTTGCATGGCAATACAATGTCATGCAGACATCGCTCCATGGTGGGTTCAATGGCAAACCCTCCCCACCCCTCTCCAGATTGTAATCCAGAGGAAGATATCTGTTCTGAGGCGGATTCACGCCACGACCACTCCTATTTACCCCCCAAGGTGTTTGCTCTACCTTGGCATGATGATGTTAGTCATATCATGCATATGTTGCCTTGCAGTGCCTACTTTTGACATCATATATGTCATTTGCTTAGTTTATACATGTTTTGTAATGCCACCTATTTAGTTTCTATATCATATATGGGAATTATGCAGTCTCATGTCTTTTAGCCAGCCATAATATATGTGAAATGTGCAATGCATCCTGTTTAACCAGGCATCATATATTTGAATGATATCTTGCCCATCCTTTTCTTCATTACATTTCCATTTTTCAGCCATTTGGGTGGGAGATGGAAAAATCTGGAGTGAAAACAAGGCCTTCAGAGCAGACAGTGCTACCTGTCGAAGCAGATCTCTTGTTGGGTCCCGATAGCTCCTCAGAGATGGATTCGGAGATAGATGACCAGTCCTATTCCCCCACCGAGGTGTATTCTCTCACTTGGCAGTTATATCGCTCATATCATGCATACGGTGTCTTGCATTGCATAGTTTAGACATCATATACACAATATTCAACACCATGTTCTTAGTTCAGACATCATATTGAATGCCCTCTGTTTAGGATATAAATCACATATGTGAATTAAATGATGCGATCCTGATTACTTAGATAACATGTAGGTGAATTATGTCATGCGATCCTGTTTAGTTATTCATCATATCTTTGAATTATATTATGCTATGCTATCCAGTTTAGATAGACATCATATATATGAAATTATGTCATGCTATCCGTTTTAGTTAAACAATATACATGTCAACTATTTCATGCCCTCTTTTTCCACACTATCTATTGCATCATCTCTCATACAATGCCCGTACATTCAACTATGTTTCCTGTTTATCGCCCATTTGAATTGGAGCGGTGATGCCAAGATTCAGCGGACTAAAAACACGGTCTTCAAATAAAACAGTGCTACCTCTTGGTGGAGATAGCACCCCGGTTGTACATGCACAAGAACCAGCCCTACCACACATAACCCAAAATCTCGCAGATTATACCCCTACTGCAATGGATAGAGAACCAGCTTCACCCAATCTAACCCCAACCCCAGCCAATAGTAACCCAGTTCCTGCTGACACAGCACCATCTCCACCATAGAGCTCCCAAACAAGATCAGTTAGTAAGGAAGCTCAAGTGCCCAAAGGGCCAGTACTATCACGGCGAACCCCAACTCCACCAGTTAGTACGCCTATTCCTGTGGAGGAAGCACAACCATCTAGTCGTAGTTTAGCATCTATCGCATTTGATGTTGTTAAATCGTATGTGCGTATCTTCCCATCTTGGAAATATTATAATGAAGATGAAGGAAAATGCCAGTTGCAGGTGTTTGTCCAGGAGTTATGTGTAAGTAATGTTATTCATGGCAATTACTTTGCTTCGTCCCATACATCCTACCTCCATGATGGTTATAATACAGCAAATTTTCCCATTTTTCTCTATAGAGAAGGACCGATTTGGAAACTCAGGATAAGGTAACCTGTGCTAATACCTCTGCTATCTTCAAGAATGCTTGGTGGCGATCGGAATTACTCAGATAAAACGTACTTCACCGCAAAGAAACTCATCAAATTCCTTACGTTCTCCCCGAGACACATTTATCGGACGATGGTGGAATGCCTTGTTCATCTTGGTCCCAAACCAAGAATGTGGTAAGGTCTATGAGCTCATTTTCTATTTTTAAGTATTATATTCTTGCGTCTTCTTGTACTGCTCATGTAGAACAAGTGCCTAAACCTGAAGAACAACTATTCTAATTTAAGATTCCATTGCTATCATAGTTCAAAAAAGCGCTAGGCGTTAATTGTGCGTTTTGCCACCGCCTTGCCCTTTACTGACCAAAGCGCATGCTTATGCGCAGTTATGCACAGATTAAGCGTAGTTATGTGCAATGCGTTTTGCCAACGCCTAGAGCCTAGGCGCACTTAAGCGCACGCTTAGGCGCGCCTTTTTTAACTATGATTGCTTTGCTCTTGTATCACTGTATTTACTAATACAAACTTTTTTAAAATTGAAGGATCCAATCGAAAATCCAATGGCACAGCAGGTATGTTCACGCATGTTTCTTTAACAGGTTTGCTCTTATCAATAGCTCTTTTGATTTCAATTTCAATTGTGTATACAGTTGACTTTCATAGCATGCACATTACTAGCATCACAACAGAGCCAATAGTGTTGTTGTACATGTAGACCCGTGGTACCCATCTGAAATATTGTTGTGCCGTGTAGTTTCCCACGCTTTGTATTCTTTCATTGCTGCTTTGTCTTGAGCTGATATGATTTGAACCATGTCTCTATTTTGATTTGGCAAGACAATGCAGTGACCATAGGACATAGATATATGTTTGTTTGATGCTTTTATTATGTACTAGTACTTGGCAATAGAAGACTTGGTAGTTTAATCCTGTCCACCTTACTAATGAACTGGTTCACCGAAATGAGTTTCATATACTAGTACATGCTAAACTTGTTATGTGTCTCGCTTGTTTCTTCTTTTAGAATGTCGATGAGAATATTGGGGAAGAGTGCCTTATTAAGCAATGGTAAAGGAAGTAATGCAGATAAGGTTCAGGATAGTGAAACATCCTTGTTGGTCTCCAACAAAGCTGATAAAACAGCTAAGGAAGACTATCTTGAAGATAGCGAGACAACCCCAAAGTCCTGTCTTGGTTTAGTGTTCGAGTTGCTGGCCACTACCGCTTGCACAAGCTATTCAAACTCACTGTCTGAATCAGTTCGGTTTCTTGAGTCTCAACTACAAGCTGAAATACATCGATCAGTTGTGCTGCGACAAAAGGCGGAAGGACTGCGGAAGTCCCTGGAGCATTCAGATGCATACTTTCTGGTGCAACAGCAAGTGTTGGAGGATTTTAGCGCCAAACAAGACAAAGCTAATCAGCTTGCTAAGCTTATTGCCAGCATGGTGGATACCCAGGATAACGTTTCTTGAGCTCTTCTGAAGTTGTTTCAGTTATGCTCTTGTTTTGTTGTCGCGTTTATTTGCACTGGTGGCCAATTTTGACGGCCAGTGTATGTAATATGCTGCTTTGTTCCCTATATTTGCACTGGTGGCGAACTTTGATGCCCAGTGGATGTAATATGTGTAATAGCGGTAATAGGCTAGCCTTACTTGCTTGCTTGTTTATTTCCTTATTGTCTTGTTTAGTTGTTTGCTTGTAGTCACTACAGTTCTTTTTCTGTGTTTTTCTAGTGGCCACAATAGCCTATTTTTGGTAACTAGGCCAAAATAATCATGCCAACACACGGGCTGTTGTAACCATGGGCCTCCTGCAGGTTGTATGATCCATGGTGTCAGGACCCCGATTCCAAGTCACATCGACCTAGCCGGTAACACCTCATATCACTTTGCGGCCTCACGCACGGTATTCCCACGGGTGTCGCCTTACCATGGCCCGGGACCGTTTGCGCCTTTTGGCTCACGATATGATAGTGTCGCTAGCATCCATATGACAGAGAACCCAGCCGACATGGCTAGTCGTGGAACCCAAAGCGGCACTAACCCATGGGGACAGGCATACATGAATCACATCGAGCATGTCGGTCATCAACGTGTGAATCCGGCCAGTAGACCGGGCTAACAGGACTCCGGGAACCCGGCTGTAGCAGAGCTAGGCAGGACTCCGGATGTCATCGCGTGACATTTCCCGAAGGGATGTATATAGGAACGAAGTGAAACACATGCCGCTACCAAGTGTCCAAAGCAGTAGTCTGGGCTAGCAGGACTCCGGTGAACCGGGTCAGAAGCGGACTACTATCGCCAGGAAGCACTAGACTACATTTCCCCATATGAGAGGCTGCCAAGGATAAACAACTAGATTGTCGGATCCCACACATACCAAGCATTTCAAACATACACACAATATGCTCAATATGTGTAAATACAACATGGCATCACAACATAACTCTACGACTCAAATATTTATTCATTAGGCTCCGAGGAGCGAGATATTACAAACATGGGTCTCATGACCCAACATTCAGAGCATACAAGTCAAAGCACAAGCGGAAACTTAACATGTCTGAGTACATATATCTACAAATGAAAAAGGCTGAGAAGCCTGACTATCTACCAGATCATGCCGAGGGCACAAGATCGTAGCTGAGGTAACAAGCTAAACATCGAAGTCCAAGCGGAACTACTAGCGAGACTGACGTCTCTCTGCAAAACATAAAATAAGCAAACGTGAGTACAAACGTACTCAGCAAGACTTACATCGTAACTATCTACATATGCATCATTATCAACAAAGGGGTGGTGGAGTTTGACTGCAGCAAGCCAGCTTTGACTCGGTGGCTATCCCGAACTACGCATCGCAAGTAACTCTTTTGAGGTGGCACACACGAGTCCACATAGTCACCATATCAATACACCACTCTGGATCCGCCTCCCGCCTCCCTACGAGAACGCCATCCATAGCACTCACGCTTATCTTGCGTAGTTTTAGAGTATCCACTTTCACTTGTCTATGAACTGTTATAGGCAACCCAGAAGTCCTTTATCATGACACGGCTATTCGAATAGATCATATTAACCCCGCAGGGGTGTACTTCTTCACACACGCTCACCACTTACCGCCATTACACGACATGTACTCAAAGAACCTTCAAGCGGAAGCCCAATGAGGGTGTCGGCCACAGCCTACCTAAACACTCAAGTCTCTAGTCAGGTTTATCGCCTATTCGGGTTCCATCCGCAGGGAGTCCAGCCGAGGTTTCCACTAACGGCCCCGAACGATGTGTGCAGGGTTCCCGAGATACCAAACGGGCATTCGGTACACCGGGCCACGGTGTATCTACCGCATCATAGCCCACTCCTAGGGTCAGCGCTACGCACGGCCTCCAACACATATCCTACAAACACGAGAAACTAGTTGCAACTCCTGGACAGAGGACAAGGGTGGTTAAGAAGCCGAGAGAGTCAATTAAGGATCCCAATGTGTGGTAGTATCTGTTTCATGGATCACAAACACAGAACTCAGTTCCTGAGGACGGCTTCAATGAGACAACCCACCATGTACTCCTACATGGCCTCTCACCGCTACCTTTACCAAATCGTATTCACACACTTAGCTTACACATAGTAGGACATGTTCACACACCTCCGATTCATCCCCGATGAATCAGACCTGACTCAACTCTAAGCAGTAGCAGGCATGACAAACAAGCATGAATGAGTAGGCACAACAGGGCTCAAACAACTCCTACTCATGCTAGTGGGTTTCATCTAATTCTTGTGGGAATGACAAAGCCATGCAGAGGATAAGGGGTTCAGCCATGCAGCAAGTAAATGTATGAATCGTTGTTGTCTTAATGCAGTAAAAGAGAGCAGGAGCGAGAGAGCGGGATTGTATCAGAATGAACAAGGGGGTTTTGCTTGCCTGGCACTTTTGAAGATATTATAGTTCTTCATCGGTGTCATCGAACTCATCGTCGGTACATCGTCTACTGAGAGGGGACAAATACCGGCAAACAAGGAAGAACACAATCAATGCAGTGCACAATATGATGCATGATCATGACATGTCAGAATGCTGTGATTTGAGCTAATGCAACTAGCAACATGTTAAATGGAGTTGGTTTGAACCCTAGGTTCAAATTCAAACTTCATATGTGAGAGTTTAAATGCCAATTATATGATTTGTGCTAAACATCAGCTATAAGTTGTCCTCACATGCATGAAAATAGTACAGATGGATAGATTGGATTTTTCTGATAATTTTTCATATCTAAATTATTTAGTTTGGAGTTACGGTTGAATTTCTATGATTTTTACAAGTTTTAAACATTTTCTGGAATTTCCTGAATTAAATTAAATCCAGAAAAACCTATTACTGCGTCAGCATTGTGTCATGCTCACCTCAGCAGGTCAACAAACCCGGTCCAGGTCAAACCTGACGCGTGGGTCCTGCATGTCAGTGACTAACTAAACTAACCTAGTTTAATTAGCACTAACCTAGGTTAAGCTAATTTAGTTTAAACCTAAACTAGATTAGTTAGACAAAGGGGGCCCAAGATGGCATGGACCTGTGGGAGGTCAACCCCCTGGTCAGCTGAGGCTAACTCGCCGGCGGCTCGACGCCGGCGATGATAGGTGCGGCGGAGGGGCTCGGGTTCGCGCTACAGGGCACCGTTTTGCTCGTGGTTTGCGGCTACAGGTTGCTAGGGTTCGCGCGCATCAGGGGTGGCAACAGCTCGAGCTCGGGTGGCCGGAGCTCACCGGAATGGAGCTCGCGGCGGCGACGGAGTTCGGGCAACGACGGCTACGGCGCTGCGGTGCACGGCAAGGCGAGCTAGCGGCTAAGTTCGAATTCTGGGAGCAACCCGAGCACGATGACGAGCTCAAGTGGGAGCTACGGTGTCCGTAACCACGATGGCGACAGAGCATGACGCCGGCGAGCTTCGGAGCTCGTGGGGATGGCATCTATGGCGAGAAGCAGACCACGGGGCCAGGGGGAAACGGTGGAGGAGCTCACCATGAACTCGAGGAGGGGCTCGGCTTGCTCGTGGACGACCTGGGGCAGACGAATCGGCCGGCGGCATCTCGGATGCCTGAGGTTGAAGAAGACGGCGGTGACGGCGGAGCAGGCCTCCCGGCGACGCTTGGAGCGGTGAGGAGGAAGAGTAGGCCGAGGCGGAGCTTTGGGACGCGTCGGGGAGGTGAGGCGGTGGCTGTGGCCGCGGTGGTACTCATCGGCGGCGACAGTTGCGCTCGGTGGTGAGAGGGAGAGAAAGCAGAGGAGGGGAGAGGCACGGGAGAGAGTGAGAGAGAGAGGCAGGGAGGTGCGTGGCACCACCAGAGAAATCCAGGGCGTCGAGGGGAGCGGCAAGCAGGAGGTGGCCGGGGCGCGTGTGAGCAAGACGGTTACACGCCTCCTGCACACCGGGCAGGAGGTGGAAGACGACAGGAGGAGCCAGTGGGCTAGGGCTGGTTTTGCCCTACTGGCTGCTACAAAGGCTGTGCCGTGGGCTTTGCTAGGTAAGTGCTGTAAGTTCTCTCTCTTTCTCTTTTAATTCCTGTTTTCTATTTTTCTGCAGCTTTGTGGCTTTATTAAAAATACTAAATCAATCCCAAAAATCATGCAATCGCTCATGACCACTGTTGGAAATATATCCTACAGTAAACATTTCAGTTTGGGATTATTTGAGAATTTAAAATATTTTATAGTATTTAAATGCCCAAATGCAAATAAGTAATGATTCAATTCAAAAATCCAGAATGGCCTAGGAAAATGTGCACCATTTTTGGGAGAGGTTCTAGACCAATCCAAAAATAATGAACTTTTCTGAAGAGCATTTTGGGTTCATTGAGAATATTTTTATTTGAACCTAGTTGATTTGATCCGGTGCTAGGGTTTGAGCAATCCCCATTTCAAATTTCTTAGAAATTTAAACATGATGACATGATGAGCAAGCAAAGTCAAGCAAGGCCGATCTGGGTCATGGATACCACCCCACTAAACAAGAATCTCATTCCCGAGATTCAAGACGTGAGGTAAAAAGTCAGAGGGGTCACAAGCTAACACGATCTTCACGATCCAACTGTCCTTCTCAAGATGTTGATTCATTGCTCCATATTGATCTTGACGTCTTTGCTTTCGAGAACTCCATCCAACATGACAATGACAGAGAGGAACTCTGCAGGAATCGATCTTCTTAAAGATCAAGCAACTCACGATCAACTCACGGAATGAGATGTTGAAACATCCCGAGTTGAGACACAAAACACATCGAGAGGGATGGAAGAACAAACAACGAGGTTTGATTTGGTGGGCATCAATTCCATGCTTAGAGAGATGGTGGATGGTGTCAAGGTGGTGAGGAAATAATTGCCAGGATTCCGTAACGGGCACCTTGGGAAAAGTGACGCAAAGAACTATTCCCTTAAGTGGCAAAAAGAATTACTTTTGATCCATAGAACGTTGGAACTCTTTATACCAGCCTAAGGCAATCACAATCGATCATTTGAAGGAGTTCGAAAGAATGACATACTCGGACTAGAATGGATGATGTGGACTACCTTGTTGAAGACAACGCAATGGATGATTTTTGCTTGTCCTCGAAAATGGATGGGACCCATGGTACTCCACTTTTGAGGATGATCCTAGACATCAATTACTGAGAAGGGCAGCCCATGGAAAATTGGCACGATGGGATGCAAGCTGGGAACAAAATGCAAATGTTGGGAAGGTTCCAACCATCATATCTGCCGGAGATTCAGATCTGGTTGGTGTTAGGATATTCCAGACTCATCGAGTCTAGAAAGAAAAATGAAAGTTTGCAACACAAATCGATTTAGAAGATGTTGCGAGATTCTCGGGAATGAACTACGATAGCAAGCTCCAAAACATGAGCTGGTTCTACTACTAACATGTGAACACGATGTCCAAGACAAGAATGACCACATAGTAGTCTTATCATAAAACACTACCGAGTTCAGGTGGGGAACCATCATCGAGGATATCGAAGTCTTTACGCAAGTCCATGGATTAGATCCCAAGCATAGACTTCTTTTCCTTGAAAAAGTCAATCAGTGGCTTGGTATGCTAGGAATACATATAGAATGAAGGTTTCAAGTCTCCAGACTAAAGAATACTTCGCACATATGCATGACTGACTTGGGATGATTCCAAGGGAAACAAAACAAACCTTTCTCAAATTCATGGCGGCAACTTGCCCCTAATGCACGTGAATTAGAGGAAGTCACTTCTTCCATCCAAGCATAAGCTTCATGAATGGAACACGAAGGCATTGCTTACAAAGTTTCCAACACTAGGTTGATGTTCAACATGAATCATGGGGGAGACAAAATGCTGCTGATGGGCTCAGCAACAACTCATCAGAATTTCCATATCACTGGACTTCCACCATCATGTGAACACGGTGATAGCATTGGTCGCACCAAAAGATGTAATGGTATATGCTCGAGGAATCAACCACGAGTAAGACAACATTACGAACATCGTTGGTTCTGATTTGACTTGACGATAGCCCATACTCAAGTCAAAGTTTTGACAAGGCAATAGATCCAACAACTGATCACAGGGACCAATTGATGAAAATATCATCTTTCTTCAACACACACACACTTAAGGATATCCCTTTGTGATGAACTAAGTCGGGCAAGCTTTTATCTTCCAACTCTCCAAGTTATTGTTTAGCTTAACCAACTAGCTCAAGGGTTTCCAACACAGATTATTGGAGAAGGGGTGGTTTACGAGAAACCAACTTGATCACGAACTCAACATAATAGTCAGGGGGCAACCTGGTGATACTCCAGAGAAGATATTCGGAAAAACCACGAACCACCGATATGTTACTAAGCTCGAGAACAATCTTGCTTTTGAGGCAAGACGATATGATCAAATGAGTGAGGACTTGACAAGATCCTAACTAATCAATCGAAGTGTGCACCAGAAATAAGGACTAGGTAGCACGATCAATCTTAGGATGATGATTTAATAATCAACACACTACGGATGAGGATATTGTCCATTAGCTGCCAAGCAACTCGTTGCTGGGAGTATTGATTTCACACATCACAGAACACTTGTCGGCATTCCGGTTACAACAACTCGGAACCGAGGAATGAATAATGATGGCGAGAAGTATCACTGTGTCAAGAATTCATAAGAGAAGGTGCAATTCTCATGATGTTCCTGACATAAAGTGGGTAATACTTCAGGATAGAAATGTAATCAAAAACTTGATTGCATTTGATCATGGATTACGCATCGCTTTGACCCAATCTCGGATATGGATGAGGTAATCGAGTTTGTTTCTCCCGGTCATTCCGAGCAATGTAATGGCTTGACGGACCTCAAGAGTAATAGGCATCGACAAACGAATGCACACATACTCTTGGTTATCAACTGATAGAGGATGGTCGGGATACAACCAAAGAGAGCAACTCAAAGGAACATATAATTTTCTGAGTTGTGGATGCATAGATTAGTATGTCGAGCAAAGCTCAACATTTCTTCCGGATAACCCATGCAGAAAGGTAGAACTGGCAGAGTCGCAATATAGAATGGAGTACTCCTCAAGAGCACCCTGGTTGTGATCTTTTGGTTTAAATAACTTCTTCCTTAATGGTTCATGGTATTTGGAAGAAGGAAATACCACGGACCTCGAGGACTGTCGCAAGGTTACTAATATCCTAAAGGAACTAGCAAACACTATCAACAGGAGGTAGGTAGGGTGTATCTCGGGTTCAGGAACCCAGGAATAGAATACCTACTAACTAAATGGCATCACGGGATGCTTTCGAGAATGATGGCCAGAATCATCACACTAGGGATATAAAGTATGGCTAGATTACTAGATAATCCTCTAGGACACCTATGGTCATAATAATAGTTCCAACATATATGTCGAGGCAATAGGGTACCTCAACTCACCGATTGGTGTGCTTAATCTCGCCCAAAAGGACATCAGGAACGGGAGGAAGGGATTTGCAAATGCATCAGACTATTTAGAGACCTGGGATGACTCGGACAAAGATAACGGCTGTAAATGCTCAAAATGATTTGAGACATCCTGCAAAAATGGTGGCATAACCACTCAACATCACAATATCAAGGTTCCGGGATCAACAATTATCATACGTAAATAGTAGGAACCGAATCGGGGCTTAAAACCAACAATCTTAAAAGTCTATGGATTAGTAACATGTCATCCCGATAGATAGATGAGAAGGCCTAGTTCTTAACCCCAGAGAAGAGAAGAGGATGACTGCATCGTAAGGCCATGAGGTATAAGGAGTAAAAAGAGCCTTACGCTCCCTTCCACAATCAATTCCCTTACATAACTAAAGCATTTCTAGACACAACTTCGACCAGTTTGGCTTGGTAATCCCACAGCAACGCTCGATACCAACGCTGTCAGACCCTCGATTCCAAGTCACATCGACCTAGCCGGTAACACCTCATATCACTTTGCGGCCTCACGCACGGTATTCCCACGGGTGTCGCCTTACCATGGCCCGGGACCGTTTGCGCCTTTTGGCTCATGTATATGATAGTGTCGCTAGCATCCATATGACAGAGAACCCGGGCCGACATGGCTAGTCGTGAACCCAAAGCGGCACTAACCCATGGGGACAGGCATACATGAATCACATCGAGCATGTCGGTCATCAACGTGTGAATCCGGGTAGTAGCACTGGGCTAACAGGACTCTGGGAACCCGGGCTGTAGCAGGCTAGGCAGGACTCCGGATGTCACCGTGTGACATTTCCCCGAAGGACAGACATAGGAACGAAGTGAAACACATGCCGGCCAGTCAAGTGCCCTGAGCAGTAGTGCTGGGCTAGCAGGACTCCGGTGAACCGGGCTGTAGCGGACTACTATGGCTCAAGGAAGCACTAGACTACATTTCCCCATATGAGAGGCTGCCAAGGATAAACAACTAGATTGTCGGATCCCACACATACCAAGCATTTCAAACATACACACAATATGCTCAATATGTGTAAATACAACATGGCATCACAACATAACTCTACGACTCAAATATTTATTCATTAGGCTCCGAGGAGCGAGATATTACAAACATGGGTCTCATGACCCAACATTCAGAGCATACAAGTCAAAGAACAAGCGGAAACTTAACATGTCTCGAGTACGAGACATCTACAAATGAAAAGGCTGAGAAGCCCGACTATCTACAGATCTGCCGAGGGCACAAGATCGTAGCTGAGGTAACAAGCTAAACGTCAAGTCCAAGCGGAACTACTAGCGAGACCGACGCCTCTCTCGCAAAACATAAAATAAGCAAATGTGAGTACAAACGCATTCAGCAGGACTTACATCGTAACTATCTACATATGCATCATTATCAACAAAGGGGTGGTGGAGTTTGATCGCACCAAGCCAGCTTTGACTCGGTGGCTATCCTGAACTACATTTGCAAGTAACTCTTTTGAGGTGGCGCACACGAGTCCACATAGTCACCATATCAATACACCACTATGGATCCGCTCCCGTCTCCCTACGAGAACGCCATCCGTAGCACTCACGCTTATCTTGCGAGTTTTAGAGTATCCACTTTCACTTGTCTATGAGCTGTTATAGGCAACCCAGAAGTCCTTTACCGCGGACACGGCTATTCGAATAGATCATATTAATCCTGCAGGGGTGTACTTCTTCACACACGCTCTCACCACTTACCGCCGTTTACACGACATGTACTCGGCAACCTTCAAGCGGAAGCCCAAATGAGGGTGTCGGCCACGGCCTACCTAAACACTCAAGTCCGTAGTCCAGGTTTATCGCCTATTCGGGTTCAATCTGCAGGAGTCCGCCGAGGTTTCCACTAACGGCCCCGAACGATGTGTGTGGTTCCCGAGATACCAAACGGCATTCTTGCAGACACCGGCCACGGTGTATCTACCGCATCATAGCCCACCCCTAGGGTCAGCCACGCACGGCCTCCAACACATATCCTACAAACACCGTAAACTAGTTACAACTCACGGACAGAGGACAAGGGTGGTTAAGAAGCCGAGAGAGTCAATTAAGGATCCCAATGTGTGGTAGTATCTGTTTCATGGATCACAAACACAGAACTCAGTTCCTGAGGACGGCTTCAATGAGACAACCCACCATGTACTCCTACATGGCCTCTCACCGCTACCTTTACCAAATCGTGTTCACACACTTAGCTTACACACAGTAGGACATGTTCACACACCTCGTATTCATCCCCGATGAATCAGACCTGACTCAACTCTAAGCGATGGCAGGCATGACAAACAAGCATGAATGAGTAGGCACAACAGGCTCAAACAACTCCTACTCATGCTAGTGGGTTTCATCTAATTCTTGTGGAATGACAGGTCATTCAGGAGGATAAAGGGGTTCAGCTACCGCAGCAAGTAATGAGATGAATCGTTGTTGTCTTAATGCGGTAAAAGAGAGCAGGAGCGAGAGAGTGGGATTGTATCGGAATGAACAAGGGGTTTTGCTTGCTGGCACTTTTGAAGATATTATAGTTCTTCATCGGTGTCATCGAACTCATCGCTTGCACGTCGCTCATCGAGAGGGGACAAATACCGGCAAACAAGGAAGAACACAATCAATGTAGTGCACAATATGATGCATGATCATGACATGTCAGTATGCTGTGATTTGAGCTAATGCAACTAGCAACATGTTAAATGGAGTTGGTTTGAACCCTAGGTTCAAATTCAAACTTCATATGTGAGAGTTTAAATGCCATTTATATGATTTGTGCTAAACAGCAGCTATAAGTTGTTCTAACATGCATGAAAATAGTACATATGGATAGATTGGATTTTTCTTATAATTTTTCATATATAAATTATTTAGTTTGGAGTTACGGTTGAATTTCTATGATTTTTACAAGTTTTAAACATTTTCTGGAATTTCCTGAATTAAATTAAATCCAGAAAAACCTATTTCTGCGTCAGCATTGCGTCATGCTGACCTCACCAGGTCAACAGACCCGGTCCAGGTCAAACCTGATGCGTGGGTCCTGCATGTCAGTGACTAACTAAACTAACCTAGTTTAATTAGCACTAACCTAGGTTAAGTTAATTTAGTTTAAACCTAAACTAGATTAGTTAGTCAAGGGCCCGCATGTCATGGACCCAGGGAGGTCAACCCCCGGTCACCGAGGCTAACTTCGCCGGCGGCTCGGCCTTGACGATAGGGCGGAGGGGCTCGGGTTCGCGCTACAGGGCACCGTTTTGCTCGTGGTTTGCGGCTATAGGTTGCTGGGCTTCGCGCGCATCCAGGGGTGGCAACAACTCGAGCTGGGGAGGCCGGAGCTCACCGGAATGGAGCTCGCGGCAGCGCCGGAGTTCGGGCAACGACGGCTACGGCGCTGCGGTGCACGGCAAGGCGAGCTAACGGCTGAGTTCGAATTCTGGGAGCAACCCGAGCACGATGACGAGCTCAGGTGCGAGCTACGGTGTCCGTAACCACGACGGCGACAGAGCATGGTGCCGGCGAGCTTCGGAGCTCGTGGGGATGGCATCTACGGCGAGGAGCAGACCACGGGGCCAGGGGGAAACGGTGGAGGAGCTCACCGTGAACTCGAGGAGGGGCTCGGCTTGCTCGTGGACGACCTGGGGCAGACGAATCGGCCGGCGGCATCTCGGATGCCTGAGGTTTAAGAAGACGGCGGTGACGGTGGAGCAGGCCTCCTGGCGACGCTTGGAGCGGTGAGGAGGAAGAGTAGGCCGAGGCGGAGCTTTGGGACGCGTCGGGGAGGTGAGGCGGTGGCTGTGGCCGCGGTGGTACTCATCGGCGGCGACAGTTGCGCTCGGTGGTGAGAGGGAGAGAAAGCAGAGGAGGGGAGAGGCACGGGAGAGAGTGAGAGAGAGAGGCAGGGAGGTGCGTGGCACCACCAGAGAAATCCAGGGCGTCGAGGGGAGCGGCAAGCAGGAGGTAATCGGTGCGTGGCGCCAAGACGGCGGCCACACGCCTCCCCGCACACCGGGCAGGACGTGGAAGACGACAGGAGGAGCCACAGTGGGCTGGGCTGGTTTTGCCATTTGGGCTGCTTCTGATGCTGTGCCAGGTGGGCTTTGCTAGGTAAGTGCCACCTAAGTTCTCTCTCTTTCTCTTTTAATTCCTGTTTTCTATTTTTCTGCAGCTTTGTGGCTTTATTAAAAATACTAAATCAATCCCAAAAATCATGCAACTGCTCATGACCCTTTGTTGGAAATATATCCTACAAAGAACATTTCAGTTTGGGATTATTTGAGCATTTAAAATATTTTATAGTATTTAAATGCCCAAATGCAAATAAGTAATGATTTAATTCAAAAATCCAGAATGGCCTAGGAAAATGTGCACCATTTTTGGGAGAGGTTCTAGACCAATCCAAAAATAATGAACTTTTCTGAGGAGCATTTTGGGTTCATTGAGAATATTTTTATTTGAACCTAGTTGATTTGATCTGGTGCTAGGGTTTGAGCAATCCCCCTTTCAAATTTCTTAGAAATTTAAACATGATGACATGATGAGCAAGCAAAGTCAAGCAAGGCCGATCTGGGGCTGTGACACATGGGCCTTCGTCCGGCCGTAGGATCCATTGGCCTTCTATACGGGCCGTAGGATCCATCGGCCTTCTATACGGGCCTTAGGGTCCATGGGCCTTCTACGGGCCGTACGACCCATGGGCCTTCTATGGGCCGTAGATCCATGGGCCTCATACGGGCCGTAGATCCAAAGGGCCTTCTACGGGGCGTATCATCATTTCGCCAATCATGGGCCGTACAATTCGTGGACCATAACGGGCCGTTAATAGGCCGTATTTGATAACTCTATGAAAACAGCCCAACCGGTTTTTTACATGAAAACGGCCCTACATATTAACGGTCCGCAAACGGGCCGACTGTAACGACGGGCTGAATTTGGCCCACAAGCAGAAAATGACAGTAACGGGCCGTATGTAACGAATCGCAAATGAGCCCAAGAATCAATGGGCCCCGAGAAGGCCGAAGATAACTTAATGGAAATGGCCCAATAGAATAACGGGCCGTTAATGGGTATAAAGTGATACCCGTTCATTACGCCGATTTCCACCACGGGCCGTTAGTGGGCCAAGAGTTACAAAGGGCCTAATATGGGCCGAAAGAAGTCATTGGCCACACAAGGGCCGGAAGTTAAAACGGGCAGGAATTATATTGACGCCCGGATGACGCCATCGGGCCTAATTGAATAGGGTGTAACGGGCCCCGGGTTAGCGGGTTGTAAATGGGCTATATGCGAACAAAGCCGTTAACGGGCTTTCAGTGGGCCGCCCGCCACCTTTGACCAAGTCAAACGGGCCGGCCTTTTCACAGCAATGGGCCTCTGTTGGGCCGTGCCACGTGTCACCGTATCATAGGCGCCTTCTGTCCAATGAGCGGATGACATATGTCCCAACGGTGAGCCGACACGTGTTTCCTCCAGCCAATGATGATTTTACACGTGTAAAATCCCCAGTGTTCGGAGTCGTTAACGGGTTATAGTATCCAAAACCCGACCAGATAGCTTAACGGCGTTCCGTTACGGTGGATGCCACATGTCGGTCACCCTTGACGAAAGCACTTCTGTGACGTGCGATTTATCATCATGGAAGTGGACACTTCCGTGATGATAATTTTGGTAATGTCATGGAACACTTATGCGACAAACACGTGTATGACTATCTTGATTCTGTCATAAATTTGTCATGGATGTACATGCATGACAAAAAACGCGACCTACTGTGAGAAACATGTATCATCACGGAAGTGTATTTTTTTGTAGTGTTAGGACCGACGCGTACCAGTGAAAGACAATATGAGCAAAGCATAGGCATTGGATCGGCGATGAATATTTGTGTGGATGACATTCATCATGTAGCAGTCACAACCTAGAGTGATACACAATAGCTCCAATTCATCAATTCAATGTAGGCATGTATTCCGCATATAGTCATACGTTCTTATAATAAGAACTTGCATGACATCTTTTGTCCTACCATCCCATGGCAATGGGGTCCATATGAAAATCTAAGGGATATTAAGGGCGTCCTTTTAATAGAGAACCAAAACAAAGCATTAACACATAGTGAATACATGAACTCCTCGAATTACCCCGGAGAGTATCTGAATTATTGTCACGTTGGGGTCTATGGTTCGTAACAATAACAAGTGCATATAACGAGCAGATAGGATCAAAATCTCAAATATATTCATGGAAACATAAAGGGTTCGTATCTGAAATCATGGCACTCGGGCCCTAGTGATAAGCTAAGCTATCAGAACAAAGTCATAGCAACGTCAATCTCGAAACATAGTGGATACTAGGGATCAAGCCCTAACGGTGGTGAGCATCATGTAATTGTTGATGAAGAAAGGTTGATGGTTGATACGTCTCCAACGTATCTATAATTTTTGATTGTTCCATGCTATTATATTATCTGTTTTGGATGTTTAATGGGCTTTAATAAGCTCTTTTATATTATTTTTGGGACTAACCTATTAACCAAAGACCCAGTGCAATTGTTGTTTTTTTGCCTATTTCAGTGTTTCACAGAAAAGGAATATCAAATGGAACGAAACCTTCGCGAGGATCTTTCTTGGAACAAACGCAACCCAAGAGACTTGGAGTGGAAGTCAGGGAAGCAACAAGGAAGCCATGTGGCAGGAGGGCGCGCCCACGGGGGTAGGCGCGCCCCACACCCTCGTGGGCACCTCACAGCTCCACCGACCTACTTCTTTCGCCTATATATACTCTTATACCCTGAAAACATACAGGAGGGCCACGAAACCACTTTTCCATCGCCGCAACCTTCTGTATCCGTGTGATCCCATCTTGGGGCCTTTTTCGGCGATCTGCCGGAGGGGGGTTCGATCACGAAGGGCTTCTACATCAACACCATAGCCTCTCCGATGATGTGTCAAGAGGTTTACCATGCAATCCGGGTCCATAGTTATTAGCTAGATGGATTCTTCTCTCTCTTTGGATCTCAATACAAAGTTCTCCTCGATGTTCTTGGAGATCTATTCGATGTAATACTTTTGCGGTGTGTTTGTCGAGATCCGATAAATTGTGGTTTTATGATCAAGATTATCTATGAACAATATTTGATTCTTCTCTGAATTCTTATATGCATGATTTGATATCTTTGCAAGTCTCTTCGAATTATCAGTTTGGTTTGGCCTACTAGATTGAACCTTCTTGCAATGGGAGAAGTGCTTAGCTTTGGGTTCAATCTTGCGGTGTCCTTTCCAAGTGGCAGTAGGGGCAGCAAGGCACGTATTGTATTGTTGCCATTGAGGATAAAAAGATGGGGTTTATATCATATTGCTTGAGTTTATCCCTCTACATCATGTCATCTTGCCTAATGCATTACTCTGTTCTTATGAACTTAATACTCTAGATGCATGCTGGATAGCGGTCGATGTGTGGAGTAATAGTAGTAGATGCAGAATCATTTCGGTCTACTTGACACGGACGTGATGCCTATGTTCATGATCATTCCTAGATATTCTCATAACTATGTGCTTTTCTATCAATTGCTCGGTAATAATTTGTTCACCCACCGTAATATATGCTATCTTGAGAGAAGCCACTAGTGAAACCTATGGCCCCCGGGTCTACTTTACATCATAATAGTTTCCCGTCAACTAGCTATTTCTGTCACCGTTTATTTCACAATCTTTATTGTCCAATCTATACAACAAAAATACTAAAAATATTTATCTTATTATCTTTATCAGGTCTCACTTTTGCAAGTGGCTGTGAAGGGATTGACAACCCCTTTTTCGCGTTGGTTGCAAGGTTCTTGATTGTTTGTGCAGGTACTAGGCGATTTGCGTGTAGTCTCCTACTGGATTGATACCTAGGTTCTCAAAAACTGAGGGAAATACTTACGCTACTTTGTTGCATCACCCTTTCCTCTTCAAGGGAAAACCAACGCATGCTAAAGAGGTAGCAAGAAGGATTTCTGGCGCCGTTGCCGGGGAGGTTTACGCCAAGTCAAGTCAAGATTTGATCTCTCGTCAACATGCCGATTTCTCGCACCGTTGCCGGGGAGATCTACGCTCAAGTCAAGACATACCAAGTACCCATCAGAAACTCTTCTCTCTCGCATTACATTATTTGCCATTTTGCTCTCGTTTTCCTCCCCCCCCCCCACTTCACTCTTTGCCTTTTCTTTGCCCTCCTTCCGTTCGATCTTGTGTTACCATGTGCCTTCTTTTTGCTTGCATCTTCGCTTGCTAAAAGTTTATGTATCCTCATCCCCTTGCTAATATTTTTAAGAGATCCAATTATGATGAACCAATTTCTAGTGATTTGAGTGCACTAGATTATCTTTATGAGGTTTTGCTTGAAATTCGTGAATCTGAAAATTGTGATGAAGAGATTCACGATAGCTACTTGAATAAAAAGCATGATTGCAATGATTTTACTATAAGTTCTCTTAATGTCAATTGTGCTAATAATATGCAAAACCCTAAGCTTGGGGATGCTAGTTTTGCTATGTCTACTACTTGTTGCAATGATCATGATTGGGGTGATTCTTCTTATGATCTTGAAAATTTAGTTAAGCCCCATGATGAATATGAGATAGATAATAGTGTTTGCAATAATATTGAAAGTTGGTTTGGAAGAGTGTCAACTTTAGATCCCACATATTTGGAGAATGTTCAATCTTATGGTATTTTTGATAAAAGTGGGTTTGGAGAGGTCATGACTTTAGTTAATGATAATCCCACTATTTTGGAAGAGTGTCAACTTCGCATGCATGTGGATCGTGTTGAGAATATGTTATGTGATAGCTATATTATTGAATTTTCTTATGATCCCACATGTAATTATTATGAGAGAGGAAAATATGGTTGTAGGAATTTTCATGTTACTAAATTACCTCTCTTCATGTTGAGAATGCTATCGTCTCTTTCTTCTTCCTTGCATATGCTAGTTTTTGCTTGCCTTGATAATTTGTTTGCTTATAAAATGCCTATGCATAGGAAGTATGTTAGACTTGGATTTGTTTATCACGTGTTCTATGATTCTCGCTTTGTGCTTTAATTCTTGTCTTTCATGTGAGCATCATTAAAATTATCAATGCCTAGCTAGGGGCGTTAAACGATAGCGCTTGTTGGGAGGCAACCCAATTTTATTTGTGTTCCTTGCTTTTTTTTCCTGTTTATTAATAAATAAATAATCTAGCCTCTATTTAGATGTGGTTTTATGTTTTAATTAGTGTTTGTGCCAAGTAGAACCTTTGGGAAGACTTGGGTGAAGTCTTTGCGATCTTGCTGTAAAAAAACAGAAACTTTAGCGCTCACGAGCTTAGCTGCCATTTTTACTGGAGAGTGCTTTTAGGTTGATTCTTTTTGCAGATTATTAATAGATAAATTCCTCACGTCCACCAATTTATTGCAGAATTTTTGGAGTTACATAAGTATGCGTTTGATACAGATTACTACAGACTGTTTTGTTTTTGACAGATTCTGTTTTTCGTGTGTTGTTTACTTATTTTAATGAATCTATGGCTAGTATCGGGGGGTATGAACCATAGATAAGTTGGAATACATTAGGTTTAACACCAATATAAATAAATAATGAGTTCATTACAGTACCTTAAAGTGGTGATTTGTTTTCTTATACTAACAGAGCTCATGAGATTTTCTGTTGAGTTTTGTGTTGTGAAGTTTTCAAGTTTTTGGGTAAAGATTTGATTGATTTTGGAATAAGGTGTGACAAGAGCCTAAGCTTGGGGATGCCCAAGGCACCCCAAGGTAAAATTCAAGGACAACCAAAAGTTTAAGCTTGGGGATGCCGGAAGGCATCCCTCTTTCGCCTTCGCTTCATCGGTAACTTTACTTGAGGCTATATTTTTATTCACCACATGATATGTGTTTTGCTTGGAGCGTCTTGTATGATTTGAGTCTTCTCTTTTTAGTTTACCACAATCATCCTTGCTGTACACACCTTTTGGAGAGACACACATGAATCGGAATTTATTAAAATACTCTATGTGCTTCACTTATATCTTTTGAGCTAGATAATTTTGCTCTAGTGCTTCACTTATATCTTTTTAGACCACAGTGGTGGTTTTATTTTATAGAGATTATTGATCCCTCGTGCTTCACTTATATTATTTTGAGAGTCCTTTAGAACAGCATGGTAATTTTCTTTGGCTATAAAATTAGTCCTAATATGATGGGTATCCAAGATGGGTATAATGAAAACTTCCATATAGAGTGCATTGAATACTATGAGAAGTTTGATACTTGATGATTGTTTTGAGATATGAAGATGGTAATATTAGAGTCCTGCTAGTTGAGTAATTTTGAATTTGAGAAATACTTGCGTGGAAATTTGCAAGTCCCGTAGCATGCACGTATGGTAACCGTTGTGTGATAAATTTGAAGCATGAGGTATTTCTTTGATTGTCCTTGAGGGAGTCCTGGATTGGGGGGTATCCGGACAGCCGGAATATATCCTTTGGCCGGACTGTTGGACTATGAAGATACAAGATTGAAGACTTCGTCTCGTGTCCGGATGGGACTCTCCTTAGCGTGGAAGGCAAGCTTGGCGATACGGATATGTAGATCTCCTCCCATTGTAACCGACTGCGTGTAACCTCGGCCCTCTGGTGTCTATATAAACCGGAGGGTTTAGTCCGTAGGACCAACAACAATCATACCATAGGCTAGCTTCTAGGGTTTTGCCTCTACGATCTCGTGGTAGATCAACTCTTTTAATACTCATATCATCAAGATCAATCAAGCAGGGAGTAGGGTATTAC
Organism: Aegilops bicornis; assembly: GCA_021605145.1. Lineage (NCBI taxonomy): Eukaryota > Viridiplantae > Streptophyta > Magnoliopsida > Poales > Poaceae > Aegilops > Aegilops bicornis. Next base: position 97,851,451 of record CM038671.1, read on the forward strand.
CTCCATCGAGAGGGCCCGAACCTGGGTAAACATTGTGTCCCCCGCCTCCTATTACCATCCGCCTTTAGACGACAAAGACGGGACCCCTACCCGAGATCCGCCGGTTTTGACACCGACATTGGTGCTTCCATTGAGAGTTCCACTGTGCCGTCACCGTAAGGCTTGATGGCTCCTTCGATCATTTATAGCGATGCGGTCCGGGATGAGGTTTTCCTCCCCGAACAGATCTTCGTGTTCGGTGGCTTCGCACTGCGGGCCACCTCGCTTGGCCATCTGGAGCAGATCAAGAGCTACGCCCCTGGCCATCAGGTCAGGTTTGGAAACTTGAATTACACTGCCGACATCCGCGGAGACTTAATATTTGACAGATTCGAGCCCATGCCAGGTGTGCCACACAATCACGACGAGCACGATATAGCTCTGCCGTCGGACAGTGTTCGGGAGATCACACCAGCAACTACTCCGGCCTTCAATCCGGAGCAAATTGCACCATCCGAGGACGGGAGGATAGACCCCGCCTTGGAGGCCGCATTCTCAGCGGCGATAAGAGCCGGATACTGACCTTACCCCTCACGAGAGCTGTGACGCCGAACCACTGGATTCATCTCCGGCCACGGACTCTGAACCACCTGCGCCCATGCCTATCGAATCCGATTGGGCGCCGATCATGGAGTTCACCTCCGCGGATATCTTTCAGCACTCGCCCTTCGGCGATGTGCTAAACTCGTCAAGGTCTCTCTCCTTGGCAGGAGAACCTTGGCCGAACTATGTCCGGCTAGAATGGGATGCGGATGACGAAGAAATTCACTCCCCACCCACCACCCACTTAGTAGCCGCTGTTGATGATTTAACCGACATGCTTGACTTCGACTCCGAAGACATCGATGGTATGGACAACGATGCAGAGAGATTTAACAGGAACCATCGCCACAGGTGGCACTGGACCGCCACCTCAGCATATGATATTTACATGGTGGATACACCCAAAGAAGGCAATGGCAATAAGACAGTGGAGGATGACCCCTCCAAGAAGCAACCCAAGCGCCGACGTCAGCGGCGCCGCTCTAAGTCTCGCCACGACAAAAGCGGTGATACTGGCACAGGAGATAATAGTACTCTGGACAGTGCCGAAGATGATGACAATCCCCTCCAGCAAGATTTAGAGCCGGGGGATGAACATGCCAGCCCTCCTGAGCGAGCCGCAGAGGGAGAAGTGGAGGATGACAATTACATGCCTCTCTTCGAAGACGAGGTGAGCCTCAGCGACGAAGAATTTGTCATGCCTGAGGATCCCGTCGAGCAGGAGCGCTTTAAGCACCGGTTATAGCCACGGCAAATAACCTGAATGAAAAGCAACAACGACTTCAAGCTGATCAAGATTTGCTAGCAGACAGGTGGACTGAAGTCCTTGCGGTCGAGGAATATGAACTCGAACGCCCTTCCAAGGGTTACCCAAAGCGCAGGTTGCTACCCCGACTTGAGGAGGAAGCATTGAAACCTACATCACCAGCGTATGATGCGGCTGATCGGCCACCTCGTGGCCGAGACAGAGAGGCATTTCAGCCAGAAGCTCGGCCCGCACCCCGCCGCCATTCGAACAAAAATACCAAGGCATGGGGAAACACGCGAGACCTGCGAGATGAATTGGAAGACAGGGAAAAACATGCAAGATTGATCTACGGATCACGAGGGCGTGCCCCTACGCGGGATGATGACCATCATACTGGATACAGTAAAAGTAAATCCGGCCGGGCCGAACACAGTAGGAAAGACTCATATGAGCTGCGTCGCAATATAGCCTAGCACAGAGGCTCCGCACACCCTCTATGCTTCACTGACGAAGTAATGGATCATGAATTCCCAGAGGGTTTTAAACCCATAAATATCGAATCATATGATGGTACAACAGATCCTGCGGTATGGATCGAGGACTTCCTCCTCCACATCCACATGGCCTGCGATGATGATCTACATGCCATCAAGTACCTCCCACTAAAACTCAAAGGACCAGCTCGACATTGGCTAAATAGCTTGCCAGCAGACTCTGTTGGCTATTGGGAGGATCTGGAAGATGCATCCCTCGACAACTTCCAGGGCACTTATGTGCGACCACCGGATGTCGATGACTTGAGCCACATAACTCAGCAGCCGGGGGAATCGTCCAAGCAATTCTGGACACGGTTCCTAACCAAGAAAAATCAAATTGTCGATTGTCCGGATGCAGAGGCCTTAGCGGCATTTAAGCTTAACATCCATGACGAGTGGCTCGCCCGACACCTCGGCCAGGAAAAGCCGAAGTCTATGGCAGCCCTCACGACACTCATGAACCGCTTTTGCGCGGGAGAGGATAGCTGGCTGGCTCGCAGCAACAACATATCAAGGAACCTTGGCACTTCGGATACCAAGGACAGTAACAGCAGACCACGTTGCAGCAAACACAAGCGCTGCAACAACGACGATAACGCCGAGGATACGGCAGTCAATGCCGGATTCAGAGGCCCTAATCCGGTCAGCGGAAAAAGCCATTCAAAAGAAGCACTCCGGGCCCGTCCAGTTTGGTCCGCATACTCGATCGCTCGTGTCAAATACACGGCACCCCTGATAAGCCATCCAATCACGCCAGCAGAGAATGCTGGGTGTTCAAGCAGGCCGGCAAGTTAAATGCCGAAAACAAGGACTAGGGGTTGCACAGTGACGACGAGGAGGAGCCCCGGCCGTCGAGCACGGGAGGACAAAAGAGGTTCCCCCCACAAGTGAGGACGGTGAACATGATATACGCAACCCACATCCCCAAGAGGGAACAAAAGCGCGCACTAAGGGACGCCTATGCGATGGAGCCCGTCGCCCCAAAGTTCAACCCATGGTCCTCTTGTCCGATCACCTTCGATCGCAGGGACCACCCCACTAGTATCCGTCATGGCGGATCTGCCGCATTGGTCTTAGACCCCATCATTGACGGATTTCACCTCACTCGAGTCCTTATGGACGGCGGCAGCAGCCTAAACCTGCTCTATCAGGATACAGTGCGCAAAATGGGTATAGACCCCTCGAGGATCAAACCCACAAAAACAACCTTTAAAGGTGTCATCCCAGGCGTAGAGGCCCATTGCACGGGCTCAATCACACTGGAAGTGGTCTTCGGATCTCTGGACAACTTCCGAAGCGAGGATGTAATCTTCGATATCGTCCCGTTCCGCAGCGGCTATCACGCACTGCTCGGGCGAACCGCATTTGCAAGATTCAATGCGGTACCGCACTATGCATACCTCAAGCTCAAGATGCCAGGACCTAAGGGGGTCATCACAGTCAATGGAAACACAGAGCGCCGCTTCAAGACGGAGGAGCACACTGCGGCCCTCGCAGCAGAAGCACAAAGCAGCCTCCTAAGGCAATCCACTAATTCGGCGATAAAGCCCCCGGACACCGTCTAGCGAGTCCGGAATAACCTGCAACCGGATCGCCTGGCACGTTCAGAGCTCGTCTAGCAATTCGGCCCCCGCCCTAGTCCCAGTCAAACAGTGAAATCCGTGCCGCGCGTACATAATTACGCATTGAAAATACCATGGGCACATGCGGGGGCACGATCATGGCACGTCCCACAGTGCGGCTCAACCGCACTAGGGGCTTACTGCCTTTATCATTCTGTCTCTTTCGGGACCTTACTCTTTGGAAGCCCTATCCGGCAGTGCGATTGCCGGACGCGTAATACAACAACCAAGGAGGCAGGAAGCTACGTCGTACAATGGAATCCCTGTGTGGTCTTCGATAACGAGCGGAATACCCGCTTTAAATACCAGTCCGCAGCTTGCCCTTGGATAGGACATGTTAAATAATCCTATTTTCTTCTGCTTATTACACTACGTGTATCAGTATGCTTCAACGTATTCTTTAAATAACAATGCATAGCATTAGTCTATTACTGCATTATCTACCCTTTTTTTATATGTTTATTTACGACAATCAGCACCCGTACATTCTGGTACGGCCAATACGCCAGGGGCTTTCGTATACCCCATAATATGGCATGAGAAGTCCGAACACTTTCGACAGTGCGGCACCCCGAACTTATAGCATTATATGCATCAGCTCCGAATCATGTCTTGGGTCAATAGTTGGGTTTGCCCGGCTCCCATGTTTTGGTACCTTACGTTCCGCTATATCGGCTAAGGTAGCACTGGGAGAACTACTGCGATTGTGTCCCGGTTCTTCCGGACGAGCACCTCAGTAGAGAAAGCCAAAACTGACTGTCATGATGAGGCGAGAGCTGGTCGCTGTTCGAGAGGTCTCAAGTCCCTAAAGACTTTTTCCGCTTCGGGCGAGGAGTCGGCCTTGTCCGACTTAGGCGTGTATAGCGCCCCAAATTCAGCCTTCCGAATGCTAGGGGCTTCACCAAAATTTAAAATTGTAGACTTCTATGGCTAACTGAGAGTGATAAAGCATTATAGTCCGATTGCCTAGTTCCTTGCGCTGAGCACCTCCCTCGAAAGACCCAAAAATGGGAAAAAGAGTGCTCAGATTTATCCCGAACACCCCAGTACTAGCTGCATGGGGGCGTAGAACGATCGCCAACTCTCAGATTTGATAAACGGTCGCACAGAAGGTAATATTTTAAATTCAAAAAGCGTTGCATAGCGCAAGTGAACTAGTTTTCACATTAAAGGATCACATGAGCACGTTCATTCAAAAATTACATCTTTGGAACACTCCTCCGCCACAAGGCGGGCACCCTTCAGGACACCGTTATAATACATTTCGGGGTGGCGATGTGATACGTCTCCAACGTATCTATAATTTTTGATTGCTCCATGCTACTTTATCTATTGTTTTGGACTATAATGGGATTTATTTTTCACTTTTATATTATTTTTGGGACTAACCTATTAACCGGAGGCCCAGCCTGCATCATCGCTTTTTTGCCGCTTTTCAATGTTTCAAGAAACAGAATATCAAACGCAGTCCAAACGGAATGAAACCTTCGAAATGTGATTTTCTCACGAACGTGATCCAGAGACTTGGACCCTCACGCCAAGGAACCAGAGAGGCGGTCACGAGGTGGGGGCGCCTCTAGGGCGCGCCCCGCCTCGTGGGCCCACTGTTGCTCCACCGACGTACTCCTTCCTCCTATATATACCTCACGCACCCTAAACGATCGTAACAGGAGCCAAAACCTAATTCCACCGCCGCAACTTCCTGTATCCACGAGATCCCATCTTGGGGCCTATTCCGAGCTCACGGAGGGGAGGCATCCACCACGGAGGGCTTCTACATCAACACCATAGCCTCTCCGATGAAGTGTGAGTAGTTTACTTTGGACCTTCGGTTCCATAGCTAGTAGCTAGATGGCTTATTCTCTCTTTTTGTATCTCAATACAATGTTCTCCCCCTCTCTCGTAATCTATTCAATGTAATCTTCTTTTTGCGGAGTGTTTGTTGAGACAGATGAATTGTGGGTTTATGATCCATCTTATCTATGAATAATATTTGAATCTTCTCTGAATTCTTTTATGTATGATTGAGTTATCTTTGCAAGTCTCTTCGAATTATTCATTTGGTTTGGCCAACTAGATTGGTAGTTCTTGCAATGGGAGAAGTGCATGGCTTTGGGTTCAATCTTATGTGTCCTTACCCAAAGGATGAGAAAGGGTTGCAAGGCACGTATTGTATTGTTGCCATCGAGGATAACAAGATGGGGTATTTATCATATTGCATGAATTTATTCCTCTACATCATGTCATCTTGCTTAAGGCGTTACTGCTTTTTAAGTTAATACTCTAGATGCATGCTGGATAGCGGTCGATGAGTGGAGTAATAGTAGTAGATGCAGAATCGTTTCGATCTACTTGTCACGGACGTGATGCCTATATACATGATCATACCTAGATATACTCATAACTATGCTTAATTCTGTCAATTGCTCAACAGTAATTTGTTCACCCACCGTAGAATACTTATGCTCTTGAGAGAAGCCACTAGTGAAACCTATGGCCCCCGGGTCTATTCTCATCATATCAATCTCCATCACTTTTTACTTGTTTTGTTTTACTTTGCCTTTTACTTTTCACTTTGCATCTTTATAACAAAAATACCTAAAATATTATCTCTATCAAATCTCACTCGTAAGTGACCATGAAGGATTGACAACCCCTAATCGCGTTGGTTGCGAGTAGCTATCGCTTTGTGCAGTACGAGGGACTTGTGCGTGGCCTCCTCTTGGATTGATACCTTGGTTCTCAAAAACTGAGGGAAATACTTACGCCATCTTGTGCTGCATCATCCTCTCCTCTTGGGAAAAACCAACGCATAAGCTCAAGACGTAGCAAGAAGGATTTCTGGCGCCCGTTCGGGAGTCTCATAAAAAGTCAACATACCAAGTACCCATCACAATCCCTATCTCTTGCATTACATTATTTGCCATTTGCCTCTTGTTTTCCTCTCCCCCACTTCACCCTTGCCGTTTTATTCGCCCTCTCTTTCCCAATCTCCTCCTCTTTTTCCCGTTGCCTTTTTCTCGTCCGCTCGTTTGCTCGTATGTTAGTTTGCTTGCTTGTCGCTATGTCTGAAATTGGGGAAATTATCGCTGATATGGGTGATAATAATATCATGGAAAATTCTGAAGCTCCTGCTAAAGAATCCCCTACATATCACACAAAAAGATTTCGAATCGGTAGTGGTAATATTATTGTAAAAGGAGTTATTCAAGATTTCTTTACTTGTGCTGGTGCTTTACCCTCTTTGGGTGGTTCTATTCTCCATAGAACTAGTAGCCTTGCGGACGCTATTGCCATGCTTATCGTTGAACTTGAAAGGCAATTTATGCATATGCACCCTTCTATACAGATAATTTTCCTAGAATTTTCTAATATTGAACACTCCTCTGTTAAGCGTGCCGCTACTATCTTTTTGGCTCATGAATTCAGGTTTATAATAAAAGAAGCCAAAGAAATCTTTGCGCATTATAGGGTGGACGCTGGCCGTCCTCCCATAGAATCTATCATTTTTGATCAAGAAGAAATAATGCGTTTTCAATCTATCGACTATGTTGCTTTCAATGAAAATCTTAGAAAAAAGTGCCTACCAATATTTTAATTGATAGAATCTCTGAGCTTAATGATGATTTGGCTATTCAAATAATGAGCTAGGATGCTCTCTTGAGTATAGGCTCACCAAGTTCTGTCAAAAGAACGCTTATAATGATGAATTGGTTGTGCAATACACGGTTACCGAAATAGGAACCTATACCTCCTAAAATTGATCTTGGGGACTTTTGTCCTATTAAATTTAGGCCTTTTGATTACTTTTGCTTGCCTCAAAGAAAACTTGCTGCCGAACATAGAGAATATGAAATGAGTTTCACCGATCTATCTTATTACTACGGCACAACCTAGATCTATCCTTGCTTTTATGCCTAGCTAGGGGCGTTAAACGATAGCGCTTGTCGGGAGGCAACCCAATTTTATTTTTAGTTTTTTGTTTTTGCTTCTGTTTAGGAATAAATAATCCATCTAGCCTCTGTTTAGATGTGGTTTTATCTTTTAATTAGTGTTTGTGCCAAGTTAAACCTATTGGATCTTCTTGGATGATAGTTATTTGATCTTGCTGTAATTTCCAGAAACTTTGCGCTAAATGAACGAATTGTTAAAAATCACCAGAACGTGATAAAATATTGATTCCAATTGCTGCTGATCAATAAACAAATTTTCCAGGTCTTCTAATTTTGGTAGAATTTTTTGAGTTCCAGAAGTTTGCGTTAGTTACAGGTTACTACAGACTGTTCTGTTTTTGACAGATTCTGTTTTGCGTGTGTTGTTTGCTTATTTTGATGAATCTATGGCTAGTAAAATAGTTTATGATCCATAGAGAAGTTGGAATACAGTAGGTTTAACACCAATATAAATAAATAATGAGTTCATTACAGTATCTTAAAGTATTCTTTTGTTTTCTTTCTCTAACGAAGCTCACGAGATTTCTATTGAGTTTTGTGTTGTGAAGTTTTCAAGTTTTGGGTGAATTCTTTTGATGGATTATGGAACAAGGAGTGGCAAGAGCCTAAGCTTGGGGATGCCCATGGCACCCCCAAGATAATCCAAGGACACCAAAAGTCAAAGCTTGGGGATGCCCTGAAGGCATCCCTCTTTAATCCACTTCCATCGGTAATTTACTTGGAGCTATATTTTTATTCACCACATGATAAGTGTTTTGCTTGGAGCGTCTTGTATTATTTGCGTATTTGCTTGTTAGTTTACCACAATCATCCTTTCTGTACACACCTTTTGAGAGAGCCATACATGAATTGGAATTTGATAGAATACTCTATGTGCTTCACTTATATCTTTTGAGCTTGATAGTTTTGCTCATAGTGCTTCACTTATGTCTTTTGAGCGTGATAATTTTTGCTCTAGTACTTCACTTAGATCTTTTAGAGAACGGTGGTGGATTTTTTTTAAAGAAACTATTGATCTCTCATGCTTCACTTAGATTATTTTGAGAGTCGTTAATAGCATGGTAATTTGCTTAATATTAATATATTTGGTATTCAAGATATGTGAAACTTTCTTTTGAGTGCGTTGAATACTAAGATAAGTTTGATGCTTGATAATTGTTTTGAGATATGGAGGTGATAATATTAAAGTCGTGCTAGTTGAGTAGTTGTGAATTTGAGAAATGCTTGTGTTGAAGTTTGCAAATCCCGTAGCATGCACGTATGGTTAAAGTTGTGTAACAAATTTGAAACATGAAGTGTACTGGCTTGTGCATCCTTATGAGTGGCGGTCGGGGATGAGCGATGGTCTTTTCCTACCAATCTATCCCCCTAGGAGCATGCGCATAGTACTTGATTTTTGATTACTTCTAAATTTTTGCAATAAGTATATGAGTTCTTTTGACTAATGCATGGATTATTCGCACTTTTACCTTTCCGCCTTTGCTAGCCTCTTCGGTACCGTGCATTGCCCTTTATCACCTTGAGAGTTGGTGCAAACTTCGCCGGTGCATCCAAACCCCGTGATATGATACGCTCTATCACACATAAACCTCCTTATATCTTCCTCAAAACAGCCACCATACCTACCTACTATGGCATTTCCATAGCCATTCCGAGATATATTGCCATGCAACTTTCCACCGTTACGTTCATCATCATCATGACATACTTTACTTTTGTCATATTGCCATTGCATGATCATGTAGTTGACATTGTATTTGTGGCAAAGCCACCATGCATTATTTTTCATACATGTCACTCTTGATTCATTGCACCATCCCGGTACACCACGGAGGCATTCATATAGAGTCATACCTTGTTCTAGTTTCGAGTTGTAATCCTTATGTTGTAATCAATAGAAGTGTGATGATCATCATTATTAGACCATTGCCCAAAAAAAAGAGAAAGGCCAAAAAGAAAAAAGAAAGGCCCAAAAAAAGAAAATAAATAAAAAGGGCAATGCTACTATCTCTTTTTCCACACTTGTGCTTCAAAGTAGCACCTTGTTCTTCATGTAGTGAGTCTCATATATTGTGCTTCAAAGTAGCACCTTGTTCTTCATGTAGTGAGTCTCATATATTGTGCTTCAAAGTAGCACCATGTTTTTCATATAGTGAGTCTCATAAGTTGTCTTTTTTTACTAGTGGGAATTTTTCGTTATAGAACTTGGCTTGTATATTCCTACGATGGGCTTCCTCAAAATGCCCTAGGTCTTCATGAGCAAGCAAGTTAGATGCACACCCACTAGTTTTCTTTTGTTGAGCATTCATAGCTCTAGTGCATCCGTTGCATGGCAATCCCTACTCCTCATGTTGACATCAATTGATGGGCATCTCCATAGCCCGTTGATTATCCTCGTCAATGTGAGACTTTCTCCTTTTTGTCTTCTCCACAATCCCCATCATCATATTCTATTCCACCCATAGTGCTATATCCATGGCTCACGCTCATGTATTGCGTGAAGGTTGAAAAAAGTTTGAGATTATTTAAGTATGAAACAATTGCTTGGCTTGTCATTGGGGGTATAGAAGTTGGGAACATATTTGTGTGATGAAAATGAAGCATAGCCTAACTATATGATTTTGTAGGGATGAACTTTCTTTGGCCATGTTATTTTGAGAAAACATGATTACTTTGATTAGTATGCTTGAAGTGTTATTATTTTTTATGTCAATATGAACTTTTGTCATGAATCTTTCAGATCTGAATATTCATACCACAATTAAGAAGATTTACATTGAAATTAGGCCAAAGTATCACTCCGCATCAAAAATTCTCTTTTTATCATTTACCTACTCGAGGACGCAGGTGAATTAAGCTTGGGATGCCTCGATACGTCTCCAACGATCTGTAATTTGTGATTGCTCCATGCTACTTTATCTATTGTTTTGGACTATAATGGGCTTTATTTTCCACTTTTATATTATTTTTGGGACTAACCTATTAACCGGAGGCCCAGCCCAGAATTGCTGTTTTTTTTGCCTTTTTCAGTGTTTCGAAGAAACAGAATATCAAACGGAGTCCAAACGGAATGAAACCTTCGGAAACGTGATTTTCTCACCGAACGTGATCCAGGAGACTTTGAACCTCACGCCAAGGAACCAGAGAGGCGGTCACGAGGTGGGGGCGCCCCACCACGGGCGCGCCCCGCCTCGTGGGCCCCTGTTGCTCCACCGACGTACTCCTTCCTCCTATATATACCTACGTACCCCCAAACGACCAGAACATGAGCCAAAAACCTAATTCCACCGCCGCAACTTCCTGTATCCACGAGATCCCATCTTGGGCCTGTTCCGGAGCTCCACCGGAGGGCGCATCGACCATGGAGGGCTTCTACATCAACACCATAGCCTCTCCGATGAAGTGTGAGTAGTTTACTTTAGACCTTCGGGTCCATAGCTAGTAGCTAGATGGCTTCTATTCTCTTTTTGGATCTCAATACAATGTTCTCCCCCTCTCTCGTGGAGATCTATTCGATGTAATCTTCTTTTTGTGGTGTGTTTGTGATCCAGCTTATCTATGAATAATATTTGAATCTTCTCTGAATTCTTTTATGTATGATTGAGTTATCTTTGCAAGTCTCTTCGAATTATCCGTTTGGTTTGGCCAACTAGATTGGTAGTTCTTGCAATGGGAGAAGTGCATGGCTTTGGGTTCAATCTTGCGGTGTCCTTACCCAGGGACAGAAAGGGTTGCAAGGCACGTATTGTATTGTTGCCATCGAGGATAACAAGATGGGGTATTTATCATATTGCATGAATTTATTCCTCTACATCATGTCATCTTGCTTAATGCGTTACTCTGTTTTTAACTTAATACTCTAGATGCATGCTGGATAGCGGTCGATGAGTGGAGTAATAGTAGTTGATGCGTAATCGTTTCAATCTACTTGTCACGGACGTGATGCCTATATACATGATCATACCTAGATATACTCATAATCGTGCTCAATTTCGCCAATTGCTCAACAGTAATTTGTTCACCCACCGTAGAATACTTATGCTCTTGAGAGAAGCCACTAGTGAAACCTATGGCCCCCGGGTCTATTCTCGTCATATCAATCTCCATCACTTTTATACTTGCTTTGTTTTACTTTGCCTTTTACTTTTCACTTTGCATCTTTATACCAAAAATACCAGAAATATTATCTCTATCAGATCTCACTCTCGTAAGTGACCGTGAAGGGATTGACAACCCCTAATCGCGTTGGTTGCGAGTAGCTATCGTTTTGTGCAGGTACGAGGGACTTGTGTGTGGCCTCCTACTGGATTGATACCTTGGTTCTCAAAAACTGAGGGAAATACTTACTCTACTATGCTGCATCATCCTCCCCTCTTCGGGGAAAACCAACGCAAGCTCAAGACGTAGCACGATGCTCCTTGCCCTGCGGTGGCCCCTCCTTCACCAGCTTCTCGGCGTCCATCTTCGCCCAGTGCACTTTCGCACGGACAAAGGAATTGCATAAACCTTCGATGCAGACGGACCGCTTGATGACTTCAAACCGGGGGCAGGCATCCACAAGCCGCCTCACCTGACCAAAGTAGTTATTGGGAAGGGGATCGCCAGGCCACATCCGGACTATAAGGCCCTTTACGGCCTGTTCGGCCGCCTTGTGGAGCTCGACCAGTTGCTTCAGCTGGTCGCTCAAGGGCATCGGGTGTTCGGTCCCGATATCGAGACCAGAACAACTTCTCCGTCGAGCTCCCCTCCTCGGCACGGTAGAACTCCGCGGCATCAGACACACTGCGGGGCAGATCTTCGAACGCTCCTGGAGAGCTCCGAACTCGGGTAAGTAAAAAGAAATTTTCTTTGACATGCTTGCTTTGCATAATGAATGCCTTACCCGCCGCTATCTTCTTAACCACCTCAATTTCCTGGAGGGCCTTTTGGGCTTCGGCCTTGGCATGTTTTGCGCTTTCGAGGGCCTTTGCAAGCTCGGACTCTCGCGTCTTAGAGTCAAGCTCCAAGGCCTCGTGCTTCTTGACGAGAGCCTGGAGCTCTTGCTGCACCTCGCCTACTCGGGCCTCTTGTTTTTGTCGCTCGGTGCGCTCCTGGGCTGCTTTGTTTTCAGCCTCGGACAACGCCTTCTTCAGGGTCGCCACTCCGTTCGTGGCCCCTGGTACATTCATGATGATCCTATTATTCTGCAACCAAATCTTTTTCCAAATAGACAAGGTATTGCTTACCTTTGTCCTCTTCGAGCTGCCTCTTCACAAGGCCGAGCTCTTCCTCGGACCGCTCAAGGTCCTGCTTCAGTGCAGCGACCTCCGCAGTACGTGCGGTAGCGGCCAGCAGTGAAGCCTACATATTCGCATAGACATATTATGATTAGACTCATGTGGTCTTTATTCGATCCTCTATTCGGCTTTTCTTTGCGAACGCCAAACAGAGCATCAGGGGCTACTGTCTATACGGTAATATTTTCCCATATTTCTATTACATACCTGAAAGCCTGTTAGGAGGCTGGCACAAGCTTCAGTTAGTCTTCTTTTGGCGGACTGAACCTTCTCGATCACGTCACTCATGATAGTGCGGTGCTCTTCGTTGATGGAAGCGTTGTGAAGCGCTTCCAGCAAGTTGTCCGGTGCCTCTGGATGGACAGAGGTCACCGGCACGGGCGGCTTGCCCCTCTTAATAGGGGTCGCTGCGAGTCCGGAACCACTGGAGGTTCCGACGCAGTGTTCGGCTGGGGGCCGAACTTGGAGCCCGCGGGAGACTTGCTCCCTTTACGCTCAGGGTCCGGAAGGTCACCTCGAGGCGCCTCCAGGACTGTCTCCCCTCGGCTCGGTGCCTTGTGGGACTACACCTCGACGTTGTCCGTAGGGCTAGGGGAAGAGGCGGTCGGAAGTGAATCGCTATTCATATCCGACGAGTCCAAAGAACCATCCGACGAAGATAAGTCGATGCGGGCTTCGGGCGGACTACACGATCATGTTCAGCGTAATGAGGAGCAGTGCAATAAAACATACCATGAATTCAATGGAATCCGGATACTTACGACTTCGCCAGGGGCTTGTCCCTGGGCAACCACTCGTCGTCGCTATGGGCGGCTGTCGTGGAGCAGTCCGGAAGGAAGGTCCTTCTCTTTTGGGACCCTTCGGCCTCCCCAGTTGGGCCGGCCTTCCTCTTCTTGTCTCCCCTGGCTGGGGGGGAGAACTTTCCTCTTCCTCTTCCTCGTCTTCATGGGAGGAGTGCGCTTCGGAGTTGTCGGAAAATGAGTCTGATATCACCTGATGTCGGAGACCCTTTTGGGTCCCGTGGCCTTCTTCTTGGCCTTCTTCTCCGGCACCTCTTAAGGTGTCGGAGTCAGCATCTCCGTCAGGAGAGCGTCTGCTGGATCTTCGGGCAGGGGGGCCGGGCAGTTGATATGTTCTGCTGTCTCCACCCAGTCCTGTGAAAGGCATGGGAGCTTAGATCCCGCACATGATTAAACTAGGGAAAATAAATACCCTATAAGGTGTAGAGAACTTACCAGATTCGCAGGGCGCTTCGCGCTAAGTCCGCGGTCCTCGGTAAGGGAAGGAGGTACCTCGGCGCCCTTGAAAAGCACCCTCCAGACGTCTTTGTGCGTCGTGTCCAAGAGCTCGTGCACCTTCTGGTGCTCGGCCGGGTCGAACTCCCACCAATTGAATGCCCGTTGTTGACACGGGAGGATCCGGCGGAAGAGCATGACCTGGACCACGTTGACAAGCTTGAGTTTCTTGCTTATCATGTTCCGGATACATTTCTGGAGTCCGGTCAGCTCCACCGATGGACCCCAAGACAGGCCCTTCTCCTTCCAGGAGGTGAGCCGCGGGGATTCCGGATCTGAACTCGGGGGCCGCCACCCAGTTGGTGTCGCGCGGCTCGGTGATGTAGAACCACCCCGATTGCCACCCCTTTATGGTCTCCACATAGAAGCCCTCGAGCCATGTAACATTGGGCATTTTCCCACCATGGCGCCTCCGCATTCTGCTTGCTGGCTGCCAACCACCTTCGGTTTGACATTAAAGGTCTTCAGCCACAGGCCGAAGTGGGGCCAGACGCGGAGGAAGGCCTCGCACACGACGATAAACTCTGAAATGTTGAGGATGAAGTTAGGAACCTGTAGGACCTTGAAGTATGTCTAGAGGGGGGTGATTAGACTACTTGACCAACTAAAAACTTAACCTTTTCCCAATTTTAGACTTTGGCAGATTTTAGCTATCTTTGCACAAGTCAAGCAATCTTAACACAATTCAAGCAAGCATGCAAAGAGTATATGAGCAGCGGAATTTAAAGCGTGCAACTTGCAAGAATGTAAAGGGAAGGGTTCAAACGCTATCGTACATCCATGTTGATGGAGACTTCAACCCACGAAGGGTAACGGTTGCGCGAGTCCACGGAGGGCTCCACCCACGAAGGGTCCACGAAGAAGCAACCTTGTCTATCCCACCATGGCCGTTGCCCATGAAGGACTTGCCTCACTAGCGGTATATCTTCACGAAGTAGGTGATCTCCTTGCCCTTACAAACTCCTTGGTTCAACTCCACAATCTTGTCGGAGGCTCCCAAGTGACACCTAGCCAATCTAGGAGACACCACTCTCCACACTACTAGAAAAAGGCCTACTAATGGCGCACCGGTTTTGCCTACTAATGGCGCACTACCGGTGCGCCATTACTAGCACGCCACATAGAAGCCCTCGAGCCATGTAACATTGGGCATTTTCCCACCATGGCGCCTCCGCATTCCGCTTGCTGGCTGCCAACCACCTTCGGTTTGACATTAAAGGTCTTGACCACAGTCAAGTGGGGCGGAACACGGAGGAAGGCCTCGCATACCCATTTATAAACTCTGAAATGTTGAGGATGAAGTTAGGAACCTGTAGGACCTTGAAGTATGTCTAGAGGGGGGTGATTAGACTACTTGACCAACTAAAAACTTAACCTTTTCCTAATTTTAGACTTTGGCAGATTTTAGCTATCTTTGCACAAGTCAAGCAATCTTAACACAATTCAAGCAAGCATGCAAAGAGTATATGAGCAGCGGAATTTAAAGCGTGCAACTTGCAAGAATGTAAAGGGAAGGGTTCAAACGCTATCGTACATCCATGTTGATGGAGACTTCAACCCACGAAGGGTAGCAGTTGCTGTGAGTCCACGGAGGGCTCCACCCACGAAGGGTCCACGAAGAAGCAACCTTGTCTATCCCACCATGGCCGTTGCCCATGAAGGACTTGCCTCACTAGCGGTATATCTTCACGAAGTAGGTGATCTCCTTGCCCTTACAAACTCCTTGGTTCAACTCCACAATCTTGTCGGAGGCTCCCAAGTGACACCTAGCCAATCTAGGAGACACCACTCTCCACACTACTAGAAAAAGGCCTACTAATGGCGCACCGGTTTTGCCTACTAATGGCGCACTACCGGTGCGCCATTACTAGCACGCCACTAGTATTTTTTACTAATGGCGCACCACTGGTGCGCCATTAGTATCTGGTATACTAATGGCGAACCATGTAGTATATACTAATGGCGCACCAGTGGTGCGCCATTAGTAACATTTTTTTTTCAAATTTTATTTTTAAATTTTTTTCAGAATTTTTTTATATTTTTTCAATTTTTTCTTAATCTCAGTTCACTATGGCTTAATCTCGGGTCAATATGCTTAATCTCAGGTCAAATCGCACTCCGTGGTCAAACTTCCCGAAAGGTCACCCATCCTCACACTACTCCAGCCCAAGCACGCTTAACTTCAGAGTTCTATCCAACCCCAAAGAATGTTTCACTTCACAGTGCACTTGTTGATATATCTAGCATATCAATCCTGTTATACCTTGTTGATGTCTAGGACTTTGTTCATGTTCATGACTATGATGAAATTTTGAAAAATATTTCAAACTTCCCGATCATATTACATATCATTTTTTGAAAAAAAATTAAAAAAAAATTCAAAACCAATTTTTTTTTCTGTTACTAGTGGCGCACCACATCCACGGTGCGCCACTAGTAAGTTTGAAATTTTTTGAATTTTTTTGCCGCTAGAGCTTGAAAGCCCCGTAACTTTTTTTCTGTTAGGTTTTTGGGGATTTTGAAAATGTTTAACGGGGTTCCCCCGGTTATATTTGGATGTAACTTTTTGAGTAGATGATTTTTCATATAAAAAACTTTTTCATCCGAGTTCGTATGCAAAAGTTATGCCCATTTTACAAATTTCCAGAGAGATTTTGCAAATAAAGTCGAAATTCATATTTGTAAATTTTCCCAAAAACTAGAGCACATATCACATGGGAAACATATTATCTTTTATTTTTTTGACATTTCCATCATTTTCTTTTATTTTTTTAAAACTTAAAAGGCGATCCACGGGGGGGGGGGGGGTGCATTCGGTGTTGGGGCAAGTTAGTAATGGCGCACCGTGGGTGTGGTGCGCCATTACTAGTTTGGCGCACCGTGGGGTGGTGCGCCATTACTAGTTTAACTAGTAATGGCGCACCGTGGGGTGGTGCGCCATTACTAGTTGATATTTTTCTTGTTTTTTTTAACTTAGTAATGCCGCACCAGTGGAAAGTGCGCCATTACTAGTTAAAACTAGTAATGCACACCGAGACATGGTGCGCCATTAGTAAAAAAAATTATTATTTTTTACTTTTTTTTTCAAAACTACTAATGGCGCACGACGGATGTGGTGCGCCATTACTATGTCAATTAGTAATGGCGCACTATGCAACGGTGCGCCATTAGTAACAAATTTTTTTATGTTTTTTTTAACTACTAATGGCGCACCACACACCAGGTGCGCCATTAGTAATATATTACTAATGGCGCACTGAGACTTCTATTGGCGCACCACATCACAGGTGCGCCATTAGTGGCCATTCCATCTATAGCCCTTTTTGTAGTAGTGCCAAGAAGTAACAAATGGTGTGTTGATGATGAACTCCTTGCTCTTGTGCTTCAAATGATAGTCTCCCCAACACTCAACTCTCTCTCACAGGATTTGGATTTGGTGGAAAGAAGATTTAAGTGGAAAGCAACTTGGGGAAGGCTAGAGATCAAGATTCATGTGGTAGGAATGGAATATCTTGGCCTCAACACATGAGTAGGTGGTTCTCTCTCAGAATTGGCAAGTTGGAAGTGTAGGTTTGTTCCGATCACTCTCTCCACGAATGAAGAGGAGGTGGAGGGGTATATATAGCCTCCACACAAAATCTAACCGTTACACACAATTTACCAAACTCAGTGGGACCGAATCAACAAACTCGGTCGGACCGATTCAGTAAACCTAGTGACCGTTAGGGTTTTCGGTGGGACCGACATGCAACTCGGTAGGACCGATATAGTTAGGGTTAGGGCATAACGTAATCTCGGTGAAACCGATTACACAAACTCGGTGAGACCGATTTTGGTAATTAGCTAACCAGAGAGTTGGTCAGGTAAACTCGGTGGGACCGATTCGCTCTTTTCGGTGAGACCGAAATGTTACGAAAGGGAAACAGAGTTTACATTGCAATCTCGGTGGGACCGATCGCTCACTTCCGGTTAGACCGAAGCGTTACGAAGGTAAACAGAGATATTACAATCCGTCTCGGTGAGACCGAGATCCCTATCGGTGAAACCGATTTGCCTAGGGTTTGTGGCAATGGCTATGACATTTGAACTTCGATGGCGCGGATAGAAAGAATCGGTAGGACCGATTTTGACTTTAGGTTTAGGTCATATGTGGATGTGAGAAAGTAGTTGAGGGTTTTTGGAGCATATCACTAAGCACATGAAGCAAGAGCCTCATTAAGCAATACCTCATCCCTCCTTGATAGTATTGGCTTTTCCTATAGACTCAATGTGATCTTGGATCACTAAAATGTAAAATGTAGAGTCTTGAGCTTTTGAGCTTGAGCCAATCCTTTGTCCTTAATATTTTGAGGGATCCACTTTCATCATCCATGCCATGCCATTCATTGAGCTTTCCTGAAATATTTATCTTGGAATAGCATTAGCTCAATGAGCTATATGTTGTTATGAATTACCAAAACCACCTAGGGATAGTTGCACTTTTGATCTCCCCCTTTTTGGTAATTGATGACAACATATAGATCAAAGCTTCGACAAATGATAATAAGATTGAAAAACATCGTCGCTTTGAGAAGTATGTGATAAGCAAGAGCTCCCCCTAAATTTGTCCATATTTTAAGATTTTCTTTGGACTGCAAATGCACAAGGAATTAGGCTCATGGGTTACTCTTGCATGTCACATACATCTTGGTGGAGCGCTCAAAATAATAAAGATTGAATACATGCACTCATCACCAAGCAAAGTGAATGATCATATAAGGATAAGTAAGATAATATCATCTAACAAGCATAAGTGTAGCTTATGATCAAACACATGACCATCAATGTCTCACAGATAATAGCGTAGTATCTCAAGCAATCAAAAGCAAACAAAGTTCAACCAAGAAGACAAGAGAGAACAAAAGCAAACTCTCTCTCTCTCTCTCGAAGCCTATGATCTATACAGTTTTCTCCCCCTTTGGCAACAAGTTACCAAAAAGTTCCTTGAAAATGCATAGTACTGTATCGTCTCAGGTTTGGTCTTGATTGGTGGCGTAGAGATGGCTCCTTGGACGAAGACTTGAGTTGATGTGGAAGGAGCTGAAGGAGTTGGTCTTTGGAGCTGGTTCTTGTTGGAGGCTAGATGGAAGCAGATGAAGTGACTCTGGTGTCTGTTACAGGCTCTGCAGCTGATCTCTGTGTTGGGGAACGTTGCATAAAATAAAAAATTTCCTACGTTCACCAAGATCCATCTATGAGTTCATCTAGCAGCGAGTGAGAGAGATGCATCTACATACCCTTTGTAGATCATGTGCGGAAGCGTTCAAGAGAACGGGGTTGAGGGAGTTGTTCTCGTCGTGATCCAAATCACCGGAGATCCTAGCGCCGAACGGACGGCACCTCCGCGTTCAACACACGTACGGTCAGCGTGACGTCTCCTCCTTCTTGATCCAGCAAGAGGGGATGGAGAGGTTGAAGAAGATCCAAAGAAGACGACGGCGTGGTGGTGGATGCAGCAGTACTCCGGTAGGGCTTCGCCAAGCAACTGGGGAGGAGGAAGAGGTGTAGCAGGGGGAGGGAGGCGCCAAGGCTTCAGGGTGCGGCTGCCCTGCCCCCCCTTTATATAGGCCCCCTGGGGGGGCGCCGGCCCCTCTAGAACTCATCTAGATGGGGGGGCGGCGGCCAAGGGGGGAGGCTTGCCCCCCAAGGCAAGTGGGTGCCCCCCCCACCCTAGGGTTTCCAACCCTAGGCGCAGGGGCCCAAGTGAAGCGCACCAGCCCACCAGGCTGGTTCCTCCCACTTCATCCTGAGGCCCTCCGGGATAGGTGGCCCCACCGGTGGACCTCGGGACCCTTCCGGTGGTCCGGTACAATACCGTAACCCCAAATTCTCCCGATGGCGAAATAGCACTTCCTATATATAATTCTTTACCTCCGGACCATTCCGGAACTCCGAGTGACGTCCGGATCTCATCCGGACTCGAACAACATTCGGTTTGCTGCATACTCATATTCATACAACCCTAAGCGCCACCGAACCTTAAGTGTGTAGACCCTACGGGTTCGGGAGACACGTAGACATGACCGAGACGGCTCTCCGGTCAATAACCAACAGCGGGATCTGGATACCCATGTTGGCTCCCACATGCTCCTCGATGATCTCATCGGATGAACCACAATGTCGAGGATTCAAGCAACCCGTATACAATTCCCTTTGTCGACGGTATGTTACTTGCCCGAGATTCGATCGTCAAGATCCCAATACCTCGTTCAATCTCGTTACCGGCAAGTCACTTTACTCGTACCATAATGCATGATCCCGTGACGGACACTTGGTCACTTTGAGCTCATTATGATGATGCACTACCGAGTGGGCCCGGTGATACCTCTCCGTGTCTGGAGTGACAAATCGATCTCGATCCGTGTCAACCCAACAGATACTTTCGGAGATACATAGTGCACCTTTATAGTCACCCGATTACGTTGTGACGTTTGGTACACCCAAAGCACTCCCTACGGTATCCGGGAGTTACACGATCTCATGGTCTAAGGAAAAGATACTTGACATTGGAAAAGCTCTAGCAAAGCGAACTACACGATCTTGTGCTATGCTTAGGATTGGGTCTTGTCCATCGCATCATTCTCCTAATGATGTGATCCCGTTATCAATGACATCCAATGTCCATAGTCGAAACCATGACTATCTATTGATCAACGAGCTAGTCAACTAGAGGCTCACTAGGGACATGTTGTGGTCTATCTATTCACACGTGTATTACGATTTCCGGATAATACAATTATAGCATGAATAAAAGACAATTATCACGAACAAGGAAATATAATAATAATCCTTTTATTATTGTCTCTAGGGCATATTTCCAACAGTCTCCCACTTGCACTAGAGTCAATAATCTAGTTACATTGTGATGAATCGAACACCCATAGAGTTCTGGTGTTGATCATGTTTTGCTTTCATGGAAGAGGTTTAGTCAGCGGATCTGCGACATTCAGATCCGTATGCACTTTGCAAATTTCTATGTCTCCATCTTGAACATTTTCACGGATAGAGTTGAAGCAACGCTTGATGTGCCTGGTGTTCTTGTGAAACCTCGGCTCCTTGGCAAGTGCAATAGCTCCAGTGTTGTCACAGAAGAGTTTGATTGGCCCCGTCGCATTGGGTATGACTCCTAGGTCGGT
Source organism: Aegilops bicornis (assembly GCA_021605145.1). Classification (NCBI taxonomy): domain Eukaryota; kingdom Viridiplantae; phylum Streptophyta; class Magnoliopsida; order Poales; family Poaceae; genus Aegilops; species Aegilops bicornis. The sequence continues at coordinate 97,872,638 of CM038671.1, forward strand.
GATGAACTCCTTCACCCAAATTGCTTCATGCGCTGCCTCCGAGGCTGCCATGTACTCCGCTTCACACATAGATCCCGCCACGACGCTTCCGCTTGTACCGCACTACCCATCGCTCCACCATTCAACATATACACGTATCCGGTTTGTGACTTAGAGTCATCCAGGATCTGTGTCGAAGCTAAGCGTCGGCGACGTAACCCTTCTGACGAGCTCTTCGTCACCTCCATAAACGAGAAACATGACCTTAGTCCTTTTCGTGTACTTCAGGATATTCTTGACCGCTGTCCGGTGTTCCTTGCGGGATTACTTTGGTACCTTCCTACCAAACTTACGGCAAGGTTTACATCGTGCAGGTACACAGCATGGCATACATAATAGAACCTATGGCTGATGCATAGGGGATGACACTCATCTCTTCTATATCTTCTGCCGTGGTGGGACATTGAGCCGAGCTCAATTTCACACCTTGTAATATGAGCAAGAACCCTTTCTTGGACTGATCCATTTTGAACTTCTTCAATATCTTATCAAGGTATGTGCTTTGTGAAAGACCTATGAGGCATCTCGATCTATCTCTATAGATCTTGATGCCTAATATATAAGCAGCTTCTCCAAGGTCCTTCATTGAAAAACTTTTATTCAAGTAGGCCTTAATGTTGTCCAAGAGTTCTATATCATTTCCCATCAAAAGTATGTCATCTGCATATAATATGAGCAATGCTACAGAGCTCCCACTCACTTTCTTGTAAACGCAGGCTTCTCCATAAGTCTCAAGATAAACCCAAACGCTTTGATCATCTCATCAAAGCGAATGTTCCAACTCCGAGATGCTTGCACCAGCCCATAAATGGATCATTGGAGCTTGCATACCTTGTTAGCATTCTTAGGGTCGACAAAACCTTCCGCTGCATCATATACAGTTCTTCCTTAAGATAACCGTTAAGGTATGCCGTTTTGACGTCCATTTTCCATATCTCATAATCATAGTATGCGGCAATTGCTAACATGATTCGGACGGACTTTAGCTTCGCTACGGGAGAGAAAGTCTCATCGTAGTCAATCCCTTGAACTTGCCGATAACCTTTAGCGACAAGTCGAGCTTTATAGATGGTGACATTACCATCCGCGTCCGTCTTCTTCTTAAAGATCCATTTGTTTTCTATCGCTCGCCGATCATCGGGCAAGTCTGTCAAAGTCCATACTTTGTTTTCATACATGGATCCTATCTCGGATTGCATGGCTTCAAGCATTTGTTGGAATCTGGGCCCGCCATTGCTTCTTCATAGTTCGAAGGTTCACCGTTGTCTAACAACATGATTTCGGTGACAGGGTTGCCATACCACTCTGGTTCGAACGTGTCCTTGTGGACCTCACGTAGTTCAAAGATAACTTGATCCAAGTACCTTGATCATCGCCGTCATTAATTTCCTCTCCGATCGGTGTAGGCACGACAGGAACATTTTCCTGAGCTGCACTACTTTCCGGTTCAAGAGGTAGTACTTCATCGAGTTCTACTTTCCTCCCACTTACTCCTTTCGAAACTCTTTTTCCAAAAAGGATCCGTTCTTGGCAACAAAGATCTTGCCTTAGGATCTAAGGTAGAAGGTATACCCAATGGTTTCCTTGGGGTATCCTATGAAGACGCATTTTTCCGACTTGGGTTCGAGCTTTTCAGGTTGAAGTTTCTTGACATAAGCATCGCATCCCCAAACTTTTAGAAACGGCGACTTAGGTTTCTTCCCAAACCATAATTCATACGGTGTCGTCTCAACGGATTTAGACGGTGCCCTATTTAAAGTGAATGTAGTTGTCTCTAGAGCGTATCCCCAAAATGATAGCGGTAAATCAAGAAGAGACATCATAGATCGCACCATATCCAATAGAGTGCGATTACGACGTTCGGACACACCGTTACGTTGAGGTGTTCCAGCGGCGTGAGTTGTGAAACGATTCCACATTTCCTTAAGTGTGTACCAAATTCGTGACTTAAATATTCTCCTCCACGATCTGATCGTAAGAACTTTATTTTTCGGTCACGTTGATTCTCTACCTCATTATGAAATTCCTTGAACTTTTCAAAGGTCTCGGACTTGTGTTTCATCAAGTAGACATACCCATATCTACTCAAGTCATCGGTGAGAGTGAGAACATAACGATATCCTCCATGAGCCTCAACGCTCATTGGACCGCACACATCGGTATGTACGATTTCCAATAAGTCGGTTGCTCGCTCCATTGTTAGGAGAACGGAGTCTTGGTCATTTTTCCCATGAGGCATGGTTCGCATGTGTCAAATGATTCATAATCGAGAGACTCTAAAAGTCCATCGAATGGAGCTTCTTCATGCGCTTGAAACCAATGTGACCAGGCGGCGGTGCCACAAGTATGTGGGACTATCGTTATCAACTTTACATCTTTTGGTATTCACACTATTAATATGTGTAATATTACGCTCGAGATTCATTAAGAATAAACCATTGACCATCGAGCATGACCATAAAACATATCTCTCATATAAATAGAACAACCATTATTCTCGGATTTAAATGAGTAGCCATCTCGCATTAAACGAGATCACGATACAATGTTCATGCTCAAACTTGGCACTAAATAACAATTATTGAGGTTTAAAACTAATCCCGTAGGTAAATGTAGAGGTAGCGTGCCGACGGCGATCACATCGACCTTGGAACCATTCCCGACGCGCATCGTCACCTCGTCCTTTGCGGTCTCCGTTTATTCCGCAGCTCCTTCCGTGAGTTACAAATGTGAGCAACGGCACGGTATCAAATACCTGGAGTTACTACGAGTACTGGTAAGGTACACATCAATTACATGTATATAAAATATACCTTTAGTGTTGCCGGCCTTCTTGTCTGCTAAGTATTTGGGGCAGTTCCGCTTCCAGTGGCCCTTCCCTTTAAAATAAAAGCACTCTGTCTCAGGCTTGGGTCCATTCTTTGACTTCTTCCTGGCAACTGACTTACCGGGCGCGGCAACATCCTTGCCGTCCTTCTTGAAGTTTTCTTACCCTTGCCCTTCTTGAACTTAGTGGTTTTATTGACCATCAACACTTGATGTTCTTTCTTGATTTTTACCTTTGCTGACTTCAGCATTGAAAATACTTCAGGAATAGTTTTCACCATCCCCTGCATATTGTAGTTCATCACAAAGCTCTTGTAGCTCGGTGGGAGCGATCAAGGATTCTGTCAATGACCTCCTCGTCAGGGAGGTTAATGTCCACTGGGATAGGCGGTTGTGCAACCCACATTTTGAGTATGTGCTCACTTGTGAACTATTTTCCTCCATCTTACAACTATAGAACTTGTCGGAGACTTCATATCTCGACCGGGCATGAGCTTGGAAAACCATTTTCAGCTCCTCGAACATCTCATATGCTCCGTGTTGCTCAAAACGCTTTTAGAGCCCCGGTTCTAAGTTGTAAAGCATGCCGCCTTTGAACGAGGAGTAATCATCAAGACGAGACTGCCAAGCATTCATAATGTCTTGGTTCTGCAGGATGGGTGCTTCACCTAAGCGGTGCTTCTAGGACATATTGTTTCTTGGCTGCTATGAGGATGATCCTCACGTTAGGACCCAGTCCGAATAGTTGCTGCCATCATCTTTCAGCTTGGTTTTCTCTAGGAACGCGTTGAAGTTCATGGTGGCATGAGCGTTGGCCATTTGATCTACAAGACATTTTGCAAAGATTTTAGACTAATGTTCATGATAATTAAGTTCATCTAATCAAATTATTTAATGAACTCCCACTCAGATTTGACATCCCTCTAGTCATCTAAGTGTTACATGATCCGAGTCGACTAGGCCGTGTCCGATCATCACGTGAGACGGACTAGTCATCGTCGGTGAACATCTCCATGTTGATCGTATCTACCATCGACTCATGTTCGACCTTTCGGTCTCTTGTGTTCCGAGGCCATGTTTGTACATGCTAGGCTCGTCAAGTTAACCCTAAGTGTTTTGCATGTGTAAAACTGTCTTACACCCGTTGTATGTGAGCGTAAGGATCTATCACACCCGATCATCACGTGGTGCTTGAAACGACAAACTTTAGCAACGGTGCACGATTAGGGAAACACTTTCTTGAAATTATTATAAGGGATCATCTTATTTACTACCGCCGTTCTAAGTAAACAAGATGCATAAAACATAATAAACATCACATGCAATTATATAAAGTAGTGACATAATATGGCCAATATCATATAGCTCCTTTGATCTTCATCTTCGGGCTCCATGATCATCTTGTCACCGGCATGACACCATGATCTCCATCATCATGATCTCCATCATCGTGTCTCCATGAAGTTGCTCGCCAACTATTACTTCTACTACTATGGCTAAAGCGTTTAGCAATAAAGTAAAGTAATTTACATGGCGTTGAATCAATGACATGCAGGTCATACAATAATTAAGAAAACTCCTATGGCTCCTGCCGGTTGTCATACTCATCGACATGCAAGTCGTGATTCTTATTACAAGAACATGATCTCATACATCACAATATATCATTCATCATTCATCACAACTTACGGCCATATCACATCACATGTCAATTGCTGCAAAAACAAGTTAGACGTCCTCTAATTGTTGTTGCATCTTTACGTGGCTGCAATTGGGTTCTAGCAAGAACGTTTTCTTACCTACGAATAACCACAACGTGATTTGTCAACTTCTATTTACCCTTCATAAGGACCCTTTTCGTCGAATCCGCTCCAACTAAAGTGGGAGAGACAGGACACCCGCTTAGCCACCTTATGCAACTAGTGCATGTCGGTCGGTGGAACCTGTCTCACGTAAGCGTCGTGTAAGGTCGGTCCGGCCGCTTCATCCCACAATACCGCTGAAGCAAGATAAGACTAGTAGCGGCAAGAAAGTTGACAACATCTACGCCCACAACAAATTGTGTTCTACCCGTGCAATAGAGAACTACGCATAGACCTAGCTCTGATACCACTGTTGGGGAATGTTGCATAAAATAAAAAATTTCCTACATTCACCAAGATCCATCTATGAGTTCATCTAGCAACGAGTGAGAGAGATGCATCTACATACCCTTTGTAGATCGCGTGCGGAAGCGTTCAAGAGAACGGGGTTGAGGGAGTCGTTCTCGTCGTGATCCAAATCACCGGAGATCCTAGCGCCGAACGGACGGCACCTCTGCGTTCAACACACGTACGGTCAGCGTGATGTATCCTCCGTCTTGATCCGAGCAAGGGGAAGGAGAGGTTGATGAAGATCCACAAGACGACGGCGTGGTGGTGGATGCAGCAGTACTCCGGCAGGGCTTCGCCAAGCAACTTGGGAGGAGGAATAGGTGTAGCAGGGGGAGGGAGGCGCCAACGCTTCAGGGTGCGGCTGCCCTCCCTCCCCCCTTTATATAGGCCCCCTGGGGGGCGCCGGCCCCTCTAGAACCCATCTAGATGGGGGGGCGGCGGCCAAGGGGGGGAGGCTTGCCCCCCAAGGCAAGTGGGGCGCCCCCCCACCCTAGGGTTTCCAACCCTAGGCTAGGGGAGCCAAGTGGGGCGCACCAGCCCACCAGGCTGGTTCCTCCCACTTCAGCCCACGGGCCCTCCGGGATAGGTGGCCCCACCGGTGGACCTCGGGACCCTTCCGTGGTCCCAGACAATACAGTAACCCCGAAATTCTCCCGATGGCGAAATAGCACTTCCTATATATAATTCTTTACCTCCGGACCATTCTGAACTCCGTGGACGTCCAGGATCTCATCCGGACTCAACAACATGCGGTTTGCTGCATACTCATATTCATACAACCCTAAAGGCCACCGAACCTTATGTGTAGACCCTACGGGTTCGGGAGACACGTAGACATGACCGAGACGGCTCTCCGGTCAATAACCAACAGCGGGATTTGGATACCCATGTTGGCTCCCACATGCTCCTCGATGATCTCATCGGATGAACCACGATGTCGAGGATTCAAGCAACCCCGTATAAAATTCCCTTTGTCAGACGGTATGTTACTTGCCCGAGATTCGATCGTCGGTATCCCAATACCTTGTTCAATCTCGTTACCGGCAAGTCACTTTACTCGTACCGTAATGCATGATCCCATGACCAGACACTTGGTCACTTTGATCTCATTATGATGATGCACTACCGAGTGGGCCCAGTGATACCTCTCCGTAATACGGAGTGACAAATCGATCCTCGATCCGTGTCAACCCAATAGATACTTTCGGAGATACCGTAGTGCACCTTTATAGTCACCCGCCACGTTGTGACGTTTGGTACACCCAAAGCACTCCTACGGTATCCGGGAGTTAAATGATCTCATGGTCTAAGGAAAAGATACTTGACATTGGAAAAGCTCTAGCAAAACGAACTTCACGATCTTGTGCTATGCTTAGGATTGGGTCTTGTCCATCACATCATTCTCCTAATGATGTGATCCCGTTATCAATGACATCCAATGTCCATAGTCAGGAAACCATGACTATCTATTGATCAACGAGCTAGTCAACTAGAGGCTCACTAGGGACATGTTGTGGTCTATCTATTCACACGTGTATTACGATTTCCGGATAATATAATTATAGCATGAATAAAAGACAATTATCACGAACAAGGAAATATAATAATAATCCTTTTATTATTGCCTCTAGGGCATATTTCCAACCCTCTGAGCTCGAGGCACTCTGGCAAATGCATCAGTAGTTGTCCTGCCCTTCCTCTCCTGCATGTCATCCTGTAGCTGCTCCACAACTAACTGAATCTCAGTTACTTTGACATCAAGATCATAGAATTTTTGTTCCATGATTCTTTCCAGTGCTCTCCTGGTTTTGAGTTAGGGTGGCCAACCCTTTCTCAATCCTCGAGTTGATGCTATCAAGTAACTAAGCTGGTCCTGCTTGCTCTTCAAAAGTACTCAGATGCCTCCTCTTGTGTTGGCATCTTGGCAGCCTTCTCTTTCTTTGCTTTCTCCTTCTTCTCTTGAGCTTGTACTGATGATGGTTCATTCTCATTCATCACAACTTGATTGTCCTCAAAATCAGGATAGAGAACAAAGTGTTCCTTATCCAACAGATACTTTCCTGTGCCCATCTTTGAGTTAATCAACTCCTGAATTTGTGGGGCATATCCACAACTTTTCTTTTGGTCTACTGCTGTCCTCTTGATACTCTCAACCATGAGGCTCATGACCTTGAATTTCTGTGGAACATCAAATATGTGTAGCAAATTAATTGCATGCCCTCTGATCATGTTGTGGCCACCTGATTTTTGCAAAAGAGTGTGCCTTAGGATCCAGTTGATCGTTGGCAGCCCTGACAGAAGAAAATGGACTGACCCAAGCTTGAAAGTCTCAAGAGCTTTGTCTGGGATCTCCTTGTACATCTGTGACATAGAGTTGTGATCCATCTTTTTCTTGGCATAAACGTCCAAGTCATCTTCACTCTCCTTTGGGGCATTGATCAGACTTGCCAATTCCTTGATAGTTGATTGGTATCTCGTTCCTTCAGACATCCAAACTATCCTGCCATCTGGATAGAAATGTGCTGTGGAGTAGAATTGCATAATGAGCTCATCATTCCAGTTTGTGAGCTTCTGCCCAACAAAGTCTGCAACTCCACACGCACTGAAGCTGTCATACACTCCAGGATAATGTTCTTCATTCTCCTTTATGTAGGTCCAGTCGACCCACCTCATATCACACACTATGGGCTTCTTGTCCAACAAGATTGTCTCATAGAAATCCTGTTGTTCCTTTGTGTTGAACCTGTAATCAACAGCAGTCCTTCTCCTGGTGGCATATGGATCTGACTCTCTCCATAGACTCAACCCTAAGTCTCTCCTGATCTTCATGTTCTCAGCCACAGGATGAGCATCATTGTGGTCAGGAATCTTGGGTTTGAGCTTCCTTAGGACTTGTCCTTCATCATCTTCCTCGGCAGACAAAGATGCACTTTGGGGCCTTGTACTTTTCAGCAGCTGGTATACGCCTGGTATTCCTCTTAGGTGCACTCTTGGGCTTGGAGGCAGCTTTGGGTGCTACTTTGGGCTTTGATGTTGCAGCCCCCGACTTTATAGCATCACCCATCAGCTTTTGTACCTTGGGTGCTGGTGCAACAACCTCTTCTTCTTCTTCTTCTTCCGTCATGGAAGGCTTTCCAATCACTCTGGCCATGGTCTTCTTGACCCATTCCTTCCTTTTCTTTCCTTCTGCAGCAGGCTCTTTGGGTTGGGATTCCAACGATGCTTGAGTGGAGACTCTGGCTTTAGACATTGGTTGTCTTCCTGCAGGCCTTTTGATCTTCATCCTGGCTTTACTGCGGTTGAGCTATACTCCTTCTTGAGCACTTTCTTCTTTGAAATGGCCTCATCTTCTATTGCCACATAATCCTCATCCTCGGATTACGAGGTTCTCTTCTTCCATGTCCCGGTGGCAGCTTTGGGCAAATTCTTTGGGAGTGCTTCGCTTCCATCATCCGAGCTGCTAGAGGGACTAGTGCCATCACTCATCATGTATCTGCTCCTCGACTTGTTACGGCTGTCACTTTGGTCTGACATGCTGCACACACTGACTGCTGACCCTGTGAATAGTTATAGATGAGATAGAGTGGATGAGCATCACAAAATGCAGAGATTTTTGCAAAAGAATGATTCAAAAAACTTAGTTTTAGTTTTTCACAGAAAGCATTTCGGATCAACCTATTTTCAAACTCGGTGATACCGAAGAAGTTTTGGAAACTAAATTAGTGAACTCAGTCAGACCGAGTCACAGTTCGGTGGCACCGAGACTGCTAGGGTTTCACAAAGTTCTAAAATCAGTCACACCGATTAGCAATTCTTGGTCAGACCGAGAGTTACTAGTGCAATGGCGTTAGCCGAATCGATGGGACCGAGTTTTTCAACTCGGTGGGTCCGAGATGGTTTCAGAGGAAACCTAACCCTAAAATTTCGAATCGCATCTATTCTAAGGATTGTTTTGACTGAATAGAGGTGTTTCAATCGTGGCAAGAATCATAAGGAACACAATGTGCTGAGAATCAGGCGAGGATAGCACTGTGATCGAGTTCATACCCTAGTTCGGTGATGAACTCGCTACGGCGGCAACGGCGGAGATGAAATCCGTTGACGGCGGCGGAGACCAGCGATAGGAGGCGGCTGGCGATGCAGTCGACGATCCGGAGACCTAGAAGGCAGAGCGAGCTATGCGCGGGCGAAGAGGTTTGGAGAAAGTTTTCCAAAATTTTGCCCGTGTGAATATATAGCCCGGCACTATCGGTGTGACCGAGTGGAACAACTTCGGTGGCACCGAGATGCATAACTTGTTAGCGATTCTGACAACTCGGTGTGATCGAAAAGTTCAAATCGGTTGTACCGAGATGAAAACCTAGATCGACTTAGTGATCTCGGTATGACCGAAATGGAGGAATCGGTCAGACCGAAAAGCACAAAGAAGTTTTGGAAGTTTAAGTCTATGACAAATCGGGGACTCCGAGTGCTCCTCACCCAGAGTGGTTCGAATCTGACTTGATCAAATTTTGTGATGTAGCATGAATAGAGTTTGAGACGAGTAAAGCATAGATAGCTAGAGAAGGTTCTTAGGCATTCTTGTCCATCCACTTGGCCAAAGAAAAGAATCAAATCAATCAAAACAACAAGTGGATGTCCTCCAATGAGTAAGATATGCTACAAACATGCTCACACAATAAAATGACAAATGAAATATGTGACAAAGCATGCACAAACAATTCTAGCATCTATCAAACAATTGGCGATGACTAGGTCATCTATATATGAGTATATTGACTTAGGAGTCAAATGAGAACATTTGATCATATGGCATACTCATCGTTTAAGCTCAAGTGGGGTTACCACTTTTACATAAAGCATTTATGTGTTCACATCATTAGAGTTGCTTTGACTCAATTCTTAGAGTTAAGATCCCCCTAGATGTGAGATCCCCCGTAGAGGGATGAACTAACCTTGGGTTTTGTCGATGATGACTTCATGTAGGTGTTGAAGATGTGGATGCTCAATGTTGATGTAGATCTTTTGGAGCAATCCTTTGGAGTGAGTTGCACTTTCAATACCTGCATGGGTTAGTCCCACAAGGAACAAACAAGAATATCCATAGACATAGAGTGATGCACACACAAGATGATGTACATGAAAACATTAGGTTACTTTGTCCCTTGCCTTACCAACATGAGGGTTTGTGACTCCTTGAACTAGTGCAAGATATGGAAGATGATTGCACTTGTCCTTGCCATAATGATATGAGTGAAGAATGTTGGTGAGTCACCCTCAGTAACACTCTAATTCTTCTTCTTGGGATCCACATCATCTTGATGGGAATCCTTGGTGTTATAGTTGTACTTGATGAAGTAGAACTTGACGTAGTCTTGGGAACCCACTTGACCAAGGCCTTAGGTGCTTCTTCAAATGCATCAATCTCCTCTTGAAGCTTGTCCTTGCCTTTGTTCTTGTGGTCTTGTGGTGGAAGATCATCTTGTGCTTGTGTTCCCTTGAAGGAAGTAGGATCATACTTCTCTTGTTGAGGAACAAACTTCGTCTTGGGGTATTGATCTTCTTCCCACTCAACTCCATTGGCATTGAACGTTCGTTCAAAACCAACACCTTGATTCTTCTGGTGCCTTCCTTGCTTGCGTACAATTTCCTCGAATTGCTTACTCTCTTGTATACACCTTTCTCTATAATTCCCTTCAATAAGTTGTTTTCTTGCTCAAGTGTAACTTGGCTAAGAGAATCATTAGTGGAATCAAGAGAACTACTAGAAGCAACAATATTGGATTTAGCATTGTTATTGTTACTACTAGAGGAAGAATCTTTCTTGTTCTTGTTACTAGACTTGACTTGAGGCATGTAAGTAGATAAGAGTAAACGCTTGGCAATGTAAGAAGAACTTTTCTTACGGAGATCATCATTGATTGCCTTTACGAACTCATGCTCTTGCTCAAGATTGAGTGAGGGAGTCCTGGACTAGGGGGTGTCCGGATAGCCGAACTATCATCACGGCCGGACTCCAAGATTATGAAGATACAAGATTGAAGACTTCGTTCCGTGTCCGGATGGGACTTTCCTTGGCATGGAAGGCAAGCTTGGTGATACGGATATGTAGATCTCCTACCATTGTAACCGACTCTGTGTAACCCTAACCTATCTGGTGTCTATATAAACCGGAGGGTTTTAGTCCGTACAACGAACAACAATCATACCATAGGCTAGCTTCTAGGGTTTAGCCTCCTTGATCTCGTGGTAGATCTACTCTTGTACTACCCATATCATCAATATTAATCAAGCAGGAGTAGGGTATTACCTCCATCGAGAGGGCCCGAACACAGGTAAAAACATCGTGTCCCTTGTATCTTGTTACCATCCGCCTAGACGCAGTTCGGGACCCCCTACCCGAGATCCGCGGTTTTGACACCGACATTGGTGCTTTCATTGAGAGTTCCTACGTATGCGTCACCGATAGGCCCGATGGCTCCTTCGATCATCAACAACGACGCGGTCCAGGTGAGACTTTTCTCCCGGACAGATCTTAAATATTCGGCGGCTTTACTGCGGGCAATTAAGCTTGGCCATCTGGAGCGAATCGAAAGCTACGCCCACAGCCATCGTGTCAGATTTGGAAGTTTGAACTATACGGCCGATGTCCGCGGAGACTTGATCTTCGACAGATTCGAGCCGCAGCCGAGCGTGCCGCACTGTCTCGATGGGTATGATCTAGCTCTGCCGCCGAACAGTGCCCTGGAGGCCGCACCAGCATCCGCTCCGACCCTCAATCCGGAGCCGGACTCCCAGATTGAGGACGAGTGGTTGGACACCGCCTCGGGGGCCACGATCTCAGCGGCGATTGAGCCGAACTCTATCCCTGTCCTTTGCGAAGACCTTGACTCCAGGGTGCCGGACTCCTCTCCGGACTCCGAACCCTCCGCGCCCCTACCAATCGAATCCGATTGGGCGCCGGTCATGGAGTTCACTGCGCGGACATCTTCGGCACTCGCCCTTTGGCGACATCCTGAATTCACTAAAGTCTCTCTCTTTATCCAGAGAGCCTGGCGGACTACGGTCGGGAAGGTTGAGATGTGGACAACGAAGAAATTCAACGCCCACCCACCACACACTTTGTAGCCATCGCCGATGATTTAACCGACATGCTCGACTTCGACTCAAGACATCGGCGGTATGGACGGCGATGCGGAGACAACCAAGACCAGCGCCTCTGAGGGCACTAGAAGGCCACCTCGTCATACGACATATACATGGTGGACATCCCAAAAGATGGGAGCAGCGATGGAACAACGGAGGATGACCCTACAAGAAGCAACGAAGCACCGGCGTCGGTGGCGCCGCTCTAAATCCCGCCACGGCAAAAGCGGTGAATCCGGCACGGAGATAATAACACCGGACGGTGCGAAGACAACCCCTCGGCGGGACTCAAAGACACGGGAGGAGGGAGAAGCAAGTCCGCACGACAGTGCGGCAAAAAGAGAGGTCGAGGACGATAATTATGCGCCTCCCTCCGAAGATGAGGCAAGCCTCGATGACAACTAATTTGTCGTACTGGAGGATCCCGCCGAACAGGAGCGTTTCAAACGCAGGATTATAGCCACGTCAAACAGCCTTAAGAAAAAGCAGCTACGACTTAGAGCTGACCAAGACCTGCTAGCTGATAGATGGACTGAAGTCCTTGCAGCCGAAGAGTATGAACTCGAACGCCCCTCCAAAAGCTACCCCAAACACAGGCCGTTGCCTCGATCAGAGGAAGCACCCAAGTCACCAGCGTACGACATGGCAGACCGGCCACCTCGTGGCCGCGACAGAGAGGCCTCTAGAGCCTCCGTTCAAGCCGTACCCCGACGCCGTTCAAAAAGTACAAAGGCACAGGAAAACAAGCCGGACTTGCGAGATATATTGGAGGATAAGGCAAAACATACAAGATCGATCTACGGATAGCGTGGGCGCCCCACGACACGTGATGATAACCGTCATGCCGGATACAGAAACTTCGGCCGGGCCGAACACAACAGACAAAGCTCATTTGAGTTGCGTTGTGATATAGCCCAATACAGAGGCGCCGCACACCCACTATGCTTCACAGATGAAGTAATGGAACATCAAATCCCCGAGGGCTTCAAACCCGTAAACATCGAATCATACGATGGTAACACAGATCCTGCGGTGCGGATCGAGGACTATCTCCTCCATATCCACATGGCCCGCGGTGATGATCTACATGCCATCAAATACCTCCCACTCAAGCTTAAAGGACCAGCTCGACATTGGCTCAACAACTTGCCGTGAGAATCAATTGGTTGTTGGGAGGACACGAAGCCGCATTCCTTGATAACTTCCAGGGCACATATGTGCGACCACCAGACGCCGATGACCTTAGCCATATAATTCAGCAGCCAGAAGAATCGGCCAGACAATTCTGGACACGGTTCCTAACAAAGAAAAATCAAAACGTTGACCTTCCGGATGCAGAGGCCCTTGCAGCCTTCAAGCATAACATCCGCGACGAATGGCTTGCCCGGCACCTAGGACAGGAAAAGCCGAAATCCATGGCAGCCCTCACAACACTCATGACCCGCTTTTGTGTGGGAGAGGACAGCTGGCTAGCTCGAAGCAACAACTTGGCCAAACACATTGATAGTCCGGATACCAAGGACAGCAATGGCAGGTCCCGTCGCAACAAGAACAAGCGCCGCATTAACGGCGATAATGCTGAAGACACGGCCGTCAATGCCGGATTCAGAGGCTCTAAACCCGGTCAGCGGAAGAAGCCATTCAAAAGAAATACCCAGGGCCCGTCCAACTTGGACCGAATACTCGATCGCTTGTGCCAAATACATGGCACTCCCGAAAAACCAGCCAATCACACCAATAGGGATTGTTGGGTGTTCAAGCAAGCAGGCAAGCTAAGTGCCGAACCCAATGACAAGGGGCTGCATAGCGATGACGAGGAAGAGCCCCGGCCGCCGAACAATAGAGGACAGAAGGGTTTCCCCCCACAAGTGCGGACGGTGAACATGATATACGCAACCCATATACCCAAAATGGAGCGGAAGCATGCGCTAAAGGGGCGATATCTGTGATGGAGCCGGTCGCCCAAGTTCAACCCATGGTCTTCTGCCCGATCACCTTTGATCGAAGGACCACCCACTAGCATCCGTCACGGAGGTTTCGCGCATTGGTTCTTGACCCAATTATTGTGGATTTCACCTCACTAGAGTCCCGATGGACAGCGGCGGCGCTGAACTCGCTTTATCGAGGATACGGTCATAAAATGGGCATAGACCCTCAAGGATTAAACCTACAAAGGCGACCTTTAAAGGCGTCATACCGGGTGTAGAAGCCAATTATGCGGGCTCGATTACACTCGAAGTGTTCTTCGGATCCCGGATAACTTCCGGCGAAGAGTTAATCTTCGACATAGTCCCATTCCGCGGCGGCTATCATACCTTTGCCGGACGAACCGCATTTGCAAAGTTTAATGCGGTGCCGCACTATGCATACCTCAAGCTCAAGATGCGGGCCCTCGAGGAGTAATCACGGTCAATGGAAACACCGAACGCTCTCTCCGAGCGGAGGAGCACACGGCTGACCCTCGCAGCGGAGGTGCAAAGCAGCCTCTCACAGCAATTCTTTAGGCCAGCCACTAAGCGTCCGGACAACATCAGCGCGCCGGAGTAACCTACAACAAGACCGCTCGCACGATTCAAGCACGCAGCGTAGCAATCCGCCCCAACCCCAGCCCTCGCGAAATTGTGAAGCCAGTGAATGCGGCGTACATAACTACGCTCTGGAGATACCATGGGCATATGGGGAGGGGCACGACCACGGCACGCCAAGAATGCGGTTCGACCGCACCAGTGGCTCCCGATTGCATCATTCTTTTTCTTTTTCTTTTCTTTTTTTTCAGGACTCCGTTTTCCAGAAGTCCTGTCCGGCACTAGAATCGCCGAACTCACGATGCAACAGCCAGGGAAGCAGAAAGCTGCGTCGAGTCTTCAGGTGGTCTCTATTACGAGCATTATACCTGTTTTACATACCATCCCGCAGCTTACCCTCGGAAGGACATGTTAGATAGTCCCATCCCTTGCTTATCGCACTATTTGTATCGTTCTGCTTTCATTGCAGTACCTTTTTGAATAAACAATACATAGCTTTTGCTTATTATTGCACTCCTTTCTTATTCTATACATATGTTAATTTTATGACATGTTGCACCGTACACTTTAGTACGGCCAATACACTGAGGGCTTAAGTACCCCAAAATTATGGTGTGATAAGTCCGAACACTTTCACAAGTGCGGCACCCGAACTTATAGCATTATATGAATCGGCTCCGAATCATGTCTTGGGTCAATAGTTGGGTTTGCGGCTCCGTGTTTTGGTACCTTACGTTCCGTTATATCGGCTAAGGTAGCACCGGAGAACCACTGCGATTGTGCCCCGGTTGAGCTGGGTTGAGCACCTCAAGATGAAAGCTAAAACTGACCGTCATGATAGGCGAGAGCGGTCACTGTTCGAGAGGTTTTTTTCGGGTCCATAAAGACTTATGCCGCTTAGAGCGAGGAACCGGAATTGTCCGGCCAAGGCGTGGATAGCGCCCCAAACTCGGTCTTCCGAATACTAGGGGCTTCGCCGAAATTTAAAATTATAGAATTCTATGGCTAAGTGAGAGTTTTCAAGCATTATAAGTCCGGTTGCCTGGTTCGTTGCATTGAGCGCCTCCCTAGATGGACCCAATAATGGGAACAAGAGTGCTCAAGTTTATCCCGAACACCCCAGCACTCGTGGCATGGGGGCTCAAGCCAACGACTTGCCATCTCTCAAATTTGATAAACGGCCGCACAGAAGGTAATATTTTAAATTAACAAGCGTTGCTTAAGCGCATATGAACAATTTTTCAGCGTGCAGGATAACAAATG
Source organism: Aegilops bicornis (assembly GCA_021605145.1). Taxonomy (NCBI): domain Eukaryota; kingdom Viridiplantae; phylum Streptophyta; class Magnoliopsida; order Poales; family Poaceae; genus Aegilops; species Aegilops bicornis. The sequence goes on from CM038671.1 coordinate 97,888,590, forward strand.
CGAGTCTATTCAAAATTACATCTTTAGAGCACTCATCCGCTATTCGTGGGCACCCTTGAGAGGCCCTCATAGTACATTTCGGGCGATGCGATGCTCCTTGCCCTTCGGTGGCCCGTCCGTCACAAGCTTCTCCGCATCCAGCTTGCCCGGTGCACTTTAGCACGGGCAAGGGCCAACGGACACCTTCAATGCAGACGAGCGCTTGATGACTTCAATCCGTGGACAAAGGCGTCCACCGGCCGCTACACTAAGCGAAGTAGCTCGTGCATGGCTTCCAATGGCCACGGCCGAACTATAAGGCCCTTCATGGCCTGTTCGGCGACCTTGCGAGCTCGACCAGCTGCTTCAATGGTCGCTCAGTGGCACCGGACGTTCGGCCTCGACATCCGGGACCAGAACACCTTCTCCGTCGAGCTCCCCTCCTTGGCGTGGTAGAATGCGGCAGCATCAGACACACTACGGGGCAAATCTGCGAATGCTCCTGGAGAGCTCCGAATCCGGGTAAGTAAGAGGTAATTCACTTTCACATGCTTGCTTTGCATAAAGAATGCCTTACCCGCCGCTATCTTCTTTAATGATTCAATTTCTTGGAGGGCTTTTTGGGCCTCGGCCTTAGCAGCTTTGGCACTCTCGGGCGAGGCAAGCTCGGACTCTCGGGTCTTGAGTCACGCTCCAAACCCTCGTGTTTTCCACGAGAGCCTGGAGCTCTTGCCGCACCTCCGCCAGCTGCGCCTCCACCTTCTCTCGCTCGGTCCGTTCCGCAGCCGCTTTGTTTTCGGCCACGGACACCGCTTCCTTCAGGGTCGCCACCTCGTTCGTGGCCCCTGTAGTACCCATGTTATTCCTGTTATTTTTTGCAACCGAAACCTTTCTATAAGGTATTTCTTTAATAAGGTACTACCTACCTTCCTTGTTCTCGAGCTGCTTCTTGGCTTGGCCGAGCTCGTTCTTGGACCGCTCGAGGCTCTGCTTCAATGCATTGACCTCCATGATCGGTCTGGCAGAGGTCAGCCAGTCTGACCTGCATTCCCATATTGACATACTTATGTTAGACTCCTGTGTATATCTTTTTAGATCCTTAGTCCGTCTTTTCTTTCCGAACACCGAACTAAGCATCAGGGGCTACTGTCTATGCGGTAATATTTTTACATATTCTGAACTTACCTCAAAGCCTGTTAGAAGGCTGGTACAGGGCTTGATCGGCCAAGACGCTCTTGGCGGAGGCTGTCCGGATCACTGCACTCATAGCGATGCGGTGCTCCTCCTCGATGGGCTGACATTAGCGCCTCTAATGCTATCCGGTGCCTCGGTTGGACGGAGGACACGGCGTCTTACTCTTCTTACGAAGGACCGCTTGGGACTCGGAACCTGAAGGTTCCGGCATGGAGTCCGGACAAGGGTCGGGCTTAAACCCACAGGGGTCTTGCCCCCACGCGCTGAGTGCAGGGAGGTTGCCTTGCGGCACCACCCGCGGCACCTCCTCTCGACCAGGCCCCCCTTGGGGCACCACCTCGGCATCGTCCGCGGCGTGAGGCGAGGAGGCGGCCGGAAGCGAAGTACTCTCCATTTCCGACAAACCCAGGGACCCGCTCGATGAAGCGGCGAACTCGCCCTTGGGCGGGCTGCATGATTGTTCCACATTAGAGAACACTATGCAATAATAAAAAGCCATGGGTATCCGGACACTTACGATCTCGCCAGGGGCTTGGCCCTTGTTGGCCAATCCTCCTCGTCGTTGTCGACGTTGGTGGAAAAGTCCGGAGGAAGGGTTCTTCCTTCTTGGACCCTCCGGCCTCCCGGTTAGGCGGCCTTCCTTTTCCTCTCCTCCCTCGCTGGGAGAGGCTTCTTCCTCCTCCTCATCCTCGGGAGAAGATTACGCTTGAGAATCGGCGGCACTGGCGCCGGGAGCTCTTTCAAGTTCCGTGGCCTCCTTCTTGGACTTCTTCTCCCGGCACCACATGGGGACCGGAGCCAGCAGCCCCGTCAATCAAGGCGTCCGCTGGGTCTTCCGGCAAAAGGAGCCGGACAGTTAATCTGTCCGGACGTCTCCAGCTAGTCCTGTCAAAGATTAGGGAGTTTTAGATCCCACATAGAGTCAATCTATGAAAAAAGAGTCCCGTAAAGGGTAAAATAACTTACCTCGCCGGCTTGACATTGCGAGTTGTATCCGCGATCTTCAGTCGCGGATGAGGGAGCATCGGCGCCCTTGAATAGCACCTTCCAGGCATCTTCGTACGTAGTGTCGAAGAGCCTTTTTAGAGTCGAGTGTTGTGCCGGATCAAACTCCCACAATTTGAAGGCCCGTTGTTGGCATGGGAGAATCCGGCGGATGAGCATCACCTGGATAACGTTGACAAGCCTGAGATTCTTGTCCACCAGGTTTCGGACGCATGTTTGGAGTCCGGATGTCTCGTCCGAATTCCCCCACGTCGGCCCGTCTCTTTCCATGATGAGAGCCGTGTGGGGAAGCGGATCTGAATTCGGGGCCGCCGCCCATTTGGGGTCAGCGGCTCGGTGATATAAAACCACCCCTGCCACCCCTTTATCGTCTCCACAAAGGAGCCCTCGAGCCATAGGACTTTGGCCATCTTGCCAACCATGGTGCCTCCGCACTCAAGCAGACGGCCGCCCACTACCTTCGGCCGGACGTTGAAGATCTTCACCATAAGCGAAGTGAGGCTGGATGCAGAAGGAAGGCCTCGCACACGACGATGAACGCCGAGACGTTGAGGATGAAATTCGGGGCCAGATAGTGGAAGTCCAGGCCGTAGTAGAACATGAGCCCCCGGACAAATGGGTGAAGTGGAAAACCTAGTCTGCGGAGGAAGTGGGGGAGAAACACCACCCTCTCATGGGGCACAGGGGTTGGAATGAGCTGCCCCTCGTCGGGCAGCCGGTGCTGTGATGTCGCCAGACAAGTACCCGGCCTCCAGATCTTGTGATGTGCCCTCCGTGACGGAGGAGGCCATCCACCTGCCTCCCGCTCCGGACATAGTTGGAGAAGGTTGAGGTGGGGTGTGCGGACTTAGGCGGCTGGAGCTCGAGTCTTGTAAACGGATGAGCAAATGAGGAAGAAGGCGTGGGTGAAAAGGTGGATCCTTATCCCTTATATGGATGAGACGAAGCTATGCGTCCCCCACCACCTGGTAAAACTCGCTTATCTCCCAAGCGCCGTAATCAATGGCGGCGGATGGGTTACCCACGTCCGTATTGATGGGAATCCCGGAATAAGGGGCACGATCTATGCTTTGATAAGGCGTGCGGAAACCGCCTCGCTAAACGTGCTGAGGTGGAATAGTAAAAAACGATTCATATAAAGGCCTGGCCGTGGTGTGGTGTCACGCCGCGGAATACGTCAGCAGATCTGTGAAAAAGTTATTCTCTCTACGGTGGTATGTGGAACTTGTTTTGCAGAGCCGGACACTATCCTGGTGTTCAAAACCTTCTATGAAGTATTCGGAGGAAGAACCCGCCTCGCAATGCCGAAGACAATCAACGTGTCGGACTCGTCGTCATTGAAGCCTGGTTCAGGGGCTAATGAGGGAGTCCAGAACTAGGGGGTGTCCGGATAGCCAAACTATCATCACGGCCGGACTCCAAGATTATGAAGATACAAGATTGAAGACTTCGTTTCGTGTCCGGATGGGACTTTCCTTGGCGTGGAAGGCAAGCTTGGCGATACGGATATGTAGATCTCCTACCATTGTAACCGACTCTGTGTAACCCTAACCTATCCGGTGTCTATATAAACCGGAGGGTTTTAGTCCATAGGACGAACAACAATCATACCATAGGCTAGCTTCTAGGGTTTAGCCTCCTTGATCTCGTGGTAGATCTACGATTGTACTACCCATATCATCAATATTAATCAAGCAGGAGTAGGGTATTACCTCCATCGAGAGGGCCCGAACCTGGGTAAAAACATCGTGTCCCTTGTCTCCTGTTACCATCCGCCTAGACGCACAGTTCGGGACCCCCTACCCGAGATCCACCGGTTTTGACACCGACATTGAGCTTTTCAAAGCGTAACTTCTCATGGGCCCTTAAAAGTTCTCGATGATCTTCGAAGATAGTTTCATGAGCTAACTTAAGAGTGTTTAGTTCTTTAGTTAGAAGCTCAATCTTCTCCTTATCATTGTCATTCGTTTCATCTTGATTAGCATGATTAATTGACGTTTCATCATAGTATTCATCACTAGAGTTGTCAATAAGTAAATCATCATCACCTAACAAGTCATCTTCATCACTATTAAAATCAACATACTCGGGGTGTGTTACCTTAGGACCTTTGGCCATGAAGCATCTTCCAATTCCTTCATTTGGTGAGTCAAATATGTCGTAGGAGTTGGTTAACACAAGTGCTAGACCGGCAACACCTTCATCTTGAGTATATCCGGAGTCGGAGTGATAGCTTCTCTCGGAGTGATTGTCGGAGTCGGAGCGGATACCCATTCACCAACATGAGCTTGATGTCTTTTTTGTGTTGCTCTTTGATGACTTGTCCTTCCTTTCCGAATCCTTGCTTCTCCGTGAGGGTTTTCGTTCATAACGATCATCTCTACTCCTTCTCTCTCTTGGTGGTGATTCTTCTCTTCTACTTCTTCTTTTTGGAGAATCTTATCTTCTTTTGTAGGGTGCCGTACACTCATTGGAATAGTGTCCGGGTCTCCCACAATTGTAGCAATTGCGCTCTCGACTAGAAGATCTTTTGTCGTTGTAGGACCTTGACTTAGAGCTTCTTTCTTTGCTTCTACTCTTGTAGAATTCGTTGAAGTTCTTCACCATTAAGCTCAATTCTTCATTGAAGGTTTGTTTCTCACTTGATGATGTGGGGGCTTCACATGAGGCTTTGTAAGCACCACTTGACTTGTTGTGAAGTTCCTCCTTATCCTTGAGTGACATCTCATGAGCAACAATTCTTCCAATGACTTCCGTTGGCTTGAGATCTTTGTAATTTGGCATCATTTGGATCAATGTGCACATAGTATCATATTTTCCATCCAATTCTCTTAGGATCTTCTTGATGATGAATCTGTCGGTCATATCTTCACTTCCTAAGCCGGCAATCTCATTTGTGATAAGAGCAAGTTTATAGTACATTTCAGCGACACCTTCACCATCCTTCATTTTGAACTTGTCAAGCTGACTTTGGAGCACATCCAACTTGGATTCCTTGACGGAGTCGGTACCTTCATGCATATCAATCAAAGTATCCCAAATTTCCTTTGCATTCTCAAGACGGTTGATTTTGTTGAATTCTTCGGGGCACAAGCCATTGAAGAGGATATAACAAGCTTGAGCGTTGTATTGCAGCATCTTCAATTCCTCCACACTAGCTTCACGGTTCGGTTCTCTCCCATCAAAGAATTCACCTTGCAAGCCAATACACACAATAGCCCAAGCAGGCGGGGTTATGTCCGAGAATATGCATTTTCATCTTATGCTTCCAACTAGCAAAATTAGTGCCATCAAAGTAAGGACCTCTACGGTGATAATTTCCCTAGCTAGACGCCATACTCTCCTAGGTTGTGAAACCAAGGCTATGACCACCAAAAGTTATGGAAATCAAAGCAAATGAAGACCAAAGCTCTGATACCACTTGTAGGACCTTGAAGTATGTCTAGAGGGGGTGATTAGACTACTTGACCAATTAAAACTTAACCTTTTCCCAATTTTAGACTTTGGAAGATTTTAGCTATCTTTGCACAAGTCAAGCAATCTTCACACAATTCAAGCAAGCATGCAAAGAGTATATGAGCAATGAATTTAAAGCATGCAGCTTGCAAGAATGTAAAGGGAAGGGTTTGGAGGATTCAAACGCAATCGGAGACATGGATGTTTCTGTCGTGGTTCCGATAGGTGGTGCTATCATACATCCACGTTGATGGAGACTTCAACCCACGAAGGGTAGCAGTTCTTGCGAGTCCACAGAGGGCTCCACCCACGAAGGGTCCACGAAGAAGCAACCTTGTCTATCCCACCATGGCCGTTGCCCACGAAGGACTTGCCTCACTAGCGGTAGATCTTCATGAAGTAGGCGATATCCTTGCCCTTACAAACTCCTTGGTTCAACTCCACAATCTTGTCGGAGGCTCCCAAGTGACACCTAGCCAATCTAGGAGACACCACTCTCCAAGAAGTAACAAATGGTGTGTTGATGATGAACTCCTTGCTCTTGTGCTTCAAATGATAGTCTCCCCAACACTCAACTCTCTCTCACGGGATTTGGATTTGGTGGAAAGAAGATTTGAGTGGAAAGCAACTTGGGGAAGGCTAGAGATCAAGATTCATGTGGTAGGAATGGAATATCTTGGCCTCAACACATGAGTAGGTGGTTCTCTCTCCGAATTGGCAAGTTGGAAGTGTAGGTTTGTTCTGATGGCTCTCTCCACGAATGAAGAGGAGGTGGAGGGGTATATATAGCCTCCACACAAAATCTAACCGTTACACACAATTTACCAAACTCGGTGGGACCGAATCAACAAACTCGGTCGGACCGATTCAGTAAACCTAGTGACCTTTAGGGTTTTCGGTGGGACCGACATACAACTCGGTAGGACCGATATGGTTAGGGTTAGGGCATAACGTAATCTCGGTGAGACCGATTACACAAACTCGGTGAGACCGATTTTGGTAATTAGCTAACCAGAGAGTTGGTCAGGTAAACTCGGTGGGACCGATTCGCTCTTTTCGGTGAGACCAAAATGTTACGAAAGGGAAACAGAGAGTTTACATTGCAATCTCGGTGGGACCGATCGCTCACTTCGGTTAGACCGAAACGTTACGAAGGGAAACAGAGAGATTACAATCCCGTCTCGGTGAGACCGAGATCCCTATCGGTGAAACCAATTTGCCTAGGGTTTGTGGAAGTGGCTATGACATTTGAACTCGGTGGCGTCGGATAGAAAGAATCGGTAGGACCGATTTTGACTTCAGGTTTAGGTCATATGTGGATGTGAGAAAGTAGTTGAGGGTTTTTGGAGCATATCACTAAGCACATGAAGCAAGAGGCTCATTAAGCAACACCTCATCCCTCCTTGATAGTATTGGCTTTTCCTATAGACTCAATGTGATCTTGGATCACTAAGATGTAAAATGTAGAGTCTTGAGCTTTTGAGCTTGAGCCAATCCTTTGTCCTTAATATTTTGAGGGATCCACTTTCATCATCCATGCCATGCCATTCATTGAGCTTTCCTGAAATATTTGTCTTGGAATAGCATTAGCTCAATGAGCTATATGTTGTTATGAATTACCAAACCACCTAGGGATAGTTGCACTTTCAGAGCCAGATCATGGAAGTCCATCCCGTATTAGAACATGAGGCCGCAGACGAACGGGCGGAGGTGAAATCCCAGTCCGCGGACGAAGTGGGTGAGGAAGACTACCCTCTCATAAGGTTCCGGGGTAGGGACGATCTGCCCCGTGTCGGGTAGCCAGTGTGCGATATCCACGGCCAAGTATTCGGCTCCCCGCAGCTTTTTGATGTCCTCCTCCGTGACGGAGGATTTTATCCAATTGCCTCCCGCTCCGGACATGATTGGAACGGTTTGAGGAGAAATACGTGAACTTGGGTGTTGGAGCTCGAGTGCGCGAGAATGGATATGCGAGGAGGAAGAAGGCGTGGGTGAAAAAAGGTGAATCCTTATCCCTTTATAAGGGCGGACGGAGCTGTATGCCCCCACCTGCCTAGTAAACTCGCTTATTCCCCAAGCGTCGTAATTGGTGGCATGGTTGGGTTACCCACGTCCGTATTGATGAGAATCCCGTGAAAAGGGGACACGATATCTGCTTCGACAAGACGTGCCAAGGAAACCGCCTCACGATATGCGCTGAGGCTGGTTGAGAAAAATGGTTCGACTAATGACCAAGTCGTGCTGTGATATCATGCTACGAAATACGTCACGTTATGAAGAACGGTCGGCAGATATGATGTGTGCAAATATTATTCTCTCTACGGTGGTATGCGGAACTTGTTTTGCAGAGCCGTACATTATCCTTGTGTTCAAAATCTTCTATGGAGTATTCGGAGGAGGAACCCGCCTTGCAATGCCGAAGACAATCTGCGCGCCGGACTCATCGTCATTGAAGCCTGGTTCGAGAGCTCTTGAGGAGTCTGGATTAGGGGGTATCCGGACAGCGGACTATATCCTTTGGCCAGACTGTTGTACTATGAAGATACAAGATTGAAGACTTCGTCTCGTGTCCGGATGGGACTCTCCTTGGCGTGGAAGGCAAGCTGGGCGATACGGATATGTAGATCTCCTCCCATTGTAACCGACTCTGTGTAACCAAAGCCCCCTCCGGTGTCTATATAAACCGGAGGGTTTAGTCCGTAGGACAAACAACAATCGTACCATAGGCTAGTTTCTAGGGTTTAGCCTCTACGATCTCGTGGTAGATCAACTCTTGTAATACTCATATCATCAAGATCAATCAAGCAGGAAGTAGGGTATTACCTCCATTGAGAGGGCCCGAACCTGGGTAAACATTGTGTCCCTAGCCTCTTGTTACCATCCGCCTTAGACGCACAGTTCGGGACCCCCTACCCGAGGTCCGCCGGTTTTGACACCGACAGTACTCCTTATGAGTGGCGGTCGGGGACGAGCGATGGTCTTTTCCTACCAATCCCCTAGGAGCATGCGCGTAGTGCTTGGTTTTTGATGACTTGTAGATTTTTTGCAATAAGTATGTGAGTTCTTTATGACTAATGTTGAGTCCATGGATTATACGCACTCTCACCTTCCATCATTGCTAGCATCTTCGGTACCGTGCATTGCCCTTTCTCACCTTGAGAGTTGGTGCAAACTTCACCGGTACATCCAAACCCCGTGATATGATACGCTCTATCACACATAAACCCCCTTATATCTTCCTCAAAACAGCCACCATACCTACCTATTATGACATTTCCATAGCCATTCCGAGATATATTGCCATGCAACTTTCCACCGTTCCGTTTATTATGACACGCTTCATCATTGTCATATTGCCTTGCATGATCATGTAGTTGACATCGTATTTGTGGCAAGGCCACCATGCATAATTTTCATACATGTCACTCTTGATTCGTTGCCCATCCCGGTACACCGCCGGAGACACTCATATAGAGTCATATTTCGTTCTAGTATCGAGTTGTAATCATTGAGTTGTAAATAAATAAAAGTATGATGATCATCATTATTAGAGCATTGACCCGTTTGAAAAAAAAGAAAGGCCAAAAAAAAGGAGAAAGGCCAAAAAAAGGAAGGCCCCAAAAAAAAGAAGGGACAATGCTACTATCCTTTTTCCACACTTGTGCTTCAAAGTAGCACCATGATCTTCATGATAGAGAGTCTCTTATTTTGTCACTTTCATATACTAGTGGGAATTTTTCATTATAGAACTTGGCTTGTATATTCCAACAATGGGCTTCCTCAAATACCCTAGGTCTTCGTGAGCAAGCAAGTTGGATGCACACCCACTTAGTTTCTTTTTGTTGAGCTTTTATACATTTATAGCTCTAGTGCATCCGTTGCATGGCAATCCCTACTCCTCGCATTGACATCAGTTGATGGGCATCTCCATAGCCCGTTGATTAGCCGCGTCGATGTGAGAATTTCTCTTTTTTTGTCTTCTCCAAATAACCCCCATCATCATATTCTATTCCACCCATAGTGCTATGTCCATGGCTCGCGCTCATATATTGCGTGAAAGTTGAAAAAGTTTGAGAATACTAAAGTATGAAACAATTGCTTGGCTTGTCATCGGGGTTGTGCAAGATGAGAGCATTTTGTGTGAAGAAAATGAAACATGGCTTAACTATATGATTTTGTAGGGATGAGCTTTCTTTGGCCATATTATTTTGAGAAGACATAATTGTTTAGTTAGTATGCTTGAAGTATTATTATTTTTATGTTAATATTAAACTTTTGTCTTGAATCTTTCGGATCTGAACATTCATGCCACAATAAAGAAAATTACATTGAAAATTATGCTAGGTAGCATTCCACATCAAAAATTCTGTTTTTATGATTTACCAACTTGAGGACGAGCAGGAATTAAGCTTGGGGATGGTTGATACGTCTCCAACGTATCTATAATTTTTTATTGTTCCATGCTATTATATTATCTTTTTTGGATGTTTAATGGGCTTTAATATGCTCTTTTATATTATTTTTGGGACTAACCTATTAACCGAAGGCCCAGTGCAAATTGTTGTTTTTTTGCTTATTTCAGTGTTTCGCAGAAAAGGAATATCAAACGAAATCCAAACGGAACGAAACCTTCGCGAGGATCTTTCTTGTAACAAACAAAACCCAGGAGACTTGGAGTGGAAGTTAGGGAAGCAATGAGGAAGTCACGAGGCAGGAGGGCGCGCCCAGGGGGGTAGGCGCGCCCCCCACCCTCGTGGGCTCCTCGCAGCTCCACCAACCTACTTCTTTTGCCTATATATACTCTTATACCCTGAAAACATCCAGGGGAGCCACGAAACCACTTTTCCACCACCACAACCTTCTGTACCCATGAGATCCCATCTTGGGGTCTTTTACGGTGATCTACCGGAGGGGGACTCGATCACGGAGGGCTTCTACATCAACACCATAGACTCTCCGATGATGTGTGAGTAGTTTGCCACAGACCTTCGGGTCCGTAGTTATTAGCTAGATGGCTTCTTCTCTCACTTTGGACCTCAATACAAAGTTCCCCTCGATGTTCTTGGAGATCTATTCGATGTAATACTTTTTGCGGTGTGTTTGTCGAGATCGATGAATTGTGGGTTCATGATCAAGATTATCTATGAACAATATTTGATTCTTCTCTGAATTCTTATATGCATGATTTCATATCTGTGCAAGTCTCTTCGAATTATCAGTTTGGTTTGGCCTACTAGATTGATCTTTCTTGCAATAGGAGAAGTGCTTAGCTTTGGGTTCAATCTTGCGGTGTCCTTTCCTAGTGGCGGTAGGGGCAGCAAGGCACGTATTGTATTGTTGCCATCGAGGATAAAAATATGGGGTTTATATCATATTGCTCGAGTTTATCCCTCTACATCATGTCATCTTGCCTAATGCGTTACTCTATTCTTATGAACTTAATACTCTAGATGCATGCTGGATAGCGGTCGATGTGTGGAGTAATAGTAGTAGATGCAGAATCGTTTCGGTCTACTTGACACGGACGTGATGCCTATCTTCATGATCATGCCTAGATATTCTCATAACTATGCGCTTTTCTATCAACTGCTCGGTACTAATTTGTTCACCCACCGTAATATATGCTATCTTGAGAGAAGCCACTAGTGAAACCTATGCCCCCGGGTCTACTTTACATCATATTAGTTTCCCGTCAACTAGCTATTTCTGTCGTCGTTTATTTCACAATCTTTATTTTCCAATCTATACAACAAAAATACTAAAAATGTTTATCTTATTATCTTTATCAGATCTCACTTTTGCAAGTGGCCGTGAAGGGATTGACAACCCCTTTTTCGCGTTGGTTGCAAGGTTCTTGATTGTTTGTGCAGGTACTAGGCTATTTGCGTGTAGTCTCCCTTTCCTCTTCAAGGGAAAGCCAACACATGCTAAAGAGGTAGAAATGGTGATGACGGCGACGAATACCCCTCTTTGGACCCCGAACGGACTCAAGATTAGCCCTCCTGATGAAGAATAGGAGGTGGCGGCGGCTCCGTATCGCAAAACGCGATGGAACTTTATCTCTGGGGTTTTTCTCCACGAGACGGAACTTATAGGACCGGAGGTAGTGCAAACGGAGGCTCGAGGGGCCCACAAGCTCCGATGGCCCTAGGGGGCGCCACCTGAGCTTGTGGATCTGTGGTAGCTCCCCTCAAGTAGATCTCTTTGCCAGTATTTATTATTTATTCCAGAAAATTCTCTTTAAATTTTCATCCATGCACAAAAATAACACCAAGGTAGTTCTACTGAAAACAACGTTAGTCCGGGTTAGTTCCATTCAAATAATGCAAATTAGAGTCCAAAACAAGAGTAGAACTGTTTGGAAAAGTATATACTCATTCCCCCAAGCTTAACTCATTGTTTGCCCTCAAGCAATTTAGTTGATAAACTGAAAGTGATAAAGAAAAATATTTACAAATTCTTTTGTTCTTGTTGTTGTATATATGCTTAACTAGTAATCAAGTTTTCAGCAAAGATCATGAACTAACCATATGAATGATAACACTTAGATCTCACATTTACTCATGACAATAACATAATCAACTAGCGAGCAATAATAATATATCTCAAATGCCAACAATTTGTCAAAATAATCATGATATAACATGGTATCCCAGTATCTCGCTAGCCATTTCTACGATCACGAAACATAAATGCAGAGCACCTCTGAAGTTCAAGCAATGGCTAAACATTATAATTCATGGTAGAAGAGATCCATTCATGCTCACATTCAACATTAACTAGACTCAATGCATGTTTAATTAAGAATTACAATAGCGCTCTCTATGTTGGTGTTTGAAGGAGAAGGTGATGACTCAACAACAAAAGTAAATAACAAGAAAGTAAATAGAAAGGCCATTCAAAGAGAGAAGCAGAGATTTACAGTGGTGTCAGAGCTCAGAGCTTAAAACAGAAATGAATACATTTTTGAGTGGTTTGATTCTCCTGTCAACGTCACGAGAAAGGATTTCAACATCTTCCATGTTAAACACATCATTAGCGGTTCCCTTATAGAAAGGAAATGATTTACTCCCCCACAAGCATACAAACACAAGCCATGGCTAGCCGAATCCACAGTGCCTTCCAAACAATCATCTTTCAAGGGGGGGTTGTTTTATTATATTTTCTTTGTTTTTGTTTATCAGGACTGTGCATCCCAATTATCAGCCTCTCTTGTTCAAGCCAAGTGAATAAACTCTCATCGTGAGAATAACCCGCTTAGCATGGAAGATGTTCACCACCCCGTCGCTCCATGAGCAGTACGGGCACACAAAACAGATGCTTATTTGAATGATTAGAGATGGCACATGCAAACTTAATTGGAACAGCAGAGTAATATCGTATATAGGTAGGTATGGTGGACTCTTTGGTATAACTTTGACTTTCAGGATTTTGGATTCACAAGCAGCATTCCCGCTTAGTACATGCGAATGCTATCAAATAGATTGATAAGCGACCAACTAGAGAGCGACAACAGTCATAATCATGCATTGTGAATATTTAACATTGAATATGAGCATGAGTACGATATAGACACTCTGAATATAAATATCATAAAGATTGCATTGGTTTGGAATCAACTACATGTGCGAAAATGTGCCAAGTCAAGACACTTGAATTATTCAGAGGAGTATACCATCCTATCATATCACATCACAATCATTTAATGAATTTTGAAACTCAAGATAAATCATTACCCACTCCTAGCTACTTAAGCATGGCATAAGCAACTATAATCTCTAATTGTCATCACCAACATGTTTACTCATAATATGCTGAATCAGGACTACTAAGTTAAACATATTTACAAAAACAAAAAACAAGAAGAGTTCATACTAGCTTTTCTTTATCACAGTCACTTCATCAAATCATCATCATTATTACCTTTCATTTGCACGACCGAATAATGTGAAAATAATAATAGTGCAAGAGTGTCGTGGACTAAGCTGAAATCTGCATACATTTTATTCAAAGCAGAAAACAAGAAACTATTGGCTCTTCCGTCAAATCAAAGGTAATGTATGCAAGAGCCGCTCAACAATTTTTATGAAGTCTTCTCCTTACGACAACTTCAAAGAAAGAAAAAATAATTTCAGGTAAACACACTGAAATATTTTTGTTTTTCTGAAGAAAGCAACCGAAAGAAGAAAAATGAAAAGCAAGAAAAAATATTAACACTGAAGAACTCCCAACAAACAACAAAATAAGAAAAGAGAAATATTTTTGGGTTTTCTTTTAATACTACGAACTAACTGAACAACAAAGAAAAACCGAAAAGAAGCGAGAAATATTTTTGGGTTTTCGAAGTTTTTCAAACACACAAAGGAAACGAAATAAAACGAAACACGGATATACAATGAAATCGATGAACACCGACAACTAAAATAAATTTTTGATACATGAATGTAGTGTCGGTGAGAATACGTTATTTTTGCTCATTTATGCAATACCAATGTCATTAATTCATTCATCCTTAGAGTAATTTTTGTTTATGTTTTTGTTTCGGGTGTTGCACTATTTTCACTACTCTTTTTTCTTCGAATGATGTCAATTCCTCCACCCCCCCCCCCCCCCTCATTTTCCATGTTTTATATGTCTTTGTTTACTAATAAGAAAAAAGTTAGCAAAATGATAAAAAAAATATTTTACTCTCTCATTTGTGCTAATAGCTCCTCCTGCAATTTGTTTTATGAACTTAAAATGCAATTCATTTTTAGTCGATATAACTAAATCATAGTAATTACTAATGTTGCACTAGTTTACACTTGTTCTTGCACACCATGGAAGAATACAAGTTTTTTTTTTTCATGATATTGAAGAGTACAAGTTTTGTTATTTGTTTTAAGTTTCTTTCTTCTTTTAGGTTATACCAATACCCTTTATTCCTTCATCCTTAGAATATTTTTGTATGTGTTTATTTTTGTTTATGGTTTGTTTCAGGTAACACCATTTATACGATTCTTTTTCTGAAATTTTATTTTTTTGGGTGACATTAGTTTTATTTTTGTTAATCCTTTTATGTTTCTATATGCCTTTGTTTCCTGAAAATATAAAAAAGTGAGTATAATGATTTTTTTTGTTTAATTTCCTCGCTCATGCTGATAGTTCCTCTTGGTTTTGAGTTGCTTAGTCGACCTTTTGGCGGTTGTGCATGCGACAACGGTTTGATACTGCAATCGTTCGACACTAATTAATTTTTAATTAACTTAAAATGAAATTCATTTTGAGTTAACATAATTAAATCATAGTAATTATTAAAGTTGCACCAGTTTACACTTGTTCTTGCACACTATGAAAGAGTACAAGTTTTGTCCATGGTTCGGAAGTGTACATGTTTTTTATCTTATTTTACGTTATACCAATGCCCTTAATTCATTCATCCATGGATTTTTTTTACTTTTACTTTTTCTATTTATATTTTTGTTTTTGTTTCAAGTAACACAATTTTCACGATTCTTTCTTCTTCGGTTGATGGTTAGTTCTTTTATGCTTTCATATATCTTTGTTTACCAATAAGAAAAGGTGAGTAGAATGAAAAAATATTTTAATTTTCTCGCTCGTGTTGATAGTTCCTCTTGCTTTTTTTGGTTAGTCGACTTTTCGGCCGTTGAATTTCTCATACAGTTATGCATACGACAGTGGTTTATTGTAGCAAACGTGTGACACTACTTAAATTTTGTTTTGAACTTAACATGGTATTCATTTTCAATCAATCTTCTTAAATCATAAATGTTATTATTAAAGTTTCACTAGTTTACACTTGTTCTTGCACAATAAGGACGAGTACAAGTTTTGTGTAATTTGTGTGCAAGATATCATTACATAATAATTCCCGCATATAATAAAAGAGTCAAAATAAGTATTTACGAGACTTTCAAGTGAGGCATAGTTGTATAATATTAGTTTCCGTTTCTAATGTTCTTGTTCTTTCTTCTAGGCCAAACTACGCCCTTAACTTATTCTTTCATAGAACGAATTGTGCCCTTCTATGCTTTTTTGCATTTATTCTATCATGTAACATCATTCTTAGAAATATTTCTTTCTTAGAAGGAATTTTTCCTTCCTTTTTTTTGTTTTTTTCTTCTTCTTATGGTTACCCTGCTCTTAGATTTTTTTTTCCTTGTATTCAATTTCATTGCCACTTTTTAAAAATTTTGTGCATTTCTTCTTTTAGGCAACACCACTCTGATGATTTATTTTTCATTGGAAGGAACTTGATCTTCTACTTTTCCGACTTTTTTATTTGTTTTGTAGGTAACATCACTCTTCGAATTATTCCTTTGTTATGTTAAAAATTATGTATTTTTTATATCTTTGTTCATTTCTAATCTACATTATAGTTTCTCCGTATTTTGTGTTTGTTTGGTTCTTCTTGTAGGGTACACAATTTACCCTTAGACTGTTCAATAATCTGAATGTATTCTTTTTTAGCATTTTATTTTTCATGCTTTATTTTGATTTGTAGCAATTTTTTTATTGTCCAGAACCCCTTACATAGTTTACCATCTTGCACTTACTACCAAAAATTCGCTATAAAATAATCTCGGCATAATTCAAATTGGTATTATAAACCAAGTGTTAGTTGTACAGACATATCACTAATTAGTAGTTTACAGTATAATTGGTTACCTCAAATTACAAACGTATTACTAATTTAGTAGTTTACAATATGATATAGCTTTGCTATAGTGGATTTTAAAGGCTGCATTATTTTTTATAGTACTACATTTTTTCCTTGATATTAGTTTGCTTCCCCTCAGATGTGAAATGTGTTTGTTTTTCTTTGTTCATTTCTTCATGGAATTTAGTTTCTTTTCTTCGCAAGTGTGCAATTATTCATGTTGGTTGCATAGTTTATCCTTTGTCACTTCCATAATTCGAACATATATATTTTTTCATTCTCAAAATATATAGGTATTTGAATTTTCATGCAATACTTTGATTGCAATGATTTTTTTTGTTTATGGTTCAGAATCACTTACATATTACCATCTCACTTTTTATTTGCGTTTGATAGAGCAATTTAGTTTTTTTTAGAACGAAGATGCAAGAAGCGTCAGCTTTAAATTAATAAAGCCCTCCGACAGGCAGTATCCAACAGTTACAACGAAAATAAACAACAGGAAGTTAACAGCCGAAGCCCAAGTACGATACATGCAACTGGCCTAAGCTTGAATAAGATGATACTGAACTATGGTACACAGACAGCCAGTCCAAAACGAAGCAGAAACACAGCGCGTAGTGATGCGCAGCAATCTGGATCAAACGAATCCGCTCCATGGCCTCCGTCATCCGGTTAGCGACACGCCGTTTCCCTAACGGCGTCCAAGTCTGAAGGAACAAGTGGCATTTGAAAATAATGTCAGCAGGGTGAGTACGAAATTTGTGCTCGATAGTCATTTTGTTTCTAGTAGTCCACAAAGCCCATAAAAGCGTCCCTACGCACTGCCATAAGCCCATAAAACATGTCCGAACCCACTCCTATGGGCCAAGAGAATAGCGCGGAGGTCAGAAGCCGAGTGCGGGTTCCAATTCTGACCAAAAGCGTCCCTAACCGCACTCCAGGCAAAACGAGCAAGGTGACACTTGAAGAAGATGTGGTTTGCATCTTCAAGTTCACCACACAACGCACACGTGCCATCGGAAGGCTCGTTCCTTTTAGCGATGTTGTTAGAGGATGGGAGGCGGTCTCGAAACATTTGCCACATGAACATTTTGATTTTCAAGGGGATAGACGCTTTCCATAGCCCCTTGGCTATGTCCAGAGTCGGTCCCTCGGTAAGCTTCGCATATAAAGACTTAACTGAAAACTTTCCGGAGCTCGTGAGGGACCAAGAGACCGTATCGGCCTCAGGTTGAAGCGCCACACCATCTAATGAAGCACGAAGCCCGTCCCAACAGCCCGCTCGTGGTCAAGGAGAGGTCTTTTGAAGGAAATGGCAGGCGGGCTAGTACTAAGCACGCCGACCACGAGTATGTCAATGTTAGTGGCTAGTTGGTAGATAGCATAGTGGTTGCGCCACAGCGGTTCCGTTCCGAGCCAACGGTCGAACCAAAACCTCATAGAGTTGCCATTATTAACGCAACCTGGATCCCGTTCCAAAAAGGCGACCCTTTTGCCTTAGAGGTGAGGACACCAAAAAGGCAACCCTTTCGCCTTAGAGCAATTAGTTACTATCATTTCACGTCCTTCTCAAAACAAAAAAAAAAAATTGTGTGTCCTTCTCAAAAATAAATTATCATTTGACATAGCTACCTTATTTTTAGCCTAATTTCACATCTCTACTGGTATGCTCCGTGCTTTGCCCCCCCCCCCCCCCACCCACCCCGCATTGACCTTAAAAAAAACCTCACCGATAGAAAAAGAAGCGAGTGGAACATAAAAAAAATCATGCACCTGACATATAGGTGCTCCCAAAGTTTACAGCCCGGAAACAACGATCCAAGCACCTATTCGATGCCTACCTGACTTTACTTTCACCGGGCTTTGGGTATTATGCTTGGAAACGACAATGCAATCAGGCCCTAATCACTGCCTCTTTACATCAGCAAGATAAGACCTGAACTTCATTTTGTTGACTACTAGTATACTATAGTACGTTTGTGGTGCTGCATGCACCTGCAATGCAAACAAGTTTTGCCATCTGTAGTTGAGAATCTGTGATGGATCAACTTTAATGATGACGCGTCCATCATGTGGCTAACAGAAGCTATTGGGTATAAGATTTGTAGAAACAAGTTGCAGCAGTTACAAACTGTATCTAACTGATCAAGATTCAAGAGATTGAGTACTACTACTAATCAAGCAAAAGAGATTTCTCAGCTGTATGACTGTATCCAACTGATCAAGATTCAAGAGAAGCTTGAGTCGATCGACTTGATCCACCGATCGAGCATTACAGATCGATGCACACATATACGTGCAGTTTTGGATCAAATCTTTGAGCACAAACTAAAACTATAGTAGTGCTAGTGCATCGTAATCACAGCTGACAGATCGACATAGCACCTGAACCTTGATCGACGGAAAACCGAGACGGGCCGGGAAGAACAAAACAGAAGAGAGATTGGTGATCGCCGCCGCGCGCGCTATCAGCCATGCAGAAGGATCCTGGCGTCGGCGTACTCGGCGGCAATGGCCGTGCGCATCTGCCCCAGCGCGGCCTCCGCCACGGCCAGATCGTCGATCGCGCGGCGCAGGAGCTGCTCGGCCGCGGGTGCCCAGGCGTGGGCGACTGCTTGCGGCGATGGCGGCCTGAGCATGACGTGGAAGACGGCGTCGGCCGTATGGCCGTGCGACTTGGCGGAGAGCAGGCGCTGCGACGCCGTCTCCGCGTGGCGGGCGGCGTCGGCGTGGTGGAGTTTCCACCTGTCCCACCGCAACGGCGCGTGGCCCTGGAGCCCGATGCGCGCAACGCAGAGGGAGAAGACGTTGCCCAGCACGGCGTGGAGCCTGCTGATGCCCTTGACCCGGCCGATGGCGAGGTCGATGATGTCGCCGCCTGCGGAAGCACCCTGGCCCTGGCCGGCGTTGGGCGGCGGGTGCACGCCCGGGCCGAATCCGCGGCAGTCCTCGGCGGCCTGGCGGTACTGCTGGCGGGCGCCATTATTGATGGCCTCCGCTATCGCATTCGTCTCGCCGATGTAGGTTAAGCTGCCATTCGCCGCCTCCGCCGCCATGTTCCACCACTGAGGCCACTCCGCCATTGCCGGCGTCGGTGGCGCGCTCTCTCTCCCTCCCTCTCTCTGTGACGCTGTTAATACTAGTAGGAGGAGGCGTGAGGCTATCTGTTACTTGTGCTGCCGCGGGGTCGGTTGGGGCTATTTCTACCGCGCGCCGGCGAGGTAGTTTCTGGAGACGGTGGGGTAAATGAATGAGCCGTTACGGTGTGGGGCCCACTTGTCGTCACGCAGAATCGTCTCGCTGCCACGTCAGAATCCATCGCCGGGGGCACGAGCAGCGAGCTAACGTAGCTTCTGACCCACTGGATTCCTGGCCCCACGTTCGAGCGGCCCACCCGTCAGTGAAGATGTTGTGTCATGGCAACGGTGTGTTGACCAAGCTGGGGCCTGTCAGTCCATGCCAGGCTGGCTATTTCAGCGACGACGGAGAGGGGAGGGGAGAAAGAAAGAAAGAAAGAAAGAAAGAAGAGAGAGAGAGAGAGAAATGGCGCAGCCGCCGCCATGGAAGGCGATGTACCTGTATGTGGCGAGCCAGGCGCGCGACGGCTGCGCCGGCGTCAGGCAAAGAGTCGCCTCCGCGCGTGACGATCTGGCGTCCCCGCTGGTGCTGGACACCCGCGACGCCCAGGGGCGGTACACCCTGCTGCAGTCCGCGACGATCCACCTCCAGCACGCGTCCGACCACCTCTCCGCTTTCATCATCAACACGGCGGTGGCCGAGCGCCTGGCGCTCCACGGGTGCGGCCCCGTCCCGTCGCAGCCGGTGGCCCGCGTCGGCGACCTCCGCGCCGGCCACGACCACGAGTGGCTTGGCCTGATCAGGCTCCAGGCCGCCAGGGAGCACGCCGAGGACGCGCTCCGCCGAGTGGAGGGGGCCCTCGCCCTCCTGGGCTCCGTCCGGTTCATGCTTCACAGCCAGAACCCCGACGCTCCAGGGCGCCGGCAAGCCATGGAAGGGCAGCTCCACGCCCTCGACCTCCAGCCCGTGGTGGTCGGCGTGGCGAGCATGTCCGCGCTGGCCTCCTTTGCCACGGAGCCTCCCATCCGCAACCGCATCCAGTGAGAGCTCGATCTCTTGTCCTGATTAGCTCCGCACGACTCCGCTTGCTTGCTTGATATCGGTCGTTCGCCTTGGCTAGGTAGGGCTACTTTGTTTCCTTGCTTGATCTTGTGATTGTGAAACCATGGATGATCTACTTTTCTCGGTTCTGTTGTTAGCACTTCTTTGCAAGGATCAACCGTGGAATTAATTAGATGACTGATGATGCCGTTTGTCGATCTGGAATCCCAGAATTACTTGTTGGTGATTTGGTTTGGTTAATCACTTTATTACTGCCATGACATATGACGCGTCGATCATGCCTGCGTGTGTTTGTTGCAACGTAAATTGGCAGTGCTGTTTTGCTTTTCTGTGGCATTGCACTTTGCAGTTTTTTAGACTACGATCAGCAAACACAATCAATCGCCTGCTTTTTACCGTGCATCAGTCAATTTCTCTTTTCAACGTACCGGTAAAGAGTCGAGGCTTGTTCTGCCTCCGCAAGCAACTCCAATACTTGAAAAAAAAACATATACAGTACCAAAAAAGTAAAAAAAAAATCTGGAAAGAAAAACTATGTTCACTATGTAAATATGCAATTAGTTACACTTGTTCATGGGGTAATGTTGGCCTTCAGAATGTACAGTTACCTAAATGTCATGTATCTAATCGCAAGAAGGTCCAAAAGAATATGTGCAGTTTTAGGCTTCATTTCTAGTACCAAAAGTGTAGAAACCAATCATGTGCAATTTCAGTCTCCAATATGAGCAAACAACCCAAGGACACATTCTAAACCTATACAATTATATTAATTATCTCAAACAAAATGTACACCCAAAATAATGTAGCATTTCTTCCCTAAAATTGCACATAATTGTTAGCATAGGTTTATTTTTTCTAAGTTGCAATTATAGAACTATTATTAAATTAATTTCTTGTTTAAATTTTGAAAATTCTTTCAATACAATGAAAGAAAATCCAAAAGGGTTTCTATTTAACAATGAATTAAAATGAAATGTGCAACTAGCCCATTGATCATTTCTAAATCTAAAATTGCACAAATATTATCTGCAATTATAGGTGGTGCATGGTCCTCGATATAATGTTTTTCTACTAAAAAAATAATGAGAATCATGTTAACATATGTATACAGCTCAACACAACATTAGCGGCATATGGCGAAGTTAAGAAGATGTCGAAGCTATGTCTACCATTGGTCTTAGTAGAGATCAAGAACATGGAACAGAAATGTCTCACTACTAATTTTTTTGGAATCGATAACTCCCGAACGTCCGGGCTGTGGCTACTTGTCCCGAACGCCTCGCTCGCCGTCAGATGGTGTGTGACACCCCGAAATTTTAACCTTGTTTTATTAATTAAAATTTTGCCAGGAAACTTAAATTTTTGTTTTCTGGATTTTCTTTTGATTTCAGAACCTTTCTTCCCTTTATTTTTATGGAGTTTTTACCTCAAGTGAAAAACTTCCCAATTATTATTGGACTTGTTTATCCTCTCAAATAAAAAAATTCTTTTATCAGTAGGATTATCTATATAATTATCTTTCCCTGAGCTTTATTTCTCCAAGTGGGTTTTTTCATAAGTTTAGGGTCCCATTTGCACTGCAACCCTTTTATAAAGTCATTCAAAAATTCCACCAAAATGTGGAGATGTCATGTGATGTCACCAAATCACTTTTGTGCAAAAATATCTTCTGTTCATTGGAGAATTTGAGCTCTACACCAGATTTTCAAATCTGGTCCAGTGGGCAATTTTACACTACAACCTATTTAAATATTTCTTTAAAACTTCCACCAAAATTTTGGGATGTCAATAGGAGTATGTTAATTAACTTTTTGCAAAAACCCAGTGATGTCCTTTGAAAAATTTGAGTGAATCAACCTCTTTTCCATTCTGGTCCAACTTGATGATTTGTACAGTAACTATATTTTAAGTTGCTCCTTTATCCATGATTTCTTTTCCTACTTGTAGTCCTCCCTGCTAAACCCTTAAGACCAGGAGCATGAACCCATTGGAATATTTTTGGCCCATGATATGACAGCCTCTAGTTTCTGCCAAAAACTGTTTTTCTCAAATTATTGCACTAACAAGTTTCTACATTTGGCAAACTAACCTCACCACCCTCTCATTCATCTAAAGAGACCCCACTCTGGAAGATTTGACCACCCCAAGTACTGCCTAGATGCTGCTGGCATTTTGTCAAACACCCTGTGTGCATAGACAGATTTGGCATGGTTGAAAGTTTTGTGTTGTGAACTTCCCCCTTGTCCATACCAAGTTGTCTAGTAGCCTTCTAACTGTCTCTAACCTAGGCCTGTGGATTTTCATTGGCTCTCTAGCAATTTTGGTCGCCCTGGCATTTCGTCGAACGAGTGTCGTGCACGCCCGGAGCGCGAGCAGAGCACGCGTTTTGCACGTGCCGCGCCCGAGCCGCCGCGTCGCGCCCCTGGTTTTGCCCACACTGCAGAGCCGCGCCACACACTCGACCTCTCACCAGAACGCGCCAAGCAGCCCTGGTGCCCTACAAAGACCGCTGCCGAGTTGGCGGCACGCCGGCGCGTCCATGATGAGCCTCGCCGCGATCGGTGTCGCCCAAGCCACACGCCTGGCCGCCGCCTTGAGCAGCGTGGAGTGCGCCAACCAGCTCCAACCGCCTCCACGTCGCCCCTAGCTACAGAATGACGGTTCGCCGGTGAACTTATCCCCGGCCGCCCCGAACCGACATGGATGTGCTATAAAAGGAGGCCCCCGAGCTCCTCCGAGCACTCAGGAAGCCTCACACCATCCTCCTAGTGCCCCCGTTGCCATCAATTGAAGAGGAAAAGGCCGTCTTCACCCTCTCCGGTCAGCTCTGCCGCCGCCTCGTCCCGGTTCACCCCGGCGCCACCAGGGCCTCCCCCACCTTTCCATCACCACCGCTCGACTCCTCTTCGTCTTGCGGAGCCGCCCAGACCCCCAGCTACGATGGAGCATCACCCTAGCCTGAGCCCCCAAATCCACTGAAACCTTCCCTCCGCCGCAGAGCTCGCCGCCGGCGATTCCCTCCACCCCCGACGACCCTACAACCATCGGAAGGACCGCCCTAGATCCGCGGATCCATCCCCGCCCTCAGCTTCCCACAAGGAACCGCCATTCGCCGGTGACGATCGCCGGAGTCCTGCCTCTGCTCGGGCAGAGGAAGAGGAGGGGGGAGAGACTAGTCAAACCTGACATGTGGGCCCGGGCGGGCCCACTGTCAGTGACTCCCCGCGCGGTCCACGCTGGATAAGTGGAGGCGTAAAATCAAAATACGCCTTCGACATGGTCGATGTCAAACGTTTTCCTTTTTACATTTTATTTTAAAAATGATTTTTGACCAAAACTTTGACTGTCTATAACTTTTTAAATATAACTCCAAATGAATTGATTCTTTTTCCTACCTCTCTCAAATATTGTCTAGTTTATTCTAAGATTTATTTCAAAAAATTTGAGACAACTTTTTGGTACTGTTTTCGAAACGATATATTGATCCAATAATATTTTAAATAGGATTTTTGGAGAGAGGAGAAAGTTTTCAAAAGTTTTGAGGGAGCACCTCACCCCTCCACAACTTGAAGGCAAGCATTCTGAACCCTGGCATGATATTTTGCATGCATTGTTTGACACGATTATGACACCACCTCAATACGTAGAACTCGTTATTTTATGTGGTGATGTGATCATTTGCATGAATGCTTATTGGAAATTTCCTTGCTGTTGGAAATGGACATGCTTGTGATAGTGATCATCCTCGTACGTCTTTTGTGCCTACCGGAAGGAAAACGGGAAAGTCTCTGTCTTGGGTAGACCCGAGCTTGTCCCTAGTTCCTCGTCGAGACGAGTGTGTCCGGCATGGCATGAGGGGTATGATGAGTGGTGATTACATGCATTAGATGAAATATATTTGTTATGCTAATCACGCAGGAATACTTAAACCTCTGAGTCGACCATAGATCGAGTCTTGTTCCAAGAACCCCATACTTGTTTCAGACTACCACTTGTCTCTACAACAAGTAGGGTGCAGTTCAAGAAGTCGTCAACCCCTTTCTAGCACACACCGCATGAGAGGCCATGGTGGAAGATACGGTTGTGGCGGTAGGCATGCCACCTGGTCCGGGGGCATGGGTGTTTCCGGTTGAGACAGAGAGGGGAGGCCACCCCTTAGAGCGCGCGATATAAATTTGATCCCATGCTACGCGAGGTTGTAGCCTCCCCACTTAGAGTTTTGCTTGACAGGAGTCGTGGGTGATTCCAGACACCGATAAGTTAAGCTGGTGTGTGCAAGTTAGGTGTGTTTTCAACTAAAAGCCGTAGACGAAATTAGTCCCAATGGGCTAAAGGAATCCGTTACTCGTGGGTAAAGAGTACACCCTCTGCAAAGTTTAAACCTATTCGAATAGCCGTGTCCATGGTTAAGGACTACAGTCTGGGATGGGTCAAGTGTTGGTCTTAGTGTTGGTCTTCGGAGGAGAAACTGCTAAACCAAACTTGAGGTCCGACTTGTGACTTGTGAGGACCATGATTATTATTCTGTTATGGACTAAACCATTATATATTATTTGAATTATCAAGTATCCCTAGGATGGTTCTACCTCCTGGATATTCCCTGTGATTATTTATAAGCCATTTATGTGGTGTCGCTGAGACGCCTGACTGTGGCATGCTTGTTATTTATTTACTTTATAAGCCCTTTATGTGGTGTCATTTGAGACACCCATCGTGGCATGCTTGTTATTTATTTACGTTATAAGCCCTTTATGTGGTGTCGCCGAGACGCCTCGAATCGTGGCATGCTTGTTATTTATTTACCTTATAAGCTCTTTATGTGGTGTCATTTGAGGCCTTGATCGTGTATGTTTGTTATTTATTTACCTTATAAGCCCTTTATGTGGTATCATTGAGACGCCTTGATTGTGGCATGCTTGTTATTTATTTACTTTATAAACCCTTTATGTGGTGTCGCCAGACGCCTTGACCGAGGCATGCTTTCATTGTTTACTAACCTTTCGAGGCCGCCTGCACACCGATTGGTGCATTTTATTGTTACTCTGTTATTGCATATTAATAACTTGGTTGCATGCATCAGGATTTTATTTTTATGACTGACGTTGTGATCATAGAATATTTTAGAACATGTTTTGTTATATTATACCTGTGTTCATAATGTTTGCGAGTACATTCAAAGTAATCACTGGCTTGTCCCTGGCAATTGTCTTGGCCAAATTTCTTGCATGGAGAGGAGCGAAGCGATGACAGTCCCGGAACCTACGCAATGGTGATAGCAGCCTCGCGAAGATAGGAGTTAACACAGTCATTTGTTTTTACGGGAAATGGAGTCCCATAAATGCTGATGATCCACAAACCGCTTCCGCCCTCAACCACTAGAAACCATTTGTTGTACTCACAGACCAGATTGGTCTTATACTGCATATTATGTATTTTGCTTGGAATTTATGTATCAAGTTGATGCCTCATCAGCTAACAGTAATCCTGGGATTGATGAGCACAAGGGCCATTTTCTGAAAATTAATACCTGGAAAACCGGTCGTGACATCGTGCTGCACGAATCTGAGGAAAAAGACTTGCCACGTCACGTTTGTAGATCGTTCGTTCTATCAGTTTGTCGGCCCGAACGCGTGAGACCAGCTAACCTTATCCCCACGACCCCCACTCTCTCCTCACGGACGCCCGACAACAACCTCCTCCGCCATCCGCCGTCTTCTCCGGCCGCCGCCGGCGATTTGTCACCACCGGACGGAGAGACCGTCTCACCCACGACCGGCCTCGGGCGCCTCCATGTCCGCTCCTTTGCAGCTCCGCGGATCTGCTTCACGCGCCAGCCACGATGGCCCTGGAGCCGCCGCAATGCTGGTCAACGCGCCGGCTGGAGGTGCGCTCCTGGAGAAGGCTGAGCGCTGCGGCGACGCCTGCTCTCCTTCTCTGCCGCGGCGGGCGTCGAGGCCGCCTCCCCTCGTCCAGGTCTTCGCGCGAACCGTCAGGCCTCCGTCGCGCTCCGGGTCAACCTCCTTCTGCAAGCTCCTCGCCGACCGGCTCGAGGTGCCGCCGCGGGAAGAGAGCCGAGCGCCGCCTGCTCGCCCGTGCTGACGTGACCGACGTCGGGGCCGCCTATCTACACGTGGTTCTCGTGCGCTGCGGCGAGCACAAGGCGCCGCGCTCCGGGTGAATGCAGCTACCGACGACGACGAGACTGAAGGTATTTTGCCACTGTTTTCCCTCTACCACCACCCGCCACCCCCCATTGAAATTGCTCTACACTCCCATCAGTACTCCAGAATCGTAGTCATTTAGTTGCAGATCTGCTCCTAGTTTGTGAATCCGCTGTTATTACTCTTCAGAAACAAAGCATACAAGAGAAGTATTCTTTCAGCAAGCGAAGAGCTACTTTTATTTGAGTTATGATGATGCAAAAAATGAGTCCACATCCCTACTACTTTTAGCCTACAGCAACACTACTTTGACTCACTGATGACGAAAACACCAGTGTTCTTGGATTATTTCTTACCATATATGTTCATAAATGACGGCAAATTCATGTGATTTTGCCATGGCAACTTTTGTGTAAACATGAAGTTGGCATCATGGCTTAAAAGTCTGTTGATTTTTGTATTTTTTTTATTGACTAGTTTGATTGTTGTTGCTTTTTGTACTTGTGCAGCAACAGAGTAAATTCTCATCAATTTTTCGACATAGACAAATTGTAGCTACCATGTTTCGTAAAGTGAATAGTTGCCATGGCAAATTTGCCACGTTTTTGCTATGATTCTTTTTCAGACCATGGTAAATTGATATTCACTCTTTTATAGATCGTTTTGCCATGTATGTTCTCAAATTTTTTCCATGTATTTCAGAACTCTAATTAGAGATCTCTAAAATTGCCATGACAAATGATCTATAATACATATCATTTTTTCTAAATTTATCATGATTTACTTTGCTTAATTTGAATATGACCATGGGGAATTCACTATGAATTGCAGATCGTTTGCCATGGCAAATTATAATCAATTGACATGGCAATTTCACAATCTTGTATAGGTACCATCTTCTGCTTTTTAGTAGATAGTTGCCATGGCAAATAATTTAGAGAGAAGGATTTAAGACTAAGCATGTACAGTGCTATTTTTTTTTCTTAAATTTGTTGTCTCACTGTATAATTTTTCTTAAATTTTCTTGGAAGATGGCAAATATAGTTATCAAATGATGGCAAATTTAGTTCTCGGATCATGGAAAATTTATTGATTTCTTGCCATGTCAACTTTTTATTTTGGATCATGGCGCAATTTTACTGTTTTCTACCATGGCATTTTATTGGTAGACCATGGCAACTAATCTTATACTTTTTGCCATGTAAACTTCAAAATTTTAGTTAATTGAACATGTAAAATTTAGTTTACGCATTGTAGCAAATTTTCTTCCTGTAAGATGGCAAATATAGATATCGAATCATGGCAAATTTAGTTTTCGGATCATGGTAAATTCATTGCTTTCTTGCCATGGCAACTTTTGATTTTTATAGTTGCCCGCTGTAATTCTTTAAATTGTCAAAAGTAACACAAAATGGCAAATATTGCCGTGGCAAGTTTTACTAATTATTTCACTTTATTAACATGGCGAATTTTACCTAAATCCCCATGGCAATTTCTTAACATTTATTGCCATGACAAGTTTTACTATTTATTTTCCATGGCAAATTTACCTATCCCCATGGCAATATTTAACTTTAATTGCTATGGCAAGTTTAATATTTATTTGACTTTTATTAACATGGCAATATTGAATTTTTATTGTCATGGCAAGTTTTACTATTTATTTTGCCATGGCTAATATACATTCAGTAACATGGCAAATTTACCTAAATCCCCATGGGAATATTTAACTTTTAATTACATGGCTCCATGTAAATAAAAGTTAAATATTCCCATGGGGATTTAGGTAAATTTGCCATGTTACTCCCATAAAATTTGTTGTTTCTAGGACGTGTACAGAAGCCAAAATATTTACACCTCAACTAGAAATACACCCCACCTTGGATTGGATATTTTGCATGTGGTGTAGAAAAACAACACAGCAAAAGGATTAGAATAACACAGCAAACCATTTGTAGAAAGTATCACAAATAACACAGTAACAGGATCACGGTCTAAGACATCTACTCTCTCCATTTCTAAATATAAGTCTTTTTAAATGTTTCAAATGGACTACAGCATACGGATGTATGTCGACATGTTTTAGAATGTAGATTCACTCATTTTGCTATGTACTCTCTCCGTTCCCATATATATGTCTTTTTAAAGATTCCAACAAGTGACTGCATACGGAGCAAAATGAGTGAATCTACAGATGTATGTTGTAGTCCATTTGAAATGTCTAAAAAGGCTTATATTTAGGAACAGGGAGTAGTCTTTTGTTGAAATCTTTAAAAAGATTTATATTTAGGAACGAAGAGAGTAGTTCATATACTACTGTTTTATTAACGGAGATGGATCAGATTTATATCAGTGATTGTTAGCTAGAAAAGCAGAGGTGGTGCATGGGCTAAACTATGCATGCAACTTGAAACGAGACCAACATGCTGAAAGCAAACAACAAATTACCGCCGGAAGAAGTAAATAACGCTGAAATTGTGTACCTCTCACGGTTGCTGTGCCTTGCGCTCGCACACCTTGCCGGTCGAAACCCTGTTCTGTCTTCTGTGGGAGAAACAGCGAGATGCAGGGGTATTTATAGGTGGTCCTAACAGTGGCGGCCGCACGAACGAACCGACTTAGCGATTGATACCTGCCGTAATTTGCGCTGTATACAGATTGATTGGCACAGGCGTTGCAAGATCAAAATAATTGACGGCTGAGATCGATGGTGGCACGGATCGCTGTGCGTATATCGCGCCCTGCCATTGGCCGGTGTTTCTATGACCCGGATTGTGGCAAATCCTGCCCCCCTTTTTTTGCCTTTGAAATTTGTGGTGGGTATACTTGTGAAATTTTCCCAGCACGAGACTGCATGCATGCATGCATGCAGAGGTTGCCCGACCTCTTCTTTTTACTCCACAAAACTTTCAATTAACTAGGTATATGCCCGTGCGTTGCACCGGAAGTTAGAACTTTTTTTTAACAAGACAGGGGAGCACACGGGCACACATCATGATGCCAGTCAAATAACAAAAAGGAGATTATGCTTTAGTTATGACGCATAGAACTTCTGACAACTTTGTCCTAAGATATACTAAAGCCAAAGAATATCACAGAGCCCCTCCAAAAAAATAGAATATCACAGAGGGAAATCAAATTATCTAACGATATGATGTTATTTCCCAAAAGAAGTTGGCCTTACATTTATAATTTCCAATTGGTCCTCTTTATATGTAAATAAAAAAGGTGGGAGTCAATATTACAATACACTTGCCAAACATGTTTCTCTACGAAGAACTATCACCAAGAATCACCTGCCAATAATAAAAACTGAGAGCAAATCTGCAAAATAACAAATTGTTAACAATACCTTCAACAATATAAATCTCATTGTTCCCTTCTGACCGCACTTCTATTTGCGAGAATTCCATTAAGTAGAAGCTGCACTTTTTTGCACACCATGTGAATGGAGACACACCATACCATCCTTGTTACCTTCTGACTGCACTTCTATTTGTGAGAATTCCATTAAGTAGATGGAAATTTAGCAAAGGAGCTCACATAACAGTTTGTATAGTGCATGTAGAAGCTGATCGGCCTGTTGTTAATACGTGAATGCAAGGAGCTCACCTCGGCGGGTGCAACGGACATGGCGAACGGAGCGCGGAAGCAACGGCGGCCGTGGCGCAGAGTCAAGGGGAGGACGGCCTTGAGGTGCTTTACATCGGTAGACCCATCCCGGCTGTCGTCGTTTCGCTGTTGTATAGTTCTCTTCCACGACTCGTGAACGTGCCCATAAAGGATCGGCCAGAGAGAGAAGAAAGAGATATATGCACACAAATGATCGGCCAGAGATAGAAGAAAGAGATATATGCAGGATCGGTCAGAGATAGAAGAAAGAGATATATGTAGCAGCCTAGAGATTCATTTTCATTGGCGCCAGGTAAAACATGGTGATATAAGAAAGGAAGTGATTGAAAGAAGGAAGTAGATTGATCACGTCATGAATGAATTGATTGCCATGCATGAATTGATTGTGTTTAGATTGATTGCGCTTGGTTACCTTATGTGAATTATTTGTTTACCAAAGATAGAAGGAGGGAGAAAAGAAAATCAGTAGGAAGAAAACCGGTGGGGAAAAAACGGTGGAGGGAGAAAAGAAAATCGCTGGAGAGGAGGGGGAGTCATACGACAGGGTTGGACGAAGAGGGGGGACGTAAGAGGGGAAACGGAACACTCCGTTTCTTTTAGATAGTAGAGATTCACGTCATGGCAGTAAAAAAACATCAACAATAATAGAAATTACAACCTTGCTCACGGACCACCTACCGACGATTACAAGTACTGGAGCGAGGCGAAGGCGCGTCGTTGTCATCGTACCTCCCTTGCCGGAGCCGGGCAACCCTTGTTGTAATAGAGAATCAGATGGCGCCGTGCTAAGGCCTCATAGGACCAGCGCTTCAGAGCAGCAAAAATACCTGATGAGAAAGTCATAGATTGAAAGAATCAAACATGTGAACACCCAAATAAAGGTGAACTAAGACCGGATCCAAATAGAGCCACCGAAAACTAGCACCGACCGAACTGTGAGATCCCACGAAGACACACCTCCACACGCTCTCCAACAAAGCTCGACACACATCGGGACGGGGATAGAACGTGAGAAATATTTATTCCTACTGAGGGGCCATCATCGCCGCCACACAACCCTAACCAAGACATTGAACCTATAACAAGAACGAGAACAGGGTCCCTCCTGCTGGCAGGGGGTGAAGTCCTCTACACATCCATGGCCCAAAGGGCGTCAGAGATGAGGCGGACCGATGATGGCGCCGGAGGGAGGAGGAGGATAGCCTTTTCTGGTGAGGTTGCTCGACCACGACCAACTATCCTGTGTAAGAAGACTGTTGCCTTAGCTTCTCACCTTCCGTTTGGTTAAAATTAAATTTTACAACAAGTTGTAGTCATATAAAGTTAAATTTTGTAATCCAACATGATGATTTTTTTGGGTTTGACCGATTCATTCGCTTGTGGATGCTGAAAAACAGTGATTTTGTATCGTTTGTAAGATGAAGTGAGATGTTGTTGCCCTTTTCAACTGGGATGGAGTAAGGAGCGACATGTGTCTTAGTAGAGCCCTCCACGTATCAGGTCATGCAATCCCATCTAAATCGTATACACGAATGTACAATCACGTCGCAAAAAATACAGCCATGTACATATATACACGGCTGGGTTCTTACATCAAGAAGCAAGGTGGTAGAGACAACAGACGGCTGCACCAGACAGTGAGACCTTCTCAGCCTTCCGGCGCCAACCAAAGAGTTCATTATTCTCCCCTCTGACGAAGACAACACTCACCTCTGACAGCCCCAAGACATGGCAAAACCACCTCTATCAATTGTTGGCCATGGGAAATATGTCCTCCTATGGACTAGAATCGACAATCTATACCATGTACTGTTTATGTAAGATAATCCTACGAACTATGCAATCGAGTCTTCTAAATAGAAATTGCCAACGCCATCACTTAACGATGGTACTACACATACATTCAAACATCAATTCTGTTTCAGCCACGCCAAAACTTGTACTAGTACATATGTATGCCAAACAAGAAACACAGATCATTGGTGGAGAGGAAGTCTATGAATGATCATATCTTTCTTATCCACCGGTCCTTAATGGAGGATGGTGGATTGTGCAGGTAAGTACGCATGTCACTGCTGCCCCGGTGAAGTTGTTTCACCAATAATGTCGTCCAAGCGCTTTCTTCTGCCTCAGCTGAAGAAAAAGAAAATGCATCAGACCACAGAACAAACATGTAAATTACTGCCAATGAAACTAATTTGAAGAGAGAAATTACATCGCTGCTGCGGCCACACTTCTTCTTGCGGCAGTTGGTAGACCTCGGAGGAAGGCGTGCATAGCACCTAATTTCATCGAGAACCAACGAATCAATGGCGGTGCAATATGTCACTGAACCGAGATTGCTGGAAAACTAAATCAAGCATATATACAGGCATGTACTGTATTATACATGCACGTACTTGCGGCAGACCATCTTGTCTTCATTGTAACTGAGCGCAAGCGTCCGGAGGCCGGGATCGATGCACGCGTAGCCGGTCCGCTGGTAGCCGCCGCGGAGCCCGAGCGCGAGGTGCAGGGTCGACCCCTTGCCGATGCCGTAGGCGGCCAGGGTTCATCGGCCATCCTCCTCCTCCTCTAGCTGCTTCCCGGCGAAGAGGACAGACGGTGGCTGATCGCCGTCGATTCCTGTCTTCCGCTGGATCTGGGCCTTGACGCTGTCCACCGTGTCGCTGCTCTCGACCTCAAGCGTGAGAGTCTCCCCGGTGACCGTCTTCACGAAGATCTGCATCGTCGTGGGCCGTCAAGGTGGCGGCGGTGTGATGTGCGCAGCGCTGCTCCGGAGACGGCGGCCGCTACGAAATACTCCTATATAGCGATCGATCGAAGGAAACGGAAACTCGGCCGCTACGGAACTGAGTATGCCACGGTAACGGAACATATATGTGACCGGCACGGATATAGAGAGAGACATAATTCCAAACAAAATATCTCTACACTATAATTAATTCATAAATTCCTTCTTGCTAGATACAAGTTCATGCTGCAAGTCGTAGATCATTCCATGACATTATCGTAGCAACCCAGTCTGTTACGATTTTCACCTTTGGTTAATTCGCTGCTCCCTAGTGCTACGTGTCCTGTTTATCGAAAGTCAACTTGCTTGGTCGAAACGAACGAAACAACAACTATTCATCGAGAGCCAACCGGCTAGATCGGAACGGCCAAGACGGCGTCCTGTTGACCGGGAGCCAACCCGCTGGGCCGGAATGGCCGATACGGGGCCATGTTCATCAACCCCCTCCCCTATTGGCTGGGTTGTGGTGTACCGTAAAACGGTCGAAACAAGGACGTGTTCATCCAGCGGCAACCGGCTATGGTCGAAACGGGGTCCTCTACTGTTCATCCACCGCCAACTGCCTACGGCCTCCATGGGGTCCTGTTTATCAGCCCTCGACCGACCGGAGTGTGGCGTACCGCGGTGCGGCCTCCTCGATCGACCTGGGTCATGTTCATCTAGTGCCAAGCTACCACGGGGTTCTGATCATCCGACCCCTACCGCGGCATACACACGCGCAACATCAAGGGGGCCTGTTCACAGCTAACCAACTGGCTCGGTTAACTCATCACGTCTCGCGCAAAAGGGGCTCGATGCAACCGGCAGCAGGTCTCAACTCGATTTACATATCACGAGCGCGAACATGAGCAGCTTGGATTCCTAAGAATTTCAGTTTTTTTGTATTTTTTAATTACTATTCACCGAGTGTTGATGAGCACGGGACCCATTTTGAATCCAGAAATAAGAGAAGGATGGATGCCGGAGGCTCCTCAGCGATTTGAGCCTCATGGCCGTCGGATCGTCTTCCCGAGCGCGTCCTGGCCGTCGGATCTCCGGGTGGACCGATCCGGGCCGTCCAATCGAACCCGCAGCGACCCTGGCCGTCCGCTCGGTGTCGCCATGCCACCGCCTGTAAATTTCGTGCCCCACCGAGGGTATTCTCGTCATTTCACCTCGCAGGAGAGGGGGGTCGATAAGGCGCCGACAGCGTCGTCCTCTCCTCGTCTCCTCACTTCCCCTAGCTCCTCATCCCCTAACCCTAGCCCATTCTCCGCGCCGCCGCCGCCTCCCGTCCCCTGGCGCCGCCACCATGCCCACTCGCCGTCGCGCCCGCTCGTCCTCGCTCCCTCGCGCCCTCGCGCCCTCCCCTTCTCCCCGCCCTCTCGCTGCTCAGCAGGAGGAGTGCGGCTCACCGTCGTGGACTACGGCACTCCTCCCGCCTCTCCCCATCGCCCCCCGCCTCTCCCTGGAGCCTGCTCCGGCGGCCAGATCCACGACGCCGTCCTCCTCCACGACCACGCAGCCGCAGCGGTGGAGGAGGAGCCATGGATCCCGAACCCTAGCCCGTGGGCATCAGGCAGGAGGAGGCGACCACGCAGCCATGGATCCACGGGTACGAATCCTCCTCTTCTCCTATCTCGTTGTCTCTGTCTCTCTCTGACCCCTCTCCGTCTCTTCTCCCTCCCTCTCTGACCCATTCCCGTCTCCATGACCATGACCAGGGCGAAGACATGGAAGGGCCACCAACAACATCACCTATGGTCATGGAGGTCCGCCATGGATGGCCTGGAGCTCGTCATGGAAGGTCTCCAACTCCTCTGTTGGTTGGTTGGTTTGTTCCCATTTGTCCGTTGCGGTCCCAGCTGATGCATCATGCGTGCCGGCCTCCTCCCTGTCATGTTTGTCAACATCCATGTTTGCTTGCTGCAACTTAATATTGGGACAAGAAAAAACTGCAGAACTTGGTATGCCGAGTAATGTGCAGATATGAGAAAGAAGAAATAGGACCAAGAAAATTAGTTGCTCATATATTCATGTGTCGTGCGGAGAAGAACCTGAATGGAGAACTTGGTATGCCGAGTAATGTGCAGGTACAGAATTATCATCATAGCAAATAGAATCATCTGAATATTGTTTGGAGGATAACAATTCCTCAAATTGGCTCATTTAATTTAAACTGTACGCCCAGTTATTGTTGTCTTGGTTACTCCATTTCTCCAAACTACAAAATACATATTCTTTTCAGTCATGTATATTCGTACTGGCTTAACTAATTAATGAATTCATCAAATGCCCTTGCTTATGATAGTATCTCTTTGGCATTTTCCTCTGCATGCTTCTTTTCTAGGCTATCTGTCTTTCCATACCCTGCTCTCCTTACTTATTTTATTATTAGTCGAATATAATATCAGATCACCTCCATCATTATTCTTTATTACAATCTTCATAGGAAAGAAGTCTGATTAGTTGGGGTATTCTTAGCTAGCATTCAAAATGGGATGCTGCGCTGCCATTAAATGAGCATAAATATAATGAGAAGGTGCACCCAAAGTGGAGGCATATATTAATGCTTTAGAGTTTAGCCTGAATATAGCCAAGCAGTATTCTTACTAGGCTGCTGTTTAAGTACCTATGCAACAACATCAGAGGGATGCAGCACCTAAAATATGTAGGGTTTGTAAGCTTGGAGCAAGAGTGCAATGGAAAATGTTTACTGTGTTCCATTAAAACAGGTAAGAAAGTAATTTAGTTTGGGTGGATTGATTAGTTATAAAAAGTAGATGGTCCTTTTCTTGGATCTTTAGGTTTAGTCATTGCTTTTCTACTTCAAACTGACGGATTTATCTTCAAATGAAAAAAGACAGCGGGCTTGGTTAGCTTCAAGAAGAAAAATATTTCAAAACCGTGTAGCTATAGAGAAATATTCCATGTCTATTTCCCTGATTTCCAGTCCACTTTATGAAAGCCTGCTGTAACTGTTTACGTAAGGGTTGTATGATATGTTGAATATGCTGTGTCGGGCTAGACGGATATGTTTGCTTGTCTTTGGAAATATTCCCTTCGTCGTTGGTGGCGACAGCAATGGCCACGTCGGCCTCGGCGTCAAGTGCGCCAAGGAGGCGGCCACGGCCATCCGCGGCGCCATCATCCTCGCCAAGCCCCCTGGGGGTCTGGAATCATGGCCGCCTGCGTCCCCAAGAAGGTGCTGTAGTTCGTCGGCGTCGATGATGTCTTCACTTCCTCTCGTGGATCCACCAAGGTATAAACTAACCCTCCCTATATCCATATTATGCGATGTTCTCGTCATTGGAACTTTACTGTCAGTACGAAATTGGTTGTATTATGTGTTCATAGTGTAGAATGTTCAGTTTAATTATGCTGAATCTTCTGATCTGTTTCCAAAGTGATTGCCTTGTGCAGCGTGAACTATTATAATTGCACTTGATGCAGTCTCATATATGGCAACTGATTAGACTTGAAGTGATAATGTGTCTCTATCTACTTTATACTTCTACAATACAATACAAGAGATATGACAGTATGGAGTTCATTTAGAGTCTTGGCAGATCATATTCTAGATTATTGATCACTACATGGAATCCTACAATGTCAAGAATCTCATATATGCAGTCATCAGTCTTGCGCACACGACGATGAGGTCTGAGCTTGGCATGATTACTCTCCACAAGACTTGCAAAAACCATAAATGCGTGCCCTCTCTATGTTAGGATGTAAATTTTGTGCATAATGGTATTTTTATGAGTATGCATTCTGTCACAAAAAAGTGTAGTTCTGAACCTCCTAGATTTAAATCAGAAGATGTTGTGCTGACTGAGAAATTTCAAGCAGAAAATGCACATATTGTACTTCTCTTGACTATTGTTTCTTCCTCCATTTTACCTTTCCGGGTATGTCCATTTTTCATTAGATACTTTTCTGCAGCGCATATGCGACAAATTCACAAATTTATAATTTTGACGTACTGCTGAAGGTAGAGGGACAAAAATTGAAGATTCAAATGAGCAACTCAAATTCAGGATTTGAGTTACCAACGTAGTGTCTACGACTGGCTGATGGTTCAAGAGTTCGAAGAAAGTCAAGCAGAATGGAATACTACACATGCCCACGCTGCTATATTCCAAGGTATCACTTCAGCGGTGTTATTAGTTGCCATTCTGTCCTGATACAAACATGAGCTTAGAGTAGAGGAAGCACAACCCCAGCAAGAACATTCCTGTCTCAACATATTAGAGCCCCAATTTTGCGGATTTTGCTAGAAGTTAAAACAGTTGCTACTGTCACAACATACTAGATGCAACTTAGTATGCTGCCCTATGTCCCTTTAGTTTCAGCACCACAAGAGCAGTATTGAGATGATTGGAAGTTTCCTTCTCTTCACATCTATATTTTGTTACAGGTTAAAAGGTCTGAAAATCTAGGTATGCTAGCATTGACAATCTTGCAGCTCTTTTGAATTAGTCCTAAATCATAACAGAAATCTTTCTGTCATGATAATATATATTTCCGGATACATACTGTGTGAACGTATGTAAATGAATACACGGATCATATAAATTTGCACAAAAGCTTGAGACCATAGTATGGAACATGACTGAAATGCGCAAATGGCAATATTAAACACATGTCATCAATAACAGTTTGATTACATTGATAGTTTTCTTTCTTACATAATTCTCTACTTGAAATTGGGGAGTTCTAGCTGAATTTTTAAAACCAACAATAGTGGGAAAGAGTCTTTTAGTTATTTACATTCATACCTGGAAGCAAAGGACAAAATGTTAAAAGGTTATTTAATCATATTTAATACTTTGGAAGCTTCCTTGAGTGCAGTCACATTCATGTTTTTGTAAACTGGAATAAGGCCGTGTAATGTTTCCGTAAACTGGAATAAGGCCGTGTTAGTCACTGGAAGCGGATTGATTGTTGAACAGGGATACAAATTCATTATCGTGTTCATGTTTTTTTATTTCAGAATTAAAAGCCAGCTCTTTCCTTTTTATAGATGTTACGTCTTAATTCTACTGTTTTGTGGGCAGGCAAGTTACGTCTTAATTCTACTGTTTTGTCCAACCGTGCATTTTTTAAATCAATGGAGAAGACCAGTTCTCTCCAAGTGCGCATAGTCCTCTTTCCTGTAACCATATGAACTACTAAAGCCAATCTGTTGTTGGACTGGGTCACATACATTTTGTGCACCGCGCTTCCATACTCATGTCATATTTTGGCAAGGGCTATTCTCACTAACATATTCTGTCGTACCAAGTGTCATCTTATGTAAACATGCTGTCAACCTATGAAATCTACTCCCTCCGTCCCATAATATAAGATGTTATACCAACCAATATATGAGTACATTGGTTGTAATAACATTGGACATTGCTTTGTTGAACATCTTTCTGAGTTTCACTTATGCAAAACAATGACATATTCTTTCTTGTGTCATATGGTGGTCTTTTTGTATTTCAGTGGAACTGGACTGTGATATTAAAGATCATGTCACTGTTATGTTTTAGGAGCAAGTTGTTACTAATGTTGGATTATCAAATACCATTTTAAACTGGAGTTCACAAAAAAAGTCAAACATATAACGATGTAGCACATGATTTTACAAGTTAATTATCAGCACATATACATTCATTGTTCTTCACGGATTTCTTGATGCTAAAACCGCCTGATACATGGAAGTATACACCTCTGCTTACTAATAGGATCTATTTGAGTATGTACTCTAGCCTGGTTAGATATATCTTATGCATGTTCTTACCTTTGTTTCCTTAGTGTACAACCTTATACTTGGTGTCTTTTGAACTTAAAATGTATTACATTAACAACGGGTGAAAGAGCTGGTGTACATAATCATCGGAGAGTCGGGATAAAACTGAAAAAATGGAACTCTTGAGCTTTGTCACATTTTAGTAGGAAAAGTTGATATGCAGGTTGTCAAGAGCTTCTTTTTTGTCCATCAGATAGTTTATATAGCTTTGTCACCGAAGGTAAGTTTCGGATAGGGGATGCTGCTTGTGAAAATTATATACAACTACGAGTCCCTAGGTAAGTTTCGCATAGAGGATGTTGCTTGTGAAAATTATATACAACTATGAGTCCCTTTCCCTTTCCTGATATTTACAATTCCTTTTCAATTGGCCGTCACCGACACTGGCTGAAATATTTAGTTCTGTTGTCGCGCACCTAATACTTGCACACTATTTGTTTATCTATTTAGTTGGTCCTCACTGAAAATATATATATTGTCCGCGATGGATGTCGAATTTGGTGTGGAATAGTTAATGAGAATCTGGAGAGTGCCTAATGTTACATCAACCTTTATTCTGTCCCAGATACACTATTAGTGTTGATCAGCTACAAAGAACACTAAATAATATATCGGGATTAGAATGTAGGTACATGGAATGCAATCCAGCAGAGGAACTCAACAAATGAATAGACTCATAGAAAGCTACCAGTTCACCTCACACTTGATCTATTAGCTTTTTTTTATTTTTCTGTAGTAGCATGTATGTCATGTAGATGAGTTATTCATAAAACTTACTGGTTCTCTAGAGGAAACATCTACTTTATCAAAAGACATCAAAGCTAATTTTCTAGGATGATATGATGATACCTTATATAGAATCCAGTTTACTCGCTCTTCATAGAAGTGCTTTTTAAGTGGTAGAAGTGTGCAGAACATTTTTACTCCCTTTTCTCCATTAACTGTTCAAAGGATGAATAATTATCTTTCTGCTTTAGGAATACTAGCTTGATTAGTTAGTGTCTCTGTGCGATCGAAATTTTTTGTAAGTCCTGAAAGTGAATCCTGACTTATGTACCCCTGCTTACCTTTCTATGCACAGATTATTCACTTTGTGAAGATCAATAACAATGAGGAGCAGGTGCCGGCAGCTGAGGCGTGTTTGTCTGGTACACACGAGCCAATTTCTCCTGTTAGGGTGGACGACAGGTATGACTTTACGTCTTTACCCCGCATGTCGGTCCTTGGTTTGCTTGATTTTTAATGAGCGATGTGAGATTGATAGCGGGTCACATTTTTATCAATGTTATCTTGGTATCATCAAATTACTTACCTGCCATTTCTTCTATTG
Source organism: Aegilops bicornis (assembly GCA_021605145.1). Taxonomy (NCBI): domain Eukaryota; kingdom Viridiplantae; phylum Streptophyta; class Magnoliopsida; order Poales; family Poaceae; genus Aegilops; species Aegilops bicornis. Next base: position 97,928,721 of record CM038671.1, read on the forward strand.
CAACTCTCTATCTTTTTGTTTATACATTTAGAAATCTTGTCTTAGGTTACAACTACTATTAGAGTAGTTGTATCTTGGCCTCTTGCAGTTTACCCGGTTCACTCTTCTCATGTTTGATTTTTATGCTTCTATTTTTTTGGCCGACGAGAGCTTTCATGGCTGCTTATGTCATGTGAGTAAGCCCGATGCCAAATGTTAAAAAGTAAATAGGAATTGAGCTACAAATTCTTAGAGGAAATCAGATAGCTCCATTTGGAACGAAAACTGAAAAACACAACTTCCAGTTGGCTTTGATAGAATAGCAGCAGATCCAACCATGGCTAGCCAGAATAGGTTCTTCTTCGTCAATTGGGCTAGAGAGACGGTCGTGATTGGTCAATATGGTAGCATACAAAATATGTCACAATGTTAACCGACTGTAGATTTGATGGTCCAGTTTCACAGGCAATTAACATTTGTATCAATTATCCTGTGTATACATTATGCTATATGACCATGGAAGTTATGCCTACAAAATACAGAGCAGTTTGGTCTACAAAACATTTTACAAATATATTAGACGGTCCAGATGTGTGTTTTCCTTTGACCCTGCAAAAGAATTGTAAAATGATGAGCAGTTCTGGAAACTACCAAAGGCCCAACTAAGCACAGTAGAAAGCCCGCATCTCACTTTACCACTATATAATTCGTTTTGGTACCATCTGACCTAATGTTTTTCATTTCCTTCTGCTCCAAACCAGGCAAGCAGCCGCGATGAAGGACAGGCCGCTCTCGCACCACCAGACTCCCTTCAGGGTAGTTACCCACGGGCACGTACTTTTGCCATTTATTCTTACTTGTGATTCCGCTCGTTGTGAACGTGGCTCGATCCATGTTGTGGCCCAATTATTATTTTTGTTTTGTTTTGATGGATCGTCTTGGCTTGCTTTTGGCCTGAAGTTGTTGCCTTGCTTTTGGCACACCTGATTCCAATACCTTTTGTTGTTGCTTGGACCAGTTTCTATGTACTGAACATATTTATATCAATGTTGTGCTTCTGTTATAATCTTGCTATATTATACTGGTGATTTTCGGTGATTACTCTGATTTCTACTTGCCCCAGTGAGTATTTACACGGTCATACTCATGTTGTGATGCAAATACTTCCTTTGGCTAAATTGTATAATTCTGACAGGTTCATACATCATGTAAGGAGTATTAAATTGTAGCAAGTTTACTTAGGTTTTTTGGCATGTTATTCATAGGGTTATCAAGTTGGGTCCTAATAGGGTTATTCATAGTATTAAGTTAGGGATTGAACCTGTGGCGGTCCAATATCATGCTATTGTGTATATTTGCAATGCTTCGGTCACTGTATTACCGTTACTGGATTGGATATGACTTTTACCGCGGCAAGCCGCACTTCCTATCTAGTTATCAACATAGGAGGAAAGCGGCGATTTTACTCCAGGCTCAGCTATACCCGCTCGTGGTAAATAAAAAAAAAATAAAAAAAATAGGCATCCAAGTTGCTTATGTGCGTGCAATTATTTTTGTGATGTTTGGACACGTGAGAAGCTCATGCAAAAATAAAAATCACTTGTCTGAGAACCCTTATTTTCCATTCGATGGTTGAGATACAAATTGACTTCTTTTTTTTGCGAGGTGATACAAATTGACAATTTGGCCGAACCAAGTGGACCTTCCAAATTGTCGTAGCCACATCAACACACTCCGCATAGATAACTAGCTGTTGTAGGATCGCGCGCTAGGTTTGCCCCGTGCACAAGTTTTAATGACCTTCACCCGCAAAAAAGAAAAAAGGTTAATGACCTTGAGAGTCGTCATTCGGTGCATTGGGCAGCCATGAAAATGGGGATCGCCTCGACCAAGGCAGCTGCGCAAGAGAAGAAAAAACACCACACGCGACACGCAGGCTGCCCCCGTGCATTGTACGCCTACCGGTCCATCCGTGGATGGCTGGCAATGCCACAAAATACACACATGACAGCATGGAACTGCAATCCAAAATGATGGCGATCGGATCAAACAGCGTCTGGTCTCTGCAGTCCAACTGCTTTCTTTGCTGCAGCCGCGACGCTTTGCTGCAGCCGCGACGGACCCAAAAGAAGAGAAGTGCATATTACACCTCTAGCCCTAGTCTAATATACACCCCCCTACTTTTTATGCAGTCCAACAACCGTTCGGCTCCAGCTGCACTGCACGTACCAAGGGCGGCGCGTGCCGTTTGGCCATCTGAGTAGTCGAGCTCAGTCCGGTTCACTTCATACGGCCGTGCCTTCCGTCGCCTAGCCCGAACGCCACCGTAAAACCCTACCCCAGTCGCCTACCCGGGCACACCACCCCACCACTCCACACACCACCACCAACATACGCCGCGCACTATCACCGCCACCGCACCGAGCTAGCCTAGCCTAGCCAAGATGGCGTCGGCCGCCTCACCCACGCCTCCGTGGGTCATCCTGTTTAAGAGGCACATCATTTCATCAACACGCGTATCATACATGTGTTGAAATATATTGCCCATCTTTCTTCATCAGTTCAGACTTTTGGATGAGTTGGCTGGTGCATGAATTCAATATGGTAATCAGAGCATCTTAGATCGAGAGAAAGAGAAGAGATCGCATTTAGCCTATTCCAACCTCGTCATGACTACGGCCTCTACCCAATCCAGCAGCATGAGTGCGCTCACCACATCCCTTGCCTCCGCCTCCACCTTTGCCCCCTCATCATCCAGCGCCTCCCACGCCATACCCCTCGGGTCACCACCACAGGAGAAGCTCACGAGGAATAACTTCCTCATGTGGAAAGCCGTCGTGTTGCCGCAAAAAAAAGGCGCACAAATGGCTCACCACCTCGATTCGGCGAGCCAGGCGCCACCGGGAACACTCACCATCACCAAGGACGGCAAGGAAGAGCAGATCGCCAAATTCGCCCGCGTTCTCTGGTATGCACAACAGCAGCAACTTCAAGGTTTCCTGATGGGCTCTCTGTCTCGTGAGATCCTTGCACAGGTCGTCACCCTTCAGAGGCCGACGGAGGTGTGGGCAGCAATCCACACCACCTTTGCTGCCCAAACTCAGGCGCAAGACATCAACATGCGCATCGAGCTCACAAACCTGAAGAAGGGGATCCTGAGCATGACGGAGTATCTTGGTAAGATCAAGATGCTCTCTGATGAGATTGCATGCACAGGGGCGGTGTCGTGGATCTAAGACTGACAGTAGAATGGGGGGTAGGTATGAGGAGGCAAGATCCTAGCTATGGTGAGGTTGTACACACGAGTTTTACGAGTTCAGGCCCTTCGCGGAGGAAGTAATAGCCCTACGTCTCGGTGCCCGGAGGCGGTCGATTGGATTATGCGCGTGTGTGTTACAGGGCGTGCGAACCCTTGTGCCAGAGGAGGGGGATTGGCTTTCGCTGATCCACTCGAAGAACTAAGTCTTCCTCTTGAAATGCTCGACCCCTCACGTTTCTGCCGCGGAATTGACGCAGGCCTTGCTGATAAATGGTCGACCGGATCAGGGCCATCTCTCTTTCCTCTTCTAGGAGATCAACTGCGTCTTGCCGAGCCTGTTCTGTTTCATCTTCTGAGAAAAGCTCGACTCGGGGTGCATTGTGAAGCAAATCACTCGGAAGTACATCCTCAGCTCCATAGACCAAAAAGAATGGAGTTCGACCAGTCGACCGATTAGGAGTCGTCCTCAATCCCCAAAGTACCGATGGAAGTTCATCGACCCAGGCGCCTGCTGCATGCTTGAGATCATGCATCAATCTGGGTTTCAATCCTTTGAGAATCAATCCGTTTGCTCTTTCAGCTTGTCCATTCGACTGAGGGTGGGCGACTGAAGCATAGTCGACTCGAGTGCCTTGGGAAGCATAGAAGGCTCTGAACTCATTAGAATCGAAGTTTGAACCATTGTCAGTGATGATGCTGTGCGGAACACCATATGCGAATGTTAACTCTCTGATGAAGCTGACAGCAGTACTGGCTTCAAATTTTTGATAGGCTTGGCTCCGATCCATTTAGTAAGCTTGTCGACTGCCACGAGCACATGAGTGAAGCCGCTCCTACCCGTCCTCAGAGGCCCAACCATATCCAATCCCCAAACGGCAAAGGGCCAGACGAGTGGAATGGTCTTCAGGGCTGATGCAAGCTTGTGAGACATGTTGGAGTAAAACTGGCAACCTTCACATTTGTCGACTATTTCTTTCGCCATCTCATTTGCTCGTGGCCAATAAAATCCCAATCGGTATGCTTTGGCCACAGTCCGAGAGGACGCATGGTGACCGCAGGTCCCTGAGTGGATGTCGTTGAGGATCACTCAGCCTTCTTCTTGCGTTATGCATTTCTGGCAGACTCCAGTTACACTTTCTCTGAACAACCGTCCTCTTATCACAGTAAAGGCTTTGGATCGACGGACGATCTGTTGAGCCTCTTCTTCATCCTCGGGGAGTTCCTTCCTAAGAATGTATGTGATGTACGACACTGTCCAATCGGGAGTGATGACCAAAACCTCCATGATCAAGTCGACCACGGCTGGGACTTCAACTTCAGTCGGATCAGTGGCACTCTTAGGTTGTGGGGGCTCTTCAGCGAAAGGATCTTCTTGAACTGAAGGTGTATGAATATGTTCAGAAAACACATTGCTAGAATGGCTTCCCTCTTGGAACCTATCTTTGGCAAATCATCAGCTGCTTGATTTTTCAGTCGGGGTATGTGATGGAGCTCTAAACCCTCAAACTTATTCTCTAACTTTCTCACTGCATTACAATAGCCAGTCATAGCTGGGCTTCTGACGTCCCACTCCTTCATTACTTGATTAACCACCAAATCTGAGTCGCCATAGACCATTAGGCGACGGACGCCGAGTGAAATGGCCATGCGCAACCCGTACAGAAGTGCTTCATATTCAGCTTCATTGTTGGAGGAGTCAAAATGAATCTGGAGAACATAGCTGAGCTTGTCACCTTGGGGGGATACTAATACCACTCTTGCACCGGAACCATTCAAAATCTTGGATCCATCAAAGAACATGGTCCAATGCTCTGAGTGAATCTGAGTTGGCAATTGCTGTTCGACCCACTCGGCGAGGAAATCTGCTATTGCTTGGGACTTGATAGCTTTCTTTGCCTCAAACTTGATATCCAAGGAAAGGAGTTCAATCGCCCACTTTACCACTCGACCAGTTGCATCTCTGTTGTTCAGAATTTCTAACAATGGTGCGTCACTGACGACTGTAATGGAGTGATCAGAGAAATAATGCGCAACCTTCTTCGTGGTCATATAAATACCATAGACAAGCTTCTGATAATGTGGATATCTTTGCTTGGATGGAGTCAAGACTTCAGAAACATAGTATACTGGACGCTGAACTTTATATGCTTTTCCTTCTTCTTCCCGCTCGACCGTGAGTACTATACTGACAAGTTGTGCAGTGGCTGCAATATAAAGCAGTAAAGGCTCTTTGCTGATTGGGGCAGCGAGCACCGGCTGGATGGAAAGCAGGGCTTTGAGCTCTGCAAACGATGCGTCGGCTTTAGGAGTCCACTCGAACTTATCAGATTTCTTCATCAATCGGTAAAGAGGCAATGCCTTTTCACCGAGGCGAGAAATGAATCGACTCAAGGCGGCCAAACAACCAGTAAGCTTCTGGACATCATGCACATGCACAAGGAGCTTCATCCGGAGTATAGCACCAACTTTCTCCGGGTTCGCGTCGATCCCTCGTTCGGAAACGAGAAAACCGAGCAACTTTCCACCAGGAACTCCGAACATGCACTTTGATGGATTAAGCTTGATCCCATACCTTCTCAGGTTGGCAAAGGTTTCAGCAAGGTCAACCAACAGGTCGGAACCTTTACGTGACTTGACCACAATGTCATCCATGTATGCTTCCACATTCCGACTGATTTGAGTGAGCAGACACTTCTGAATCATCCTCATAAATATGGCACCAGCGTTCTTGAGATCGAATGTCATGGTGACATAACAAAAGCATCCGAATGGAGTGATGAAAGCTATTTTTATCTCATCAGGTCCATACAGTCGGATCTGATGGTACCCGGAATAGGCGTCTAGAAAAGACAGACGCTCACACCCCGCAGTCGAGTCGGCGATTTGGTCGATACGGGGGAGAGGAAAATGATCTTTCGAGCAGCCCCGATTGATATGCTTGAAGTCAATGCACATGCGAAGTGAGTCGTCCTTCTTGCGGACCATGAAAACATTGGCGAGCCACTCGGAGTGGTAAATCTCTCGGATGAAATCAGCTGCCAGGAGCCGAGCCACTTCCTCACCAATTGCCTTTCTCTTCTGTACGGCGGATCGTCGAAGATGTTCCTTGACTGGTTTTACTTTTGGTTCGACTCGCAAAGGATGCTTAGCCACTCCCCTGGGTACACCCGGCATGTCAGAAGGTTTCCATGCGAAGATGTCCCAGTTCTCACGGAGGAACTAGATGAGCGCTTCTTCCTATTTGCTGCCGAGTGATGTTGAAATATGAGTAGGAGTAGCATTAGGATCGGTCGGGTGAATATGAATCGGCTTCGTTTCACCGGACGACTGAAACGCAGAATCTGTGGCAGGCTTCTTAGATCGCAACAAATCACTCGGGTCTGCATTCTTCCGGTATTCTTGCATTTCAACTGCTGCCATTTGTGCATCGGCGATTTTTGAGCCCTTCTGGAAGCACTCTTCTGCCTTCTGCCGATTGCCAGTGATTGTGATCACTCCTCTAGGACCAGGCATCTTCAATTTGAGGTACATGTAACACGGTCGAGCCATAAAACATGCATAAGCAGGCCTACCCAGAATAGCATGATAAGCACTATGGAAATCCACTACTTCAAATGTCAACTTTTCCTTGCGGTAATTCTTGGAATCACCGAAAACCACATCAAGGGTGATCTGGCCGAGTGATTCAGCCTTCTTGCCAGTTATGACGCCATGGAAACTCGTATTGCTTTCACTAAGCTTGGAGATCGGGATGCCCATTCCCTTCAAGGTTTCAGCATAAAGGATATTCATGCCGCTACCACCATCCATTAGCACTTTGGTCAGTCAAGTGCCTTCAACAACTAGGTCGACCACCAACGCTTGCCTCCCAGGGGTGGCTATACGCGCTGGGTGATCAGACTGGTCGAATGTGATGGCAGTCTGGGACCACTTCAAATAACTGGGCGTTGCCGGAGCAACCATGTTCACTTCTCTGTTGATCACTTTCAGTCGACTTTTGCTCTCCACATCGGCAAAAATCATCAGAGTGGAATTGACATTGGGAAAACCATTGTCATCTTCTTCCTTATCCTCATCCTTGTCCAACTCCTTTTCCTTCTCATTAGGTTGCTTTTCTCAGAACTGCTGGATCGGAATCGACATGTCGAGTGGTATGTTTGGGATAAATCAGATTACCTTCCTCATCTTTCTTGATGTGAATGTGGCATGGTAAATCCAACACATCATTTCCGGCTTGATCTTTCACTTTCTTGGGGGTCGAGGGCTCTTTGGGCTTCCCCTTGAATTTTCCTTGAGCCACGACTAAAGCTTCACCAGGAGCAGCTGGCTCAGCCTTGCGCTTCTGTTTCTGATTGGAATTCCCTCCTCCGGTTTCCTGGGCGACCGTTTTGTGCTTGCCACTCTGGAGTCGGTCTTCATCTTCGCCGTTAGCGTATTCGGTGGCAATCTCCATCATCCAAGTCAGGGATATATCCCCTGCCCGACTGAATTTCAGATTCAACTCTCAATACTTAACACCTTCTTTGAAGGCACAAACTGCTTGGTGATCTGACACATTCTCCATTGTATGGTGCAACGTGATCCATCTCTGGATATAGTCTCTCAGGGTTTCATTCGGTTTTTGCATGCAGTGCTGCAATTACATCAACCCCATCTGGTCGTTTGCAAGTACCCTCAAAAGTTCTAACAAACACTCGGGCGAGTTCTTCCCAACTGAATATACTGCCAGGTGCTAACTGAGTCAACCATGCTCTGGCTGAGCCTTCCAACATAAGAGGAAGGTGCTTCATGACCACTTCATCATTGCCGCCACCAATTTGTACAGCCACTCGGTAGTCTTCAAGACAAGTGTCAGGCTTGGACTCACCAGTAAACTTGCTGACCCCAGACGCCAACCTGAAGTTGGGAGGAATCACTGCGGCCCTGATGGCCCTGCTGAAACACTCTGGACCTGAAACATGCACTCTGCTGCCTGTCGGGTGATTTCTGTCATGGCCCTCTCTGTGTGCCCTATTCCTGTCTTCCAGACCTTGAACAAGAATAGATCTCGCATCAAAGCCTGGCTCCCTTGGGTTGACTGGTATTCTGCGCTCGCCACTATGAGGGCGTCTGTCATCATGCTTCTGAGGCACATATGACCCACTCCTCGGAGGAGGTGTGGGCACTCGATGACGGTCATCATGGCCGAGTCGGTGATCATATTGCTCGTGGTTCCTGTACTGATCCTGCCGGTGCCCACGTCCCTCACGCCGCGGGGGCGATCTCGGGCTGTGAGCCAACTGAACTGTGTCTGCCATCACAGATCTGCTATGAATCCTATTATGCGACTGAGATACTGCTGTGTTCTGCTCTCCGGCTGCCCGAAGTAAGGCCCGGATCTGCATCAGACCTCTGCCAGCTTCTGACTGGGAAGGCTGAATTGACTCTGCTATTCGAGCCGCAACTGTGAGATTTTGAATCGAAGTGCGGTATACCTGAGGTTGAGGCGGAAAAAGCTGTTGTCGAATGGACTCAGGGATCCGCTGCCGAGCACGCTCGTCGAGTGCATGCTGCAGGTTCTCCAGTCGAGTGCACTCAGCCAAGTTGGCCAGGCGCGCCTCCTCCAAGGCCCGAGCCTCAGGGGTTTCTCCAACGATGGGAGTGTGAAGTGCATCCATATTGCGGCGTCGAAGCTCTTCCCTCTATTGCGAAGGAAGGGGCTTGGGGCGGTACTCCTCGTGAACGCGTGACGGATCGCCGCCACCATCACCGCCGTCGTTGCGAGGGAAGCCAGGAGGACTGCGTGGTCCGTTGACCATCAGGACTTCAACCGCGGGATCACTGCTGTCGCATTTGGATGCGGTCTTGATGGAGCCAGTCGACAGGTCGAACAGGCCATAGAGAGTTTCGTCGGGCTCGATCGCCATGACTTGTGGGGTCGCCGACTGACGAGCCACCGCGTGTCTCACCCACCGCTGAAGCCGCGACCGACTGGATCGCTTGCGTCGGCGAACAACGGGGAGCGAGGTCGTGACGGGAGCCGACCAATACTGAGTCGATGGCTGCCAGAGGAGGACGCTGCGGACGCACGCCTGAAAAGGCCGCTTCGCAGACGGGAGCGCATCGACGTCGAGGGAGCTTCTGAAGCGGTAAGTCGTCGGCAACAAAGACGAGCGCGCCGAGACGGATCTCGCGGCCCTCAGCCAAATCACCGCCAGAAACCATGATGATGGGAATCGGAAAAATCGCAACTTCACCAAAAAGTCGCCAAGACATCTGCCCCACGGTGGGCGCCAACTGTCGTGGATGTAAGACTGACAGTAGAATGTGGGGTAGGTATGAGGAGGCAAGATCCTATCTATGACGAGGTTGTACACACGAGTTTTACGAGTTCAGGCCCTTCGCGAAGGAAGTAACAACCCTACGTCTCTGTGCCCGGAGGCGGTCGATTGGATTATGCGCGTGTGTGTTACAGGGGGTGCGGACCCTTGTGCCAGAGGAGGGGGTGGCTTATATAGTGAACGCCAGGACCCCAGCCGTTCCCCTGTTGCCAAGGGTTCAATGTACATAAAGATGAGGCGTTACTGGTAACGCCAACCTTAAATGCCTTAATGGCCTTAAAGATTACAGAGTGAACGCTCGTCCGTTGCTGTTCCAAATGACTCCTGGTCTTCAATAGATCGAGTGGATTCTCGTATGGTCGAGTGGTCGATTGGTCGAGCGACTTCAGGAAGGAGGGGTCTCCGAGTAGCTGATTGGTCGAGTGGATTGCACTCGACACTTTTGTTGGGCCTTCCCTGTTGTCTCTTGAGCTTCTTTGCTTCTAGGGTAATGACCTTGGATAGGGGTCATAGGTCAGGCCTATGACCCTACCCCAGGTCTATATCATCATCAGGCGGCTCTCGTCAATGCCGAGATCGTCTCCCATGTTTTGGCCGGAATTGACCTCGACTACAGCCCGGTGGTCTCGGCCCTTGCAGCACGGGTAGAGGCCGTGACTGTCCAGGAGCTCTTCAACCAGCTCGTCAGCTTTGACGCGCGACTCAACCTCCTTCACGGCATGAACGTCCGCTAGTTGTCCGCCAATGCGGTGTCCCGCGGTCATGGAGTAGGCCGTGGGCGTGGTCACCAGGGCCGCAACCGCAATAGCAGCAGTGGTGGAAACGGGCGAGGGCGCGGGAGCAATCAAGCCGCGCGATCTGGGGACGGCGGCTTCAACAACACCAACAATGCCGCTCCTGGATCCTCTTCTTCAACTCGGGTCCGGTGTCAGCTCTTCAAGAAACCAGGCCATGAAGTCATGGATTGCTGGCACCGCTACGATGAGGACTATGTTCCTGATGCACGCCATGTTGCAACAGCAATCCGTGAGCAGCAAGGAGGAGATGGCACTGTCCAGTATGCCGACTCAGGCTCCACTGATCACGTGACCAGCAAGCTAGAGAAGCTATCTATGAGGGAAAAGTACTATGGTGATGATCAGATTCACACTGCAAGCGGTGGAGGTATGAAAATAAATCACATCGGCCAAGCCTCTATTAATTCTCCCACATCTAACCATGATCTAATCCTAAAAGATGTCCTTCATGTTCCTCAAGCCGACAAAAACCTTGCCTCTGTGTCTTGTCTAACTACCGACAATAATGTTTTCTTTGAAACTCACCCTACCTATTTTCTTATAAAGGATCGGGCAACGAGGGAGCTCATTCATCACGGTAGATGCATTGAAGGACTCTACCCCATCACATCCGGAGCACTTAGTAAAAGGCATAGTCGTCAAGTCTACTCCGTCGTCAAGCCCTCCTTGGCAAGATGGCATCAAAGATTAGGTCATCCATTGTCGGTCATAGTCAAGCAAGTAGTGAATAAAGACAATCTTCCATTGTCCTCTAGTCAAAACAATGAGTCTGCTTTGTGATGCTTGTCGGTGTGCAAAAGTCACCAACTTCCTTATCCCAAATCAAATAGTGTGTCTTATGCTCCTTTGGAACTTATTTTCAGTGATGTATGGGGATATGCAAGAGATTCTTTTGGAATAAAAAAAATTCTATGTTAGTTTCATTGATGACTACAACAAATTCATGTGGATATATTTGCTTAAATATAAATCTGAAGTTTTCTCTATCTTCCAAGAGTTTTAGAAGTTGTTGAACGCCAATTTGACAGAAAAATCAAGACAGTACAAAGTGACTGGGGAGGGGAGTATGAGAAACTCAATTCATTCTTTCACAATATAAGTATCGGCATATCGTTGAAGTAGGACTATCTCTTTTAGCCCATGCATCTATGCCACTGAAGTATTGGGATGAAGCCTTTATCACTTCCACTTATCTCATAAATCGTTTGCCTAGCAAAGTCATACGTAACTCTACTCCTTTGGAACGATTGTATAATCAAAAACCCAACTACAATTCTTTGAATTTTTTGGGTGTGCATGCTATCCAAATCTTCGTCCATATAATCAACACAAGCTTGAGTTTCACTCAACCCAATGTGTTTTTCTTGGATATAGCAATCTTCACAAAGGGTATAAGTGCCTAGAAGTATCGCCTGGACACATATATATTTCACGGGATGTTGTATTCGATGAAACAATTTTTCCGTTTTCCAAACTCCATCCCAATGCCGAAGCACTTCTTTGAGCTGAAATAGCTCTCCTTCCAGATCATATGCCCAGTTCTGATCATGGGGGGAATTATGCCAGGCTGCAAATGTGATTAATTCAATAGAAAAATTTAATTCTGGTGTTAAGTGTGCAGATAGCCATGATTTTATGTAAGGAGAAGGAGACAAAACTGGCGCTGGATCCTAGGAGGATTTCCCTGGCAGCGTCCCTGTGCGATCCATGGAGGATTCGCCTGTCAGCGCTCGATCCGAGGCCGATCTGGGCGCCTCGCGCGGGGCAGACGGGCTGGTGGCCAACTGCCTGGGCCCCTCCAGCTCACGTGGTACGCGGGCGGACGAATCCCCACGGGCCACGCCCGAGTGGGCCGGCGCAATGGCCGACCAGGCGACATGCATGGGGGCCAGCCCTGGCGCTGCACGCAGCACACCCGAGGAGGCAGCTTCTGAGGCGTCCGAGGAGGCGGTTTCAGAGGATGCCGCACGGATCGCAAGGGGGATTCGCTCCTCGGATCGGGAGCAGACCAGAGCAGCGGGTCAGGTGGGATCTTCTGTGGCTGCTCATTCCACTGGTTCTAGTGTGCCGGAGCCTGCTCATTCCGTTAGTTCTGGTGTGCCGGAGCCTGCTCATTCCGCCGGTTCTGGTGTGCCGGAGCCTCCACGTCGCCAAACAAGGTCATAGTCTGGTATAGTTTGAGAGAAAACGTACACAGATGGAACCATAAGGTATGCCAAAGTTAAACGTGCCTTTCTTGCTAGCACGGGTGAACCAATTCATTTGCATGATGTACTTGCTAATCAAGAGTGGAAGAAAGCCATGGATACTGAGTATGAAGCACTCATGAAAAATAAAACATGGCGTTTAGTACCCCCAAAAAAGGGTCAAATGTGATTGATTGTAAGTGGGTTTACAAGATTAAGAGAAAGTCTAATGGTAGCATTGACAGATACAAAGCTAGATTAGTTGCTAAGGGATTCAAGCAACGGTTTGGTATTGATTATGAGGATACGTTTAGTCCTGTTGTTAAATCAGCTACTATTCCTCTTGTAGTGTCTATTACCATCTCCAGAGGTTGGAGTCTGCGCCAGCTAGATGTTCAGAACGCGTTTCTTCATGGTGTTCTGGAAGAAGAGGTTTTTATGAAGCAGCCACCAGGATATGAGAACAAAAGCACACCTTATCATGTTTGCAAACGAGAGAAAGCCTTGTATGGTTTAAAACATGCCCCAAGAGCCTGGTACTCGAGGTTGAGCACTCAGTTACAACAGCTTGGGTTTACACCATCAAAGGCTGACACTTCATTGTTCTTTTTATAACAAAGGCAACATTACTATGTTTGTGCTTGTTTTTGTTGATGATATTATTGTTGCTAGCTCAAGTTCAGATGCCACCACTTGCTTGCTTAAGGATCTGAAGGTGGAGTTTGCTCTCAAGGACTTGGGAAATCTTCACTATTTTCTTGGTATAGACGTTAAACATGTGAAGGATGGTGTTGGGGATATAACTATTGGGTTAACCCGCCCAGGAGGGGCAGGGTTAACCCACGGCGGTTGATACTGTTGGGGAACATAGTAATTTCAAAAAAATTCCTACGCACACGCAAGATCATGGTGATGCATAGAAACGAGAGGGGGAGTGTATCTTCATACCCTTGAAGATCGCTAAGCGGAAGCGTTTAACAACGCGGTTGATGTAGTCGTACGTCTTCACGATCCGACCGATCCAAGTACCGAACGCACGGCACCTCCAAGTTTTGCACACGTTCAGCTCGATGACGTCCTCGCCTTCTCGATCCAGCAAGACGGGCGAAGTAGTAGATGAGTTCCGCAAGACGACGGCAGGACGGTGCTGGTGAAGAACAATCTCCGCAGGGCTTCGCCTAAGCGCTACGAAAACTATAACGGAGGATGAACCAGAGGGGACGGGGTTGCCGGCACACGGCTTGGTGTTTCTTGATATGTCTTTGGTGCTAGCCCTGCCGCTCTATTTATATTTTGAGCCTTGGGGTCAAAACTTGGAGTAAAAGCCTCCACAAAGTCGGTTTCACCCGAAAGGCAAGAGTCCTTCTCGGACTCAGGGCGAACGCCAGTGGACCTGGCGTCGGCCCTCGGAACTCGCATAAAACTTCCTTTTGCTCTTTCCAAAAACCTTGTGGGCTTCCCCTTTGGCCCAAATAACGTGTTCTCGTACCCAAACATTTCGGGAAACATCCGGAACCCCTTCCGGAGATCAAACACTATTATTCCATATATCAAACTTTATCGCCGGACCATTCCGGAGTTCCTCGTCATGTCCATGATCTCATCCGGACTCGAACAACATTCGGTTACCAACATACATAACTCATATAATACTATATCGTCAATGAAATGTTAAGCGTGCGGACCCTACGGGTTCAAGAACTATGTAGACATGACCGAGACACATTTCCGGTCAATAACCAATAGCGGGACCTGGATGCCCATATTGGCTCCCACATATTCTTTAAGATCTTTATCGGTCAAACCGCATAACGACATCGTTGTTCCCTTTGTCATCGGTATGTTACTTGCCCGAGATTCGATCGTCGGTATCCAATACCTAGTTCAATCTGCTATCGGGCAAGTCTCTTTACTGCTACGTAATGCATCATTCCGTAACTAACTCATTAGCTACATTGCTTGCAAGGCTTGTAGTGATGTGCATTACCGAGAGGGCCCAGAGATACCTCTCCGACAATCGGAGTGACAAATCCTAATCTCAAACACGCCAACCCAACATGTACCTTCGGAGACACCAGAGAGCTCCTTTATAATCACCCGATTACGTTGTGATGTTTGGTAGCACACAAAGTGTTCCTCCGGTAAACGGGAGTTGCATAATCTCATAGTCATCGGAACATGTATAAGTCATGAAGAAAGCAATAGCAACATACTAAACGATCAAGTGCTAAGGCTAACGGAATGGGTCAAGTCAATCATATCAGTCTCCTAATGATGTGATCCCATTAATCAAATGACAACTCTTTTGTCCATGGCTAGGAAACATAACCATCTTTGATAAACGAGCTAGTCAAGTAGAGGCATACTAGTGACACTATGTTTGTCTATTTATTCACACATGTATTATGTTTCCGGTTAATACAATTCTAGCATGAATAATAAACATTTATCATGATATAAGGAAATAAATAATAATTTTATTATTGCCTCTAGGGCATATTTCCTTGATCTCCCACTTGCACTAGAGTCAATAATCTAGATCACACAAGAATGATTCTAACACCCATGGAGTCTTGGTGCTGATCATGTTTTGCTCGTGGAAGAGGCTTAGTCAATGGGTCTCGCAACATTCAGATCCGTATGTATCTTGCAAATCTCTATGTCTCCCACCTGGACTTGGTCCCGGATGGAATTGAAGCGTCTCTTGATGTGCTTGGTCTTCTTGTGAAATCTGGATTCCTTTACTAAGGCAATTGCACCAGTATTGTCACAGAAGATTTTCATTGGTCCCGATGCACTAGGTACGACACCTAGATCGGAAATGAACTCCTTCATCCAGACTCCTTCATTTGCTGCTTCCGAAGAAGCTATGTACTCCGCTTCGCATGTAGATCCCGCTACGTCGCTTTGTTTAGAATTGCACCAACTGACAGCTCCACCGTTTAATATAAACACGTATCCGGTTTGCGATTTAGAATCGTCCGGATCAGTGTCAAAGCTTGCATCGACGTAACCATTTACGACAAGCTCTTTGTCACCTCCATAAACGAGAAACATATCCTTAGTCCTTTTCGTATTTCAGGATGTTCTTGACCGCTGTCCGTTGATCCACTCTGGATTACTTTGGTACCTCCTCGCTAAACTAATAGCAAGGCACACATCAGTCCGGTACACAGCATTGCATACATGATAGAGCCTATGGCTGAAGCATAGGGAACTCCTTTCATTTTCTCTCTATCTTCTGCAGTTGTCGGGCATTGAGTTTGACTCAACTTCACACCTTGTAATACAGGCAAGAATCCTTTCTTTGCCTGATCCATTTTGAACTTTTTCAAAACTTTATCAAGGTATTTGCTTTGTGAAAGTCCAATCAAGCGTCTTGATCTATCTCTATAGATCTTGATGCCCAATATGTAAGCAGCTTCACCGAGGTATTTCATTGAAAAACTTTTATCCAAGTACCCTTTTATGCTATCTAGAAATTCTATATTATTTCCAATCAACAATATGTCGTCCACATATAATATCAGAAATGCTACAGAGCTCCCACTCACTTTCTTGTAAATACAGGCTTCTCCAAAAGTCTGTATAAAACCATATGCTTTGATCACACTATCAAAGCGTTTATTCCAACTCCGAGAGGCTTGCACCAGACCATAAATGGATCACTGCAGCTTGCACACTTTGTTAGCTTCCTTAGGATCGATAAAACCTTCCAGTTGCATCATATACAACTCTTCTTCCAGAAATCCATTCAGGAATGCAGTTTTGACATCCATCTGCCATATTTCATAATCATAAAATGCGGCAATCGCTAACATGATCCGGACAGACTTAAGCATCGCTACGGGTGAGAAGGTCTCATCGTAGTCAACCCCTTGAACTTGTCGAAAATCTTTTGCAACAAGTCGAGTGAGGGAGTCCCGGACTAGGGGGTGTCCGGATAGCCGGACTATCATCACAGCCGGACTCCAAGACTATGAAGATACAAGATTGAAGACTTCGTCCCGTGTCCGGATGTGAGTTTCCTTGGCGTGGAAGGCAAGCTTGGCGATACGGATATGTAGATCTCCTACCATTGTAACCGACTACGTGTAACCCTAACCTATCCGGTGTCTATATAAACCGGAGGGTTTTAGTCCGTAGGGACTAAGAACAATCATACCATAGGCTAGCTTCTAGGGTTTAGCCTCCTTGATCTCGTGGTAGATCTACTCTTGTACTACCCATATCATCAATATTAATCAAGCAGGAGTAGGGTATTACCTCCATCGAGAGGGCCCGAACCTGAATAAAAACATCGTGTCCCTTGTCTCCTGTTACCATCCGCCTAGACGCACAGTTCGGGACCCCCTACCCGAGATCCGCCGGTTTTGACACCGACATTGGTGCTTTCATTGAGAGTTCCTCTGTGTCGTCACCAATAGGCCCGATGGCTCCTTCGATCATCAACAACGACGCAGTCCAGGTAGACTTTTCTCCCGGACAGATCTTCGTGTTCGGGCGGCTTTTGCATGCGGGCCAATTCGCAGCCATCCGGAGCAGATCGAAAGCTACGCCCTGGCCGTCAGTCAGATTTGGAAGTTTAAACTATACGGCCGATATCCGTGGAGAATTGATCTTCGACGGATTCGAGCCGCAGCCAAGCGCCAAGACCGTCTCGATGGGCATGATCTAGCTCTGCAATTAACAAAGGCCACGGAGGCCGTGATCAAGATCCGCTCCGACCCTTAATCCGGAGCCGGATTCCCTGATCAAGGACGAGTGGTTGGACACCGCCTCGGGGGCTACAATCTCTACAGTGATCGAGCCGAACTCCATCCCTGTCCCTTGCAAAGACCTCGACTCTAGGGTGCCGGACTCCTCTCCGGACTCCGAACCCTCCGCTACCGCCAATCGAATCCGATTGGGCCGGGTCATGGAGTTCACCGCGGACATCTTTCAGCACTCGCCCTTCGGCGACATCGTGAATTCACTAAAGTCTCTCTCTTTATCCGGAGAGCCCTGGCCGGACTACGGACAGGAAGGTTGGGATGCGGACGACGAAGAAATTCAACACCCACCCACCACCCACTTTGTAGCCACTGTCGATGTTTTAACCGACATGCTAGACTACGACTCAAGACATCGACGGTATGGACGACGATGCCGAGACGATCAAGATCCAAAGGCCTACAGTGGCAATCGGAAGGCCACCTCGTCATATGCCATATATACAGTGGACATCCCAAAAGATGGGAACGGCGATGGAACAACGGAGGATGACCCTCCAAGAAATGTACCAAGCGCCGACGTCCGCGCCCGCTCTAAATCCCGCCACAATAAAACGGTGATTCCGCACGGAGATAATAACACCCTAAAGGTTGCGAAGAGAACCCCCTCCAGCAGGACTCAGTGCAGGAGGAGGGAGAAGCAAGTCCGCACGACAGTGCGGCAGAAAGAGAGGTTGAGGACGATAATTATGCGCCTCCCTCCGAAGATGAGGCAAGCCTCGACGACGACGAGTTTGTCGTGCCTGAGGATCCCGCCGAACAGGAGCGTTTCAAACGCAGGCTTATAGCCACGACAAGCAGCCTCAAGAAAAAGCAGCAACAGCTTAGAGCTGACCAAGACCTGCTAGCTGACAGGTGGACTGAAGTCCTTGCGGCCGAAGAGTATGAACTCGAACGCCTCTCCAAAAGCTACCCTAAACGCAGGCCGTTGCCTCGACTAGAGGAGGAAGCACCCAAGTCACCAGCACATGACATGGCAGACCGGCCACCCCGTGGCCGCGATAGAGAGGCCTCTAGACCCTCCGCTCAAGCCACACCCCGACGCCGCTCAAAAAGTACCAAGGCACGGAAAACGCTACCGGACTTGCGAGATATATTGGAGGATAAGGCAAAACATACAAGATTGATCCACGGATCGCGGGCGCCCAGCAATGCGGGATGATAACCGCTACCGGATACAAAGAAACCGCCGGGCCGAACACAAGAGACAAAGCTCATATGAGCTACGCCGTGATATAGCCCAATACAGTAGGCGCCAAGACACCCACTATGCTTCACAGATGAAGTAATGGATCATCAAATCCCCGAGGGCTTCAAGCCTGTAAACATCGAATCATACGATGGTACCACAGATCCCACGGTCTGGATCGAGGATTATCTCCTCCATATCCACATGGCCCGCGGTGATGATCTACATGCCATCAAATACCTCCCACTCAAGCTTAAAGGACCAGCTCGACACTGGCTCAATAGCTTACCAGCAGAATCAATTGGTTGTTGGGAGGACTTAGAAGCCGCATTCCTAGATAACTTCCAGGGCACATATGTGCGACCGCCAGACGCCGATGAACTTAGCCACATAATTCAGCAGCGGAAGAATCGGCGGACAATTACGGACTCGGTTCCTAACAAAGAAATATCAAATCATTGATCGTCCGGATGCAGAGGCCCTTGCAGCCTTCAAGCATAACATCCGAGACGAGTGGCTTGCCCGGCACCTAGGACAGGAAAAGCCGAAATCTATGGCAGCCCTCACAACCCTCATGACTCGCTTTTGTGCGGGAGAGGACAGGTGGCTAGCTCGAAGCAACAACTTGGCCAAACATCCTGATAGTCCGGATACCAAGGACAGCAATGGCAGGTCGCGTCGCAACAAGAACAAGCGCCGCATTAACAGCGATAATACTGAAGATACGGCCGTCAATGCCGGATTCAGAGGCTCTAAACCCGGTCAGCGGAAGAAGCCATTCAAAAGAAATACCCATGGCCCGTCCAACTTGGACCAAATACTCGATCGCTTGTGCCAGATACATGGCACGCCCCAAAAACCAGCCAACCACACCAACAGGGATTGTTGGGTGTTCAAGCAAGTAGGCAAGTTAAGTGCCGAACTCAATGACAAGGGGCTGCATAGCGATGACGAGGAAGAGCCCGAATCACGAACAATAGAGGACAGAAGGTTTTCCCACACAAGTGCGGACGGTGAACATGATATACGCAACCCACATACCCAAAAGGGAGCAAAGCGTGCACTACGGGACGTATATGCGATGGAGCCAGTCGCCCCAAAGTTCAACCCATGGTCTTCCTGCCCGATCACCTTCGATCGAAGGGACCACCCCACTAGCATCTGTCACAGCGGCTTCGCCGCATTGGTTCTTGACCCAATTATTGACGGATTTCACCTCACTAGAGTCCTGATGGACGGGGGTAGCAGCCTGAACCTGCTTTATCAGGATACAGTGCGCAAAATGGGCATAGACCCCTCAAGGATTAAACCTACAAAGACGACCTTTAAAGGCGTCATACCGGGTGTAGAGGCCAATTGTACAAGCTCAATCACACTCGAAGTGGTCTTCGGATCTCCGGATAACTTCCGAAGCGAAGAGTTAATCTTGTACATGCTATCATGCACTGCTCGGACGAACCGCAGTTACAAAGTTCAATGCGGTGCCGCACTACGCATACCTCAAGCTCAAGATGCCAGGCCCTCCAGGAGTAATCACGGTCAATGTAAACACCGAACGCTCTCTCCGAACGGAGGAGCATACGGCGGCCCTCGCGGCGGAGGTGCAAAGCAGCCTCTCACGGCAATTCTCGAGTCCGGCCACTAAGCGTCCGGACACCCCAAGCGCCGCCGAGTAACCTCGCAACAAGACCACCTGGCACGATTCAAGCACGAGTAGCAATCTGGCCCCAACCCCAGCCCTCGCGAAATTGCGATGCTAGTATTACACGTACATAATTACGCTCTGGAGATACCATGGGCACATGGGGAGGGGCAAGACAATGGTACACCAAGAATGCGGCTCGACCGCACCAGGGGCTCCCGTTTGTGTCACTTCCTTTTTCTTTTTTCTTTTTCTTCCTTTTTTTCCAGGACTCCGTCTTTGAGAAGTCCCGTCCGGCACTCGAATCGCCGAACTCACGATGCAACAGCCAGGGAAGCGGAAAGCCACGTCAAGTGTTCAGGTGGTCTCTATTACGAGCATTATACTTGTTTTACATATCATCCAAAGAGCTTACCCTCGGAGGGGACATGTTAGATAGTCCCATCCCTTGCTTATCGCACTATTTGTATCGTTCTGCTTCCATTGCAGTACCTTTTTTGAATAAACAATACATAGCTTTTGCTTATTATTGCTCTACTTCCTCTATATACACATATGTTCATTACACGACATGTTGCAACCGTACACTTTGGTATGACCAATACACCAGGGGCTCAAGTATCCCAAAATTATGGTGTGATAAGTCTGAACACTTTCACAAGTGCGGCACCCCGAACTTATAGCATTATATGAATTGGCTCCGAATCATGTCTTGGGTCAATAGTTGGGTTTGCCCGGCTCCCGTGTTTTGGTACCTTACGCTCTGCTATATCGGCTAAGGTGGCACCGGAGAACCACTCGCGATTGTGCCCCAGCTTATGCCGGGTCGAGCACCTCGATGGAGAAAGCTAAAACTGACCGTCATGATAGGGCGAGAGCCGGTCGCTGTTCGAGAGGTTTTTCGGGTCCCTAAAGACTTATGCCGCTTAGAGCGAGGAACCGGAATTGTCCGCCAAGGCGTGGATAGCGCCCGAACTCGGTCTTCGAATACTAGGGGCTTCACCGAAATTTAAAATTATAGAATTCTATGGCTAAGTGAGAGTGTTCAAGCACTATAAGTCCGGTTGCCTTGTTCGTTGTGTTGAGCGCCTCCTAGATGGACCCAAGAATGGGAACAAGAGTGCTCAAGTTTATCCCGAACACCCCAAAGACTGTGGCATGGGGGTCAAGCCAACGACTTGCCATCTCTCAAATTTGATAAACGGCCGCATGTAAGGTAATATTTTAAATTAATAAGCGTTGCTTAGCGCATATGAACAAGTTTTCAGCGTCTGAGGATAACAAATGCGAGTTTATTCAAAAATTACATCTCTGGAGCACTCATTCGCTATTCGGCGGGCACCCTTCAGAGGCCCTCATAGTACATTTCGCGGCGATGCTCATGGCCCTTCGGTGGCCCGTCCGTCACAAGCCTCTCCGCATCCAGCTTGCCCCAGTTCACTTTAGCACGGGCAAGGGCCCGACGGACACCTTCAATACAGACGGAGTGCTTGATGACTTCAAGCCGCGGACAGTCATCCACCAGCCGCTGCACCAAGCCGAAGTAGCTCCCGGGCATGGCCTCCAATGGCCACACCCGCTTATAAGGCCCTTCATGGCCTGTTCGGCGACCTTATGGAGCTCGACCAGCTGTTTCAGCTGGTCGCTCAGTACACCGGATGGTCGGCCACAACATACCGAGACCGTAACACCTTCTCCGTGGAGCTCCCTCCTGGCGCGGTAGAATGCGGCGACATCGACGACTACGGGGCAAATCTGCGAATGCTCCTGGAGAGCTCCGAATCCGGGTAAGTAACAGGTAATTGACTTTTACATTCTTGCTTTGCATAAAGAATGCCTTACCCGCCGCTATCTTATTTAGTGCTTCAATTTCTTGAAGGGCTTTTTGGGCCTCGGCCTTAGCAGCTTTGGCACTCTCAAGAGCCGAGGCGAGCTCGGACTCTCGAGTCTTCGAGTCACGCTCCAAACTCTCGTGTTTTTTCATGAGAGCTTGGAGCTCTTGCCGTACTTGGCCAGCTGCGCCTCCCCTTCTCTCGCTTCGGTGTGTTCCTTGGCCGCTTTGTTTGAGCTGCCACGGACACGGCTTCCTTCTGTGGCCGCCACCTCGCTCGTGGGCCCCTGCAGCATCCATGTTATTCCTGTTATTTTTCGCAACCAAAACCTTTTCTATAAGGTATTTCTTTAATAAGGTATTACTTACCTTCCTTGTCCTCGAGCTCCTTCTTGGCTTGTCCGAGCTTGTTCTCGGACCGCTCGAGGTTCTTCTGCAATACATTGACCTCCGCAGTCAGTGCGGCAGAGGTCAGCAGCGCAGCCTGCATTCCCATATTGACATACTTATGTTAGACTCCCGCATATATCTTTTTAGATCCTTAGTCCGGCTTTTCTTTCCGAACACCGAACTAAGCATCAGGGGCTACTGTCTATGCCGTTATATTTTTTACATATTCTAAAACTTACCTCAAAGCCTGTTAGAAGGCTGGTACAGGCTTCGGTCTGTCCGCTCTTGGCAGACTGAACTGTCCGGATCACCGCACTGTTCCTCCTCGATGGAAGCGCTGTTAAGCGCCTCCTGTAAGCTATCCGGTGCCTCCGGTTGGACGAAGGACACCGGCGTCTTACCCTTCTTGCGAAGGATCCGCTGTCAGGACTTGAACCGCTGATGGTTCCGCATGGAGTCCGGACGAGGGTCGGGCTTAGAGCCCCGGGATCTTGCCCCAGCTACTGGAGTCCGGAGACCGCCTTGTGGCACCTCTGCGCTACCTCCTCTTGACCAAGCCCCTCTTGGGGCCCCACCACAAGGCCGCCCTCGGCGTGAGGCGAGGAGGCGGTCGGAAGCGAAGTACTCTCCATTTCCGACGAGCCCAGTGGACCCGCCGATGAATCGGCGAACTTCGCCCTTGGGCGGCTGCACGGGTTGTTCAACATTAGAGAACACTGCAATAATAAAAAACCATGGGTATCCGGACACTTACGATCTCGCCAGGGCTTGGCCCTTGTAGGCCAGTCCTCCTCGTCACATCGGCGTTGGTGGAGAAGTCCGAAGGAAGGGTTCTTCCTTCTTGGACCCTCCGGCCTCCCAATTGGGCCGGCCTTCCTTTTCTTCTCCTCCCCGGGGAGGAGCTTCTTCTTCTTCCTCCTCATCTTCGTGGAGAAGATTCCGCTTGAATCGACAAAGACCAAGGCGTCGGGAGCTCCTTCGAGTTCTTGTGACCTCCTTCTTGGCCTTCTTCTCCGGCACCACGTACGACGCTGGAGCCAGCAGCCCCGTCAATCGGGCGTCCGCTGGGTCTTCTGGCAAAGGGGCCGGACAGTTAATCTGTCCGGACGTCTTCAGCCAGTCCCGTCAAAGATTAGGGAGTTTTAGATCCCACGTCGAGTCAATCTATGAAAAAAGAGTCCTGTAAAGGGTAAAATAACTTACCTCGCCGGCTGGATGCTGCGAGCTGTATTCGCGATCTTTGGTAGCGGATGCTGGGGCTTCGGCGCCCTTGAACAGCACCTTTCAGGCATCTTCGTACGTAGTGTCGAAGAGCCGGTTCAAGGTTTGGTGATGTGCCGGATCAAACTCCCACAAGTTAAAGGCCCTTTGTTGGCATGGGAGAATCCGGCGGATGAGCATCACCTGGATTACGTCGACGAGCCTAAGATTCTTGTCCGGATGTCTCGTCCGAATTCCCCCATGTCAGGCCCGTCTCTTTCCACGACGAGAGCCGTGTGGGGATGCCAGATCTGAATTCGGGGGCTGCCGCCCATTCAGTGTTGCGGGGCTCGGTGATGTAGAACCACCCCGATTGCCACCCCTTTATTGTCTCCACGAAGGCGCCTTCGAGCCATGGGACTTTGGCCATATTGCCAACCATGGCGCATCCACACTCCGCTTGACGGCTGCCCACTATCTTCGGCCGGATGTTGAAGATCTTCAGCCATAAGCCGAAGTGGGGCTGGATGCAGAGGAAAGCCTCGCACACGACGATAAATGCCGAGATGTTGAGGATGAAATTCGGGGCCAGGTCGTGGAAGTCCAGGCCGTAGTAGAACATGAGCCCCCGGACAAATGGGTGAACAAGAAAGCCTAGTCCGCGGAGGAAGTGGGGGAGAAACACCACCCTCTCACGGGGCCCAGGGGTCGGAATGAGCTGCCCCTCGTCGGGAAGCCTGTGCGCGATGTTGTCGGACAAGTATCCGGCCTCCCGTAGTATTGCGATGTGCCCCTCCGTGACGGAGGAGGCCATCCACCTGCCTCCCACTCCTGACATGATTGGAGAAAGGTTGAGGTGGGATGTGCGGACTTGGGCGCTGGAGCTCGAGTCTTGTGAAATGGATAAGCAAAAGAGGAAGAAGGCGTGGGTGAAAAGGTGGATCCTTATCCCTTATATAGACGGACGAAGCTATCGTCCCCACCAGCCTGGTAAAACTCGCTTATTTCCCAAGCACCGTAATCAATGGCGCGGGTGGGTTACCCACGTCCGTATTGATGAGAATCCCGGAATAAGGGGGCACGATCTATGCTTTGATAAGACGTGCCAAGGAAACCGCCTCGCTAAACACGCTGAGGTGGAAACAGTAAAAAAATGATTCATATAAAGGCCTTGCCGTGGTGTGATGTCACGCCGCGGGATACGTCAGCAGATCTATGCAAAAATTATTCTCTCTACGGTGTTGTGTGGAACTTGTGTTGCAGAGCCGGACACTATCCTTGTGTTCAAAACCTTCTATGAAGTATTCGGAGGAGGAACCCACCTCGCAATGCCGAGGACAATCAACGCGCCAGACTCATCGTCATTGAAGCCTGGTTCAGGGGCTACTGAGGGAGTCCCGGACTAGGGGGTGTCCGGATAGCCGGACTATCGTCACGGCCGGACTCCAAGACTATGAATATACAAGATTGAAGATTTCGTCCCGTGTCCGGATGGGACTTTCCTTGGCGTGGAAGGCAAGCTTGGCGATACGGATATGTAGATCTCCTACCATTGTAACCGACTCTATGTAACCCTAACCTATCCGTGTCTATATAAACCGGAGGGTTTTAGTCCATAGCACGAAGAACAATCATACCATAGGCTAGCTTCTAGGGTTTAGCCTCCTTGATCTCGTGGTAGATCTACTCTTGTACTACCCATATCATCAATATTAATCAAGAAGGAGTAGGGTATTACCTCCATCGAGAGGGCCCGAACCTGGGTAAAAACATCGTGTCCCTTGTCTCCTGTTACCATCCGCCTAGACGCACAGTTCGGGACCCCCTACCCGAGATCTGCCGGTTTTGACACCGAGATCGAGCTTTGTAAACAGTAACATCACCGTTAGCGTCAGTCTTCTTCTTGAAGATCCATTTATACTCTATTGCTTGCCGATCATCGGGCAAGTCAACCAAAGTCCACACTTTGTTCTCATACATGGATCCCATCTCAGATTTCATGGCTTCAAGCCATTTTATGGAATCTGGGCTCACCATCGCTTCTTCATAGTTCGTAGGTTCACCATGATCTAGTAGCATGACTTCGAATAGGATTACCGTACCACTCAGTGCGGATCTTACTCTGGTTGATCTACAATTTCAGTAACAACTTGATCTGAAGTTTCATGATCATCATCATTAACTTCCTCACTAATCGGTGTAGGTGTCACAGGAACCGATTTCTGTGATGAACTACTTTCCAATAAGGGAGCTGGTACTGTTACCTCATCAAGTTCTACTTTCCTCCCACTCACTTCTTTCGAGAGAAACTCCTTCTCTAGAAAAGATCCATTCTTAGCAACGAATGTCTTGCCTTCGGATCTGTGATAGAAGGTGTACCCAACTGTCTCCTTTGGGTATCCTATGAAGACACATTTTTCCGATTTGGGTTCGAGCTTATCAGGTTGAAGCTTTTTCACATAAGCATCGCAGCCCCAAACTTTCAGAAACGACAACTTTGGTTTCTTGCCAAACCATAGTTCATAAGGGGTCGTCTCAACGGATTTTGATGGTGCCCTATTTAATGTGAATGTGGCTGTCTCTAAAGCATAACCCCAAAACGATAGCGGTAAATCAGTAAGAGACATCATAGATCGTACCATATCTAGTAAAGTAGGATTACGACGTTCAGACACACCATTACGCTGTGGTGTTCCAGGTGGCGTGAGTTGCGAAACCATTCCACATTGTTTCAAATGTAGACCAAACTCGTAACTCAAATATTCTCCTCCACGATCAGATCGTAAAAACTTTATTTTCTTGTTATGATGATTTTCAACTTCACTCTGAAATTCTTTGAACTTTTCAAATGTTTCAGATTTATGCTTCATTAAGTAGATATACCCATATCTGCTCAAATCATCTGTGAAGGTGAGAAAATAACGATATCCGCCACGAGCTTCAACATTCATTGGACCACATACATCTGTATGTATGATTTCTAACAAATCTGTTGCTCTCTCCATAGTACCGGAGAACGGCGTTTTAGTCATCTTGCCCATGAGGCACGGTTACATAAGTACCAAGTGATTCATAATCAAGTGGTTCCAAAAGTCCATCAAGATGGAGTTTCTTCATGCGCTTTATACCAATATGACCTAAACGGCAGTGCCACAAATAAGTTGCACTATCATTATCAACTCTGCATCTTTTGGTTTCAACATTATGAATATGTGTATCACTACTATCAAGATCCAAGACAAATAGACCACTCTTTAAGGGTGCATGACAATAAAAGATATTACTCATATAAATAGAACAGCCATTATTCTCTGATTTAAATGAATAACCGTCTCGCATCAAACAAGATCCAGATATAATGTTCATGCTCAACGCTGGCACCAAATAACAATTATTCAGGTCTAAAATTAATCCCGAAGGTAGATGTAGAGGTAGCGTGCCGACCGCGATCAACATCGACTTTGGAACCATTTCCCACGCGCATTGTCACCTCGTCCTTGGCCAGTGTTCGCTTATTCTGTAGTCCCTGTTTTGAGTTGCAAATATTAGCAACAGAACCAGTATCAAATACCCAGGTGCTACTACGAGCTCTAGTAAGGTACACATCAATAACATGTATATAACATATACCTTTGTTCACCTTGCCATCCTTCTTATCCGCCAAATACTTAGGGCAGCTCCGCTTCCAGTGACCAGTTTGCTTGCAGTAGAAGCACTCAGTTTCAGGCTTAGGTCCAGACTTGGGTTTCTTCTCCTGAGCAGCAACTTGCTTGTTGTTCTTCTTGAAGTTCCTTCTTCTTCCCTTTGCCCTTTTCTTGAAACTAGTGGTCTTGTTGACCATCAACACTTGATGCTCCTTCTTGATTTCTACCTCCGCAGCTTTTAGCATTGTAAGAGCTCGGGAATTGTCTTTTCCATCCCTTGCATATTATAGTTCATCACGAAGCTCTTGTAGCTTGGTGGCGGTGATTGGAGAATTTCATCAATGACGCTTATCATCCGGAAGATTAACTCCGGTTGAATCAAGTGATTATTATACCCGGACATTTTGAGTATATGCTCACTTGACGAACTATTCTCCTCCATCTTGCAGCTATAGAACTTATTAGAGACTTCATATCTCTCAATCCGGGCATTTGCTTGAAATATTAATTTCAACTCCTGGAACATCTCATATGCTCCATGACGTTCAAAACGTCGTTGAAGACCCGGTTCTAAGCCGTAAAGCATGGCACACTGAACTATTGAGTAATCATCAGCTTTGCTCTGCCAGACATTCATAACATCTGGCATTGCTCCTGCAGCAGTTCGCACCCAAAGGCGCTTCGGGGCGTAATTCTTACGTGCAGCAATGAGGATAATCCTCAAATTACGGACCCAGTCCGTGTAATTGCTACCATCATCTTTCAACCTTGCTTTCTCAAGGAACGCATTAAAATTCAACGGAACAACAAAGACGAGCCATCTATCTACAACAAACATAGATAAGCAAAATACTATCGGTACTAAGTTCATGATAAATTTAAGTTCAATTAATCATATTACTTAAGAACTCCCACTTAGGCAGACATCTCTCTAGTCATCTAAGTGATCACGTGATCCAAATCAACTAAACCATAACCGATCATCACGCCGGATGGAGTAGTTTTCAATGGTGAACATCACTATGTTGATCATATCTACTATATGATTCACGCCGACCTTTCGGTCTCCGTGTTCCGAGGCCATATCCGCATATGCTAGGCTCGTCAAGTTTAACTTTGAGTATTCTGCGTGTGCAAAACTGGCTTGGACCCGTTGTAGATGGACGAGAGCTTATCACACCCGATCATCACGTGGTGTCCGGGCACGCATTTAACTTTCGCAATGGTGCATACTCAGGGAGAACACTGCTTGATAATTAGTGAGAGATCATCTTAAAATGCTACCATCAATCAAAGCAAGATAAGATGCATAAAGGATAAACATCACATGCAATCAATATAAGTGATATGATATGGCCATCATCATCTTGTGCTTGTGATCTCCATCTCGAGCACCGTCATGATCACCATCGTCACCGGGCGCGACACCTTGATCTCCATCGTAGCATCGTTGTCGTCTCGCCAACTATTGCTTCTACGACTATCGCTACCGCTTAGTGATAAAGTAAAGCAATTACGGGCGCTTGCATTTCATACAATAAAGCGACAACCATATGGCTCCTGCCGATTGCCGATAACTCGGTTACAAAACATGATCATCTCATACAATAAAATATAGCATCACGTCTTGACCATATCACATCACAACATGCCCTGCAAAAACAAGTTAGACATCCTCTACTTTGTTGTTGCAAGTTTTACGTGGCTGCTACGGGCTGAGCAAGAACCGTTCTTACCTACGCATCAAAACCACAACGATAGTTCATCAAGTTAGTGCTGTTTTAACCTTCGCAAGGACCGGGCGTAGCCACACTCGGTTCAACTAAAGTTGGAGAAACTAACACCCGCCAGCCGCCTGTGTGCAAAGCACGTCGGTAGAACCAGTCTCGCGTAAGCGTCTGGCGTAATGTCGGTCCGGGCCGCTTCATCCAACAATACCGCCGAACCAAAGTATGACATGCTGGTAAGAAGTATGACTTGTATCGCCCACAACTCACTTGTGTTCTACTCCTGCATATAACATCTACGCATAAAACCTGGCTCGGATACCACTGTTGGGGAACGTAGTAATTTCAAAATTTTCCTACGCACACGCAAGATCATGGTGATGCATAGCAACGAGGGGAGTGTATCTTCATACCCTTGAAGATCGCTAAGCGGAAGCGTTTATCAACGCGGTTGATGTAGTCATACGTCTTCACGATCCGACCGATCCAAGTACCGAACGCACGGCACCTCTGAGTTCTGCACACGTTCAGCTCGATGACGTCCTCGCCTTCTCGATCCAGCAAGACGGGCAAAGTAGTAGATGAGTTCCGGCAGCACGACGTGGCAGGACGGTGTTGGTGAAGAACAATTTCCGCAGGGCTTCGCCTAAGCACTACGTAAACTATGACGGAGGATAAACTAGAGGGCATGGGGTTGCCGGCACACGGCTTGGTGTTTCTTGATCTGTCTTTGGTGCTAGCCCTGCCCCTCTATTTATATGTTGAGCCTTGGGGTCGAAACTTGGAGTAAAGCCTCCACAAAGTCGGTTTCACCAGAAAGGCAAGAGTCCTTCTCGGACTCCAGGGCCAGACGCCAGGGTTCCCGGCGTCTGGACCTGCACGCCGAGGACCTACGTCTGCCCTTGGACTCCGCAAAACTTCCTTTTGCTCTCTCCAAAAACCTTGTGGGCTTTCCCCTTTGGACCAAATAACGTGTTCTCGTACCCAAACATTTCGGGAAACATCCGGAACCCCTTCCGGTGAATTTCGGAACCCTTCCGGAGATCAAACACTATTATTCCATATATCAAACTTTATCTCCGGACCATTCCGGAGTTCCTCGTCATGTCCATGATCTCATCCAGAACTCTGAACAACATTCGGTTACCAACATACATAACTCATATAATACTATATCGTCAACGAAACGTTAAGCATGCGGACCCTACGGGTTCGAGAACTATGTAGACATGACCGAGACAAGTTTCCGGTCAATAACCAATAGCGGGACCTAGATGCCCATATTGGCTCCCACATATTCTACGAAGATATTTATCGGTCAAACCGCATAACAACATACGTTGTTCCCTTTGTCATCGGTATGTTACTTGCCCGAGATTCGATCGTCGGTATCCAATACCTAGTTCAATCTCATTACCGGCAAGTCTCTTTACTCGTTATGTAATGCATCATTTCGTAACTAACTCATTAGCTACATTGCTTGCAAGGCTTGTAGTGATGTGCATTACCGAGAGGGCCCAGAGATAGCTCTCCGACAATCGGAGTGACAAATCCTAATCTCGAAATACGCCAACCCAACATGTACCTTCGGAGACACCTGTAGAGCTCCTTTATAATCACCCGATTCACGTTGTGACGTTTGGTAGCACACAAAGTGTTCCTCCGGTAATCGGGAGTTGCATAATCTCATAGTCATAGGAACATGTATAAGTCATGAAGAAAGCAATAGCAACATACTAAACGATCAAGTGCTAAGGCAAACGGAATGGGTCAAGTCAATCACATCATTCTCCTAATGATGTGATCCCATTAAGCAAATGACAACTCTTTTGTCCATGGCTAGAAAACATAACCATCTTTGATAAACGAGCTAGTCAAGTAGAGGCATACTAGTGACACTATGTTTGTCTATTTATTCACACATGTATTATGTTTCCGGTTAATACAATTCTAGCATGAATAATAAACATTTATCATGATATAAGGAAATAAATAATAACTTTATTATTGCCTCTAGGGCATATTTCCTTCAGATACGTCTCCAACGTATCTATAATTTTTGATTGCTTCATGCTATATTATATTCTGTTTTGGATGATTAATGGGCTTTGTTATACACTTTTATATTATTTTTGGGACTAACCTATTAACCAGAGGCCCAGCCCAAATTGTTGTTTTTTTGCCTATTTCAGAGTTTCATAGAAAAAGAATATCAAACGGAGTCCAAACGGAATGAAACCTTCGGGAATGTGATTTTCGGAACAAACGTGATCCAGAGGACTTGGACCCTACATCAAGAAAGAAACCAGGAGGGCACGAGGTAGGGGGGCGCGCCTACCCCCTGGGCGCGCCCTCCACCCTTGTGGGGCCCACATTGCTCCACCGACGTACTTCTTCCTCCTATATATACCTACGTACCCCCAAACCAACAGAAGCATCCACGATAACCTAATTCCACCGCCGCAAACTTATGTACCCGTGAGATCCCATCTTGGGGCCTTTTTGGCGTCCTGCCGGAGGGGGCATTGAGCATGGAGGGCTTCTACATCAACACCATAGCCTCTCCGATGATGTGTGAGTAGTTTACCTCAGACCTTCGGGTCCATAGTTATTAGCTAGATGGCTTCTTCTCTCTCTTTGGATCTCAATACAAAGTTCTCCACCATTCTCGTGGAGATCTATTCGATGTAATCTTCTTTTGCGGTGTGTTTGTTGAGACCGATGAATTGTGGGTTTATGATCAAGTTTATCTATGAACAATATTTGAATCTTCTCTGAATTCTTTTATGTATGATTAGTTATCTTTGCAAGTCTCTTCGAATTATCAGGTTTGGTTTGGCCTACTAGATTGATCTTTCTTGCAATGGGAGAAGTGCTTAGCTTTGGGCTCAATCTTGCGGTGTCCTTTCCCAAAGGATGAGGGGGCAGCAAGGCACGTATTGTATTGTTGCCATCGAGGATAACAAGATGGGGTTTATTTCATATTGCATGAGTTTATCCCTCTACATCATGTCATCTTACTTAAAGCGTTACTCTATTCTTTTGAACTTAATACTCTAGATGCATGCTGGATAGCGGTCGATGTGTGGAGTAATAGTAGTAGATGCAGGCAGGTGTCAATCTACTTATCGCGGACGTGATGCCTATATACAAGATCATACCTAGATATTCTCATAACTATGCTCAATTCTATCAATTGCTCAACAGTAATTTGTTCACCCACCGTAATACTTATGCTCTTGAGAGAAGCCACTAGTGAAACCTATGGCCCCCGGGTGTATTTTCCATCATATTAATCTTCCAACACTTAGCTATTTTTATTGCCTTTTATTTTACTTTGCATCTTTATTATAAAAATACCAAATATATTATCTTATCATATCTATCAGATCTCACTTTTGTAAGTGACCGTGAAGGGATTGAGAACCCCTTTATTGCATTTGTTACGAGGTTTTTATTTGTTTATGTAGGTGCGAGGGACTTGAGCGTGGCCTCCTACTATATTGATACCTTAGTTCTAAAAAACTGAGGGAAATACTTACGCTACTTTTCTACATCACCCTTTCCTCTTCAAGGGAAAACCAACGCAGTGCTCAAGAAGTAGCAAGAAGGATTTCTGGCGCCGTTGCCGGGGAGTCTACGCAAAAGTCAACATACCAAGTACCCATCACAAACCCTTATCCCTCGCATTACATTATTTGCCATTTGCCTCTCATTTTCCTCTCCCCCACTTCACCTTTGCCGTTTTATTCGCCCTTCTTCCGTTCATTTTTTGTTTGCTTGTGTTACCATGTACCTTCTTTTTGATTGCATCTTCGCTTGCTAAAAGTTTATGGATCCTCATCCACTTGCTAATCTCTTTAAGAGATCCAATTATGATGAACCTATTGCTAGTGAATTGAGTGCACTAGATTATCTTTATGAGGTTTTGCTTGAAATTCGTGAATCTGAAAATTGTGATGAAGTACTTTATGAAGAGATTCACGATAGATCTTTGAATAAAAAGCATGATTGAAATGATTTTACTATAAATTCTATTGATGTCAATTGTGCTAAAAATATGCAAAACCCTAAGCTTGGGGATGCTAGTTTTGCTATGTCCTCTACTTGTTGTAATGATCATGATTGGGGTGATAGTTCTTCTTATGATCTTGAAAATTTATTTAAGCCCCATGATGAATATGAGATTGATAATAGTGTTTGCAATATTATGGAAAGTGGGTTTGGAAGAGTGTCAACTTTAGATCCCACATATTTGGAGTGTTCAATCTTATGAAATTTTTGATAAAGGTGGGTTTGGAGAGGTCATGACTTTAGTTAATGTTAATCCCACTATTTTGGAAGAGTGTCAACTTTGCATACATGTGGATCGTGTTAAGCATATGTTTTGTGATAGCTATATTGTTGAATTTGCTTATGATCCTACATGTAATTATTATGAGAGAGGAAAATATGGTTGTAGAAATTTTCATGTCACTAAATTACCTCTCGTTATGTTGAGATTGCTATTGTTTCTTTCCGCTTCCTTGCATATGCTAGTTTTTGCTTGCCTTGATAATTTGTTTGCCTATAAGATGCCTATGAATAGGAAGTATGTTAGACTTAGATGTGTTTGTCACGTGTTTTATGATGCTATCTTTGTGCTTCAATTCTTGTCTTTCTTGTGAGCATCATTGAAATCTCAATGCCTAGCTAAAAAGACTTTAAAGAAAGCGCTTGTTGGAGAGACAACCCAATATTCTTCCTTGCTGTTATTCAATAAATAATCCATCTAGCCTTTTTTTAGATTTGTTTTTATGTTTTAATTAGTGTTTGTGCCAAGTTAAACTTATAGGAACTTCTTGGGTGATAATTATTTGATCTTGCTGAAAATTCCAGAAACTTTCTGCTCACGAAAACAATTGTTAAAAATTACCAGGACGAGATAAAATATTTATTCCAATTGAAGAAGATCAATAAAACAATTCTCTAGGTCCTCCTATTTTTTTAGAATTTTTTGAGTTCCATAAGTTTGCGTTAGTTACAGATTACTACAGACTGTTCTGTTTTTGACAGATTCTGTTTTTCGTGTGTTGTTTGCTTATTTTGATGAATCTATGGCTAGTGAAATCGTTAACCATAGAGAAGTTGGAATACAGTAGGGTTAACACCAATATAAATAAAGAATGAGTACATTATAGTACGTTGAAGTGGTGTTTTGTTTTCTTTCGCTAACGGAGCTCACGAGATTTTCTGTTAAGTTTTGTGTCGTGAAGTTTTCAAGTTTTGGTCAAAAGATTTGATGGATTATGGAACAAGGAGTGGCAAGATCCTAAGCTTGGGTATGCCCAAGGCACCCTAAGATAATCTAAGGACACAAAAAATCCAAAGCTTGGGGATGCCCCGGAAGGCATCCCCTCTTTCGTCTACTTCCATCGGTAACTTTACTTGGAGCTATATTTTTATTCACCACATGATATGTGTTTTGCTTGGAGCGTCTTGTATGATTTGAGTCTTTGCTTTTTAGTTTACCACAATCATCTTTTCTGTACACACCTTTTGAGAGAGACACACATGATTCGGAATTTATTAGAATACTCTATGCGCTTCGCTTATATCTTTTGAGCTATATAGTTTTTGCTCTAGTGCTTCACTTATATCTTTTAGAGCACGGCGATGGATTTTTTTATAGAAACTACTATTATCTCATGATTCACTTATATTATTTTGAGAGTCTTAAACAGCATGGTAATTTGCTTAAGTAGGAAAATTAATCCTAATATGTTAAGTATTCAAGACTAGTAAAAAACTTTCTTATGAGTGTGCTGAGTACTAAGAGAAGTTTGATGATTGATTTGAGATATGGAGGTAGTGATATCAAAGTTGTGCTAGTTGAGTAGTTGTGAAATTGAGAAATTCTTGTGTTGAAGTTTGCAAGTCCCATAGCATGCACATATGGTAAACGTTATGTAACAAATTTGAAACATGAGGTGTTCTTTGATTGTCTTCCTTATGAGTGGCGGTCGGGGACGAGCGATGGTATTTTCCTACCAATCTATCCCCCTAGGAGCATGCGCCTAGTGCTTGGTTTTTGATGACTTGTAGATTTTTGCAATAAGTATGTGAGTTCTTTATGACAAATGTTGAGTCCATGGATTATACACACTCTTACCCTTCCATCATTGCTAGCCTCTTCGGTACCGTGCATTGCCCTTTCTCACATTGAGCCCTCCTTGGCAAGATGGCATCAAAGATTAGGTCATCCATTGCCGAGGAGTATAAGGAGCAGATAACTCATGAGTAATACCAAGTTCATCAAGATAGTCATCAAGACCAGAATTCTTGAACTCAGTTCCATTGTCACTTCTGATGTGCTTTATCTTCACACCAAAGTTAGTTGAAGCCCTCGAGGAAAATCGTTTGAAGACTTCCTGCACTTCATGTTTGTAAGTGACAATATGCACCCATGTGTAACGAGAGAAATCATCAACAATAACAAAGCCATATAGAGATGCATCATTTGTAACTGCTGAATAATGATTAGGACCAAAGAGATCCATGTGAAGCAATTCAAATGGTCGAGTGGTAGTCATGATAGTCTTCGCCGGATGTTTGGCCTTGGTCATCTTTCTAGCTTCACAGGCTCCGCACAAGTGATCCTTGATGAATTTGACATTCTCAATGCCAATGACATGCTTCTTCTTTGCGAGCATGTGCAGATTCCTCATGCCAGCATGACCAAGTCGTCGATGCCATAGCCACCCTTCTGAAACTTTTGCAAGTAGACATATAGCTGGTTGTGGTCCTATAGAGAAATCAACAATATACAGATCTCCTCTCCTAAAGCCTTCGAAGACTTTGGAATTGTCAGCTTCCAAGATCACAACACAACGATACTTGCCAAAGATAACAACCATATCAAGATTACAAAGCATTGAGACTGACATGAGGTTGTATCCTAAGGACTCGACAAGCATGACTTTGTCCATGTGTCGATCCTTTGAGATCGCAACCTTATCTAGACCCAATACCTTGCTTTTGCCTTTGTCAGCAAAGATGATATGCTTCAGATGCGATGGAGATAAGGGAACTTTCATCAATAGATTCTTGTCACCAGTCATGTGATTTGTACATCCACTATCGAGGACCCACTCATTGGCTTTGGGTTGATCATCCTGCAGATGAATTAGTGCAGCTTACAAACTCATATACTTCATCAGTGAAGAATATGATATCAATTTCATCAGATCAATTTCATCAAGCAATAGAACAGATAAAGCAGTAAGGGGACGTGAGAAATGAGGATTCATTTCTTCATGAATAGCCTGCATCCTTTCAGGCATTTTCAGGTCTCCAGCAAATTCTTCACACGTCGTCAAGCCCTCCTTGGCAAGATGGCATCAAAGATTAGGTCATCCATTGTCGGTCATAGTCAAGCAAGTAGTGAATAAAGACAATCTTCCATTGTCCTCTAGTCAAAACAATGAGTCTGTTTGTGATGCTTGTCAGTGTGCAAAAAGTCACCAACTTTCTTATCCCAAATCAAATAGTGTGTCTTATGCTCCTTTGGAACTTATTTTCAGTGATGTATGGGGATATGCAAGAGATTCTTTTGGAATAAAAAAAATTCTATGTTAGTTTCATTGATGACTACAACAAATTCACGTGGATATATTTGCTTAAATATAAATCTGAAGTTTTCTCTATCTTCCAAGAGTTTTAGAAGTTGGTTGAACGCCAATTTGATAGAAAAATCAAGACAGTCCAAAGTGACTGGGGAGGGGAGTATGAGAAACTCAATTCATTCTTTCACAATATAGGTATTGCTCATCATGTCTCTTGCCCCCATGCTCATCAACAGAATGAATCTGCCGAACGCAAGCATCGACATATCGTTGAAGTAGGACTATCTCTTTTAGCCCATGCATCTATGCCACTGAAGTATTGGGATGAAGCCTTTATCACTGCCACTTATCTCATAAATCAATTGCCTAGCAAAGTCATACGTAACTCTACTCCTTTGGAACGATTGTATAATCAAAGACCCAACTACAATTATTTGAATTTTTTTGGGTGTGCATGCTATCCAAATCTTCGTCCATATAATCAACACAAGCTTGAGTTTCACTCAACCCAATGTGTTTTTCTTGCATATAGCAATCTTCACAAAGGGTATAAGTGCCTAGAAGTATCGTCTGGACACATATATATTTCACGGGATGTTGTATTCGATGAAACAATTTTTCCGTTTTCCAAACTCCATCCCAATGCCGAAGCACTTCTTTGAGCTGAAATAGCTCTCCTTCCAGATTATATGCCCAGTTCTGATCATGGGGGGAATTATGCCAGGCTACAGATGTGATTAATTCAATAGAAAAATTTAATTCTGGTGTTAAGTGTGCAGATAGCCATGATTTTATGCAAGGAGAAGGAGACAAAACTGGCGCTGGATCCCAGGAGGATTTCCCTGGCAGCGTCCCTGTGCGATCCATGGAGGATTCGCCTGTAAGCGCTCGATCCGAGGCCGATCTGGGCGCCTCGCGCGCGGCAGATGGGCCGGTGGACAACTGGCTGGGCCCCACCAGCTCACGTGGTACGCGGGCGGACGAATCCCAGCGGGCCATGCCCGAGTGGGCCGGCGCAATGGCCGACCAGGCGACATGCATGGGGGCCAGCCCTGGCGCTGCACGCAGCACACCCAAGGAGGCAGCTTCTGAGGCGTCTGAGGAGGCGGTTTCAGAGGATCCGCACGGATCGCGAGGGGGATTCGCTCCTCGGATCGGGAGCTGACCAGAATAGCGGGTCAGGTGGGATCCTCTATGGCTGCTCATTCCGCTGGTTCTAGTGTGCCGGAGCCTGCTCATTCCGTTGGTTCTGGTGTGCCGGAGCCTGCTCATTCCGCTGGTTCTGGTGTGCCGGAGCCTCCACGTCGCCAAACAAGGTCATAGTCTGGTATAGTTTGAAAGAAAACTTACACAGATGGAACCATAAGGTATGCCAAAGTTAAACGTGCCTTTCTTGCTAGCACGGGTGAACCAATTCATTTGCATGATGTACTTGCTAATCAAGAGTGGAAGAAAGCCATGGATACTGAGTATGAAGCACTCATGAAAAATAAAACATGGCGTTTAGTACCCCCAAAAAAGGGTCAAATGTGATTGATTGTAAATGGGTTTACAAGATTAAGAGAAAGTCTGATGGTAGCATTGACAGATACAAAGCTAGATTAGTTGGTAAGGGATTCAAGTAACGGTTTGGTATTGATTATGAGGATACGTTTAGTCCTATTGTTAAATCAGCTACTATTCCTCTTGTACTGTCTATTGCCATCTCCAGAGGTTGGAGTCTGCGCCAGCTAGATGTTCAGAACGCGTTTCTTCATGGTGTTCTGGAAGAAGAGGTTTTTGTGAAGCAGCCACCAGGATATGAGAACAAAAGCACACCTTATCATGTTTGCAAACTAGAGAAAGCCTTGTATGGTTTAAAACAGGCCCCAAGAGCCTGGTACTCGAGGTTGAGCACTCAGTTACAACAGATTGGGTTTACACCATCAAAGGCTGACACTTCATTGTTCTTTTATAACAAAGGCAACATTACTATGTTTGTGATTGTTATGTTGATGATATTATTGTTGCTAGCTCAAGTTCAGATGCCACCACTTGCTTGCTTAAGGATCTGAAGGTGGAGTTTGCTCACAAGGACTTGGGAAATCTTCACTATTTTCTTGGTATAGACGTTAAACATGTGAAGGATGGTGTTGGGGATATAACTATTGGGTTAACCCGCCCAGGAGGGGCCGGGTTAACCCACGGTGGTTGATACGTCTCCAACTTATCTATAATTTTTTATTTCTTCATGCTATATTATATTCTGTTTTGGATGATTAATGGGCTTTGTTATACACTTTTATATTATTTTTGGGACTAACCTATTAACCGGAGGCCCAGCCCAAATTGCTGTTTTTTGCCTATTTCAGAGTTTCGTAGAAAAAGAATATCAAACGGAGTCCAAACGGAATGAAACCTTCGAGAATGTGATTTTCGGAACAAACGTGATCCATAGGACTTGGACCCTACGTCAAGAAAGAAACCAGCAGGGCACGAGGTAGGGGGGCGCGCCTACCCCCTGGGCGCGCCCTCCACCATTGAGGGGCCCACGTTGCTCCACCGACGTACTTCTTCCTCCTATATATACCTACGTACCCCCAAACCAACAGAAGCATCCACGAAAACCTAATTCCACCGCCGCAACCTTCTGTACCCGTGAGATCCCATCTTGGGGCCTTTTTGGCGTCCTGCCAGAGGGGGCACTGATCACGGAGGGCTTCTACATCAACACCATAGCCTCTCCGATGATGTGTGAGTAGTTTACCTCAGACCTTCGGGTCCATAGTTATTAGCTAGATTGCTTCTTCTCTCTCTTTGGATCTCAATACAAAGTTCTCCACGATTCTCGTGGAGATCTATTCGATGTAATCTATTTTTGCGGTGTGTTTGAATTGTGGGTTTATGATCAAGTTTATCTATGAATAATATTTGAATCTTCTCTGAATTCTTTTATGTATGATTAGTTATCTTTGCAAGTCTCTTCGAATTATCAGTTTGGTTTGGCCTACTAGATTGATCTTTCTTGCAATGGGAGAAGTGCTTAGCTTTGGGTTCAATCTTGCGGTGTCCTTTTCCAAAGGATGAGGGGGCAGTAAGACACGTATTGTATTGTTGCCATCGAGGATAACAAGATGGGGTTTATATCATATTGCATGAGTTTATCCCTCTACATCATGTCATCTTACTTAAAGCGTTACTCTATTATTTTGAACTTAATACTCTAGATGCATGCTGGATAGCGGTCGATGTGTGGAGTAATGGTAGTAGATGCAGGCAGGAGTCGATCTACTTGTCGCGGACGTGATGCCTATATACATGATCATACCTAGATATTCTCATAACTATGATCAATTCTATCAATTGCTCAACAGTAATTTGTTCACCCACCGTAATACTTATGCTCTTGTGAGAAGCCACTAGTGAAACCTATGGCCCCCGGGTCTATTTTCCATCATATTAATCTTCCAACACTTAGCTATTTTTATTGCCTGTTATTTTATTTTGCATCTTTATTATAAAAATACCAAATATATTATCTTATCATATCTATCAGATCTCACTTTTGTAAGTGACCGTGAAGGGATTGAGAACCCCTTTATTGCATTTGTTACGAGGTTTTTATTTGTTTATGTAGGTGCGAGGGACTTGAGCGTGGCCTCCTACTAGATTGATCCCTTGGTTCTCAAAAACTGAGGGAAATACTTACGCTACTTTTCTACATCACCCTTTCCTCTTCAAGGGAAAACCAACGCAGTGCTCAAGAGGTAGCAAGAAGGATTTCTGGCGCCGTTGTCGGGGAGTCTATGCAAAAGTCAACATACCAAGTACCCATCACAAACCCTTATCCCTCGCATTACATTATTTGCCATTTGCCTCTCATTTTCCTCTCCCCCACTTCACCTTTGCCGTTTTATTCGCCCTTCTTCCGTTCATTTTTTTGTTTGCTTGTGTTACCATGTACCTTCTTTTTGATTGCATCTTAAGCTTGCTAAAAGTTTATGGATCCTCATCCACTTGCTAATCTCTTTAAGAGATCCAATTATGATGAACCTATTGCTAGTGAATTGAGTGCACTAGATTATCTTTATGAGGTTTTGCTTGAAATTCGTGAATCTGAAAATTGTGATGAAGTACTTTATGAAGAGATTCACGATAGATCTTTGAATAAAAAGCATGATTGCAATTATTTTACTATAAATTCTATTGATTTCAATTGTGCTAAAAATATGCAAAACCCTAAGCTTGGGGATGCTAGTTTTGCTATGTCCTCTACTTGTTGTAATGATCATGATTGGGGTGATAGTTCTTCTTATGATCTTCAAAATTTATTTAAGCCCCATGATGAATATGAAATTGATAATAGTGTTTGCAATATTATGGAAAGTGGGTTTGGAAGAGTGTTAACTTTAGATCCCACATATTTGGAGTGTTCAATCTTATGAAATTTTTGATAAAGGTGGGTTTGGAGAGGTCATGACTTTAGTTAATGTTAATCCCACTATTTTGGAAGAGTGTCAACTTTGCATACATGTGGATCGTGTTAAGCATATGTTTTGTGATAGCTATATTGTTGAATTTTCTTATGATCCTACATGTAATTATTATGAGAGAGGAAAATATGGTTGTAGAAATTTTCATGTCACTAAATTACCTCTCATTATGTTGAGATTGCTATTGTTTCTTTCCGCTTCCTTGCATATGCTAGTTTTTGCTTGCCTTGATAATTTGTTTGCCTATAATATGCCTATGCATAGGAAGTATGTTAGACTTAGATGTGTTTGTCACGTGTTTTATGATGCTATCTTTGTGCTTCAATTCTTGTCTTTCTTGTGAGCATCATTGAAATCT
This sequence comes from Aegilops bicornis, assembly GCA_021605145.1. NCBI lineage: Eukaryota > Viridiplantae > Streptophyta > Magnoliopsida > Poales > Poaceae > Aegilops > Aegilops bicornis. The sequence goes on from CM038671.1 coordinate 97,970,091, forward strand.
CAATGCCTAGCTAAAAAGACTTTAAAGAAAGCGCTTGTTGGAGAGACAAACCAATATTATTCCTTGCTGTTATTCAATAAATAATCCATCTAGCCTTTTTTTAGATTTGTTTTTATGTTTTAATTAGTGTTTGTGCCAAGTTAAACTTATAGGAACTTCTTGGGTGATAATTATTTGATCTTGCTGAAAATCCCAGAAAATTTCTGCTCACGAAAACAATTGTTAAAAATTACCAGGACGTGATAATATATTTATTCCAATTTAAGAAGACCAATAAAACAATTCTCTAGGTCCTCCTATTTTTTTAGAATTTTTTGAGTTCCAGAAGTTTGCGTTAGTTACAGATTACTACAGACTGTTCTGTTTTTGACAGATTCTGTTTTTCGTGTGTTGTTTGCTTATTTTGATGAATCTATGGCTAGTGAAATAGTTTATAAACCATAGAGAAGTTGGAATACAGTAGGGTTAACACCAATATAAATAAAGAATGAGTACATTATAGTACCTTGAAGTGGTGTTTTGTTTTCTTTCGCTAACGGAGCTCACGAGATTTTCTATTAAGTTTTGTGTCGTGAAGTTTTCAAGTTTTGGTTAAAAGATTTGATGGATTATGGAACAAGGAGTGGCAAGAGCCTAAGCTTGGGTATGCCCATGGCACCCCAAGATAATCTAAGGACACCAAAAATCCAAAGCTTGGGGATGCCCGGAAGGCATCCCCTCTTTCGTCTACTTCCATCGGTAACTTTACTTGGAGCTATATTTTTATTCACCACATGATATGTGTTTTGCTTGGAGCGTCTTGTATGATTTGAGTCTTTGCTTTTTATTTTACCAAAATCATATTTGCTTTACACACCTTTTGAGAGAGACACACATGATTCGGAATTTATTAGAATACTCTATGCGCTTCGCTTATATCTTTTGAGCTATATAGTTTTTGCTCTAGTGCTTCACTTATATCTTTTAGAGCACGGCGGGGGATTTGTTTTATAGAGACTATTATTATCTCATGATTCTCTTATATTATTTTGAGAGTCTTAAACAGCATGGTAATTTGCTTAAGTAGGAAAATTAATCCTAATATGCTAAGTATTCAAGACTAGTAAAAAACTTTCTTATGAGTGTGCTGAATACTAAGAGAAGTTTGATGATTGATGATTGTTTTAAGATATGGAGGTAGTGATATCAAAGTTGTGCTAGTTGAGTAGTTGTGAAATTGAGAAATGCTTGTGTTGAAGTTTGCAAGTCCCGTAGCATGCACGTATGGTAAACGTTATGTAACAAATTTGAAACATGAGGTGTTCTTTGATTGTCTTCCTTATGAGTGGCGGTCGGGGACGAGCGATGATCTTTTCCTACCAATCTATACCCCTAGGAGCATCCGCGTAGTGCTTGGTTTTTGATGACTTGTAGATTTTTGCAATAAGTATGTGAGTTCTTTATGACTAATAGTGAGTCCATGGATTATACGCACTCTTACCCTTCCATCATTGCTAGCCTCTTCGGAACCGTGCATTGCCCTTTCTCACATTGAGAGTTGGTGCAAACTTCGCCGGTGCATCCAAACCCCGTGATATGATACGCTCTTTCACACATAAACCTCCTTATATCTTCCTCAAAACAGCCACCATACCTACATATTATGGCATTTCCATAGCCATTCCGAGATATATTGCCATGCAACTTTCTACCGTTCCGTTTATCATGACACGTTTATCATTGTCATATTGCTTTGCATGATCATGTAGTTGACATCATATTTGTGGCAAAGCCACCGTCCATAATTTTTCATACATGTCACTCTTGATTCATTGTTATCCCGGTATACCGCCGGAGGCATTCATATAGAGTCATACTTTGTTCTAGTATCGAGTTGTAATCATTGAGTTGTAAATAAATAGAAGTGTGATGATCGTCATTCAAAGAGCATTGTCCCCCAAAAAAGAGAAGAAATGCCAAATAAAAAAGGAAGGCCCAAAAAAAGAAAATAAAAAGGGACAATGCTACTATCCTTTTTTTCCACACTTGTGCTTCAAAGTAGCACCATGATTTTCATGATAGAGAGTCTCTTGTTTTGTCACTTTCATAAACTAGTGGGAATTTTTCATTATAGAACTTGGCTTGTATATTCCAACAATGGGCTTCCTCAAATGCCCTAGGTCTTCGTGAGCAAGCAAGTTGGATGCACACCCACTTAGTTTCTTTTGTTGAGCTTTCGTGCATTTATAGCTCTAGTGCATCCGTTGCATGGCAATCCCTACTATTTGCATTAACATCAATCGATGGGCATCTCCATAGCCCGTTGATTAGCCGCGTTGATGTGAGACCTTCTCCTTTTTTGTCTTCTCCACATAACCCCCATCATTATAGTCTATTCCACCCATAGTGCTATATCCATGGCTCACGCTCATGTATTGCGTGAAGGTTGAAAAAGTTTGAGATTACTAAAGTATGAAACAATTGCTTGGCTTGTCATCGGGGTTGTGCATGATGAGATCATTCTTGTGTGACGAAGATGGAGCGTGACTAAACTATATGATTTTGTAGGGATGAATTTTCTTTGGCCATGTTATTCTGAGAAGATATAATTGCTTAGTTAGTATGCTTGAAGTATTATTGCTTTTATGCCAACATTAAACTTTTATCTTGAATCTTTCCGATCTGAATATTCATACCACAATTAATAGGGTTACATTAAAAAATTATGCCAAGTAGCATTCCGCATCAAAAATTCTTTTTTTATCATTTACCTACTCGAGGACGAGCATGAATTAAGCTTGGGGATGCGATACATATCCAACGTATCTATAATTTTTTATTGCTTCATGCTATATTATATTCTATTTTGGATGATTAATGGGCTTTGTTATACACTTTTATATTATTTTGGGACTAACCTATTAACCGAACGCCTAGCCCAAATTGCTGTTTTTTGCCTATTTCAGAGTTTCGTAAAAAAAGGATATCAAACGGAGTCCAAACGGAATGAAACCTTCGGGAACGTGATTTTCGGAAAAAACATGATCCAGAGGACTTGGACCCTACGTCAAGAAAGCAACCAGGAGGGCACGAGGTAGGGGGGCGCGCCTACCCCCTTGGGCGCGCCCTCCACCCTCGTGGGGCCCAAGTTGCTCCACCGACGTACTTCTTCCTCCTATATATACCTCACGCACTTCAAACCAATGAAGCATCCATGAAAACCTAATTCCACCACCGCAACCTTATGTACCCGTGAGTCCCATCTTGGGGCCTTTTCCGGCGTCCTGCCGGAGGGGGCATTGATCACGGAGGGCTTCTACATCAACACCATAGCCTCTCCGATGATGTGTGAGTAGTTTACCTCAGACCTTCGGGTCCATAGTTATTAGCTAGATGGCTTCTTCTCTCTCTTTGGATCTCAATACAAAGTTCTCCACGATTATCGTGGAGATTTATTCGACGTAATCTTCTTTTGCGGTGTGTTTGTTGAGACCGATGAATTGTGGGTTTACGATCAACTTTATCTATGAACAATATTTGAATCTTCTCTGACTTCTTTTATGTATGATTGGTTATCTTTGCAAGTCTCTTCGAATTATCAGTTTGGTTTGGCCTACTAGATTGATCTTTCTTGCAATGGGAGAAGTGCTTAGCTTTGGGTTCAATCTTGCGGTGTCCTTTCCCAGTGATGAGGGGCAGCAAGGCACGTATTGTATTGTTGCCATCGAGGATAACAAGATGGGGTTTATATCATATTGCATGAGTTTATCCCTCTACATCATGTCATCTTACTTAAAGCGTTACTCTGTTCTTTTCAACTTAATACTCTAGATGCATGCTGGATAGCGGTCGATGTGTGGAGTAATAGTAGTAGATGCAGGCAGGAGTCGATCTACTTGTCGCGGACGTGATGCCTATATACATGATCATACCTAGATATTCTCATAACTATGCTCAATTCTATCAATTGCTCAACAGTAATTTGTTCACCCACCGTAATACTTATGCTCTTGAGAGAAGCCACTAGTGAAACCTATGGCTACCGGGTCTATTTTCCATCTTATTAATCTCCCAACACTTAGCTATTTTTATTGCCTTTTATTTTACTTTGCATCTTTATTATAAAAATACCAAAAATATTATCTTATCATATCTATCAGATCTCACTTTCGCAAGTGACCATGAAGGTATTGACAACCCCTTTATTGCGTTGGTTGCACGGTTTTTATTTGTTTGTGTAGGTGCGAGGGACTTGAGCGTGGCCTCCTACTGGATTGATACCTTGGTTCTCGAAACTGAGGGAAATACTTACGCTACTTTTCTGCATCACCCTTTCCTCTTCAAGGGAAAACCAACGCAGTGCTCAAGAGGTAGCAGCGGTCTATCAAGACAAAGCCCGTAAAGATGCTGAAGATGGCGGTTCATTATGAAGACTCGTTAAAAGGCCCAGAGCTCGGAGGCGGCTTAAAGCCCATAAGTGTAAACCACCATATATGTATGACTTGTATTGTAAGGCATGCGTATTTGGTCACCGAGCCGGACACGTTGTTATGAGCCGGCCGGGACTTTGTAAGCCACAGGTCGTCAACCTGTGTATATAAAGGGACGACCCGGCGGCGGTTTAGAAGGAGGGACAACATATCGAAAGCTAGGTCAAGCGTATTCGCTCCCTGATAATCGAGGCATAAGCAATACCACCTCAAACTCGATTATGCCTTTACCTTCACCGCAAGGGTGTAAGTGCATCTAGTGCCCCTTAGTGATTTTGGTGTATTGAAGACTTATAGGTTAAGGGACTGATACGTTTGTGAGTGTACACATGTCTATAGGTCTATAAGGAGTTCGATATTTACAGAGAAAGTCAACCCCTAAAAATGAAGTTCTTCGACTGAAGACTTTCTGAAGACTTTGAAAGTGAAGAAATTGGTGTGACCTTGAAGACTTGGTATTCATTCGAGGAACATGTAGCGTGAATACTTTTGTTTTCGTAGTTTCATTTTCTCTTTCTTGAGTCATAGGAAACACCGTCATCGTTAAAGGGGTCAAGGAAATACTAAGGAAAAATTTCCATGTGATGCTCAACTCAAAATCCTACACCTACCAATCCCTTCGAGTGAAGCCATTGGAAATCTCATACAGTTCAGTCAAATTTCTTAAGTGACAGAGGCGAAGTTCTTCTGGTCTCTGAGGAATTTGTTCTGACTGAGGAGTTAGGAATTCGCTAGTGCGGATTGCCTACAAGTGAGGCACATGATAGCCCTAAGGAATTTGAGCCTCAAATATCCGACCGTTGCTGTGCTACGCGCCAGCTGTCCCAAAATATCTACCCACTTAACGGTCATATCATTGAAGGACATTTATGTCTTATCATGTCGGGCTACTCCCTAGGCTATAAATAGCCGCCCCCTACAACCACTAGCTAGTTGGCTGCTCCGAGAGAAATTGACACTTGTCATTTGAGAGCATCCCATCCTCCGAGGACTTTGAGCGAAAATCATCAAGTGAGGAAAACCCAAACCCAAAAACCTACAAACCCAAAGTGATTGAGCATCACTGAAGAGATTGATCTTGCGTGAATCCGACGCTTGTCACCTTTGAAGACTGTGCATCTTCCAGACGGTTAGACGTCATGGTCTGAGCATCCAAGAGGAAATTGTGGATCGCCGAGTGACCAAGTTTGTGAAGGTTTGGAAGTCACCTGAAGACTTACCACGAGTGATTGGGCGAGGTCTGTGTGACCTTAGCTGAAGGAGAATACGGTGAGGACTATGTGTCCTCAGGTTTAAATACCTAGCCGCTCCAACCAGACGTACAACTGTCACAACAGTTGGAACTGGTCTACCAAATCATTGTCTTCCCCAAGCCTACTGGTTCTATTTCCTCAACTCTTTCATTTCTTCATAACTGTGTTATGTACTTGTTCATATCTGTCTGAAGATTTTGACTGAAGACTTTCTCAATTTCCTCAGTTCAATTTCTTTAGTCTGTCTGTCTTCATCCTGTTTTATCCTGTGCTTACGCTCTCGTACTGCGGTTCTCAGTATTCATTTCATCATGATGTCCATGTTTATGTTCTGTAATGTATGCATCTGAGTACTTATTCCGCTGCAAGTAGTTCTTCGCTTAGGAATTTCCTCACCCTGAAATTTCTAAGTGAAGAATGCATAAAAATCGCCTACCAATCTCCCCCTTTTAGGTGATTGATGACAATATAGGTTAAGTTTTCAACGGGGCTAAACATATGAAGTGTAAATACTGATATTGAGGAATTTGATTACAATATATAGAAGAACTCACCCTGAAGATGTGCATAGTGAGGAATTTGCTTTTGAGGCAATGCACACTTGAAGAGTAGAATCATGGAGATCTCCCCCTATATCTTGTAATACATACACGCATTTGACATATAATATGAAGAATTTGAAATGCATGATGAAATATGGTGACTAATGTAATTCACCATGCGTGCATTAACATTAATGAGGAATAAGCATGCAGAATAAAACAGCAAAAGTATCAGACCACCATAGAGTTTAAGTTTACAACTCGATCCAGCAAAGTCTTCAAAAGAATGAGAGTTGTAACTTAGCAAAAATACGCCCATATAGGTAGACCCTCTTGAAGACTAACTCAAATTTCTCCCCCTTTGTCATCGAATGACCAAAAGGATCGCAAAATGAGGACTAACGCCCCTGAAGAATATCATGATGATGGAGGAGAGCCAGCGTTGTTGGGGTCGTTTTTTGTTGTAGGGCCTGCCACAGTGTTGTCCAAGTCTTCATGCTCGTCCATCTCGCGTGATGAAGAATATGAGCTGGCCACGAAGGAGGGAACTTTGACCTTCTTGTATTTCTTCGATGGAGGCTGAGACCAGTCAAAGTCCTGCTTGAGACCCATTTGCTTCAGATCTTCTTCACCATACAGATGTGACAGAATAGCCCAGGTGCGACCCAAGACTTCATGGAGGTAGTAATGGTTTTTCTTCACTTCATTGTGTGTAATAGTCATGTTGTGAAGAATAGAACCAAACTGACGCTTAACCCATTTGTGGTTGCGATCGACCTTCTGGTGAAGACTGAGGAGAAGCTCACGATCAGTCATCACCCTTGGAGCTATGGTTTTGAGGATTTGGTTTTCAAGCTTGTGCAGCAGAGTCATGAGTGGTAGAGTCATCATTAGTGGAGTAAGATGTAGCTTTGCGAAACTGACCATCCAATGGGCGAATGCCTTCATCAATAACAGCAGCGGCCTTGCCCTTTTCATCAGCTGAGGAAAATGTCCGCTTGAGGACTTCAATGGGTGGCAAGTAGCTGCCATGGTTGAGAGTGTCAGCCTTGTAGTTGAGTGAAGACCTTGTTTTGATGAATCTCATAATCCAAGGAGCATAAGGCTTCAACTCAAATGGAGAGAGAGCAATGTTTGCTAGAGTCCTCATGAAGAAATCATGATAGTTGACAGGAATGCCATGCATGATGTTGAAAAGCAGATTCTTCATGATGCCAACGACTTCCTCACCAGTCGAGTCGTGGCCTTTGATAGGACTCAAAGTCTTCGTCAGAATGCGATAGACTGTTCTTGGCACGTACAAAAATTCCTTCACAATGAATTTGGTCCTTGGGGCTTGACCAAGCTTCAGCGGCTTCATCAGTACTTGCATGTAATGAGCAGTGAGTTCAGGTTCAAGGTACAGACAACGAGCGCCATCAAGGGGAGGACTGATTGGCAGGGCATGAAGCAATTCAGAGGCCGGTGCTTTATAGTGAGTATTTTTGGTCATCCAGTCCAAAACCCAAGAGTTCACATCGTCAACATCTCCTGTGATGTACAGTGTTGCATAGAAATGAAGAATAAGCTCTTCATTCCAATCAACAATGTCAGTGAAAAAGTTGAGCAGTCCTGCATCATGAAGCACACTGAGGACTGGGGTGAAGCAAGGCAGTGATTCCATGTCCACGTGAGGAATATGCTCGTGGTCGAAGACTTTGTCTTTGTTGAAAAGCAGTGAAGAATAGAAATTTTCTTGGCTGGCAGTCCAGAAGCGCTTCCTTCTAAGACGAGCAGAGTCATATGGGTTGTACTCGGCGAAGAACACATGCTCGCCGAAGAAGTCATCAGCCTTGAATTTTTGCTTCTTTGAGAAGGGATCTGAGGGAGTCCCGGATTAGGGGGTGTCCGGATAGCCGGACTATGACCTTTGGTCGGACTCCTGGACTATGAAGATACAAGATTGAAGACTTCGTCCCGTGTCCGGATGGGACTTTCCTTGGCGTGGAAGGCAAGCTTGGCGATATGGATATGTAGATCTCCTACCATTATAACCGACTCTGTGTAACCCTAACCCTATTCGGTGCCTATATAAACCGGAGGGTTTTCGTCCATAGGACGAACAATAATCATACCATAGGCTAGCTTCTAGGGTTTAGCCTCTCTGATCTCGTGGTAGATCCACTCTTGTACTACCCATATCATCAATATTAATCAAGCAGGAGTAGGGTTTTACCTCCATCGAGAGGGCCCGAACCTGGGTAAAAACATCGTGTCCCTCGTCTCCTGTTACCATCCGCCTAGACGCACAGTTCGGGACCCCCTACCCGAGATCCGCCGGTTTTGACACCGACATTGGTGCTTTCATTGAGAGTTCCTCTGTGTCGTCTCCGTCAGGAAGGATGCATCATCCCGTCTTTAAAGACGGGACTGTTGCTAAAGAAGCTTTGGCTGTCGGCCAAACTCTCCGGCTAGACGGTTTTCTTATGACCGCCTGTTCGGCCGCCGCGCCGACGATGACTTCTCGGGTCATCGAAAGCGATCTTCACGTTAACTCGGAGCTCGCCGAGCAGTTAGATCCGATGGAGCTCTCTTCCTTAAACGAGCTCTTGGATCGCATCACCGCCACAGGAGTCGCTTCTGAGACTATGATCGATTGGGTCTAAACCCGATCTGAGAGAGATTAACTCTCCCCAGGTTACCCACCACGTTGCTGTGGTAGAGGAACAATACGACGACCCTTCTCCTATCTTAAGGACTAGCTACGTCCGGATTCCCGATCCCTCCATGCCGGATTCTCGCGGAGGAGAGGACGTCACTCAAGCCCTGAACCTAAAGTCAGGCAGCGGGCTAGATTCATTGGACAACATCCAAGAATCCAAGCTTCCAAGTTCGGAAGCTCCTCGGCCCTTAAGTCTCAGATTGGGCGCGGTTCCGGATTTAATTCCACCCGCCCACCCAAACATAAGCGACCTATCTCAAATTCGGCGAGAGCCCGCAGAACAAGACACCATTATCGGGCGATTCCTCCTGGTTATGGACAGGATAAAGGACTGCCGCGAGGAGGACGCAATCTCATTATTCTGCAACAATTGCACGGACAACAGGATCCTAAATGCTATAAGTCGCCGTGACATTACACGCTTTGCCGACTTGGCGTCCATAGTATGAAAGTACTGTGCAATGGAAAGCGCCTAGAAAACCGAATCAAGATTTTGGGACAATCCGGCCTTGAATACAACCCCAGTCCGAAATAAAAGGGTGCATCATCGCCAGCACACAGGTTAAATACCAAAAAGCAAACCCTCTATAGGGCATGGAACCGTCTTTGGAGGGATGGCTCAATGGACCCTGTAAAATTCATAATACAGAGGGCGCCACTCCAACTCATAGCCTCAGAGCATGTTGGATACTACGGCAGGTGGCCAAAAGTGGCGAAGAGCTTCTAGCTCTAGAGCACCAACCCAAGGATACCAGTACGGTATTAACAGTCTTCGAGACTTTCGCATCAAATAATATGCAGAAACAAACACTCCGTAGCCTTGCCGAAGTCTATCAAGTAGCAACAATAAACCCATGGAGTGACACGACTATTACTTTTAATGCCAGTGACGAACCTAAATTCCGAACAGCCCGAGCACCAGCCGCATTGGTCCTCAGTCCGATAGTGGACGGCTTTCGCCTTACCAAGGTACTCATGGACGGTGGCAGCAGATTGAACCTTATTTACGAGGAAACCCTCCGAAAAATGGAGGTAGACTGGAGCCGCATTGGGCGAAGCAGCACAACCTTTAGAGGAATAATCCCTAGTCGGGAAGCACGCTGTACAGGAAAAATCACACTGGATGTGGTGTTTGGCACGCCGGATAATTACAGGTCCGAGGAGGTCACGTTCCAAGTGGCCCCGTTCAGCAGCGGAGACCATGCTCTATTAGGGCGAGTGGCATTCGCAGTTTTCCAAGCTATACCCCATTATGGGTACATGAAGCTCAAAATGCCAGGGCCCAACGGAATCATCACTCTTGCTAGTGACCCGGACATAGTACTCCGCACCGAAAATAAGACAGCCGCACTGGCCCTTGAGGCACTATCCGAAGCCCTAGCGGCCGAGGAACTCACTGCACTGCGCTCCACAGTGAATAGGGACGATGTGATACTCGATAAGAGATCCAAATCCACTTCCTTCAAACCAGCGGACGAAATAGTCAAACTCCAAGTCCATCCAACGGACCCTACAAAAACGGCCTCCATCGGGGCACAATTAAATCCTGATGTAGACGCCACACTAAGAGAATTCCTACGCGAAAATTGGGACATTTTTGCCTGGCACCCTTCAGACATGCCAGGAATCCCACGCCGGCTGGCCGAGCACAACCTAAACTTCCTAAAAGGATTCAAGCCAGTCAAACAGGCTCTTCGGCGTTTCTCCGAACCCAAGAGACAGGCCATGGGAGAGGATCTAGCCAAACTATTGGAGGCCGGATTCATCAGAGATATAAAACATCCGGACTGGCTAGCAAACCTGGTGATGGTACCAAAGAAGGACAAATCCACGGCGCCTGTAAGCGCCGATTTCATGGACCTCAACATGGCTTGCGAAAAGGATCCGTTCCCCCTCTCCCGCATCGATCAAATCATCGTGGCTACCGCAGGACACGATTCATTGTGTTTCCTCGACGCATACTCCGGCTACCACCAAATTAAGATGGCAGAGCCTGACCAAGCCGCAACGGCATTCATCACTCCATACGGCCCATTCTGCTTCAACACAATGCCCTTCGGGCTCAAAAACGCCGGCGCAACATATCAACGCATGATTCAGACATGTCTGGCAAACCAGATCGGCAAAATTGTGGAGGCATACGTAGACGATGTGGTCGTCAAAAGCAAGCACGTCGAAACTCTAGTAGACAACTTGAGGCTCACATTCGATAATCTCCGAACATATGACATTAAGCTCAACCCGGAAAAATGCGTTTTCGATGTACCGGCCGGAAAGCTCTTGGGCTTCATCGTATCCGGTAGAGGAATTGAAGCAAACCCAGCCAAGATCCGAGCTCTGTCACAATTGGATATCCCAAAAGACCTCAAACAAATAAAAAAATTGACTGGATGCATGGCGGCTCTAAGCCACTTTATCTCCCGTTTGGGAGAAAAGGCATTACCCCTTTATCGCCTCCTCCGACGCACCAAACACTTTGAGTGGACGGATGCCGCCACGGCCGGACTCGAAGAAATAAAGGCCATATTGGCAACAAACCCGGTCCTGGCCGCGCCCAACACAGGCGAACCAATGCTATTATACACCGCGGCAACTCATCAAGTTGTAAGCGCGGTGCTCGTTGTCGAACGAGAAACGGACGGACACAAGTTCCCTCTTCAAAAACCAGTTTACTACGTGGCGACTGTCCTAACTCCATGCAAGTCACGGTACCCGCATTATCAAAAGATAGCGTACGCGGTGTTTATGGCATCCCGGAAGCTGCGACACTACTTTCAAGAGTGTTCGATAACAGTAGCCTCCGAAGCACCCCTTGACGACATTATAAACAACCACGACGCGACAGGCCGGATCGCCAAATGGGCCATTGAGCTCCTCCCGTTCGACATAACCTATAAGCCACGGAGAGCTATTAAGTCGCAAGTTTTGGCCGACTTCGTCACCGAATGGGCCGAAGCCGAACTCCCTAAAGAGTACGGCGCATATTCGAACTGGATAATGCACTTCGACGGCTCCAAAATGTTGGCTGGCCTGGGAGCTGGCATCGTCCTGACGTCCCCAACCGGAGATACAGTTCAATACGTACTCCAGATAATGTATACGGACTCCAACAGCGCAGCCGAATACGAGGCCCTTCTACATGGTCTCCGGATGGCAGCTCCATGGGCATTCAATGCCTAGAGGTGCGCGGGGATTCGAACCTCGCGATATCCCAAATAAATGGAGACTTTGATGCCAAGGATCCGAAAATGGTAGCCTATCGCAATGCCGTCCTAAAAATGTCAACTCGGTTTGAGGGGCTCGAATTTCATCATATAGCCCGGGACAACAACCAAGCAGCAGACATGTTGGCACGCATCAGCGAAAACCGCGATCCACTCCACCCAACATCTTCCTAGAGAGGTTGTTCAAGCCATCCGTATTATGGGAGGGAGAGTCTGGAAATAACAACCCGGACCCAACCGCACTGCCCCACACCAAACATTTTAACACAGTTGGTGGTTCTACCAACGAAATAACATCCTCAGCCCACGTAATAATGGCAGTCATTGCCCTGTGGATAGAACCATTCCTAGCCTACCTAACCAGGCAGGAACTCCTCGAGGACCAAAACGAGGCCCGCTGCATAGTGCGGCGATCTAAAGCCTACAAAGTCCATGAGGGAGAGCTTTATAAGAAAAGCACAACCGGAGTCCTTCAAAGGTGTATCTCCGAAGAAGAAGGGCAGAATCTTCTGGCTGAAATACATGCCGGACTCGGCGGGCACCACGCCGCAGCCCGGGCCCTTGTAGGCAAGGCCTTCCGTACAGGATTTTATTGGCCGACGGCCCGGGCAGATGCTCAGGACTTAGTCCAATGATGCGTCGGATGCCAGCTCTTTGCTAATCAGAGCCACATGCCACCCATCGCCCTCAAAACTATACCCATCACCTGGCCCTTTGCGGTCTGGGGGCTTGACATGGTCGGACCCCTTAAAGGGGGAACCCACAAGCAAAAATACCTACTGGTCATGGTGGATAAATTCACCAAATGGATAGAGGCCAAGCCTGTCAAGACGGCCGAATCCGGACCGGTGATAGACTTCATATCAGGGGTCGCACACCGTTACGGTGTGCCCCACATCATCATCACTGATAACGGCACGAACTTTACGTCCGACGAGGTCAAACTCTGGTGCAAAAACATGGGCATTAAGCTCGACTACGCCTCAGTCTATCACCCTCAAACTAACGGTCAAGTTGAGCAAGCAAATGGTCTAATTATGAGCGGCATCAAACCCAGATTAGTGCGGTCCCTCAAGGAATCTAACACACACTGGGTAGAGGAGCTCGACTCCATACTCTGGGGGCTGCGGACCACTCCGAATCGCATGACCGGATTCACACCATTCTTTATGGTATACTGGCAGAGGCAGTTACGCCTGTGACATAATTCATGACTCACCTCGGCGTGCGCATACGAAGAAAGAGAAGCCGAGCTCGATCGGCAGGACAATTTGGACGCCTTGGAGGAGGAGCGTGACATAGCAAAAGCCTGTTCCGCATTCTATCAACAGCAGGCTCGAAGATATCAAAGCAGAGAAGTACGGGCCAAAACTTACAATGTTGGTGAGCTAGTCCTACGCCTGCCGGACAAGAAAAAGGACAAACTAAAGCCCAAATGGGAAGGTCCCTTTATCATCGACCAAGTCCCGACAGTGGAGCGCATCGTCTGCGAGATGCATCGGATAACCGACTCGAGCCGAACCCATGGAACGCAAAGACGCCTCCGAAGATTCTTCGCCTAGTGCCGGATTCTGAGTTCGTCTCATTCCTCTGTCCATATTTTACATTTTAGCTGTCTTCTATTTTTCTCCTTCTCCCTCCTTTTTTTCTTTCAAGCCTTGGAAGGCTCGTTAGCGCATTGTTCACACACCCTTGACGCGCTATCCGCGCTCATTGTACCTAGGGCTTCTTTCACGTAAGCTTAATTATAAGGGCTTCATGCCCAATACATGTGTCACACTTCCGCATGTACCTTTTATTCACCATTATATGCATCGATATGACTTAAGTTTTGGCCAAGCTGGCTTGCTTGGCTCCTGTGCTTACCCCTACGTTCCCGATTGTTCGGCTAGGTGGTAAAGGGAGCACCTCTGCGATTGTTACTGCCGGGTCAGCCGGATGTGTACCTCAGACTGGGTGAAGCCAAAAGCTAGCGTTCTTAAGAGAATATTCGGTCGGTGAACTAAAAGAAGATTTCTTACCTATTTATTTATCTGCCCCCAGATGTTTTTACCTTTTTTTAGTCCGGACATGCACTTTAGGGCATGCCTCCTGTGGAAAGGAACCCCTAACGGAACTATTCTCCTGGAAGATGTTTCTTACTAACCATGTAATATAACATAACTAGTTGGGCACTTGTCTGATAAAGCACTAATGACCCCTACGCCTGGTCTCCATGCATGCCCCGGTTTTTTATAACCGCGAGGGTATTCGGACACACTCCGGACTATCGGGTCCCGAGGTTGAAGCGAAAAGGTCCGCTAAGACAAACGATCTAAAATCCAGCTAGAAGGCATTTTACATGTCACTTTAAATTACATAGTCAATTTGACTGATTGTATTCCTCCTCAATGCCATCTAACAGGCTGTCTAGTTTACAGTCCTGCTATGAATACTTTGCGGCCAATTCTACTTGGCCGTACACTAAGCTCAAAGGGATCTCCTTCCCATCAGGCCCCACAGGTCCGACCTCGGCCATGTGGTTTGGGTCAGCCTTCGTGTACCGCGTCTTCACCATGGCCCAGCCTCCTGGCGCCTTTGACGGCAGGCCGATATCTTCCATAATCGAAGCGCCACCGCGCTCCTGGAGCCTCTCTGCAAGCTCCCAAAGGCCTTGAGGGGAGACAGATGGCCACAAGGCTGGCGACGCCTTTCATCACTGCCGAACTTCGTTCGTGCGGTTGTAAGAGCTCCGGAAGAAGGTCACCCGTAGAACCGGCATTTCCTCTGCAGGACGGCCTGTGAGAATACCTCTGAGATATAACTCTGTTAGTCGACTTCCTCGCGAACTCTTTTTCAAAGTTCGTTTAAGCACTTACTAAAAATGCCGCGTCGAAGCCGCCGATTCTCCTTAACGGAGTCGCAATTTGAGCACGAACATCCTTTAGCTCCTCACCCAGCTGGGTGTTGGCATCTCAGAGATTATTTTTCTCCTGCCTCACCCTCGTATGCACGTTCTCGCCGGCCTTTAACCGGCGCAAGAGCTGTTGCTTGTCGGGATCTACCCCGGTGCCATCTGCAATGTCATTGTCAGATCTATACACACGCCGCACTTCATAACATACTTATCTTTTAAAAGCGTATGTTACGGAGGGGTCTCCTTGGCTTCCCACAGCGGCTTGTGCGGCCTCAAGTTGGGCTTTGCACTCTTCAAGCTCCTAGGACAATTGGGTATTCTTTTCTGTAAGATCCTCAAGATAATAAATGATCCTTAAATCAGTTATTCTAACTATTTTAAGTCTCGGGGCTACTGGTATATATAACCATCAAATTTTCTCACCCTTATGTCTTTCACATACTGCTCCATGGCTCTGGCTAGACCATTTTGAGCAGCACGGAGGTGCGCATCTCCCGGATTGAAGGCATCCAATGCCTCTTGGGAGAAACATGCGTCACGAAGAACAGTCCCGCGACGCCTGTGATTCATGGCACTCTCCACCTCGGAATTGGTGGCAGATAGCCCGTCGGCATCCTCTGTCGGAGGAGCGTCCGACGCATGCTTCGTGGTTCGCCTCCGCTCGACCTGGCTTTGGAGCTCGGGCCGGTGGAGGCTCGATTGGGAGCCTATCCGGATATAGTCCGGCGAGCGCTCTTTTTCCTGAAGAAAGCACGAGCGTTAGTATACCTTCCGGGAATAAAACCTGGGAATAAGGCGGCATGCCATACTGTGGTGCCGGCGTATCGATCTGGACCGCACTTATTTTCAGCCTGCTGGGCCTTGCTGCTCCTTGTTGGCTAGCCAACGTAGGTTCGGCCTTCCGCCTCAAGGGCTCTCCCTACAAAACACCGTTGATATACGGTGGTCAAAGATAAGTGCGGAGGGATCATTTCTAAAGTATTGGGACTTCGGTCTCAATTACCTGTGAGGCTGGAAATATTCCGTGGTAATCGGCCGTAATGGCAACCAAGGCATTGTCGATGCTCAGTTGGTAAAATACCCATCGATCAGCTCCACAGATATGTCCGAATCCTCTTGGGAGGCCGGATCGAGGGACCGTTCCGGATCCTCAGGTTGTGGAGGTGGGCTGTTTATATCCTTTACGGCCCAGCGCAATTCCTGCATCAAAATCACAAGATAAGGTACTTAACTATGGGAATATGGAACGGATGGGCATAAAGAAATGTCCGCTTACCCAGCTTGGAGGATTGTTCATAGAAAACCTGTCCTGAGGATTGACACGAAGAAATTCTTCCTATTCTCCCTTGTACAATGCGGACAAGATCTTCATCAGATCGGCGACCGATCCCGGCCCCTTACGGCCATGACGGGTGGCATCATCCTCCCCGTTGAAATCCCACATGGGGTGGCCCCTATACTGGAGCGGCTGCACTCCCCGCATAATGCATGTGGCCATGACCCCGATCATGGTCAATCCGGAATGAGCCAACAACCTTATTCGGCTCATCGGGTAAAGGACGTCCCTGTCATTCTCCTTCTGGGGCTCCGAGGACGCCAGCTTAGGCGTTTCTTCAGAGGAGCATTACTGAACTCCGGGAGGCCGATCCGAACAGGGTCTGGCAAGGGGACATCTTCTATATAAAACCATTTCGAAGGCCAGTCTTCGGACGCCTTCTTCGGGGTTCCGGATAGATATCCGGTCCCGGCGATGCGCCATAGTTCGGCTTCGCCCACTTGATATATCGACCCCTCCTGAGAACAGGGTACGAGGCAGAACAACCTCTTCCACAGTGCGAAATGAGCCTCGATGCCCAAAACAGCTCGCAAAGGGCCACGAAGCCCGCATAATATGAGTAATGGAGGCGCGTAAGGTTGTGCAACTGGAGGCTATAAAACTCCGAGCCCTCGGAGAAAGCGGATGAATTGGAAATCCGAGCCCTCTTATCAAATAAGGGACAAGGCATACCCGCTCTCCTCGGGAGGGACTGGGGACGCTCTTCGCTTGTTTTCCGCCCTTATAGGTGGCGAGTCTGGCTCGAACCGGAACCATGAAGGCCGGGGGAAGAAACCCCTTGGTTTGGAGCGTCACTAACTCGCTTTGCGGGACGGAGCATCTCTCCCAATCTCCAGGCTGAGGACTAGGAGGGTGAGAGGAGGAGCCGCGTTGGCTGTCCATGATGGAATGGGTTTCTGTCAGATGCGCTCCGATGAAAGCTCGCGAAGGGAGGGTGGTGTGATTTGGATCAAGATCCTCGTCTCTTATATAGGCAGCTCATTTGCGCAGCTAGGGGGATAAATGTAAAAATACCCTAGCTTTTCGCATTTATTCAACACGTGGAAGATGGCCATTATTGGGCGTGGAAGCCAAGGAGCGCGATGTTTACAAGAATCCAGACACTATTCAAACAGGGACACATGATTTGGAGAAGAACCCGCTTGCAATGCCGAAGATAATCTACGCGCCGGACTCGTTGTCATTGAAGCCTGGTTCGGGGGCTACTGAGGGAGTCCCGGATTAGGGGTCTCCTGGATAGCGGACTATGACCTTTGGCGGACTCTGGACTATTAAGATACATTATTGAAGACTTCGTCCCGTGTCCGAATGGGACTTTCCTTGGCGTGGAAGGAAAGCTTGGCGATATGGATATGTAGATCTCCTACCATTGTAACCGACTCTATGTAACCCTAACCTTATTCGGTGCCTATATAAACCGGAGGGTTTTAGTCCATAGGACGAACAATAATCATACCATAGGCTAGCTTCTAGGGTTTAGCCTCTCTGATCTCGTGGTAAATCCACTCTTGTACTACCCATATCATCAATATTAATCAAGCAGGAGTAGGGTTTTACCTCCATCGAGAGGGCCCGAACCTGGGTAAAAACATCGTGTCCCTCGTCTCCTGTTACCATCCGCCTAGACGCATAGTTCGGGACCCCCTACCCGAGATCCGCCGGTTTTGACAGCGACAGGATCTTTTGTCTTGGGCTTAGGTGTATCAGTCAATTGCATCACAACCTCAGGAATCGCAATCTCAGGATCCACATGCTGAGGAATTTCAGGTTCCTCTTCAGTGGCAGCCTGGGTATTCAATTCTTCATTAACATTTACATCAGCACTAGTGGCTGGAATCTCTTCATGGACAGATGGGGTGTTGCGAGGTTCTTCAGATCCCATTTGAACTTCAGTATCTACTTGGGACTGAGGAATTTGTTGCAGAGGTGTGAACAGAGGAGAATTGGGGTGCTGACTTTCTCAAAAGTCATCATTCATCACTGGAGTAGTGCTTTAATGTCCACATCCTCTTCTACATCACTCATTTCTTGAACGCCAGCCTCTTCAGCAGTGAACTGAGGCATGGGCGATGAGACGATTGGGGTTGAAGGGATTGCATCCGCTTCAATTTCTTCATCCAACTGCTCTGACGAAGCAGCAGAAGGAATCTCTTCATCAGATCCGCTTGGGATCACGTATTCTTCATCAAAAGGAACGAGTTCCTTTGATGGCATGCTTGAGACTGGAACAACATCTATTGGATTCTCAAAAGAACTAGTCAATTTCTTCATCTTCTTTGGAGCTGAAGAATCTGATGAAGTTGATGCTTTCCTTTTCTTCACAGTTGCACGCTCCGCAGCCTTGGTCTTCTTCACATCTGATGCAGAAGGAAGAATTGGACTTGGTGTAGGTGCCGGAGGAGCAGAGGAAATTGGTTCAATGACTTTAGGCACAACTGATGCAGTCGCCCTGGCATTAGCAGTTTCTTCAGGCACAACAGTTGAAGCTTCAGCTGTCCTGACAGTATCTTCAGGCGCAACACTAGTGGTTGCCCTGGCAATTTCTTCAGCGGCTGGAATGCAGTCATCAGCCCTGGTACTCTGAGTTTCATTAGCAGCCTAATTTTCATCAGCGGTGCTGGCATGTTCTTCAGTAGGCTGAGAAGATGCCTCAGCGTGAGGAATTTCTTGTTGCATTGGGGCTTTAACACTTGTAGTGAATCCTTCAGCTAATTTCACAAAACGGACCTTGACTCCCAGCCAATCAGCGCGGTATGCGTTAAATTCATCACTAAGTTTCTTGATCTCAGGTTGAATAGTGACAAGTTCTTTACTTGTCATAGAGATAACGTTCTTCTTCAGGAAGCGCTCCTTCCTGTACTGTGCTTTCTTCAACTACTTGGCCTTTTCAAATTTCCACTTTTCTTCGCCTATGAAGGCGGTCAACATGTGACTTTGGCCAGGAGTCAATTTGATGTCAGGCATTGGCGTGTTTGGGTCCTTGTGCCACAAGTCGATGAAATCAAGGATCAACTTTGGATCCAAAAGTAGAGGCACATTTGTGCCTTTGGCACTAGTGGCCCTGAGCTGCATGTCCCTGGTGATTTCAGCAAGTTCGTCATCATCAGCTTCGTCTTCATCAGACGACACTTGAAAGGCGACCTGCTTCTTGTGAGGACTTGGTCGAGAACCTCGTCCAGCAGTGGCCTTTGTCTTCAGCAGAGTGGGGCCAGTTGAGGAATTTGCTGGAGCTGAAGAACTAGCAGAGACTCCTAAGGCAATAGAGATTCCTGTTGTTCTTTGGCACGAGACGAGGTGCACGAGTGCTGAGGATTTGGACGGAGGAGCTGAGGACTTTGAAGGAGCTAGAGCAGCTTGAGGAATTGGCCGTGAGGGCTTTGAAGAACTTGGCCGTGAGGGCATTGTTGAGGAGCTTGGCTGTGAGGGCATAGAGGTTGAGGCACTGGGCTTGTGAGCAGGCTTCTTTGCCATGTCATTCTTTGGCTTGCTTGCAGAGGCCTCAGCAGTGGCAGCAGCAGCAGCAGAGTCTTCATTGAATTTCCTCACTGCATCTTTAGCCATTTTGGCTAGCTTGCCCTGGCGCTTGGCCCATTCATTAGGATAGTCCTCACCATGCTTGAGGCTGGTAGGATCTGCTTCTTGGCCAGGTGCCAATGGAGGTATTGGGCATGGAGGATTAAGAGCGACTTCTTCATGTACTTAGGAGTGACATATCGGTATTCATTCCATTCCCGTGCCCATCTCCTCTCTATCCTTTGTATGCGCACCTTG
This sequence comes from Aegilops bicornis, assembly GCA_021605145.1. NCBI lineage: Eukaryota > Viridiplantae > Streptophyta > Magnoliopsida > Poales > Poaceae > Aegilops > Aegilops bicornis. The sequence continues at coordinate 97,990,283 of CM038671.1, forward strand.
CGCCGATTTTTGTCCTCCTTGCCATGTTTGGCCTCATCAGGTATGCAATAATACTTGTAAATGTCATATGGGATTTCGTAAGCAGTGTTGACCTCAGGTCTCTTTCCACCCTTCTGAGGCTTCTTGCTGTCAGCCATTTTCTGCAGCTGAGAAATCTGAACAATAGAATTCTCTGAAGAGGTGTGCAACTTTTCTTCGAGGAACGCTGCAAATGAGTTAAGTTGACGAGAACCTAGAGATTCAGCAGTGGAAATGTGTACCTATGAACAGAATATAGTTACGAGGAATTTGGAGAGGTCATATGCGTTCTCAGAAGTTTTGCAAAAAGAACAAGTTTGAAGAATTTGACCAGATGAGCCTTGAGGAATTTCACTAAGCGTTCTTTGTCTTAGGTTCCAGAGTTGTAAAGATTAAAAATCCACACAATTGAGGAATCTTGAAGAAAAATGATGCTTAGGGAAACAGATCAAGAACATATGATGTGTGAGGTGTTTAGTGTGTGAAGATTTAAAGAATAAACACCTTTTGAAGAATTTGTAGAAAATAGCAGAATCAACAAGGGCAGTAAAAGTAACTTTTAATTACCCTTGACGAAGAACACGGCGAACTGGGAAGTGTAGATTTGAAGCTCGTCGGTTCAGATCTTCCACGCCCTAACTTGGTGGAGGAAGACAGCTACGGCGGCGGCTGAATGAAGAAATCCGTAGCCGGCGCGAGTACGACGGCGACGAGGTCGAGGTAGTGAAGCTCTTCCTCACCGGCGATGATGGAAGTAGCGGCGGCGCTAGGGTTTGAGAAGCTCGAGCGAGGGAGTGAGGTCTAGCGTAGTAAAAATGAAGTGAGGAAGGGGAGGGGTATTTATAGCCGAAGTGAAAAACTGCTCGCCCGAGGAAATTGGACGAACGTGCCCCTGACCCTTCTCATTCGCGTGACATGTGTCACCCACGTACTGAGAGGTGGCGATCATGTGATATCGTTGGTGAATAGATAAGTATTATCATGGGATGTGGAACGGTTTAGGCGGCAACAGCCGAAAATTCAGATTAGAATATTTTAAAGTTTTCGTTCGCAAATTTTTCAGTTGACAAGGACACAATGAAGATTTTGAACGGGTTTCAAATAGAACGCCCATGAAGAATTTGTGAATAGACTGGGTTGAGTTTAGCATATAGGGGGAAGGGTCGATCACATTCACTTAGCGTAAAAAGCAACTTGAAGAAATAGCACTAAGTGAATCTTTGAGAGGACATAAACTCATATATATATATATATATATATATATATATATATATATATATATATATATATATATATATATATATATATATATATATATATATAGGGCTGGACTATTCTGTTACCCGTAACAGAATAATATTCTGTTACCCTCGGCCCCTATAAGGACGCGATGCACTGACTACAGTAGAAACTCCCCAACCCAACCCGCCTCCTACCGCCGGAGGCAGCCGTCATGAGCGGCGATCGGCAGCGGCAATGAGCGAGGGAGCCTGGCGCCGTGACGGGTCGCTCCTCCGACCCACGCGCTGCCGCCGGCCGGCCATCCGCACGCCTCCCCATCGACGGGCTTGCCTCCTCTTGTCCCGGACCCCTTGTCCCGGACGATTCCCCCAACCCGATCCCACCACACCGAGCGCGCCGCCGCCGACCACCTGCCTAGCACCGCCGCCCCCGCTCCCCAGCGAGCCTCGGCCGGCCACTACCTCAGCACGCCGCCTTCGCCCCACTGCCCCAGCATGCCGCCTCCATGACCTCCCTCCCCCAGTGTGCCATCGCCTACCCCTGCCTCCGTGCGCCACCACCTACCTCCGGGCGCCGCCGGTCTTTGCGCACAACTGGCCACCGCTGCCTCCCGCGCCAACTATGTCCTGAGACTAGCCACGGTGGTGGATCCAAGATCCGCCGAGGGAAAAGGGAGCTCTTGTTCCTGATGATGGCCGGTCTCGCCACCGCCGCAGACTCCCGACGCGTCCCGAGCGCCAGCGCCCCTAGAGGCTCGCTCCCCTGCACCCATGAACCAGCGCCATCCACCACTCGAGCAGGATGGCAATGGTGACAACATCCAGCGGTTCTCCTCTGCCTCTGCTCGCCCTGCCTTCATCATCGGCCAACTTGAGCTCCTTGAGATGATCATATAATTAACTTCAAAATTATTACATGGTCCATGTATTTTATAGCAAGTCCATGTAGTACTACATGGGAAGTACAAAAATTACTTCTAGTGACAGTTCATTTAAATCTACAGGGTCTAGTCCCATATATATTTTAACCAGATTCATGGTGAAGCCCAGGGTGCTCGTCGGCGATCACAAGAAGTTGGCCATCGAGAAGGAGTTGGGCGACATGGTGCAGCGGTGTGGCCAGTTCAACCACCTAGCTAATAGATCATGATTTTCTCTCTTTTGCCTATGTCTCTTAATGTGTTACCCCTTCCTCTTTTCATATAGCGTATTCTGAACATCAGATGCTTTCAACAATGTGTCGCGCAAGTTCAAGTATAGCTGTTGCAGGAGTTCAAAAATCTGAACAGTTTAAGCTCAACCCAATTTCAAGAACTGTTTCCTTTATAAATTGTTTGAAGTTTGCGATTTTGGCTCATGGCAGGAGCTCGTTGACGATGAAGGATGTGAAGCTTCACCACCATTCACAACTCCAGTATGGTCCAGTTCGTCATGAGGATCCGGAGCTTCAACTTTTCAGTTCATCTTTCATATGCTTTTAGTACATCTACTTCCTCGTCAGAAGTCCAATTTCCATTTCATGTTTCCAGCTTCCTATAGAACAAACGTGTGCTTGTGGTTAAGCATGAGAAATGAGCATCTGTACTGTCTTTTATCAATTTGTAGAGCAAAACATGTACTAGAGTCAAATTCTCAAAAAAGGCTCTTCTTTGCATCTTTCAATGCTCACGGTTCAGTTTGTGTGTGTTACTCCACAATATATAATTTTCTGTTTAATTCTTATTTTCGTTCAGTTCAAAATATAATTTTAGTTAAGTTCAATATATAATTTTAGTTTAGTTCAATATCTTGAGTATCACCTTTTTCTGCCATGAACTCATGCTATAATATGGGCATCTAAGTTCACTCTGAATATGTCGATACTAAACCAGAAGTTGGCTCTGAACTCTCATATTCGTCTTAACAATTGACAGGTCTGAATATGTTGCCGCTGCCATGCTGATTTCCTATTGCGACCTTGTTGATTCCCGCCTTCGAACTGCTCCCTCAATCCCCTGCATGGACCACAGCCGACTGTGGGATGCACCTTCCATGCGCAACCATGTGACCATGTGGATGCACGTCTTCATTGAGTCGCTCACAGCGCATATGTGTGTGTTGTGTTCGTGCGTGCGTGGTCGCGGCCATGCTTGGCGTTTTGGCATTGTCTGTGTGTGGTCTTGTGGTCTGGTGGTCTTGTGGTCGTGGATCAAAACTCCGCAATAGTTCAACGAAAAATGTCTACATTAGTTTCAACTAAAAAATACCATAAGTTCAGAGGAAGAAAAGATCACGGTAGCGTTTTGGTCCACGTGAGCCACGGAGGAATAAAAATGTTTCTTTATTCAGTTCAGGTTGCTCTAGGATTTGTCCATGTTCGGAGGGAAGTAATTAACTTGTGGTTTGCGGTGGGACCTGCTGTATAACAAATATGTGTCGCCAAATATGTGTTGAACATTGTTGATTGGAGGGATGTGTACTGATGTACCTTTCCTGCTGGATCCTTCTTTTATAGAATAAACATTTGCTGTTTTTACAGGAATAATTATTTGGTATATGTGATGTGCTCTGCAAACTATGTATTCAGATTTGGTTCTTTTATTTTTCTAAAATAGTACAAAACATTGAATGATCCATTATATGTAGATTCATTTGAAACCTTGATTTGATTTTTAAAAGCGCAGAACTTTTTAATATGTACTTGTACATATGCTTATCAGGTTTGTGCGTGTGCTATACAAAAATATTTGAAGCAATTCGACAAAGATTATATTTGCATCAGTTCATACTCAAATATACAACAAGTTTAGAGGAAAACGAAAATAAAGTTCGAAGTTGAGAAACATGGGATGTTTGCTCATATGTATAAAAATAAGTTCTTGGAAAAGAAGAACACAATAGTTCGGTCGAAAACAATGATTAGTTTCATAGCGCTCTCTCCTGCCTATTTTGGTTGATATCCAGAAATGGACAAAAATTGTATGGGAAATGTTCTATTATTACTAGCATATAAGTACAAGAAAGAGTTGAACACGACGTCCTAGATAAGTTTGGAAAAAAAAGCTCAAACAAATAAACCATGGAAATTCAAAATAGGAAAAGTACAAGTGGTAAAATGAAAGAAGTCCAGAATATCGTTGCAAAAAATGTTGAGTTCAAAAGAAAACACAAAACATTTCCATTTGATTAAAAATATCAGTCAGTTCAACAGTATAAACTATGCAAGTTCGGGCATGATGATGTCATTGAGAAGTGACGAGGAAAATCATACCGAAAATACAGAGTAAAGTCTAGTACGTAAAGACACGCTCAGTACAAAACCATACAGACATCTGTTCAAGTACACTCTTTTCCCGGTACCATTCAAAATTGCTTTGTGAGAAATGCATCAGTACAAACACACACATACATCAGTACAAGTACTCTGTTTTTCCTGACGGGAAAACAACATGATGGGTCTCACCATATTCAAAATTACTCTTCAATGGTTATCAATTTAAGAAAATTTTCAACATGACTAAGTTCCGCATTTTTGATAGCTATCCAACGGTATATTATTTGCCTCATTTCGACAAATTTTAAAAAAACCACGTTCAAAATCAAAATTGACCGTATTCGAATTCGTTTTTAAACCGTAAGGAATTAGAAAAACATTTCAATACGAAAAAGTTGCGCATTTTCCGTATCTTTCCAACACCGTATCATTTTCGTCAATCTAACAAACCGTTTGCAAAAAATCGCGAAAATACGTTTCGCCCTGAATTTCACCGTTTTTCAAATTACTTTTAAATCATATAGAATTAGAAAAAACAATACATATATGGAAGATGCGGATTTTCACCAGCTTTCCAACGCCATATTATTTATTCAATTCCGAAAAACCGTTTAAAAATTGAGTCCAAAATATGATTCACGTTTTCGGTTTTGAAAAAAACGGTTTTTTAAAACTGCTCTTAAACCATAATGATTTTGCAAAAACGTTCAATATAATTGAAATATGGTTGTCAAGAGCTTTCCAACGATATATTACATGCCCCGTTCCGACAAAAAAAATTACAAAAAGTTTTTGAACTAAAGAAGACGATCTGTTAAACACAACTGAAAGCATGAGTTCAACCGCTTCGAAAACATCAGTACAACCATCTGAAACCGTCAGTTCAAAAAGGGTAACAGAATAATATTCTGTTACGCGTAACAAAATAGCCCAGATGTATATATATAGCCAACGAGGAACAACAACGGAAAGAGTGAAGACATTGCAAAGTTGAAGAAATTGAGCAACTGAGGAATTTCAAAAAGAGGAAAAACTCAAATAGAAGATTTTGAACTTTTGGTGGTGGCGTGACCCACCGTATAAGAATGGTGATTTCAGACACCGCGTACAATTGTCGTAGGGTTCTGAGAATCAAATTCTTCTTCAATTTCTTCACACTTAGAGTGTTAGTCTTCATTGATTGAAGAGAAACGTTTCTTCATGTGTTACACATATAAGTCATCAATTTTGGATAAGTTGTTAGGATGAGTGTCCTTTTAAAGAACATTCGAAGATTATAGGATATTTAGCTCACACCTCAACTTGCTAAACCTCTTCTCATCCAAGGGCTTTATGAATATATTGGCTAGTTGTTCTTTAGTCCTCACATGCTCAATAGAGATGTCGCCCTTCCACACATGATCACGAAGAAAATGATGACGAATCTGAATGTGCTTTGTCTTCGAGTGCTGAACTGGGTTATGAGCAATCTTGATGGCACTCACATTGTCACAGTAGAGAGGCACATTCTTCATGTTGACGCCGTAGTCCTTGAGAGTTTGCTTCATCAACAGCAATTGAGCACAACAAGAACCAACAGCAATGTACTCAGCTTCAGCAGTAGACAATGATACGCAGTTCTGTTTCTTCGAGGACCAACAGACCAAGGATCGTCCGAGGAAATGGCATGTGCCTGATGTTGACTTGCGGTCCACACGATCACCAGCATAGTCAGAGTCTGAATATCCAATGAGATCAAAAGCCGAGCCCTTGGGATACCATAATCCAAGTGTTGGTGTGTGAGCTAGATATCGAAGAATATGCTCCACATCCTTATGGTGTGATTCCTTCAGTGTAGCTTGAAATCGGGCACACATGCAAACACTAAGCATAATATCTGGCCTAGATGCACATAAATACAATAAAGAACTAATCATGGAGCGGTATACCTTTTGATCAAAGTCAATACCATTTTCATCAGTGGATAGATGGCCATTTGTGGGCATAGGGATTTTGACGCCTTTGCAATCTTGCATGCCAAATTTCCTCAATACATCCTTGAGGTATTTCTCCTGAGATATGAATATGCCGTTGCGCTGTTGATGAATTTGAAGACCTAAGAAGAATTTCAATTCTCCCATCATAGACATTTGATATTCTTCACTCATCATATATGCAAATTCATCACTGTAACATTGGTCAGTATAGCCAAAAATGATATCATCAACATATATTTGGCACACAAACAATTCACCATCATAAGATTTAGTGAAAAGAGTTGGGTCGAGTGAATCGGGTTTGAAGCCTTTCTTCATGAGGATTTCCTTCAAAGTATCATACCACGCTCGAGGGGCCTGCTTGAGGCCATAGAGGGCCTTATTGAGTCTTAAGACTTTGTCGGGATGCTTGGGATCTTCAAAACCTGGGGGTTGAGCAACAAATACTTCTTCCTCAACCTTACCATTGAGGAATGCACTTTTCACATCCATTTGATATAAAGTGATATCATGATGGTTAGCATAAGCAAGTAATATGCGAATAGCCTCAAGTCTAGCAACAGGTGCAAAAGTTTCATCGAAATCAATTCCTTCAACCTGTGTGTAGCCTTGAGCTACAACTCGTGCCTTATTCCTCACCACAAGGCCATTTTCATCTTGCTTGTTGCAGTAGATCCACTTTGATCCAATGATATTGTGCTTGCGAGGATCTGGATGTTTGACCAGTTCCCAGACGTTGTTGAGCTCGAATTGATGTAATTCCTCTTGCATAGCTTGAATCCATTCAGGCTCCAGAAATGCTTCATCTACCTTAGTGGGCTCTGAGATAGAGACAAAAGCAAAGTGCCCACAAAAGTTAGATAAATGTGAAGCTCTTGAGCGTGTAAGAGGACCTGGAATGTTGATGTCGCTGATGATTTTCTCAATATGCACTTCATTTGCAACACGAGGATGAGCTGGTTGTCGTTGAGGAATTTGATCACCATTTTCTTCAGCGTCATTTTCTTTAGTTGCATTAGCATGACGTTCTTCACGTTCTGGAACGACTTCTTCAGCAGATTCTTTGGTCAGAATGACATCCTCAGTAGCCTTGAACTTGATGGATTCCTTAGGTGATTTTTCATCTAACACAGGAGGTAGGTGCTCTCTTTGCGACCCATTAGTTTCATCAAACCACACATCTACAGTTTCAACAACCTTGTGGTGAACATTGTTGAAGACTCCGTAGGTGTGCGATTCCTTTCCGTAACCAAGCATAAAACCTTCATGTGCTTTCGGTGCAAATTTAGAATTGTGATGAGGATCTCTAATCCAACGTTTAGCACCGAAGACTTTGAAATAACTCACATTGGGTTTCTTGTCAGTGAGGAGTTCGTATGCAGTCTTCTTGAAGAACTTGTGAAGATATACCCTGCTGATGATGTGGCACGCAGTATCAATTGCCTCAATCCAGAAACAACGAGGCGTCTTGTATTCATGAAGCATAGTGTGAGCCACCTCAACAAGAGTCCTATTCTTGCACTCCATGACTCCATTCTGCCGAGGAGTATAAGGAGCAGATAACTCATGAGTAGTACCAAGTTCATCAAGATAGTCATCAAGACCAGAATTGTTGAACTCAGTTCCATTGTCACTTCTGATGTGCTTTATCTTCACACCAAAGTTAGTTGTAGCCCTCGAGGAAAATCGTTTGAAGACTTCCTGCAGTTCATGTTTGTAAGTGACAATGTGCACCCATGTGTAATGAGAGAAATCATCAACAATAACAAAGCCATATAGAGATGCATCATTTGTAACTGCTGAATAATGATTAGGACCAAAGAGATCCATGTGAAGCAATTCAAATGGTCGAGTGGTAGTCATGATAGTCTTTGCTGGATGTTTGGCCTTGGTCATCTTTGTAGCTTCACAGGCTCCGCACAAGTGATCCTTGATGAATTTGACACTTAATGCCAATGACATGCTTCTTCTTCGCGAGCATGTGCAGATTCCTCATGCCAGCATGACCAAGTCGTCGATGCCATAGCCACCCTTCTGAAACTTTTGCAAGTAGACATATAGCTGGTTGGGTCTTGTAGAGAAATCAACAATATACAGATCTCCTCTCCTAAAGCCTTCGAAGACTTTGGAATTGTCAGCTTCCAAGATCACAACAGAACGATACTTGCCAAAGATAACAACCATATCAAGATTACAATGCATTGAGACTGACATGAGGTTGTATCCTAAGGACTCGACAAGCATGACTTTGTCCATGTGTCGATCCTTTGAGATCTCAACCTTACCTAGACCCAATACCTTGCTTTTGCCTTTGTCAGCGAAGATGATATGCTTCAGATGCGATGGACATAACAAAACATTCATTGATAGATTCTTGTCACCAGTCATGTGATTTGTACATCCACTATCGAGGACCCACTCATTGGCTTTGGGTTGATCATCCTGCAGATGAATTAGTGCAGCTTACAAACTCATATACTTCATTAGTGAAGAATATGATATCAATTTCATTAGATCAATTTCATCAAGCAATAGAACAGATAAAGCAGTAAGGGGACGTCAGAAATGAGGATTCATTTCTTCATGAATAGCCTGCATCCTTTCAGGCATTTTCAGGTCTCCAGCAAATTCTTCACACGTTTGAGAACGTTTGGAGACCTGAACCTGCATAAGAGATTATTTCTTTTTCTTCACCACCCACATCTGAAGTGGTGGCAAAGAGTTCATCACTCTGCGAGCTCCATATGAGAAAGGAGGCATAGAAGCCAGTCCACTTCGTTTCACATAAGAGGAGTTTGGGTAAGCATATGAATAAGCAGAGAAATACTTCAAGGACTTATGAACATAATGGTTTGAAGAATAATGCACATATTCATTGCCCTTAGATCTTACCTGCGAAACAGAAGTATTAGCACGAGGATGTTCATATGGGGACTTTGATCCTTTTGAGGAATTTGATCCACGTGAGGAGTTTGGTCCGTATGAGGACTTGGATCCATATGAAGAATTTGATCTGTGGTTCCTATTCTTCACAGGTGGTATCATGATGACATTCACCTGAATACTTTAAAGGCACCTTTTGGGAACCCAGATTTTCTTCATAGGGGAACCGTTCCTGCAGTTAGTGCCAACATATCTAGCAAATACTTCACCATTCTGATTTTTTTAACAGTTTATAGTTGGAGTCGAATGACTCATCAGAAGAATGAGGAGATTCACATGTAAAGCCAGATAAAGCAGATGGATCTACTGGAGGTCCCTTTGCAGCAACCCATGAAGTTTTTGGGTACTGCTCAGGCTTCCAATATGTTCCATCAGCATTGATTTTCCTCTCAAAGGAAATACCCTCTTTTCTAGGGTTCATATTAAGGATCTGCTTTTTAAGCACATCACAAAGAGTCTGATGCCCTTTGAGGCTTTTCTACATGCCTGTCATATACAATTCCTTCAGCCCTGCATCATCAGTGATACTAGCAATGTCCTCAGATGAGGAATTAGTGATAGCAGAGACAGGTGAAGAATTTGTAACATTAGAAGCATTTGAACATTTAGGTGAAGAATTAGCAGATTCACGTTCAATGCAGTTCAAACATGGAGGAATGAATTCTTCCCGAGCAGCGCTGATTTGTTGAGCAAGTAATGAATCACGCTCCTTCTGAAGATCTTCATAACTCACCCTTAGCTTTTCAAGATCTTGCCTTCTTTGAAGAAATCCATAAGAAAGCTTCTCATGATCAGATAAGAGAGAGTTATGATGACTTTGAAGGATGTCAAACTTAGACTGAAGTATCTGAAGACTTTCAGCCAAAGCTTTCGACTGGTCCATTTCTTCACCCAACATATCATCGCTCTTATTTAGCATGTATTGAACTTTTTCCAAAGCTCTTTGTTGTTTAGTGGCAAGGGAAGCAAGTTTGACATAACTGGGTCCAAATTCATCACCAGATTCATCATCACTGGACTCGGATAGGTAGCATTCAGTTACCTTAGCACCTTTTTCCATAAGGCATGGTGTAGAAGAAGATGATTCTGGTTCGAATGTCATCGCTTTGAGAGATTCCTTGAAGTCCTCAAACCAAGGATCATGACGGGCTCGATGACCTTCATAGACCTCAGAGAGATGGTCACAGGTAAGCTTTGCATGATCAAGATGCATGATATTCCTGAACTGATTTTGAGACAGACAGGAGCAGATGACGTCCTTCGCCATGAGGTTGAGAAGAGTGTACTTGCGAATGTCATCAGCTTCTGCCATCTTGCATAGATCGGTAAGACCAATCTCAGTGACGGTCCACAACTCGCTCTTCATTTCCATGAGGCGCTTCTTCATCATGGCCTTCCACTTGGGATACTCGTGACCGTCAAAGATGGGGCATGACATGGTCTTCATTCCTGTGGTCGACATAACTAAAAATCCAGGCGGTTAAACCAAAATCACACAGAACAAGGGAGTAACTTGCCCTGATACCAATTGAAAGTGCGTTAAGTCGACTAGAGGGGGAGGGGGGTGAATAGGCGATTTAACACAATTTCAAAGGGGCCGAACCAGTATAAACTCCTGTGTCCTTTGTCCCGTTTAACCCCTTTAAGCTAATATAGTGCAATGGCTCCACAACTAAGTCCTCACACTAGGACATCTGCCGTGACAATTCCACGACAGTTGGTGCCCACCGTGGGGCGATCGCACGGCGGTTTTGAGTTACTGAAGGGCAACTTCGAAGGGATCAAGGGATACGCTATGGGCCGTGTTGAGGATATAGCTACTAAGTATAAACCGGCCAGGAGGGCCCGGTTCACCTTAGACTATGCTGAAGCCCATGAAGGTCTTGAAGATGGCGTTCAACTAGTAAAGCTTGGAAGCCCACGGCCCGAAGGCGGATTAGGGCCCGTAGTGGTAAACCGCCATGATTATGTAAACTTGTAATATAAGTTAGAAAGGAGAGAGACCAAGCGGACACTTTGTATAGGTCGGCTCGGGACTCTGAGACCGCCGCAAGGCGTCAACTTTGTGTATATAAAGGAACGACCCGTGGCGGTTCAGATGACAGACAATAACAACTCGAGGCCTAGGCGAAGCTTATTTGCTCCCTAGTCATCGAAACCACATCAATCCCATCACAACTAGGCGTGAGGCTTTTACCTTCATCGAAGGGGCCGAACTAGTATAAACCCTTGTGTCTTTGCGTCCGCTTTAACCCCTTCAAGTTAACCCGTAGCGATGGCTCCACGACTAAGTCCTTTCACGAGGACATCTGCCGTGAGAAAACCACGACAGTTGGCGTCCACCGTGGGGCTATCGCACGATGGTTTGATGATCTTGGAGGGCAAGTTCGAAGGACTCGAAGGCTATGCTGTGGGCCGGATGACCAAGAGTCGTCGCGGAAAGCTCTACATCGACGACGCAGGATGGGGCCCCGACGCCGGCTCAATCGAGTACGGATACCGGGTCCCCTTTGGTGGCATACACGTTTTCATCGGCAAGATTGGTGAACCAGGGCCTGAGCCGGACATCTGCACCGACCTCGTCGAGACGGCTCAGCGTACGAGATCTGCCCAGGTTAAACCGGCCGTGAAGCATGCCTTTGTGGGAGTCATCCACAGAGGAAGTTATGAGGACGGATCAGAATCTGGTGGCGAGACCATCGTCTACTCTGGCGACGAGTCGTCAATCGGAGAAACGAATCTTTATATCGGTTACAAGATGGCGGATTGGGGCTGCTCGATGGTGATGATTCCGGACCCCTCCGATCTGCCCAACCGGGTTGGAATATTCATGGCCGGTACACAAGCAGCGCTTCACTCTTCGACGGCTGCGGCAATGATCTCCAGTTCAACAGCGGCGATGGCTGCCGGGGCAGGAGGCCCTGTGCGCCCGCCGGCTCAAGTTTTATCGAATCTGTTCGATCGTTGGCTGCGCTCATGGCGAAGGCTAACCCGCAGATCAGGGCGCTCATAACACGTAGATTGCAAATGTGAAGGAACAAATCACTCGGGCTAAAGCGGATCTAGCGATTGCGAGACGCCAGATGACGGTAGAGCGGGCCGCTTTAGATGCGCAACTTATAGGCTCATGTTGGATCGTAACGCGTCACGTGAAGTCATGAAGAGGAAATACAGATCCGTTTGCCTTGATTTTGAAGCGAGAGACCTCTTCAACACCGGGCGGGAACCAGTAATCCGCCGGTGGTAAACCGGGCGGAAGCACTGGACGGGCGCGCCGGTCCAACCCGCTTAATAGATCTACCTCGCCATAACGCCAGCAGCCTCGTGCTGTGCAAACACCTCCGGGTCACTACTCCAACCCGATGGATAACCTTGTTGCAGCTTCGCACGCGGTGGAGGCTATTCCAATTGAGGGTGATTCACCACGCGGTAGAGACGTGCGGGTCAAGGAGCTCCTTAGGACAGCTTTGGTCCAACAGAAGCGATTCAGAATACAGCGACCGGATCCACTCTACCCCCCGCCCAAGCCAGAGCTATAGCAGGCACGTGGATGAACCGACCGTATGAAGTAATGCACGGCGTGGTGCGCCCCGTGGCAACAACCCGGCAAGCGGTGTCGATAACGCCCAGGAGGTGGTGGACCGGGCCCGAGCGCGCAGGGAGGCCGAATTAGCATCACAGCATCAGGTTCATCAGCTTACGCCGGTTCGTCCGACCATCTCGGTCGAGCCTGGGGTTACCTCTAGCTCTTTGGGGGTGCCTTGCCTCGTCCCCGCTTTACGCAATGTGCGCTTGCCCAAAGATTTCAAGGGTCCGCGCAAGGTGCCAAATTACACTGCCGATTTATCTCCAGAAGCATGGATAGAAAGCTATGAGATGACCATGGAGATGCTGGATGTGGATGAGGCCGCGTGTCCAAAGTACTTCACCATGATGCTTGAGGGCACGGCCTGTACTTGGTTGAAGAGCTTGCCGCCCAATTCTATCAATTCATGGGCCCAGTTGCGGACCCGGTTTATCCAGAATTTCAAAGATACCTGTAAGCAGCCCATGTCCATAGTGGACTTGGCGGCTTGTGTCAAGGGAAGGGAGTCAACAACCCATTGGAGTACGCCTGCGTTTGAAATCTTGCACTCGTCAGACCGGATCAACGCTGACTCTGCGATCTTAACCCTGGAGGGCAACTGCCGGTTTCAGCCTCTGAAGTTAAAGTTGGGGCGCATGAAGCGATTTTGTAATGACATGGGAACTCTCATGGGCGCTTTAGTGAAGTATGCTAATTCTGATAGTACCAAGGATCCCGAGTCTGACGATGACAAGATAGGGAAGGAAGGAAGAACAACAACTCAAGGGCCCGCAACATCACTCGGCGGTAATGGCAAGCGTAAGCGGATGGCAACATGGACTTTGTAGCTAATACCAACGCTACAGGACAAGGGTCAGCGACGCAGAGGTAAGGCGGCGAATCATGGTGGGGCTCGGAATCCTAACCCGGACCGCTTAAATTATTTATTGAATCAGCCCTGTCCAAAGCACGGGACGAAGGAGATGCCGGCCAACCACCTTTGGAAGGACTGCTACATTATGCAGGAGTTCAAGAGTTCTAATGCTTTCGGTATGATCACGGCTCTGGCGGCGGTTCGAGATCCGGGCCGGATTACGGTGGAGGAAACTCGGTTTAGGATTTAATGGTAATCCGGCGGACATAACAACGAACAATCGGAATAGCCAAGGTGGTTACAACCAAAGCAATGACGATCGGGTTACCGGAGCAACCCAAAGCAGTTGAATAGTGGGCAGTACCATGTCTTCACCACTAGCTTAGACAAGCGAGACCGGAAGGTTCAGAAGCGGGCAGTCAACGCTGTTGAACCGGCCGTGCCCCATTACCTACGCTGGTCGGAGCTGCCCATTATATGGAGTAGAGAGGATCATCCTCCCCGGGTCGACAATCCGGGTCAGCTAGCCTCGTGGTGGCACCTCGGTGGGAGGTTATAAGTTCACCAAGGTACTCATGGATGGAGGGAGCAGCATTAACATCACGTACTATGAGACCTTCCGTCGTATGGGGCTAACGGATAAACATCTCAAACCGTCCAATACAGTGTTCCATGGTGTGGTACATGGCAAGTCAGCATATCCTATTGGTAAAATAGCTCTAGAAGTGGCCTTTGGTGATGATTATGACTCCAGATCGGAAACATTGACGTTTGAAGTGGTAAAAATCCAAAGTCCATATCATGCCCCTGCTCGGGCGGCGACTTATGCCAAGTTCATGGAACGGCCTTGTTATATCTATTTGCAGCTCAAGATGCCGGGTCACAAGGGGACAATAACGGTTCATGGGAGCCGCAAGATCGCTTTGGAATGTGAGGAAGGTGATGCGGCTTACGCAGAGAGTCGGTTTGTGCCACCGAGGAGCTGAAGTACTATAAGGACAATGTTGATCCGGCGGACATGACTCCATTGAAGAAGCCAACTACAGAGCATGATCCGCCCTGAAATTCAAATCGGCAAGTGAGACTAAGCTTGTTGACTTCGTGCTGGCGATTCGTCCAAGCAGTTCAAAGATCGGTGCCAACTTGGATCCGAAATAGGAAAGCGCGCTCATCGAGTTCATCCGTGAGAATTGGGACATGTTTGCATGGAAGCCTTCTGACATGCCAGGTGTACCGAGGCAACTCGCTGAGCACACTCTTAATGTTGATCCCAAGTACAAACCGGTGAAGCAGTTTCTCCGTCGGTTTAACGAAGAAAGGCGCAAGGCCATTGGAGAGGAGGTGGCAGGGCTCTTAGCAGCTGGTTTTATCGTTGAAGTCTTCCATCGAGTGGCTTGCTAATCCGGTGCTGGTTCTTAAGAAAACGGCACTTGGCGCATGTGTGTGGATTACACAGATCTTAACAAGGCTTGTCGAGCAGATCCTTTGCCCTCCCCACATTGACCAGATTATTGATGCTCTGCGGGTTGTGAGCGCTTGAGCTTTTTGGATGCGTATTCGGGTATCATCGGATCAAGATGGCGATTAAGGACCAGGAGAAAACATCTTTTATCACTCCCTTTGGAGCCTTCGCTATGTATCTATGCCTTTTGGGCTCAAGAGCGCCCAAGCAACTTATCAACGCTGCAGGCTGTAATTGCTCTGCATAAACAGATCGGCCGTAATGTCCACGCCTATGTTGATGATATTGTGGTCAAGTCAAGGGAGAAGGAGACACTGATTGACGATTTGAAGGAAACCTTTGACAACCTGCGGGTTTACAAGATGATGCTCAACCCGGCCAAATGTGTCTTTGGTGTTCCGGCTGGCAAGTTATTGAGTTTTCTCGTGTCCAACAAGGGAATTGAAGCTAATCCGGAGAAGATTACGACTATTACCTCCCTGGCTAAACCGAAGTGTATTAACGATGTCCAGCGTTTGGCAGGCTGGATTGCCGCGCTGAGCCGGTTTATCAGCCGGCTCGGAGAGAAGGCCATCCCTCTGTACCAGATCTTTGAAAAGACGGTCGGTTTATGCGGAGTCCGGCCGCCGATGAAGCGTTGGAGGACTTAAAGCGTCAATTGGCCAACCGCTGTGCTCACCGCTCCCATTGACAAGGAGCCGCTTACGCTATATGTTGTCGCTAACGCCGGTGGTCAGTCGGCGTGGCCATTGTGGTGGAAGCGGAAGGAGGCGGGGAAGGAGCATCGGTTCAACGTCCGGTTTACTATATCAGCGAGGTACTTATTGAATCTAAGCAAAGGTATCCGCATTGGCAGAAGCTAGTATATGGAGTTTTTATGGCAAGCCGGAAGCTGAAGCAGTATTTCCAAGGGCACCCCATCACGGTGGTCAGTTTTGCTCCTTTAGGCGATATCATACAGAACCGGGAAGCGACTGGCCGGATTGCCAAGTGGGCTATAGAGCTTGGGCCGCACGGTTCAAATGCGTGCCTCGGACGGCGGTGAAGTCTCAAGCACTTGTGGATTTCATTAATGATTGGATGGAGTTGCAAGCACCTGAAGAAAAGCCGGATCACACATATTGGACCATCCATTTTGACGGATCCAGGCAATTGGAGGGCTCGGGGGCTGGAGTCGTATTAACTTCCCCACGAGGTGACAAGTTCTGTTATGTTCTCCGCTTAATGTTCCCTTGTACTAACAATGCAACTGAGTATGAAGCCTTGCTCCATGGTCTCCGGATGGCTAAGGAGATGAATCTAAGCCGGGTTAAGTGCTTCGGTGACTCGGACCTAGTGGCTCAACAGGTGTCTGGCACTTGGGATTCAAAGGACCCACTCATGGTTGCATATCGTCGTGAGGTGGATATTGTTGCCGGTCATTTCAAGGGCTATTAGGTGGACCACGTGGACCGTCGGAAGAATGAAGCGGCGGACGCTTTAAGCCGGTTGGGCTCTCAATGTAAACCGGTCCCGCCCAATGTTTTTCTGGACGTGCTGCACAACCCGTCGGTCAAGCTCCCTGGTGAAGCAGATTTTGCTATTCCTGATCCGGAGGCTCAATTGGTGGCAGCTCTTCACGTCACTCTGGATTGGACGCTTCCTTATCTTGCGTACATGAACCGGGGCGAAGTTACGTAAGATGAGACGTTGGCGGCAGATAATCCGGCGATCCAAGTCTATGACCATTGTTAATGGCGAATTGCATCATTGCAGCGTGTCAGGGGCGTTTCAACGCTGTGTGTCCCCTGAGGAAGGCTGTGAAATATTGCGTGAGATCCATGAAGGAGATTGTGGTCACCACGCGGTTCAAAATCCTTGGTGGCTAAAGCGTTCCGCCACGGTTTCTATTGGTTGTTGCTTGTCTTGATGCGGAAGATCTGGTCGAGACGATGTGATGGTTGCCAAAAGTTTTCGAGACGTGCTCATGTACCGCCCAAGAATTGAGGATGATTCCAATTACTTGGCCGTTTGCAACCTGGGCTGGATATGGTTGGACCTTTCAAAAGGTCCAAGGACAAGAAGACCCACCTCACGGTGGCGGTGGACAAGTTTACAAAGTGGGTAGAGGCGTAACACATTAGCAAGTGTGACGCGCCATGGCGGTTCAGTTCATCAAAAGGTGATTTTCTGGTTTGGCTTTCCACACGGTATCATCACAGATAATGGTACCAATTTGTCCAAAGGTGCCATGAAAGAGTTCTATGACGTGAACACATCCGCTTGACGTTTCTTGAAGAGCCCACCCACAGTCCAATGGTCAAGAGGAACGGGCTAATCAAGAGATCTTGAGAGGCATCAAGCCCCGCTTATGGTCCCTTTGCGAGAGGACACCGGGTTGTTGGGTAGAAGAGCTACCATATGTGTTATGGAGTATCAACACTACGCCCAACAGATCCACAGGATACACACCGTTTTTTATGGTCTATGGAGCGGAGGCGGTTCTCCCCAGTGACATCCGTCATGACTCACCTCGTGTGGCAGCTTATGTTGAAGCGGACAACAAGACGGCACGGCAAGACGCTTTGGACCGGTTGGATGAGGAGCGTGATATAGCAGCTGCCCGCTCGGCGATTTACCAACAGGATCTTCGTCGTTACCATAGTCGCCGGGTCAGAACCAGAACTTTTCAAGAAGGAGATTTGGTGCTTCGGCTCATCCAAGACCAGACTGATATGCACAAGTTATCCCCACCTTGGGAGGGACCTTTCGTGGTCGCAAGAATCAAGACAACGGGTCGCATTTATCTCGATCGATATTCGAGAGCATAAAGACTCACACACGTCGGAGGAGGAGACCAACAGGCCGTGGAACATAGCTCATCTTCGCCTTATTGTACCGAGCCATCGGCTCTACTTATGTACATATTATGACAATGTATATATTATGAATAAAGTAATAAACCGGAGCCTCGGCTAAAGCGGGGTATCTGTTACGTTACATCATGCGTGGTTACATGGAGTTGTTTTGTCTTAAAGCAGCCTCGGTTTACCCCGAGTTTGCTTTTCAAAAGCTTTATGATATCACTTGGGGGCTTGGTCGTGTCCGAACCAATGCAACACCTTTTGATAGGCGAAAGCCACGGATCACTTGGGGACATGGTCAAGTCTGAACCGATCACGCCTCTTGATCGGCCTAAGGCCATAGAGTCACTTGGGGCTTGGTCGAACCCGAACCATTGCCACGCCACTTGATCGGCATAATGCCACGGTTTCAGTTGGGGACCTGGCTGACTTGAACCATGGCTACACCTTATAGGGAGCTTGGTCGTGTCCGACCAT
Organism: Aegilops bicornis; assembly: GCA_021605145.1. Classification (NCBI taxonomy): domain Eukaryota; kingdom Viridiplantae; phylum Streptophyta; class Magnoliopsida; order Poales; family Poaceae; genus Aegilops; species Aegilops bicornis. The sequence goes on from CM038671.1 coordinate 98,008,935, forward strand.
GGTAACACCATCTGATCGGCTCAGTAAAGCCTATTTTTGCAAACGGTTTATCATTGCCTTTGCTTCCATGTTTTTTTCATAACTGTTATTTGATTTTTGTTGCGTTTTTTAAACTGATAACATTTTTAAACCGGTTCAAGCTGTCAATTGACGGAATTCGGTCCATTTTTAATCCGGAGATAATTTTTCCGGTTTGACTTTTTCTGTTAACATCCCATTATGGAGTAACATGGGGCTTGTCATGACCCGACACGGTTTACTTGGTAAACCGACATTATAAACACAGGAGCTGTTTTCTCCTTTGACGGTAATGGTTTATACAACCTCCATTTCAAGATTGGCTAAGCCAACTTCATGCCCAGCGATGGCAGGTATTTTGTATCACAAATTTTGATCATATACCTCAATATTTCATTGCATATATATATGAACGTCACAAGCCAGCTGGCGGCACAAACCGCCGTGGCGGTTTAAGATTTTTGCTGCAGGTAATAGCTTATCATTGGCAAATCAAACGGAGGCATAAATTGCAAAACGCATGCACGAAGGCATATTAAAAGCAAAAGTGTTGGCTATCCTATTACAAGGCATTCAGAGGCCCAAAATTTGGAATTGCTTCATAACAGGCAGTTTCTGACGTATCAACCGGCTTGACGGATTAAGCTTCATTGCCGGGTTGACGTGAAGTAGATGGGTCGTCTGGCGTCGGTTCAACTTCTTCCTCCTCACCATCCAATGGCCGGATGTCATTGGTGGTCCAGTCAATCCGGGTTAAAGCCTGAAAGACATCCTCTTCACTTATAAGCTCAGTCGGATCAACGTCAGGGGCGTAAGTGTGCTTACGGGTTGGTGGAACAAGGTTCTGCACTTTCGAAATAACAGCTTCAACCCGTTTGTTGTTTGCGTCATAGAAGGAGCGGTGAATCGTCAGTTGGCCTCTTACGCGATTGACTTCGCCAGAGGACGCATCTCCCTTGTTACCCGTTTGAGAGCATCATTATCAAATACTTCGCCATTTTCTTGAGCACCGGGGAAGCCTTTGGCTATGTCAGCCGGATCAAGGTCAGCTATCCATGCTTTGGCGCGAGTTAGTGCCAATAAGGTGCCAGCCCGGGCAGCGGATCGTTTCAATTCTTCTATCTATGCCGGTATCATAGATAGCCGGTCCAGTGTGTCCTTGATCAGTGTCGGAGCGGCATTATCATAAGAAGTGGCACAAATAACTCGCTGGGTGCCTGTATATAGCTGTTCAATTAGCGTATACGCGGCCTTGAGTTTCTTCCGCATATCAGAGCCCAGACGAGCAATGCGCCTACCTATACTGGTTTAAGAAAGTTCAGGTTAAACCGGAGGAAATTTCAAAGCGGAATATTCATCACAACCTTGGTGAAACGTTGCTTACCAAATATTGCAGAGGTCATGGCATTGATTTGGCGCTTTAATCCAGTGAGCTCTTCCGTCACCGGTTTAAGAGCTGCTTCAGCATCTTCCGCCTGTTTTAGCAAGCCCGCCTTTTCAGTATCCCAGCCGGCCCGCTCAGACTTGAACCACTCCTTGAGCTGCTCCATGGTAGTCAAGGCGGTTTTCAGCTCATCCTTGGCCTTGGAGGTTTCTGCTTGTTGAGATTTCAGATTTTCTTGAAGATCATTGATTTGTGAGACTTGTTGGCGTATCTCACTCTGCCACAAAAAGAGAGCATGGTAATATCTTCATTAAAAGTCCCAAGCGCATAACCAGTCATACACTTGGCACTTGGGGGCTAATGCGGATCATTTTTTTATACTGATTATTGAAGTCCCATGGATTAATACAAGTGTTAATCATGGCACTTGGGGGCTAATGTGTGTTTGATCAGAAGTATACAAGGCAAAGTACTATGAATTATGCAAAGTCCCGGTTTGACTTTCTAGGGACAAATCGGCCCTTGGGGGCTACTATGCAATGAAGGTACAAGAGAAGGGCACAACTATTTACCTCATAGCGCTCCTTCATAAGATTTACTAAACCGGCTTCATAATCACGACTTGTGTAGAGCTGGTTCAGGAAGCCAGAGTGAAGGTCTTGGGCAGAGAGATTGTTATAAGCTGACATATCAGTTTTCTCCTTCGCTTTGCTCATGGCAGTAAATTCGTCCTTGGCAGTGTGCTTTGATAGAGCAACCGGATTGTTGTGGGCGGTATATGCTGATGCCCGTAATTCACGACATCATCATCTTTGGTCGGGCTAGCCGGATTAGCATTTTCAACTGGGCTTGGCGCTTTCATACCCGGGCTTGGCGGATCAGCAGTTGACTCCCGTTGTTCTGCTGCAGGACTCGGAGGAGTAGGAGGATGTGAAGTCTCAACTTGGACATCCGGTTCAACCTCTGGCGGATTACCATTGGCATCTTGATTTTCCCCAGCAGAGTTGTCTTTAGCAACTTCGGGATTTTCACCATGATGCTCTGGAGTCTTCTCCGGATCAACATCCACAGTAGGGTCGAGGGTCTTGGCCTTCTTACTAAGTCGAGCCTTGGTACTAACAACATCAAGGGTTAGAATATGATAAACCGACAAATACAAGGAACAAATTAAGGAGTAATATACTTACCCAAAGAAAGAACTTTGAGAGGAGGCAGCTGAGTGGTTGATGAACCGCCAGACGAGTTGGAAGAAGCCTGGTAATTCGGGTCAGACGGATTGAGAGGGCATCGGAAGAAACCTTTCAAAGGATAACGCTTTTCAGGAGAACAAGTCACCTCTGGACGACGTTTCCGGGTTGGTGTGTCAGCTAAACCGGACGACGTAATTTGTTGACCGCTATGCCGGGTCGTACGGTGTTCTTCAGTTTGCTGTGTCTTCAAAGAAAGTTTTGGATTCAAATGAGCATAAGAGTGAGATTGTTTCACTTTCCGTCTTGCGGCGGTAATTCTTTTAACCGGTACAAGATCGTAATCAAGAAAGAAGGATTACCTCAACAGGTTACGCATGACTGGCCTCGCGTCATCACAGGAATTGTAATCACAATAAAATGAATGAAAAAGGAACCAAGTGGGTCAAGCTCTACCACAAAGATCTCGATTCTTCATCTTCGGGCGGTTCGGAAGACTCGGCGGTTTTCTTCTTGCCAGTTTTCTTGGTGGTCTTGGTCTTTGCACGAGGAACCCGGGCCGGTTTAGTTCGTTTCCAAAAGGAGCTGTTGGCCTGAAAATTAATACAGAGGGATTAATGCAATCAATATGGAACCAAAGTCAGTAGAGTAAGGAGAGGAACCTTACCGCGAGTGGTTTATTGGAGAGGCAGAACGAAGCCAACCCGGTTTGGCTGCATGCAGAGATCGGTTCATCGAGCATTTTCTTCACTGTTTCGGTAACTTCAAGCTCAGTTATTGATAGTTCGTGATGACGTTGAGGATCTTTGACGTCACCAGTATATTCGTGCATCAATCCGGGGCGGCGGCTTAATGGCAAGATGCCCCAAGAAACCCAGCAGCGGACAAGGTCAATACCAGTTAAACCGTTGGCCATCAGAGCCCGGAGCTTGGTAATTTGAGGTGCAAAGTTCTTTCGTCCTGCGGCGGTCAAGCGCGAAGGCAATGGGTGGCTGTTGCTAAGCCGGCGAGGGCGATAACCCGGCAAGGGATTTTCTCCGTTAGGAGCAGTGTTCCGACAGTAGAACCAGGTTTGATTCCAATCTTTAGGATGGCTATGATGTTTGGCGTGAGGGAAGTCCACTTCCTTCCTTTTCTGGATTGAAACGCCGCCAAGTTCTGTGTTAGGTCCGTCCGAGAACTCTGTACGGCGGTTCAAATGAAAGAAATCTCGAAATAGCTCCACGGTTGGTTCTTCTTGAAGATAGACTTCGCAGAATACTTGAAAGTTGCATATATTGGACACAGAGTTCGGACCAATATCTTGTGGATGGAGTTGGAAGCTTGCGAGGACATCCCGGAAATTTTTGATCCGGCGGGCTGAATCCCGGTCTAGGTGTTGCATAAAACAATCACTTCTCCTCCTTGAGGTTCAGGTGGACATTCCGATTCGGAACTCGCTTGATGGAGAACATTTTTGAGGCCAAACGCCCGGTGGTGACGTAGCCGTTGAGTTGTGTTTCCGTGATCCGGACGGAACCCAATTGCAAGCGAAATTGTTTCGCCATTCCAGAAAGGGGGAGCTGAAAGAAAATCAAACAGGTGCCGGTTTACTGTCCACGGTTTGTAAGTGAAAAATTCAGTGTTAAACCGGTGAAAATACAATGCAAGGTCAAGTTGGCGGTTTAAGAGAGGGCTAATGACATATGGCGGATTGGCCATCAAGGATTAAACCGCCCATAGGCAGAAAGGCCCAGATTCAAAATTTCTGCTAAGTGTTGATGTAAACAGGTTTCACACAATGTTCAAATCTATTTGGATCTACCGCACATCTATAAAGCAGTTTTTACTGCGTTCTTTAAAAGGCGTTCAAGTAAAACAGAGAAGGATGCATACTCTACCAGAAGAAAAGGAAGGGTTGCTAGTATTAAAAACAGATGCGGAAAGACTACCGCAGGAGATCTATATCGTTTTTGGATCAAAACTACCGCGGCAGAAGGTAGGATGAAGAGGAAAATGGAGAGCTATGCGGATGAGCTTGTAAAACCTAATGCAGATCTAAGGACGAAGAACAGAAGAAGCTTACCGCTGCAGATTACGGCGGAGGGGGGCGATGAGCCTCTGATCTAATTCAGGTTGATGCAGCGGCCTTGGTTGGTGCAGTTCTCGAAGGTCGCGGACGGCGGCGGAGCTTCAGAGCTGAGGGCGTCGCGAGGAAGAAGAAGATGCAGAAGAGAGAGAAAAAGGAGCCCTCGGGCTTTATTTATAAGGGAAAGAGTAAATGGCAGGCGCGAGAATTAAGGTGTCCGAAGCGGCCGAGTGGGCACGCCTGTCGCCTCGATTTTCGAGATAATCAATAATGAGAAGGGAATCTTTTTAATCCTTTTATGCAGAGATGATGTCATGACGGACTGTTGCGGTGCTCCGAAGATGACGTCACGGCGGTTTACAAAAATTCACAGGAGAAGTCAATATGGCGGTTTACGAAAATACAAGAGGATGTTTACAAGATATTTTTAGTGTTGAAGATTGACATGAATAAATTCAAATCAATCCGGGCCTAATGTTGAGGATATAACTACTAAGTATAAACCGGCCAGAGGGCCCGGTTCACCTTAGATCTGTCTTTGAAGACCATGAAGGTCTTGAAGATGGCGTTCAACTAGTAAAGCTTGGAAGCCCACGGCCCGGCGGATTAGGGCCCGTAGTGGTAAACCGCCATGATTATGTAAACTTGTAATATAAGTTAGAAAGGAGAGACCGAGCGGACACTTTGTATAGGTCGGCTCGGGACTTCAGACCAAGGCGTCAACCTGTGTATATAAAGGAACGACCCGGCGGTTCAGACGGACAACAACAACTCGAGGCCTAGGCGAAGCTTATTTGCTCCCTAGTCATCGAAACCACATCAATCCCATCACAACTAGGCGTAGGCTTTTACCTTCATCGAAGGGGCCGAACTAGTATAAACCCTTGTGTCTTTGCGTCCGCTTTAACCCCTTCAAGTTAACCCGTAGCGATGGCTCCACGACTAAGTCCTTTCACGAGGACATCTGCCGTGACAAAACCACGACAGGCCGGATGACCAAGAGTCGTCGCGACAAACTCTACATCGATGATGCAGGCTGGGGCCCCGAGGCCGGCTCTATCGAGTACGGGTACCGGATCCCTTTTGGCAGAATCCACGTCTTCATCGGCAAGATCGGTGAACCGGGTCCTGAGCCGAACACCTGCACCGACATCATCGAGATGGCTCAGCGAGCACGACCAGCCCGAGTTCAACCCGCCGTGAAGCGCGCCTTTGTTGGATTCATCCATGGGGCAGAATTTGAGGAAGGATCCAAGTCTGGCGGTGAGACGACCATCTACTCTGATGGTGAATCGTCCACAGGCGAGACTAATTCGATGTATCAGCTGCAAGACGGTTGGCTTGGGGGCTATTTTGATGGCGACAGTATTCCGGACCCCTATGAGCCGCCAAATAGGTTCGCAATTTTCATGGCCGGTACACAGCCAGTGCAGAATTCTACAACTGCAGTGGCGATGATTTCCGGGTCAGCAGCAGCAATGGCAGCCGGGGCAGGAGGCCCTGTGTGCCCCTCGGCTCAGGTCTTGACCGACTTACTGGAAAGTCTGACAACATTGTTAGCATCAAATGTTAATCCGGCGAATCAAGATCAGCACAACACAGAGGTTCCGAAATTGCGTGACGAGATAGCACAAGCCAATGAGGATCTGGCGGCTGAGAACGGCAGGATGACTATGGAGCGGGCTGTGTTGGATGCTCGTGCACAACGGATTCAAGCGGATTCTTACCAGCTTACAGTGGATTAGAACGCCTCAAACGAGATTTTTAGGAGGAAGCACCGGAGTCGTCTACCCCTGTTTTAAGATCCACGAAAACTTTTTCCTACGCCTGGAGCAGGGACCAGTAACCCGTCAGAAGTAAATCGGGTGGTGACCATGCCTAGGACCGGAGTGCCGGTTCAGCCGCGCACAACAGACCCGCCTCGTCTAAATAATACCCCGCCATGATATGTGCCAACACCACCGGGTCGTTATTCTAACCCGTTGGATAACATGATCAATGCGGCGACACGATTGGCGGCTCTCCCAGTTGAAGGCGATTCTCTAGCTGCGGTCGAAACGCGGAGGGCGAGAGAGCTTCTTCAGACAGCTCTAGTACAGCAGGAGGCATATTCTTACAGTTGTGAGAGGATTCACTCGATCCCTCGCCCAAGCCAGAGTTATAGCAGACACATGGACTTACCGGCCGTTTCAAGCAGTGACAGGCACCGTAACCCGCCTCACGGACATGACTCGGCACGTGATGGTGTTCAGGATTTGGTGGACCAGGACATAGCACATCAAGGGGCTGAGGTGGCGTCTCAGTAGGCGACTCACCAACATCTTCAGGTTTATCCGACAACTTTGGTGGAGGCAGGCGTGACCTCTAGAAGCACGGGTGTACCATGTTTAATGTCGGCTCTGTGTAATGAGTGTCCTCCCAAGGATTTCAAAGGACCTCGTAAGGTGCCTAACTACACAGCCGACTTAACCCTAAGGCGTAGATTGAGAGTTACGAGATGGCCATAGAGCTGCTAGAGGTTAGCGATGCTGCATGCGCCAAATACTTCACCATGATGCTAGATGGGACGACCCATACTTGGTTAAAAGGGCTGCTTGCTAACTCCATCGGGTCGTGGGCCGAGTTAAAGGCCCGGTTTATCTAGAATTTTAAGGATATGTGCAAGCAGCCCATGTCGATTGTGGATTTGGATGCCTGCGCCCAAGAAGAGGGCGAGTCAACGACCCATTGGGTGCGCCGGGTCAAAGCCATCTTGCACTCATCGGATAACATCAATGCCGACTCAGCAGTGAAGGAAATATGCCCTAGAGGCAATAATAAAGTTGTTATTTATATTTCCTTATATCATGATAAATGTTTATTATTCATGCTAGAATTGTATTAACCGTAAACTTAGTACATGTGTGAATACATAGACAAACAGAGTGTCACTAGTATGCCTCTACTTGACTAGCTCGTTGAATCAAAGATGGTTAAGTTTCCTAGCCATTGACATGAGTTGTCATTTGATTAACGGGATCACATCATTAGAGAATGATGTGATTGACTTGACCCATTTCGTTAGCTTAGCATTTGATTGTTTAGTATATTGCTATTGCTTTCTTCATGACTTACACATGTTCCTATGACTATGAGATTATGCAACTCCCGAATACCGGAGGAACACTTTGTGTGCTACCAAACATCACAACGTAAGTGGGTGATTATAAAGGTGCTCTACAGGTGTCTCCGATGGTACTTGTTGAGTTGGCATAGATCGAGATTAGGATTTGTCACTCCTATTGTTGGAGAGGTATCTCTGGGCCCTCTCGGTAATGCACATCACTATAAGCCTTGCAAGAAATGTGACTAATGAGTTAGTTGCGGAATGGTGCATTACACAACGAGTAAAGAGACTTGCCGGTAATGAGATTGAACTAGGTATTGAGATACCGACGATCGAACCTCGGGCAAGTAACATACCGATGACAAAGGGAACAACGTATGTTGATATGCGGTTTGATCGATAAAGATCTTTGTAGAATATGTAGGAGCCAATATGAGCATCCAGGTTCCGCTATTGGTTATTGACCGGAGACGTGTCTCCGTCATGTCTACATAGTTCTCGAACCCGTAGGGTCCGCACGCTTAACGTTCGGTGACGATCGATATTACGAGTTTATGTGTTTTGATGTGCCGAAGGTAGTTCGGAGTCCCGGATATGATCACGAACATGAAGAGGAGTATCAAAATGGTCGAGACATAAATATTGATATATTGGACGACTATATTTGGACATTGAAATGGTTCCAGGAGAGATCAGGCATATACCGGTGCTCCGGGAGGTTACCGGAGCCCCGTGGGAGGTATATGGGCCTTATTGGGCCTTAGTGGGAGAGAGGAGAAGGGAGCAAAGGAGGGGGCGCGCCCCCCAAGCCCAATCCAAATTGGGAAGGGGCCCGCCCCCCCTTTCCTTCCGCCTTCCTTCCCCTTCCTTCTCTCCTAATCCAACTAGGGAAGGGGGGGGGGGGAATCCTACTCCCGGTGGGAGTAGGACTCCCCTTGGGGCGCGCCTAGGAGGCCAGCCTCCTCCCCCTCCTCCACTCCTTTATATACGGGGGAGGGGGGCACCCCATAGACACACAAGTTGATCATTGATCTCTTAGCCGTGTGCGGTGCTGTCCTCCACCATAATGCACCTCGGTCATATCGTCATAGTGCTTAGGTGAAGCCCTACACCGGTAGCTTCATCATAACCGTCATCACGCCGTCGTGCTGACGAAGCTCTCCTTCGAAGCTCTACTGGATCGTGAGTTCGTGGGATGTCACCGAGCTGAACGTGTGCAGATCATGGAGGTGCCGTACGTTTGGTACTAGGATTGGTCGATCATGAAGACGTACGACTACATCAACCGCGTTGTCAGAACGCTTCCGCTTTCGGTCTACGAGGGTACGTAGACAACACTCTCCCCTCCCGTTGCTATGCATCACCATGATCTTGCGTGTGTGTAGGAAATTTTTGAAATTACTACGTTTCCCAACAAGCAGTCCTAATGTTAGAGAAGAATTGTTGTTTTTTGCCTCTTAAACAGAAGCTAGGGCGGCTCAAGCGCCACTGCAATGATATAGGGGAGCTGATGGCGGCTCTAATTAAATATGCCAACTCTGATAGTACCAAGGACCCCGAGTCTGATGATGAAAAGCTGGAAAAGGGAAAGAAGAGTGGCAACACCAAGGGTCAGCATCATAACCCGGCAAGCCAGGGGGCAATGGTAGGCGCAAGGCCGATAATAATTTAGATTTTGTGGCCAACACCAATATGCAGAATAATGGTCAGCGTCATAAGGGGAAGCCACCTCCTCGAACAGGAGGGTCAGTTTTAAATCTAGAGGAGATGTTGAATCAGCCCTGCCCAAAGCACAGTTCGCGGGAAAGACCGTCCAGCCACCTTTGGAAGGACTGCTACATTATGAAAGAGTTCTAAAATTTTGACTTATTCCAGAACAATCATGGGCCGGGCGGCGGCTCAGGTTCCGGTGGTGGCGGTTCTCATGGCCCGAGTTACGGTGGTGGCGGTTCTAATTCCGGCTTCGAGGGTCACCCATGCAATCAAGGCAATATGGGTGGTTATCATCAACAGTCCGGTCAGGGGAATCAGCAACAGCAATCTGGGTATCAAAGTAACCTGAAGCAGTTGAATAGTGGGCAGTACCACGTCTTCACCATGAGTTTATGCAAGCGCGACCAGAACCTCCGTAAAAGAGCTGTAAACGCCGTTTTGCTGGCGGTTCCCCATTACCTTCGATGGTCTGAGCAACCCATTGTGTGGAGTCATGAGGATCACCCGCCCCGGGTTGATAATCCAGGACAATTGGCTTTGGTGGTAGTACCACAGGTCGGAGGGTACAAGTTCACCAAAGTACTGATGGATGGAGGCAGCAGTATTAATATCCTTTATTATGATACTTTCCGTCGTATGGGATTAACTGACAAAAATCTTAAGCCGTCCAATACTTTTTTCCATGGGGTGGTGCCCGGTAAGTCGGCCTATCTGGTGGGCAAGATCACTTTGGATGTGGCCTTTAGAGATGACCATGACTCCCAGGCTGAGACGCTAACTTTTGAAGTGGTCAAGATTCAGAGTCCGCATCACGCTCTGTTTGGACGGCCGGCTTATGCCAAGTTCATGGCACGACCTTGTTATGTTTATCTGCAGCTCAAAATGCCGGGTCACAAAGGGACTATCACAGTGCATGGAAGCCGGAAGATAGCTTTGGAGTGTGAATAAGGTGACGCTGCGTATGGTGAGTCTGTCTGTGCAATAGAGGAATTGAAGTTTTATACAGATAATATTGACCCGGCAGATATGACATCTTTCAAGAAGCCAACTACAGAGCATGACCCGGTCCTGAAGTTTAAGTCGGCAGATGACACTAAGCTAGTTGATTTCATTCCTGGCGATTCATCCAAGCAGTTCAGCAACAGTGCTAATATGGATCCGAAATAGGAAGGTACGCTCATCGAGTTCATCCGTGAGAACCGGGACATCTTTGCATGGAAACCTTCTGACATGCCAGGTGTACCGAGGGAACTTGCTGAGCACACTCTTAATATTGATCTAAAGTTTAAGCCAGTCAAGCAATTCCTTCGTTGTTTTAATGAAGAGAGGCTTAAGGCCATTGGTGAAGAAGTGGCCCAGCTCTTGGCGGCTGGGTTCATTGTTGAAGTTTTTCATCCTGAATGGTTGGCTAACCCGGTGCTGGTGCTTAAGAAGAACGACACTTGGCGTATGTGTGCGGATTATACAGACTTAAATAAGGCTTGTCCGGCTGATCCTTACGCTCTCCCTCGTATTGATAAAATTATTGATGCTACGGCGGGTTGCGAGTGTTTAAGCTTTTTGGATGCTTATTCTGGTTATCATCAGATCAAAATGGCAGTTAAGGACCAGGAGAAGACATCGTTCATTACTCCGTTTGGAGCCTCCTGCTCTGTGTCCATGCCCTTTGGGCTCAAGAATGCCCAGGCGACTTACCAACGGTGTGTGCAAAATTGCCTTCATAATCAAATCGGGCGTAATGTTCATGCTTATGTGGATGACATTGTGGTGAAATCCAGAAAGAAGGAGAACCTAATTGATGATTTGAAGGAGACCTCTGACAATCTCCGGTTTTATAAAATGATGCTTAACCCGGCCAAGTGTGTCTTTGGTGTACCAGCTGGTAAGCTCTTGGGTTTTCTGGTTTCTGAACGAGGTATTGAAGCTAACCCAGAGAAGATAAAAGCCATCACCGCTCTGGCTAAGCCGGCACGTATTAATGATGTTCAACGTTTGGCGGGTCGTATTGCGGCCTTAAGCCAGTTGGGTGAGAAGGCTATCCCTCTTTACCAGATGATGAAGAAGACATATCACTTTGTTTGGAGTGATGCTGCTAATCAAGCGTTTGAGGATTTGAAGAGATAGTTGGCTGAGCCGCCCGTTCTCGCTGCTCCCATTGACAAAGAGCCTTTGTTGTTGTATGTGGCTGCCAATAGCCGAGCTGTTAGTGTAGCCATTGTGGTGGAAAGGAAGGAGACATGCAAGGAATATCCGGTTCAACGGCCGGTTTACTATATCAGTGAGGTCCTTATTGAGACCAAACATAGGTACCCACACTGGCAGAAGCTTGTGTATGGGGTTTTTATGGCTAGCTGGAAGCTTAAGCAGTATTTTCTGGGTCATCCTATCATTGTGGTTAGTTCTGCCCCCTTAGGGGATATCATTCAAAACAGAGAAGCCACAGGTCGGGTAGCCAAGTGGGCCATTGAGCTTGGGCCTCATGGTTTAAAGTATGTGCCCCGTACAGCCATCAAGTCTCAAGCACTTGTGGATTTTATCAATGATTGGACAGAGTTGCAGATTCTTGAGGAGAAGCCGGATAACCCATATTGGACTATTCACTTTGATGGGTCCAGGCAGTTGGAAGGCTCGGGGGCTGGAGTTGTATTGACTTCCCCACGAGGTGATAAATTTTCTTATGTTCTTTGGTTGATGTTCCCTTGTACTAACAACGCAGCTGAGTATGAGGCCTTGCTCCATGGTATTCAGATGGCTAAGGAGATGAACTTAAGCCGGGTGAGGTGTTTCGGCGACTCAGATCTGGTGGCTCAGCAAGTTTCTGGCACTTGGGATTCTAAGGATCCACTCATGGCGGCTTATCATCGAGAGGTTGATGCTATTGCGGGTCATTTTAAGGGTTATCAAGTTGAACATGTCGATCGTAGGAAAAATGAGGCGGCTGATTCTTTAAGCCGGTTAGGGTCTCAGCGTAAGCCGGTGCCACCTAACACTTTCCTGGATATTCTGCATAACCCTTCTGTCAAATTGCCTACAGAGGAAAATCTGGCTATTCCTGACCCGGGAGCACAATTGGTGGCGGCTCTTCATGCGATTCCTGATTGGACAGTTCCATATTTGGCTTATATGACCCGAGGCGAGTTACCTGAGGATGAAACTTTGGTCAGACAAATAACCCGACGGTCCAAGTCAATGACTATTATCAATGGAGAGTTGCATCATCGTGGTGTCACAGGGGCGTTTCAACGTTGTGTTTCTCCTGAAGAAGGCTGTGAGATTCTACGAGAGATTCATGAAGGAGATTGTGGTCATCATGCCGGGTCTAAATCTCTCGTAGACAAGGCCTTTCGTCATGGGTTTTATTGGCTAACGGCTCACGCTGATGCCGAACATCTAGTCAGTAAATGTGATGGATGTCAAAAGTTTTCACGACGAGCTCATGTCCCGGCTCAAGAGTTGCGGATGATTCCTATTGCTTAGTCGTTTGCAGTCTGGGGGCTTGATATGGTTGGGCCTTTTAAAAGGTCCAAAGACAAAAAGACTCACCTTTTGGTGGCGGTTGACAAATTCACAAAGTGGGTCGAAGCAGAATCAGCCAGTAAGTGTGACGCGACAAGAACGGTTCAATTAATCAAAAATGTGATTTTTCGCTTCGGTTTTCCTCATAGCATTATAACTGATAATGGCACTAATCTGTCCAAGGGTGCTATGAAAGAGTTTTGTCAACGCGAGCATATTCGACTTGATGTATCATCAGTGGCTCACCCCCAATCCAATGGTCAAGCTAAAAGAGCCAATCAAGAAATTTTGAGAGACATCAAGCCCCGGCTTATGGTTCCTTTGCAGCGAACACCAGGTTGTTGGGTGAAGGAGTTACCCTCAGTACTATGGAGTATCAATACTACCCTCCCAACAGATCTACGGGTTACACACCCTTCATGGTTTATGGGGCAGAGGCGGTTCTCCCTAGTGACATCCATTACGACTCGCCCTGTGTGGCGGCTTATGTTGAAGCTGACAATGAAAAAGCACGTCAGGATGCACTTGACCTGTTAGATGAGGAGCGTGACATCACGGCGGCTCGTTCGGCGAATTACTAGCAAGATCCGCGCCGCTATCATAGCCGCCGGGTTAAAACTAGAACTTTTCAAGAAGGTGACCTGGTGCTCCGGCTTATCCAGGATTAGAATGATATGCACAAGTTATCCCCACCTTGGGAAGGACTCTTTGTGGTCAGCAAAAATATGAACAACGGATCATACTACCTTATCGACATTCGAGACCACAAGGACTCATGTAAGTCAGAGGAGGAGACCCGCCGGCCGTGGAATATTGCTCATCTTCGGCCTTACTACACTTGAGCCACCGGCTCTTACAATGTACATATCTTGACAATGTATATTATATGATGATTATAATAAAGCTGACATCCCTGGTAATGCAGGGCCTCTGTCGTTTCTTTACAAGAGTAACGAGTCTTTTTCATTCTAATGGTCACTTGGGGGCTTCCTGCTCATTGAGCACAGCTGTGAATATCCCTCTTGATCGGCTCAATGCCACACTTCTAAATGGTCACTTGGGGGCTTCCTGCTCATTGATCACAGCTGTGAATATCCCTCTTGATCAGTGCAACGCCACAAAGCACTTGGGGGCTTCCTGTTCAAACATAGGTCTATTCACCAAAGAGAATATAGCGTTACTACCCTTGTGAGCTGGGTTGGAACACCAGGTGTATTCACCAAAACGTTCCGGGTTCTCCTGCTTTGTAGAGTCTGCCACTCCGCCGGGTAATCCCGGAATGAAAAACCGAACTCTTGACAAGTCAATCTTACATAGACCCTGAACTTGCCAATTATTGACAAGTCAATCTTACATAGACCCTGAACTTGTCAAGGTTAAAACGACGGTCATGTGAGGCTGGATTCACAAAGTGTAAAAGATTAACTCAGTGGCTTGGCGGCCCATGAAAGCCTCGAAGCTTTAGGCTTGGCGGCCTATGAAAGACTCGTTTTCTTGCTTTGATTCGTTTTTTGAACATTTTCAGGTTCATCTTGGTATCATATTGACATATGATTTAAAATTATTCAGGCCACGTAGCCTCAATTCTTACAGCTCATATTTGAGTATATCCGTGGTTTTTGAAAACCCGGCCTGGCCTTGGACGATAAGTCGCCAGTATATATAATGATATTAATACTTGGAAGCATTGTCTTCTAAGTTTTGGGGTATCACCCTTGCTACATTGGTATGGTAAGCTGGCAGTTTAATCACATATCACAGGTATGATATTTTTGATTGTATCTAATTATGATTGAACCAACGCTGGTTATGCACTGTTTTAGTCACCAATGGTTTTACATGGGTATTATGACCCGTCCTGTGGTAAACCGCCAGGGCACTTGTGATTTACTTGTGTGCAGGGTAATGATTAATCTCATCTGCATAAATTGACGTCATCATAGGCACAAAATGGTAGCTTTTCAAATGGTGGATCAAACAGTGTTGCACGAAACAAAAGCGTGCATGATGGCACAATGGATCAAAGTTTCACTAGCCTATTACATGACTCAGTGAGCCAAAAGATCAAGTGTTTTTCAGAAGTTCAAATATTTGAACCGCCCAGCGGATCAATCTTCTTGCTTTTGACGAATAGAAGCTTCTGGATCATCCTTCTCTGGTTCTTCGTCCTCCTCTGCCGTCTGGAAGTTTGGGGATGACCAATCAATGCCACATAAGGCATGGAATTCAGCTTCATCATCTATAAGTTCGGACGGTTCAACTTCAGGGGCGAAAGTATGCTTACGGATTGGGGGGATTAAATCCATCACT
This sequence comes from Aegilops bicornis, assembly GCA_021605145.1. Lineage (NCBI taxonomy): Eukaryota > Viridiplantae > Streptophyta > Magnoliopsida > Poales > Poaceae > Aegilops > Aegilops bicornis. The sequence goes on from CM038671.1 coordinate 98,024,237, forward strand.
TTATAAGCCGGCGTGGGCATCTTCTGATTCTCCATGCTATAAGCCGGCTGGTATTTTGAAAGATCCGTTTCATTTGCAATCAGGCTGGCTAGAGGACATATTTCCTTTACGCAGGTAGGGAAGTCTTTCTTCTCAATGGGAGTACCATCTTCCTTTAAGCTTGGGTACCCAGTGGCTATCTCAGCCGGGTCTAGCTCTGTTAGCTATGCCTTGGCCCGGCTTAAAGCTGTCATGGCACCGGCTCTTGCAGATGATCGCTTCATCTCATCCATCCTAGCAGGCAGCACAGAGAGTTTTTCCAAGACATCAATCAAGAGAGTAGGTGCTTGATTAGTCGGAGAAATCGTGCGCAGTGCACGCTGAGCTCCAGTATATAGCTGTTCAACAAGTGTGTAAACAACCATGAGCTTCACAAGCATATCTTGGTTAAGATTGATGCTCCTGGGACCTGAGTAATAATTATAGATTGGTTAGAGGCGGTTTATACTATCAAGGAAGAGATTTAATTTTGATGTTGGCAAGGCGGCTCACCAAAGATAGCAGAAACCATCTGGGATACATGGTGCTTTAAACCGGTAAGCTCAGTGGTTACCTCTTGAAGAGCCGCCTCCGCTTTTTCAGCCCACTGCGTCAAAGCCGTTTTTACTTCAGCCCAGGCGTTTCTTTCAGCCTCAAAGCTGGTCTTCAGCTTTTCTGTTTCAGCCATGCTAAATTGGATTTTTTAATCGGCTTTCCGGGTCACAGATTCTTGATTCTCCAGCCGGGTCTTTGCATCAACCAATTGCGATTGAAGTTTAGCAGTGGCGTTCTGCACAAGCACAAATTTGCAATCACATTCATATCCGGGTTCCATAAGTATAAAGTCCCAAGCCTTTTGCAAGAAACAACACTTGGCACTTGGGGGCTAATGCCTACCAAAAAATTCTTCATACACCGGCTTATATGACTAAGTCCCAAGCACTTTGCAAGCAAGAGTACTTAGCACTTGGGGGCTAATGCATATTTGTTCATGTGTCATTACTACTTTATGATGACCCGGTTGTGCCAAAGACAACCACAGCCGGCTCATGGGGGCTACACGAGTAAGTTTTGATCTCTAAACAATGATAAGTACCGGTTCATTCATGCTGATTAAACCGGCCCTTTGGGGCTACGGATGCAATCTTGATCATTAAAATCCGGTTTAACTTCGAAAGTGAAAGACGGCTTTTTTGAAGGATTTTTTTTATCAAAGATGCTTTGTACTCATCGCTATTCTAAGTCTACAACATATTCTATTCTATTATACACAGTAGACTTGGGGGCTGACAGGATATGCATAATTAATTTAAGCCAGAATTCATACCTCATATTTCTGGTGCATCTGTCTCACCATGTCAATCTCAAGATCGCGGCTGGTATGAGCTTGATTGAGATAACCAGAGAATACTTCACTAACGCTTACTCGAGAATAATCAGCAATGTTAAATCGCACTTTCCGCCTTTCAACGAATTCTTCCTTGGCAGAGTGTTTGGCTAAGATGGTAGGATGTCCTGGTTCTTTGAAGCTGGTGCCAGTAATCAGAACATCTTCACTATGCTCTTCTGATGGTTTAAGTGGGCTTGATGATTCGGTGTTCAAAGGATTGATATTTGTGTGGTCATGGGAAAGATCAGGAATTTCCGGCGGGGCATCATGAGCAGGCTCTTCTGGTTGTTTTCAGAAGCATCTGATGCTGGGACTTGCTGCTTCGGTTCATGGACTTTAGGATCTTCAACCGGCTTGATCACCTTTGCCTTCTTGCTAGGCTTTGCTTGTCCACTACACGGGTTATGACAAATCAGTATAAGTATAGGAGCATAAGGAGGTAGAGAATAAAAGTAATTGTTGTTACCCAGGGGCAGTTTTGAAAGCCGCAGCTGGGTCTGTGATGAGTCGCCGGAGGAAGAGCGAGAAGTCTCCTGGTAGTTTGAATCGGAAGAATTAAGTGGCTGGCGAATGAGACCCGCCAGTGGGTAAAAAGATTTTAAGTTTGGAAGGACCTCGTTTCGGCGTTTCCGCGGAGCTGGAGTATCCGGTAAGCCGGAGGATGATTCTTCACCTCCGCTGGTCCGAGTCTGTCGCCATTTCTCGTGTTGCTGTTGCTTCGAAAGAAAGTGAGGATACAAATGAGCTAAGGGGTATGAAAAGCTTACTTTCCGGGATACTCGTCGAATTTTTTGTCTTGGCAAAGGTGCCGAGCCGGAGGAAATAATAGTTACCTCCTCTTCAAATACTTGGCTGGCCCCCGTGTCATCCTGATAATAATCAGTGTCAATAAGATAATTGAAAAAGGTGCCAAGGGAGTCAAGGGCTACCTCCAACTCAGAGCTGTCATTCAATTCAAACATATCGGAAGCACTTAATTTCTTCGTAGTTTTCTTGCGACTTTCTTGGCAGATTTCTTGGCAGCCCTGACCTTTTTGGCAGCTTCATGGTCATATTTCTTTTTCCAAAAATCAGATTCAGCCTATGAAAGTCACCAAAGTTGAGTTAATAACATATTTTAATGATGAGGTAAAAGTGAGTGAGTTAGAGACACATCCAGTGGCGGGTTAAGTTTGCAGAAAGGGTTCAGACCCATTTTGTTGCAGTCTTCCGGATCTTCATTCAGAAGGGTCTTTGTCATTTCATTGATTGCCTCGTCAGTTAAACACACGGAGCTGTGGCGTAGTGGATCCTTTATACTACCCGTATAAGTACACATTAAGCCGGGTCGGCGACTCAAAGGTATGATTCGCCAAGAAACCCAGCACTGAACCAAGTCAATGCCAGTTAACCCATTTCCCAGCAGAGCCTTGACCTTTGCAATGGTGGGGGTGAGCTTTGCACGTTCAGCGATGGTAAGCTTTTCGGGAAGATTTTGCTTTGGGTCAAGACATTGGACACGATAACCCAGCAGTGGATTCTCATCAGCCGGAGAGGTATCTTTGCAATTAAACCATGTCTGGTTCCAATCTTTGGGGTGACTCGGCAAGCAAGCATAGGGGAAGATGGAATCTCTTCTTCGTTGAATTGAGATTCCACCAAGTTCCAACCTGGGTCCGTTCGTAAACTCGTTTTGCTGGTTCAAATAAAAATATTCCTTAAAGAGTTCAACACTGGGCTCCTCTTGAAGGTATATTTCACAGAAGACTTGAAAATTACAGATGTTTGACACAGAGTTGGGGCCGATGTCTTGAGGATGCAATTGAAAGAAGTGCAGAACATCTCGGAAAAATTTAGAACCGGGTGGTGAGAAGCCCCGATTCATGTGATCAGTAAAAACAATGACATCATCATCTTTTGGCTGAGGTTTTTCTTTGTCTGGATTGGGGGCGCGCCAATGCATGTCATTTTTTGCTGGTAGATAGCCGATTTTGACAAAGTCTTTAAGCGTGTTCTCAGTGGCGATGGAGGAAACCCAATTACATGAAGTGACCGTCTTTGGCGGCATTGTGAACAAAGAAGCCTAAAAGAAAGGAAATTTTTGCCGGTTTAAGTTGATTCATTAAGCCGGAAGTAAGATGTTACAGTATATATTCAGAGTGGCGGCTTAAATGAGGCCTGATGATATACGGATAGTTATAAACCGGTGATGTAAGCTGCCATGACAACAATGGTATACAGGATCTGTCAAGAGATAATTCTACTAAGTGTTGAAGCAAACAGATTTCACAGATTGATGCTAGGATTTTAGATCTGCGAAACTTCGGATAATGGAAAATATTTTGACCTAATTAAATTACAGTATTCGAGCAGTCCATATGTTCAGATTGGTTTTTTGTTATGTGAAGGAGATGATTTAATAACAAAAACAAGTATCACGGCTGTCGCCGTGCAGGAGAAGTGCTAAGTTTGGATCATAGTTACAAGCTACAGCAAAGAACAAGGATGAACTCTGAAGAACTTTGAGAAACCCTAATGGAGATCTACAGTGGAGAAAAGGGAGGTACTGCAAGGCAACATATGCATGATATGACTAACACCATCATGCCAAGGTAGAGCAAACACCTTGGGGGTAAATAGGAGTGGTCAGCGGTGTCGGAATCCGCGTCAGAACAGATAGCTTCCTATGGATTGCAATCTGGAGAGGGGTGGGGAGGGTTTGCCATTGAACCCACCATGGAGCGATGTCTGCATGACATTGTATTGCCACGCAAAACTCTTCTCTTTTTCTCTACATGTTCAGCATGACTGTGTACAATATCTAACATGCATACGAAAAAAATATGGTGAGATTATGTAAGGAGAGCATGCAGAAATTTAGAGTGATGGTAACAACCAGTGGATGGATCCAAAAATAATGATAGCAGGCTGATGATTGCGTTAATTTAATAAAAAGATAGATGATGATTGCTTTACTATTTGTTTAGACGTACGAAAAAAATAGATGTAAAATTTACATCACCAAAAACCACCTGACTACAACAGATGAGGTGAAAACTGTTGACTCTGAACTTAACTGTCGGAACTGAAATTTACTGTGGAATCTGAATGTTACTATCGAAACTGAACGCAATGGTAGCAGAGAGGCACTTGACATGTAGTTTAGGGAGGGCCTGTAGTTCATCTTCAACCTGCACCCCCCTGAGCTGTCAGCCACCACCGGCCGAACCGCCGGCCCCAGCGCCGCCTCGCCGCCCCGAAACAACTCCCCACCGCCGGTCTGCCGCCGCCCCGGCCAGGCCTATAGGCCCCTCGCCCCCACCCTGAACCCTAAGATAGATAGTGGGGTACCTCTCCGGTGAGCCCCCGTCCCCACTGCGGGTGGTTCGTCCTTAACTCCGGCGAGCCACCCAACCCCCTGAAAATCGACTGACCCAAAAGTCTATTCAGTCGACTAAAGTGTAGCTAAATTGGAGCATAGCAGCAGCATGAGCGAGGGGGAGAGCAGCAGAAGAAAGAAGAAAGGAAGCGAGAGCCGAGCAAAGAAGCAAGGGCGAAGGAAGGATCGAAGCGAGAGCCGAGCAAGAAAGAAGAGCTGAAAGCGAGAGCCGGAGAAGCAGCAGCTGGGCGAGCGAGCGATCGAGTGAGAGCCAGAGCAGCACCAGCAACGCGAGCGAGCGAGAGACAGAGCAGCAGCAGTAGATCTGGCTGGTATGGACGCCGCCGCCGAATGGGCCTCGCATTGGGGGAGAGCCGCCGTGGAGATGTCGCCCGCGGCGCCGGCTTCAAGGTAGCCGCTCCATGGGGGTGCGGGATTGTCGGGGAGGCTGATCGTACCCACGAACACCTATGGGGCCGGCGGACCAGGCCCCTTTGTGGTTCGGAGGGGGGGGCGGAGATCGCACGAAGAGCGGATCGAGGCGAGGCACACGAGCAGTTTACCCAGCTTCGGAGCTCTCCGGAGAGATAAAACTCCTACTGTTGCTTGTTTGATGTATTGTGTTCTTGCTAGGGAGCAATGAGAGCTACAAAACCTAGCGTGAGTGTATCTGGTCTCGAGTGAGTCGAACGAACCGAACCCAACCCCCTCTACGTTGCACACGGGCCTCCTTTTATATGCTCAAGGGGTCTCCGACAGGTGGCAACATAGATGAGGGTACAAATGTAAAAACAGGAGTTGGTACACCTACTCGAACAAAGGTACGATGCAAAATACCTAACTCGGCGGCAAGGGACAAAAGCAATAAATGCCCGTCTGTCGCCCCAAACAAAGGCAACAGAGACCGTCAGGTGCGCCTCCGCTCGCCACGATGGCAAGCTTGTCAGCGCCGCTTATCGCTGCTCTCCGCTGGCTGCACAGCCTCTCGACACGCGCGCATGGAACGGTCCCATGGCGACACGTCGCTGGATGAGCTGGAGCGGAGATGGAGAGAGGTTGCTTGCCGCGGCAAGCGCCTTGCCGCGGCCGAATCCTTGTCGCGTCCGGAGGCTTGTCGCGCTCCGAGCCTTCCCGGCAAGCTCCTCTTACCAGGGCCTTGTCTTCTCGTGACGCCTTTGAGTGGCCTTCCGACAAGCTCCTCTTGCGGGGCCTTGTCTTCTTAATCAAATACTTTGTTCTTGAATGGCTCCAAAGGAGCCACGGAGGATCTTAGCGGTGACGAGGCAAACCCTGCCAGCGAGGTGCTGAATCGTCTGCACGTGCACGGGATACTAGGGTACCCCTACTCTAGTACACCGACAGGAGCCCCCGGGCCTGGGCCGTACACGGTGCCGAGCGCTTGTCGGGCCAGGCCCAAAACAGTGCACGGTCACACGCGGCCTCGACCACGTCGCAAATCGCCCCGGACCCACCACGATCCCCACTAACGGCACGCACCGGACGTGGCGTCGTGCGAGAGATCGTGGGCGCGGTCGTGGGGTTTTCTTTATTAGGAAAAGCGGGCGTCCGCCCCTCCCCCTCTTTATAAGCGGAGGAAATAGGGGCAGGCCGTCCACTCTGCCATCGCTATCTTGTCAAGAAAACCACCGCCGCTCCCCTCTTCTTCTCCGGTGCGAAGAGAGCAGCGCCCCGCCCCCTTTCGCCACAAGCGCGCTCACCGCCGTCGGCCTCCTCTGCCGCCCTCGCCATGGCTCCGAAAGCCGACAAGGAGAAGGGCGTCAAGTCGGCCGAGGCGCAGCGGCTCGCGGCGCTGCGCAAGGAGCGGGCCATCTTCCCCCCGCAGCTCGGCGCAAGGGAGCTGCGGACGCCTTTCTACCTCTCTTCCGTCGACGGAGACGCGTGCGCATCCGCGCACGAGGGTACTCCCCGCCTCCGCCTCTGATTTGGCACCAACAGGGTACCCCTTTTTCGCCCTTTTCTTCTATTGCGGGCTTTGCCCGCCCTTTTCCGAGTTCTTCTGCGACATCATGAACACGTTTGGCCTCCGCCTCCTTGATTTCACCCCCAACGCCGTCTTGACCATGGCAGTTTTCGCATCTTTGCGAAAACTTTGTCGGAGTCCACCCAAATGTGGCACTCTTTCGCCATTTCTTTGTGCCCCGCGTCGAGAGAGGAGAGCCCCTTGCGGAGGGATAGCACAGGTCTCGAGGATCGGCAAGAAAGAGGCCTACCCGGAAGGAGAGTTCCGCAACAAGTGGGAGGAGTGGAGAGCCAATTGGTGTTGGGTCGTGAGGAGAACCGCAGCCCTTCACCGCCGTGCGCCAAACTCCAAGAGTGCGCGGTAGAGATTGGAGCAACTTGGCGCCGGAGGATGCGAAGCTGAAGATAGCTGTGACCCGGATTTTGCGCCTCAGGCTTGCCGGGTTAACCGTAGGAGCAGTTGGCGCAGACTTCCTTCATCGCCGCATCGCTCCCTTGCAGGAAAGGAGGAGGCCTGCCTGGGAGTTCCAAAATGCGGCAGACATTATGAGGTTGCGCCCGGGCCTGAACTGGAACTTCACCGTCTTGGAGCTGGACGCGATGCTTCTCGAGCTGTTCAAGAACGACCCCGGCCAACCTGAGTGGTTTAGGTTGCCGCGGGGTCGCCCCATTGTGCAACAACTTCGGCGCTCGACCGCATCCGCGCCATGATGCCGTTGTCAGCGATTCCCATGGGATCGTTCCAACTGGCGAGAGCCCCGACGAGGTCGTGCAGCAGTTCTTCGATGATTTGGAAGAAGTGCCGATCCGCTCCGACGAGCAGAAAAGGCTCACCCGCGACACCACCGACGAGGAGATGGCGCGGATTGCCACCAGGGTGGAGGAGGCTGCAGCAACCGCTGCCGCTGGAGCCTTTGGGTTCACCGTGGAGGAGGCGGACGCTGCGAAGGCGGCAAGCCTTGCCGAGCGAGGGGAGGTCGTCGGCGAGGATGAGCTTGTCGAGCCCGAGGCCGGGTCGAGTGGACCCACCGAGGGCGCTTCTTCTCCACCACCCAGCGACTTGCCGCCCGGTGAGCCCCTGCTCCGCCGAAGAGGCGCCTCAAGGCCGGAGACGCAGTCGGGCGACAGCATCGACCCACAAGAGAAGCGCCAAGGCAGCTCTATCGCGGCAAGCGAGGTTGCCGCGGGAGCGCCCCACACTACTGCGACAACTGGGGCGGGATCTTCTCAGGCCACCGCCGACGCCTCCGCCAAGCGGCCAAGAGAGCCCACTCCCCCGCCTCGTCGCACCGGAGGCGAGCCGGAGTTCGACTTCTCCGCGCTCAGCTCCGAGTAGGAAGGCGAAGAGTAAGCTCTTGAGATTTGTGATTGTATTTCTTCAACTTTATTGCTTCATCTTGAATCTGATTTGCTTTGTTCTGGACTCTTTCCTTTTCAGGACGCTGGCCCAGAGAGCGTCGAAGAGGGCCAAGATCCCGACGGTCGTCGTTGAGGACGATTCTCCCGTGCAACAGGGACGCGTCAAGACCCCTTGCCGGACCAGCGACCCTCCTCAGAGCAGCCCCAAAGACAGCCCCTGAGTAAGTGCGCAGTTTTCTCCTTACTATTAGGTGTGCGGGGTGCTCCTTCTTCGTTGATATCTCGATTGTTTGCTTGTGTAGGAGCAGAGCAGCCTCATCGGGAGGGCTCAAGCCGCCCGAGATCCTGTCTGCTGCCACTACGCGCCAAGGGAGGAATCTCCGGCAAGGGAGCGCCCTCCGACAAGGGAGGCCACCCCGGCAAGGGAGGCTACCCCGGCAAGGGACAGCGCCAGTGACCCTCCAGTGGTCGAGGCCATGGCTGCGGATCCCGTTGCAGGTAACTGCCTTACACGAGAATCTCCCTTGGGCTTGCTTTCTTTTGTTTCTCTTTTCGAACAATTGCTTGACTGCTCTTTCTTCGTCTGACGCAGAGCCGATGGAGGTCGAGGCTGCGCAGGAGGAAGGCCAAGGCAACCCCGACGCGGCCGCCGGCGAGGCAGAAGAGGACGTTGTTGTGGAAGAAGAGGCCGGTGCCGCCGAGCCTATTGGCGAGGAGGCCACCGAGGCTGCCGACGCAGAGGCCGGCGAGGGGTCGGGCGATCGTGACCGACGACCACGAGGCTGCAGGGCGCCAAGCGCTACACCGACAGCCGACTCCCCGCCGGCTGCGGCGGCCGGCTCGAGGAGCCCGGCCAGCGCCTACACGAAGGCCGGCAGGCGTCTTCATCAAGCTCCTCGGGAACCGAGCTCAGGCGCCGGTCGAGGGAGAGACCTTCGACGGGCGAGCTACTGCGCCTCCGCTTGGCCAGCTGGTGGATGCGCCAAGCAGCAGCAGCCGCGAAGTCTGAGGAGGAGCAATTCTTGAAGAAGCTGTTGTCGCTCTACCGCGCCCGGCAGGCCAAGTTGGAGTCCCGGAAGCACTTGTCGCGAGGGCAGGAGGCGGACATGGAGAAGCGCAGAAGAGCTCCGGGCGCCAACCAAGAAGCTCTCCGTGACGAAAGCGTAAGCGCTGGGGCAACTTGGTAAGAGCGCACGGCCTTTATCCTTGAGAAGTCCGCGATCGAGGAGGAGCAGCCGCTGGTTGCCGAGAAGCTTTCCGCGCAGAAAGGAAGTTGGCGCAGCGGAAGGTCAACCTGGACAGCCACGAAGAAGACCTTGCCGCGAGGAGTCACTTGGCGGGCGCTGCAGAAGCGAAGGATGTTGCCGCAGCCGCCGAGGCCGCCAAGGAAGAGTCAAGGCGAGGGTGGCACGGTGGAGGCCAGCCTCAAGAAGAGCGACGAAGAGCTTGCCACGCTCAAGCGTGAGCGAGAAGGGCGCCTACACTCTTGGCGAGCTGCGAGTCGTCTCGCGGATAGAGGCAAGGAGCTCGGCGCCGCCAAGGATTCCAAGGCGGATCTTGAGCTGAAGCTGACCACTCACGCAGACGTTGGACGGCGCCAGAGAGGCGGGAGGTGGGCTTGTTGGAGGCAATCAAGGCCAAGGAGGAGCTGCTAGCGAATGCTGCCTCCATCGAGCACCTTGAGGGAGAGCGTGGAGCACCGGATGAAGGTCTTGTGGACACCGCCACGACATCCACAACGAGCTGATGGAGCTGGGGATGGCGGACCTTGCATACTCCTCCGACGAGCATCTCCAACCCAGCGCCAAACTCAGCTTATTCTTCAAAGGCGTGGTGGCGGGTCTCCAGCGACTCCGAGAAGAGGTCGAAGCGGTGGCCGAGGAATCGCGCCCGGATCTGTGGCAGAGCCCTCGAGAAAGTGTTGATAAAGGTAGCCTTCCGCAATCCGGGCCTCAACCTTAACGGCGTCCTCGGATCCTTGCCGGACGCCAACGTGGAGGAGCTCAAAGCCCTTGTCGCACCCATTGTGGACAAGGTGAACAAGATCAAGCGGATCGATGGCGACCGCGTAGACTAGGCCGCCAATTTTATCTTCCCCTTGTCGCTGCCGATCATGTTTAGAACACATTTGTTAGATCAGCGACAAGTTATTTTGTAATATACTCTATCTTAGGCGATCAATGCAACGTTATTTCCTCTACTTGATTCCTTCCTTTGTACGTTTCCGCCTTACGCATTTGGGGGACTTGTCGGTGCGGGCACTTTTTGTCATTGAAGCTACCGAGTCTTGAACGTCGGCAACTTTCTTGGCGATGCCGCCTCCGACAAGCAACCTTGTCGCGACTAGCTGCAGCTCACTTAAGTTGTTGAGCGGACTCGAAACAAAGTAAGGGCGTGTCTAGCCAGTGAGTTGGTTCCTCTGCACATGTGTTTTCCATACAAAGTACTATCGTTCGAGGAAGATAACTTAAAAATTTAAAAATTGATTGCTCAAACTTTGGCAACTTAGCTTTTACATCTCTTGCTCCCCGATGAGGTGAAACTTCCTCGGCGGTGCCTGGTCCATAGTATTATCTCCTCCTCCCCTGGTTAACTCTTGCGCGAAGAGCCTTCCTTTCTTTGAGAAAAGAGAAAGAAGAGGAAATAACGTTATGGAGCCCAGTGACTCGATTACGCTATCGGGTGTGGTTGCTGCACAAAGTGTTAGTCAAAACATGCAATAAAATGATGAAAGCATGGATTTTGACAAGTTGTGCGCATAATAGATGAGCTTTCTTGATGCACGGGGTCTGTGCCCGGCTTTGTACAAAGGATTACATGCAACATCGGCAAGACTTGTACAAAAGGTGGTTGCCGGAACAGGTTCCGGCAACCGCGCCCTATGGGTAAAACTTACGAAGATGTTCAATGTTCCAGGAGTTGCTCACCGGAATTCCATCTTCGGTCTCAAGGCGGACAGCGCCAGGCCTGGTGACTCGTTTCATCCGATAAGGGCCTTCCCACTTCGGCGTCAACTGGTTTGAATTCTTGGCGGACTGAACGCGCCGAAGAACAAGGTCGCCTTCCTCGAGACTTCTGGCACTAACTCTGCGGCTATGGTAGCGACGCAAAGCTTGCTAGTAGCGAGCAGCTCGCGACAATGACTGAAGACGGTCCTCCTCAAGGAGCAGCGCGTCATCTTGTCGCAGCTGCTCTTGCTCAAGCTCATCATAAGCGAGCACTCGAGGTGACCCGTATACGAGTTCCGTGGGGAGAACTACCTCTGCTCCATAGACTAGAGCAAAAGGTGTCTGGCCAGTGGCTCGATTTGGCGTCGTCCTGATCGACCAAAGAACCACCGGCAGCTCCTCGATCGATTTCTTCCGCACTTGTGCAGCTGTCGAAAGTTCTTGTCTTTAGCCCGCCACGCCAAGCATTGCCCTCTCAGCTTGATCGTTGCTTCTCGGGTGAGCAATGGAAGCAAAGCAGACCTTGGCGCCAAGATCTTGGGCGTCTTGCATGAAGGTGCGACTCGTAAATTGTGTGCCGTTGTCGGTGATGATCCTGTTAGGGATTCCGAAACGGCAAACAATCGACCTGAAGAACTTGACTGCTGACTATGCCGTCACCTTCCTCACTGCTTCCACTTCCGGCCACTTTGTGAACTTGTCGATGGCGACGTACAAGTACTCAAAGCCCCCGACAGCTCGGGGGAAGGGGCCGAGGATGTCGAGCCCCCAGACCGAAAATGGCGAGGATAAAGGGATCGTCTGGAGAGCTTGAGCTCGCTGGTGTATCTGTTTGGAATGGGCGGGCATGCTTCACACTTGGTTACTTGTGCGATTTGCATCCTAGAGGGCTGTCGGCGGAAGAAACCTTCTTAGGAAGCTTTGCCGGCAAGTGCTCTTGGCGCCAATGTGGTGGCCACGTATGCCTCCATGTATCTTCGCCAACAGCTTACATCCATCTTCCACAGGAATACACTTCAATTTCACACCGTTGAGTCTTCTTACATGCAGTATCTTTGTCGACAAACTGGTACATACTTGACTGCCGGGCTACTCTTTCCGCTTCTTCTTGCTCTTCGGAAGTTCTCTGTCTGAAGGAAATGGACAATCTGCTGCGCCCATCTTTGGAGCTGCGGCTCAACAACAAGGACTAAAGGCACATCTGCTGCTGTGGGAACATCAGCTTCCACGGCAAGAACACTGCGGCCTGCGGGCTTGATGCTCCCGACAAGCTTGCGGAGCAAGACTTGTCGGGAGCGTCTCGCTTCAACGAAACAAACCACAGGGCTGTCGGGCAGGCTGCTCCTCGGCCTTGTTGGTGTTGAGCTTGGGGACCTTTGCAACGACGGCTTCGGGAAGCTCTGCCGGAAAGTAGTCATCAGAGATCAACTTCCTCTTCTTGCTTTGTCCAGTTGATGGTGTTACGGTTGGCTGAGTCAGCTTGAGCACGAAAATCCCTGGTTCCCACGAGCAACTTAAGTGCGGCGCACTTTGTGAGCCGTCGGCAATATCATTACGAGCTCTTGGAACATGTTCCATTTGCGGCCGTCAAATTGCTCTTCTAGCTTCCTCACTTCATCGGCGAGGCTTCCATCAACGGACTCTGGTAATCTTTGTTCACTTGGCGGACGACAAGCTGCGAGTCACCCCCCGATAATGTGCTTTTTGATCCCAAGGTCACTGCGATCTGAGACCGGCAAGCAAACCTTCATACTCTGCGGTATTGTTTGTCTTTGCTCCTTGGGAAAGTGCATCCGGACTACGTGCTTGAGGTGCTCTCCGGTGGAGTGCGATAAGCGACACGCCCGGCACCGGCGCCTTTGCAGCGAAGGCACCATCAAAGTACATCAGCCACTCTTTGCTTGCTTCTTTGGCCGGGAATGCTCGTCTCGGAATCTCTTCATCCGGTGTTGGCGTCCATTACGCTATGAATTCTGCCATAGCGCTCTGCTTTGGATAGTTGATGTGCTTTCAAATTTGAGACCAAAGCTTGACAGCTCCAATGCCCACTCGACAATCCTGCCCGTTGCTTACGGATTACGCAGTATCCTCTTGTTGAAAGCGAGTGACAAGCTGTGATCTCATGTGCTTGGAAGTAATGGCGCAGCTTTCTCGAGGCCATGAGGAGGCCGAAAAGCAATTTACGCACACCAGAGTACCTTGACCTAGCCCCTGCGGAGAGGCCCGACAAAGTAGACTGGGCGCTGCACCATCCTTTTACGCATCTGTTCATGTGTCTGCGGATTCATCCTTGTCGGGACCAGATCTTGTCGTGAAGCCCCACGCTTGTCATTGGATGTGCTTGCCGTGGTTGCTGGCTCGTCATCCGCCTCCCTCTCCGCTACTAACGCAGCACTAACCACTTGATTGGTTGCCGCTATATATAGCGACAACTTCTCTTGTGGCTTAGGTGCGACAAGTGTTGGAGTGGAGGACAGGTATCTCTTCAAGTCCTGCAGCGCAGCCTCTCCGCCGAGTCCATTTCATTGGACCTGCCTTTTTCAAAATCTTGAAAAATGGCAGGCGCACTCAGCAGAACCTAGAAATAAACCTGCCGAGAGCAGCCACGCAACCGGCAAGTCTTCGTACATCCTTGGCGCTTTGGTGCTTCAATCTGCTCAATGGCCTTGATCTTGTTGGGATTAGCTTCAATCCCTCGTTGAGACCACGAAGAACCCGAGAAGCTTGCGGAAGGGACTCCAAACACGCACTTCTCGGGGTTGAGCTTGAGGTTGATCTTGCGCAGATTTGCAAAGGTCTCGTCCAAATCTTGAACCAGAGTTGCTCTGTCCTTGCTTTTGACCACTATGTCATCCATGTAGGCTTCTACATTTCTGTGCATTTGCGGCTCAAAAGCATCATGGACTACCCTTGCAAATGTTGAACCAGCATTCTTCAAACCGAAAGGCATCCGTATGAAACAGTATGTGCCACATGGTGTAATGAATGCGGTCTTCTCCTCATCTTCTTCAGCCATGAAGATCTGATGGTATCTGAGTATGCATCAAGAAGCGAAAGCAAATCACATCCAGCCATGGAGTCGACAATCTGGTCAATGCGCGGCAAGGGAAATGGATCTTTGGGACAAGCTTTAATAACATCCGTGAAGTCAATACAAAGTCTCCATTTTCCATTTGCTTTGAGCACGACTACAGGATTGGCCAACCACGAGGATGGAGCACTCCTCGACAAGGCCTGCTGCTTCCGGTTTCTTGATCTCTTGGCTATGAATTCTTGGCGCTCCAACGCTTGCTTCTGACTTTTTGCTTGACGGGCGGCGCATGAGGACAAACGGCGGGCGGTGCTCAATCACTTTCACAGGAACACGGGGATGTCGACGGTTGCCATGCAAACACGCCGACATTCGCCTGAGGAAAGCAACGGCGATGCCTTCCTATTTAGGGTCGAGAGAGGCAGCGGTAAAAGGTACCACCGGTCACCGTCCTCCTTGGCGGGCACCTTCTTGGTCTTTGGCGGAGCCACCATCTTCTTGCACTTGCCGGTGGAGCTCGATGGTGCGTCCTCGACGGTGGCGCAGCACTCCGAAGAGGTGCGCTTGCGGAGTGAGCATCGAGCCCTTCCGGACTTGGACTTTGTCTTCTTCCCCCCGGGAGCTTCAGCGGCAAGTGTTTGGCAATCTGTCGCGGCTGCTGCATCCCGGTAGATCTTGTCGGCACAGATAAGGGCATCCTTCTTGTCGCCATGGACAGAGATGGCGCTTATCGGGCCTGGCATCTTGAGTAGGTTGTAGGCGTAGTGAGAGGCTGCCATGAACTTGGCGAGTCTTTGGGCGGCCAAGTATCCCATTGTAAGGCAACGGGAAATCGGCAACGTCGAATGTGACCCTCTCGATCCTAAAGTTCAGCTCGCTGCCAAATGTTACCGGCAACATAATCATCCCCTTGACTTGCTCCTTCCGGATTGATTCCTTGGAAAGTGCGGTCTCTTTGAGCTCATTTGTCGAGGATTTGAAGCTTCGGAGCACCGGAGGAGATCAGATTCAAGCGGCCCGCCGTCAACTAGCATTTTGGTGACCTTGAGGTTGCGGATGGTTGGTGAGACCAACATCGGCAAGCACCCGACCGCGATTATGCGATCGGGGTGGTCCTCAATATCAAAAATGATAGGCGTCTGGACCACTTTAGAGGCTTGCGTGACTCTACGGATGGTTCCGCTTGCATTGACCTCCGCATCCATTGCTTGAGTTGGCGGTGGGAGGTATGCAGAGAAGCACCTCCGTCAACGCAGAGGACCTCTGTGGCTTTCTGAAACTCCTGCTCATCAGCGTCGTCGTCTTCCATATCTTCGTCGTCGTCATCATCTTCATCCTTGTCGCGGCCGCGGGGAGGTCTGTCTCCTTGCCGCTGCTTGGCCTTTCATGGCGTCCTCCCGGCCGGGGACGTTTCTTGCTTGCTCCCCCAGCACCTTCCTGGGCCTTCTCCTTGTCGCGCCGGTCGTACTCAGCTCTCTGCTGTTCGACAAGCTGCTCGACCTTCTTGCAGCTCTCGAGGTCGTGGCCCTTGGTGCGGTGAATCTTGCAGTACTGCTTGCCGGAGCTGTCCTGCTGGTCGGCGGCCGCCACCGACTGGTGGTTGGCGTCAGCGGCAACCTCCTTGCCGGAGCCACCAGTCTTGGCGTTCTTGTCGCCACCTCCGTTGCCGGACTGCTCAACAGCTAGCACTTCTCTACTTTTCTTCTTCCAGTTGCCTCGCCGCCGGCCCTTCTTTGCCGGGGCGGTCTCCTCACTGTCAGATCCTGCTTCCGTGTTCTCTCCTGGGAGTCTCCTCCCTTCCTCAGCGCGTGCACACTTGTCGGCCAAGGCGTACAGCTCACTGACGTCCTTGACTTTGCTCATCGCCATCTCCTCCCTCATCTTGCGGTTCCGCACGTTCTGATGAAACGCGCTGATCACCGCGGAAGGGTGGACATCTGGGATGTTGTAGTACTGCAGCTGAATCTCCGAATGAACTTGGCGAGGGACTCTCCTTCCTTACAGGCGAGCAGATGAAGGTCACTCTCTTGGCCATGAGGCTTGTGGCCACCGTGAAGGCGCCAACAAAGCTGATGGCACAGATCTGCCCAAGAGGATATGGAGCTGTCCGGCAAGTGCATGAGCAAAGATCGGCGTTGGGCTTGAGCACGGCGGGAAGTAGTTGGCGAGGATCTTGTCGTCCCGTCCCCGCAGCTTGCACCGTGATGGTGTAGATGCCGAGGAACTCCGACGGATGCGTCCCCGCCATCATACTACTCCAGACCGCGTCTGGTTTGAAGTTTTTACGGCTGGGCCTTTGGACTTGCCGCAGCTCACGAGTGAGCAGGGGCAACCTACAGCGTCTGACAAGTCGCCTGGCTCCTCCGGTAGCGCATGTCAGCAGAAGGCCCAGCGGCAGCTTGTCGGATGACGTCGCGCTTCTCTTCGGGCGCCGATGCGAAGTTCGGCGTCCTCTTGTTGTCGCTCATGAAGAACTTGGCGCTGATCGCGGCGAGCTCGCGGATCCGACGGCAGCGGTGGAGTCATTTGTCGAGGTGGATCCGGTGAGTCGGCGATCTTGGCCTTCGTGGCGAAAGAGTGCACGGTGGTTGCACCTCCGACAGTCTCGTCGCCACCGGCTCGTGCCTGTCGTCTCGCCCGGCGGCAACGATGGCGTTGGTTGTCAGCGGGCGTCGCCGTTAGCAAAGCCGACGAGGCTACGGATAGTGGCCCTCCACTCATCGACCTTGTCGGCCCGTTGGAGGGTAGTCGAGCAGCGGTGAGCTCTCGCCAGCTTACCTGCTGGAGTAGTGGGTGGCATTGGAGAAGCGGTGCGAGGCGGGATATGCTCGGACTTCTAACTACGTTAGAAGGAGCAGCACCCGTCCGGGCGACCGTATCTCACTCGTGCCCGGCATGTTGGCGCGCATGCTGGTCTTGAGGGTCTCGATCCAGCGAGCGTATGGCATTGTGAACGCCATGGCGTTGTTGGTCGCGTCTCTGAGATGGGTGCGGGGATGCGCGACGCCGAGGTTTGCGGGGCTTTGTCCTTGGACTTGGCAGCGTCGCGAGCACCTTCGTCGGCGCCCGTTCCTCCGCCGTCTGCCCCACCACCCGTTTGCTGCGGTGAGGGTGGATGCAGCGGACGGCAGCTCTGCTGCAGCTGAAGCCTTCTTCTTCGGTGGCATGTTGAGGAAGATGTTGATGACGCTGCTCGTGTGAACGCGGATCAGATTCACACGGCCTCGACGCCCCTACCGGGCGCGCCAAAGATGTCGGGAGGCTGATCGTACCCACGAACACCTATGGGGCGGCGGACCAGGCCCCTTGTGGTTCGAAGGGGCGGAGATCGCCTGAAGAAGCGGATCGAGGCGAGGCACACGAGCAGTTTACCCAGCTTCGGAGCTCTCCGGAGAGATAAAACTCCTACTGCTGCTTGTTTGATGTATTGTGTTCTTGCTAGGTAGCAATGAGAGCTACAAAACCTAGCGTGAGTGTATCTGGTCTCGAGTGAGTCGAACGAACCGAACCCAACCCCCTCTACGTTGCACACGGGCCTCCTTTTATATGCTCAAGGGGTCTCCGACAGGTGGCAACATAGATGAGGGTACAAATGTAAAAACAGGAGTTGGTACACCTACTCGAGCGATTATGCAGTGCAAAATACCTAACTTTCGGCGGCAAGGGACAAAAGCAATAAATGCCCGTCGGTGTCGCCCAAGCAATTAACAGAGACCGTCAGTGCGCCTCCGCTTCGCCACGATGGCAAGCTTGTCGGCGCCGCTTATCGCTGCTCTCCGGTGGCTGCGGCCTCTCGACACGCGCGCATGGAGCGGTCCCAATGCGACACGTCATTGGATGAGCTGGAGCGGAGATGGAGAGAGGTTGCTTGCCGCGGCAAGCGCCTTGCCTTGACGAATCCTTGTCGCGTCCGGAGGCTTGTCGCGCTCCGAGCCTTCCCGGCAAGCTCCTCTTGTCGGGGCCTTGTCTTCTGCACGCCTTGAGTGTCCTTCCAGACAAGCTCCTCTTGCCGGGGCCTTGTCTTCTTAATCAAATACTTTGTTCTTGAATGGCTCCAAAGGAGCCACGGAGGATCTTGGCGTTGACGAGGCAAACCCTGCTGTGGGGTGCTGCAACTGTCCGTGCACGAGTACGGGATACTAGGGTACCCCTACTCTAGTACACCAACAGGGATGGAGCACCATCGGCGCCGGGAGGTCGAGCTAAGGAGAAGGTGCGATGCGATGAATGTACAACCTCTTTGGTGGCGCCGAGTAGGCCTCGGCTTCGTCCGAGGAGTTGGTGAGGATGCTGCGGTTCCGGTGGAGCAGGTTAAGGCAGCGCTGTGGGGATGGAGCAGCCGCGATAGACGAGGCGATCGTCGGAGCAGCTCCTTGGAGGTGGAGGATGGGGCAGCTGAACCGGTGGGATGATGAGATGGACGACAGATCCTCATCCGGGGAGGTGGATGAGGGACGTCGAGCTGTTGCGACGGATGACGTCGTCGGGGAAGAGGCTCCGGCTAGGCAGCGGTGAGGTGGCGGACGGAGGAGGGTGGGGTTTCACGGCTGGAGCGGAGAGGTTATGGTGACCTGGGATTTCGAATGGCAAAAAGGAGGCGATGGGAGGGGGTGAACCATGACTTAGGGACGCGCTTGTCCAAAATGTAGGATGTGTTACAAAAGTACCCCGCACCGATTTGAAATAGCGGCCCTTTCGGCTCAGGGTTAGAAGGGGGATTTCGCGTGTCGGGATTTGGCAGCGGGAGGGAGTTTTTGCGCGTGTTGTAATTTTGGGATAGCAAGGCGCGGGTTGTGAAGGCGCCAGTTTTGGGAGCACGATATCTCAATTTTTGGGATATAACAAGGAGCGGGTTGAAATTTAGGGACAAGCCTAACATGTAATATTGTACTTGTACGTACCAAATCAATTCGCACTTCCCTCAACCAAAAGGAAAACGAAAAAAATAAAACTATTCACACCACAGAAAGAGAGTCTTGCCCCGTTTTACTATAAAAATGCTAGTTAAAGCTACTCATACCAACAATTTAGTGCAATAAATGCTATTCAGTAGTATGAATCCATGTTATGTCCAATTAAAGTTTTTCGCTTGTTGTATAATGCATGTAACCTACTCATACCAACATTTTAGCGCATTCCAAATGTCTATACTACCGCTGCAATTCGAACTGAATTTGAATTCGTTTCTCTATTTCAATAACAAATCTACAATCATGATTGTTGCCAACTTCAACCATCATTCATGTATTACCTTAATAACACTCGACATGATTACTATAGAGATAGATATGAACTATGTGTACTACATGAACTAGAATTCTATTTTTTGAATACACTTGATGTTGATTCCAAATAATAGTACATTTGATGTACTAACTATATATTCATAATCTAAACCATGTTCCATACGTGTACACCATGTTTATCACACCTAGTATAGTGCCCCACCCCCTACATTATGGCAAGTATTTAGACCTGAGCTGCAAAAGCCACACATTAGCCCAAATTATGATCAATGTTCTATATGTTATACGTAGTACTAGCAAGATGCCCATGCGTTCCACAGAACATCAACATGATCAAGGGAGGCCTAATTTGCAAATATGGAGAGGCGTGGGTATCTTTTTCAAAATTGCCATAGTTTCCTTCCTATCCGTCAGATATAAATCGGACGGCCTATATTGCAGGATGGCACCATCATCAACAACTCCGTTTTTTTATAAGAGTAGAGATAAAATATATTATATGTAATATAACATGTTCATAACCACACCATGTGTATCACTATTATATATATTCACACATGCGTCTATTTAAAACACTATGATAAATTCTTCATATATCCGAATTCGCTTTTTATAATGAAGTATGATCTCTATTCGTCTTTTACACGCACACAATCCTCTTATCTTTGTAGCTAGCTAGCGCTAACTTTCTCTCGTGCATGCAGATGCCCGCATCCCTCTAACCCTCCCTCAGCATTCTCTAGATCCATCGCGCAAATTCGTCTTTTCACTTTAGGTCGTTCACCCACGGTGTGTGTAGGCCCCCCAGCTCCTTCTTTACGGCACACATCGATCGATATGCTTCTCTAGCTAGGTGTGCCTAGCACAAACACAAGATTCCCCTCTTCTCTTATCATCGTCCATGCCTCACTCCCACCACTCTTTTCATCGATCTCATACTCGCACACTCCATCCCCCTCGATATAGTATGACTCTCGCACCACCTCCTAGATGTATCCCTCTCTCGCTATCCTTCTCCCCGTGCCTCATTTGCTTCTAACACGCACATGCATGTATACCGATCGGTCTCCCAACATATACCTAGGTCGACTTTAACTATCCCCCCCCCATCGATCGACGTACCTCACAAGTTATGTCTCTCCTTTCTCTGACAAAGGACGATTGATCTTCCTATGTAGTTATGTCTGCTTACCACAGCCATATCGGCCCCCACCTCATCATACGTGCATGCCTCCTGACCCGTCTCTCACACGCATGTGCACAGACAAGCATCCATCCCCTCTCTTATTGATATTGCAGGCGTGCCCTCCGGTTGTCTAGAAATCCTATCCCACCATTTGTTAGAAGCAACTCCACTACCACCCCCTCCAACACTCTAGCACTGTCTCTCTCCCAACCTTATTCCTCTCCTGCACATATGCATGGATGCCGATCGATCTCCCTTAATACATGAGGTAGATCGATCTCCCTTAATACATGAGGTAGGCCTCTCTCCTCCTCCACACATATACCAACCATTGTACCTCTATAGTTAATTAGGCCTCCCTCCCCCCCACCACACACCGATAGTCGAGCGATGTAGGAAGGTATCCATGCCACAGAGACAAACCGCACCTGTCCCCTCCCTCGTTCTAGTAGGCCAGCCACTCTATATCTTTGAAGTGGGCACACACAAATTCGATGACACTCTTTATCGACCATGCGCGCACACACACCCATACATCATCCCTCTCTTCGATTCTATGGACACCTCAAGTCGATGATACCTCCACTCTCTTCACGTGGATCGCCCCCTCTATATATATGATATATCCAGGACTCTATTTCACACACATTGCATATGTTACATTTTTTGATTAACCCCCCCCCCCCTAAAAAAACTCTCACGAACCCACACACTATCTCTATGTTTGTATCTCTCTCACACAACCCCACGTAGGTGGTGTACGTATACAAGAAGAGAATAGGTGCACCGTGCACGTACTCACACTTCGTGCCCAGCCACACCCGCGCGGGTACACGGTGGAGCTCATTTCTGTACGAAATAGTAGCCCACGTGCTAATTTGAACGCGTGTAGCGGTTGTTTACCTACAGAGGTCGTGTACCACGCGTGCACGAAACAAAGTTCGACTTGATGCGTTGGTGCATTATTTTTAAATAAAGTTATATCGCTCAATGGCACGTACACAGAATATAAACCGATTTTTATGGAGAAAAAGGTAGTCCGCTCCACTATATACAATGGAGCCTCCCTACTTGGTTTGTCTCTCTTCAGAGTATCTCACACAAGGCTACGTTGGCCTCTCTCTCTCTCACTCTCACCGTTGGTCACTGATCTGGCTGCATCCCGTCCGCCGGCGGAAAGGGAGTACGTGCATCGTTTCTCCGTTCGACGGCGCCGAGGCAGCATGTCCCGATCTGCGGTACACGCCGTTCTCTCTGACCAAGCTCCGGCGCGGTAGGGCCTACGCCACCTGCTCGCTGCCGTAGTATGGGCAGATTCCACCAACCGCTGCTCACCTAGTTACATCCCGACGACCTCCAGGTATCCCCTCCGGCCTTGCTCCACTGCCCGTCTTCCCACGTCGCTGCATGTGGATCTTCCATAGTTCTTTGCACAAAACGTAGCTTGTCCGGTGTACTTTCCATATTGCAATCTCGTCCTCACACTGTTATAGACAAACACAACCGTGTTGTTATCTTCCCTTAGGACAAGGAATATGCTTTTTTTTTCATCGCAACCGTTATCAACAATATTTGTCTTTTTAGAAATTTCAAATGGGCATATTTTAGAGTATAGATTCACTCATTTTGCTTCGTATGTGTACTCCCTCCGCTCCTAAATATTTGTCTTTCTAGAGATTTCAACAAGTGACTACGTACGGGGCAAAATGAGTGAATCTACACTCTAAAATATGTCTATATACATCCGTATGTAGTAGTCCATTTGAATCTCTAAAAAGACAAATATTTGAGTAGTCACTCGTTGAAATATCTAGAAAGACAAATACTCTGGAGTATATTTAAGAACCGAGGGGGTAGTGCACAGCCTCATGGGAGACTCAGACCGGTCGTTGTGCCGCATTAATAGTGAGTAATGAGCAGTCAAATCATAAGCCCCACCTTTCCCATTGTAAGTTGCTCGGAAGAAGCAACCACCAATACGCTCTTCTTTGAATCCGCTCATACTACTCCATCCGTCACTATTTATAGAACGCGCTTCAGAAAAAGAGAAAATCTCTAGGACCAAGGCGACTAGCGGTCGGCCTGAAAAATAGCATTGGTATTTATAGCACGACGTCTATTACTAGAGGAAATAATGCATACACGCATGCATGCAGTGCTTCCAACCCGGGTAGACACATGCATGCACGTACTCCACTCCGTAGTACTACATCGACAGAAAATTGTGGTTACCACGCCCTAATTAATTGAGCATTAAACCAAAGGCGTCTAAAGTCTCTCTGGTGGTGGAAATGCATTAAGAGAAATGCATCATAATGAAGCGCGCCCTGTAAACTGTGACGGAGGGAGGACTAGTATGAAGGTGCAAAACCAAGTACACGTATGGCCAGTCGGTCAACGCACCTCGTCTTCGCATATCACTAACATGTGGGACCGGAGTGTGAGCAAACCAATCTCAATTGGTGGCAAAATGGCCAATCCGTCGTTCCTTGAGAGAGATGAGGAGCGAGAACACACAGACGGGCTCGCACGGAGGCCAAGATATATTAGAGCATGGTTGATCGATCTCATCATTACATGTTGGGCTACCGTTTTCCGCCCTTCTCCGGAATAAATGTGTACTTTATCAAAGATTAAGAAATATAAGAGTACAGAGGCTCCACCATGCGGTTCTAGTAGTAGTACTACTCGTACTACTAAACCTTGCGCTTGGCTCTTCGCCTCTTCGTGAAGTCGAACAATGATGGTACTCGACATGTTCGGTACTACAGTGTATGCCTCTGGCAATCTGACACCGAATGAACTGATGCATGTCCACCGCCTGGGCGAGGTACGTTGCATTAGTCAAAATGCATAAGCGAGCTTCACCTTGTCCTGCAAGCTTCTCCTCGTTCTGCGAGTTGACGGGACACACCAACAAGTAGTGCTAGTCCATACTCCCTCCTTTCCGGTTAATATGGCTTAATCTTTTTTGCGGGTAAATGAGAGAGCTTTATTCATATATAAGCATTCTTAGGATGATCATCCAAGACACTGGTCACTAGGAAGCGAGGTACCCAGCTCTCGGCCACATTCAAAGTGCAGCAAGCACGGTTCGCACAAAGATGCGCCGCAAGGTTTGTTGACCTGTTTACGTGCTGAATAACAAAAAAGAGAGGAATATTACCAAGTTCTCCTATTTGTAACAGGATATGAGCCAGAATTAAGCGAGAATTATGGTGAGTGTTCCATGCAATCAACTTCCATTATCACATGCGAGAACCCTCGAAGAGAACCAAATGTGTTGTAGATTGCTTTATCACATTTTGAAAATATAATAAGAGTGCAGACGCTCCTCCATCCGGTTCCTAGTACTAGTAAACTTTGCGCTTGGTTGTTCGCCTCTTCGGGAAGTGCAACAATATTAGTACTAGTATAGTGTATGCTTCTGGCAATCTGATACCGAATTAACTGTTGCACGTCCACCGCCTGAGCGAAGGACAACTTGCATTAGTAAAAAATTTCTCCTTGTCCTATGAGCCACCGCGCGGAAGCTTCTCCCATCCTGCAAGCTTCTCCTCGTTCGGCAAGTTGACGGGACACAGCGAAGTAATGCTAGTCCAAACTGCCTCCTCTCCGGTTAATATGGCTTATTTTCAAACGAGATAAATACACTGTCTGTCACTTTATATTTGTAAAGATACGGTCAGTGGACTTCATAATATGCTCATTGCACTCAATATATACATTTTCCGGTGTTTATACGGTCACTAGCTCACCCTGGCTGAGTATGTGTGTGCATGCATGTGTAGGTTGAACACTTGAGCATGACCGTGTGTGTTCCGTCGTGTGCTCGGACATGCATGCATTAGGGCGTCGCGCATGTTTTTTGCGTCCATGTGTACGTGTGACTGTTGCATACACGTAGGGGGAGTACATGTAGGGGCCACTAAAGGAGCAGTCAAATCACACAGTAAGTTAGTCGGAAGAAGCAACCATCATTTCACTCTTCAATGACACGTACACAATATAAAATGGTTGATATGGAGAGAAAAAGAAAATCACTATATATACACTAGCAGGAGCCTAAGCTACAAGCCTTCTTGCTTGGGTTGCTCTCTTCACAAGCATCGAACGACGGTGGCCACACCGCTGGTCACATATCCGGCCTGATCCCGCAACTGGGGGAAGGGAACAATGTTCTGCGTAGACGCGGTCGAAATCGGCGAGGGAGAAAATCCACAGTCGGTGCTCCAGATCGGGGGTCACCGCGGTATGGGCCGATGCCGCGTCCCAACCGCCCTTCTAGCTACAACCCGACGTCCGTTTCAAAAATATTAGTGCATGTCAACAAAAATTATACTAGTATCGTTGTTCCGTTTTGAAAAAAAGCATATAAGCTGTTACTTTTTGCCCAAAGGATCTTTATATCCAACAGACACAAAATATCCATTCGACTGTTTGAAATTACTTTCACTACTGATCTGATTTCGAGGTAATTGCTGCATCGCCACCAAAACCCACCATCTCTTAAGCTAAAGTAGACCAAGCTAACCCCTATATTAGCATATTACTAAGATAAGCGAAGGCCTTTGAGAATCATTTAGGACGTGAGCTTGTCAATCTGAATGTGGAGG
Organism: Aegilops bicornis; assembly: GCA_021605145.1. Classification (NCBI taxonomy): domain Eukaryota; kingdom Viridiplantae; phylum Streptophyta; class Magnoliopsida; order Poales; family Poaceae; genus Aegilops; species Aegilops bicornis. Next base: position 98,049,369 of record CM038671.1, read on the forward strand.
GACACCAGCTTAACCCCGGCTAGCAGCTTGGGCGGAACTGTGAAGAAGGTCAGCTCCTGCATGGCGACGTCGCCGGGATCCCTACTGCTTGTCACCTCCATTTCCACCTTGACGGCGTCGGTCCTACCTTTGGGCTTCCCTGGCGGGCCGTTCGCCCACAGCTTGGCCACGTAGTGCGGTAGTGGGGACGCCCCTGCTCTGATGCAGACGACCGACACGGTGATAGGCGCGCCGATGTCGAGCACGCGGCCTACCAAGAAAAATGCGCGACCGTCCTCCTCCGCGAACAGGAAGAGCCGTGGCTCCGATAGTGGCACTTGCAGCTGGAGCCCCTTGCCGTACTGGATCCTGTGCACGGGCATGGGATGCACGGAGCTGATGTGGTGGGAGAGCCACGGCGGCGGGCCTTCGTAGCCGCAGGGCACGAGCGGACACACGCTCTGGTGATCGGCGAGCTTGTGGTAAGTGACGTAGAGCCCACAGCCTTCATGCGGGCACTCCACCCTCACCGAGGAGAGGACGGCGTCCACCACCGTGTTCCGCACGTCGAAGCCACAGCCATGCTCGCACTTCTGGCACTGCCGCTGGTTCCTGGGGCGCTCGACGCGGTAGTCCGCGCAAGCCAGGTGCCCTCCCTTGCACTGCACAAATCAATCGAACAACACATCAATCAAGAAACCTGCACCTTGCTCGATCAGCCGAACAGACGAGGTGTATTCAAACCTCATACACTGGAGGCTTCAAGGGGCGGAGGCACAAGGGGCAGTGGAGCAAGGTGAGGTCCATCGAGACCATAGAGAGCTCCATCGTCGGGTCCTGTTCCATCTGCATGATCTCGCCCTCCTCGTGCACAACCATCTCTCACTTTATTAGGGCCGTGGCATTACAAAGCTTTACCGTCACATATTCATACTACTTCAAGGTGCATTAAGTCAACACATGCATGTATCAAAAGGAGAGTCACGACATGCATGCATGCGTTGTAATTAATGCATCGGTAAATGCAAATTATTGAAATATATCGAGTGCAGTGCTTTGATGTGTCGCGTCAACTCGTACAAGATCGAGAAGTTTGATTACTACAGCACCCTCTCGCCTTAACCGCACCTCCCTTTGGCTGCATGACAGGTTGGCCACCGACCTGTTGGGCCCACCTATCATGGACGCAAAGGCAGGAGCAGTAAGTCAATGAAGCTGCATCCCTCCCTCACCCATGAGCGTGGTGGCTGGCAGGACTAGGAGAAGCTTTCGTTCGCTACACGCTCTCCCTCCCGTACGCGGTGGACATGCAGCAGTTCAATCGGTGTCAGATGGCCAGAAGCATACTGTAGTACTCCTCCACTGCAGTAGTACTCCATCATTTTGTTCGACTTCCCGAAGAGGCGAAGAGCCAAGCGCAGCCCAGACGCTCGTGTGGCAGTTTCATGTGTAGAGTAGTCTAGGATAGCGTGTACCGTGCCTGTAAGATTAAAATCATTAGGGTCGGCTCCATGCTATATTTTTTTGATTAAAATTATCTTCTGGCCCTACCTGTCATCCTGGTGATTCTAGTTTGCACGCTCATCTGGTCAAGATAGGAATCTATATTTTAATTTGTGGTGGGGTAAATCTTACAGGTTGCACCAAATGGAGTATTGTACACTGCGGGCCTTTTAGCCAAGTTTAGAGGCAACCATGTGGGGCCAGTGCTATGATGTGTCGCGTCAACTCGTACAATGAGGAGAAGCTTGATTTTACTACTACACGCCTTCTCCCTCGGCCATGCGCGCGGTGGCTCGCAGATGAGGACATGCTTTTGCTTATACTACAACAAGCTATCCCTCCCGCTCGCGGTGGACGGACATGCATCAGTGGATTCGATACTGTAGAAGCAGTAGTAGTAACATCATTGTTCGTCTTCTCGAAGAGGCGAAGAGCCAAGTGCAACCCGAACGTGGCAGTTGCGAACCTTGGAGCACGCATATAGCCAGGCTCTTGCATGAGACAAAATTGCTATGTGAGCCCACTATTGTAGTAAGTACTTGCTAGTATATCCCTGTAAACCAGAAATGAGTATTTGCCTTTCTAGAGATTTCAACAAGTGACTAGACTACACCGAGATGGAGTACATATGGAACAAAATGAGTGAATCTACACTGTAAATAAATACGTACTAGTTCTCTCGTTTTCCTCTCGGCCTTGGTCGCGGTGCACAATATTGAGTATACTAGTGCTATCATCTTGAAATTTACGAAGTCACCGTAGGCACCTCGTCATCGACGGGAACGTCTCCTAACACGCGATAGACGCGAGCGGCAGTCGCCTCCATAGGTGCTTGAATGCCAAGGAGGGAGAGTGTAGCGGTTCCCGAGACATTGAACGGTCAATGATGCATCCTCAAATTACTCTACATGCAGAGGGAATTAATTGGAGAAGCAGAATAGAGCCAGCACGATGTGAATGCAACAGAGTTTGGATTCTCATATAAAGGCGCCCCACCACTCCAATCCATCTACTCCTTAGTCTCTGCGCAACACTGCTCACTCCAATCCAAGACCAAGTGACCAGAAGCCAGAAGCACCTATGGAGGCGATGGACGCGAGCGGCAGTCGGCTGTGCCAAATCATCCAATGCGCCGGCCTGCGGCCCCGCACCATCAGTGTTTCTAGACGGTGCTAGCGACTGCCGGCGTCGTAGCCCTCGCTGATGCCGGCTTCACCTATCGCATGGATGACATGATGGTCAACTCCATCCGCAAGGTCGCCGCCGTCAAGAAGCGCGCGGACGACCTTGCCGTACTGCTCCAGCCCACGCGCCCAGGCTCCTCATTGCCTGCCACCCTCATCGGCCTCCATGGTGACGAACTCTTTCAAGCCCTGCTGGCCTTGCAGTTGCCGGAGGTCGCGATGAAGAATGTGCACCTCAAGGCCGCGCTCGTCGCGCAGTGCCTCGCCATGCAAGAAACCGTCGACCTGCACATCCATGTCTACGAGGAAATCGTCTACATAGGCAACTACAAGGCCAGCGAGGACAGGAAGACGTTGGCCTTCTTCCAGCGGCTGGAATCTTTGGACGCTATTGTTCAGAAGCACGTCGACCTGGCCACGAAAGCCGCTGCTACTTAGCCACCGTTCGATGCATCTCTTCTTCTTGCCTCCTGTAACTAGCACTGCATCGCCTCGTGGCCTTAATGTTTTATTAGTATAGGAGTATATGGCATTTTTATTCCAGTAGTAACGTTTTCACTATGAGGTGGGGCCGCAGTTGAGCAAACCGGCCATCGGCAAATCCCCACCCCGCCCACCGGGCGTCGGCTGAGTTTAGAATTAGAAGAGAGAAACGAGGGAGAAGAGCTAGCTGTAGCACATACGCTATTGTCAGATGGGACTCACGTTGATAGAATAGGAGTACTGAGCACTCGTACCTCTTTTTTTAGGGAAAAAGCAGTCATATGTCTAGTACTACCACCAGTTGGGTGCATGCGACCTATACCTGTCATCACTTTAGGTCTCCTTTTCGAACCGCAGCTACGCTTCACCGTACATATTTTTTCATGCATTTATCCTCCTATATGTACTCCTAGGCTATTTACACATGCACCCTTTCGCCGACATGTGGGACATAGAGCATCTGGGTCGTAGTGCATGCACGACTCAGAGCATATGCCGGGGTACTTTACATTTCAGACCTCACGAATTACATGCAAAACCCCACAGAAGAATAAATAAATAAATGAATTACTACATGAAACCAGATTATTTTAGTAGAAACCGGAGCACTTCCATTAAATTTTGGACATAACACGTTTATAAAAAAACTACCGGACCTAAACCAGTCCAAGGGCCTCTTTGATTCGCAGGATACTGAAAACACAGAAATGGGGAAAGTATAATGGCAATGAACCGAGACGAGGAGAACTCTACTAACTCAGTTAGAGGTTAGAGTTAGATTCTAACCCTGAACTAACTCTAAACCAAAGAGGTCTATGGATGGCAGGGTTAGATTGACAATAAATGTTCTTTCTCAATCACTGTGCAACATTGCTCACTCCAATCCAAGACCAAGTGACCAGAAGCCAGAAGGACCTATGGAGGCGATGGTCGCGAGCGGCAGTCGGCTGTGCCAAATCATCCAAGGCGCCGGCCTGCGGCCCTGCACCGTGAAGTGTTTCCAGACGGTGCTGACGACCGGCGCCGTCGTAGCCCTCGCCGATGCGGGCTTTGCCTCTCGCATGGACGGCATGATGGTCAACTCCATCCACAAGTTCTCCACCGTCAAGAAGCGTGTAGCAAAGCTCCTACTTGTCCTTCCAGCCACCACGCTCATGTGCGAGGGAGGGGCGTTGTAGTAATCAAACTTCTCGGTCTTGTACGATTTGACGCGACACATCAAAGAACTGCACTCGATATAAGTCTTTTTACACATTTCAAATGGACTACTACATACGGATGTATGTAGACATATTTTGCTTCATATGTAGTCACTTGTTGCAATCTCTAAAAAGACTTATATTTGGAAACGGAGGGAGTACAATGCATGCATGCATGCCGTGACCTCCCTTTTAATACTTGCATGTGTTGATTTGATGCACCTTGCCAAATTTTGACTATAAATTTAACTAACCAAATTTTCATGCATGTCACAAAAAATTATGGGGCTGTTTGGATTGTGTCTATGTTTTTCTGATGTTGCCACATTATTTTTTCCACACTTGCCACACTTGCCTAACTTGAGTTGCTCAAATTGTTAGACACACTTTGGCTTGCCTAAGGGAATATTGCCACACTTTTTGTGTCTATGACATGTGGGGTTCACTGCTAATAAAAAAAATTCTTGTCTTAGGTGTGGCGAATAAAAAAAGACTTATATTTAGGAATGGAGGGAGTAGAAAATATAAATAATAATGCATGTTGGGGCAACCCATGTTTCCGATAATTTTAGCCGTGGGCTTGGTCACAATTTTTACGAGGGGGTGGTTGTTCATTTAATGGAGGGACTTGTACCAGACTTGAACGATACAAAGTGTGACCTGGCACCCTCAAAAAAAAGTGCGACCTGGCACACCGTAACACCACATGGAATAAGCGGGTAGCTATCTCAAAAAACAATCAACAACTAAAAAACGGTGACCTGGCACGTATAGTACACAATTTTAAATGATTGTTTTGATGGAGTGAAAAAGAAAACTACCCCACTACGTATATATAGGCCAGAGCCTCCGCGCTTTCTTGCTAGGGTTGCTCTATTCACACACTCTCATCCTCTCCAGATCTAAAGAAGATAGGGGTGGTAACACTGTCTTTCTCCCTTCAAAAAACACTGTCTTTCTATCCTCACCGCTGGTTACAGATCCGGATGTATCCCCCTCCGCCGGTGAAGGGGAGGAGGGGCAGCGTTTAGGCCGTCGTCGAGAGCGAGGGAGGAGACCCACTGCCAGCCGTACCGTTATCTCTGGCCGAGCGCCGGCGCGAGAGGTCCGCCGATCCCTTCGTCATTGCCCTAGTGTGGGCGGATCCGGCCTCCCGCCGCCCACCTATCCACATCTCGACGACCTTCAAGTATATCTTCCTTCGAAACCGCCTTAGCTCTACTTCCCCAGCTCGCTACGTCGCCGCATGTGCATCATTTTCTACCTCTCAGCCCCTCTCGATCGGATGGTCCAACGTCACCTATTTTTTTTCTTCTATTGTTAGAGGTAAAGCTACTTCATGGAGTCGAATCTTGTACTTGGTTCAAACAAGAAATAAAGTGGGGGTGGGGGAATTTAGTATGTAGTACATCAGACTTGGTACAAACAGGAAGGAAAGGGGGTGAAAGTAGTACAGACTGGTCATCCAACCGGTCTCTTGGTCGAAAAAGGAAATATAGGGGTAACGTTGTACACAGTGGTATGACCAGTACTAGATTTGCTATCCACACATAGTAGTAGGTGGCTACAGTGAACAAAATTGGGACCAACCCAGATATTTTTCTTGGATGTTTGTTTCTCGGGGCAACAAACTATGAATCACCACTTTATGCCCCTGTTTAGGTACATGGTGCCGGATCTTTGGTGCACCTTGTCCCATGCCCTTATACCAAATATTTAGTTGTTCTTAATCTAATTCCCCTGGTAAAAATGAAGCCATGCCACTGTTATAAGCCATGACAAATTTAGCCAAATATTTTTGCCTGTAATTGGTTAAGACTACACGCTTCCTCTGTAGCTTTTTGTGCAAACAGGGATATCCATTTCACACAGTTGCTTTGTTGTGATCTTTTGGTGCACTACACAAAACTCTTCTTAAAAGAAGTGACTTTTGTGCTGTTTAAGCTGGAATGTCGAGAATGGAACAGTTGGTTCATTTCGATTGGAAGCGCACAAAGGGAGATCTGTGTTCCAATCCTCATCATCCATATTGGCACCATAACCTTCCTTTAGGTAAGAATGATATTTAACGCATGTGTTCATCTCTATTTTGCGACTGCCATGAGAAAATAATGCTATTTTTTACTAGTACACTTGTACTCCCTCACTGAAAAAACCAATTCTGAAATAGAAGGCCAATCATGTACTTGTGTGGCACCCCGGCTCAGAGAAAACCGGAACGCCCCGTATTCCAGCCCAGAGATCGAGGAGAAGTCTTCTGGAATATGGAAATGCTTAGCATAGAACAAACCAGCTTTCTATTATTACATGTATATGATTACAAGGTCTCCGATATTACAATGAGTAACATCGGCACGACGACACTACGCCATCCACATTTGCTCTATGCAAGCAGTAGAACAACTCGAAGCAGCGGAATAACTCTAGCAGCAGAACAACGACGATAGTGGTGAACTCCACTTTGCAGGGCCTCTGGCTGGAACGCTTATCCTAGGTCACGAACACAGGAACAACACCAAACAAGTAAGCAATCCAGGCATGACCTGCAAGCTGGCATGACACACTAGGTCAGTACATTGAATGTACTTGCAAGCTCACAATTAACTAGAAGCATTCAAGACAAACAACAGCATGGCAATTACAGGTTAAGCAGGAATTAACATGAGATCATCAGAATAACATGGCATGAACAACATGAACATGATACAGGTAGAACAACATGAGCATGGCATGAACATATAGATCTGACGCTACTAGCATGCAACATGATGACACTATATGCACTATTTATTCTGCTCGGGTTACTACGTAATCATCACATGCATCACTTACCAACCTCGGACATCACATGATCATCTCAATATCAAATCAAGCTTGGTATAAACAATACCGCAATAATCATTAATTGACCACAGGGAGCTTGATCTTTACCCAGGATTCTCGCTCAATATCACGAATATCCAACAACTCGGTATCCTTGATACCGCGGTGATCATTCCGGCGATCATAACCATGACCAACACTTGGTCTCAAACGGTGATCTTTCCGGCGATCACAAGCAACTTATCTCATCGTCGAACCGGGTTTGTCATTAATCAAGTTATTATTATTAATACTGTTGACTCATAGTGTAACCGACACGAACTGGGCCCCTATACATGGGCGCAGCTATCGATAGATTTAATATACACTCTGCAGAGGTAGCACACTGTACCCACACCATGGAACCCTAGCCTCGCACTCCCATTCGGGTGGACCAAAGCGTTCCGACAAAACCGTCCAACTGCCATGACGCTCCCCAGCCACTCCGACCAACTCCCCATTGGGCTAAGTCCTGGGTGGCCCCGTGCCTACCAAAGGCACCAACAGCCACCGTCGTGGAAAAACGGTCCCAAACGGGGACATGATCTCAAAACCAAACACAGGCACACAAGGCTTATGCCGTCCTACCTGATCAGGGTAGCGCCCGCGGTCGGTGTCAAAACCGGCGGATCTCGGGTAGGGTGTCCCGAACTGTGCGTCTAAGGCGGATGGTAACAGGAGGCGGGGGACACAATGTTTACCCAGGTTTGGGCCCTCTTGATGGAGGTAATACCCTACTTCTTGCTTGATTGATCTTGATGATATGAGTATTACAAGAGTTGATCTACCCCGAGATCGTAGAGGCTAAACCCTAGAGGCTAGCCTATGATATGATTGTTGTTGTCCTACGGACTAAACCCTCCGGTTTATATAGACACGGAGGGGCTAGGGTTACACAGAGTCGGTTACAAGGAAGGGGATCTACATATCCGTATTGCCAAGCTTGCCTTCCACGCCAAGGAGAGTCCCATCTGGACACGGTACGAAGTCTTCAATCTTGTATCTTCATAGTCCAACAGTACGGCCAAAGGATATAGTCCGGCTGTCCGGATACCCCCTAATCCAAGACTCCCTCAGTATCCCCCGAACCAGGCTTCAATGACGATGAGTCCGGCACGCAGATTGTTTTCGGCATTGCAAGGCGGGTTCTTCTCCAAATCCTAAATACCTTTTGAATAGTGTTCGGCTTCCCATAAATGTTGCGCTTCTTGGCTTCCACGTCCAATAATGGCTATCTTCCACGTGTCGAGCGAATGCGAGAAGCCGGGCATTTTTACATTTGCCACCTAGCTATGTGAGTGAACTGTCTATTAAAGAGACGGGGATTCTTAGATCCAAATCACACCATCCTTCCACGGCGAGCATTCACCAGAGCGCGCCCGAAAAAATCCATCCCAACATGGCCGGCCATCGCAGCTCTTCCTCTCGCTCTGTAGCCCTAAGCCCGGAGATTGGAAGAAGTGTTCCGTCCTGCACAGTCGATTAGTGGAGTTACAGACCCAGGGATTTCTCCCTCCAGCGTATATGGTCCCCATTCGAGCCGGGCTCGCCACCTACAATGGCGGGGAGCAAGCGGAGAGCTTTCCCAACCCCTCCAAGGGGGAGCGGGTATGCCTCGTCCCTTATTTATTAAGGGGACTCAGATTTCCAATCCATCCATTCCTCCGAGGGCTCCTGGAGTTTTACGGCCTCCAGTTGCACAACTTCACCCCTGCTTCCATATTACACATCGCCGGTTACGTAGCCCTTCGTGAGCTGTTTCTGGGCTGTGAAGCTCATTTCGCGCTGTGGAAGAAGCTATGCTGCCTTGTGCCCCATACACAGAGGGGGTCAATATATCAAGTGGGCGGAGCCGAAGTATGGCGCATCGCCGGGACCGGATACCTGTCCGGTACCCCGAAGAAGACGTCCGAAGACTAGCCTTCGGAGTGGTTTTATATGGAGGACATCCCCCTTCCGGATCCTATTCGGATGGGTCTTCCTGAGTTCGACAACGCCCCTTTGAAGAAACACCGAAGTTGGCGTCCACGGAGCCCTCAGGAGGAAGATAACAGAGACGTCCTTTACATGATGGGCCGGATAAAGGTGCTGGCTCAATCAGGACTGACAATGACCGAGGTTATGTCAATATGCATTATGCGGGGGGTGCAGCCACTTCAATATCGAGGACACCCCATGTGGCACTTCAACGGGGAAGATGATTGAAAGTGCGTTATATCGACTAGAGGGGGGGTGAATAGGCGATTTTTAGAGAATTTTACAAATTCTTCACTGAGGAATTTGCTGGTGAGGAAATTCCTTAGCGAAGAAATACATGCAGCGGAATAAGTACTCGAGTAAGCATAACAGGTTACAAGCATAGTCATCATGATGAAATGAAGACAAACACAGAGTCTGAAAACGTAATCACAGGATAACACAAGATGAAGACAAAGCGGATGAAGAAATTGGGCGAGGAAATTGAGAAAGTCTTGATCAAAGTCTTCAAACACAGATATGACAAACACTCAACATGCTTATGAGGAAATGGAAGGGGTTGAGGAAATAGAACCAGTTAGGTTGGTGAAGACAATGATTTGGTAGACCCGGTTCAAGCTGTTGTCTCGGTTATGCGTCTGGTTGGAGCGGCTGAGTATTTAAACTCGAGGACACACAGTCCGGACACCCGATCCTTGAAAGCACGCAGCTCGGGACACCAAGTCCTCACCGTATTCTCCTTGAACTAAGGTCACATAGACCTCGTCCAATCACTCGTGGTAAGTCTTGGTGACTTCCAAACCTTCACATACTTGGTCACCCCAATCCACAATTCCTCTTGGATGCTCTAGACCTTGACGCCTAACCGTCTGGAAGAAGCACAGTCTTCAAAGGTAAAAAGCGTCGGATCCACGCAGGATCAATTTCTTGATGATGCTCAATCACTTTGGGTTTGTTGGGGTTTGGTTTTGGGTTTTCCTCACTTGATGATTTTCTCTCAAAGTCTTGAGGAGGATGGGTTGCTCTCAAATGACAAGTGTCAAGTTCTCTCGGAGCAGCCAACCAACTAGTGGTTGTAGGGGCGGCTATTTATAGCCTAGGGAGCAGCCCGACATGATAAGACATAAATGCCCTTCAATGATATGACCGTTAGGTGGATAAGATATTTTGGGACAGGTGGCAAGAAGACAAGAACGGTCGGAAATTTGACTCTCAAATTCCTCGGGGCTATCATGTTCCTCCTTTGTGTAGGCAATTCGCCTTTGGCGAATTCCTAACTCCTCGATCGAACAAATTTCTCAGCGACCCGGAAGAGCTTCGTCTCGCCCTTTGAAGAAATTGACTGAACTGTATGAGATTTCCAAAAGCTTCACTCGAAGGGATTGGTAGGTGTAGGATTTTGAGTTGAGCATCAAATGGAAAATTTTCCTTAGTATTTCCTCGACCCCTTTAACGATGACGGTGTTTCCTATGACTCAAGAAAGAGAAAATGAAACTACGAAAACAAAAGTCTTCACGCTTCATGTTCCTCAAATGAATACCAAGTCTTCAAGGTCACACCAATTTCTTCACTTTCAAAGTCTTGAGAAAGTCTTGAATATCAAAGTCTTGGATGAAGAACTTCATTTTAGGGGTCGACTTTCTCTGTAAATATCAAACTCCTCATAGACTTATAGACCTGTGTACACTCACAAGCGCATTAGTTACTTAACCTATAAGTCTTCAATACACCAAAATTACTAAGGGCACTAGATGCACTTACAATCTCCCCTTTTGGTGATTGATGACAATATGGGTTAAGTTTTCATGAGGATAAACATATGAATTGTAAATACTGATAATGAGGAATTTGATTGCAAGATATAGAAAACTCCCCACGAAGATGTGCATAGTGAGGAATTTGCTTTTGAGGCAATGCACACTTGAAGAATTGAATCATGGAGATCTCCCCTATATCTTGTAATTCATACACGCATTTGACATATAATATGAAGAATTTGAAATGCATGATGAAATATGGTGCTTGATGAAATTCAGCATGAGGAATCATAGCACATAAAGTATCGAGCACAAGTAGATTTGCTATGAAGCATAGTGCAAAATCATAATGTATCAAAAGTATCAAAGCACCATAGGGTTTAAGATTACAACTTCGATCCAATAAAGGGTTTCGGAAGAGCGAGAGTTGTAACTTAATAAAATACTGTATATAGACAAAAACTAGACCCGCTTGAAGACTAACCCAAATTTCTCCCCCTTTGTCATCGAATGACCAAAAGGATCGAAACTGAGGACTAACGCTCTTGAAGAATATCAAGTTGAAGACGGAGCGCCAGCGTTGTCGGGGTTGTTTGTTGAAGTAGGACCAGCAGTAGTGTCTTCCAAATCTTCATTTTCATCAGTGTCGCGAGATGAAGAATAGGAGCTGGCCACCAAGGAAGGAACTTTGACCTTCTTGAATTTCTTTGGAGGAGGTGCAGACCAGTCAAAATCTTCCTTGAGACCCATTGATGTCAGTTCTTCTTCATTATAGACATGTGAAAGAACAGCCCAGGTGCGCTTGAAGGTTTCATGAAGGTAGTAGTGGTTTTTCTTCACTGCATTGTGAGTAGAAGTCATATTGTAAAGAAGAGTACCAAGCGGACGTTTGACCCACTTATGATTGCGATCAACCTTCCGATGAAGACCGAGGAGTAATTCACGATCGATCATCACCACAGGTGCAGTTCCTTGAGGATTTTGCTTTCTTGAGGTATTTCTTCTTTGAGTCATGTGTGGCGAGTCATCATTGGTGGAGTAAGATGCTGCTTTGGCTTGTCCATCCAATGGACGAATACCTTCATCTATCACAATGATAGCCTTGCCCTTTTCATCAGCTGAGGCAATTGGCCGTTTGAGGACTTCAATCGGGGGCAGGTAGCTGCAGTGGTTCAAAGTATCAGCTTTGTAATTGAGTGAAGACCTTGACCTGATGAATCTCATAATCCAAGGCGCATAAGGCTTCAGCTCAAATGGTGACATGGCAATGTTAGCGAGTCCTCATGAAGAAATCATTGAAATTGACGGGAGCGCCATGGATGATGTTGAAAAGCATATTCTTCATGATGCCAGCGACTTCTTCATCATTCGAGTCGTGGCCTTTGATAGGACTCATAGTCTTCATCAAGATTCGATAGGCGGTCCGAGGCACATATAATAATTCCTTGACGAGGAATTTGGTTCTTAGTGCTGCTTTGGCTTCAAAGGCTTCATCAGCACTTGCATATAGTGATTTGAAAGTTCTTTTTCTTCATAGATACGACGTGCACCATCAAGCGGAGGACTGAGTGGTAGAGCACGAAGCAATTCAATTGCAGGTGCCTTGTAGTGAGTGTTTTCAGTCATCCAATCTAAGACCCATGAATTGACATCTTCAGCGTCTCCGGTGATATGCAGGGTTGCATAGAACTGAAGAATTAGCTCTTCGTTCGATCCACAAATATCGGTCAGAAGTTTAGAAGTCTGCGTCGTGAAGAACACGGAAGGATGGGCTCAAAGCTGGCATTGTCTCCATATCCACATGAGGAATATGAGCATGATCGAAGATTTTATCCTTGTTGAAAAGCACTGAGGAATAGAAGTTGGCTTGACTAGCAGTCCAGAAGCGCCTCTTCCTAATTCAAGCAGAATCATAAGGATTATATTGATGAAGAACACGTGCTCGGCAAAGAAATCTTCAGCCTTGAACTTTTGCTTGGTTGAGAACGGATTCTTACGCTTGGGCGGAGGGGTGTCGATGATTTGCATCACCACCTCGGGAATCACAAGTTCAGTTTCTTGACCGAGGAATTACTTGCTCCTCAACATGCGGTCGAGGAATAGCAGCGACAATAGTTTCTTGACACTAGTGGCTGGAATTTCTTCATGCCTGCAGAACCCGATTGGGTTGATTTTCTCCGAGTCTATTTGGACAGTTTGTGCGGGGAGTGAGGAACTTGTTGGAGCGGAGTGAAGAGAGGAGTATTGGGATGCTGATTTTCCCAAAAATCATCATTGAACACAGTGTGGTGCATCCAATATCCACATCTTCATCTTCAATTTCCTCAGCACCAGCCTGAGGAATTTCATAGTCTGATGAGGGAATAACTGGGGTTGAAGGGATGGCATCCACTTCAATTTCTTCATCCATTTTCTCTGATGAAGCAGCCGATTGATGTTCTTCATCAGATCCGGTTGGGATCTCGTATTCTTCTCCAAAAGGAACAACTTCATTTGATGGTATGGAGGAAATTGGAACATCATCAATTGGTTTTTCGAATGAGCTGGTCATTGGCTTCATTTTCTTCACAGCCGAAGAATCTGATGCAGCTGATGCTTTCCTTTTCTTCACAGCAGCTCGTTCTGCAGCCTTGGTTTTCTTCACATCAAAAGCGAGATGGAAGAATTGGAGTTGGAGTTGGCGCAGGAGGAGCCGAGGAAATTGGTTCATATTCTTGGTATGGCAATCGATGCGGTTGCTTACGACTTGAGCAGTTTCTTGGTGCACCACTAGTGGGTGCCACGGCAATTTCTTCAATGGGCCGGAATGGGATCATCAGCCTGGAATCGATGTTGTCATCAATGGCTGAGCGTCATCAGCGATCTTGGCATTTTCTTCAAGAGGGTCGAGCTGATGCTACTGACTGAGGAATTTCATGTTGCATTGGGACAGCAACATTTGTGAGATTCTTCGTCGGGTTGACGAATCTGTCCTTGGCTCCTTGCCAATCGGCATTGAATGAATCGAAGTTTTCTTTGAGGTTTTGAATTTCGATCTGGACTTGGAGAAGCTCCTCGGTGTCATCTTGACAATGTTTTTCTTGAGGAACTTCTCCTTCCTGTATTGAGCCTTTTGATTTCCCTTGCCTTTTCATACTTCCATTTTTCTTGACTATGAAGTGAGTCAACATATGACTTTGACCAGGTGTCAAGTGAAGATCGAGCGGAGGGTATTGGGATCATTGTGCGGAGATCAATAAAGTCGAGGACTATCTTGGGTCCAATAGCGAGGGCACAGATGTACCTTTGGCTCTAGCGGCCCTTGCTTGTCGGTCTCTGATGATTTCTGCGAGTTCTTCAACAGATGCCTCATCCTCAGATGGCACATGGAATGCAACCATTTTCTTCGTCGGGCTAGGCCGAGGACCTCGACCATTTGTTGCTTTGGTCTTGGTGAGTCGGACCAGTTGAAGAAATGGGATCGGTGAGGAACTTGCGAGAGATGCACGAGGCAATTGAAAATCCAGATCCGTTGACATGTAGCTAGGTGCACGAGGAACTGAAGGTTTTAGCCGGAGCTGTTGAGGACTTTGGTGGAGCAACAGCAGTTTGAGGAATTTGCTTGGAAGGTGCTTCTTGAGGAACTTGGCCGTGAGTAGCAGATGATGAAGCACTTGGCTTATGAGCAGGCTTCTTTTGCATTGATTTCCTTGGTTTGACCGAGACCTCTGTGGCGATGGCAATGGCGAGAATCCTCATTGAATTTCTTCTTGCTTCCTTTGCTTGCTTAGCCAATTTTGCTTGGCGTTTAGCCCATTCCTCGGGAAAGTCCTCACCGCGTTTGGCGCTAGTGGGATCAGCTATTTGGCCGGTGCCAAAGGAGCTCTTGGGCATGGAGGTTTAAGAGCGAATTTCTTCATGTACTTAGGAGTTACATATCTATATTCCCTCCATTCCCGTGCCCATCTCCGTTCAATCTTACGAATCGCACCTTGCATTGATTTTTACTTTCTTCATATGGTGTGCAGTAGTCAGCATATATATCCTCAGGGATTTCAAATGCTGTCATAACCTCTGGTTTCTTTCCTCCCTTCTGCGGCTTCTTACCATCTGCCATTTTCTTCAGTTGAGGAAATTGAACAATTGAGTTCTCACGAAGAAGTGTGCAGTTTTTCTTCGAGCAGCTGCAAATGAGTTAAGTTGATGAGAACCTAGGGATTCAGCAGCGGACATTTGTACTGTGAGCAGAGTATAGGTGCGAGGAATTTGGAGAGGTCATATGCGTTCTCAGAAGGTTTTTCAAAAAGAACAAGTTTTGAGGATTTTGACCAGATGAACCTTGAAGAATTTCAATAAGCGTTCTTTGTCTTAGGTTCCAGAGTTGTATAGATCGAAGATCCACACAATTGAGGAATCTTGAAGAAAATCATAGCTTAGAAAAACGAGTCAAGAGATTTGAGGTGTTCATATGTGTGAAGATTTGAGGAATAAACACCTTTGAAGATTTTGAAGAGAATTTCAGAATCAAAGCGAGTAATAAAAGTACTCTTAATTACCCGAAGTGAAGAACACGACGAACTGAGATGAACAGTTTGGAAGTTCGTCCGTTCAGATCTTCCACGCCCTAACTTGGCAGAGGAAATCAGCTACGGCGACGGCGGAGTGAAGATATTCCACGGTCGGCGCGAAAGTACGTCGGCGAAAAGGTCAAGGCGGTGAAGCTTTTCCTCACCGGCTGACGATGGAGTAAGCGGCGCTTAGGGTTTGAGGAACTCGGCGGGAGAGAGGTCGAGCGGAGTAAAAAGAGTGAGGAAGGGAGAGAGGGGTATTTATAGACACGGTGAAAAACGGATCGTCCGAAGATTTAGGACGAACATGCCCCTGACCACTTCCCTTCTCACGACATGTGTCACCCACGTACTGTGTAGTGGAGATCGTGTCCGATCGTGGGTGAATATAATAATGCATCATGGAATGCGGAACGGTTTAATGGTAAGCGAAGGTTTGAAAAAGATTCGTTTTAAAGTTCCGTTCGCAATTTCTTCATTTATCAAGGACAGTGAAGATTTTGAGCGAGTTTCAAAGTAGAGCACATGAAGAATTTGTGAATGGATTGGGTTGAGTATAGCATAGAGGAAGGGTCCGATCACATTCACTTAGCAGAAAACGCGACTTGAGGAAATAGCCATAAGTGAATGCTGTAGAGGACATAAATCCATATATATATATATAGCCAATGAAGAAAGACGACGGAAATAGTGAAGATTTTGCAAAGTTGAAGAATTTGAAAAAGCGAAGAATGTCAAAAGCGAGGAAAAATTCAGATTGAAGATTTCAACTTTGGTGGTGGCGTGACCCACCGTATAAGAATGATGATTTCAGACACAGCATACAATTGTCGTAGGGTTACGAGAATCAATTTCTTCATTAATTTCTTCACACTTAGAGTGTTATTCTTCATTGATTGAAGAAAACGTTTCTTCATGTGTTGCACATCTAAGTCATCAATTTTGCATAAGTGTTAGGATGTGTGTCCTTTTCAAAGAACATTCGAAGATTCTAAGATATTTAGCTCACACCGCAACTTGCTAAATCTCTTCTCATCCAAGGGCTTAGTGAAGATATCAGCTAGCTGTTCTTGAGTCTTCACGTG
Source organism: Aegilops bicornis (assembly GCA_021605145.1). Lineage (NCBI taxonomy): Eukaryota > Viridiplantae > Streptophyta > Magnoliopsida > Poales > Poaceae > Aegilops > Aegilops bicornis. The sequence goes on from CM038671.1 coordinate 98,065,946, forward strand.
CTTTCGATGGAAATGTCGCCCTTCAACACATGATCACGAAGAAAATGATGACGAATTTGAATGTGCTATGTCTTGAGTGCTGAACTGGGTTGTGAGCAATTTTGATGGCACTCTCATTGTCACAAAGAGAGAGGCACATTCTTCACGTTGATGCCATAGTCCTTGAGGGTTTGCTTCATCCATAGTAATTGAGCACAACACGAGCCAGCAGCAATGTATTCAGCTTCCGCGATGGATAGTGATACGCAGTTCTGCTTTCTTCGAGGACCAACGGACCAAAGATCGTCCGAGGAAATGACAAGTACCAGATGTTGACTTGCGGTCCACACGATCACCAGCATAGTCGAGTCGAGAATATCCAATGAGATCAAAGGTAGAACCCTTGGGGTACCATAATCCTAGTGTTGGTGTGTGAGCTAGATATCGAAGAATATGCTTCACAGCCTTATGGTGTGATTCCTTCGGTGTAGCTTGAAATCGGGCACACATGCAAACACTAAGCATTATATCTGGCCTAGATGCACATAAGTACAATAAGGAACCAATCATGGAGCGGTATACCTTGTGATCGAAGTCAATACCATTTTCATCAGGGCATAGATGGCCATTTGTGGGCATAGGAATTTTGACACCTTTGCAGTCTTGCATGCCGAATTTCTTGAGGATATCTTTGAGGTATTTCTCACGAGATATGAATATGCCATTGTGTTGTTGACGAATTTGAAGACCTAAGAAGAATTTCAACTCTCCCATCATAGACATTTGATATTCTTCACTCATCATATAGGCAAATTCATCACTATAACGTTGGTCAAGACAGCCAAAGATAATATCATCAACATATATTTGGCACAAAAAATTTCACCATCATAAGATTTAGTTAAGAGAGTAGGATCGAGTGAACAGGTGTGAAGCCATTCTTCACGAAGAATTCCTTCAATGTATCATACCACGCCCGAGGGGCTTGCTTGAGGCCATAGAGAGCCTTATTTAGTCTAAAGACTTTGTCAGGATTCTTTGGATCTTCAAAACCTGGTGGTTGAGCAACATATACTTCTTCCTCAAGCTTACCATTGAGGAATGCACTTTTCACATCCATTTGATATAAAGTGATATTTTGATGGTTAGCATAGGCGAGTAATATGCGAATAGACTCAAGTCTAGCGGCAGTGCAAAAGTTTCATCGAAGTCAATTCCTTCAACCTGCGTGTAGCCTTGAGCTACTAGTCGTGCCTTATTCCTCACCACAAGACCATTTTCATCTTGCTTGTTGCGATAGATCCACTTTGTGCCAATGATATTATGCTTGCGAGGATCTCGGACGTTTGACCGGTTCGGACATTGTTGAGCTTGAACTGATGTAATTCTTCTTGCATGGCCTGAATCCACTCCGGCTCAGGAATGCTTCATCTACCTTAGTGGGCTCTGTGATAGAGACAAAAGCATAGTGCCCACAAAAGTTAGATAAATGTGAAGCTTTTGAGCGTGTGAGAGGACTGGCGCTTCAATGTCATCGATGATCTTGTCAACTTGCACTTCTTTTGCAACGCGAGGATGAGCTGGTTGTCTTCGAGGAATTTGACCATTTTCCTCAGCACCATTTTCTTGACATTATCTTCAGTGCATCAGCTCGGCGTTCTTCGCGTCTGAGGAATGAATTCTTCAGCAGTTTCTTGAAGGAATGACATCCTCGGTTGCCTTGAACACGATAGAATCCTCAGTCTTTGGTTCGTCTAACACAGAAGGTAGGTGCTCTCTTTGCGAGCCATTAGTTTCATCGAACCGCACATCTACAGTTTCAACAACCTTGTGAAGGGCGATGTTGAAGACTTTGTAGGTGTGTGAGTCCTTTCCGTAACCAAGCATAAAACCTTCATGTGCTTTTGGTGCAAATTTAGAGGTGTGGTGAGGATTTCTAATCCAGCATTTAGCACCGAAGACTTTGAAATAACTTGCATTAGGTTTCTTGTCGGTGAGGAGTTCATAGGCAGTCTTCTTGAAGAATTTGTGAAGATATACTCTGTTGATGATGTGTCACGCAGTGTCAATTGCTTCAATCCAGAAACGACTAGGCGTTTTGTATTCATCAAGCATAGTGCGAGCCATCTCAACAAGAGTTCTGTTCTTGCGCTCCACGACGCCATTTTGCTGCGGAGTGTAGGGAGCAGATAACTCATGAGTAATACCAAGTTCATCAAGATAGTCATTAAGACCGAATTCTTGAACTCAGTTCCATTGTCACTCTGATGTGCTTGATCTTCACACCAAAGTTGGTTGAAGCCCTCGAGGAAAATCGTTTGAAGACTTCGCACTTCATGTTTGTAAGTAACAATGTGTACCCATGTGTAACGAGAGTAATCATCAACAATAACAAAGCCATATAGTGATGCTTCATTAACGATGACTGAATAATGATTGGGACCAAAGAGGTCCATGTGAAGCAATTCAAGGGACGAGTAGAGGTCATGATAGTCTTATTGGATGCTTGGCCTTGGTCATTTTTCCAGCTTCACGGGCTCCGCATAAGTGATCCTTGAGGAATTTGACATTCTCAATGCCAATGACATGCTTCTTCTTCGCAAGCGTGCAGTAAATTCCTCATGCCTGCATGACCAAGTCGTCGATGCCATAGCCAGCCTTATACGAAGCTTTTGCAAGTAGGCACACGGCTGGTTGTGGTCTGTGGAAAAATCAACCATATACAAGTCTCCTCTCCTAAAGCCTTCAAGACTTTGGAATTGTCGACTTCCATAATCACAACACACCGATACTTGCCAAAGATAACAACCATATCAAGATCACAAAGCATTGAGACTGACATGAGGTTATATCCTAAAGACTCAACAAGCATGACTTTGTCCATGTGCATGTCCTTAGAGATAGCAACCTTACCAAGTCCCAATACACTGACTTTTGCCTTTGTCAAAGAAAGATGATATGCTTCAGATGTGACGGTGATAAGGCAGCATCCATCAATAGATTCTTGTCACCACCATGTGATTTGTACATCCACTATCGAGAACCCACTCTGTGGCTTTGGGTTGATCATCCTGCAGATGAATTAGTACAACTTATGATCTCATATACTTCATCGATGAAGAATATGATATCAAGTTCATCGAGATGAATTTCATCGGTCGATTATCTGAGATAAGCGATATGAGGACGTGTGAAATGAAAGTTCATTTCATCATGATTAGCTGCGTCCTTTCGAGCAATTTGTCGTGCCTGACAAATTCTTGAGACGTTAAGGCACGCCCGAGACCTGACCCTGCAGAAGATATTAGTTCTTTTTCTTTACCACCCACATCTGAAGGGGTGGCAAAGAGTTCATCATTCTGCGATCACCATATGAGAATGGTGGCATAGAGGCCAAACCATTTCGTTTCACATAAGAGGGGTTAGGGTAAGCATATGAATAAGCAGAGTAATTCTTCGAGGACTTATGAACATAATGATTTGAAGAATAATGCACATATTCATAGCCCTTAGCTCTACCTGCGAAAGCAGAGTTATTAGCACGATGATAATCATATGAGGACTTTGATCCTTTTGAGGAATTTGATCCACGTGAGGAATTTGGTCCGTATGAGGACTTGGATCCATCTGAAGAATTTGGTCCATATGAAGAATTTGATCTGGGGTTCCTATTCTTCACTGGTGGTGTCATGAGGACATTCACCTGAAGACTTTCAAGGCACTTCTTGGGAACCCAGATTTTCTTCATAGGGGAACCATTCTGCGATTAGTGCCAACATATCTAGCAAATACTTCACCATTCTGATTTTTGAATAGTTTATAGTTGGAGTCAAATGACTCATCGCCAGAATGAGGAAATTCACACGAAAACCAGATAAGGTAGATGGATCAACTGGAGGTCCCTTTGCAGCAACCCATGAGGTTTTGGGGTCTTGCTCGGGCTTCGATATGTTCCATCGGCATTTAATTTCCTCTCAAATGCGATACCCTCTTTCCTAGGGTTTACATTGAGGATCTGCTTTTAAGCACATCACAAAGAGTCTGATGCCCTTTGAGGCTTTTGTACATGCCTGTCATGTACAATTCCTTCGATCTGCATCGTCAAGTGATACTAGCAATGTCCTCAGATGAGGAATTAGTGATAGCAGAGGCAGGTGAAGAATTTGTAACAGTTGAAGCATTCGAACATTCAGGTGAAGAATTAGCAGATTCACGTTCAATGCACTTTAAGCATGGAGGAACAAATTCTTCCTGAGAAGCGCTGATTTGTTGAGCAAGTAATGAATCGCGGCCCTTCATACGAAGATCTTCATAACTCGCTCTTAGCTTCTCAAGATCTTGCTTTCTTTGAAGAAATTCATAAGAAAGTTTCTCATGATCGAGATAAGAGAGTGTTATGATGACCTTGAAGGTTATCAAGCTTAGGCTGAAGTCTCTGAAGATTTTCGATCAGGGCTTGAGTGCGATCCATTTCTTCACCTAACATATCATCACTCTTATCTGGCATGTTTTGAACCTTTTCAAAAGCCCTTTGTTGTTTTATAGCAATCTTAGCAAGTTTAGAATAGCTGGGCTTGAGATCCTCATCAGATTCATTTTCACTTGATTCAGAGGAGGTGAAATTGAGTACCTTGGCACCTTTTGCCATGAAGCAATAGGTGGGAGCGTAGTCATCGTTTTCCTCATCAGGTTTGTCGGCGGAGTCAGTTTCTTCAGTGTTGAAGATGGACTTGCTAACATAAGCGATAGCAAGAGCCGGACTAGCCACACCAGTTTGGATTCTTGAGACTCCTCCTCTTCCTCATTTTCCTCAGATTCAGCTTGAGAGTCCATTTCCTTGCCAATGAATGCCCGAGCCCTTTTGGAGCTGCTTTTCTTGTGAGAAGAAGGTTTTGAGGATTTTGATGATGAAGATTTTGATGATTTCTTCTTCTTCTTCACGTCATCGTAACTGTAATCCTTGTGTTTCTTCTTTCTTAATTCCTTTTCCCACCGAGGACAATCTTGGATATAGTGACCAGGTTTCTTGCATTTGTGGCAAAGTCTTCGCTTATAGTCACTAGATGAGGAATCACCGCTTCTTGAGGATTTTCCAAAGCGACCACGTCTTGAGAATTTCTGGAATTTCTTCACGAGCAGTGCTAGCTCTCGCCAAATTCTTCAGGATCTCCAAGGCTACTAGGAGTCTTCACTCTCGATTCAGATTCAGCCTTGGCCTTCGTGGCACGTGTTTTTCCATAGCCGTAACCATAGAGATCTCTCTTTTCAGCAAGCTGGAACTCGTGAGTATTTAGCCTTTCAAGGATATCAGCAGGATCAAGAGACTTGTAGTCAGCTCGTTCTTGTATCATCAGTGCCAGAGTGTCAAATGAGGAATCAAGCGATCTTAGCAATTTCTTCACCACCTCATGGTCGGTGATGTCAGTGGCACCCAGTGCTTGAAGCTCATTTGAGATGTCAGTGAGGCGATCGAAGGTTTGTTGAACATTTTCGTTGTCGAGTCTTTTGAAGCGGTTGAAGAGATTCGAAGAACATCAACTCGAGAGTCACGCTGAGTTGAAACACCTTCATTTACTTTGGACAGCTTTGTCCCAGATGAGTTTGGCAGATTCCAAAGCACTCACTCTTCCATATTGACCTTTGCTCAGATGGCCACATATGATATTCTTCGCTTGAGAATCGAGTTGCTTGAATCTCTTCACATCAGCATCATTCAGAGAAAGTGTGACTGAGGAAACACCTTTTGTCACAACATACCAGAGATCGTTGTCAATTGCTTCAAGATGCATTCGCATTTTGTTCTTCCAGTAGGGGTAGTCCGTCCCATCGAAGGTAGGACACCCTGCTGAGACCTTGATCATACCTGCGGTCGACATAACTAAAACTCTGGTGGTTAAACCAAAATCATCGTAACAAGGGAGTACCTTGCTCGATACCAATTGAAAGTGCGTTATATCAACTAGAGGGGGGTGAATAGGCGATTTTAGAGAATTTTACAAATTCTTCAACGAGGAATTCTTTGGCGAGGAAATTCCTTAGCGAAGAAATACATGCAGCGGAATAAGTACTCAGAAGTAAGCATAACAGGTTACAAGCATAGTCATCATGATGAAATGAAGACAAACACAGAGTACGTAAAACGTAATCACAGGATAACACAAGATGAAGACAAACGGATCAAGAAATTGAATCGAGGAAATTGAGAAAGTCTTGACCAAAGTCTTCAAACACAGATATGACAAACACTCAACACAGTTATGAGGAAATGGAAGGGGTTGAGGAAATAGAACCGATTAGGTTGGTGAAGACAATGATTTGGTAGACCAGTTCCAACTGCTGTCTCGGTTATACGTCTGGTTGGAGCGGCCGAGTATTTAAACTCGAGGACACACAGTCCGGACACCCGATACGAAAGCACGCAGCTCAGGACACCAAGTCCTCACCGTATTCTCCTTGAACTAAGGTCACACAGACCTCGTCCAATCACTCGTGGTAAGTCTTCGGTGACTTCCAAACCTTCACATACTTGGTCACCCGCAATCCACAATTCCTCTTGGATGCTTCTAGACCTTGACGCCTAACCGTCTGGAAGAAGCACAGTCTTCAAAGGTAAAAAGCGTCGGATCCACGCAGGATCAATTTCTTCAGTGATGCTCAATCACTTTGGGTTTGTTGGGGTTTGGTTTTTGGGTTTTTCCTCACTTGATGATTTTCTCTCAAAGTCTTCAGAGGATGGGTTGCTCTCAAATGACAAGTGTCAAGTTCTCTCGGAGCAGCCAACCAACTAGTGGTTGTAGGGGGCGGCTATTTATAGCCTAGGGAGCAGCCCGACATGATAAGACATAAATGCCCTTCAATGATATGACCGTTAGGTGGATAAGATATTTTGGGACAGGCTGGCAAGACAAAGAACGGTCGGAAATTTGACTCTCAAATTCCTCGGGGCTATCATGTTCCTCATTGTGTAGGCAATTCGTGGCGAATTCCTAACTCCTCGATCGAACAAATTTCTCGTGACCGGAAGAGCTTCGTCTACATCCTTGAAGAAATTGACTGAATCTGTATGAGATTTCCAAAAGCTTCACTCGAAGGGATTGGTAGGTGTAGGATTTTGAGTTGAGCATCAAATGGAAAATTTTCCTTAGTATTTCCTCGACCCCTTTAACAAAGACGGTGTTTCCTATGACTCAAGAAAGAGAAAATGAAACTACGAAAACAAAAGTCTTCACGCTTCATGTTCCTCAAATGAATACCAAGTCTTCAAGGTCACACCAATTTCTTCACTTTCAAAGTCTTGAAAGTCTTGAATATCAAAGTCTTGGATGAAGAACTTCATTTTTAGGGGTCGACTTTCTCTGTAAATATCAAACTCCTCATAGACTTATAGACCTGTGTACACTCACAAACGCATTAGTTACTTAACCTATAAGTCTTCAATACACCAAAATTACTAAGGGGCACTAGATGCACTTACAATGATGCCACTCGCTGCGGGCGTAAGGGACCAGACTCAGCTGCTACCCTGGCAAGAATTCTGTCCGATTTGTATAAAGGAGAAGAAGAGGAGTTCATCCACATTAAGCCACGGGATGGATTCTCCATGTACAACCCTCCAAGCTGGGTGAGTTTCCATTCTTTACTCCCATCCTGTCCACACTCGTCGTCATATGTATTCACCTTCCATTTCACGGCAGGAACTGCGGAAGGCTGTAAGGGAGGTCAACAACCCGCCTCCACAACTGGAGGATCCTGGCCGGGCCCTCGACCCTGGCCTCGAAGAGGATCCGGACATATTTGTGGAGCTGATCGACATGATATTCTATTAATTAAGCTGTGATGATGCCATGGTGGCCATTATAGCTGATTATCCTGGGCTACTCCTGCCTCACATGTAAGTAAAACCAGAGTCCCGTCTTCCAAGAACGATCCCCTTTTATGCACTTCACCCATCGTACCTGTATGGTGTTTTATAGGGAAGGCCCTCGGGACGCCATGCCGAACCCGCGGTGACTTGCCAACAAGGGGCGCCGAAGCCGGGCCAGCTGAAAAGGAAGGCGATCTGGACTGGGATGCCGACGCAGAGGTATGATACAAAACCTCACTCCGTGGTTGTCGTCTTTAAAAACATAATAACACCCATGTTTCCTAGAAGGAAAAACGTTCGCCGGACTATATCCGGAGAGGTTGCCAATCACGCCTCCACCAGTCAAGCCCCAGGGCTGGACACAGAGGCGGAAGCTAACACGGGGCACACGCCGGATGCTCCTCCTACAGAGGATGAGGATAAAATATCCGCTACAAATTCAGAAGTGGAGAGCGCCATGAATCACAGGCGTCACCGGGCCGTACTCCGTGACGCTTGTTTCTCCCAAGAGGCGTTTGATGCCTTCAACTCGGGAAACGCGTACATCCGTGCTGCTCAAAATGGTCTCGCCAGAGCCACGAACCAGTATGTAAAGGATATGCGGGTAAGAAAATTTGATGATTACATATATTAGTAGCCCCTGAGACTTGAAACAGTTGGCACAACTGATTTAAGGATCATTATTTGTGCAGGTTTTTACAGAGAAGAATACCCAAATGTCTCAAGAGCTGGAAGAGTGCAGGGCCCAGCTACGGGCCGCAGTTGCCGCATTGAAGGAGTCCGAGAAGGCCCCCTCTAGTAACACTTGTTTCAAATAATGATAGGTAACATATAGTGTGCGGCATGCATGCGAATCTAACAATAGATATTGCAGATGACTCCGGAGTGAATCCGGATGAGAAACATGTCATACGGCAGCTAAAGGCTGGCGAGCGCGTGCTTACGAAAGTTAGGCGGGAGAAAAACGATCTCCAAGACGCCAATACCCAGCTGAGCGTGGAACTAAAGGATGTTCGAGCCCAGCTTGCGGACTCCGTGAAGGAGAATAAGCGGCTTCGACGCGGCATTTTCAGTAAGTGCTTGAACGAACTTTTGAAAGAGTTCGGCGAAGAAGCCGACTAATAGAGTTATGTCTGCAGGTATGCTGACGGGTCGTCCTGCGGAGGAGATGCCCGGGTCTACGAGTGATCTTCTACCAGAGCTCTCACAATTGCACGAACAAGTTCGGCAGGTGATGCAGGGCATTGCCCAGCCCTTGTGGTCATCCTTCTCCCTGCCAGGAGGCATTGGAGAGCTTGCGAAGAAGCTCAAGGGAGCGCGGCGGCGCTTCCGATTATGGAAGATACCGGCCTGCCGTCAAGGTGCCAGGGAAGCCTGGGCCATGGTGAAGACGCGGTATACCAAGGCTGACCCAAACCACATGGCCGAGGTCGGACCTGTGGGGCCCGATGGGAAAGAGATCCCCGTCAGTTTGGTGTATGACCAAGTAGAATTAGCCGCAAAGTATTCCCAACAGGATTGTAGGCTAGACAGCCTGTTGGATGGGATAGAAGAAGAATTTAGTCAGTTTAAGTGACTGTGTAATTGAAATGACATGTATAATGTCTCTAGCCGGATTGTAAATCATTTGTCATGGCGGACCTTTTCACATCGACCTCGAGACGCGATAGTCCAGAGTGTATCCGAATACCTGCTCAATATGTAAAAACCGGGGTATGCGTGGAAACCAGGCGTAGGGGTCATAAGTGCTTGAACAGACAAGTACCCAACTAGCTATGTTATATTACATGGATAGTAAGAAACATCTTCCAGGGAGAATAGTTCCGTTAAGATTTCCTTTCCCTGGGTACGCATGCCCTAATGTGCATGTCCGGACTACGAGAAGAGACCTAGGAAAAAACATCTGGGGGTATGTATAAAAAATAAATATAAGTCATCATTTGTTCACCGACCGAATATTCCCTTAAGAACGCTAGCTTTCGGCTTCACCCAGTCTGAGGTACACATCCGACTGACCCGGCAGTAACAATCGGAGAGGTGCTCCCCTTATGCCCTAGCCGAATTAACGGGAACGTAGGGCATAACCTTCCCTCGCGGGAGGCACCGGTGAGAGGCATGACAATAGACCCAGTTTAGACCCCCCATAGGGTAAGCGTGGTTGCACTGGTCAGATCGATTTGGTGGCACCATGACTCAGCCAACAATTGTTCAAGTTTAATTTAATCTGGTTAAACTTGAATGCAATATGCTGAGTCATGATAAAATAACATGATGCATTTACAAAGCATGAGCATGATGTCAACATAATCACGGGATGTAACATAACTATCCACCACATCAACTATGAATAATCTCCAACTAAACATGGCATAACGACGAGCATAAATAATACAAGTGCAACACTACTCCTAGCATAACATGACCACTAGCATCAACCATAAATATCATGCAAGAACTCATCAATAACATTACCGAGTAAACACTTAACCAACTAGTAGCAAAGGGACAATGCATATTAACAGTACTCGGTAACCGATGTTAGTCATGCACCGAAGAACATGACCAACCCAACATGTACGACTATCAAGCATGGCAATATGAAAGTAATACTAGGACCTAGCTGGGCATGATAACCAGGTGCATAACAACATAGCAAGCAAGCAAGCACTAACCCAGAAACATTACCAAAACAACGATAACCATATTTTAAACAAGCAATCATTTAACAAATATTCAAGTTGAAAACCATGGCTACTGCATGACTATCATGCAAGTGGGTATTGTGGCTTGCCTGGGGGTGAAGAAGGCACCGGGTAGAAGTGCGGTGAAGCCACAGAAAGATATGCCGGAAACAGTTCTCTCTCGGAGGGGCTGTTTACGTGCAAGGGCAAAAAGGTCATTTGCACAGTGTCAAACCATAGTGAAAATGAAACCAACAGAACAGGCTCGACGAGACGAAGAAGTGGGCTTTGGAATCACCTCATTTGGAGTTGTGGTTAAAAAGATATGAAATGTTTTTTTGCCAGGGATCTTTCTGTAATGAAAATATTTTAAACAGGGCCTAGACAGAAAAAACAGAAAGAGCCTTTTAACAGAATACACCTCCCGACTGAGAAAACTTAAACTGGACCGCAACAGAGCTCGAGTATGCTTTCGCATAGGGAAGACGTATTCCAGCGGAATACGCTTCCACTTATCCTAGTCAGCAGAGGCGGCGCAGGGGCTTGAGCAACTGACGTGCGGGTCCCACGGGTGGGGCCCGTCACTTATCCAGGTCAGCCGCCCAGGTCAACGCATGCAGGGGCGGGACCGGCCGCCTGGGTCGCTGCTAGGTGGCGTCCGCGGGGAGGAGGGGCCCGCCTGGCCTGGCTCCTTCGTCCTCCTCGGCCGCGCCTGACGGAAGCGAGAGCGGTAGCGGCTCCGTCGACAAGCCCCGGCGACTCCGGCCACCGTTGCCGATGCTCCGGGCACCGACGAGCTCGTTGAAGAGTGTTGCGTCCATCTAGGTTGGACACGGATGCCGAGGAGGACCGGAACGACGAGGGCGTGGCCTCCGGCAGAGATGGCTTCGGGTGGGGTTGGGCATCATGGCCAGGGTGGCTCCGGCGAGGGTGAGTGGGCATGGGGAGAATCTCCGGAGTGAGGGGATCTCACTGGTGGTGGCTAGCGGCAGGGAGGAGGTGCGGACCGCTAGAATCGAAGATGACAGAGGCGGCGGCCATGGTGGCCAAGGGCAGTGAAGAGAGGCTCCGGAGCTCGTTTGAGTAACTAGACGGGGCACTGGGAGGTGGTTGAGGCGAGTGGTGAGCTCGGAGAGGCTCGGGGATGGCTATTTGTAGCCTGGCAAGGGAGGCCGTGGCTGAGTGCCGCCACTCGACCTCGGCCAAAGCTCTGGCGAGGCTCAACGAGCACGGGCGAGCACGGGAACACGACGAGGGGGAGTGTAGACGAGCTATAGAGGTGCGTAGTGCAAGAGGGGCCGAGGGCGCAGAGGAGAAGCGGCCGAGCGCCATTAAAGCCTCGGTCGGCCACAGTGCTTCTGTGGGCGTGCGACAACGAGAGCTGACGGAGGGGCTGATGGAGGGGGGTAAGGCTCCAGGAGGACGGCGACGACGCGGTAAAACATTGAGACATGCTCAAGAGCGCGAAGCCGACGAGAGGAAGAGGGGCCCGAGCACAAACGACATTCTGGCCGCGCACACTTCATGCCAAAACGGTGGTCACCACGCGCACTGGTGCACACAGTGCCACAAGCGATGCCAAACGATGTCTAGGATGGATTACTTCCTGGGGCTGAGGTGGTAGATTGGTTAAAACTGACACGGTTAAATAACAGTTAACACCTGAAGTTTACTGCAGTAAACTTGATCGTGTAGTGCTGCTCAACAGGGAGGTGATTGGGTCAAATGGAGTTGTCTGGGAGGTTGAGGTAAAGATGGACTTACATCCTGGTAACTATGGAGGGGTTTGAATTAAGATTTAACAGAGTTGCTTTGCAACTAACAAATATGGTCCAGAATCAAGACTAGGATGATGCACTCACATGGAGTTATGGAATGGGATGAAACTTGGCAAATCCTCATGATATTGACATATAAATATGTTGTAAAAAGCTCATACCATATGGACCATCCAAAATGGTACTTGCTTCACAAACATCATTTCTGTCCAGAAACTTGGAAAAATTCTAGAGGACAAATGGCTGGATGAAACATGCCAAAATGGGTGGAGGTAGGTTATATGGATAATAGAAGGCCTAGAAAAATTGGCATCCATAATGGAGCAGGATAAAATATACTTGCTTCACAATCTGAAATTTTGGACAGAATCAAAGAATTGAAGATGAGCTCTCATGGAGGCATGCCATGAGCTCTACTTTGATGGAGGGCTATGATATGATGATATGAGGGATCATGCAAAATGGCAACTCATTTGGATATGCCTAGCTTGTACTTCCTTCACAACCACTTCCCTTTGACAGGAACTTTGAAAAATTGCTCAGGAATATTAACTAGGCAAATGAGGTTGCACTTTGGCATGTGGCATTGATATGGACAGGAAAAGGTGTCCAAGGAGTTTTAGGTCAATTGGGAAAGATAAATGGCACTTGCTTCACATTCTGCCATTCAGGGTAGAATAGGAAATGTATTAATTGAGCATGGTGAAGAACATGGAAAATTAAATATTTTTCCATATTTGATGAATATAGGACCCAAACAATTTATGAGAATAATTTGGGAATTTTAGGAGTGATAGAAATATAGGTTGCTTCACAACCTAGGGCAAATTGGGTTATTCCTTTAATAGAAAAGGAATATTTCCAAGGAAAAGAATATTGGGATTTGGGCTAGGATGAAAATGACAGGGTCTACGGAAGGATTTGGGCATGACAAGCCACTCTGGAAGCAAAGAAGAGTTCATCTTCTTCCCTTTCCAGACCACAAGGCCACGGAAAAAGAAAACTCAAGCAAAAACCTCAGAAAAATAAAAGAAAAAGGAAGGGCCAAAAATCAGGCTGTCACAAACCTTACCCCCTTAAAGAAATCTCATCCTCGAGATTTGGTTGCTCAGGGAACAAGTATGAAGATACTGACTTAAAGAAACCATTTGCAACTCGGGTATCCTTTTTCTTATTTTTGTTCCCACTAAATTTTTATCTGACTGGCCCTGGGGTGGTTTGCTTTAATATATCCATATTCTGTCAGATCTTACCTTGCTTCTTCATGCTTATATAGGCTCCAAATTTCTTTTTAGATCTGCTGACTTAGCTGACTGTGATTGATCCTCACGACTGAAATATATGTCGGTCTCACAAATTTAAGAGTGATTTCCGCTGGGTGTGTCATCCGGCACTGACAATCTTTCATGAGGTGGTGATCAGATTTTTCTAGTGGACACCCAAGCTCTAACTCCTTGCATTGGGTTTCTCAACTAAATGCAAGTCCTTCGGGTTCCAAACAGTGAGTTGGGTCATAACCGCTTTCCCGACAGCTTCTAGCTTATCGCGGAAGTTTATGAATCATCTTAACTGGTTCCACTGTCTTGAGTATCGCATCCGTACCGAATATTTGATTTTCGCCTGTCGTGGCTAGCATAAGAGTTTGACTTGTATGATAATGTCTACAGACTTGACTGACGGTGGTTCTGCACCACGCGGGTCTTGCAGCAATTTTCATACCCACATCACTGGTCTTGCTCCTTCATTATCGTTTTCTTGGCCTGGATCCTTGGCTGAAAGAGCTGGGTCATATTGCTTTTTCGTATCACCATAGGTATTGTCAGTGCAATTTTCGGCAATTGCAGCTTATCCTCATTTTTCTGACAGGGTACCCCATGGCAGGTTCAACACCCTTCAAGTTCTGACCGCAGGAAAATGATCATCCAAACCTTTGCAAGAAATCGGCAAATAAATCAGTAGCCACCAGAACAGTCTTTACAACTCAGATCTGGGACATTACTGAAATAATTTAACCATGGCTCAGGACGGCCGAAAAGCAGCTCAGAACATGAGACCGGGTTGATAAGAAGAAGGTGGCAGCTCCCTAAAATAGCCAAAAAGCAGCTATAGGGCTACTATCACAAAAAGAAACTCAACAGTTGTACGAGACAGCCAAAAAGCAGCTCCGAACTCGTGACAGTCGTTGAAGAGAGAAATAAAAATTGGCATCCACCCCAGATAGCTAAAAACATCTTAGATCACAGGTGCGGTGTCGTCATTGGAGAAAAAGGGCTCATCAGGATCATTTTCCAGGTTCCCAGGTACTTGTATTGAGCTCATTGATGTCGTCAATCCTCATAATCCTTTGTCACACTACGGTGTATACTGGCTTTCTTCTCTTAGCCATCCTCACGTGGTTGTCAGATCCTAATCCGAGTGACTTGTAAGATCTTGGTGGTATGCTCACCGAATATATATGAGAATCTGATTCCCGAGATAGGCGTGTATTCTGACTGATTCTTGCTTTTGACCAAAATGTTGCGGATCTGATTCTTGGGATTCACTGCCATATGCTGTCAAATCACAGTGTACTACCTTGTACCAATATCTTACTGAGGAAGATTGGCTGGCTTGTGCTCGAAACTTTCATCGGACAGCTTCCTGAAGAAGGCGGTATCAAGGCTTCAGAAGCTTACCCCCTTAAAGACTTTGCTGGAGAAAGACTCAGTACCTTATGCCGGAAGCTTTTCTGGTTGCCTACTGAAGAAGGTAGAGTACCTTGTACAGGAAATCATCCATGTGTCGTACCGAGTAAGATAGATGAATCTTGCCTTAGAAGCTTCTCGGGTATCTTGTGTGAAAAAATTGGGTTGCTTACACCAGAAGCTTCTTATTGTGATATGCGGACCGATTTCCACATATATAACCATCTTAATATTTTTGTTATTGATTTCTTGTATGAAACGGGGTTTTGTAGGACTATCCTCCTTTCTGAGGACATGCCATATTTTTGCTTGCTTCCAGGTACCTCGGGTTCCAAATTCATCCTCAATGAAAAATTACACTTGTATCTGAGCCATACCTTTGATAATATTTTGTCAACCTTGCACACAATTTATCTTCTTGCTGATTTGATCATTTCTGCTATGAGGAGTGCACGCTGAGGGAGACTGGACACTCAGTAACATGATCAGATATCCCTCAATCTGAATGCAGGTCAGCTGAGAATTCCATACTGTTGTGATGAGTGCACGTTATTGCAAACTTTATACTAACATTCCATCCAGGATTTCTTTTGTATTCAGACGAGCTATTTCCAATTTCACTGCAGTCTGCTGACAATTCCATTCTGTTTAGCTGAGTTTCCAAATATATGCATTTCTTGCTGACTCTTCGGGTCCGATTAATGGTGACGAGCAACTTTAATAGGGGAAAAATTTGTAACACCGAAGGCCCAAAGAAATAAACAAAAGAAACGACTAAAACAAAAGCACACAAGCACACTACTAATTTAATTAATCAAGCAATCATCACATATTACTGCTATTCACACCATAATATGCATGCACACCTAAGCACACAAATCGCGCAGAAACTCTAGTAGTACGGTCTAATATGCTGTGGCGGTGTGCACGAGAATTATATCCATGTGTGGAAGGAGTTGGCATAACCGAAGCTACACCAAGCACTGGCTTAACAGTGGTTGGATCTGGATGGATACACAGGTGAGGACAGACTTGACGATCAAGTAGCGAGACACAAAAGTCACGACCACCTCATTATCAAGCGTACGATGGGAATCGCATCTACCCAAAGAATGAAATGACCAGGCAAGATAATAGTGGAAGACAGGGTTTAATGGCATTGTCCTTTTTTGATAACCAAGATCAGTAAGGGTTGCCAGTGGGACGAGATGGATGGCATGATTCGGGATAGAAACAAGTCTATCACCGAAATAATATGGGTGGGTGGCGGAAAAATATACGCGACACCTGAGCATAACTCCTGCAAATGGTGTCTGGAACTCTGGGTACCAGGGCATCACTCTGCTGGGACAGAGATGACGCCGAACACCAAAGAGCAGACATGCTAAGAAGGAGGGTGCAGGCGGTGGACCGAAAACGATGCCACCTACACTCACAAGATCAACCGTTAGTGACAAAATAATAATTTATATGCATGCTATGCGACAAACAAATGCAACAATCAAGTGCAACAAACCAACTGGGGTCTATAATACCGCTTTCTAACATTCGCGTGGGCTAGGGCATCCTACAGCCAAGCGTTGTGGCGCCCCGGCTCAGAGAAAACCGGAACGCCCCGTATTCCAGCCCAGAGATCAAGGAGAAGTATTCTGGAATACGAAGCTGCTTAGCAAAGAACAAACCAGCTTTCTATTATTACACGAATATGATTACAAGATCTCCGATATTACAATGAATAACATCGGCACGGCGACACTATGCCATCCTCAGTTGCTCTATGCAAGCAGTAGAACAACTCGAAGCAGCAGAATAACTCTAGCAGCGGAACAACGACGATAGTGGTGAACTCCACTTCGCAGGGACTCTGGCTGGAACGCTTATACTATCTCGCAAACACAGGAACAACACCAAACAAGCAAGCAATCCAGGCATGACCTGCAAGCTGGCATGACACGCCAGGTCAGTACATTGAATGTACTTGCAAGCTCACAATTAACTACAAGCATTCAAGACAAACAACAACATGGCAATTACATGTTAAGCAGGAATTAACATGAGATCATCAGAATAACATGGCATGAACAACATGAACATGATACAGGTAGAACAACATGAGCATGGCATGAACATATAGATCTGACACTACTAGCATGCAACATGATGACACTATATGCACTATTTATTCTACTCGGGTTACTACGTAATCATCACATGCATCACTTACCAACCTCGGACATCACATGATCATCTCAGTATCAAATCAAGCTTGGTATAAACAATACTGCAGTAATCATTAAATGACCAGAAGGAGCTTGATATTTACCCATGATTCTCACACAATATCATAAATATCCAGCAACTCGGTACCCTTTATACCGTGGTGATCATTCCGGCGATCACAACCATGACCAACACTTGGTCTCGAACGGTGATCTTTCCGGCGATCACAAGCAACTTATCTCATCGTCGAACCGGGGTTGTCATTAATCAAGTTATTATTATTAATACTGTTGACTCATAGTGTGACCGACACGAACTGGGCCCTTATCCACGGGCGCGGCTATCGGTAGATTTAATATACACTCTGCAGAGGTAGCACACTGTACCCACACCACGGAACCCTGGCCTCGCACTCCCATTCGGGTGGACCAAAGCGTTCTGACAAAACCGTCCTACTGCCATGACGTTCCCCAGCCATTCCGACCAACTCCCCTTTGGGCTAAGTCCTGGGTGGCCCCATGCCTACCAAAAGCACCAACAGCCACCGTCGTGGCAAAAACGGTCCCAAACGGGGACATGAGCTCAAAACCAAACACGGGCACACAAGGCTCATGCCGTCCTACCTGATCAGGGTAGCGCCCGTGCATAACCTTCACTCGCGGGAGGCACCGGTGAGAGGCATGACAATAGACCCAGCTAGGACCCCCCCATAGGGTAAGCTTGGTTGCACTGGTCAGATCGATTTGGTGGCACCATGACTCAGCCAACATTTGTTCAAGTTTAATTTAATCCGGTTAAACTTGAATGCAATATGCTGAGTCGTGATAAAATAACATGATGCATTTACAAAGCATGAGCATGATGTCAACATAATCACGGGATGTAACATAACTATCCACCACATCAACTATGAATAATCTCCAACTGAACATGGCATAACGACGAGCATAAATATTACAAGTGCAACACTACTCCTAGCATAACATCACCACTAGCACTAACCATAAATATCATGCAAGAACTCATCAATAACATTACCGAGTAAACACTTAACCAACTAGTAGTAAAGGGACAATGCATATTAACAGTACTCGGTAACCAATGTTAGTCATGCACCGAAGAACATGACCAACCCAACATGTACGACTATCAAGCATGGCAATATGAAAGTAATACTAGCAACTAGCAGGGCATGATAACCAGGTGCATAACAACATAGCAAGCAAGTAAGCACGAGCCCAGAAACATTACTAAAACAACGATAACTATATTTTAAACAAGCAATCATTTAATAAATATTCAAGTTGAAAACCATGGCTACTGCATGATTATCATGCAAGTGGGTATTGTGGCTTGCCTGGGGGTGAATAAGGCACCGGGGAGAAGTGCGGTGAAGCGGCGGAAAGATTTGCCGGAAAAAATTCTCTCTCGGAGGGGCTGTTTACGTGCAAGGGCAAAAAATTCATTTTCACAGTCTTAAACCATAGTGAAAATGAAAGCAACAGAACGGGCTCAACGAGACGAAGAAGTGGGCTTTGAAATCACCTCATTTGGAGTTGTGGTTAAAAAGATATGAAGTTTTTTCTGCCAGGGACGTTTCTGTAATGAAAATATTTTCAACAGGGCATGGACAGAAAAAACAGAAAGCGCCTTTTAACAGAATACGCCTTCCAACTGAGAAAACGTAAACTGGACCGCAATAGAGCTTGAGTACGCTTTCGGATAGGGAAGACATATTCCAGCGGAATACGCTTCCACTTATCCTAGTCAGCAGAGGCGGGGCAGGGGCTTGAGCAACTGACGTGCGGGTCCCACGGGTGGGGCCCGTCACTTATCCAGGTCAGCCGCCCGGGTCAACGCATGCAGGGGCGGGACCGGCCGCCTGGGTCGCTGCCAGGTGGGGTCCGCGGGGAGGAGGGGCCCGCTGGCCTGGCTCCTTCTTCCTCCTCGGCTGCGCCCAAGCCGGGCGGTGTAAGTAGGCGCTGCTCTGTCGACGAGCCCCGGCGACTCTGCCCACCGTTACCGACGCTCCGTGCACCGACGAGCTCGAGGAAGAGTGTTGTGTCCATCTAGGCTGGTCACGGATGCCGAGGAGGACCAGAGCGACGAGCGCGTGGACTCCGGCGGAGATGGCTTCTGGTGGGGTTGGGCATCGTGGCTAGGGTGGCTCCGGCGAGGGTGAGAGGGCATGGGGAGAATCTCCGGAGTGAGGGGACCTCACTGGTGGTGGCTAGCGGCAGGGAGGAGGTGCGGACCGTCGGAATCGAAGATGACAGAGGCGGCGGCCATGGTGGCCAAGGGCAGTGAAGAGAGGCTCCGGAGCTCGTTTGAGTAACTAGACTGGGCACTGGGAGGTGGTTGAGGCGAGTGGTGAGCTCGGAGAGGCTCGGGGATGGCTATTTATAGCCTGGTGAGGGAGGCCATGGCCGAGTGCCGCCGCTCGAGCTCGGCCAAAGCTCTGGCGAGGATCAGCGAGCACTGGCGAGCACGGGAACACGACGAGGAGGAGTGCGGACGAGCTACATAGGTGCATAGTGCAAGAGGTGCCGAGGGCGCAGAGGAGAAGCGGCCAAGCGCCATTAAAGCCTCGGTCGGCCACAAGGTCGTCCGTGCGGCCTTGTGACAGAGACGGAGGGGATGACGGAGGGGTAGAAGGCTCGGGAGGACGGCAGCAGATAAAGCAGTGAGACATGCTCAAGAGTGCGAAGCCGGCGAGAGGAGGAGGGGCCCGAGCACAAACGACGTTCTGGCCGTGCACACTGCTTGGCAAAACGGTGGTCACGGCGCGCACTGGTGCACACAGTGCCACAATCGATGCCAAAAGATGTGTGGGGTGGAGTCCTTCCTAGGGAGGTTGCATCTGAGGTGGTAGATTGGTTAAAAGTGACACGGTTAAATGGCAGTTAACACCTGAAGTTTACTGCAGTAAACTTGATCGTGTAGTACTTCTCAACAGGGAGGTGATTGGGTCAAATGGAATTGTCTGGGAGGTTGAGGTAAAGGACTTACATCCTGGTAACTATGGAGGGTTTGGATTAAGATATAACACAGTTGCTTTGCAACTGACAAATATGGTCCAGAATCAAGATTAGGATGATGCACTCACATGGAGTTATGGAATGGGATGAAACTTGGCAAATCCTCATGATATGGACATATAAAGATGCTGTAAAAAGCTCATACCATATGGACCATCCAAAATGGTACTTGCTTCACAAACATCATTTCTGTCTAGAAACTTGGAAAAATTCTAGAGGACCAATGGCTTGATGAAACATGCCCAAAATGGGTGGAGGTAGGTTATATGGATAACAGAAGGCCTAGAAAAATTGGCAGCCATAATGGAGCAAGATAAAATATACTTGCTTCACAATCTGAAATTTTGGACAGAATCAAAGATTTGAAGGTGAGCTCTCATGGAGGCATGCCATGAGTTCTACTTTGGTGGAGGGCTATGATACGATCATATGAGGGATCATGCAAAATGGCAACTCATTTGGATATGCCTAACTTGTACTCCCTTCACAACCACTTCCCTTAGACAGGAACTTTGAAAAATTGCAACTAGGCAAATGAGGTTGCACTTTGGCATGTGGCAATGATATGGACAGGAAAAGGTGTCCAAGGAGTTTTAGGTCAATTGGGAAAAGATAAATGGCACTTGCTTCACATTCTGCCATTCAGGGTAGAATAGGAAATGAATTAATTGAGCATGATAAAGAATGTGGCAAATTAAATATTTTGCCATATTTGATGAAGATAGGACCCAAACAATTTATGAGAATTATTTGGGAATTTTAGGAGTGACAGAAATATAGGTTGCTTCACAACCTAGGGAAAATTGGGTTATTCCTTTAATAGAAAAAGGAATATTCCCAAGGAAAGGAATATTGAGATTTGGGCTAGGATGAAAATGACAGGGTCTAGGGAAGGATTTGGGTATGACAAGCCACTCTAGAAGCAAAGAAGAGTTCATCTTCTTCACTTTCCAGACCACAAGGCCACGGAAAAAGAAAACTAAAGCAAAAACCTCAGAAAAATAAAAGAAAAATAAAGGGCCAAAAATCAGGCTGTCACAACTTGGTATCACCAACTGGTGAGGAGACTGAGAAACAGAGCATGAAGAGGAAGAAGAAGAAGAGTAAACAGTGCCAAGGCGATCTTGCTGAAGCCAGAGGCTTCAGTTGAGGCCATTCAAGGGTTCGACAACGACTACCTTACATGTGAGACGATCCTCCAGGGAGCCCTTCCGCCTGGCATCTCACTTAATTAATTAGGAGTACTTAAGTACCACTAATTTATTGATGCCTAATTTTCCTGTCGGAGTTAATCAAATCTTTAGTAGCACCCTATGCTGAATCATGTACGTGTGTATGTTTGTCTAGGAGGCGAATCATGTGGTGGAGCAGGGAGGGAATGCTAACTTTACCCATTAAGATAATGAGGGTGCTTCTATTTGTTAGTGTATGTTTCATCAACTAGTCCCACTATTACAGTAATCTCACTCTCTCAATATATGTGCCAACAGGGATGCTCGATTTTGGTGGAACTGCACAAAAACTTTGGGTGCTTCATTGCCTCGACAGCTTCCTTCCTTTCTGTTAGTCACTAATCTCGGCTTGCATTCTTCCTTTCTTTGTCGATCGCTTGGGTTATCTCGGCTTCCAGTCAAAGGAAACAGTAATTGATATGCTACCTCACACAGGTTGGTACTGGTCTTTATCCTGATTATTGTGCTTGTCATATGTATTGGTAATTTGGTATTGTGCTACTGTTTGCCAATTTCATAAAGGAGTAACTTGGAGCCTGAACTCGCAGGCAAATCATAACATCTGGTGATTTCAGTAGAACTGCACAAAAAGATCTGATGGACACGTACTTATGCTGCTGCTATGTACTCCAAAGTTTACTCAGGAAAGCATCGATGTTGACAAGAAGAAGTGCCGATATTCATTCGAGTATCAACCGGCGTCAACCAATTGTCAAACTCCAAGTATTAGGAGAGTGAACGCCAAAAATATTGCATGGCTCATAGCCCATAAATACGCAGTCCAATCTTTGGTCCCAACTTGTGCCTTTTGGTTATCTGCACATATGGTAGCGAACTGTGTGTAATGGAGTCTAAAGATTCAAGACAAGTTGGTTGACGCGTATATTCATCGGCACTTAATCGCATCGCATGCCGTGGATGCTCCATTTCGGTTGAACTGCACAAAAATTTGGGTGGTTCATTTTCTCAACCGCCCCTTTCTGCCGCAATGTAGAATTATGGCGAGATATGAGGACCAAGATGAGCGATAAACTAGTTGGATGAAAGTAGTGGCCAAGTTGCTCAAACCTCCCTCGGCATGAGGCCACTATTTGAGGATAAACCTACAAGCAAAGTTTAGATTGTCTGTGCTGCCTCTTATGTACTCGAAGGTTTACTCGTAGAAGTATTAATTTTAGCAAGAAGTACCTCCGATTGAACACCATTTACCAGTCTCCAATGTAGAATTTTGGTGAGCTACAGGACCAAGATGAGCCAGTAAGCTAGTTGGATGAAAGTAGTGGTCAAGTTGCTCAAACCCCCCTCGGCACGAGGCCACTATTTGAGGATAAACCTACAAGCAAAGTTCAGATTGTCTGTGTTGCCTCTTATGTACTCGAAAGTTTACTCGTACAAGCATTAATTTTAGCAAGAACTACCTCCGACTGAACACCATTTACCAGTCTGTACCCTATCTAATTAAAGTTCGTCCATGGATCATATTGGCTGTGATCTCAATCATTTGGATGCATAAACATACTGAACATATGTATATCTGAATCTTTTTGTGAATTATCTATGAAATTGTTGTGTGATCTATCAATCATTTGGATCCATAGACATGCTGAACTTGTGTATATATGAATCTTTTGAGTTGTTGATAGTGAATGTTGGCTATGAATATGAACGTGTCCTGTGAACCTGAGTTTGATACGAATGTTTACCTTTTCTGTTGTGCTTGTGTGTGAACTTGTTAGTATGCCTACAGTGGGGTATGTGGCGTGTGGGTGTGAACGGAACACCTTCTTCCCGAGAAGAATTGCACCTGCTTTGTTAGGGTAGCAACGGTGCATCAGCTCTTGTTAATATTTTTGCTCTGTCTTGCCCCTCCCCTGCTCAACCCTTGCCGTAATGTTTTCGGCCTCAAAACAAACATAGTACTGCGTTGTTTTTGGGGCTTGATGAAAAACCGAGTGCTGGTTTCTGTAGGTTGGCCCGCCCAGCAAATGGGCTGCTGGTCCACCACGGACTGAGAGGCTAAAAATACAAGTTGTATGGTGCAGAGGCAAGTAAAAAACGCCATCGAGAGCCATCCACTCAAGAAAAAAAAATCACTCCTGATGTGCTTCTTCAGTCGTGCTGCCGGCCCCCTCTATAATATAGTTCACTCGGGGATCTGGTATCATTTTTTTCCATAGGGCAAACAAGTATCAGCTAGGCCTAGGTTTTGTATTTTAACATGCGTAGCCCATGACATACGGGTGACAATGGTTTCAACTTATTTTTTGAGGTCCATACCGGCCTATGGGCTTTTTCTTAAAGATCAGCAGCCCAATGTATTTTTTAACCACATTATATATATTTATATTATTACTATTATCGTACATTTTATAGAGACTTATATATACATTATGAAAACATCCCACGTGTTATTAACTTATAAAAGTAAATTTTTAACAGAAGTTGGCAAGGAAAATCCTGGTTGTTTTTGACTCACAGGCAAGGAAAATCCTTGTGATTGCGCACAAAAGCTTGCGAAGATTTTAAGGGCCAATGTAATAATGACACGCTCATTTTTATAACTCGCTAATTTGTTAATTATGTATATAAAAATGTGCCTCTCCGGTTTATTTTTGATATTAATTGCTCCTTCTAACATAACATTATATATATAACGAGCCCAGCTAATTCGTGTATTTCAAGGAAGTGCAAATGGGCTGGGATTTCTTAGATAATATAAATGGGCCGCATTGACGTGAAATTATTTGTTCACCCAGCCCAGCAAATGGACTATACATTCTAGAAAACATGTGTTAAATATATGCCACATTTTTGCAGGCTGACATGTGGGCCAATAGGTCGAAGCCTACACAGGGCGTTGTCAACTTGGTCGGCATGCACCTTCAATCTCTCGTCTTCTTCCTCCAGTGTCACCGGGACTTCCTGGTCCGGCCTCCGGCGACTAGCGGCTCTGCTTAGCACTCATCGCTGCGAAGCGCTACCCCACCACCGGCGAGGCTATCCCTCCACCCCTCCACACCTCCTGTTATTCTCCACCGACTGCAGCCCCACGCCGCACCAGAACCAGTTATAACCCTTATCCTCCACTCAATCTGCGACTCCACTGCCGCATCTTCCCATCTCCGAAGTCGTTCCGTCCGAGGGCCTCGTAAATGTCCATCGCCTCGCTGCGCTCGGTGCGGTGTGGTCAACAAACGAGAGTCATCAGAAGAGGACTGTACGTGGAGAGCCTGACGACTGGGACCCACGAGGTGCATGGTCGCACGCAAGGAAAGTTCCTCCTTATTAAGCTGAAAAAAATATTTCCTCCACTTGACAGCTGGGACCCACCGGCTGTATCTTCGCACGAAAGGAAGTGCCTCCTTGTTATGCGAAAAAATTATTCCTCCCGGTGACAGCTGGGACCCGTTAGATTTGGTGGCTGACTTGTGGGCCTACTAAGTGTACGTGTACGCATGGCTTTGTCAACTTAATCAACAAATGATCCTAGCAGCTGGACCGTTGGATGTTAATCCAACAGCCGTGCTCCTTCGTCAACCTCTGTTCTTGCTCCTGTCTCTCGTGGGCGGCACCACGGCTGTGCTGCTGCGCACCCGAACCAGTCAAGTTTCCCACTCCTCTCCATCGGTGACTCCACTGCCCCGTCTTCCCCATCTCCGGGTTGTTCCAGTCTAGGGCCTCGCCATCGTCCACCGGCCTTTGGTGCACTCGGCACGGTATCAACATGGTCAACAACCGAGAGTCATCGGAACATGACTGTATGTGAGAGGCCGACAGTGGGGACGCACCACGCCCATGGACGCATGCATGCAACGGAACGCAGCATGGTCAACGTGGTCAAGGAACGACTTCCATCGGAAGTGTACTATATGTGGAGAGGCCGATACCGGGTCCATACCGCAAAGAAAGAAGTGCCTCCTTATTACGCGGAAAATAATGATTCCTCCACCTAACAGTAGGGACCCACTTGACGGGCCACCGTATTTTGAGAAAAAAATGTTTCCCCCCTGACTGTTGGGACCCACCGGACGGGTCACCGTATTTTGCGAAAAAACGTTCCCCCCGCTGTCAGCTCGGACCCACCGGATGTGCCTCCTTATTACGCACAAAAAAATGAATACCCCCCTGCTAGTTGGGACCCACCTTGGTGGGTGGCTGACTTTTGGGCCTACTAAGTTGACGGGGACGGAGTGCTTTGTCAACTTAGTCAATATGAAGGATTCTAGCTCAAGTGACAGTATGATGTCCATCCAATGGCCATAGTGCTTCTTCAACCTCTGGTCTTCTTGCTCCAGCCGCCCAAAGCAGCGCCGATCGTGCCGCATGCTCCTGCCTCCTGTGGCCGGCTGTGCTGCCGCGGAGACCTCGCCGCCCCCTACTATTCCCATCGCTGGCCAGGCCCTGCGGCGACGGCAGCCTCACACCGCAGCCGAACCAGTGAACCCTCGTACCCCTCTCCGCGCGGGCTTCCACTGCCGCGTCTTCCCGGGCTCCGTGCCGTCCCCTTCCTAGGCCTCGCCGTCCTCCACCGCCCTGGTGCTCTCGGCGTGGCGTGGTCAAGGTGGTCAAGGAACAACTTCCATCGGAAGAGTACTGTACGTGGAGAGGCTGACAGCTGGGTCCATGGCCGCAGCAAGAAGTGCCTCCTTATTACGTGCAAAATAATTATTCCTCCACCTGACAGCGGAGACCCACCGGACGGGCCACCGTATTTCATGAAAAAAACGTTTCCCCCTGGCTGCTGGGACCCACTAGCTACATCTTCGCACGCAAGGAAGTACGTCCGGGAAAAAAAAGAAAAACGATTCGCCCCCCTGACTGCTGGGACCCACCAGCTACATCTTCGCACGCAAGGAAGTGCCTGACAGTCGGGACCCACCTGGTCGAAGCGTACGTAGCGTTGTCATTCTGGTTGCGAACGTGTATGTACATACTGGTCGATGTAGAGGCGCACACGTGTCGTAGTAGAGGCGCGCACGTAGCATGTACACGTACGTACAGTGGCCAAGGTGCAAGAAAGAAAAATACTGCCACGTACGTACATACGGGCAAGGTCTCGAACGCCTATCACAGACACGCACGCCGGGGCTCGTGTACATGGCTGGGTCGGAATGGAGAAACAGCGTCATCGTCGTGTTCATGGGGAGCCAACCGGCTGGGTCGAAACGGAATGCGTCATCGTGTTCATCGGGAGGGCTTGGACGGAACAGCCGATGGAAACGAGGCCTGGCTTACCGCAGAACGGAGGAAACAGCCTTGTGTTTGACCGGCCACGTTCGAAATGGGATCCTGTTCATCGGGAGGGTGCAGCGCATCAAGAACGGAGGAAACGGACCTCCTACGGTCGAAATGGGGGTCCTGTTGATCGGGAGGGGTGTGGCATACCGCAAAACGGAGGAAACGAACTTGTGTTGGAGTGCTACGGTCGAAACGGGGGTCTTGTTCATCGGGAGGGGTGTGGTGTACCGCAAAATGGGACTCCACGGGATACTGTTCATCTCCACCGTCGACCCCCTCCAGCCTCCACGAGCTACTGTTCATCCACAGTCGACCTCCTCTAGCCTCCACCTGCGACTGTTCATCCACGGGCTCCTATTCATCCAGCCTCCACCGCGCGCTACTCCACCGCCATCGCTCAACCAGCCCTTTCCACGGGCTCCTGTTCAACCACCCCTCCACGGGCTACTGTTCATCCAGCCCTCCACCATCTACTATTAATCCTGCCCTCCACGGGGTGGTCCTGTTCATCCTGCCCTCCATGGCTTCCTGTTCATCCAGCCCCAACCGGCTCGAACGATCGGGGTCCTGTTCATCCAGAGGCAACGCCATAGGGTCCTGTTCATCCACCCCCACCAGGAACTGTGCATCCAACCCCCCCAAAGAACGCCTTCGCTCATCCAGAGGCATCATCGATCGGCTTCAGTTAGCAGCAGTAGCGAAGGAATCACTCGATCGGGTTCAGTTAACAACCATCGATCGATCGCCCGGGTTCAGTAACGCGTAGCCTATAGTGCAATCGCTCGGGTTCAGTTAGAGCCCAACGCCTCGCACAGGTTCAATTAGAGCCCAACGCCTCGCACACATGCGCATATGTATGAGAGAAACGCGCATCGCTCGGCCCCCGACCACCCACCTTAACCGGGGACTCCCTAATATTTTTCGCGCCCTCGCTTCAACCACGGTTTTTCCGTCATGGACGGCCCAAAGAATGTCATGCAGCTGCGTCTCCGGCCCGCCTAGGACGAAAAGCCCATTTTCTGTCATGATTTTTTGTCATAGAAGTAGGACCCCACCACATCTATGATGATACCGGGTTTTGTCACAATTATCGTCATAGAAGTGTCATAAGTATGACAGAAAAGATTTTCATTCGGCCCAAAATGTCACGAATGTGTCTTTTTTTGTAGTGAAGCCCATAATTGTAAACAGCCATATATGTATGACTTCTTTTGTAAGGCATATGTATTTGGTCACCGAGACGGACACGTTGTTATGAGCCGGCCGGGACTCTGTAAGCCGCAGGGCGTCAACCTGTGTATATAAAGGGACGACCCGACGGTGGTTTAGAAGGAGGGACAACAGATCGAAAGCTAGGTCAAGCGTATTCGCTCCCTGGTAATCGAGGCATAAGCAATGCTACCTCAAACTAGATTAGGCCTTTACCTTCACCGCAAGGGGCTGAACCAGTATAAACTCCTGTGTCCTTTGTCTCGTTTAACCCCATTAAGCTAATCTAGAGCGATGGCTCCATGATTAAGTCCTCACACTAGGACATCTACCGTGACAATTCCACGACAGATGGTATACTTCTGACTCAAGAAAAATACACTGCTGATATACTCAGGAGAGTAGGTTTGGAAAAGTGTAAGCCTATAATTACACCCATCTCAACTTCAGAGAAGCTCACAATTGATAGTGGGGTAGCACTTGGACCAGAGGATGCAACAAATTACAGAAGTGTTGTAGGTGCATTACAGTATCTGACTCTTACACGTCCTGATATTTCTTATTCTGTGAACAAGGTATGTCAGTATTTACATGCACCTAGCACGACTCATTGGACAACAGTTAAAGGGATTGTGAGATATCTTAAGTTCTCAGAGGGACTTGGACTTCAAAGTACCAAGTCTCCATTTACACTTGTTACTGCTTATTCAGATGCAGATTGGGCTGGGTGTGCTGATGATAGAAGGTCCATAGGTGGTTTTGCTGTATTCCTGGGATAAAATCTTGTGTCATGGAGTGCAAGAAAACACGCTATTGTCTCGAGGTCTAGTACTGAAGCTGAGTATAAGGCTCTAGCAATGCGACAACTGAAGTAATGTGGATTCAAACGTTGCTGTATGAGCTTGGGATTAAAACTCCACGAGCTGCAAGGTTATGGTGTGATAATATTGGTGCAACCTATCTTTCAGCTAATCCAGTTTTTCATGCATGAACGAAGCATATTGAAGTTGATTTTCACTTTGTTCGAGAAAGAGTATCTCAAGGACTTCTTGACATAAGAGTTATTCTAATTGGTGATCAACTGGCTGATGGGTTTACAAAGCCTCTCACGATGATAAAATCGGATGACTTCAAGTACAATCTCAATCTTGGTAAGTTCCCATAGAGGTTCGATTGAGGGGAGTGTTAGACAACATGATAGATAGAGTTGTAGTTTAAACTCATATATATCTTTCTATCTATATTCCTCTCTATTTGGACTACCTCCCTCGATCTCCTGTAATCCAGACGCATCCTAGCGATCGTCTCAACTTGTACGCCATGGCAGGCTGTTCGCCAGAATCAATATATATCCGCGGCCACCTACGGGTGGTAGTACGCTTCCCATAACATCTTACATGGTATCAGAGCCAAGAGGTCTTGAGTTCAAGACCCTTCCAACGCAGTATTATAAAAAACGATTCTGCAGCCTACATCGAACCCACGTCTATGGACTAAAATAGCCTAGACGTGAGGGGGAGTGTTGAAATATATTGCCCATCTCCCTCCATCAGTTCGGACTTTTGGATGAGTTGGCTGGTGCATGAATTTAATAACATGTTCACGGGCTAATTAAAAAAGAGCACGCATGGCCATCAGCATGCTCCAAGGATGTCTAGGGCTGGCCAATCCATGTATATCACTCCTTATGCATGTTTAGTTTTGAAAGAATTCATGCCCATGTGTGGTGATAGTCGAAGACTTGAAACATAGGTTCTATTTTGAATTATACGGTTTAGCTTAAACAATTCACGATGTGTCAAAAACCTTTAGTGGGCATGAAGAAACTCCCTCTTCGCCGGTTCTGCTGCATGCCGGCAATTGCTATGGGGGAAGTTGCTGATGATGGCAACGACATTGTTGTGCCCCAGGATGCGCTTCTGGCAGGGTGATGTCATGACTTGGTGGGCACGTCAAAGGTGTGCACATAAACTAGGATGGTCTAGCTAGTATTGAGGCAATCTCTCGAAGGACACATGACGGCACAAAAATCAATAGTGAGACATTTTTGTTCCATATTCGAAAGATCAATGACTGCCATAGCTTTGACGTTTTTTTTAACTTTGCCATATGCCACTAATGTTGTGTTGAGCTGTATATACCATGATTCTCATGGATTTTTAAATGAAATCTGAATCTACTAGAACTTCAAACATACAAAAAATTACATTGAGGACCATGCAACACGTCAAATTGCCGATAATATATGTCCAATTTTAGATTTCGAAATGTGCAATGGGCTAATTGCCCATTCTAAAGCCTAGGCTAAATATATTGTGAAATTTTAGGTGAAGAAATGGTAGTACATTATTTTGTTGCACAATTATATGTTTTTTTGGTTTTTGAGATAATACAATTTTTTAGGTTTAGAGTGTACTTGGGTTGTTTGCTCATACTGGAATTGCACGTGATTGGTTGCTACAGTTTTGGGTTCAGAAATGAAGCCTAAAACTGCTCATATTCTTTTGTACCTTTTTGTGATTTGACACATGACATTTAGGTGACTGTACATTCTGAAGACCAACATTACCCCATGAAAAAGTGCAACTAATTGCATAGTTACATGGAGAACATAGTTTTTCTTTCAAAATATTTTTTACTTTTGTGGTATATTTTTTGTTCAAGATTAGCTAAGTATTGGAGTTGCTTGTGGAGATAGAACAAGCCTTAAGTCTTTACCGGTATGTCAAAAAAAGAAATTGACAGCACGGTAAAAAGCAGGCGATCGAATGTGGTGGCCGGTGGTAGTTCAAAGAACTGGAAAGTGCAATGGCACATAAAAGCAAAAAAAGCACTACTAATGTCTGTTGCAAGTTGTAACAAACGTATTGCGCACGTACCTACGCATGCATGATCGACGCATCATCATACATCATGCATGGTACTAGTAGTAATTAAGTGATTAACCAAACGAAATCATCAACAAGTAATTCTGGGATTCCAGATCGACAAACAGCAAAGTAGTTTGAATCACCACGGCATCATGACTGATCTAATTAATTCCCCGATCGATGGATCCTTGCAAGTAACAACAGAACCGAGAAACAAATTCTACGGACCGGTAGATCATCCATGGTTTCACAAGCACAAGATCAAGGAGACAAAGTAGCCCTAGCTAGCCAATGCGAACGGCCGATATCAAGCAAGCAAGCGGAGTCGTTCAGAGCTGATAAAGGCAGAGACCTCTCACTGGGTGCGGTTGCTGATGGGAGGCTCGGTGGCCAAGGAGGCCAGCGCGGACATGCTCGCCACGCCGACCACCACGGGATGGAGGTCGAGGGCGTGGAGGTGCCCTTCCATGGCTTGCCGGCGCCCTGGAGCGTCGGGGTTCTGGCTGTGAAGCATGAACCGGACGGAGCCCAGGAGGGTGAGGGCCCCCTCCACTCGGCAGCGCGCGTCCTTGGCGTGCTCCCTAGCGGCCTGGAGCCTGATCAGGCCAAGCCACTCGTGGTCGTGGCCGGTGCGGAGGTCGCCGACGCGGGCCACAGCCTGCAACGGGACGGCGCCACAGCCGTGGAGCGCCAGGAGCTCGGTCATCACCGTGTAGACGATGAAACCAGAGAGGTGGTCGGACGCGTGCTCGAGGTGGGTCGCCGCGGACTGCAGCAGGGTGTACCGCCCCTCGGCGTCGCGGGTGTCCAGCAGAATTTCGGATTTAGTTTTTTTATTTTTACTGGTCCTGGACGAAATTCGGTTTTTTCGGATTTTTTCGGAAAATTTTGGATGAAATTCATGAAACAAAATTTGAATTTTGGGACGAAAAATGATCCAAATTTGCCTAAAATTTTGAAATACAATAGAACAACAAATGAGTATTCAGAACTTTTAGCAAAATATGCATGTAAAAATCAAACAGTTGAATCTATTCATCAAATCACTTCTTATCAGACTGAACATCAACACTCCAGTTGCAACCATTCAGACAATAGCATAGTGGATCAATTCAGAGTGCAGCAACCATTAGAAAAGCAACATGATAGTCCAGATTAACATGTGACTTAATAGTATAGATACTAAGAGTAACATGTGACTTAATAGTTCTACCAAGAGTCGAAACGAATACCCATAACGGTTCAGAATTGGAGTCCACGATGAATTTAACACGGCATTCGAAGTTCAATTATGCCGACCCCAAAATACAAATAGAAAGTTCAATTCAGACTTCCTGTTCTTCAACTCTTCAGTCTTGCACCAAAAGTATTGAATCGAACAGAGACCTTCACTTCGGACTTCCTGTTCATCCACCCGTTAGTCTTCATCAAACCAAAAGCTCTTTTGCTCCCATGCCGCTTAACCTTGCAATTAAAGCATTCTGAATTATATAAACATTACAAGTAGATGGAAGAAACAACAACTCAATGATGACAGCCGCTATCGGAACAACATATAAAATCATATGGGCAGAAACAATGTGAATTATATAAATATTACAAGTAGATGGCAGAAACAACTCATAGATGACAGCCCAAATTAAAACAACGTATAAATTCAGATGGACTAAAGCATTGTGAATTATATAAACATTACAAGTAGATGGCAGCAGCAACTCATAGATGGCAGCCCCAATTGAAAAACCATATATATGGACTAAAGCAATGTGAATTATATAAACATCAAGTAGATGGCAGAAATAACAATTCATAGATGGCAACCCCAATTGAAACAACATATAAAATCATATGGACTAAAGCAAACATCACATGTTTATGGCAGAATATAAGAAAGTGCATAAATGGGAAATTATGGATGTCATCAAAAGGAACTTACTTGTCAATTGTAAAGGTTGGTGACTTCCTTGACCTTCTTGGCTTGCCTAACCCGTTCAGATTTACGGTTCACCAAACTACCATCACTTGTTACCTCAACATTGTTTCCAACTTGGCTTGCTAAATCCTTTTCAACTTGCATTGGAGAATCTCCTCCATCAAATTGACTTGCACCATCATCATGGCTATCATCATCATCATCAATTTCCAGGTCCAGCTCCTCATTTTCTTCATCATCATCCTCACTATCATGGTAGTCATCCTCTTCTTCCTCTACCCTCTTTCTTTTCCTGCCATTGTCCTTCCTTGCAAGACGAGACACTTTCCTACTTGAGTTAAGCAAATGTATTTTCTCAAACACAGCGCTAGCAGCATCAACTCCATCCAAGATTGCATTCTCCTCATCCTCATTCAACCATTCCATCATCGGATTTGTTGCATCAAACATGGTTGTATCCATCATCATTGCACATGCATCAACTTCCTTCTGCTTATCATTCTCTCTCACCGGGTCTTGTTCTTCTTCATCACGTATCTTCAAAATGTGAAAATAAAATCAGTCAATGACAACGAAGTATAAAGAATAAAATGGATAAAGTCGCTATGTATAAAACAATGCTTATTAGACAGCAGCCTATACTCTAAACATTGCTAAGTAAACATCAACATTCACTTTAAATAACAACCTAGTAACAATCTTTACTAAATAGTAGCATTTACTTAGTAAACAACAACC
This sequence comes from Aegilops bicornis, assembly GCA_021605145.1. NCBI lineage: Eukaryota > Viridiplantae > Streptophyta > Magnoliopsida > Poales > Poaceae > Aegilops > Aegilops bicornis. The sequence goes on from CM038671.1 coordinate 98,099,410, forward strand.
TTTATTTCAAACAATGCTTAGTAAACAACAGTATGCAGGTGAATTATGGCATATGGGTGAATAATCGCATATGGGCAAAACACGTTTCATACCTTCAAGTTGTAGCGCACAGATACAAGCTTGTGCAGCTTGCCATATAGAAGACGGTTTCTTTGCTTCGTGTGGACCAAAGCAAAAGCGCTCCAATTCCTCTCACGACCACTTGACGAACGCATTGTGATACAATCCCCAAGGCACACTTCTGCAGATTAGGAACTTCCCCTCCAAATTGGAACCACCACTCAGCTGCCAAGTTAAAACAAAATTAACATAGTGAGTTGAACTGAGTTGCAAAACTGGGGTAATAGAGAATATTACAAGTGGGGTATTGGAACTTACTTGGTGACATTTTCTCTGCAGAGGAACGTGCCAACCTTGATCCAAACCACCCATGACATTCCCTGTAAGTGCTGACTTCATCAATGGCCAAAACTGCGGTCTTAGGGTCTGCGATCTTCTCAATGGCATCTGTTAGTGCAAGAGCATGACAGCAGCTGCATAGGAGAAGGAAGAACAAAAGAAGTTAAAACCATAAAAAGAGAGCATCATAATACAAATTTAGTTAGTTTTGTAACTACCTGCAACTAATAGTGTGCCTTCTTGCATAGCATCGATCCTCTTGGACACCTTGCTCATGACTCTATGACACATTTGTGATCCACCACCAAGATGACTTTCCAACTTTTGTATGGCTATCATCATAATCTTCTTGAATCCAGATAGGGTGCATCTCTTTTGTGTATCAGCTTATCTAAGGGCTTTATAGAGTGGCTCTAGCACAACAAGAACCCACTCTAAAGCTGCCCACCACATATTACTAGATAGCAGCTCTTCAGCGAACACATACTCAGCAGCACCGTTCCAAGTACTTCCCTTCCAATCATCGGACACCATCCATTTCCTAAACTCATCTTTCTTACAATGGAAACTCTCTAAGAACATGAACACCGTTCCAAACTGGGTCGCATTCGGTTTTATGAGTTCACCACCAATGTTCTTTTTCATGCTATCATGTAGGTTATTGTGATTGTAGAAAAATCTACAGATCTGCTTAGCACTTTTAACTATCACGTCAATCTCACGAAACTTAGCAACATCCTTAAGCATGAGGTTAACAGTGTGGGCAACACGTGGCTGCCAAACAATATGTCTGAACTCTGGTTGTTCTACCAGAGTTTTACATGACTTCTTGTAATTTGACCCATTATCGGTTACGATTTGAACAACATTCTCATGACCTATCTCTTCCACAACGACCTTTCTGATCTCTCTGTATATAAACTCTGCCAATTAATTGCAAGTAAATTTTTGTTTGAAACAAAAATGAAGCGAGTAATAAAAGAAATAAGCATGAATAAACAGAAATAACACTTTCTTTACTCTAAATGCATCATAATATCATGTAAAAAATAGAAAAGGCATAATAGCCACATTTAACCATGAATAAACAAACATAAGAGATTTCCAACTCTAAATGCACCGTGATATTAAGTAAAACAGGATAAAGCATAATATACAGATTTAACAATGAATAAACAGAAATAACAAAGTTTAAACCATGAATAAACAAACATAACAGATTTTCAACTCTAAATGCACAATAAATGCATCATAACATCATGTAGAAAACTAACAAGGCATGGCTAGTCAGAATTAACAATGAATGAGCATGTGTAGACATAGTGGCCTAGATCTAAGAGCATTGTTGCCTAACTCCCTTAATTTCGGTTCCTTCCAATGAAAAATAAATCATCAAAGTGGTGTTGCCTAAAAGAAGAAATGCACAAAAAGTTTAAAAAGTGGCAATGAAATTGAGTACATGGAAGAAAAAAAAAATCTAAGAGTAGGGTAACCATAAGAAGAAATAGAAAATAGAAAAAGGAAGGAAAACTTCCTTCTAATAAAGAAATATTTCTAAGACTGGTGTTACATGATAGAATAAATGCAAAAAAACACATAGAAGGGCACAATTCGTTCTATGAAAGAATAAGTTAAGGGAGTAGTTTGGCCTAGAAGAAAGAACAAGAACATTAGGTTTAAATTCTCTCACTGGGCATGCCTATGTGGCAAGTATTTGAGCCTAAGTTAACTTAGGACCTCGGAGGCGGAGGTAGTCTTTTGTAAAAATAAAAATAAACCTTATACTTTCCCTGCTGAGGTTGAGCTTTTAAGCATATGGGTGACGGGTTCAACTATAGAAGAAAGCTCGATAATTATCAGGTAATAAAGGACTTCAGATGGAAATATGCGTCGACAAAGAAGGAACCCGCTTGCCAAGCCGAAGACATCAACAAAAGAAGTCGTTCCGAGGAGGGGGTGTAGTCCTAGGCTTTGAAGACCAGTGTAGGGGCTACTGAGGCTGTCCTGGACTAAAGGGGGGGGGTCAACCTGTACGGCCCGTCGTCCATGGGTTGGGCTGATGACCCGCCAACCATTGGAGGGAGGACTACCGAAGTTGTGATCCTTGACGTCAACAAGATGGAAACTTCTGAAGACTTGGCATGTACTTCAAGGAAAGTTCTAGTAGTCGGTGTGTTTATTCCTAGTTGGCAACCGACCATATGTGTAACCTAGGCACCCTCGGTGCATATATAAGCCGAGTGGTTAATCTTTACGGGAAGAAGGACAAGCCTTAGGGTTTTGAACACAATCATCTGATCTCGAGGTACATCATCTTGTACTCTGTACTCCATCACATCAATGCAATCAAAGCAGGACGTAGGATTTTACCTCTTCAAGAGGGCCTGAACCTGGGCAAACATCGTCTCCCATATTTCCTGTTACCATTGCTCCTAGACCCACAACTCAGGACCCCCTACCCGACATCTGCTGGTTTTAGTACCGACACCACCCGCCACTTCTAAGTATTCCTGCATTAGTGTGTGCCCATCCATTTCGTCCCACTGTAATGAATCCAAACCCGGTAGGCTTCACAAGCTTCAAAGGTAGTGTTGTGCCACAGGGCCCTTCCGTCCCATGACCAGACACATGCACAACAAAACTGTTGGTGATCCGTTTCATTTCGCTCGCCCTGCCGGTCACTCATTTACATTTACTCTTTGCCTTAAAATCTTAAAACCATCATCCAATAGGGGTGCCACCACTATTCCTGAGTTCACTGCCACCACCAAGCAAACACACACACCGAGAAAACCACCCAAAACCGAGATTGTGTCCGCAGCGTCGCCGTCGTGGGTCATTTTGGGATACATTTCATGGACATGACAACCTTTGATATCCCCTCCTTCGGTATGGTGACTTCTCCCTCGCATCCCCAATGTCTTTGTGCATCCCGCTCTTCACCAGTCCCTGCATATCTTGCCTTGTCACATCATCTTCAACAACTTCTCTTCTGCCCTCGCTATTGAACCCATGAGCCAGCCTCCTTGTCCGCTATGACTAGGTCGTGCCATGGACCCGCACTGTCATCGATACCCCTGACCAGTAGGAGCTATACATCTGTTCGTCATGGCTACTTCAAAACTTGTATCTTTATATAAATTGTAAACTTGTTTTTGGTGTGGAAACTCACTAGTTGTCATATGTGGTGTGAACATCGACATTTTGTTTAAAGAAAAACACACGAGCTCGTCATGGCATTTTTTTTGTATCTGGAATATGTGACCCTGCATTTTACCCTTTAATTACATACGAGCCTTCATTCTCTAAAGAAAAACACACGAGCGCTCATCCATTTTTTATGTGAGAATTCAGATTTTGAACCGCGCATAAGACCCTATTCTTCATGCGATGGTTGGGATACCAATTGGCAACTTGCCCACACCAAGGCTAAAGTTCGGCAATGTAGAAGGTCGGCCTTCCCAGTTGTCGTAGCTAGCCGCATCAACGCACTTACACACTCCGCATAGATAGTTAGCTGTTTTTTTAGGGGGTAAAATAAAGTTAGTTGTTATACTATCGCGCACTAGGTTTGACCCGTGCACAAGTTAATGATGACCTGTAGTCCTGTACCCTAAAAAAACAGAGTTAACGACCTTCAGAGTCGTCACTCGGTGCACTGGGCAGCCATGTAAATGTGGATCCCCTCGACCAAGGTAGCTGCAAGACGAAGCGGCGTTGCGACACGCTTGCCTGACCGTGTATTCTATGTGTACCGGTCCATTCATGTATGACTGGCGATGCTACAAAATAGTGCGTGCCCGTGCCCATGCCCATGACAGTACGGCACAGCTCCACTCTGCTCCGTATCACCGGAAGGAACTGCAACAGAAAAGAGCTGGCGATCGAATCAAACAGCGTCTAGTCTCTGCAGTCCAACTGTTTTCTCTGCCGCAGCCGTGCGCTAGCCACTCAACACCTCAACACCTCAACACCTCACCACCAACATACGCCACGCGACGAACCAACGCCACCCGGCCGAGCCAGCCCGGTAGAGATGGCGTCGCCCGCTCGCCAGCGCGGCGTGGGTCATCTGGGCAGCGTGCGGGGGTGCTCTCGGCCTCCGCCGCCCGCCATGATCCTCCCGCCCGCACTGGCGCCGCGACTTTCTCCCTCGCTGCCGCCGCCCAGCGTGGCGCTCCTCACCATCCGCGCGCATCTTCTCGTCCCGCCCTACCGCGCCCGGCTACCCTGCGTCGTCGCCGCCGACTCCTCCACGGGCCTCCTACTCCTCCACGCCGACCAGGGCCACGCCACCGGCCCAACCGTCATCGACAAGCGCGGCCACCAGCAGTTCGGCTGGCTCCCGTTCGTCGTGGGCTACTTCGTGCTCCACGCCGCCAATTTTGGAATTCCTCTTCCAACTCGTCCCGGAATGGGCGTTATGGCAACGCCTCCGCCCTGCCGCTCCCCACGGCCGAGCTCGTCTCCTTCAAGGGCGACCTCGGCCTCGTCGCCTACCCCGACGGCGCAGGCTACGTGGTCGCCGAGCTCCAGCCCGTCTTCGGCAGCGACAAGGCCGTGCTCCTCTGCTTCTCGTCGCAGGTCGGGGAGTGGGTCAGCAAGAGCGTCACCTACCCGCTTCGGCCCGCCTGCACAACCACGACGGCGTCGTCTCATGCTTCGGGAGGCTCTGGTGGGTCGACTTCTCCTGGAGCCTCGTCACCTGCGACCCCTTCGCCGACGACCCCTTGCTCACTCCTGTCAAGCTCCCGGAGGGCACGGCGCTCAAGTATGCAGGGTAGCACGGGGCTGCTCGACAAGTACCGCATTTGTCGGCGTCGGCGCCGCAAGCTATGGTTCGTCGACATGTACCGCAACCGCAACAAAGAACGGGCAGCACAAATCAGCGTCTCGACGCCGCCGACTATCCGCCGTACTCCACCGAAAGTGGATGCCGGAGTGCGAGGCCACCTTCGCGGAGATCTGCAACGACGCCACCTACAAGGCCACCGGTCTGCCGAGGAAGATCCCGTGCTCGCGCTCATCCATCCCACCAACCCCGGCGTGGTCTACTTCTTCCAGACGGCGCTGATCGGCGTCGACGTGCGTGCTCGCAAGGTCGTGGGGTGCGAGGTCTACGAGCTGGTTGATGTGTGAAACGTCTTAGGAGGCGTTGAACCCTTTGCTCACGCTGCATTGTATTATATATAAAAGGCATGCCGTGGCTTACAAGGAATGGATTGATCCAGAAGGAAAGATAGATCGATGCCCAGTTGGTTACAGAAAGGTTTAACACACGACTAGATAAGAGAAAGATTACAAAGTTTGAACTACTCTCCTATCTTTTTATAACTTATTCTAACATTCCCCCTCAATCTGAACCGAATAAACTTTACCAAGGTTAAGATTGTTCTTGAACTGATTCAACCTTCCTGTAGTAAGAGGTCTTGTGAAGCCATCAGCAAGTTGATCACCAGTTGGTATAAAACGAATATCAAGTAGCTTTCGAGCTACTCTTTCTCTGACAAAGTGAAAATCAACTTCAATATATTTGGTTCGTGCATGGAAAACAGGATTAGCTGAGAGATAGGTTGCACCAATATTATCACACCGTAATCTCTCAGCTTGTGGAGCCTTGATACAGAGCTCATATAGCAAAGTCGTATCCACATTACCTCAGTAGCATTAGCTAGAGCTTTATACTCAACCTATATACTTGATCTAGAGACAGTGGCCTGTTTTCTTGCACTCCATGACATAAGACTTGTTCCCGTAAATACAAAGAAACCACTGTGGACCTTACATCATCAAGACACCGCCTGTCTACATCAGAGTATGCAGTAAATAGCATAGACAATGAATTGGTAATCTGAAGTCCAAGACCTTCTGAATATTTAAGGTACCTCAAAATTCTTTTTACTGCAGTCCAATGAGTTGTTCTAGGTGCATGCAAATATTGGCATACCTTATTAAAAGAGTAAGAAATATCAGGACGAGTAAGCATCAAACATTGTAGAGCACCAACAACACTTCTGTACTTTGCTGCATCTGTTGGGAAACGTAGTAATTTCAAAAAAATTCCTACGCACACGCAAGATCATGGTGATGCATAGCAATGAGAGGGGAGAGTGTCGTCTACGTACCCTCGTAGACCGTAAGTGGAAGCGTTATAACAACGCGGTTGATGTAGTCGTACGTCTTCTAGATCGACCGATCCTCAGCACTGAACGTACGGCACCTCCGCGTTCAGCACACGTTCAGCTCGGTGACATCCCGCGAACTCATGATCCAGTAGAGCTTCCGAGAAGAGCTTCGTCAGCACGACGGCGTGGTGACGGTGATGATGATGCTACCGACGCAGGGCTTCGCCTAAGCACCGCTACGATATGACCGAGGTGGATCATGGTGGAGGGGGACACCGCACACGGCTAAGAGATCAACATATCAATTGTTGTGTCTCCAAGGGGTGCCCCCCTCCCCATATATAAAGGAGTGGAGGAGGGGGAGGGCCGGCCCTCTCTATGGCGCGCCCTAGGGGAGTCCTACTCCCAACCGGGAGTAGGATCCCCCCTTTCCTAGTAGAACTAGGAGCCCTTCTAAGTAGTAGGAGTAGGAGAGAAGGAAAGGGAAAAGAGAAGAGAAGGAAGGAGGGGGCGCCGCCCTCCCCCTAGTCCAATTCGTACTAAGTCTTGGGGGGCGCGCAGCCTCCCCTCTCTCTTTCCCCTAAAGCCCAATATGGCCCATATACTCCTCGGCGAATTCCTGTAACTCTCTGGTACTCTGAAAAATACCCGAATCACTCGGAACCTTTCCGAAGTACGAATATAGTCGTCCAATATATCGATCTTTACATCTCGACCATTTCAAGACTCCTCGTCATGTCCCCGATCTCATCTGGGACTCCGAACTACCTTCGTTACATCAAAACACATAAACTCATATTACCGATCGTCACAGAACTTTAAGCGTGCGGACCCTATGGGTTCGAGAACTATGTAGACATGACCGAGACACATCTCCGGCCAATAACCAATAGCGGAACCTAAATGCTCATATTGGTTCCTACATATTCTACGAAGATCTTTATCGGTCAAACCGCATAACAACATACGTTGTTCCCTTTGTCATCGGTATGTTACTTGCCCAAGATTCGATCGTCGGTATCTTAATACCTAGCTCAATCTCGTTACCGGCAAGTCTCTTTACTCGTTCCGTAATGCATCATCCCGCAACTAACTCATTTTTCACATTGCTTGCAAGGCTTATAGTGATGTGCATTACCGAGAGGGCCCAGAGATACCTCTTCGACAATCGGAGTGACAAATCCTATTCTTAATCTATGCCAACTCCATGAACACCATCGGAGACACCTGTAGAGCACCTTTATAATCACCTAGTTACGTTGTGACATTTGGTAGGACACAAAGTGTTCCTCCGGTATTTGGGAGTTGCATAATCTCAAAGTCATAGGAACATGTATGAGTCATGAAGAAAGCAATAGCAGTAAACTAAACGATCAAGTGCTAAGCTAACGAAAATGGGTCAAGTCAATCACATCATTCTCCTAATGATGTGATCCCGTTGATCAAATGACAACTCATGTCTATGGCTAGGAAACTTAACCATCTTTGATCCAACGAGATAGTCAAGTAGAGGCATACTAGTGACACTTTGTTTGTCTATGTATTCACACATGTACTATGTTTCCGGTTAATACAATTCTAGCATGAATAATAAACATTTATCATGATATAAGGAAATATAAATAACAACTTTATTATTGCCTCTAGGGCATATTTCCTTCAGCATCTTCTGGTCCAAGCACCTCTCCACTTTCAATTGTAAGTTTTTCTAAAGTTGAAATTGGTGTACTCACAGGTTTACAATTTTCCAATCCTACTCTCCTGAGTATGTCAGTGGTGTAATTTTCTTGTGTAAGAAGTATACCATTCTTTATCTGATTAACTTCTATGCCAAGAAAATAATGAAGATCACCCAAGTCCTTAAGAGCAAACTCCAACTTCAGATCTTTAAGCAAACAACTGGTAGCATGTGCACTTAAACCAGCCACAATTATATCATCAACATAGACAAGCACAAAAATAGTGATACTATCTCTATGATACAAAAACAATGAGGTATCTGCTTTAGATGGTGTAAACCCAAGTTGTTGTAGTTGCATGTTCAATCTTGAGTACCAAGCTCTTGGGGCTTGTTTCAAACCATACAAAGCTTTATCCAACTTACAGACATAGCGTGGTGCACTTTGGTCCTCATATCCTGGTGGTTGCCGCATGAACACTTCTTCCTCAAGAACACCATGAAGAAACACGTTCTGAACATCTAGCTGTCGTAAATTCCATCCTCTAGAAACATCAATAGACAGTACAAGTTGAATAGTAGCTGACTTAACAACATGACTAAATGTATCTTCATAATCAATACCAAACCTCTGTTTGAAACCTTTAGCAACTAGTGTAGGATCGAAAGTATGTCTAGAGGGGGGGTGATTAGACTACTTGACCAAATAAAAATCTAGCCTTTTCCCAATTTTAGTTCTTGGAAGATTTTAGCAACTTTGCACAAGTCAAGCAATCAACCTACACATGCAATTCTAAGAGTATAGCAGCGGAATGTAAAACAATTGCATATGAAGGTAAAGGGAGGAGTTTAAGGGAGCAAACGCAATGTTGACATGGAGATTTTTTTATCCGTGGTTCCGATAGGTCGTGCTATCGTACATCCATGTTGACGGAGACTTCAACCCATGAAGGGTAACGGTTGCGCGAGTCCACGGAGGGCTCCACCCACGAAGGGTCCGCGAAGAAGCAACCTTGTCTATCCCACCATGGCCGTCGCCCACGATGTACTTGCCTCACTCGGGTAGATCTTCACGAAGTAGGCGATCTCCTTGCCCTTACAAATTCCTTGGTTCAACTCCACAATCTTGACGGAGGCTCCCAAGTGACACCTAGCCAATCTAGGAGATACCACTCTCCAAGAGGTAACAAATGGTGTGTTGATGATGAACTCCTTGCTCTTGTGCTTCAAATGATAGTCTCCCTGAGGGAGTCCTGGATTAGGGGGTATCCGGGCAGTCGGTCTGTGTACATCATCTGGACTATTGAAGCGTGAAGATACAAGACTCAAGACTTCGTCTCGTGTCCGGATGGAATTCTCCTTGGCGTGGAAGGCAAGCTTGGCGATCCGGATATTATATTTCCTTCCTTGTAACCAACTCCGTGTAAACCCTAGCCCTCTCCGGTGTCTATATAAACCGGAGAGGTTGGTCCTTTGAAGGCCGATCACAATTACAATCATACCATCATGGGCTAGCTTCTAGGGTTTAGCCTCTACGGTCTCGTGGTAGATCTACTCTTGTACTACCCATATCTTCAATATTAATCAAGCAGGAAGTAGGGTTTTACCTCCATCGAGAGGGCCCGAACACAGGTAAACATTGTGTCCCTTGCTTCCTGTTACCATCAGCCTAAGACGCACAGATCGGGACCCCTACCCGAGATCCGCGGTTTTGACACCGACATTGGTGCTTTCATTGAGAGTTCCTCTTGTCGTCGCTTCTGAGGCTCGATGGCTCCTCCAGTTATCGTCAACAACACGATCCCGGGTGAGACCTTTCTCCCCGGACAGATCTTCGTGTTCGGCGGCTTCGCCCTGCGGGCCAACTCGCTTGGCCATCTAGAGCAGATCGACAGCTACGCCCCTGGCCACCAGATCAGGTTCGGAAACCTGAACTACACGGCGGACATTCGTGGAGACTTGATCTTTGATGGATTCGGCCTATGCCAGGAGCACCCGACAGTCACAACGAGCATGGCTTAGACCTGTTGTCGGACGAAACTCGGGGTATCACCCCCGTAGTAGCCCCGGACCTAAATCCGGAGCAGGCTGCGCTGCCTAAGGATGGAGGGATGGACCCCGCCCCGCAGGTTGCACACCCATCGGCGGTGGAGCCAAACACGGGTCTTACCTCTGTGGTGGCCTGTGACTCCGGACCCCCGGATTCGTATTCGGACGTTGGTTCCAGTCCGCGCACTCCCGAGCCAGTAGAGCCAGGTTGGGCTCCGGTAATGGAGTTCACCCCTGCGAATATCTTCCAGCACTCTCCCTTTGGCGACATGCTGGACTCACTAAAGTCTCTCTCTTTGTCAGGAGGCTCTTGGCCGAACTATGTCCGGCTCGAGTGGGAGGCAGGCGATGGAGGAGTTCATTGCCCACCCGCCACCCACTTCATTGCCACGGTCAATGATTTAACCGAGGTACTGGACTTCGACTCCGAAGGCATCGACGGTATGGACGACGATGCAGGAGAAGAACATGAACTACCGTTCACTGGGCGGTGGACAGCCACCTCTTCCTATGATATATATATGGTGGACACTCCGAAGGAAACAAATGGCGATGAGGCAACGGAGGATAAAACCTTAGGGAAAAAAGCAAAGAATGGGCATTGTCGGCGCCACTCCAAGCCTCGCCACAGCAATACCGGCCCAGGAGACGAAAACAATCCGAATGGTGCCGAAGAAGAATACAACCCTGATCAGCCCGCCTTCGAGCAGGCCGAACAGGAGGATGAGCAGGTCAGCCTGTAAGAACAGCGGAGGCGGACGAATCTGGGAGTACAGCTACATGCCCCCCTCCGAAGACGAGATTAGCCTCGGTGACGACGAGTTCGGCGCGCCTGAGGATCCCGTAGCAGGAGCGCTTCAAGCGTCGGCTTATAGCCACTGCGAGGAGCCTGAAAAAGAAGCAGCAGCAACTCCAAGATGATCAAGACCTGCTCACAGACAGATGTACTGAAGTCGTGGAAGCCGAGGAATACGGACTCGAGCGCCATACGGCTGACCGGCCACCTCGTGGCCGGGATTAAACCGCATATCAGCCTGCATACCAGCCAGCACCCCCACGCCAACATACTACGGCCCGGGGCAATAGGCAGGACCTGCAAGATATCTTGGAAAAGCGAGCGGGACAGCCAAGATTGATCTACGGATCGCGGGGGCGCGCCTCAGCACGCGACGACGACCATCACGCCGGATACACCTTCAACAAGTCCGGCCGGGCCGAACATAGCCACCCAGAGCAAATCGAACTGCGTAGCCACATAGCCCGGCACAGAGGCGCCGCGCACCCCCTTTGCTTCACCGACGAAGTGATGGATCATGAATTCTCAGAAGGGTTCAAACCCGTAAACATTGAATCATACGATGGCACAACAGACCCTGCGGTATGGATCGAAGATTTCCTTCTCCACATTCACATGGCCCGCGGAGACTATCTACACACCATCAAGTATCTCCCCCTTAAGCTCAAAGGACCAGCCCGGCACTGGCTAAACAGTCTGCCAGCAAATTCCATTGGCAGCTGGGAAAACCTGGAAGACGCATTCCTCGACAACTTCCAGGGCACATATGTGCGACCACCAGACGCCGATGACCTGAGCCACATTACTCAACAACCCGGAGTCGGCCAGAAGTGCGGACTCGGTTCCTAACTAAAAAGAACCAAATAGTCGAATGTCCGGGCGCCGAAGCCCTGGCGGCTTTTAAGCACAATATCCGTGACGAGTGGCTCGCCCGACACCTCGGCCAGGAAAAACCCAAGTCAATGGCAGCTCTCACAACACTAATGACCCGCTTTTGCGCGGGCGAGGACAGCTGGTTGGCTCGCAGCAGCACTACGCCACATTCTGGCACTCCGGACGGCCGCGGCAATAACGACAAGCCACGACGTAATATACATAAGCGGTGGAACAACGGCGACAGCACTGAAGACACGGTAGTCAACGCCGGATTCAGCGGCTCCAAGTCTGGTCAGTGAAAGAAGCCATTCAAAAGAAATAATCGGGGACCGTTCAGTCTAGACCGTATACTAGAGCGCTCGTGCCAAATTCATGGCACCCCAGACAAGCTAGCCAACCACACCAATAGAGACTGCTGGGTGTTCAAACAGGCTGGCAAAATAAACGCCGAAAACAAGGACAAGGGGCTACACAGCGATGATGACGAAGAGCCCCGGCGTCCGAACTGAGGGACGAAGAAATCCCCGTGTGAAAACGGTCAACATGATTTACGCCACGCACATTCCCAAGCGGGAGCAGGCGAGCACTACGGGGCGTCTATGTGATGGAGCGATCGCCCCAAATTTAACCCATGGTCAGCTTGCCCGATCACCTTTGACTGTAGGGATCACCCTACTAGCATCCGTCACGGCGGCTCAGCCGCATTGGTCCTAGACCCAATCATCGACGGATTCCACCTCACGCGAGTCCTTATGGACGGCGGCAGCAGCCTGAACCTGCTTTATCAGGACACGGTCATAAAATGGGCATTGGCCCTTCAAGGATCAAGGCCACCAAAACCACCTTTAAAGGTGTGATTCCTGGAGTAGAGGCCCGTTGCACGGGCTCTATAACATTGGAAGTGGTCTTCGGATCTCCGGATAACTTCCGAAGCGAAGAGTTAATTTTCAATATCGTCCCTTTCCGCAGTGGTTACCACGCACTGCTCGGATGAACCGCATTCGCTAGATTCAATGCGGTACCACACTACGCATACCTCAAGCTCAAGATGCCAGGACCATGCGGGGTCATAACAGTGAATGGAAATATGGACCGCTCTCTCCGAACAGAAGAGCATACAGCAGCCCTTGTGGCGGAAGTACAATGCGGCCTCCTCCGACAAACCAATCCGGCGACAACAACTTCAAGCACCGTCAAGAGAGTCCGGAGCACCCCGCAACAGGATCATCAGGCACGCCAAGAGCGCGAGTAGCATTCTGGCCTCTGCTTAAGCCCCATCAAAGCAGCATTCATGCCACGCGTACACAATTACGCACTCAAGATACCATGGGCGTAGGCGGAGGCGCAACAACGACTCAGTCAAAAAGTGCAGGATAACCGCCACATACCTTCATAACCTGTCCTTCTTCTTTTTCAGGACATTGCTTTAGAGCAGCCTCTTCAGAAGAGCCGGATTGTCGGATTTACATAGGAGAGAAAACCAAGGAGGCAACAGGCTTCGCGCACAGAAGGAAACACCCAGGTGGAATCTATTTACGATCGTCATACCTGTTTTATATATCCATACGCGGCCTGCCCCTAGATAGGACATGTTAAATAGTCCTATTTATCTTAAACAATGCATTCATTGTAAACATACGCTTAGCGTATTTTCATCAATGGGAGATTATATATAGTGTCAGCTCATTATTCTTATTTGAACATTTTCTTACAAATGTTTCTTTGATATTGCATCCGTACACTTTAGTGCGGCCCGTTTACCGTGGGATTCCTATGGTACCCGTTCTCTGGAAAATATAGTCCGAACACTTTAAGCGATGCAGCACCCGAACTTATAGAACTATCTCGCATCAGCTCGAATCATGTCTTGGGTCTCTGATTGGGTTAGCCGGCTCCTTGTTTTGGTACCTTACGTTCCGTTATATCGGCTAAGGTAGCGCAGGGAGAACCATCTGCTTGTGTCCCGATTCTTGGACGAGCACCTCGAGAGAAAGCCAAAACCCGAGCATGATGAGGCGAGAGCTGGTCGCTGTTCGACAGGTCTTAAAATCCTTAAAGATTTTTTCCGCTTTAGGCGAGAGCCGGTTCTTCCGGACGAGCACCTCAGTAGAGAAAGCCGAAAACTGACCGGCATGATGAGGCGAGAGCTGGTCGCTGTTCGAGAGGTCTTAAAATCCTTAAAGATTTTTTCCGCTTTAGGCGATGAGTCGGCCTTGTCCGATTTAGGCGTATATAGCGCCCCAATTCGGCCCTCCGAATTCTAGGAGCTTCACGAAATTTAAAATTATAGACTTCTACGGCTAAGTGAAAGTTATAAAGCCACATAGTCCGATCGCCTTGTTCGCTGCGCCGAATACCTCCTTAAGGGACCAAACATTTGGATAAAGAGTATCCGTGTTTTCGAGAACACCCGGTACTAGGTACGTGGGGGCGGAAGCCGACGACTGGCCTACTTTCAGAATTTGATAAACAGCCACACAGATGGTAATATTTTAAATCAAAACAGTGCTACATAGCACAGGCAACTCCTGAAGGAAATATGCCCTAGAGGCAATAATAAAGTTATTATTTATTTCCTTATATCATGATAAATGTTTATTATTCATGCTAGAATTGTATTAACAGGAAACATAATACATGTGTGAATACATAAACCTCTGAGTGTCACTAGTATGCCTCTACTTGACTAGCTCGTTAATCAAAGATGGTTGTGTTTCCTAACCATGAACAAGGAGTTGTTATTTGATTAACGGGATCACATCATTGGTTGAATGATCTGATTGACATGACCCATTCCATTAGCATAGCACCTGATCGTATAGTTTGTTGCTAGTGCTTTTCTTCATGACTTATACATGTTCCTATGACTATGAGATTATGCAACTCCCGTTTGCACGAGGAACACTTTGGGTGCTACCAAAGCGTCACAATGTAAGCTGGGTGATTATAAAGGTACATTACAGGTGTCTCCGAAGGTACATGTTGGGTTGGCATATTTCGAGATTAGGATTTGTCACTCCGATTGTCGGAGAGGTATCTCTGGCCCTCTCGGTAATGCACATCACATAAGCCTTGCAAGCATTGCAACTAATGTGTTAGTTGTGAGATGATGTATTACGAAGCGAGTAAAGAGACTTGCCGGTAACGAGATTGAACTAGGTATTGGATACCGACGATCGAATCTCGGGCAAGTAACATACCGATGACAAAGGGAACAACGTATGTTGTTATGCGGTGCGACCGATAAAGATCTTCGTAGAATATGTAGGAGCCAATATGGGCATCCAGGTCCCGCTATTGGTTATTGACGGAGAGGTGTCTCGGTCATGTCTACATAGTTCTCGAACCCGTAGGGTCCGCACGCAACAACGCTTCGATGGCAGTTACTATGAGTTTTTATGATGTTTCTGTACGAAGGTTGTTCGAGTCCGGATGAGATCACGGACGTGACGAGGAGTCTCGAAATGGTCGAGACATAAAGATTCATATATTGGAAGTCTATGTTTGGACATCGGAAGTGTTCGGGTGAAATTGGGAATTTTACCAAAATGCGGAGGTTCTGGAACCCCGGAATGCTAATGGGCCAACATGGGCCTTAGTGGAAAGGAGAAAAGGGGGCCCAAGTGCTGGTCAGCACCTTCCCCTTCCCTAGTCCTATTAGGACTAGGAGAAGGCGCCTCTCTCTCCCTTCCCACTTGGGGAAACCTAGTTGGACTAGGATTTGGGGGAATCCTACTCCTAGTAGGAGTAGGACACCCTGGCGCCTCTCCTTGGCCGGCCAGCCCCTCCCTTCCCTCCTTTATATCTCTGAGGCAGGGGCACCCCATGACACACAAGTTGATCATTGAGATCGTTCCTTGGCAGGTGCGGTGCCCCTTCCACCATATTACACCTCGAAAATACCGTGGCGGAGCTTAGGCGAAGCCTGCGCGGTGGAACATCATCATCGTCACCACGCCGTCGTCTTGACGAAACTCTCCCTCAACACTCGGCTGGATCGGAGTTCGAGGGACGTCATCGAGCTGAGCGTGTGTAGAACTCGGAGGTGCCGTGCGTTCGGTACTTGGATCGGTTGGATCGTGAAGAAATGCGACTACTTCCTCTACGTTCGTCAACGCTTCCGTTCTTGGTCTACGAGGGTACGTAGACAACACTCTCATCTCGTTGCTATGCATCACCATGATCTTGTGTGATCGTAGGAAAATTTTGAAATTACTACGTTCCCCAACAGTGGCATCCGAGCCTAGGTTTTTATGGTTTGATGATATGCACGAGTAGAACACAAGTGAGTTGTGGACGATACAAGTCATACTGCCTACCGACATGTCATACTTTGGTTCAGCGGTATTGTTGAATGACGATCCAGACCAACCTTACGCGTACTCTTCTGAGACCGGTTCCCTCGGCGTGCTTTGCACATAGATGGCTTGTGGAATCTTGTCTCTCCAACTTTAGTTGAACTGAAAAGTGGCTACGCCCGGTCCTTGAGAAGGTTAAACGGAGTCTATTTGACGAAGTATCGTTGTGGTTTTGATGCGTGGGTGAGATTGGTTCTTGCTTAAGCCCGTAGAAGCCAAGTAAAATTTGCAACAACAAAGTAGAGGACGTCTTACTTGTTTTTGCTGGGCATGTTGTGATGTGTTATGGTCTAGACATGATGCTGAATTTTATTGTATGAGATGATCATGTTTTGTAACCGAAGTTATCGGCAACTGGCAGGAGCCATATGGTTGTCGCTTTATTGTATGCAATGCAATGCATACTGTAATGCTTTACTTTATCACTAAGCGGTAGCGATAGTCGAGAAAGCATAAGTTTGGCGAGACGACAACGATGCTACGATGGAGATCAAGGTGTCGGCGCGGTGGCGATGGTGATCATGACGGTGCTTGAGATGGAGATCACAAGCACAAGATGATGATGGCCATATCATATCACTTATATTGATTGCATGTGATGTTAATCCTTTATGCATCTTATCTTGCTTTGATTGACGGTAGCATTATAAGATGATCCTTACTAAATTATCAAGAAGTGTTCTCCCCGAGTATGCACCGCTATGCGAAAGTTCTTCGTCTTTGAGACACCACGTGATGATCGGGTGTGATAGGCTCTACGTTCAAATACAACGGGTGCAAAACAGTTGCACACGCAGAATACTCAGGTTATACTTGACGAGCTATGCATATAAGATATGACCTCGGAACACGAGAGACCGAAAAGGTCGAGCGTGAATCATATAGTAGATATGATCAACATATTGATGTTCACCATTGAAACTACTCCATCACACGTGATGATCGGTCATGGTGTAGTTGATATGGATCACGCAATCACTTAGAGAATTGGAGGGATATTTTCTAAGTGGGAGTTCTTAAGTAATGTGATTAATTGAACTTAAATTTATCATGAACTTAGTACTGATAGTATCTTGCTTGTCTATGATGTGTAGATAGATGGCTCGTCTTTGTTGTTCCGTTGAATTTTAATGCGTTCCTTGAGAAAGCAAAGTTGAAAGATGATGGCAGCAATTACAATTTGGGTCCGTAACTTGAGGATTATCCTTATTGCTGCACGGAAGAATTACGTCTGGAAGCACCGTTAGGTGCCAGGCCTGGTGCAAGGCTGCGCCGAAGTTGTGAACGTCTGGCAAAGCAAAGGCGATGACTACTCTATAGTTCGGTGTGCCATGCTTTACGGCTTAGAACCGGGACTTCAACGTCGTTTTGAACACCATGGAGCATATGAGATGTTCCAGGAGTTGAAGTTAATATTCCAAGCGAATGCGGATTGAGAGATATGAAGTCTCCAATAAGTTCTATAGCTGTAAGATGGAGGAGAAGCAGTTACGTCGATGAGCATATACTCGGAATGTCCGGATATAACAATCACTTGATTCAACTGGGAGTTAATCTTCCGGATGATTGCGTCATTGATGTAATTCTCCAATCATCGCCACCAAGCTACAAGAGCTTCGTGATGAACTATAATATGCAAGGGATGACCAAAACAATGCCCGAGCTCTTCGCGATCTTTGAAAGTCATGAGGTAGAAATCAAAAAGGAGCATCAAGTGTTGATGGTTAACAAAACCACTAGTTTCAAGAAAAGGGCAAAGGAAAGAAAAGGAAACTTCAAAAGAGCGGCAAGCAAGTTCTTGATCAAGAGAAGAAACCCAAGTCTGGTCCTAAACCTGGCCGAGTGCTTCTATTGCAAGCAGGCGGTCCTTTGAAGCGGAACTGCCCCAAGTATTTGGCGGATAAGAAGGATGGCAAGGTTAACAAAGGTATATGTGATATACATGTTATTGATGTGTACCTTACTAATACTCGCGATAGCACTGGGTATTTGATCTTGGTTACATTGCTAATATTTGCAACTCGAAGCAGGGCTACGGATTGCGAAGATTGGCTAAGGACGAGGTGACGATCTTGGCGTGGGAAATGGTTCCAAAGTCGATGTGATCGCGATCGACGCTACCTCTACATCTACCTTGGGATTAGTATTAGACCTAAATAATTGTTATTTAGTACCAGCGTTGAGCATGAACATTATATCTGGATCTTGTTTGATGCGAGACGGTTATTCATTTAAATCGAGAGAATAATGGTTGTTCTATTTATATGAATAATATCTTTTATGGTCATGCACCATTGAAGAATGGTTTGTTTTACTTAATCTTGATAGTAGTGATACACATATTCATAATGTTGAAACCAAAAGATGCAGAGTTGATAATGATGGTGCAACTTATTTGTGTACTTGCCCGTTTAGGTCATATCGGTGTAAAGCGCATGAAGAAACTCCATCTTGATGGACTTTTGGAGTCACTTGATTATGAATCACTTGGCACTTGCGTAACCGTGCCTTATGGGCAAGATGACTAAAACACCGTTCTCCGGAACTATGGAGAGAGCAACAGATTTATTGGAAATCATACATACCGATGTATGTGGTCCAATGAATATTGAGGCTAAATGGCGGATATCGTTATTTTCTCACCTTCACAGATGATTTGAGCAGATATGGGTATATCTACTTAATGAAACACAAGTCTGAAACATTTGAAAAGTTCAAAGAATTTCGGAGTGAAGTGGAAAATCATCGTAACAAGAAAATAAAGTTTCTACGATCTGATCGTGGAGGAGAATATTTGAGTTACGAGTTTGGCCTACATTTGAAACAATGCGGAATAGTTTCGCAACTTACGCCATACAGAACACCACAACGTAATGGTGTGTCCGAACGTCGTGTCGTACTTTATTAGATATGGTGCGATCTATGATGTCTCTTCTTGATTTACCGCTATCGTTTTGGGGTTATGCTTTAGAGACGGCTACATTCACTTTAAATAGGGCACCATCTAAATCCGTTGAGACGACGCCTTATGAACTGTGGTTTGGCAAGAAACCAAAGTTGTCGTTTCGAAAGTTTGGGGCTGCGATGCTTATGTGAAAAAGCTTCAACCTGATAAGCTCGAACCCAAATCGAGAAATGTGTCTTCATAGGATACCCAAAGGAGACTGTTGGGTACACCTTCTATCACAAATCCGAAGGCAAGATTTTTGTTGCTAAATTCGGAAACTTTTTGGAGAAGGAGTTTCTCTCGAAGAAGTGAGTGGGAGGAAAGTAGAACTTGATGAGATAAGCTGTATCTACTCCCTTATTGAGAAGTAGTACATCACGAGAAAACAGTTTACGTGACACCTACACCAAATAGGGAAGAAGCTAATGATGATGATCATGAAACTTCAGATCAAGTTTCTCTGAACTTCGTAGATCAACCAGAGCAAGATCCGCACTGTGAGTGGTACGGTAATCCTATTACGGAAGTCATATTCTTTGGAACATGATGAACCTACGAACTATGAAGAAGCGATGGTGAGCCCAGATTCCACAAAATGGCTTGAGGCCATGAAATGCGAGATGGGATCCATGTATGAGAACAAAGTGTGGACTTTGGTTGACTTGCCCGATGATCGGCAAGCAATTGAGAATAAATGGATCTTCAAGAAGAAGACCGACGCCGATGGTAATGTTCTTGTCTATAAAGCTCGACTTGTTGCAAAAGGTTTTCGACAAGTTCAAGGGATTGACTACGATGAGACCTTCTCACCCGTGGCGATGCTTAAGTCCGTCCGAATCATGTTAGCAATTGCCGCATTTTATGATTATGAAATTTGGCAAATGGATGTTAAAACTGCATTCCTGAATGGATTTACGGAAGAAGAGTTGTATATGATGCAACGAGAAGGTTTTGTCGATCCAAAGGAGCTAACAAAGTGTGCAAGCTCCAGCGATCCATTTATGGACTGGTGCAAGCCTCTCGGAGTTGGAATAAGCGTTTTGATAGTGTGATCAAAGCATTTGGTTTTATCTGACTTTTGGAGAAGCTTTGTATTTACAAGAAAGTGAGTGGGAGCTCTGTAGCATTTACGATATTATATGTGGATGACATATTACGATCGGAAATGATATAGAATTCTGGATAGCATAAAGGGATACTTGAATAAGAGTTTTTCGATGAAAGACCTCGGTGAAGCTGCTTACATATTGGGCATTAAGATCTATAGAGATAGATCAAGGCGCTTGATAGGACTTTCACAAAGCACATACCTTGATAAAGTTTTGAAAAAGTTCAAAATGGATCGAGCAAAGAAAGGGTTCTTGCCGGTGCTACAAGGTGTGAAGTTGAGTAAGACTCAATGCCCGACCACCGCAGAAGATAGAGAGAAAATGAAAGATGTTCCTATGCTTCAGCCATAGGCTCTATCATGTATGCAATCTTGTGTACGGACACGATGTGTGCCTTCTTTGTAAGTTTGGCAGCCAGTACCAAAGTAATCCAGAGTGGATCATCGGACAGCGGTCAAGAACATCCTTAAGTACTTGAGAAGGACTAAGGATATGTTTCTCATTTATGGCGGTGACAAAGAACTGTCAGAATGGCAGTTACGTCGTATAGCTTTGACACGATCCGGACGATTCTAAATCGCAAACCGGATACGTATTTACATTAAACGGTGGAGCTGTCGGTTGGTGCAGTTCCAAACAAAGCGTCGTGGCAGGATCTACATGTGAAGTTGAGTACATAGCTGCTTGGAAGCAGCTAATGAAGGAGTCTGGATGAAGGAGTTCATAACCGATCTAGGTGTTGTACCTAGTGTATCGGGTCCAATGAAAATCTTTTGTGACAATACTTGGTGCAATTGCCTTAGCAAAGGAATCCAGATTTCACAAGAGAACCAAGCACATCAAAAGACGCCTTCAACTCCATCCGGATTTGGTCGGTGGGAGACATAGAGATATGCAAGATACATACGGATCTGAATGTTGCAGACCCGTTGACTAAGCCTCTTCCACGAGCAAAACATGATCAGGCACCAAGACTCCATGGGTGTTAGAATCATTCTTGTATAATCTAGATTATTGACTCTAGTGCAAGTGGGAGGCTGAAGGAAATATGCCCTAGAGGCAATAATAAAGTTATTATTTATTTCCTTATATCATGATAAATGTTTATTATTCATGCTAGAATTGTATTAACAGGAAACATAATACATGTGTGAATACATAAACCTCTGAGTGTCACTAGTATGCCTCTACTTGACTAGCTCGTTAATCAAAGATGGTTGTGTTTCCTAACCATGAACAAGGAGTTGTTATTTGATTAACGGGATCACATCATTGGTTGAATGATCTGATTGACATGACCCATTCCATTAGCATAGCACTTTTGATCGTATAGTTTGTTGCTAGTGCTTTTCTTCATGACTTATACATGTTCCTATGACTATGAGATTATGCAACTCCCGTTTGCACGAGGAACACTTTGGGTGCTACCAAAGCGTCACAACGTAATCGGGTGATTATAAAGGTACATTACAGGTGTCTCCGAAGGTACATGTTGGGTTGGCATATTTCGAGATTAGGATTTGTCACTCCGATTGTCGGAGAGGTATCTCTGGGCCCTCTCGGTAATGCACATCACATAAGCCTTGCAAGCATTGCAACTAATGTGTTAGTTGTGAGATGATGTATTACGAAGCGAGTAAAGAGACTTGCGGTAACGAGATTGAACTAGGTATTGGATACCGACGATCGAATCTCGGGCAAGTAACATACCGATGACAAAGGGAACAACGTATGTTGTTATGCGGTCCGACCGATAAAGATCTTCGTAGAATATGTAGGAGCCAATATGGGCATCCAGGTCCCGCTATTGGTTATTGACCGGAGAGGTGTCTCGGTCATGTCTACATAGTTCTCGAACCCGTAGGGTCCGCACGCTTAACAACGTTTCGATGGCGATTACTATGAGTTTTATGATGTTTCTGCATGCGAAGGTTGTTGAGTCCGGATGAGATCACGGACGTGACAAGGAGTCTCGAAATGGTCGAGACATAAAGATTCATATATTGGAAGTCTATGTTTGGACATCGGAAGTGTTCCGGGTGAAATTGGGAATTTTACCAAATGCGGAGGTTACCGGAACCCCCGGAATGCTAATGGGCCAACATGGGCCTTAGTGGAAAGGAGAAAGGGGCCCAAGTGCTGGTCGCACCTTCCCCTTCCCTAGTCCTATTAGGACTAGGAGAAGCGCCCTCTCTCTCCCTTCCCACTTGGGGAAACCTAGTTGGACTAGGATTTGGGGGAATCCTACTCCTAGTAGGAGTAGGACACCCTGGCGCCTCTCCTTGGCCGGCCAGCCTCCCCTTCCCTCCTTTATATACGGGGGCAGGGGGCACCCCATAGACACACAAGTTGATCATTGAGATCGTTCCTTAGCCGTGTGCGGTGCCCCCTTCCACCATATTACACCTCAAAAATACCGTAGCGGAGCTTAGGCGAAGCCCTGCGCCGGTGAAACATCATCATCGTCACCACGCCGTCGTCTTGTGAAACTCTCCCTCAACACTCGGCTGGATCGGAGTTCGAGGGACGTCATCGAGCTGAGCGTGTGCAGAACTTCGGAGGTGCCGTCGTTCGGTACTTGGATCGGTTGGATCGTGAAGAAGTACGACTACTTCCTCTACGTTGCGTCAACGCTTCCGTTGCTGGTCTACGAGGGTACGTAGACAACACTCTCATCTCGTTGCTATGCATCACCATGATCTTGTGTGATCGTAGGAAAATTTTGAAATTACTACGTTCCCCAACAACTCCGCCCTTAAATTACAACAGCGACAGAGGTACATTTAGTCAAAGATCTTTCCTTTAGTACATTCGTCGGCCACGAGACGAGGGCCCTTCATAACGCCATCATAGTACTTCTCGGGATGGCGATGCACCTTGCCCTCTGGCGGCCCGTCCTTCACCAGCTTCTCCGCATCTAGCTTGCCCCAATGCACCTTCGCACGGGCAAAGGCCCGGCGGGCACCCTCAATGAAAACGGATCGCTTGATTACTTCAAGCCGGCGGACGAGCATTCACCATCCGCTTGATCGGGCCGAAGTAGCTAGTGGGCAGGGGCTCACTGTGCCACATCCGGACTATGAAATCTTTCATAGCCACTTCGCCGCCTGTGGAGTTCGACCAACTGCTTGATTGGTCACTCAGAAAACATCGGATGTTCGGCTGACATCCGGGACGAACATCTTCTCCGCTGAGCTCTCCTCCTCGGCACGGTAGAACTCACTGGCGTCCCGAGAGCTGCGTGGCAGATCTGCGAATGCCCCTGGAGAGCTCCGAATTCGGGTAAGTAAAAGAAACGCCTCCTCCACATGTTTGCTTCAGATAAAGAATTTCTTACCCGCCGTTATCTTTTTGGCCTCCTAGATTTCCTGATGTGCCTTCTCGGCTTCGGCCTTGGCGTCTCTCATACTCACAAGGGCCTTCGCAAGATCGGCTTCTTTCACCTTCAGATCATGCTCCACAGACTCGAACTTCTTGCCGAGGTCCTGGAGCTCTTGCTGTACCTCGCCCACTCTAGCACTTTGCTTCTCGCGCTCCTTGCATTCCAAGGCCGCCTTGTCTTCGGCCTCGGATAGTGCCTTCTTTAGGGACACCACTTCGGCGGTAGACCCTGTTACACAGTCACGACGCTTCATCGTCAGACTAGACAATTTCATCTATCTTTACATACATAAGAGCGGAGAATCACTCACCTTTGCTCTCTTCGAGCCGCCTCTTCGTGAGGTCGAGTTCTCCCTGCGCCTGCTCCAGGTCCCGCTTTAGTTCGGCAACCTCGGCTGTGCGGGTAGCAGCAGCAAGCAGCACGGCCTGCTTATTCACATAAACGCTTATTAGCCTCCTGCGGATTATAATTGACCCTCCATTTGGATTTTCTTTCCGAACACCAAACAGAGTATCAGGGGCTACTACCTATCGGGTGGTAATTTCACACATTTTTATTACTTACCTTGAAGCCCGTCGGGAGGCTTGTGCGAGCTTGGTTAGTCCGCTTTTGGCGCACAGAACCTTTTGAATCACCGCACTCATAAGAGAACGGTGCTCGTCAGCCATGGAAGCGCCTTGAAGCGCTTCCACCAGACTATCCGGCGCCGCTGGCGCGATAGAAGTCCTCGCAGACGGCTCGCCCTCCCTAACGAGGGCTGCCGCCCTAAATCCGGAACCGTCAAGGGTTTGAGCGGTGTTCGGTCGAGAGTCCGCCTTGCTGCGGCTCTCATCGACAGCGATCCGCTGGGATCTTGAACCCAGCGTGTCCGGACATCTGGAACTCCGCCTTGGGGCGTCTCGAGTCACCTCCCGCCGAGGAACTTTCGGGACAACACCTCCGTGTCATCCGCAGTGAGGAGTGGTGGCCGTCGGGGCGAAGTTCATCTCTGGCGCTCGAGACCCATCCGAAGACGACACCTCCGGGTGAGCCTGGCGGACTGCATATATGTTCGGCATCATTAAACAACTATGAAGTAAAATCATGATAGAGTGCGGACACTTACGATCGCGCTAGGGGCTTCCCCCTGGGCAGACACTCTTCCTCGCTATGAGCGGCTGGTGGAGTAGTCCGGAAGGGACGTCTTTCCCTTCATGGGCGTCCCAGTCTCCCCCTCCGGGGCGGCTTTCCTCTTTTCTCCTCCCCAGCACGGGGAGGTAGAGTTTCTTCTTGCTTCCCCCCTCCTCCGTGGGAGGAATTTGTTCCGTCGTCATCGGACGACGTGGGTATGACAGCCTTGCGTCGAGGGCCTCTCCCGGCCCCATGGCTCGTCTCCTCAGGCCCCTCATCCTTTCCGGATGGGGCGGCTTCTTCTTCTTCTTCCTCTTCCTCTTCGGGGGAGGAGTGTTCCTCGTCGTCTTTGGACGAGGCTTCCGGCACAACCTTACGCTGGAGACCCTTCCTGGTCCCCGGGGCCTTCTTTTCAGCCTTCTTCTCCAGTGCCTTGTAGGGTGCCGGGATCAGCATCTCCATCAGGAGAGCATCAGCTGGATCTTCTGGCAGCGGAGCCGGACAGTCAATCTGCTCCACTGTCTCCACATAGTCCTGATCAAATATACACAAATACTTAATACTCCCCCATGAATGTATGGGGAAAAACCGAATCCGGTGGTAGTCCCAAAACTCACCGGACGCGGGGGCCGCGCTGCATGAAGTCCGCGGTCCTCAGATGTGGGAGGAGGTACTTCGGAGGCCTTGAACAACACCCTCCATGCGCCTTTATGTGTCATGTCATAAAGCCTCCGAAGCGTCTGGTGTTCGGCTGGAACGAACTCCCACAGATTGAATGCCCGCCTTTGGCACGGCAGGATCCGGCGAACGAGCATGACCTGGATCACGTTGACAAGCTTGATGTTCTTGTCCTTCATGCTCTTGGTGCAGTTTTGGAGCCCGGTCAGCTCTGTAGGTTCACCCCAGGCCAGGCCCTTCTTTTCCGAGAAGGTGAGCCACATGTGGGTTCTGGATCGGAACTCGGGGGCCGCTGCCCAGTTGGCGCCGCATGGCTCGGTGATGTAGAACCACCCGAATTGCCACCCTTTCACGGTCTCCGCAAAGGAGTCGTCAAGCCATGTGACATTAGGCATCCTGCCCACCATGGCTCCTCCGCACTCCGCTTGCTGGCCGCTCACGATCTTCGGCTTCACGCAGAAGATTTGCAGCCACAGGCCGAAGTGAGGCCTGATGCGGAGGAAGGCCTCACATACGATGATGAACGCCGAGATGTTGAGGACGAAATTCGGGGCTAGATCATGGAAATCTAGCCCGTAGTAGAACATGAGCCCGCGGACGAAGGGGTGAAGTGGGAACCCCAGTCCACGGATGAAGTGGGCGACGAACACGACCCTCTCGTGGGGTCCCGGGGTCGAAATGACCTGCCCAGCGTCCTGTAGCCGGTGTGCAATGTCTGCGGCCAAGTATCCGGCCTCCCGAAGATTTGCGATGTGCTTCTCCCTCACGGTGGAAGCCACCCACTTGCCTCCTGCTCCGGACATGTTTAGCTGTGCGGAGAAGACTTGGGGTTGGGCGCTGGAGCTCGAGGGGGCAAGAGTGGGCAAAGGAGGAAGAAGGCGTGGGTAAAATTGGGGAACTCTGATCCCTTTATAGAGGAGACGAAAGCGGTGTGCCTCCCCACTTGCTCGTTGGGAATCGCTTGCTTCCCAAGCGCCACGATTGATGGCGTGGTGGGATTTCCCATACTCATATTGATGAGAATCCCGTGATAAGGGGACACGATCTCTGCTTTGACAAGACGTGTCAAGGAAACCGCTTCTCGCAATATCTTGCGCTGTGGCCGGTTGTGGGAAAACGGTTTGAATAATGACCCGACCGTAATGACACGTCGCGTTGCCTAAAAAGTTGTCAGCAGATTGCATTTGTGAAATATCATTCTCTCTACGGTGGCATGTGAAGATCATTTTGTGGATCCGGACACGGTTCAAGTGTTCAATAATTACTTTGGAGTGCTCGGAGAAGGAACCCGCCCTGCAATGCTGAAGACAAGACTGCGCGCTGGACCCACCAAGTTAATATTAGAAGCTAAACAACAATTGAAAAATGATGTAGTACAACATTCCATCCATCCCATTATATAAGATTTTATTACATGTATATCTAGACATCATCAGAAGATTAAGGTAACACTCTTCCTTATTGCTATGTAGCCTGGGATTGCATATTTAGTCATTCAGTACAATGCATGTTGCTAAACAACAATTGAAAAATGAAAAGGCATGTTAACTACAATATCCTTAACAACAACCAAATATCGTAATTCATAGTGGTATTGTTGAAACAGTTATTGATGAAATTGAACTGCACAGCAAATAGTTGCACATGTAGAGCATCACAGTGAAGAACTGAAATAAACAAGTCATAAGGACATCTCTAGGAAATCCTTCAAAAGTTAAAGGACTAAAACCCTTAGTGGATATATATATATATATACTCCAGCAATTTTTGGCCTTTTCTAGTCGATCCCCTAAACTTAAGGTTGTAACTTCAATTTGAGCAAGTTCAAAGCAGGTTCAACCGAAAGTAGCATGCATTCAAACATAATCATAGATAGTTTTGCATAACCGAACATAAAACATAAATTTAAACTAAGCTAAACTACTTTCGGTCGAAGTAGAGGTCGAGCCAATCCTTCCTCGTCATGTACGGTGTGCCGCGAGCCGGGTCCGGGCCAGTACCGTCGTCGGGGTCGTTGGGGAAGGCACTCCTCCACTCGTCAACTTCGATCTCCTCGTCTGGGGCCCCACCTTGATGCCCTCCGCGCCGCAATCGCCACCGCCTTCGACCTTGTCATCAGAGGAGAGCGTGATAACCTCGCCACCCTCCGCACCGCCATCCTTGCCGCCTTCGACCTCGTCATCGGAGGAGAGCGCGATAACCTCGCCGCCCTCCGCGCCGGCAAAGATCACCCGCTCTGCCTCCACGAGCTCCGGGTGCTGCCGGTGGAGCTCTTGCATGTAGGCCTCGTCGGTGTCCTCGTCCTCGAGACGCTCCCACGCCTCGCGGTCCTCCCGCGCCATAGCCGAGCCACCACCCCTGGCTCCGGCGGAACGAGGTGGACCGGACGTGTGCCGAAGGGGAAATTGAGCCTAGCCGCCGCGCCGTGGTAGCGGACCTGCCAGCAGTCGTACTACATGGCCGCGAGCTCGGCCGTGTGGAAGCTACTGAACCACCGGCGGGTGTGGGTCTCTCGATTTGTAATCTTGGTGACCCACGTCCCCCACTGCTGCTGCCGGACCCCGAGGTAGGGCTTCATCGGCTGCCGGGTCTGGGGGAGGACGGGGAAGTCCTCTAACCGGCGTAGGGGCGCGGCGGTGGGTGGATCGGGGGACTGGCGACAGCGGATCAGGCCCGCGGAGGACGATGGGGACACCTCGGTGGCCAGCGTCGGGCTAAAATGCCGCGATAAACCTCTTTTTGGCCATTGGCTACTCGAGCTCCCCGGCACACAAGCAGAGGTTGAGGATGGAGGCGCCGGCGATGGCGGCGACCTACCAATGGTTTCGAGGGTTGTGTGTGTTTGTGTGAGCGGAGGTTGTGTTTGAGGAAATACCGCGGCAACTGAAAATTTTACTAGGCGGGAGTAACAAGGCGGGGCTACTGAAAATTTGGATCAAGGGCGAGCAGATATTTTAGAGATTGCGAGGGATGCAGAGGCGGGAGTAAAATGTCGGGGCTACTGAAAATTTGAATCAAGGAAATGAAGCAGAGAGGGATGCAGAGGCGAGACTTTTGGGGGAGCAAGCTAGTGTGCTTGACACGCCGGCTGTGTACTATAGCCGACGGACCTTCTCGCGTAAGCCATAGGCATACTATACACCGATGGTGCTCCAAGATATTCTGTACTACATTTCACACGGTTGGTGAGAATAAATTGTGTGAGATCTACTTGATTTGAATAACAAAATGGGGTCACAGCGACAATGGACGGTGTTTGAATTGCTAGACCTTTTATCTGCAGTGAACATGCAACTGTATGTGTGTCATGAAAGAATTGGAATTATTCAGGGTTCGTTTGGACATTTCATACATTAAACTAGTTTTCTAGCCATTTCAGGTGCACAATTCAAAATTACACTACATGCACATGCTCTGGTGCATACAAATTGGTTGAAAAATCAAATCTGTGTCCTTCAGTGCATGCTTAGGTCCCATGGAAGAAATGGGAATGAATTTTTCGGGGTTCGTTTGGCATTTTTTATACATTAACTGGGTTTTCTAGGCATTTTATGTGCATAATTCAAATTTGAACTACAAGCACATGCTCCAATGCACTAAAGTTGGTTGAAAAATCACATGTTTATCCTTGGGTGAATTTCTAGGTCCCATGCAAGAGATGGGAATGAATTTCAAACACTGTGGCACCTTTGTTGATTGCCGCAAAATGTTGAGATACCTGGTTTTAAATTATAGTAAATCCAAAACTCGTCTGAAATTCATGAAACTTGGCATGCTATCATCGAGCGGCATCAACATGCCGTGGTGAAAATTTTGTCCCATTTGGGGCAGGTTTGGGTATAAGCTTCTCACAAACCAGAACTTCTCACAACAAGCATGATGGTTTCGATAGGGAACGTACCACCTTTGGGGACGAGACGATATCCGTTGCCTCTTATTGCTTACAAAAATTTTCTAGTGTCAACATACAAAAACAGGAGTGTTGTATACAATATTGGAATTTTTCAGGGTTCGTTTGGCCTTTTTTATACATTAACTGGGTTTTTTACGCATTTTATGTGCATAATCCAAATTTGAACAACAAGCACATGCTCCAATGCACCAAAGTTGGTTAAAAAAATCACATGTTTGTCCTTGGGTGAATTTCTAGGTCCCATGCAAGAGATGGGAATGAATTTCAAACACTGTGGCAACGTTGATTGCACAAAACGTTGAGATGCCTTGTTTTTAAATTCTAGTAAATCCAAAACTCGTCTGAAATTCATGAAACTTGGCATGCTATCATGGAGAGGCATCAACATGCCATGGCGAAAATTTTGTCCCATTTGGGGCAGGTTCGGGTATAAGCTTCTCACAAACCAGAGCTTCTCACAACAAGCATCATGGTTTCGATAGGGAACGTACCACCTTTGGTGACAGTACGATATCCGTTGCCTCTTATTGCATTCAAAAATATTCTAGTGTCAACATAGAACAACAGGAGTGCTGTCTCAATTTTGTGATTTTTTGGGTTTGTTTGGACATTTTTATGAATTAACTGGGTTTTCTAGGCATTTTATGTGCATAATTCAAATTTGAACTACAAGCACATGCTCCAATGCACTAAGGTTGGTTGAAAATCTAATATGTGTCCTTGGGTGAATTTCTAGGTCCCATGCAAGAGATGGAACGAAATTCAAACACCAGGGCACTGTTGATTGCCGACAAAACATTGAGATGCCTGGTTTTTAAATTCTCGTAAATCCAAAACTCGTCTGAAATTCATGAAACTTGGCATGCTATCATGGAGCGGCATCAACATGCCGTGTTAAAAAAATTGTCCTATTTGGGGTAGGTTAGGGTATATGCTTCTCACAAACCAGAGCTTCTCACAACAAGCATCATGGTTTCGATAGGGATGGTCCCACCTTTCGGGACGAAACGATATCCATTGCCTCTTATTTCTTTCACAAAATTTCTCGTGTCAACATAGAACAACAGGAGTGTTGTGTCAATTTTTGGGATTTTTCGGGGTTCGTTTTGATATTCTTATGCATTAACTGAGTTTTCAATGCATTTATGTGCATAATTCAAATTTGAACTACATGCACATGCTCCAGTGCATATAAATTGGTTGAAAAATCAAATCTGTTTCCTTGGGTGCATGCTTAGGTCCCATGCAAGAAATGGGAATGAATTTCAAACACCAGGGCACCGTTGATTGCCGGCAAAACATTGAGATGCCTTGTTTTTAAATTCTAGTAAATCCAGAACTCGTCTGAAATTCACGAGACTTGGCATGCTTTCATGGAGCGGCATCAACATGCCGTAGTAAAAATTTTGTCCCGTTTGGGGCAGGTTTGGGTATATGCTTCTCACAAACCGGAGCTTCTCACAACAAGCATCATGGTTTCGGTAGGGAACGTCCCACCTTTGGGGACGAAATGATATCCACTGCCTCTTATTGCTTCCAAAGTTTTTCTCGTGTCAACATAGAACAACAGGAGTGTTGTGTCAATTTTTGTGATTTTTTGGGGTTCTTTTGGACATTTTTATGCATTAACTGAGTTTTCAATGCATTTATGTGCATAATTCAAATTTGAACTACATGCACATGCTCCAGTGCATATAAATTGGTTGAAAAATATAATTTGTGTCCTTGGGTGCATGCTTAGGTCCCATGGAATAAATGGGAATGAATTTCAAACACCAGGGCACTGTTGATTGCAGACAAAACATTGACAGGCCTCGTTTTTAAATTCTAGTAAATCCAAAACTCGTCTAAAATTCACGAAACTTGGCATGCTTTAATGGTGCGGCATCAACATGCCGTGGTAAAAAATTT